>OX376199.1:16707060-18122060 GCA_947363905.1 Lithophane semibrunnea | reverse complement strand
TTACAATAGTTACTTACCTGCCTTACCTGTATTCCTGTGCGCGTTCCGCGAACCCGAGTCCTGTCTGGTGGTGTAATTTCAGGTTTTTCAGTCGAAAAACACGTTTTTCGGCAAAAACGCTAAATTTTTATTCCAGATAAATTCCAATAACCTCGTAGATCGCTAGCCCGCGCCGAGACGCGTCTTTTGACACCTCGCACGTGCGTCTGGCGAACATAGAACTTCAAAAAATTTCCACATCTGTTATTTTAAATACCTACGAAATCCACCTTAGGAGGAACGTAGTTTCATAGTCAAATCATCAAACCCTTATAACTTTGCATCCCGGTGACGCAATTTGAAGCTGTTTTCAGCTATTTTGATTTTTAATAGGCTCCGCCCTACTATTTGACTAATAATTTTTGACAAAAACGGGAATCATTTTCCGTTCTGGGACTTAGAAAAATCTTCCAAATTTTCAACCCTTAATTAATTTTTATCTCGAAATTCCTTCCAAAAATCATTTTTCTAGTAGTTACAATAGTTACTTACCTGCCTTACCTGTATTCCTGTGCGCGTTCCGCGAACCCGAGTCCTGTCTGGTGGTGTAATTTCAGGTTTTTCAGTCGAAAAACACGTTTTTCGGCAAAAACGCTAAATTTTTATTCCAGATAAATTCCAATAACCTCGTAGATCGCTAGCCCGCGCCGAGACGCGTCTTTTGACACCTCCCACGTGCGTCTGGCGAACATAGAACTTCAAAAAATTTCCACATCTGTTATTTTAAATACCTACGAAATCCACCTTAGGAGGAACGTAGTTTCATAGTCAAATCATCAAACCCTTATAACTTTGCATCCCGGTGACGCAATTTGAAGCTGTTTTCAGCTATTTTGATTTTTAATAGGCTCCGCCCTACTATTTGACTAATAATTTTTGACAAAAACGGGAATCATTTTCCGTTCTGGGACTTAGAAAAATCTTCCAAATTTTCAACCCTTAATTAATTTTTATCTCGAAATTCCTTCCAAAAATCATTTTTCTAGTAGTTACAATAGTTACTTACCTGCCTTACCTGTATTCCTGTGCGCGTTCCGCGAACCCGAGTCCTGTCTGGTGGTGTAATTTCAGGTTTTTCAGTCGAAAAACACGTTTTTCGGCAAAAACGCTAAATTTTTATTCCAGATAAATTCCAATAACCTCGTAGATCGCTAGCCCGCGCCGAGACGCGTCTTTTGACACCTCGCACGTGCGTCTGGCGAACATAGAACTTCAAAAAATTTCCACATCTGTTATTTTAAATACCTACGAAATCCACCTTAGGAGGAACGTAGTTTCATAGTCAAATCATCAAACCCTTATAACTTTGCATCCCGGTGACGCAATTTGAAGCTGTTTTCAGCTATTTTGATTTTTAATAGGCTCCGCCCTACTATTTGACTAATAATTTTTGACAAAAACGGGAATCATTTTCCGTTCTGGGACTTAGAAAAATCTTCCAAATTTTCAACCCTTAATTAATTTTTATCTCGAAATTCCTTCCAAAAATCATTTTTCTAGTAGTTACAATAGTTACTTACCTGCCTTACCTGTATTCCTGTGCGCGTTCCGCGAACCCGAGTCCTGTCTGGTGGTGTAATTTCAGGTTTTTCAGTCGAAAAAACACGTTTTTCGGCAAAAACGCTAAATTTTTATTCCAGATAAATTCCAATAACCTCGTAGATCGCTAGCCCGCGCCGAGACGCGTCTTTTGACACCTCGCACGTGCGTCTGGCGAACATAGAACTTCAAAAAATTTCCACATCTGTTATTTTAAATACCTACGAAATCCACCTTAGGAGGAACGTAGTTTCATAGTCAAATCATCAAACCCTTATAACTTTGCATCCCGGTGACGCAATTTGAAGCTGTTTTCAGCTATTTTGATTTTTAATAGGCTCCGCCCTACTATTTGACTAATAATTTTTGACAAAAACGGGAATCATTTTCCGTTCTGGGACTTAGAAAAATCTTCCAAATTTTCAACCCTTAATTAATTTTTATCTCGAAATTCCTTCCAAAAATCATTTTTCTAGTAGTTACAATAGTTACTTACCTGCCTTACCTGTATTCCTGTGCGCGTTCCGCGAACCCGAGTCCTGTCTGGTGGTGTAATTTCAGGTTTTTCAGTCGAAAAACACGTTTTTCGGCAAAAACGCTAAATTTTTATTCCAGATAAATTCCAATAACCTCGTAGATCGCTAGCCCGCGCCGAGACGCGTCTTTTGACACCTCGCACGTGCGTCTGGCGAACATAGAACTTCAAAAAATTTCCACATCTGTTATTTTAAATACCTACGAAATCCACCTTAGGAGGAACGTAGTTTCATAGTCAAATCATCAAACCCTTATAACTTTGCATCCCGGTGACGCAATTTGAAGCTGTTTTCAGCTATTTTGATTTTTAATAGGCTCCGCCCTACTATTTGACTAATAATTTTTGACAAAAACGGGAATCATTTTCCGTTCTGGGACTTAGAAAAATCTTCCAAATTTTCAACCCTTAATTAATTTTTATCTCGAAATTCCTTCCAAAAATCATTTTTCTAGTAGTTACAATAGTTACTTACCTGCCTTACCTGTATTCCTGTGCGCGTTCCGCGAACCCGAGTCCTGTCTGGTGGTGTAATTTCAGGTTTTTCAGTCGAAAAACACGTTTTTCGGCAAAAACGCTAAATTTTTATTCCAGATAAATTCCAATAACCTCGTAGATCGCTAGCCCGCGCCGAGACGCGTCTTTTGACACCTCGCACGTGCGTCTGGCGAACATAGAACTTCAAAAAATTTCCACATCTGTTATTTTAAATACCTACGAAATCCACCTTAGGAGGAACGTAGTTTCATAGTCAAATCATCAAACCCTTATAACTTTGCATCCCGGTGACGCAATTTGAAGCTGTTTTCAGCTATTTTGATTTTTAATAGGCTCCGCCCTACTATTTGACTAATAATTTTTGACAAAAACGGGAATCATTTTCCGTTCTGGGACTTAGAAAAATCTTCCAAATTTTCAACCCTTAATTAATTTTTATCTCGAAATTCCTTCCAAAAATCATTTTTCTAGTAGTTACAATAGTTACTTACCTGCCTTACCTGTATTCCTGTGCGCGTTCCGCGAACCCGAGTCCTGTCTGGTGGTGTAATTTCAGGTTTTTCAGTCGAAAAACACGTTTTTCGGCAAAAACGCTAAATTTTTATTCCAGATAAATTCCAATAACCTCGTAGATCGCTAGCCCGCGCCGAGACGCGTCTTTTGACACCTCGCACGTGCGTCTGGCGAACATAGAACTTCAAAAAATTTCCACATCTGTTATTTTAAATACCTACGAAATCCACCTTAGGAGGAACGTAGTTTCATAGTCAAATCATCAAACCCTTATAACTTTGCATCCCGGTGACGCAATTTGAAGCTGTTTTCAGCTATTTTGATTTTTAATAGGCTCCGCCCTACTATTTGACTAATAATTTTTGACAAAAACGGGAATCATTTTCCGTTCTGGGACTTAGAAAAATCTTCCAAATTTTCAACCCTTAATTAATTTTTATCTCGAAATTCCTTCCAAAAATCATTTTTCTAGTAGTTACAATAGTTACTTACCTGCCTTACCTGTATTCCTGTGCGCGTTCCGCGAACCCGAGTCCTGTCTGGTGGTGTAATTTCAGGTTTTTCAGTCGAAAAAACACGTTTTTCGGCAAAAACGCTAAATTTTTATTCCAGATAAATTCCAATAACCTCGTAGATCGCTAGCCCGCGCCGAGACGCGTCTTTTGACACCTCGCACGTGCGTCTGGCGAACATAGAACTTCAAAAAATTTCCACATCTGTTATTTTAAATACCTACGAAATCCACCTTAGGAGGAACGTAGTTTCATAGTCAAATCATCAAACCCTTATAACTTTGCATCCCGGTGACGCAATTTGAAGCTGTTTTCAGCTATTTTGATTTTTAATAGGCTCCGCCCTACTATTTGACTAATAATTTTTGACAAAAACGGGAATCATTTTCCGTTCTGGGACTTAGAAAAATCTTCCAAATTTTCAACCCTTAATTAATTTTTATCTCGAAATTCCTTCCAAAAATCATTTTTCTAGTAGTTACAATAGTTACTTACCTGCCTTACCTGTATTCCTGTGCGCGTTCCGCGAACCCGAGTCCTGTCTGGTGGTGTAATTTCAGGTTTTTCAGTCGAAAAACACGTTTTTCGGCAAAAACGCTAAATTTTTATTCCAGATAAATTCCAATAACCTCGTAGATCGCTAGCCCGCGCCGAGACGCGTCTTTTGACACCTCCCACGTGCGTCTGGCGAACATAGAACTTCAAAAAATTTCCACATCTGTTATTTTAAATACCTACGAAATCCACCTTAGGAGGAACGTAGTTTCATAGTCAAATCATCAAACCCTTATAACTTTGCATCCCGGTGACGCAATTTGAAGCTGTTTTCAGCTATTTTGATTTTTAATAGGCTCCGCCCTACTATTTGACTAATAATTTTTGACAAAAACGGGAATCATTTTCCGTTCTGGGACTTAGAAAAATCTTCCAAATTTTCAACCCTTAATTAATTTTTATCTCGAAATTCCTTCCAAAAATCATTTTTCTAGTAGTTACAATAGTTACTTACCTGCCTTACCTGTATTCCTGTGCGCGTTCCGCGAACCCGAGTCCTGTCTGGTGGTGTAATTTCAGGTTTTTCAGTCGAAAAACACGTTTTTCGGCAAAAACGCTAAATTTTTATTCCAGATAAATTCCAATAACCTCGTAGATCGCTAGCCCGCGCCGAGACGCGTCTTTTGACACCTCCCACGTGCGTCTGGCGAACATAGAACTTCAAAAAATTTCCACATCTGTTATTTTAAATACCTACGAAATCCACCTTAGGAGGAACGTAGTCGAGGAAGGAGGTGATGCGCGGTCGGAGTCCGACGCGGCATCGAGTTCTAGCTCGTGCACGAGCCTGGAGCGCGAAGTGGTGGTTGTGGGGCCTTCCGGGAGAAAGTTCTTCCGGAAGCGCCCCAAGACGGGGTCATCCTCGGACGAGGGGACCACGAGCCGGAGGAAGATCCACTCCGGCCGCAGGGGCGGAACCCGCGTGAAGGGGGTGGGTAGAGGGCTCGCCACCAAGGAGAAGGAGGCCGGAGATGCGAGCCTAGATAGCCCAGCCGAGCCGGCTCAGCGAGCTGCGAGTCCCAGGGAGGTGACAGGGAGTGAGCTGGGCACCGCTGGTGGCCCCAATACGCAGGGCTCAGCTAGGTTCGCAGAGATCGTGGTCTCTGCCATAAACAATGTGGCCTTGAAGAGGTTGAAGACCTCTAAAGACAAGGCCATAGCAGAGGCCACGGCCTCCATAGTGGCGGCAGCGGAGGCCTCCCGCAGGGGGACCCCGTCGGACGGAGTGTCCGAGATGCGGGCGGAGGTCGCACGCCTGACGGCCGCGATGGAGCTTCTCCGAAAGGAGAACGCGGAGCTCCGCGCGGAACTGGCAAAGCTCCGAGGAGCCGGCCCTCGGACGGTTGTGCAGGGGGGGAAGCAGCAGGGGCAGGGTCAGCCCGTGCCTGCTGTTGCTGAGGACCGGGTTCTGAGCCTGGTGCGGCAGGAGATGGCCGAAATGCGGAGACGATTCTCCGCCCTAGAAGCCATCGTCCTGCGCCCCCCCTTGACGGCAAGCCAGTCGGCCCCCGGCCAGCGGAAGGAGGCGACGACATATGCCGCCGTCGCCGCCGAATCTGCCGTGGCCAATCCAGCCTCGCCGGGGCAGAATAAGGGCGGGGCGGCTAAAAAGGCCGGAGCCGCCAAAAAGGCGGCGAGGGCCCCGGCCCCGACCTCGGCTCCAGCCCCGGCCCCGGTGGCTAAACGACCGCCCCCACCTCCGACTGCACCCGCACCTTCCCTACCTCCCCAAGCCGATGCTGAATGGCAAGTGGCTGGGGAGAAGAGGAAGGCGGCTAGGAAGGCAAGGGTGGCCAAGAAGAAAAAGACGAGGCGGCAGCGACGCAAGGGGAGAAGCGTCGCGGATAGGCTCCACGCCCCGAAATCCGCAGCTGTAGTGATCACACTACAGCCAGAAGCGGCAAAGAAGGGCGTGTCCTATAAGGACGTGCTGGCAAGGGTGACAGAGGTGGTGGATCTCGAGGAGCTCGGTGCCGCCAGTGGCATCAGGCTGAGGATCGCTGCCACTGGGGCTCGGATGCTTGAGTTCCCCGGTCCGGCTGGTGGCTCGGCCGCTGACGCCCTGGCTGAAAAGCTCAGGGTGTCCCTAAAGGCGGACGAGGCTCGGGTGTCCAGGCCCACTAAGTGCGCCGAAGTGCGCATCCAGGGCCTGGACGATTCTGTGACGCAGGCACAGGTAGTGGCCGCCGTGGTCAGGACTGGGGGGTGCTCTGCCGAGCAGGTTAAGGCTGGCACCATCGGCCCCGACCACAGGGGCATGCAAGCTGTTACGGTGAGCTGCCCCGTGGCGGCGGCCAAGAAAATAGCCGGGGAGGGCCAAAGGCTACTGGTGGGCTGGGTGTCCGCGCAGGTCAAACTGCTCGAACCCAGACCTCGGAGGTGCTTCCGCTGCCATGTGGGCGACCACGTGGGAGCTAAATGCACCTCCGAGGTTGACCGCAGCGATGCCTGCTACCGCTGCGGTCAGCCCGGTCACAAGGCCGGCACGTGCAAGGCCACGCCGCACTGCGTCGTATGTGCGGCGGCAGGCAAGCCGGCCGACCACCGGATCGGGAGTAAGGCCTGCACTCCACCGAAGCCTGGCAAACCCAGGGGCAGGGGCAAGCCCTCCGCCACCACCGCCACCACCGCCGTCACCGCCGCAGCCGCCGCCACCGCCACCGCCGCTGCCGCCTCCACCACCGTCGTCGTCGCCGCCGCTGCCGCTGCGGCAGGGCCCTCGCATGGGTCTCGGGAGGGGGTTGAAATGGAGTGCCAATAATGGCCCCATTTCGCCTCCTCCAGGCGAACATCAACCACTGCGCCACCGCTCAGGATCTTTTGCTCCAGAGCATGGCGCAGTGGTCGATTAATATCGCCGTGGTCGCTGAGCCGTACTTTGTCCCGCCCAGGGATGACTGGGTGGAGGACCTGAGCGGCTCAGTGACCCTTATTTCGTCGGCCGCCGCCGGTACCCCGTCCCTCGAGGCTGTCAAGAGAGGACGGGGTTGCGTGGCAGCACGGTTCGGGGAGATTGTCGTGGTAGGGGTGTACTTCTCCCCGAACCGAACTCTCGCCGAGTTCCACAACTCCCTTGCGGAGTTGAAAGTCGTCGTCGTCGGGTTCCGTTCCCTCCCCGTGCTCGCCCTCGGGGACTTCAACGCCAAGAATGTGGCTTGGGGTTCCCGGTATACGGACACACGGGGCAGGATGGTGGAGGACTGGGCTCTGGAGACAGGCCTGGTCGTCCTAAACCGGGGTTCTGTCCCCACGTGTGTGCGGATGCGGGGTGAGTCGGTGGTGGACATCTCGTTCGCCAGCCCCGCTCTGTCACCGCGTGTCACGGACTGGCGCGTCATGGAGGGGGTGGAGACGTATTCCGACCACCGGTATATCCGGTTTGACGTCTCCGCCCAGTCCTCGAGCGCGCCGGTCCGACAGGCCCCGAGTGGTCCGCGGTGGGCGCGGAAGCAGCTGGACCGGGAGCTCCTCCTGGAAGCCTCGATCGTGCAGGCCTGGGTGTCATCACCGGACAGGCCTGCTGACATCAACGACGAGGCGGAGTGGTTCCGGGAGGCCATGTCCAATATTTGTGACGTGGCAATGCCCCGGGCCCAGCCCGGACGTGCTTCGCGCCAGGTGAGCTGGTGGTCGCAGCAGCTGACGGCTTTGCGCCATGCGTGTGTTGCTGCGCGACACCAGTACACCAGGCACCGCAGGCTCCGTATCCGCCCTCCGGATACGGAAGCCATTGAGGCGGAGCTGTATGAGGGGTACAGAGCGGCGAAGACCGCCCTCCAGGCGGAGATCCTGCGGGCCAGGGCAGTGGACCGCGAGGAGATGCTGGAGACTCTGAACAGAGATCCGTGGGGACGCCCATACAAGATGGTGCGGGAGAAACTCCGCCCATGGGCTCCCCCGCTGACGCAGAGTCTCCGGCCTCAGCTTGTGGAGGACGTGGTGAGCGCTCTGTTCCCCTCGAGAGGGGAACATACCTCCCCGCTCATGGCTCCGCCTACTGCGGTGCTTGAGGCGGACCACAACACCGACGAAGACGACGATGCTCCGGAGGTGACCGAGGTAGAAATGAGAGTGGCGGTGCGAAGGCTGAATGCCAAAAACACCGCCCCAGGACCTGACGGCCTACCTGGGAAGGCCTGGGTCCTGGCCATGGAGGCTCTCGGGCCTCGACTACGGGGTCTCCTAAGCGCATGCATGGAGAGGGGCCAGTTTCCACTTCGTTGGAAGACGGGGAAACTGGTCCTCATAAAGAAGCCGGGGCGCCCTGCGGACTCTCCGTCAGCTTATCGGCCCATCGTGCTGCTCGACGAGGTGGGCAAGCTCTTTGAAAGAGTAATTGCAAACCGCCTCGTCGGGCGGCTGGTGCGGGTGGGGCCGGACTTGGCGGAGAGCCAGTTTGGTTTCCGCAGAGGGCGCTCTACGGTGGACGCCATCATGCGCGTACGGGCCCTCACGACGGGGGATGCTGTGGCCCGGGGTGGGGTCGTCTTGGCGGTGTCTCTCGACATCGCCAACGCCTTCAACACCCTGCCCTGGAGTTGCATAAGGGAGGCACTCCGGTACCACCGGATGCCGACCTACCTCTGTCGTGTGGTCGAGGCCTATCTGACGGACAGGGCCGTCATCTACCCCGGTCACCAGGGAGTGTGGAACCGGCGAGAGATGTCGTGCGGTGTCCCACAGGGATCGGTCCTGGGGCCGCATCTGTGGGACATCGGTTACGACTGGGTGCTGCGCGCCGACCTCCCCAGTGGCGTCAGTGTAGTTTGCTACGCTGACGACACGCTGGTCCTGGCACAGGGGAGGTCGCACCAGGCGGCGGCCGAAATAGCGACACGCGGGGTTGCGACAATCGTCGATAGAATCCGGCAGCTGGGACTCGAGGTGGCCTTGCACAAGTCCGAGGTCATGTGTTTTCATGGCCCTCGGAACGCGCCACCGTCGGGTTCCCAAATTACGGTAGGAGGGGTTCACATCGGCGTCGAGTCGACGATGAAGTACCTAGGACTCGTCCTCGACAGCCGGTGGAACTTCGTTGAGCATTTCCGACGTTTGGCTCCCAGGCTGGACCGGGCTGGAGCTGCCTTGGGGCGTCTCCTGCCCAATCTGGGGGGTCCAAACGCCTCCTGCCGGAGGCTCTACGCGGGGGTCGTGCGGTCCATGGCCCTTTACGGGGCACCGGTGTGGGCGCGTTCCCTTAGGCTGCGGCCAGCCCGCCGGTTGAACGCGTCCCAAAGGGTCATGGCCATTCGGCTGGCCCGGGGATACCGCACGGTCTCCCGCGAGGCGGCGAGCCTCCTGGCCGGATTACCGCCATGGGATCTGGAGGCGAAGGTCCTCGCGCACATATGGGAGTGGCGCGAGGAGATGAAGCGCCGGGGCGTAACTCCGCTGCCGCAAGAAATCGCGGCTCAGCGGACAGAGCTCCGGCAGGATCTCATGGCGGCATGGAGAGTGCGATTGTCGCAACCCAGTGCTGGGCACGCCACAATTGCGGCGATAAGTCCCCTCTTTGAGGAGTGGCTAGAGAGGCGCCACGGCGTCCTCACCTTCCGCCTGACACAGGTCCTCACCGGACACGGTTGCTTCGGGAGGTTCCTGTTTCGTATAAGGCGGGAGGAAACGCCCGGGTGTCACCACTGTGTGGATCGCCCGGAGGACACGGTGGAGCATACGGTGGAGGTCTGCCCCGCTTGGGCGGAGCCCCGCCGTGTCCTCTTGGAGGCGATTGGCGGCGGTGACCTCTCGCGTCCGGCTCTGGTCCAGGCCATGGTACGGAGCGAGAGGGCATGGGAAGCAGTCACCTCCTTCTGCGAAGCAGTAATGCTCGCGAAGGAGGAGGCGGAACGCGTGAGGGAGAGGCAAAGTTTGCGCCCTCACGCCCCTAACCGCCGCCGCCGCTGGAGACGCCCTGGGCGTCGGGAATCCCAGGCGGATTCCCGGCCACCATAGGCGCGGGCTTGCGGACGGCGAGCAATGGGTAGCTCGCCGTCCGATCAGGACCAGGCCCGGGTCGATGGCGCGTCGTGTTCCACGCGCGCCTCAAAGAGATGTCAGCACAATTGGCGGGGTCCGCTAGGACCGATGCCTGCCAGGGTTGCGGGTTAGTCCGAAAGGGATACCGGGACCTTGGCAACAGGCAACTGAAGGAACACGGGTGGGTTTTAGTCAGTAAAAGTCTGACACGTCCTTCCGCTCCACCCAGAGCGGGAGAAGTCATTGGATGATTTCCCACCCTCAAAAAAAAAAAAAAAAAAAAAAAGGAGGAACGTAGTTTCATAGTCAAATCATCAAACCCTTATAACTTTGCATCCCGGTGACGCAATTTGAAGCTGTTTTCAGCTATTTTGATTTTTAATAGGCTCCGCCCTACTATTTGACTAATAATTTTTGACAAAAACGGGAATCATTTTCCGTTCTGGGACTTAGAAAAATCTTCCAAATTTTCAACCCTTAATTAATTTTTATCTCGAAATTCCTTCCAAAAATCATTTTTCTAGTAGTTACAATAGTTACTTACCTGCCTTACCTGTATTCCTGTGCGCGTTCCGCGAACCCGAGTCCTGTCTGGTGGTGTAATTTCAGGTTTTTCAGTCGAAAAAACACGTTTTTCGGCAAAAACGCTAAATTTTTATTCCAGATAAATTCCAATAACCTCGTAGATCGCTAGCCCGCGCCGAGACGCGTCTTTTGACACCTCGCACGTGCGTCTGGCGAACATAGAACTTCAAAAAATTTCCACATCTGTTATTTTAAATACCTACGAAATCCACCTTAGGAGGAACGTAGTTTCATAGTCAAATCATCAAACCCTTATAACTTTGCATCCCGGTGACGCAATTTGAAGCTGTTTTCAGCTATTTTGATTTTTAATAGGCTCCGCCCTACTATTTGACTAATAATTTTTGACAAAAACGGGAATCATTTTCCGTTCTGGGACTTAGAAAAATCTTCCAAATTTTCAACCCTTAATTAATTTTTATCTCGAAATTCCTTCCAAAAATCATTTTTCTAGTAGTTACAATAGTTACTTACCTGCCTTACCTGTATTCCTGTGCGCGTTCCGCGAACCCGAGTCCTGTCTGGTGGTGTAATTTCAGGTTTTTCAGTCGAAAAACACGTTTTTCGGCAAAAACGCTAAATTTTTATTCCAGATAAATTCCAATAACCTCGTAGATCGCTAGCCCGCGCCGAGACGCGTCTTTTGACACCTCCCACGTGCGTCTGGCGAACATAGAACTTCAAAAAATTTCCACATCTGTTATTTTAAATACCTACGAAATCCACCTTAGGAGGAACGTAGTTTCATAGTCAAATCATCAAACCCTTATAACTTTGCATCCCGGTGACGCAATTTGAAGCTGTTTTCAGCTATTTTGATTTTTAATAGGCTCCGCCCTACTATTTGACTAATAATTTTTGACAAAAACGGGAATCATTTTCCGTTCTGGGACTTAGAAAAATCTTCCAAATTTTCAACCCTTAATTAATTTTTATCTCGAAATTCCTTCCAAAAATCATTTTTCTAGTAGTTACAATAGTTACTTACCTGCCTTACCTGTATTCCTGTGCGCGTTCCGCGAACCCGAGTCCTGTCTGGTGGTGTAATTTCAGGTTTTTCAGTCGAAAAACACGTTTTTCGGCAAAAACGCTAAATTTTTATTCCAGATAAATTCCAATAACCTCGTAGATCGCTAGCCCGCGCCGAGACGCGTCTTTTGACACCTCGCACGTGCGTCTGGCGAACATAGAACTTCAAAAAATTTCCACATCTGTTATTTTAAATACCTACGAAATCCACCTTAGGAGGAACGTAGTTTCATAGTCAAATCATCAAACCCTTATAACTTTGCATCCCGGTGACGCAATTTGAAGCTGTTTTCAGCTATTTTGATTTTTAATAGGCTCCGCCCTACTATTTGACTAATAATTTTTGACAAAAACGGGAATCATTTTCCGTTCTGGGACTTAGAAAAATCTTCCAAATTTTCAACCCTTAATTAATTTTTATCTCGAAATTCCTTCCAAAAATCATTTTTCTAGTAGTTACAATAGTTACTTACCTGCCTTACCTGTATTCCTGTGCGCGTTCCGCGAACCCGAGTCCTGTCTGGTGGTGTAATTTCAGGTTTTTCAGTCGAAAAAACACGTTTTTCGGCAAAAACGCTAAATTTTTATTCCAGATAAATTCCAATAACCTCGTAGATCGCTAGCCCGCGCCGAGACGCGTCTTTTGACACCTCGCACGTGCGTCTGGCGAACATAGAACTTCAAAAAATTTCCACATCTGTTATTTTAAATACCTACGAAATCCACCTTAGGAGGAACGTAGTTTCATAGTCAAATCATCAAACCCTTATAACTTTGCATCCCGGTGACGCAATTTGAAGCTGTTTTCAGCTATTTTGATTTTTAATAGGCTCCGCCCTACTATTTGACTAATAATTTTTGACAAAAACGGGAATCATTTTCCGTTCTGGGACTTAGAAAAATCTTCCAAATTTTCAACCCTTAATTAATTTTTATCTCGAAATTCCTTCCAAAAATCATTTTTCTAGTAGTTACAATAGTTACTTACCTGCCTTACCTGTATTCCTGTGCGCGTTCCGCGAACCCGAGTCCTGTCTGGTGGTGTAATTTCAGGTTTTTCAGTCGAAAAACACGTTTTTCGGCAAAAACGCTAAATTTTTATTCCAGATAAATTCCAATAACCTCGTAGATCGCTAGCCCGCGCCGAGACGCGTCTTTTGACACCTCCCACGTGCGTCTGGCGAACATAGAACTTCAAAAAATTTCCACATCTGTTATTTTAAATACCTACGAAATCCACCTTAGGAGGAACGTAGTTTCATAGTCAAATCATCAAACCCTTATAACTTTGCATCCCGGTGACGCAATTTGAAGCTGTTTTCAGCTATTTTGATTTTTAATAGGCTCCGCCCTACTATTTGACTAATAATTTTTGACAAAAACGGGAATCATTTTCCGTTCTGGGACTTAGAAAAATCTTCCAAATTTTCAACCCTTAATTAATTTTTATCTCGAAATTCCTTCCAAAAATCATTTTTCTAGTAGTTACAATAGTTACTTACCTGCCTTACCTGTATTCCTGTGCGCGTTCCGCGAACCCGAGTCCTGTCTGGTGGTGTAATTTCAGGTTTTTCAGTCGAAAAACACGTTTTTCGGCAAAAACGCTAAATTTTTATTCCAGATAAATTCCAATAACCTCGTAGATCGCTAGCCCGCGCCGAGACGCGTCTTTTGACACCTCGCACGTGCGTCTGGCGAACATAGAACTTCAAAAAATTTCCACATCTGTTATTTTAAATACCTACGAAATCCACCTTAGGAGGAACGTAGTTTCATAGTCAAATCATCAAACCCTTATAACTTTGCATCCCGGTGACGCAATTTGAAGCTGTTTTCAGCTATTTTGATTTTTAATAGGCTCCGCCCTACTATTTGACTAATAATTTTTGACAAAAACGGGAATCATTTTCCGTTCTGGGACTTAGAAAAATCTTCCAAATTTTCAACCCTTAATTAATTTTTATCTCGAAATTCCTTCCAAAAATCATTTTTCTAGTAGTTACAATAGTTACTTACCTGCCTTACCTGTATTCCTGTGCGCGTTCCGCGAACCCGAGTCCTGTCTGGTGGTGTAATTTCAGGTTTTTCAGTCGAAAAACACGTTTTTCGGCAAAAACGCTAAATTTTTATTCCAGATAAATTCCAATAACCTCGTAGATCGCTAGCCCGCGCCGAGACGCGTCTTTTGACACCTCGCACGTGCGTCTGGCGAACATAGAACTTCAAAAAATTTCCACATCTGTTATTTTAAATACCTACGAAATCCACCTTAGGAGGAACGTAGTTTCATAGTCAAATCATCAAACCCTTATAACTTTGCATCCCGGTGACGCAATTTGAAGCTGTTTTCAGCTATTTTGATTTTTAATAGGCTCCGCCCTACTATTTGACTAATAATTTTTGACAAAAACGGGAATCATTTTCCGTTCTGGGACTTAGAAAAATCTTCCAAATTTTCAACCCTTAATTAATTTTTATCTCGAAATTCCTTCCAAAAATCATTTTTCTAGTAGTTACAATAGTTACTTACCTGCCTTACCTGTATTCCTGTGCGCGTTCCGCGAACCCGAGTCCTGTCTGGTGGTGTAATTTCAGGTTTTTCAGTCGAAAAACACGTTTTTCGGCAAAAACGCTAAATTTTTATTCCAGATAAATTCCAATAACCTCGTAGATCGCTAGCCCGCGCCGAGACGCGTCTTTTGACACCTCGCACGTGCGTCTGGCGAACATAGAACTTCAAAAAATTTCCACATCTGTTATTTTAAATACCTACGAAATCCACCTTAGGAGGAACGTAGTTTCATAGTCAAATCATCAAACCCTTATAACTTTGCATCCCGGTGACGCAATTTGAAGCTGTTTTCAGCTATTTTGATTTTTAATAGGCTCCGCCCTACTATTTGACTAATAATTTTTGACAAAAACGGGAATCATTTTCCGTTCTGGGACTTAGAAAAATCTTCCAAATTTTCAACCCTTAATTAATTTTTATCTCGAAATTCCTTCCAAAAATCATTTTTCTAGTAGTTACAATAGTTACTTACCTGCCTTACCTGTATTCCTGTGCGCGTTCCGCGAACCCGAGTCCTGTCTGGTGGTGTAATTTCAGGTTTTTCAGTCGAAAAACACGTTTTTCGGCAAAAACGCTAAATTTTTATTCCAGATAAATTCCAATAACCTCGTAGATCGCTAGCCCGCGCCGAGACGCGTCTTTTGACACCTCGCACGTGCGTCTGGCGAACATAGAACTTCAAAAAATTTCCACATCTGTTATTTTAAATACCTACGAAATCCACCTTAGGAGGAACGTAGTTTCATAGTCAAATCATCAAACCCTTATAACTTTGCATCCCGGTGACGCAATTTGAAGCTGTTTTCAGCTATTTTGATTTTTAATAGGCTCCGCCCTACTATTTGACTAATAATTTTTGACAAAAACGGGAATCATTTTCCGTTCTGGGACTTAGAAAAATCTTCCAAATTTTCAACCCTTAATTAATTTTTATCTCGAAATTCCTTCCAAAAATCATTTTTCTAGTAGTTACAATAGTTACTTACCTGCCTTACCTGTATTCCTGTGCGCGTTCCGCGAACCCGAGTCCTGTCTGGTGGTGTAATTTCAGGTTTTTCAGTCGAAAAACACGTTTTTCGGCAAAAACGCTAAATTTTTATTCCAGATAAATTCCAATAACCTCGTAGATCGCTAGCCCGCGCCGAGACGCGTCTTTTGACACCTCCCACGTGCGTCTGGCGAACATAGAACTTCAAAAAATTTCCACATCTGTTATTTTAAATACCTACGAAATCCACCTTAGGAGGAACGTAGTTTCATAGTCAAATCATCAAACCCTTATAACTTTGCATCCCGGTGACGCAATTTGAAGCTGTTTTCAGCTATTTTGATTTTTAATAGGCTCCGCCCTACTATTTGACTAATAATTTTTGACAAAAACGGGAATCATTTTCCGTTCTGGGACTTAGAAAAATCTTCCAAATTTTCAACCCTTAATTAATTTTTATCTCGAAATTCCTTCCAAAAATCATTTTTCTAGTAGTTACAATAGTTACTTACCTGCCTTACCTGTATTCCTGTGCGCGTTCCGCGAACCCGAGTCCTGTCTGGTGGTGTAATTTCAGGTTTTTCAGTCGAAAAACACGTTTTTCGGCAAAAACGCTAAATTTTTATTCCAGATAAATTCCAATAACCTCGTAGATCGCTAGCCCGCGCCGAGACGCGTCTTTTGACACCTCGCACGTGCGTCTGGCGAACATAGAACTTCAAAAAATTTCCACATCTGTTATTTTAAATACCTACGAAATCCACCTTAGGAGGAACGTAGTTTCATAGTCAAATCATCAAACCCTTATAACTTTGCATCCCGGTGACGCAATTTGAAGCTGTTTTCAGCTATTTTGATTTTTAATAGGCTCCGCCCTACTATTTGACTAATAATTTTTGACAAAAACGGGAATCATTTTCCGTTCTGGGACTTAGAAAAATCTTCCAAATTTTCAACCCTTAATTAATTTTTATCTCGAAATTCCTTCCAAAAATCATTTTTCTAGTAGTTACAATAGTTACTTACCTGCCTTACCTGTATTCCTGTGCGCGTTCCGCGAACCCGAGTCCTGTCTGGTGGTGTAATTTCAGGTTTTTCAGTCGAAAAACACGTTTTTCGGCAAAAACGCTAAATTTTTATTCCAGATAAATTCCAATAACCTCGTAGATCGCTAGCCCGCGCCGAGACGCGTCTTTTGACACCTCGCACGTGCGTCTGGCGAACATAGAACTTCAAAAAATTTCCACATCTGTTATTTTAAATACCTACGAAATCCACCTTAGGAGGAACGTAGTTTCATAGTCAAATCATCAAACCCTTATAACTTTGCATCCCGGTGACGCAATTTGAAGCTGTTTTCAGCTATTTTGATTTTTAATAGGCTCCGCCCTACTATTTGACTAATAATTTTTGACAAAAACGGGAATCATTTTCCGTTCTGGGACTTAGAAAAATCTTCCAAATTTTCAACCCTTAATTAATTTTTATCTCGAAATTCCTTCCAAAAATCATTTTTCTAGTAGTTACAATAGTTACTTACCTGCCTTACCTGTATTCCTGTGCGCGTTCCGCGAACCCGAGTCCTGTCTGGTGGTGTAATTTCAGGTTTTTCAGTCGAAAAACACGTTTTTCGGCAAAAACGCTAAATTTTTATTCCAGATAAATTCCAATAACCTCGTAGATCGCTAGCCCGCGCCGAGACGCGTCTTTTGACACCTCGCACGTGCGTCTGGCGAACATAGAACTTCAAAAAATTTCCACATCTGTTATTTTAAATACCTACGAAATCCACCTTAGGAGGAACGTAGTTTCATAGTCAAATCATCAAACCCTTATAACTTTGCATCCCGGTGACGCAATTTGAAGCTGTTTTCAGCTATTTTGATTTTTAATAGGCTCCGCCCTACTATTTGACTAATAATTTTTGACAAAAACGGGAATCATTTTCCGTTCTGGGACTTAGAAAAATCTTCCAAATTTTCAACCCTTAATTAATTTTTATCTCGAAATTCCTTCCAAAAATCATTTTTCTAGTAGTTACAATAGTTACTTACCTGCCTTACCTGTATTCCTGTGCGCGTTCCGCGAACCCGAGTCCTGTCTGGTGGTGTAATTTCAGGTTTTTCAGTCGAAAAACACGTTTTTCGGCAAAAACGCTAAATTTTTATTCCAGATAAATTCCAATAACCTCGTAGATCGCTAGCCCGCGCCGAGACGCGTCTTTTGACACCTCGCACGTGCGTCTGGCGAACATAGAACTTCAAAAAATTTCCACATCTGTTATTTTAAATACCTACGAAATCCACCTTAGGAGGAACGTAGTTTCATAGTCAAATCATCAAACCCTTATAACTTTGCATCCCGGTGACGCAATTTGAAGCTGTTTTCAGCTATTTTGATTTTTAATAGGCTCCGCCCTACTATTTGACTAATAATTTTTGACAAAAACGGGAATCATTTTCCGTTCTGGGACTTAGAAAAATCTTCCAAATTTTCAACCCTTAATTAATTTTTATCTCGAAATTCCTTCCAAAAATCATTTTTCTAGTAGTTACAATAGTTACTTACCTGCCTTACCTGTATTCCTGTGCGCGTTCCGCGAACCCGAGTCCTGTCTGGTGGTGTAATTTCAGGTTTTTCAGTCGAAAAACACGTTTTTCGGCAAAAACGCTAAATTTTTATTCCAGATAAATTCCAATAACCTCGTAGATCGCTAGCCCGCGCCGAGACGCGTCTTTTGACACCTCGCACGTGCGTCTGGCGAACATAGAACTTCAAAAAATTTCCACATCTGTTATTTTAAATACCTACGAAATCCACCTTAGGAGGAACGTAGTTTCATAGTCAAATCATCAAACCCTTATAACTTTGCATCCCGGTGACGCAATTTGAAGCTGTTTTCAGCTATTTTGATTTTTAATAGGCTCCGCCCTACTATTTGACTAATAATTTTTGACAAAAACGGGAATCATTTTCCGTTCTGGGACTTAGAAAAATCTTCCAAATTTTCAACCCTTAATTAATTTTTATCTCGAAATTCCTTCCAAAAATCATTTTTCTAGTAGTTACAATAGTTACTTACCTGCCTTACCTGTATTCCTGTGCGCGTTCCGCGAACCCGAGTCCTGTCTGGTGGTGTAATTTCAGGTTTTTCAGTCGAAAAACACGTTTTTCGGCAAAAACGCTAAATTTTTATTCCAGATAAATTCCAATAACCTCGTAGATCGCTAGCCCGCGCCGAGACGCGTCTTTTGACACCTCGCACGTGCGTCTGGCGAACATAGAACTTCAAAAAATTTCCACATCTGTTATTTTAAATACCTACGAAATCCACCTTAGGAGGAACGTAGTTTCATAGTCAAATCATCAAACCCTTATAACTTTGCATCCCGGTGACGCAATTTGAAGCTGTTTTCAGCTATTTTGATTTTTAATAGGCTCCGCCCTACTATTTGACTAATAATTTTTGACAAAAACGGGAATCATTTTCCGTTCTGGGACTTAGAAAAATCTTCCAAATTTTCAACCCTTAATTAATTTTTATCTCGAAATTCCTTCCAAAAATCATTTTTCTAGTAGTTACAATAGTTACTTACCTGCCTTACCTGTATTCCTGTGCGCGTTCCGCGAACCCGAGTCCTGTCTGGTGGTGTAATTTCAGGTTTTTCAGTCGAAAAACACGTTTTTCGGCAAAAACGCTAAATTTTTATTCCAGATAAATTCCAATAACCTCGTAGATCGCTAGCCCGCGCCGAGACGCGTCTTTTGACACCTCGCACGTGCGTCTGGCGAACATAGAACTTCAAAAAATTTCCACATCTGTTATTTTAAATACCTACGAAATCCACCTTAGGAGGAACGTAGTTTCATAGTCAAATCATCAAACCCTTATAACTTTGCATCCCGGTGACGCAATTTGAAGCTGTTTTCAGCTATTTTGATTTTTAATAGGCTCCGCCCTACTATTTGACTAATAATTTTTGACAAAAACGGGAATCATTTTCCGTTCTGGGACTTAGAAAAATCTTCCAAATTTTCAACCCTTAATTAATTTTTATCTCGAAATTCCTTCCAAAAATCATTTTTCTAGTAGTTACAATAGTTACTTACCTGCCTTACCTGTATTCCTGTGCGCGTTCCGCGAACCCGAGTCCTGTCTGGTGGTGTAATTTCAGGTTTTTCAGTCGAAAAACACGTTTTTCGGCAAAAACGCTAAATTTTTATTCCAGATAAATTCCAATAACCTCGTAGATCGCTAGCCCGCGCCGAGACGCGTCTTTTGACACCTCGCACGTGCGTCTGGCGAACATAGAACTTCAAAAAATTTCCACATCTGTTATTTTAAATACCTACGAAATCCACCTTAGGAGGAACGTAGTTTCATAGTCAAATCATCAAACCCTTATAACTTTGCATCCCGGTGACGCAATTTGAAGCTGTTTTCAGCTATTTTGATTTTTAATAGGCTCCGCCCTACTATTTGACTAATAATTTTTGACAAAAACGGGAATCATTTTCCGTTCTGGGACTTAGAAAAATCTTCCAAATTTTCAACCCTTAATTAATTTTTATCTCGAAATTCCTTCCAAAAATCATTTTTCTAGTAGTTACAATAGTTACTTACCTGCCTTACCTGTATTCCTGTGCGCGTTCCGCGAACCCGAGTCCTGTCTGGTGGTGTAATTTCAGGTTTTTCAGTCGAAAAACACGTTTTTCGGCAAAAACGCTAAATTTTTATTCCAGATAAATTCCAATAACCTCGTAGATCGCTAGCCCGCGCCGAGACGCGTCTTTTGACACCTCGCACGTGCGTCTGGCGAACATAGAACTTCAAAAAATTTCCACATCTGTTATTTTAAATACCTACGAAATCCACCTTAGGAGGAACGTAGTTTCATAGTCAAATCATCAAACCCTTATAACTTTGCATCCCGGTGACGCAATTTGAAGCTGTTTTCAGCTATTTTGATTTTTAATAGGCTCCGCCCTACTATTTGACTAATAATTTTTGACAAAAACGGGAATCATTTTCCGTTCTGGGACTTAGAAAAATCTTCCAAATTTTCAACCCTTAATTAATTTTTATCTCGAAATTCCTTCCAAAAATCATTTTTCTAGTAGTTACAATAGTTACTTACCTGCCTTACCTGTATTCCTGTGCGCGTTCCGCGAACCCGAGTCCTGTCTGGTGGTGTAATTTCAGGTTTTTCAGTCGAAAAACACGTTTTTCGGCAAAAACGCTAAATTTTTATTCCAGATAAATTCCAATAACCTCGTAGATCGCTAGCCCGCGCCGAGACGCGTCTTTTGACACCTCGCACGTGCGTCTGGCGAACATAGAACTTCAAAAAATTTCCACATCTGTTATTTTAAATACCTACGAAATCCACCTTAGGAGGAACGTAGTTTCATAGTCAAATCATCAAACCCTTATAACTTTGCATCCCGGTGACGCAATTTGAAGCTGTTTTCAGCTATTTTGATTTTTAATAGGCTCCGCCCTACTATTTGACTAATAATTTTTGACAAAAACGGGAATCATTTTCCGTTCTGGGACTTAGAAAAATCTTCCAAATTTTCAACCCTTAATTAATTTTTATCTCGAAATTCCTTCCAAAAATCATTTTTCTAGTAGTTACAATAGTTACTTACCTGCCTTACCTGTATTCCTGTGCGCGTTCCGCGAACCCGAGTCCTGTCTGGTGGTGTAATTTCAGGTTTTTCAGTCGAAAAACACGTTTTTCGGCAAAAACGCAAAATTTTTATTCCAGATAAATTCCAATAACCTCGTAGATCGCTAGCCCGCGCCGAGACGCGTCTTTTGACACCTCGCACGTGCGTCTGGCGAACATAGAACTTCAAAAAATTTCCACATCTGTTATTTTAAATACCTACGAAATCCACCTTAGGAGGAACGTAGTTTCATAGTCAAATCATCAAACCCTTATAACTTTGCATCCCGGTGACGCAATTTGAAGCTGTTTTCAGCTATTTTGATTTTTAATAGGCTCCGCCCTACTATTTGACTAATAATTTTTGACAAAAACGGGAATCATTTTCCGTTCTGGGACTTAGAAAAATCTTCCAAATTTTCAACCCTTAATTAATTTTTATCTCGAAATTCCTTCCAAAAATCATTTTTCTAGTAGTTACAATAGTTACTTACCTGCCTTACCTGTATTCCTGTGCGCGTTCCGCGAACCCGAGTCCTGTCTGGTGGTGTAATTTCAGGTTTTTCAGTCGAAAAAACACGTTTTTCGGCAAAAACGCTAAATTTTTATTCCAGATAAATTCCAATAACCTCGTAGATCGCTAGCCCGCGCCGAGACGCGTCTTTTGACACCTCGCACGTGCGTCTGGCGAACATAGAACTTCAAAAAATTTCCACATCTGTTATTTTAAATACCTACGAAATCCACCTTAGGAGGAACGTAGTTTCATAGTCAAATCATCAAACCCTTATAACTTTGCATCCCGGTGACGCAATTTGAAGCTGTTTTCAGCTATTTTGATTTTTAATAGGCTCCGCCCTACTATTTGACTAATAATTTTTGACAAAAACGGGAATCATTTTCCGTTCTGGGACTTAGAAAAATCTTCCAAATTTTCAACCCTTAATTAATTTTTATCTCGAAATTCCTTCCAAAAATCATTTTTCTAGTAGTTACAATAGTTACTTACCTGCCTTACCTGTATTCCTGTGCGCGTTCCGCGAACCCGAGTCCTGTCTGGTGGTGTAATTTCAGGTTTTTCAGTCGAAAAACACGTTTTTCGGCAAAAACGCTAAATTTTTATTCCAGATAAATTCCAATAACCTCGTAGATCGCTAGCCCGCGCCGAGACGCGTCTTTTGACACCTCGCACGTGCGTCTGGCGAACATAGAACTTCAAAAAATTTCCACATCTGTTATTTTAAATACCTACGAAATCCACCTTAGGAGGAACGTAGTTTCATAGTCAAATCATCAAACCCTTATAACTTTGCATCCCGGTGACGCAATTTGAAGCTGTTTTCAGCTATTTTGATTTTTAATAGGCTCCGCCCTACTATTTGACTAATAATTTTTGACAAAAACGGGAATCATTTTCCGTTCTGGGACTTAGAAAAATCTTCCAAATTTTCAACCCTTAATTAATTTTTATCTCGAAATTCCTTCCAAAAATCATTTTTCTAGTAGTTACAATAGTTACTTACCTGCCTTACCTGTATTCCTGTGCGCGTTCCGCGAACCCGAGTCCTGTCTGGTGGTGTAATTTCAGGTTTTTCAGTCGAAAAACACGTTTTTCGGCAAAAACGCTAAATTTTTATTCCAGATAAATTCCAATAACCTCGTAGATCGCTAGCCCGCGCCGAGACGCGTCTTTTGACACCTCGCACGTGCGTCTGGCGAACATAGAACTTCAAAAAATTTCCACATCTGTTATTTTAAATACCTACGAAATCCACCTTAGGAGGAACGTAGTTTCATAGTCAAATCATCAAACCCTTATAACTTTGCATCCCGGTGACGCAATTTGAAGCTGTTTTCAGCTATTTTGATTTTTAATAGGCTCCGCCCTACTATTTGACTAATAATTTTTGACAAAAACGGGAATCATTTTCCGTTCTGGGACTTAGAAAAATCTTCCAAATTTTCAACCCTTAATTAATTTTTATCTCGAAATTCCTTCCAAAAATCATTTTTCTAGTAGTTACAATAGTTACTTACCTGCCTTACCTGTATTCCTGTGCGCGTTCCGCGAACCCGAGTCCTGTCTGGTGGTGTAATTTCAGGTTTTTCAGTCGAAAAACACGTTTTTCGGCAAAAACGCTAAATTTTTATTCCAGATAAATTCCAATAACCTCGTAGATCGCTAGCCCGCGCCGAGACGCGTCTTTTGACACCTCGCACGTGCGTCTGGCGAACATAGAACTTCAAAAAATTTCCACATCTGTTATTTTAAATACCTACGAAATCCACCTTAGGAGGAACGTAGTTTCATAGTCAAATCATCAAACCCTTATAACTTTGCATCCCGGTGACGCAATTTGAAGCTGTTTTCAGCTATTTTGATTTTTAATAGGCTCCGCCCTACTATTTGACTAATAATTTTTGACAAAAACGGGAATCATTTTCCGTTCTGGGACTTAGAAAAATCTTCCAAATTTTCAACCCTTAATTAATTTTTATCTCGAAATTCCTTCCAAAAATCATTTTTCTAGTAGTTACAATAGTTACTTACCTGCCTTACCTGTATTCCTGTGCGCGTTCCGCGAACCCGAGTCCTGTCTGGTGGTGTAATTTCAGGTTTTTCAGTCGAAAAACACGTTTTTCGGCAAAAACGCTAAATTTTTATTCCAGATAAATTCCAATAACCTCGTAGATCGCTAGCCCGCGCCGAGACGCGTCTTTTGACACCTCCCACGTGCGTCTGGCGAACATAGAACTTCAAAAAATTTCCACATCTGTTATTTTAAATACCTACGAAATCCACCTTAGGAGGAACGTAGTTTCATAGTCAAATCATCAAACCCTTATAACTTTGCATCCCGGTGACGCAATTTGAAGCTGTTTTCAGCTATTTTGATTTTTAATAGGCTCCGCCCTACTATTTGACTAATAATTTTTGACAAAAACGGGAATCATTTTCCGTTCTGGGACTTAGAAAAATCTTCCAAATTTTCAACCCTTAATTAATTTTTATCTCGAAATTCCTTCCAAAAATCATTTTTCTAGTAGTTACAATAGTTACTTACCTGCCTTACCTGTATTCCTGTGCGCGTTCCGCGAACCCGAGTCCTGTCTGGTGGTGTAATTTCAGGTTTTTCAGTCGAAAAACACGTTTTTCGGCAAAAACGCTAAATTTTTATTCCAGATAAATTCCAATAACCTCGTAGATCGCTAGCCCGCGCCGAGACGCGTCTTTTGACACCTCGCACGTGCGTCTGGCGAACATAGAACTTCAAA
This sequence comes from Lithophane semibrunnea, assembly GCA_947363905.1. NCBI lineage: Eukaryota > Metazoa > Arthropoda > Insecta > Lepidoptera > Noctuidae > Lithophane > Lithophane semibrunnea. The sequence goes on along the minus strand of OX376199.1, from coordinate 18,097,771 downwards.
AAATTTCCACATCTGTTATTTTAAATACCTACGAAATCCACCTTAGGAGGAACGTAGTTTCATAGTCAAATCATCAAACCCTTATAACTTTGCATCCCGGTGACGCAATTTGAAGCTGTTTTCAGCTATTTTGATTTTTAATAGGCTCCGCCCTACTATTTGACTAATAATTTTTGACAAAAACGGGAATCATTTTCCGTTCTGGGACTTAGAAAAATCTTCCAAATTTTCAACCCTTAATTAATTTTTATCTCGAAATTCCTTCCAAAAATCATTTTTCTAGTAGTTACAATAGTTACTTACCTGCCTTACCTGTATTCCTGTGCGCGTTCCGCGAACCCGAGTCCTGTCTGGTGGTGTAATTTCAGGTTTTTCAGTCGAAAAACACGTTTTTCGGCAAAAACGCTAAATTTTTATTCCAGATAAATTCCAATAACCTCGTAGATCGCTAGCCCGCGCCGAGACGCGTCTTTTGACACCTCGCACGTGCGTCTGGCGAACATAGAACTTCAAAAAATTTCCACATCTGTTATTTTAAATACCTACGAAATCCACCTTAGGAGGAACGTAGTTTCATAGTCAAATCATCAAACCCTTATAACTTTGCATCCCGGTGACGCAATTTGAAGCTGTTTTCAGCTATTTTGATTTTTAATAGGCTCCGCCCTACTATTTGACTAATAATTTTTGACAAAAACGGGAATCATTTTCCGTTCTGGGACTTAGAAAAATCTTCCAAATTTTCAACCCTTAATTAATTTTTATCTCGAAATTCCTTCCAAAAATCATTTTTCTAGTAGTTACAATAGTTACTTACCTGCCTTACCTGTATTCCTGTGCGCGTTCCGCGAACCCGAGTCCTGTCTGGTGGTGTAATTTCAGGTTTTTCAGTCGAAAAACACGTTTTTCGGCAAAAACGCTAAATTTTTATTCCAGATAAATTCCAATAACCTCGTAGATCGCTAGCCCGCGCCGAGACGCGTCTTTTGACACCTCGCACGTGCGTCTGGCGAACATAGAACTTCAAAAAATTTCCACATCTGTTATTTTAAATACCTACGAAATCCACCTTAGGAGGAACGTAGTTTCATAGTCAAATCATCAAACCCTTATAACTTTGCATCCCGGTGACGCAATTTGAAGCTGTTTTCAGCTATTTTGATTTTTAATAGGCTCCGCCCTACTATTTGACTAATAATTTTTGACAAAAACGGGAATCATTTTCCGTTCTGGGACTTAGAAAAATCTTCCAAATTTTCAACCCTTAATTAATTTTTATCTCGAAATTCCTTCCAAAAATCATTTTTCTAGTAGTTACAATAGTTACTTACCTGCCTTACCTGTATTCCTGTGCGCGTTCCGCGAACCCGAGTCCTGTCTGGTGGTGTAATTTCAGGTTTTTCAGTCGAAAAACACGTTTTTCGGCAAAAACGCTAAATTTTTATTCCAGATAAATTCCAATAACCTCGTAGATCGCTAGCCCGCGCCGAGACGCGTCTTTTGACACCTCGCACGTGCGTCTGGCGAACATAGAACTTCAAAAAATTTCCACATCTGTTATTTTAAATACCTACGAAATCCACCTTAGGAGGAACGTAGTTTCATAGTCAAATCATCAAACCCTTATAACTTTGCATCCCGGTGACGCAATTTGAAGCTGTTTTCAGCTATTTTGATTTTTAATAGGCTCCGCCCTACTATTTGACTAATAATTTTTGACAAAAACGGGAATCATTTTCCGTTCTGGGACTTAGAAAAATCTTCCAAATTTTCAACCCTTAATTAATTTTTATCTCGAAATTCCTTCCAAAAATCATTTTTCTAGTAGTTACAATAGTTACTTACCTGCCTTACCTGTATTCCTGTGCGCGTTCCGCGAACCCGAGTCCTGTCTGGTGGTGTAATTTCAGGTTTTTCAGTCGAAAAACACGTTTTTCGGCAAAAACGCTAAATTTTTATTCCAGATAAATTCCAATAACCTCGTAGATCGCTAGCCCGCGCCGAGACGCGTCTTTTGACACCTCCCACGTGCGTCTGGCGAACATAGAACTTCAAAAAATTGCCCTCCCACCCACCCTTTCGTGTCTAGCCAGGTAGACTTTTCATTTTCGGCAAAAAATATTTTTCAATTTTTAGCTCCCTTAATTATCCCTTAGTCCTCAGAATCATACTTTTGACCATTCTTTTTAGGATATTGACTTGACGGTCTTTCGGCCGTGAGATTAACAATATTTTTAAATTTTTAGCTACTTCTGTGCTTATCCCCCATTTACAGGGACACAGAAGTAGTTCTCGTGTCCTCTGACTGGTTTTTTTTTTTTTTTTTCACATGAACTTGACCTTTACGAAAAACACCACGATGTTTCGCACCCCGGCCAAAAAAGATACGAGCCCCCAGACCTCTAGAGGCTTTCCGCGATCTGCGGAAAAGGAAAAGGCCGGCCCTTCGCTTGCCAGTGTGAGGCGTAGCATTGGTGAGTGGGAGGCTGGAAAAGCCGAGCCCCGGGTCAAGTTGCCAGCCCACCAAACGAGTGATGCCACGCTACCTGCTCCCAGCCCTCAGGAGATGCGCCGAGAATTGCCAGACACCGCTAGACCGCCAAAGAGACCTGAGTCCGGGTACCCCAACCTCACAGCGGAGGCGAGAGCTTGCCTAAGTAAAGCAAAGCTTCACTTGGGCAACTCTCGCAACCTAAAAACGGAGATAAAGGAGGAGGTACTCAAGGCCATAAACAGGCTCTATGAGCTGGTTAAGGAGTCAGAGCGGAGCAAAGTCCCAGCCACATCAGCACCTACGGTCATTGCTGCAGCCACATCGACAGCCGCTCCACTGAAGCTGAACACAGACGAGCCGACAGAGCTGATGCAGAGCCTTGTGGAAGGCCTCAGACTGCACAAACAGGCATTGCAGGAGTGCCAACACCACACCCAGGCTCTGTCGGCGAATCTCCAGCAGGCCCCTCGCTATGTTGCAGGCCAAGGTCCAACCTTCGCGGAGATGGCCGCCGTCATACCGAAGCAGAACATCCAACAGCCTCTTCACTCGGTGGTCGTATCATCAACCAATGATCAAGACACCGGTGAAGAGGTTGTTGAGAAGCTCAGGACGGCGGTGGATGCCAGGAATGAAGGGACCCGAGTGGAACGGCTGCGCAAAGTGAGGGACCAAAAAGTTGTGGTCGGCTTCAGGACCAGGGAAGAACTGAATAGTGTCACAGAGCGGATTAGAAAGACGGGCGGTCTGGTGGTAGAGGAGGTAAAAAACAAGGACCCGCTTATCATCATAAAGGATGTCCTCTCCTGCCACTCCGATGATGAAGTTTCCCAGGCCCTGCAGCGACAAAACACCCACCTGATTGGGGACATACCTGCGGAAGACGTAAGGATGGGGGTGAAGTACCGTCGTAAGACGAGGAACCCCCACATGTGCCACGTCATCCTGCAGGTGTCTCCTTCAGTATGGCAGAGGCTGACGATTGCGGGTCGCGTGCACATCGACCTACAGCGAGTGCGAGTGCAGGACCAGTCCCCACTGGTGCAGTGCACTCGCTGTCTGCGCTACGGCCACAGCCGTAAACTGTGCACGCAGCCTGCCGACCTCTGCACCCACTGTGGTGATCCCCACATGCGAGCGGACTGCCCGTCACGACTCGCGGCGGAGGCGCCGAAGTGCCATAATTGCTTTTTGGCCAAAGCAGAAAAATCTGACCACAATGCCTTCGACAATGAGTGCCCCGTGCGCCAAAAATGGGATGCCTTAGCACGATTATCAGTGGCGTATTGCTAAGATGCAGCCACTTTTACCCGAAAGTAACACCCGATTGGACCACAATGGTATAACTCGTTTCAAAATAAAATTCCACAAAGTTAAAATTACATTTATTATTAAAACTGGAAATATCAACACAAATCACTCGAATTGGAGCAAACTTCATGAGAAATTGGCCCAATTAAAAGCAGACTCAAAATTAATTTTATTAAACATAGACATTGTCAATCTTAATTCAGGAATAAATTTACACGATAAAAATAATTCGGATAAAATAGTCTTAAAACTCAAAACTAACATAAAAATCACTTTACCATTGTGGCCAAACGAGCTCATTGATACGGAAAAGGAAGTCAGCACTTTAAAACGCAGTATTTGGAACGCTGCACCTGTGAACCTGCCAGAGTTGAACATAAGTCATTTTGAAGAAAAGAATATTAACTTAGGAAAAAACAATTACAAGATGAAAAGTGGATTATGAAATTATGTCTATATGATATATTGATATATATTATGATAGCCATATTATAAAGATAGCAAAGTAAATAATAACATGTAAGATGATAGCATTAAAATTACTGGATACGGAAAACTGGAAAAAAAAAAAAAAAAAAAAAAAAAAAAAAAAAAAAAAAAAAAAAATCGACAAATTAGGGCTCTGATTACGTCAGAGGGACAATGAGCAAGGGCAGGAGTGTGGTTTTAGCCGGTAGGAGTCCGGCACTGCCCAGACTGGCTCAGAGTCGCGCGGCACCCCTCGCCGCGAGCAGATCATTTTAAAGTGGCTCCACGCTCGAAAAATCAGGAAAATTTGCAAATTGTGTTCCTTTTAAGTGAGTGATAGCTCGGAAGGTGCGGGCAGGTGAGTTCTCTGTGCGCGTTCCAAAAAAATATCTTTTTACTTCAATTTCGGGATTTTTCCGGGGAAACTAAAGAAAGTTCGGCTCAATCGATCCGGGACGAAGAAACTAAGGACTTGGCCTTGACAGTATCGGAAATAAGGCACCAGAAGCGAGATATCCCAGAAGAAGTCTGGTCGCAAACACCACTTTCAGACTAACACGCTGACAGCAACCCATCGAGCATCACCACCGCGAGCGAATCATCAAGGTAGGTGAGACCATCACATAGACAAAAAAAAAAAAAAAAAAAAAAAAAAAAAAAAAAAAATTGTAAAATATACGCTAACATGTCGTCATTCACAAATGTCCCCTCTACCCGTAAGCCAGCTGCGGAAGCCGCACCGAAATCACGATCACTGCGGACCAAAGTCCTGAAGAACGCTGCAAAATCCACAACATCCGAGCGGCTTACAAAAGAGTTACCTTCTCCTTCATGGGAAAAGCCTGAGGCGTCCAAGGCAGCGTCGGAACCCGCTGCTGGTGAAACAACATCCCAGGGAAGTCAGGTGTCATCCGTCGACAACTGCTCCTTACCAGAGCTACCTGAGGCAGCAGAGATGGTGACGTCAAAAGTCATAGACTGGCAGCAACTGGGTATATCCCCCCCAAGCCAAATTTTATCCGACGAGGGAAGCTCGGTGGCATCATCCATCACCGACCATCAGGCGCGTAAAAGGATCAGTCTCCTCTACAGCACACCGAGGAGAGGGACTGGCGTGGAGATGGACATGGCGACAAGAGAGGCCAACAAGCTCCTACAAAATGGCAAGGACGCTTTGGAGTCCTCGGGAAATATGAAGAAGGAGTACAGGACGACCTGTCATGACAGCCTTCAGGGGCTGTACGAAGTTGTCTTGTCCCTGTCTGACTCGCGAGCAAGGCACAAATATAACTTGGAAAAGGAGCGGTCTCGACACGCTAACGAACTCGTCAAAGTGGAGAGGTTTCACCTTCAAGAAATCCAAAAGATACAACACAGCCTTTCGACCGAGCTGAGCCTAGCACGAAAAGACATTTCTGGAACCCTTAAGGAAGCCAAAGACATCAGAGACTGGCTAGGGTATGAAACCGAGCAGCCCTTTAGGGAAATCGCCGAAAATAAGAGGGCAATCGAGGCACTGACGAAATCCATCCAGTCAGTACAGGAAAGGAACAGGAATGAGGATGCGCCTGTCTCCGGGGACCCAAAGTGGGATACTGTAGTGGCAGGCCTCTCAAAGCTAGGGAAAAACGTGGCTAGCGTCTCTAACCAGCTAGACACGCTCCGCCAGGCGGTGGACAAAATGAAGCAAGAACTCCAAACACTGCCGGCGCCTGCCATTGCCCCTCTTCTGTTCCCCGAGGCACAGACCGAGGCAAACCTAGAAAAACTAACCGAAGAAATGGAGAAAATTCGGGAAATGATAAAAACCATACTGGACAGGCCCATAATCCAAGCACCCCCGGAAAGACCACCGCTGGACCTGAGCAAACACCTTCAACCCCTGTCAGAGAGGCTGGAAATAGTGTCGTCCGACATAAGAGTGCTGCGGGATAAGGAGCCCCAACATTCTGCATCATTAGCACCGAGCCTTGACACTGAATTTGCGGTGGAAGAGGTCAAGCGGACGCTTGCGTCCATAGAAAAGGGAGTCTCTGACTTGAAAAAGCCAGAGAAACTGCAACAGGGCCCTAAAACCTTCGCCCAGGTGGCACAAACGCCAAAGCGTCCAAACCACACGCTCATAATTTCCTCGACAGACCCAAACCACACGGGGGATAATGTCATCGAGAGAGTGAGGGTAGCACTGGACCTCAAAAAGACAGGAGCAAAGGTCGACAGGGTAAGAAAAGCTCGGAACCAAAAGATCGTGGTGAGCTGTGCGAGCAAAGAAGACCTTTCCCTCATCAAAGGCCAGGTTCAATCTAACAGTGGGCTGAAGGTTCAGGAGCCCATGCCCAACAATCCCTTGGTCTGTGTGAAAGGAGTTATCTCCTTGTACACCGATGAAGAGATGGTAGACCTCCTCCAGGCCCAGAACATACACCTGTGGAAAGACCTTGAACAGGCAGGTCAAATTATAAAATTGAGGTACCGAAAGCGCGCACGAAACCCGCACGAATGTCACCCGGTCTTTGAACTTTCCCCAGAGCTTTGGATGCGATTTACTCTTGCGGAAAAAGTGCATTTGGGGATACAAAGATGCCCGGTAGAAGACCAGTCCCCCTTAGTGCAGTGCACCAAGTGCCTCGGTTATGGGCACAGCAGAAACCTCTGCAAGGCAGAGAAGGAAAGTTGTGGTTACTGTGGTGGGGCACACACTGGGAGAGACTGCCCAGTAAGAGTTTCGGCCGGACCACCCGTCTGCGTGAACTGCATTAGGGTTGGAAGAGAGGGAAAGGACACGGTCCATTCAGCCTTCAGCACAGAATGTCAAGAAAGAAAGAAATGGGACAATATAGCTAGGTCACGCGTCTCTTATTGCTAAGGGCAACGACGGAGATTGTGGGTCAGCCACCTCTCAAACCACAAGAGGATCAACAGGTAGGCTGAAATTCATCCAGGCCAATCTGCAGCGCTCCAAACTCGCAACAGCTGAACTTCACCACGCCGCTGAGCAAATGGGGGTCTCAATTGCACTTGTCCAGGAACCCTATGTTGGAAGGACAGGTGTAATGAAACAAAACCAAGGCACACAGGTCATCCAGTGCACCCTGAATCGGCAAAAACCTGTAAAGGCGGCAATCGTGGTGTTCGGAAACAGTCTGGAGGTCATCCACGATCCCCAGATTGTAACTGAGAACGTGGCAGCCGTCTTAATTAAGGCGGGTCAGTTAAAGTTTGGAGTGATCTCCGTCTACTTTGAGGGTGACCAAGATCTGGACCCGTACCTTGTCAAAACCAAGGAGATAATTACAAGATCACAAACATCTAACATCCTTGTGGGAGGCGACGTAAACGCATGGAGCCAATGGTGGGGAAGCAACAGCGAAGACCATCGCGGGGCAGCGTATAACGCCTTCCTATCTGAACAGGACCTGCAGATTATCAATACGGGCCAAACCCCGACCTTCGAAGCATACAGGGGAGACAGGCTATACCAGAGTATAGTCGACGTCACAGCGTGCAGTGTGTCGCTACTGGGTAGACTCGAGGACTGGTGTGTGGATAGGAACACAACAACATCCGACCACAACGCGATCACGTTTTCATTACGCCTAGAAAAAGCGTTAGAGCCACTAAAACCGATCTCTACACGCATCTATAACACCAAAAAGGCAAAGTGGTCAGACTTTAGCACAAACTTCAAGGCAAAACTGTCGGAAAACGCCATCACTCCCGACAGAGTAACGGAAGTCCCGAACCCAGAGGATTTGGAACGCTTGATTTCAACATACGTCAATCTGATCCACAGTTCGTGCAAGACATCAATACCAAAGTTGGGAAAAAGAAAGACTGACCTGAGGCCCCCGTGGTGGTCTACTTCTCTCGAACAACTAAAAGGAGAAGTTTTGACAAAGAAGCGAAGAATCCGGAACGCGGCCCCAAGTCGAAGAAATTTCACCATAAACGAGTACGTACAGGCCAAACTTGAATACGCGACAAGAGCAGCTGAGGCAGCAACTGTAAATTGGAAGCAGTTCTGTTCGACACAGGACCGGGAAAGCATGTGGGATGGAATCTACAGGGTTTTAAGGAAGACTGCAAAAAGGCAGGAAGACACGCTGTTGAGGAACATCGCGGGTGATACACTTAGCCCAGAACAATCAGCGGATCTTCTGGCAAAAACGCTCTTTCCTGATGACTCAGTGGAAGCCGAACAACAACACCATGCGTCGGTCCGGAGACTAACAGAGGAGATAAACCCGGCTGAGACACAAGGTCTGTCGGCCGACGATCCACCGTTTACATCCGCAGAACTGGAAATGGTCCTTCAGGGCCAAAATCCAAAGAAAGCCCCGGGTCCCGATGGTTTGACGGCTGACATTTGTACAGCAGCGATAAACTGCAACAGGGAAGTGTTCCTGGCATTAGCAAACAAGTGCCTATCATTACCACACTTCCCAAGGCAATGGAAATTAGCTCATGTGTGCATACTCCGTAAACCGGGCAAAGACGATTACACCCACCCCAAGTCATACAGACCAATAGGACTGCTCTCGGTGTTGGGCAAGTTCATCGAGAAGCTCGTAGTCGGCAGACTGCAGTACCACTTCCTTCCCACACTCAACACCAACCAATATGGTTTCATGCCACAAAAAGGAACCGAAGACGCCCTCTATGTCTTAATGGAGCACATTCGGGCTGAACTGAAGGCCAAAAAGATAGTGCTTTTAGTATCATTGGATATAGAGGGGGCTTTTGACAATGCATGGTGGCCCGCCCTCAAAATGCAGATGATACGGAAAAAATGCCCAAAAAACCTCTACACTCTTGTAACCTCATACCTGAAGGACCGATACGTCAGGGTAAACTACGCCAGAGCTTCCAGCGAAAAGGGCACCACAAAAGGATGCGTCCAGGGCTCAATAGCCGGTCCGACGTTCTGGAACCTCATCCTGGATTCACTCCTAGAAAAAATGGCAGCAATGGGGGTATACTGTCAGGCGTTCGCGGATGATGTGGTCCTGGTTTTCTCGTCTCGCGAGGTCAGTGCCCTACAGCGGACAGCCGACAGCACGCTGCACGCAGTATCAGAATGGGGTGCACAAAACAAGCTGCGTTTCGCCGCTCATAAAACCAACGCAATGGTGATAACAAAGCGGCTTAAGTACGACACCCCGGTTATTCACATGTCCGGTACTCGGCTGAACCTAGTGGAGAAGATAAAGCTGTTGGGATTCATCATAGACCACAAACTCACCTTCAACGCGCACGTGACTGCAACCTGTAAGAAAGCCGCGGAAATCTACAAACAACTAGCGTGCGCAGCAAGAATAACATGGGGTCTAAACAGCGAGATTATCAGGACCATATACGTGTCGGTGATAGAGCCAATCGTGCTGTATGCAGCGAGCGCATGGGCCCCAGCAGCAGAGAAACTGACGACAAGAAATCAGTTAGACTCGCTGCAGAGAGGATTCACGCAAAAGATCTGCAAAGCATACCGCACGGTATCTCTGACGTCGGCTCTAATTCTGTCGGGCCAACTACCCCTAGACCTTCGATTAACTGAAGCTGCCACCCTCTTCAAAATCAAAAAGGGTCATTCCGAGGAGTACCTACCGCCGGGAAGGGAAATCGAGCGCAAGGTGGGGCCGTTACAGATCCCCCATCCATCGTTGCTCACAATAACTGAGTATGAGTGCCTAGAGAACATGGACCCTGAAACACTGAGTGACCGCCAAGTCACTGGACCCCAAGTATACACAGACGGCAGCAAAATAGAGGGAAAAGTCGGAGCTGCCCTCACTTGTTGGAACGAAGGCAGGGAGACCAAGTACTCAACCTTTCGCTTGGAGCCCCACAACACTGTCTTCCAGTCAGAGATGTACGCGCTGTACAGAGCAGTCAGGATGGTGAAAACGTCCAGGATGGCCTCCGTTAACATATTAAGCGACTCAAGATCTTCGCTCGATCTGCTGAAGAGCCCGTCAGTCAATCACCCTCTAGCACTCGGCATAAAGAGATTGGTGCGCGAGATCCGAGAGGAGGACAGAGATGTGAGACTGTTCTGGTTGAGAGCACACGTGGGGACTCCCGGAAACGAAAGAGCAGACGAGTTGGCTAAGAGAGCGGCACTTACTAAGAAGACAGCCCCTGACTATGACAGGGTTCCAATATCGTTCGTCAGGAGGCAGATACGTGAGGAGACGGTCAACAAATGGCAGCAGCGCTACGAATCCTCTAGTACAGGCTCGGTCACTAGGGTATTTTTTCCCACCGTCCAGGCGGCAAGGAGGGTCCTCAAAGACACGGCACTGACACCTACCCATGTCCAAATCCTAACCGGACACAGAGGATTCGGGGCTTATCTCCATCGCTTCCACCTCAAGGACAATCCCTCATGCGTCTGCGATCCTGACTGCGAAGAGACAGTATGGCACGTGATTACTGAGTGCCCAAGATTCGGCCGTGAAAGAATGGACTTGGAACTGGAAATCCAGATTCCTGTTAAACAGTCCAACCTCCATTCCATCATGGAGAAAAAGGCCACCAGAACATCATTCTTAACATTTGCGACAAATGTCGTCCAAACCGTAGCAAAGGCCAATCAATGGTTCAACGCTGTTCGTCCCGCTTATACATACAGCCACACCCACATAGACACACACTTGAGAAAAAAAAAAAAAAAAAAAAAAAAAAAAAAAAAAAAAAATGTGATGTGCTCACCAAATTTAGCTTTAAAATAATTGTATGTTGTAATTAATAATAATATATAATAATAACATAAATAATAATAATATAATATACATTATTAAATAATAATTGTATTGTACCTAGTTAATACTATTCAGAATATTAGATTGTTTCTATACTCGTACATAATGTTAGATTGTCACATATTGTATTATAATATTATACTTTTAAGTAAACTTGAACGTGGAGCTAAAGAGACAAAATATAAGTAAGCAAACAAAGGCACGGACGCCATGTCTGTGGAATATTTGTAAGGCAGGAGTGTGGTTTTAGCCGGTAAGAGTCCGGCACTGCCCAGACTGGTTCGTCTGTGAAGCGGCCTGGGCGTCCATGAGGATTTCCCACTCCTGCCAAAAAAAAAAAAAAAAAAAAAAAAAAAAAAACCTAACCTAACCTAACCTAACCTAACCTAACCTAACCTAACCTAACCTAACCTAACCTAACCCAAAATCATCAAACCCTTATAACTTTGCATCCCGGTGACGCAATTTGAAGCTGTTTTCAGCTATTTTGATTTTTAATAGGCTCCGCCCTACTATTTGACTAATAATTTTTGACAAAAACGGGAATCATTTTCCGTTCTGGGACTTAGAAAAATCTTCCAAATTTTCAACCCTTAATTAATTTTTATCTCGAAATTCCTTCCAAAAATCATTTTTCTAGTAGTTACAATAGTTACTTACCTGCCTTACCTGTATTCCTGTGCGCGTTCCGCGAACCCGAGTCCTGTCTGGTGGTGTAATTTCAGGTTTTTCAGTCGAAAAACACGTTTTTCGGCAAAAACGCTAAATTTTTATTCCAGATAAATTCCAATAACCTCGTAGATCGCTAGCCCGCGCCGAGACGCGTCTTTTGACACCTCGCACGTGCGTCTGGCGAACATAGAACTTCAAAAAATTGCCCTCCCACCCACCCTGTAGCGTCTAGCCAGGTAGATTTTTCAGTTTCGACAAAAAATTATTTTCAGTATTTCATCACTTACAGCTATTCCTGAGTCCCGAAACGTTATTTCTTAACATTTTATTTCAGTACATTGACCATACGGCCTTCCGGCCGTTCGAAAACACTAGTTTATTCTATACTTTTGTTGCTTCTGTGATTATCCCCCCTTTACAGGGACACAGAAGTAATAGCAGTACCCTCTGACTAGTTTTTATATGAACCTGACCTTCACAAAGAATACCAAGATGTTTCGCACCCCGGCCAAAAAAGATGCGAGCCCTCAGAGCTCCAAAACCTCGCCGCGATCAGCGGAAAAGGCCGGCCCTTCGCTTGCCAGTGTAAGACGTAGCATTGGTGAATGGGAGGCCGGAAAAGCCGAACCCCGGGCCAAGTCCCCAGCACACCTAAAGAGCGACGCGACGCCACCGGCTCCTGGCACCCTGGAGACGCGCCGAGAAGTGCCAGACACCGCTAGACCGCCAAAGAGACCTGAGTCCGGGTACCCCAGTCTCACAGCGGAGGCGAGAGCTTGCCTAAGTAAAGCAAAACTTCACTTGGGCAACTCTCGCAACCTAAAGACTGAGATAAAGGAGGAGGTACTCAAGGCCATAAACAGGCTCTATGAGCTAGTGAAGGAGTCGGCACGGGACAAACCATCCGGCGCGCCTGTAGCCACACCGGCAGCTGTTCCTGCTGTTTCGCCAAACTCCGAGGAGATTTCCCATCCCATTCGCGAGAGTAGTACTTGTCAGATCGAGCTCATAAAAACTATTCAAGAACACAGCTCTCTGATTAAGGAAAACACTGAGCGGATGGGAAGACTCCAGGAAATTTTGGTAAAACGAGAGAGCGTTGAGGAGGCAACCTACGCTAACGTAACGGCAGCGCGCAAGAGCCAGACCGGGGGACAACCCCTGGGCCGAGCGACGCTGCACTCCGTGGTTGTCTCCTCAAAACAGGAGATAGACACAGGTGAGGAGGTTCTGGAGAGAATTAGAAAGGCAGTGGATGCAAAGGAGGGCTGGGTGCAGGTGGAAAGAGTGAGGAAGGCGAAGGACAGGAAAGTGATCATGGGATGCACGACGAAAGAGGAAAGGAGAAAAATAAAAGAGAGACTGGAAGCAGCTGGAGAGAACCTAGTCGTCGAGGAAGTGACGAACAGAGACCCGCTTTTGATTCTGAAGGACGTTTTGCTGGTACACAGTGACGAGGAAGTACTCAAAGCCTTTAAGAATCAGAACCGGGAGATCTTTCATGACCTCGGAGATGAGGAAGGAAAGACTATAATTAAATATAGGAAAAAGACGAGGAACCCTCACATGAACCACGTTGTGCTGAGCGTCTCTCCCACGATCTGGAGGAGAGCGATTGAGGGAGGAAAACTCAGGATTGACCTCCAGAGAGTGCGCGTCGAAGACCAGTCACCCCTGGTACAGTGTACCCGCTGCTTGGGATACGGCCATGGCAAACGCTTCTGCAAAGAGGCAGCCGACCTTTGCAGCCACTGCGGCGGCCCACATGTCAGGGCCGACTGCCCAGATAGGCAGATTGGCGAACCGGCGGCTTGCATAAACTGTACCAGAGCCAAAATGGTCAACAGTGAGCACAACGCGTTCAGTAGCGAATGCCCAGTGCGGAGGAAGTGGGACGCATTGGCCCGAGCATCAGTAGCATATTGCTAAAGTTGTCCCTACGACCACCACCAAGTACAAAATGATTCAGACCAACCTGCAACGGAGTCAGCTAGCAACGAATGAGCTCTTGCTAGAAGCTGACAAGCGCAACGTCTCCCTAGCAATGCTCCAGGAGCCTTACGTGGGTGGGGTGAGAAGGATGAAGAGTTACCGGGGCGTAAGGGTCTTCCAAAGCTCTGAGGGAGGAGAAGGGACTGTAAAGGCGGCAATAGCCGTCTTCGACAAAGATTTAGATATCTTTCAGTACCCACAACTCACCACAAACAACATCGTTGTGGTGGGAGTCCGAACTAGAGCCTGGACGATCACGCTGGTAACCTTCTACTTTGAACCGGATAAGCCCATGGAGCCATACCTGGAGCATCTCAAACGGATAGAACGGACCACGGGTTCTAACAGGTTGGTAATTGGAGGGGACGCAAACGCGAAAAGTACTTGGTGGGGTAGCAGCAACGAAGATCCGAGAGGGGAGCAGATGTGCGGAACACTGGGGGAGTTAGGTTTGCAGATCCTTAACACAGGAGACGTCCCGACCTTCGACACTGTGAGAGGTGGGGTGAGGTACAGCAGCCACATAGACGTGACGGCCTGTTCGGAGGACATGCTCGACCTGGTGGACGGCTGGCGGGTCGAGGAGGGTCTCACGAGTTCCGACCACAACGGCATAGCCTTCAGCATTCATCTTTTAAAATCAAAAGGAACAGCAATCCAACGGACCACTAGGGTATATAATACCAAAAAAGCAAACTGGAGGCAGTTTCATGAGAAACTGTCCCAGATTATGCTGGACAAAAAGTTAACCCTAGTGGAGTTGTCGAACATACACACAATAGACCAATTAGAAACAATTACAAACACATACACACAATCCATTACCGACACATGTAGAGACACAATACCACATAAAAATACAACAGAAACACTTACCATGCCGTGGTGGTCCGAGGAACTCGCGGAGATGAAGAGGCTGGTCGCCACTAAAAAAGTGAGGGTCAGAAACGCAGCGCCAGTCCGAAGAGCGATGGTTGTCAGCCTGTACCTAAAGGCAAAGGAAGATTATGAGACTGCGGTGATGAGAGCCCAAACGGAGAGCTGGAAGGAGTTTTGTGGGAAGCAGGACAGAGAGGGGGTCTGGGAAGGGATTTATAGAATAATGGGGAGAACATCAAAGAGAGAGGAAGATCTGCCGCTGCAGAAGGAAGGGGAGACACTCGACGCTAAAGGCTCAGTGAGGCTGTTGGCCGAGACGTTTTATCCCGAGGACCAAGAGGAAGAAGACAACATGGATCATCGCCAAACCCGACAACTGGCAGAGACGGTAAACGCATGGAGCCATGGTGAAAGACATGACCCACCGTTTACCCAAAGCGAGCTTAACAGATCCATGGTGTCGTTCAATCCTAAAAAGGCCCCGGGAGCCGACGGCTTCACGGCCGATATCTGCACCCAGGCCATAAATTGTGACCCTCACTTCTTCCTGGCACTGCTGAACAAATGCCTGGCGAACCACCACTTCCCGAAGATCTGGAAGGAAGCTACGGTGGTTGTGCTCAGAAAGCCGGGCAAGGACTCGTACACCGTACCAAAGTCGTACAGGCCGATTGGGCTATTGCCTGTCCTAGGGAAAGTGTACGAGAAGATGCTGGTTGCCCGTCTCAAATTTTACTTGCTGCCCAGGATCAGTACTCGCCAATACGGCTTTATGCCCCAAAAAAGTACAGAAGACTCCCTCTATACTCTCGTGCAGTACATCCGCACACAGCTGGGACAGAAGAAGATTGTTACGCTTGTGTCGCTGGATATTGAGGGAGCTTTTGACAGCGCTTGGTGGCCTGCCATTAAGGTACGATTGGCTGAGGAAAAGTGTCCGGTAAACTTGAGACGGGTAGTCAGCAGCTACCTCAGTGACAGGGTGGTCACAGTGAGGTACGCCGGGGAGGAGAGCAGGAGACAGACCAGCCAGGGATGCGTCCAGGGATCCATAGGGGGGCCCATATTTTGGAATCTGCTTCTTGACCCGCTCCTGAAACAGCTGGAGAGTAGGGGCGACTTCTGTCAGGCATTTGCCGACGATGTGGTCTTGGTGTTCTGTGGCGATACAGCACAAGAAATCGAGGGACAAGCCAATGCCGCTCTCGAACATGTTCGGGCGTGGGGTGTCAGAAATCGGCTAAAATTCGCGCCGCACAAAACCTGTGCGATGGTGCTAACGCGGAGGCTGAAGTATGACACACCGCGCTTGAGCATGGGGGGGATTGACATTGGAATGTCCCAAGATGTTAAAATATTAGGGCTAGTTATAGACGCCAAACTCACCTTCAACAAACACATAGCTATCATCTGTAAAAAGGCGATAGCTATGTACAAGCAGCTGGCCAGGGCAGCCCGGGTCAGTTGGGGTTTGCACCCGGAGGTGATAAGGGCAATATACACTGCAGCAGTGGAGCCGACTGTGCTGTACGCCGCAAGCGCATGGGCACCGGCCGCCAACAAGTTGGGGGTCAAGAAGCAGCTAAATGTCGTCCAAAGGGGGTTTGCACAAAAGCTGTGCAGAGCCTACCGCACGGTCTCCCTGAACTCGGCACTGGTGCTGGCTGGGATACTCCCACTCGACCTCCGTATTCGGGAAGCAGCTGCACTGTACGGAGCCAAGAGGGGAGTGCCTCAGCCCGTACTGGGAGACAGGGAGGTTGAGCGGATGGCTCCAGCGATAGAAGCCCCGCACCCCAGAGCAAGTGAGCTTGGAGTATGGTAGCCTGGTAGACGAGGAACAATACCATAACCACAGCAATTTTGCTGTGCGGATTTTCACCGACGGCAGCAAGATTGAGGGCAAAGTCGGAGCGGCGCTATCCTTGTGGAATAGCACCACCGAAACTAAGGCCCTCAAGCTTGCCTTGCCGTCCTACTGTACCGTCTACCAGGCCGAACTCCTGGCTCTACAAAGAGCAGCGAGGGAAGTGCTCCAGCGCAGTGAAGCCACGTTCGGCATCTTCAGCGACTCCATGGCGGCTCTTCAGTCGGTGATCAATGTAAGTTCCCCCCACCCTTTGGCCGTGGGAACAAGGGACACTATTCGACGCTGCAAGCTCCAGAACAAGAGTGTCTCCTTGTTCTGGATCAAGGCCCACGCAGGTTTGGAGGGAAACGAGAGAGCCGACCAGCTCGCGAAGGAAGCCGCCCTGGGATCGAAGAAGAAGCCGGACTACGACTTGTGTCCCGTGTCATTCGTCAAGCGAAGAATCCGGTCGGAAACGCTTGACGAGTGGAACGGGAGATATAGGTCGGGTGACACAGCGTCGGGCACCAAGCATTTCTTCCCTGACGCGGTGATGGCGTATGGCGTGGTGCGCAAAATGGCTCCAACTAGCTTGACCACACAAATACTGACGGGGCACGGGGGATTCTCTGCATACCTGAAACGCTTCAAGTGTAAAGAGAATCCTTCGTGCGCCTGTGAACCTGGAGTGGAAGAGACCGTTCTGCACATATTGTTGGAGTGCCCCATCACCGCTAAGATGCGCTACGAAGCAGAGCAGCAACTCGACATCGCATTGGTTGCTTACAATCTGCCCGACCTGATCAAAGGAAAGAAGAGGAAAGAGTTTTTGGACTATTGTTGCGAAATAGCAAATATAGTAGTAAATAGGAATAAATAGTAAAAGAAAATATGATACTTACTATATCGTAGGCATATAATTAATGTATCATAATACTAGTAAAAGAGTATAAAGCACAAATTATTAAAAGTAGAAGAGTACAATAGTTTAAATACAGGTAGTAAATATAGCATAAAAAATAACGTAATATAACATAAATTAAAATAAATAAAATATATAAAAATTTGGAACAAAAAATTAGGGGAACTTGGATGTCTAGAGAAATAGACTCTCTGTTTTTATTCAACTCCGCTTTAATGATGGACTTAGTCGTTTTTATTTAAGAAGGGTTAAATAAATTTTAAAGAAAAACTAATTTATACAGACAAAAAACGGCTCTGATAAT
Source organism: Lithophane semibrunnea (assembly GCA_947363905.1). Lineage (NCBI taxonomy): Eukaryota > Metazoa > Arthropoda > Insecta > Lepidoptera > Noctuidae > Lithophane > Lithophane semibrunnea. The sequence goes on along the minus strand of OX376199.1, from coordinate 18,080,119 downwards.
GTCAGAGGGACACTGAGCAAGGGCAGGAGTGTGGTTTTAGCCGGTAAAAGTCCGGCACTGCCCAGACTGGGGCATAAGTGAGTCAGTCTGGGCGTCCATGAGGATTTCCCACTCCTGCCAAACCAAAAAAAAAAAAAAAAAAAAAACCTAACCTAACCTAACCTAACCTAACCTCACCTAACCTAACCTCACCTTTTTTTTTTTTTTTTTTTTTTTTTTTTTTTTTTTTTTTTTTTTGTCGCTGAGAAATGCATTACGCATCCCCGCTCGTGGGGGACGAGTCTGGGGTATGTGGGACTCCTGTCGCTAACGACAGTATACCCACTAAAACTCAGCGGTGTTCCCACATCGCCGTAATGGGAGGGCCATGGGAAACCGGCTCAGCCTTTACATCCACAACCCTCCCGGCGCATGCCCGCCTAGCTGGCGGGCCCCGCACGCCCCCCAGGTTGGGGAGCTACGGGAATGGCCGGGAACACCTGGCCATTCCCATCCGACACTGGTGGAGACCTGTGCAATACAGGCAAGGGTGCCCCCGCACCCATTGCCTGCTGGCCTCCACCTGGGAGGAGTCGGAGATGACTATCGTACTGACGTCTTCTTCGACCCCTCCTCCGCCTTCGGAGCGGCGCCGCGTCAGGATCGTCCTCCCTCGCGCGCTCCGCCGCCTCCTTCTGGGACATGACGTGTTCGCAGAAGGAGGCGACTGCCGCCCAGGACCTCTCATCCCTCAGCATGGCGTTAACCAAGCCGGGGAGCGAGAGGTCCGGTCCGATCACCGCGATGAGACTGCGGCGCGGCTCGGACCACGACGGGCACACCTCGAGGGTGTGCTGCGCCGTGTCCTCCGCCGCACCACAGTCGAGGCAAGACGGCGTCCTCTCCCGTCCGATTCGGTGCAGGTACGATCCGAAACAACCGTGTCCGGACAGCACCTGCACCAGACGGAAGGAGAGGAACCCATGCGACCGCTCGAGCCAGTCTCGCAGGACTGGCCCAATCGCGTCGAGGGTTCGGCGGCCGAAAGCTGCGGTGGCGAGGTCCCCCGTCCAATGGACGACGATGGCGTCTCTCGCCTCCCGCCGGACGGCCTCCCGCTCTTCCGGGGCTGAGCGTTGTCCTCTCGCCCTCCGCCCCGCCGTCCATTCATATACTCTGGCGAGCACCCACGCCTCGAGTTCCCAAGGAGGGGTGCCGGCCAGAGCACATGCTGCCCCAAAACTCACCGTGCGGTAAGCCCGCGCCGCTCGCTGGGCTATGGCCCTCTGAGGTGCCCGCAGGGCGGCGGCGTTCTCCCTCCTTTGGAGGCAGTCCTCCCAGATAGGAGCCCCGTAGAGGGCCATACTCCTCAAGATGCCGGCGTAAAGTTGCCGGCATCGCGCGCTGGGCCCCCCCAAGTTGGGAAGCAGCCAGGAGAGCGCGCCCGCGGTTTTCAGCAGGCGCGACGACAGCCCGCTAAAATGCGGACCGAAGCGCCACCTGCTGTCGAGTACAAGGCCCAGATATTTCATCTGGGCCTTCACCTCAATTCTGACGCCCTCCACGAAGATGTGGGCGTCAGATGGTGGGGGGCGCTGCCGAGGGCCGTGAAAGAACACGGCCTCGGTCTTGAGCAGCGCCACAGTTAAACCTAGGCGGCGGATCCTCCCCGCGACCAAGGATCCGCCCGCCGAAGCCAAGTTGGCCGCCTCCCTGAAATTCCCCCCCCGGGCGGTGAGGAGAGTGTCATCCGCATAGCAGATGACACTCGTGCCTCGGAGGAGAGTTCCCCGCAGGAGCCAATCATAGCCGATGTTCCAGAGGAGAGGTCCTATAACTGACCCCTGTGGAACGCCGTCTTCAACGGCGTACCGCCGGACTTGGCCAGTCCTATTTACCAGGAGGATCGCCCGATCCTCCAAGTAGTTGGCCAGCAGCCTGCACATGTATCGAGGCACTCCGTGAAATCGGAGCGCCTCTAGGATGGTGGAGTGGGGAATGGAGTTGAAGGCGTTGGCTATGTCGAATGACACCGCCAACAGTCCGTCCCCCGCTTCTATCGCCTCCTTCACCTGGCCCCTGAGGCAGGCCAGTGCGTCCACCGTCGAACGCTCAGCCCGAAAACCGAACTGAGCGTCCGACAAGTCCGGCCCGATAGTGCGCAGATGGCACTTTAGGCGGGCAGCGATTATCCCCTCGAACATTTTGCCGACCTCATCGAGCAGAACGATGGGCCGGTATGCCGAGGGGGAGTCTGCTGGGCGGCCCTCCTTGCGAAGGAGGCACAGCTGCCCCTCCTTCCACGGTTTCGGGAACCTTCCAGACACAAGGCATGCGCTGAAAAGGTCCCGAAACCTCTCCTCCATTTGAGTGGCAGCGATTGCCACCACTCTTGCCGGAACACCGTCGGGGCCCGGAGCTGTCTTCTTGGCGCGGATATGGAGAATCGCCGCGCCAAGTTCCGACTCCGTGACAGGCGGGGCCTCCTCTTCTTCCTCAGCTGGCGGAGCTGTCTGCGGTGGATCCATCACTGGTGGGGTGAAGTTGTCCCTGCACGGGAACAGGGACTGAACCACCCCATCAAGAAATAACGGCTCCAGGGTCTCGGCCACCGGGGGACCAAACGGGCGCAGTTTGTTGCGCGCCGCCTTATATGGTCTCCCGTAGGGGTCGTTGTCGAGACCCTCCAGCATCTCAGCTCTCCCCGAGTCTCTCGCGGCGGCGATGGCTCGATCGAGGACCATTTTTGTCTCCACGTATACCTCATAGAGGTGGTCCCCGACGGCCTGGTCCCTTCGACGCCGCCGCCGACTCCGCGTGTAGGCCCTCCTTGCCTCCACGCAAGCTGCTCGGAGCCCCGCCAGCTCCGCCGACCACCAGTACACAGCGCGTCTGGGCAGTGGTCGGCGAGACCGAGGCATGCTGGAGTTGCATACCTCGGTCAGAGACTCCCTCAGATGCCCCGCCACGGTGTCCACATCCAGGCCGGCGGAAGGCGGTGAAAGCCAGTCCTGGACGAACGCCGCTTCCCGCGCCGCCTCCCTGTCCAGGCGGGTGAGAGCCCACCGTGGGAACGGTGAGCGCACCGAGAGGGCCCGCGTCTCTCCGGGGCCACTGGTGGAGATGTCGAACCGCACGTAACGGTGGTCCGACATAGTCTCCACCAGGTCCACCCGCCAGTTCAACACGCGCGCGGCTAACGCAGGGGTGGCGAAAGTGACGTCCACTATTGAGCCACCCTGCCGCCGCACGCATGTCTGGACGCTTCCCCTGTTCAAGAGGGAGAGTCCAGACGAGGCTGCCCACATCTCTACTGCCCGCCCGCGTGCGTCAGTGGCTGGGTTGCCCCAGGTCACCGACTTGGCATTCAGGTCTCCCAGTACGGAGACCTGACGCGGCGCCGCCCTGCCGACCACGGCGGCCAGGACTCCGAGATAGTTCTCGAAGTCCTGAAGAGGGCGGTTTGGGGAGAAATAGACGCCCACAAGGGCTAAGTCTCCCCACGCGGCGGCCACGTATCCCGGTCCCCTCTCTAATAGCGAGAGGGGAGGGGAGTCTGTGGAAGACCGCGCCGCTAGAGCCACCAAGTCGTCCTCGTCACCCAGCCAGCTGCCGGGGATTGAGTAGGGCTCGGCGACCACCGCTACGTTCACCAACCACTCGGCCATGACCTGCACTACCAGGTCCTGGGCCGCTCTGCAGTGGTTGGTGTTCGCCTGGAGGATGCGGTAGTCGGAAATTATTATTCCGACATCGCACCCCCCTCCTCAGCTACCGCCGCTGGAGCTACAGCGGCGACGGCGACGACGGCTTCAGCAACAGGGCGAACCTGCGCCGGCACCACGCCCTTCCTCACGGGGGGCTTGCAGCTCCTGCCCGTCATCCTGTGGTCCGCGGGGCGGCCACCGGCGGCACACGCCGCGCAGTGTGGCGCGGTAGCGGTGCAAGCGGCCCACCCGTGTCCCTCCCGCCCGCATTGGTAGCACGTATCTCCCCAGTCGGACTTGGAGGGACACGTGGCCCGAGTGTGGCCGACAGCGAAGCACTTGAAGCACCGGACAGGCTGGTCCTCAAGTGGCCGGACCACTGCCCAGCCGAACCCCACTTGCATCCGTCCCTTGGTCGCGGCAAGGACGGCCCCAGCCGCGGTGACCGGGCACTCGACACGGATGATACCCATACCGCGGCGGCCGGGCCTGATGGCTCCACCCTTCAACGCGCCAGTGTCGCAGCCTCCAGCCGCCGCGACGGCCGCCACCACCTCCTCTTTGGTGACTGAATCGTCCAGATCGGCCACCTCCAAGGCTGCGGTCTTAACAGGCCTGGCGACCCTTGCCACATCCGCGATGACCTCTTGCAACTTTGTTGCGAAGAGGTCCGCATTTGTGCCTCGTTGCTCTCCCGAGAACTCGAAAATTCGAGCCCCGGTTAGGGTTCGGCGGCACGTGATGTTGCTGATCCCCAGCTGGGAGGGATCAGCATTGGTACGAGCCCGTCTTAGGATGGACTCGTACGTCTCGCCCCGCTCCACGGCCTCCGGGGTGATGGTCACCACGACGGCCGCAGTTTTGGGAGGAACCAGCTTCCTCCCCGCCTTCTTGCCGACTGCAGGACCAGTCGCAGCAGGCTTGGGGGCCGACTTTTTGCCCTTTTTCCCTTTTCCCCTCCCAACCACTTCCGTCCACGACTGGTTGGATGGGGTGGTGGAAGGAAGAAGGGCGTCTTCCTCCTGCGAGTTCTGGGGGGCTGCTGGAGTGGCAGACGACCCAGACGCTACCTCCGCGCTTGTGGTGGGCGTATGAGGAGCCGCCTTGGTCCTCTTGCCCTTGCCTTTGCCCTTGGAGGGCTGCGATACCGGGCCTGCTAGAGGCGCAGGTTCCGGCTCCCTCGGCGGTGGACTCTTGTCCGCCGCTAGCGGTGGGCGGAGCCGCCTTTCCGGCAAGAGCCGGTCCTCGATGCCTGCGAAGCATGCTCGGATGAAGGCCCTCTCCTCCAAGATCACCCCGCGGATTGTTGCCTCAAGACTGGCAGGGGAGGAGGAGGAGCCTCCTACCACCGGACAGACTGGAGCAGATTGGGCAGGCCTGGCCGTAGCATCAGCCAGCTTCTGGTGTAGCTGGCTGACCTCCGCCTGCAGGCGATCCACCTTCGCCTGCAGCTGCCGCGTCTCGTCCGTGGCCGTCCGCTTCACCAGCTCCGTTATAATGCCGTACATGCTGGCGGCCCGGCATTTGAGGGCCTTCTGGAAGGTCCCCTTCAAATTGGACGACTTAGAGGCGACCTCCAGAACCTCCTGCCGATCCTCCTGCGCCATGCGCTCCAGTTCTGCCAGGGAGTGGTCGGCATACAGTACACTGGATGCACCATAGCCAGCCCTCGACCTGGCAACTTGCGCCTGCTGCTCCTTGGCGGCGACCCTCTCCTCCAGGTCCAACTGGAGTTGCGCCCTTTTTGCCAGATTTAACTGGCGCTCGGCGTCCACCAAGCCCACAATGTGGGAAGAAGGCGCAGCAGAAGTCGAAGCCTTTTTAGGCTTCGACCTCTTCTTCGCCTTTCCTCCGGTCGACTCCGAGGAGACCTTGGACCTCTTCCGCTTGAAGAGGTTATTTTCAGCCGCCGACGTGTCCATATCGGAGTCGTCGGAGTCCGACAACTCATATGGCCTTCTAAATAAGCTGGCCGCAGATGATACGCGGTCAGCTTCCGACGCCAAAGCGCCGTCGGCGTGGCCCTGAGAAGGGCCGTTGGATTGGCCCTGAGAAGGGCCTTTGGATTGGCCCTGAGAAGGGCCATTGGATTGGCCCTGAGAAGGGCCGTTTGAATCGCCCTGGGAGGAGCGATTCCCGATAAAACGCCCCGAAGGGTCTCTCAATGGCTTGTTCGGCATATTTGCGGACGACTGCATCAATGTCTACGAATCACAGCGCACTTTAGCCGCCGGTCTGCCACTCCGTTACGGTGGTCAGACACGGCGTTGCCCGGGGGAAACTACGAGGAAGTATGCGCTGTGGGGGATCCCCCAAAAATAACAATAGTTGGGGATCGAACTCACAACCTAGGTCATGCAAGGCAGACGTCGAATCGCTTCGACTGTACGACTCTTTTAACCTAACCTCACCTAACCTAACCTCACCTAACCTAACCTGAGCTAACCTAACCTGAGCTAACCTAACCTGAGCGAACCTAACCTGAGCGAACCTAACCTGAGCGAACCTAACCTGAGCGAACCTAACCTGAGCGAACCTAACCTGAGCGAACCTAACCTGAGCGAACCTAACCTGAGCGAACCTAACCTGAGCCACCTTGAAGACGCGCCGAGTGCCCACGGATACCACAAAACCGACAAAGAAGACTGAGTCTGGTCACCCCAATCTCATTGCGGAGGCGAGAGTTTGCTTAAATAAAGCGAAGCTTCATTTGGGCAACTCTCGCAACCTTAAGACGGAAATAAAAGAAGAAGTGATCAACGCAATCAACAGGCTCTTTGAGTTGGTAAAAGAATCGGAGCGGAACAAAGTTCCAGTCACACCAGATGAAGAGCCTTGTGGCAGAACTCCAAGAGCACAAGCAGGCATTGGAGGAATGCAAACTACACACCCACGCTCTGTCGGAGCAACTGAGGCTGGCCTCTCACTATGTTGCAGGCCAGGGTCCGACTTTCGCGGAGAAGTCTACTGGCTCGAAGCAACATATCCAAGAGCCTCTTCACTCGGTGGTCGTATCATCTGTAAACGATCAGGACACCGGTGAAGAGGTTATTGAGAAGCTAAGGGCGGCGGTCAATGCCCGAAACGAGGGCACTAGGGTGGAGCGGCTGCGAAAGGCGAGGGACCAGAAAGTGGTGGTTGGGTTCAAAACAAAGGAGGAGATGACCAAAGTCACTGAAAGGATCAGGAAGACGGGCTATCTGGTGGTAGAGGAGATGAAAAATAAGGATCCGCTGGTCATCATCAGAGACGTACTTTCCTGCCACACAGATGAGGAGATAACCCAGTCCCTACAGCGGCAAAACTCCCACTTGGTCGGGGACATAACTGCGGAGGACCGGAGGATGGGGGTGAAGTACCGTCGCAGGACGAGGAACCCCCACATGTGTAACGTTATCCTGCAGGTGTCCCCGTCTGTATGGCAGAGGCTGACGATGGCGGGTCGCGTGCACGTTGACCTGCAGCGAGTGCGAGTGCAGGACCAGTCACCACTGGTGAAGTGCACTCGCTGTCTGCGCTTCGGCCATAGCCGTAAACTGTGTACGCATTCCGCCGACCTCTGCATCCACTGTGGCGACCCGCACATGCGTGCTGACTGCCCATCACGGCTGGCAGCGGAGGCGCCGAATTGTGCTTTGGCTAAAGTGGAAAAGACCGACCACAACGCCTTCGACAGCGAGTGCCCAATACGCGTTAAATGGGACTCGTTGGCACGCCGGTCAGTAGCGTATTGCTAAAGTGGTCCCTGCGGCCATCATCGAGTACAAGGTGATCCAGGCCAACCTGCAACGGAGTCAGCTAGCAACAAACGAGCTCTTGCTGGAAGCTGACAAGCGCAAGGTCGCCGTTGCTATGCTCCAGGAGCCATACGTGGGTGGAGTGAGAAGGATGAAGGGCTACCGGGGCGTAAGGGTTTTCCAGAGCTCTGAGGGAGGAGAAGGGACTGTAAAGGCGGCAATAGCCGTCTTCGATAAAGGCTTAGACATCGTACAGTACCCACAACTCACCACAAACAATATCGTCGTGGTGGGAGTCCGAACCAGAGCCTGGACGATCACGCTGGTGTCCTTCTACTTCGAGCCGGACAAGCCCATGGAGCCATACCTGGAGCATCTAAAACGAATAGAGCGAGAGATGGGGTCAAATAGGTTGGTTATTGGAGGAGACGCAAACGCGAAGAGTACTTGGTGGGGTAGCTGCAGCAAGGACTCGAGAGGGGAGCAAATGTGTGGGACACTGGGGGAACTGGGCTTTCAGATCCTCAACCTGGGGGACATCCCAACCTTTGATACCTTTAGAGGCGGGGTGAGGTACAGCAGCCACGTGGACGTGACGGCCTGTTCGGCAGACATGCTCGACGTAGTAGACGGCTGGCGGATCGATGAGGGTCTCACGAGTTCCGACCACAACGGCATAACTTTTAGCATTCATTTAATAAAATCCAAAAGCATATCCATCGAACGAACCACTAGGGTATACAACACCAGAAAAGCAAACTGGAGGCAGTTTCATGAGAAACTGTCTCAGGTTATGCTGGATAGAAAGTTAACCCTAGTGGATCTGTCAAACACATACAGTTTAGATCAGTTAGAATTAATTATACACACATACACACAAGCCATAACAGACACATGCAGAGACACAATTCCACACAAAAAGAGTACAGAAATACTTACCATGCCGTGGTGGTCCAAAGAACTCGAGGAGATGAAGAAACTGGTCGCCACCAAGAAAGTGAGAGTTAGGAACGCAGCGCCGGTCCGGATAGCGATGGTTGCCAAATCGTACCTAGAAGCAAAAGAAGAGTACGAGACTGCGGTGATGAGAGCCCAAACGGAAAGCTGGAAGGAGTTTTGCCAAAAACAAGACAGAGAGGGGGTTTGGGAAGGGATATATCGGGTGATGGGAAGAACAGCAAAGAGGGAAGAAGACCTGCCGCTGCAAATGGAAGGAGAGACACTGGTCGCTAAAGGATCTGTGAGGCTGTTGGCCGAGACGTGCTATCCCGAGGACCGAGAGGAAGACGACAACATGGATCATCGCCAAATCCGACATCTGGCAGAGACGGTAAACGAATGGAGTAATGATGAACAACACGACCCGCCGTTTACCCAAAGCGAGCTTAGCAGATCTATGTTGTCGTTCAACCCAAGAAAGGCCCCGGGAGCCGATGGCTTCACATCCGATATCTGCTCTCAAGCCATAAAGTGTGACCCTGACTACTTCCTCGCGTTGCTCAACAAATGCCTGGCGCTCCACCACTTCCCGAAGATCTGGAAGGAGGCTACGGTGGTAGTGCTTAGAAAGCCGGGTAAAGACTCGTACACCGTACCAAAGTCGTACAGGCCGATTGGACTTTTGCCTGTCCTTGGGAAAGTGTACGAAAAGATGCTGGTCGCTCGTCTCAAATTCTACTTACTGCCCAGGATCAGTACTCGCCAATAATATGGCTTTATGCCCCAAAAAAGCACTGAAGACTCCCTCTTTACTCTCGTGCAGTACATCCGCACACAGTTGGCGCAGAAGAAGATCGTCACGCTTGTGTCACTGGATATCGAGGGAGCATTCGACAGTGCGTGGTGGCCTGTCATTAAAGTACGATTGGCTGAGGAAAAGTGTCCTGTAAATTTGAGACGGGTAGTCAGCAGCTACCTCAGTGACAGGGTGGTCACCGTGAGGTACGCCGGGGAGGAGTGCAGAAGGCCAACCAGCAAAGGGTGCGTCCAGGGATCCATAGGTGGGCCCATATTTTGGAATCTGCTTCTTGACCCGCTCCTAAAACAGCTGGAGAGTAGGGGCGACTACTGTCAGGCATTTGCCGACGATGTGGTGCTGGTGTTCTGCGGCGATACAGCACACGAAATCGTGGGACAAGCCAATGCCGCTCTCGAACATGTACGAGCGTGGGGTGTCAAAAATCGGCTGAAATTCGCGCCGCACAGAACCTGTGCGATGGTGCTAACGCGGAGGCTGAAGTATGACACACCGCGCTTGAGCATGGGGGGGATCGACATTGGAATGTCCCAAGATGTTAAAATATTAGGGCTTGTGATCGACGCCAAACTCACCTTCAACAAACATTTAGCTATAGTCTGTAAGAAGGCGATAGCTATGTACAAGCAGCTGGCCAGGGCACCCCGGGTCAGTTGGGGTTTGCACCCGGAGGTGATAAGGGCAATATACACTGCAGCAGTCGAGCCGACTGTGCTGTACGCTTGAAGCGCATGGGCACCGACTGCCAACAAGTTGGGGGTCAAGAAGCAGCTACACATCGTCCAAAGGGGGTTTGTGCAAAAGCTGTGCAGAGCCTACCGCACGGTCTCCCTGAACTCGGCACTGGTTCTGGCTGGGATACTCCCACTCGACCTCCGTATTTGGGAAGCAGCTGCACTGTACGGAGCCAAGAGGGGGGTGCCCCAGCCCGTACTGGGAGACAGGGAGGTTGAGCGGATGGCGCCAGCGATAGAAGCCCCACACCCCGCGGAGCAAGTGAGTTAGGAGTATAGAAGCCTGGTAGACGAGGAACAATACAATAACCACAGCAATTTTGCTGTGCGGATTTTCACCGACGGCAGCAAGATTGAGGGCAAAGTCGGAGCGGCGCTATACTTCTGGAATAGCACCACCGAAACGAAGGCCCTCAAGCTTGCTTTGCCGTCCTACTGTACCGTCTACCAGGCCAAACTCCTGGCTCTACAAAGAGCAGCAAGGGAAGTGCTCAAGCGCAGTGAAGCCACGTTCGGCATCTTCAGCGACTCCATGGCGGCTCTTCAGTCGGTGATCAATGTCAGTTCCCCCCATCCCTTGGCCGTGGAAACAAGGGACACCATTCGACGCTGCAAACTCTGAATTTGAATTGAAAATCCAATGATGATGTGGCCTGCCATAAAAAGATTGCCCGCAATAAGTGATCGTATGAGTAGGGAAGGAAGGGCCTCGTCACAAAGTGACTGTTTCAATTCATTATTCATCATCATCATCATTCATGATCTGCCTAGCGTTTTCCCAACAATGTTGGGGTCGGCTTCCAGTCTAACCGGATGCAGCTGAATTAAAAAATAAAATGGAGCCACTGCTTATTTGACCTCTAAAATCCATTTACTGGGTAATACGATACCCCCTTGGTAAGACTGGATGTCAGACTTTCGGGCTTCTGACGACCCGTAAAGACTCGTGCAGATTAGCGCGACTTGTAACAAGTCAGACAAGAACAGTTCTTGTGAAGTTTTCTCAGAAATTCTTTTATTATGCTACGGCTACACTTCGCGTTATCACGAACTTTTCTTCGTGCGCTCTCTGTTGCTCAGCGAGTAATCGAGGGGTGTGCGAGAGAGAGCGCACGAAGAAACGTTCCCGATAACGCGAAGTGTAGCTACGGCTACACTTCGCGCATTCAAGTTGTGTCGCGCTGTCTCATCGCGCCTGTTTGCGGGAACTTTAACGAAGGTCAAAGATGAAAAGACATCCGAATCACAGCCCGGGACCGACGGCTTAACGTGCTTTCCGAGGCACGGGGAGTCTTGGTATGCAAAGATGGTCACCCATCCACGGACCAACTGCGACAAGTGCGACAACCATAGATTTACCTGATCGATCGACCCGCGTGGCTGTTATTACTTAGCTACAAGCCCCTCCATTCAATGTTAATCGCGATTTCAGTTTTGGTCCTAAATTGATAGTTGTTTATAATGAAGAGTACCTACATTGGCCCCTGAAAATCCCATTTCATTTTCATCTAATTTTAAGACGGAGGGGTGCCGAATATAATTATAATTTAAAAAAAAACGAATTGAAAACCTCCTGCTTCTTATATCTATGGGCCAGACTGAAATAAAAGCAGTCCATCGTTGGCTACACGCTCTACTTGTTCTTCATCTACTAGCCAGACATCTGAACAAGTTGGTGCTCAGGTTAGTGGTGGATGATGTGATGGTGGTGAGCCGACTTGCACCCATAAGTAGTATAATTATGTAGTGAGTTAGTGTCGTCACAACAAATTCACTACCTTGACGTTGCTTGCTGGTCGCAATCGAAAGCTCGGAGTTGTTTTGGAGGAGCCCCGGTAGACAAGGCGGCGGCGACGCGACGGCCCTATGTGGCGAGCAGAGAGAGGACACGCGCCGCGCGTCGCTCCCGGCAAGCCGGCACGGCACTAGCCGCCAGTTCGTCGCGCGCCCTCGCTGCCGTATCTCGTGTAACGACGCTCCGCTCTCTCCGCACACGGCCAGCGCGAGTCTAGTTACGATCAGTGGCGGTCGCGGAAAACAGAGTGAATTTTTCCAAATACTTAGGAACGTAAGTGAACATAGTTCGATCAGATCGGAGTGACAGTGTCACGGTCACCGCTCGCTGTGAGTGAGGTGCAGTGGTGCGGGCGCAGCATGGTGTGCAGCGAGGAGCCGGCGGCGCAGCGGGCGCTCGGCGGCGCGGTGCGCGCGCGGTGAGGGCGCGTTCGCATGGGGCGCGCGCGCTGGCTGCTGTGCGTGGCGGCGCTGGTGTGGCTGGCGTGCTCGGCGACACCGGCGCGCGGCGCTTGTCCGGCGCGCGCGGCGGCGGGCTGCGCATGCGGCGAGGGCGGCGCGCGTCTGGACTGCCGCTCCGCCGCGCTGCGCCGTCTGCCGCCGCTGCACGAGAACCTACTTTCGCTGTGAGTGCACTAAGTACAAATGCCCCAATATGGGGGTGAGGATGCTGAACTAGCATCACTGTATTGTTAGTTGACAACTGCGTCTGTTATCACCAGCCTAAGGTAGTGCAGAGAGGCATGTTTTACTGCGGTTTACGTGAGCACTCCACTCCATAACATTCCACGGCAACACTTCAAAAACCGACGAACCGACCGACCGATGCGAAATCTTACGTGCATTGGGTGGAGTGGTAAAAAATATTGAAATCCAAACATTCCATTTTCAAAATCCGACTTTGTAATCCAACTCATCGTGTGTGCGACATTCGTACGCGGAGTGCGCTCACTCCACGCCGCGCGCGCTTGTCCGTGGCCAATCCTCAACTTTAACATAATACTTACTTTATTTTACTTTTATTTCAAAATTAATGGATGGATAGATTAATTTGAGCTATGAGATTGTTTATGCGTGGGTAGATAACAATGAAACTGTTCACCGGTTGGTACAGGAACGGAACAAAATTTAAAATTTTATTCACGTTCCTATCCATCCATACTAATATTATAAAATCGAAAGTAACTCTGTCTGTCTGTCAGTCTCTCGTTCCTAACGGATCCCACATGTGGGATCCGATCGGAATAAGCTAAAATTCTCCTCCGTCCGTCCGCTTCGGCCAGAGTTTCTCGAAAATTATTGCAAAATGAATGTGACAAATTGCAAAGTGCGCGTAAACTGCTGCGAGTGGCTGATACAAATCATTCAAATAAGCACACGGCAGTTAACGCGCGTTTGACAATATTTGTCACTTTTGCCACATTCATTTTGTGATAAATTTCGTTCAAGAAATTGGGCCTCGGTATATCTCTTCTACTATTAGACAACTTGCAGTAGGTACCTAGCCAGCATCATCGCTCAATTTTACCACTACTGTGTTTTCTTTTTCTGTTTCCGCATCGCTATCAACTGGTAGTATGCCAAAAGACTGGCAGCGTTGCCACGGTGGCAATCCTGGTGCAGCTTTTGACTAAAGTAAAATCCAGAGCCATCCGATCACGGAAAGTGTCGTCCACCAACCGGTTCAAAATATTTGGTATTTTGAACCATTTTAAAGTCCGTGAGGAACGAAGTTCATTCTCACGCATAATTTTAAACAAGCACTTTGGCACCTGATACCTACTTGAGACCTTGAAACTGATTTTTTTTTTCGAATTTTCTTTTAGCTCGCCTGTATGGGCTGTTTTACCCACAGATGGCTCTCTGTATTAAAAAACGCGTATTCAATTCACACTAACTTTCTCTCTCACTAACTCCTGACAAAGAGAGAGAGAAAGTCACACGGGGACGATTTCTACCAGTCAACTCCTACCGCAAGCCGCGTTTAAGAGCTTCGTTCGAAAAAGAAAATAATAGCCTTAGCAAATCAGGTGGAGACTTCACCACCTCCACCTTGTGGCTTTCTGTGAGGCTGCACCCCGGTGTCGAGCTGGGAGTCTCCTCGTAGCCGCCACGTGTACGTCACAGCAAAGTCCGCACGCTGTCAATGAGTCTGTATGTCTGCCACCGTTCCAAGCCGCGGTGACAACACAACAATCGCGGCATTTTCGTCGTTGAAAAGATCAACTAATCCAAAAAATAAAAAAATGTAGTATAAAAGACATCAACGCAATCAGCGCTTACAACTACGAGAGGTCACGGCGTTGGAACAACCACATAGGCGCTCTGTATAAGACCATGCATTGCACATCTCTTGCGAAGAGACGGTGAAAAAAACTGCGCCGATAATAATAACGTTATTAGTAGTTATATTTGTGAGCCGTTTAGGGATATGGGTGAAACACTAGGGCTGTTGGGTCCGAGTGCTCATTGAGTATTTCGGGACATCGCCTAGCGGTTGGTCGACTCTTCACGTGACCAGAGGGCTGGCCAATTTTTAGGTCAAAGAATCAGCATTGCCATCCAACGTGGCAATGCTGCCAGCCTGTTGGGCAGTTATCCCACTGACAGCGATGCGGACGAATTTTTTGATGCCTACGACCTCTTCCTTTATAATTTATTTTTATCCCTTTGTAGTACATAATGTTAGTGTTAGATTGTATATTTTATTTAAGACTAGCTTCCGTCCGCGGCTTCCCCCGCGCGGTATGTCGATAAAAAGTACCCTATGTCCTTTCCCAGGGTGTCATCTATCTCCTGTCGAAATCCGTTCAGTGGTTTCGGCGTGAAAAGGACATACAGACAGACAAACAGAGTTTCTTTCGAATTTATAATATTGGTATGGATTAGTCAAAATACTCATGAAATAAAAACCACAGTAGTTTGAAATTATTGTTTTGCTTGTGGTTTTCATGAAATAAATCTATGGGAAGTGTTTTTTAAAGTGAAAACTTCTTTAGGCGCGTTGCACTTTTTAACCGACTTCTTCAAAAAGGAGGAGGTTCTCAATTCGTCTGTATGTTTTTTACGCGATTACTCCGCCAATTATGGATCGATTTTGATGATTCTTTTTTTGTTTGGTAGTTCATGCTTCAGAGGTGGTCCCATAATATTTTTATTTACTTTGCTTGCGTGGTTTTTGAGTTAGCTGCAATATTACGTTTTTTTCCCACTAAGGTCCGTATTACAGAAGGAAACTCAAGTATTGATCTCTGTTTAAAACTAGTTTTAAGTCCGCTTTTAATTTTAGAACGTTGCTTAAGCATAGTTTCATTGATCTTAGTTCAACTGAGTTTGGCTTTATTTTACATCGTTACTCAGTTACTCAATCGAACCCAAGCAGTGATAAAATCTGTAATCACCCAAGTGTGGTCGAGACCGCGCTTGAGCATAGATTGTCATGTCAAATTGTCAATATTTCTTCTGTTCCAATAGTTCAATGTCGAGTTCTGTTGATATTTTTTTTTTAAATAGGTACCTACTATCAAAATCATAATCGATATATTTGAAGAGGTAGATAATTATAATAACTTATTTAACGATAATTCTATTATAACGTTAAACTTTTTCCAAAGTACTAAATTTTTCTTCCGTCCTTGTATTTTAAAAGTGTTTAACCGATCGATTCCCAATGTGATGAGATGTGGATGAATGTGGGGATGATCCGTGAATAAAATCAACTAAACAAATAATTAAAATGAAAACAACAAACGAATGTTTTTCACACTGATGTTTTGACATACTAACATTTTAAATAGCATAATTTACTAGGCCACAAATACAAGTCTTTTAAGCTTGACAATTTTGCTTACAAAATTACTATACTTCACTTCAAGACCTTTACTTCTTCAATAAATGGGGCCTTTTACTATTCAGGAATGAAATACCTAATAACGCTGATTTCCTAAATAACTGGGGTTCTATGGTGTATTTTAATATTTCTAATCCAATGAAGATCGGATCAAAGTCGGTTGATATAATAAATCGTAAACGAAAACAGGCTGATGCATAGAAAATACACATCTCTGCTTGAGGCTCGTTTTGAGTCTCGATTCAGCTGAGTATAGATTGATTGCCGTTCTGGAATAAGACCGATGCTCAAGTACTGATTCTATACTCAAACAGTGATCAACTGATTGCAGATCAAACTGGACTTGAGGAACGTTCTGTAATACGGACCTTAGTCTACCTAGACGATGTTCTATGTGACTTCGTCACTGTTAATTACATAGCAGATAGTGGTATTCGAATTTGTGTGGGGTGGGTACCTACCACAACTAAAAAGTTTCAAAAAAAACTTTTTATAACAAAAAAATACAACCGATTTACAAACAAAAAAAAAAAACAACCGACTTCTAGTCCAGTGTTAGCAGGGTTCGTCACCACCAGGATGCTAACGAGCGCGGAGTATGGTGGGCGTTCGCGTGGCGGCTCACGCGCTGTGTCAGCAGTTCACGCGCCATCAATCAGCCGCGATCTGCCTGCTCGGCGGGCGCGTGACGTCACACGCCGCCGCATTACACGCTCCGCCCGTAAATAACATCAGCTTTATGTAACGATTCAATTACGATGCCAATAAATTATTACATTATTTGAGAGAAAACGGCGGGCGCCTTGTAAATAAATTCTAATCATTTTCAGATTTCAGTCAACTCATTATAAATATACTTTTATAAGTTTCGGTCGTGGTACGATTCTTAATTAAAACATCGTCGGTCATTGACCTGTGCAGGCACGTTTGCTGTTTGTAATTTCATCCAACACCTCATGAAGTTTCTTATTTAAATCTTAGACACTGTTTAGTCATAGATACTTCCGAAAGCAGTTAAAATAAGTGGAGTGTCGCCGCAGATCTGGACAATGGTCGCCGGGTGCACGTCAGCGACTCAGCGAGACAGTGACCCGCGCGCGGTGCTGTGGCGGATCTATTTCACGCTATTTATAGACTGAATGCTAGGACGAGGGCAATTAGTTGCAGGGATCCGGGAGCTCCTGCCCCCCGCATCCCGGTCACTCTGCCTCCCCCTCTCCCCGCCCCCCGCATGGCGGAGCGCTGAAGGCAGCAGAGAGGGCGCGCGGTGCATCTCTGCACTACTCATATAAATAAAACAGCGCTCGATTCAATGCGTGTATTGATGTTCCCCTGAACACGTACAGCCGCGCAGCACCCCGAAGCCCGCAGCCCGCTGGCCCACAGCCCCCGCTCCCACGTCGAACATGTCTGGGTGGGGCTCACAAAATTTGTACCATAACGCACTAGAAAGTGTAACACACAAATTCGTACGCAACACATTGGAAATTTTGTAACACGCTGGAACCCTGTAAAGGCAGGATTACATTGTATCAAAATGTACTAAAAAACCTTACCACAATTACGAGTAATGATGACCATGTGATGATAATGAATCATAAGTCGTATAAATCATCAATAGTATATTTCTCTAAGTTATATTTCCCGGAAATATGACTATTTCATGAAAAAAATATGGTTTCCAGGAAAATTTAACTTAGAGAAATAGATTGATGATTTTTAAGATTATTAATCAGTAGGTAATATACTATCATTATTGTAGCGTATCACATAAAAATGAAGACACTTTAATTACATTCAGACAAACAGTCAAAAATTCAAAAACTATATTTTCGGCATTAAAATCGTTCCCAGACCTCGTATAAAATATTTTTTTTTCCAAAAGTATTCTATGTCCAGTTTTGACATCGCTATGATTTTATTATTATGATTATGATTAAGTATTTATGTTTGATACTCAGACCAAGAAAAAAACCTTTTTTTGTTGGTCTGAGGTATGATATGAATATAATGATTATGGTGTGCTCTTGTCACAAAATTCTCTAAACTAAACTAAAAAGTCCTGTCAAACGACCAAACTTATTCTGAAATAGACTCTATCTGACACAACTTAAATAAAATTTAGTTTGACAGCACTAAGATGGCACTGAGATATGTGAGATATCTTTGGCGGTAAAGGCGGCATCTCATTGCAACAGCTGATCGGTTGATGTGGCGCGTATCCCGTAAGAATAACGCCCAAATTCAATATTCAATATTGAATTTGGGCGTTATAGGGTTGAAATAAAATTGTGTATGAAACTGCACTACAAGATTCCTCACACACACACAAGATTCCTTCGAGTACACTGCATGAGAGAGAGAAAATGTGAATTTGGTCAAAATGAAATTCCAAGACGGCGGCGGCGGGCGGCGGCTGCGAAATTTTTCTAATTTTTCGTCTTGGGTGTCGTTTTAATAGGTTTCGAGGGTGCTAAAGCCGATAGTGCGGCAAATCAAATCCAAGGTGGCGGCTGCGACTATTTTAATATTTTTTTCGATAGAGATGGCGGTTCTGTTTTTTTTTTATCTTTTTCATGGTTTTTGAGGGTGCTAAAGCCGATAGTGAGGTCAAAAAATAAATCCAAGATGGTGGCTCAGATGTTTTTTACATTTTTCATCATACTATCGTTTTCGTGGTTTTGTAGTTTGTACACCCCGCGTTTTTGGCTGTGTTGTTTTCCAATAATTTAAAGCGTAAGCTAATTTATTTGAAAGCTTGAGTTCATTTGGTTTTCGGCTCCCGCAGTGTGAGGGCGCCTGCATGTTTGAGCGAGGCGTAACCGTAACGCACGGCCTGTATGATTACATTACAGCTGAGTAAATGTTTACACGACCCTCCAACACTCCACAATGTTGTGAGCGCTCGTTAAATTAGTTCGCACGTCGAGCTACAATGACTCAGTCAGTACACACATTGGTTTGTTTATATTGTACCTAAGCGAAAAGCGCTCACCGCTCACACCGCACGCCGCACACTGCCGACACTGTGTGATACTCATAAGTAAGCATAGTACCTATTATGCTTCAATTAGGTACACGAATGTCAGTAGCATGGCGCTGCCGCGCTGGTGCATGGAGATTGGCACAGACGAAGAGAGGCCTGTCCCCGGCAGTAGGTGAAGTCGGGCTGTAGATGACGATGATAATGACGTGTCTTGTAGATGTGATAGCAAGTGGTGCGGTGAAGTGTTTGGAGCAGCCGGCGGAGCGGGGCGTGCGGTGACGCAAGCGCGCGAGGTCGCCAGGCACCTGGCCGCGCACGCCGCCGTCCTCGTGTGCACAGCGATGCAAATGTGACACAAACACAACACAAACAAACAATACACCAGCTCAAAAGTCTATGATCCATACAGACCTACCTATTATCATCTGATGCCGAGTCACAGTTTGTGTTTCAACAAAATAACAATAATCTAACCATGAACTAATTCTAGTCATAAGACCAAGACATACATGACGCGCACTCCTCGCATGGTAGGTACTGGTAGAGACGTGACGAGCGCGTCTTCTGTCCTCCTCACAGAGTCACCAAGTGTTCGTGTGCGCTCACATTCACAATGAACCGATTCATTCTCGTTGTGGAGTCGTAAATGACCGGATCCTAATAGAGACTCCATCCCACGTCGTGCTTCTTCGCTACGCTAAACTAGGCACCAGAAACGTAACTTCTTTTTCAATAGTAGGTACTCATTTTAAACCATGGGCTATGATGGAAGCAGTATCCCCGTCATAAAAACTCCTAAAGCAACAAGCTTTGTGAATCGGGGTGAAGGTCCCGCGGCCAGAAGAAACCGGTACTTACTTGTACGTGTTCGTGAATTGGATGACAGGCCATTTTATTAAATTTAAAGATGCATTACTGGCGGCATGCGTAGCGAGCAGTTGCGAGTGCAGCTCTGCACAGTGCGCGGTCCATTCACCGGCGAGTCGAGGTCGCGCAGTCGCAGCACCCGCGCCCGCGCCCACCCATTTACGGCTCGTGATACCTGTCATATTCACTTAGCCATACGGGGACGCGTACAACCAACTTGTCATCGTCATATTCCGGTCAAAGGTGAACGTGGGAAGGAACCATGTCGCACGGCGCGGCTATTGTAAGTTTACATCAAGGATAACGAGATGTTATTTATCGGGTAACGCCAGCGGTGATTTATAACTTCAGGACGCTAGGTGGCGGCAACTGGCGAGGGCGCGAGACTCGCGGTGGGTGCTCGGAGCGGGCGATGCCCCGGCGCGCCGCGCTGCGCCCGAGCCCGCGTGCACGGCTATCGACTCGTCGCACACACCATCTGTGTCTGTCGCTCGCTGTGTTAGCACTGAATCCGCTCTTGCCTTCACTTACTGTCGAGCAGTCACCGTATCAGGCGGTGGTCATGATCCAGTGCGGTGGGGGGATTTTTGTCCTGCACACTACAACAGCAGACACGGAAGGAAGATGTTGAAGGTTGATTCCGTGGAATATTCCGGCAACAACGTGTCGCGCTCCCGGCCTGCCGCCGCGGCATTGTGAATGAGTAGGCGAGGGAGGCGGTCTGGGGTGAGGGAGGGGGAGTGTGGGGAGTCGTGTCGGTGACCGCGGGCGCGATGATGGATGACGCCAATAACGAGCAACGCGAAGGTCGTTAACGGCTCCCTGCGGCACAACCGCACGCCGCGCGCCTCTCACACCGGCCACCTACACAGACTACACACTCACTGCCAATGCCAACAATGTGCTATCCGACACACTGGCTATTTACCAGCCACGTTATCGGAGGTCTCTGGGGCAGCACTAAAACAAGAGCGCCTCGACAGGTAGGAGCAGGGGTGTGATCCAATTCGGCGTCCTCAGGCAACAAATAGCGCTGGTCTCATGACTCAATGTGCCACTAGGTAATTTTGAGGGTTCCGTACCCAAAGGGTATCAACGGGACCCTATTACCAAGGCTCCGCTGTCCGTCTGCCCGTCTGTCTGTCACAGTACTGTATCTTTTGAACCGTAAGGCCGTTTACTCATTGGTCGGTGCAGTATATCGTTTCGATATACTATGCTCGGTATACCGAAACGATACCGCACTGCTTTCATTTTTCCTCATTCGTCGGTAAGCAGTTGAAATAGGGGCTCGGTAAGCTTTCGGTACCGAGTATACCGAGCATGCTGATCCCGCACCCAAGCTTCCATCCCACACACCAAGTTCGATAACTGTTAAAAGTGCGCGCAACGTCGCGTCGCTTCACGTCGCGGTCTGCACTGACCCTAGTGTGCGAGTCTGGCTCGTACTTGGCCGCTTTTTGAGGTGCCGTATCTAAAGGATGCCAACAGAGCCCTATAATCCTTACTAAGGAGTAAGGATCGTTTCTTTACTCCTTACTAATATTATAAATGCGAAAGTTACTCTGTCTGCCTGTCTGTCGCGCTTCACGCCAAAACTACTCAACCGATTTAAATGAAATTTGGTACACAGATAGTCTAGAGCTTGAGAAAGGACATAGGCTACTTTTTATCGACATACCACGTGGGCGAAGCCGCGGGCGGAAGCTTGTTATGTATATGTCGTCTATTTGAGGTGCGTACCTCTCGAAAGGGTGCCAACAGGGCCCTATAATTATGTATATGCCGTCTATTTAATGTGCCGTATGCCGTACCTAAATGGTGCCAACAGGGCCCTATAATTATGTACTATATGTTCCTAAAGTCGATAGGCAAACTCATTAAGCAATGGATTGACGTGTCGATTTGACTTACGACCTTCTCTACGTTGTTTCAATACTATTTACACGCACACACACTCACTTTGTTTGCAACTGATAGCAATTTATTATTTCAACCATCATGTTAATGACAGAATAGCTCAGTGGTTAATTAATGTGCTTTGGTAGGTGCTACTATTGCGAGCCAGGATCGAAGCTCGCCTGCGGTTTATTTTATTTTTATTTTTGTCATTACTATTTGTAGTTTTTGTTAGCTTTTTATAATACCTAGTAGTATTTCGATGATTAAATATAGTAAGTATTTGTTTTTTTTTTTTAAATTACTGGTTGTAGTTCGATAATCATTGGCTTTTGTCTCTTTCGACTTGTTCACATAAATAATTTTGTAGGTAGACCACAGCAAACTAAGTAAATTATTTCGATTTCTGTGAGGTAGACAGATACAGTTCGTTTTATAAGAGTATTCACCTAATAGATCGTTGTTGGTTCGTGGTTATTTAGGAATTGTTGGTGACGAGTGTTTTAAATCTACTAGCGGTGTTGTGGTTATTATTTTCAAAATGCAGTGAAACATAAATATTGAAACGAGGACAAATATTTGCGCTGCGTAAAAGTGGATTTAATATAACATAAATATCGAATGAAACCGGACTAAGCGTGAGTGTTATCATTTACATATATCTTAATTTACTAAATATAAGTCTGAATCAAAGGCATTGTTAATCCATAGAATCAGAATAAATAAAGTTTAAAATTAATTATGAGGTTTAAAATTAAATTTAAGAAAAGAAAAATATAAAAAGGTAATGTGAATGATTAGTTATTTCGATTAGTGAATGATAAATAATTATTCTGTGTATAAATAAATAATATTACTTATATTTTTTTCTTAATTATGAATAGTAAAGTAAACAGTTTTAGTATTTTGCTTAGAGATGTCTAACAATAGGTAATTATTCCATTATTTGTTCTAGAAAAATACTATGAGTCTGTGGGTCAAGATATATGAGGAAGATGGTATCTAGCCTTGCTAGTAATTCACGAGGACCGGTGACGTCACATGGTAATTTGAAAGATTATTTATTTCGATTAGTGAATGATAAATAATTATTCTGTGTATAAATAAATAATGTTACTTATATTTTTTTCTTAATTATGAATAGTAAAGTAAACAGTTTTAGTATTTTGCTTAGAGATGTCTAACAATAGGTAATTATTCCATTATTTGTTCTAGAAAAATACTATGAGTCTGTGGGTTAAGATATATGAGGAAGATGGTATCTAGCCTTGCTAGTAATTCACGAGGACCGGTGACGTCACATGGTAATTTGAAAGATTATTTATTTCGATTAGTGAATGATAAATAATTATTATGTGTTCTAAATATAATGTTTTTAATGTTTTTTTCTTTTTTAATTATGTATTATTTTGCTTAGACAATGTCTAACAGTAGGTATTCCATTATTTGTTTTAGAGAAATACTGTGAGTCTGTGGGTCAAGATATATGAGGAACGCGAAGAGGACGGTGTTTATTTACGAGGACGAGTGACGTCACATGGTGATTGAATATGAAACAAATGGTTTCATACCAACGAGACATTTTGCTGAATTACCGTTCACCGTGCACTCAACACTGAACTGGCTTGCATCATCGAAGACCAGACTTCAACTGGGACAATTCAACGACTACTTGACTGTATCGAGAATAATGGGAGTTGTTACAAAATATTAAATGTAATAAAAATAACATTAAGTAATTTAATAATAATATTATTATTTAGGGATTAGGTAAAATTTAAGGTTTAGTTTCAATCTTCTTTTCGTAAAGAAAATGAATACTTAAGCTATAACCTCAATAACTATTTACTAAAACCAAATAAAATGTAAAATACATAATGTTAACAAACTGCCCATACTTAACCTTAAAATCACTTATTTAGTAAGTAAGTAGTTGTTTTACATTTTGAGTAGAGTCTAATATTCTTATTTACTGCTTAGTTACATCGATTATGATCGAAGCTTACTGTTTATGGTGAAATAAATAAATAAGTAAATAACTTCAAACCTTTTTATGACAAAATAATACAAACAAGAAACTTAGAAGCAATTTTGTCAAAGATTTCAATCTTTGACAAAATTGCTTCTAAGTTTCTTGACATCTATTTAAATTACACATCTTATTCAGCTGAAGTAATAATAAATACTTATTTGTAGCGGTTTGTTAACTTTATGTAAAATAAATACCTACTTGGAAGGAATAAATATATTTTATATTTCTTATCATCACTCATTTTTTTATTCTAAGCCCTTTATTGCAATAACAACATTAATAAAAAAGGCAGCAATTCATAAGAATATTAATATACAGGATGTAAGGGTAAACACTCTTGTCATTCAAACTATGGGTAGTTGATTTAAATATAAAAATAAATGACCGAACACAACAAAAAAAAAACGTTATTTTCATTAAAAGATTTTAAAAAGTTTATATCTGACACCGGGCTTGCTAGCGAATCAGCTGACTGACTAAGGGAGGGGTCGCGCTCGCTGCCGGTCAGGCCACATCCCGTACCCCCCGCCCGTGTTGAGACGCAATGTGCTGTATGCCGTAAATAAAGGGTGCCAACAGGGCCCTATAATTATGTATAATATGCCGTCTATTTAATGTGCCGTATGCCGTACCTAAAGGGTGCCAACAGGGCCCTATAATTTTGTATATCCAGTCTATTGTTTTATGTCAGTACAATTTCAGGGAACATTGGCTTCGAAAACACAAATGCTTTTTGCCTAGTAACCCGACTACGGTAAAAACAAAGGAGAGTTATGATTTTGACTTTGGCAACTTATGTATTGCAGCTTGCAGCGAAATGAAAATGAAAATTCGCCACTTTAACACCTATCAATCTGCCTACCTACCCATGACTCGTCCTGTACCTAGGACTCGTCCTCGACAGCCGGTGGAACTTCGTGGAGCATTTCCGACGTTTGGCTCCCAGCCTGGAACGGGCTGGGGCCGCCTTGGGGCGGCTCCTGCCCAATCTAAGGGGTCCAAACGCCTCCTGCTGGAGGCTCAACGCGGGGGTCGTGCGGTCCATGGCCCTTTACGGGGCACCGGTGTGGGCGCGTTCGCTAAGGCTGCGGCCAGCCCGCCGGTTGAACGCGTCCCAAAGGGTCATGACCTATCAATCTGCCTAGCCTTTTTCCGACTAGAGAGAACGGCTGGTCCGTGCGAAATAATTGTTTAAAAATATAAAACTCAAAGTTTAATACAAATATTACCGAAAAGTGTTCATAGTATAACCCAATTTATCAGTACAAGTGTTGTCTCAGAGCTATATACAAGATAAGTGAAAATTCAACAATAAATAGTGAACAGTGTACTAAACTTTCCACAGTAAAATCTAAATAAGTTCAACTACAAACGTCTTTACCTCACAGAACCTAGTACCCAGTATTCAGTGCAAATAAAATAAAATAATAATAAGTGAATATAATTAGATAAAATAATAAAAGTGAACACAAAAACATAACTTTATTTGTGAGGGTTGCAGTGAAAAATTTAAAACCGTTTATTACGGCGACACATCGCGACTGCTCGAGTAAACGTATTTTGAGATAACCAATTTCAACACATTACACGTAGCCGATTTGGTCTAGCGGTATCAATACCTAGTTGAGAGTCGTGGAAAGTGTCACGAGTTCGAACTCAAGTAACACTAGTTCTTTTTGTGAATCAATTAATTAGAAAAATGTCATCTAGTTTGAACAAGGCACTAAGCAGTGACCGCAAGACGACAGCAAAACAAGTCACTTGTAATATCTGCAAGAAATGTGTCAACATAAAAAACACTGCTCTGTGTTCAATCTGTAAAAAAAGCTACGAGTTCGATTGTGTGGGTTTATCCAGAATCAACATATCGCCTAAAAGACATCGAAGCAAGAAAGAAATGGAAATGTAAATAATAAAAATAAAAGTATTTATTTCACAAAAACATAGCACTTTGCACTGTATACATTGTTTTAAATAATATTTACAATATGATGCAATAGTAGACTCTATCTTTTAAACTAGGACTAGCCTGTATCTTAAAAGATAGGGTTCAGCCAAGTGGATTCCGTTATTATTCACAACCAGAAACAAGTGAAGACAGTGTCAATGTTTTGTACTAACAGCTGTACAGAAATAAAAATAAAAAGAAAAACAACAAAACTAATTCTAAGTTACACAAGGGGTATGAAAGATGGAGACATGCATGTGTATGTATGTGTAGGGGTGTGTGGGTGTGCGGAGTGTGAGTGATATGTGTGTGTGTGTGTGTGTGTGGGGTGTGGGTGTGTGTATGAGAGTGTGTGTGGGGGAAGTGATTCATGAATTTAGTAAATATGTAATAACTGGATATAAAGTGTGAGATGTGATCTATGAGTATGTATGTGATTTTTATTAGGTTACGTAAGTAAGCAGATTCTCTGTAGCCACATAGTCTTGTTGTAATAGCCATTGGCTTATTTCTTTCTTTAACATATATCTATTTAAATCCAGTATGTTTAGCTTTTTATGCAGATTCCTGTATAAATGTTTACTTAAAACGTAAAATTGGTGTTGGGCAAAAGAGGTTTTATGTTTAACGCCTGACGGGACATTTGTGCGCTTTTTAGGGTTTGATTTAGGCATGGATCTATGTGTCCTGAGGGCTGACTGCAGAATGAATAGTTGTCGTACAGTCAGGACCTTACAGTCGTCGTAGAGTTGTCTAGTTGGATATCGATATGGTTTTTTACACATAACCTTTAGTACAGCTCTTTGAGCTCTCTCAGCTCTCAGTAAGTTGGTCTTTGATGCACCGCCCCACGCAGTAATGCAATATCCAATTATAGACTGACACAGTGCAAAATAAACCATTCTCAGTGTGCCCATGTCGGCGGGATCCCTTAGCGATTTGAAAACGTAAATGAGCCGCAATATTCTGGAAGCAAAATGCTCACAAATAGCGGACGACGTGCAGGTTGTACATTGTCACGATGCAGACCAGGAAATTAACAAC
Source organism: Lithophane semibrunnea (assembly GCA_947363905.1). Classification (NCBI taxonomy): domain Eukaryota; kingdom Metazoa; phylum Arthropoda; class Insecta; order Lepidoptera; family Noctuidae; genus Lithophane; species Lithophane semibrunnea. The sequence continues at coordinate 18,053,786 of OX376199.1, read as the reverse complement.
GTCATGACTGAAAAGATATCGGTGAACTCTCCAATTGAACACCGACATGAAAACATAAAGCATACAACCCAATTAAATCGCAACACAAAGAGAAATATTTAGATAATTGGAGACGAAAAAGTAATAGGTCTGTCAGCACAACTAATACAAACAAAGACAGGTAAATGGAATGACAACTACAACATCGAGGCTAAAGTCCAACCATACGCTTCGTCATGCGAGATCCTACGAAATCATGAAAATCTATCATGTACCCTGTCTGATAATGACATTGTAATTCTCTCGGTTGGTAAACATGATAGAAATCCCTACATGTTGTTTACTGTGTAGAACTCTGTGTAGTTTCAGAAAATAGGTAGGGCCTGCTGTTCAACAGTGAACCATGAAAAAGTTGCACATTCAAATCTCAATTGTTTCTTAACATAGTAAATTTTTTTTTTTACTAAAAGACATGTCATATATCTGACTTTAATTTTGGATATTAATTTTAGACCCAAATGTAACAAAATATGATATATTTAAGTTTTTTTAAAAGATGGGAAATGGCTCACTGAGTCCACCGCGTGGGACACTCTGAACCGGGGGCTAAGTCAACAGTGAACCAATATGTACACAGTGAACCATCCTATTTATTTTACTGTAAATTATGTCTATAAATGCTACAAAACTCAAGATAAAGCAATAAAACGTCTTGTATATGTAACCAAGTAATCAACTTGTTAAACTTAAATGTTTTTAACACTGTGTTTAAAATATTTATTGTTATAAACAATTTAACAATAGCTTAGGCTTACAGAGATCAATTTTTTGCTCAGTCAACTTAATAGGAATCGGTCTTAATAAATACAATAAATTGCTGTTCTTATGAAAGAAAAACATATATAAAAATACGAAAAAGTTGAAAAGAAAAAGCATATACACTCAAAAAGGGAAATTCAGAAGAGATAGGTTAATTGGAAATTTGTACGTTGCTGTTCGGCGACTGCTGCCGTCTACCATGGGGTTCGGTAATATTTTATGTCATTTTTTGTAACCATTGCAATATCTGGCTTTAAAGGCTCACAAAACGTGTGATAAGTGGTACACAGTGAACCGGTTCACTGTTCAAACTACGTTCGTGGTTCATTGTGTACTACACCTTCCATTCAAAATTTGAGGTTATGTTAAAAATCAACGCAAAGAGATACAGTAGTAACTTCAGTTTTATGCGATACCCCAATAAACACTACAATAACTTTAATCAATATCACACAGAAGTCAAAGTCAAATAATTTATTTCAAATAGGCACATACATGGCACTTTTGAACGTCAAACAAAGAAATAGAATTGATTCTAGTTGCCCCTTCCAGAAAAACTATACCTAACAGAAGTGATAAGAAAAGATAATACTTAGGTTTTATTTTGTTTTGTCGCCGAAAATTAAAATGCGGTCTGCCACACGGGCATCTTTGGCACTAGCTCGCTCCCGACTGGGGAGCGGGCGGCGCGGTAGAAACTTGTATTTTCTTGTCCAGGGGCACGCTTTGGCAACGTCGCGTTTAAAAAATAAGAAGTGTGGCTCAATGTGTACTACTGGTTCACTGTTGGACATCTCACCCTACCTTAATGTTAAAAAACTTAATTATGAACTAAAATTGTTCACAAAAAATTTTAGGAATTGTAAATCAAATCAAATCAAATCATTTATTTGCATAATACATGTCAAAAAGGTGTTACAGGTATATAAGGTACCTTGTATTATAACCTAATGAGGTGTGCAAATTAATATATTAGGTACTAATAGCAACATTAAATACACAGAATAACATTACATTAAAAATAGAATGTCAAAATAAAAGTATATAAGTCAAATCAGAATTACAATATTAATTATTGGATATTTGTGGTCATTTCAGATAAAATCAGTCATCTTTCATTTAAATAATCATTAATAGAATAGTAACATTTTTCAACTAGGAATTTGTGCAAACCTAATTTGAATTGGTCTATTTTGTGTAGGTCAGTGATAGTTTTTGGCAACTTATTGTATATTTTGGGTGCCATGCCCAAAATGTTTTTATTAAAATCTGCTTTTTTATGACGTCTTACGCATATTTTATGTTTGTGTCGTGTGCTTTTTGGATGTGTATAGAGATGTAGATTTGCTTTGACGAAAATCGCCACTTCATATATATAAAGACACGGGAATGTCAATATTTGGAACTGTTGAAAATGTGGCTTACAACTTTCTGTGCGTTGTATGCCACACATTGCCCTTAAGCATTGTTTCTGGGCTTTGAACGCCATTTCTCTGTCTGGTGAGTTCCCCCAAAATATAAGCCCATAACGTAAAGTAGATGCAACATACCCATGATACGCCATCAGTAATGTTGCCCGGTTTGACACTTTTCTGAGATTATAGAGAGCATACGAATAATGGCTAAGTTTTTTGCATGTATTTTCAACGTGTGTTTTCCAGGTCATGTTTTTATTTATCCAAATACCTAAGAATTTAGTGTGTTCTGCTTCACTGATGGTTTTCTGACCGTAATGAATATCAGGTTTTTTATTGTTTGTTCGTTGTTCAAATGAAATATAATTTGTTTTGTCAAGATTTATTTTTAAGTTATTTTCGGTCAGCCAAGTTATTATATCCTTTACGTTGTCGTTTATTTTTTTTTCGAATGTCACATCATCCTCCTTACTTTTGAATAGTATTGTACTGTCGTCAGCGAATAAAATCATAGGATTATTAATACTTTTAGGCTAATATATATAATTAATAGTAAAGGAGCAAGAATACTGCCCTGCAGCACACCAAATATGGATTTTCTATGTTTAGAGTAATACGTTTTTTCAGTTCTTGTATAGGGGCAGATTTTATTTATGTATGTAATTTGTTCTCGATTAGTCAGATATGATTTGATAAGTTCAAGGATATTTCCTCTAATTCCATATTTTTCCAGCTTGTTTATCAGTATTTTATGGTTAACATAGTCAAATGCCTTTGACATGTCCATAAATAAGGCAACTACAGGAGTTCTATTGTCAACGTTAGTTATAACGTGTTCAACAAGTTTGTATATGGCAGAGTCAATGTTTTTCTTTTTCCTGAAACCATATTGTTCGCTAACCAAGATTTTGTTAATTTCTAGAAATGAATATAAGCTTTTTTGTATTACTTTTTCAAAAACTTTAGCGAATACCGGAATGAGCGCGATTGGTCTATAGTTGCTAGGATCTTGTTTATCGCCTTTCTTGTGTAATGGTTTAATTACCGAGATTTTCAATTTTTCTGGGAATATGCTTGTTTCAATGCTAGCATTGATAATGTGGCTGAGTATTGGAGCAACGATAGGCGAAAGTAAATGAAGTAAAAAGTATGAAGAAAGTAAAGTAAATGTAGTAGTTGTAAGTTTATTGAAGTAAATGAGTTGGATGTAAGTTATCATATGAGGCTGTCAAAATTAGATTTAGTTACCTACAAACTAAATATAGAGATTGATTTTATTCAATATGAAAAGGATTTTATAAAAGTCAATTCAAGCGCACGCAGCTCACTTCTTAATAATACTCAAAACAACAATACGTTTTTCGTTCCTAAGTCCTCCATTAATAGTACTTCTATTCATTATGATAAGTTAAAACAGGATTGCCGAAATAGTAAATTACGAATCTTACACCAAAATATAGCCGGCATCTGCAGCAAACTCGACATATTAGAAGTAACCTTAACTGAATTGCTAGAGAAAAACAAGGAGATTGATATATTATGTTTTAGTGAAACTTTTGTGAAGCAAGGTACGGAATCTAATATTAAACTTAATAATTTTAAATTGGCTGCAGTTTTTAGTTGAGATAAATGTAGAGGGGGTACTTGTATTTTAACTAATAAGGTATTTGACACAAAACCACTAAGTATTCCTTCAGGTATAGCTACAGAATTTTACTTCGAATGCTGCGGCGTAGATATAATAGGTTTGAGCCTGATTGTGGTAAATATTATATAGAATCCCTGATCAGAGAAAAGCCCAAACAGGTGTATTTCTCCATAAACTTGATCATTTATTAAATTATTTGACGGACCAACACAAGAGGAAAAAAATTATAATTTGTGGTGATTGGAATATCGATATTTTAAAACATAACTCCACAACAAAGGAACTTCTAAGTATACTAAGTAACTACAAATCTGAAGCACATATAAAATCACCAACTCGGGCAAACTCTTGCATTGACCAAATCGCCAGTAACATAAAGAGTGTTCAGTCAGAAATTCATCACCAAGGCCTGTCTGATCACGAAACAGCGCAATCAGTCACTGTTAAAACGAACATACACAAAAAAATAACTTGTTGGTCAGAATTGAAACGTGACTACTGCGTAGAAAACCTTGATAAATTTCGCGAGTGTATGTCTGCTCTTTCATTTTCGGAAACACTTAACTCAGACTCTCTAACCGAAGCCTTCAATATCTTTTATGAAACTTTTACATTATTTTACGATCTGTGTTTTCCTGTGATTAAAGTTAAGGTTAATAATAAACCAGTTACACAAAACTGGATCACGAAAGGCAAAAAAAAATCTAGCAAAACAAAACGTCAGCTTTATCTAAAATTTAAAACAAGTAAAGTTAATAAAAAGCAAAACGAGAAATCCTATAAACTTTATAATCATATATTTAGGCGATGTGCACAGCGAACGCAAAAACTCATGAATACAAGACGTATACAAAGGCATAAAAATAAATGTACAGCTACATGGAATGCAATCTTCTCAACAATAACTGGGAATAATTTGTATAAAAATGACATTAACGAAATCAATTTTAATAATGTAACATATACTAATCCATCTGACATTTGCAATATATTTAATACTATATATTTACTTTATCAATTGCAATATATTTACTTTATCAATTTGACATCTAATCTGCCTTTAAATTCGAATAATTCTAATAATTCCGACAATTCGAATAATTCTAACCGTAATCAAAAAAATAAAAATCTGAATACTATTTTCTCGAATCCTGTTGATGCAATGGAAGTGTATAAAATAATTATGTCCCTCAACAATAGCAAAACTAGTGGGTATGACGGCATCGCCACAAAGGTCTTGAAAGCTTGTGGTAGTTGGATATGTCATCCACTAGCACATATTATAAACTTATCTTTTTTGGAAGGTGTATTTCCTGACCAGCTTAAGATGTCTGTTGTGAAACCACTATTTAAAAATGGAAAAAAGTCTGATCCAGATAATTATCGGCATATCACGATAGTACCCGTTATTTCAAAAATCTTTGAGAAGGCAATGCTTATCAGGTTAAATAATTTTCTCTGTAGATATGAAATACTATGCAAAGAGCAGTTCGGTTTCCGTAAAGGTAGTTCAACTGCTCTTGCAATCTTTAACTTTATTAAACTTGTAACAGAAAATATTAATAATGGCAATCCTGCGGTGTCCCTCTTTTTAGATATGAGTAAGGCCTTTGATTTTGTTAATCATGAAAAGCTACTAAACAAACTAGACTTCTACGGTATTAGAAGAAAAGCTTATGAATGGATATCTAGTTATCTAGGAAACAGGCAGCAGTGTACTGAGATATCCGAAATTGTAAAGAAAACTGACAGAACATATTCCAAAGAGAACTTCAAATCAATATATATAATGAATAAGTGTGGCGTACCTCAGGGAAGCATTCTCGGTCCTTTACTTTTCCTACTTTATATAAATGATCTTCCAGAGGCCACCTTGCAGAAATGTATACTTTTTGCAGATGATACTACAGTCGTCATAAAATGTCAGGATAAAAGCGACTACAAATCAGCTACGGAAAAGACTCTAAAAGATATAATAAGTTGGATGCAAAATAATAACTTAAATATAAATGTAAGCAAGATAAAATTAATTGAATTTAACTCTTATAATAGCAAACCATTAGCTTTGGATATTCTCTATAACGGTGAAAAGGTACAACAAGTGGATCAATTAAAATTTTTAGGAATTTTTGTTGACAAGAACTTGAATTGGAAAAGTCACGTGGAGCATATAGGTCAGAAACTAGATGGGTTCGTGTTTGCTTTAAAAAAGCTGAGACAAAATGTATCTGCAGAAGCTGCTCTTGCAGCTTACCATGGTTACGTGTCATCTGTTCTGCGCCGATGCCGACAGAGTTTTTAAGCTCCAAAAACGCTGCATCCGGGTATTAAACAGGGCATGGTTCTTAGACAACTGTAAAACCGTCTTTCAAAAATTTAAAATTCTTCCACTGCCCTGTATGTGTATTAGAGATATCTGCTTTTTTACAAAGACACACATGCATTATTTTAAGCAACATACCGAGGTTATACCGAGACAGAAAAGGGCTAAGTTTCGCAACCTCTTATATCATCCAGTTGGCCATAAAGATATTTATAAGAAAAATGTGTTCAATATGTGTATATTAATTTATAATACCCTACCAAATGAATTAAAATTGTTGTTGGGTAATGTTTTTAAAACGAAATTGACAGAGTGGTTACAAAAAAAGTGTTTCTACAGCATAAAGGAATTTAAAAACATAAAATATTTGATTAGAGTAAGAATTGATGAATTTATTTTAAATTAATGGGACATTTGTATGTATTAATAATGCGTGATAATATAATAAGAATGTAATAATAATGTACTAATAATATAGTCTGCATGATAATTGTGACATACAATCTTGAATAATTTGCACGCTTGCTTGCAGGCAGAATACAATATCTCTAAGGCTACAAGATCTTCCTTTGTAAACAATGTATTTTCTTGCAAATAAACAATTTGAATTTGAACTATGTTGGGGTCGGCTTCCAGTCTAACCGGATGCAGCTGAATACTAGTATTTTACATGGAGCGACGGCCTATCTGACCTCCACAACCCAATATACCTCTTGGTAAGACTTGTTGTCAGACTTTTGGGCTTCTGACGACCCGTAAGGACGATTAAAGATTCACGAATGACAGCTGAGACAAACGGCTTTCTGAGACATGGAGGAGCTAAGATGGTCGTCCATCCACGGACCAACCCCGGCAACAGTAGCTTAACCTGATTAATCGACCCCTGCGGCTGGTATTACTTAGGCACGAGCTCCATTAGTTAAAAAAAACATTATTTGTAGCATATCGTTTTTGGACGGCAACTAAAACCTATGAAGTGTGTAACTGTGTACTCTTTGGTCGAGCTGTACGCTAATAGAAAACAGTTTTGGTAAATGTTTACATGGTACGTTTTTAGGGTTCCGTACCCAAAGGGTAAAACAGGACCATATTACTAAAGCTCAGGTGACTGTCTGTTCGTCGGTCAAGAGGCTGTATCTCATGAACCGTGATAGTTAGACAGTTGAAATGTTCACAGATGATGCAATTCTGTTGCCTCTTTAAAGTTTTGAGTAGGTACTTATCTAATTTCTTTTGGCATGACCCATGTTTAATTATGGTATAGGTGGTTTCAGTTAATACGCTTTAGGGTTTTACCAAAGAATCGTGATAGTTGTAGTGTCGCCAATTTCCTGTTTTTTGTGAAGAGACTCAGTTCGGTTTTTGTAGGGGACATCACAGGGTTTTAATAATATCAACGCAGACAGGCGCAACGCGACACTGCGGTAGTATTATTTCCGTGAAGTTAGAATGGAATAACTCATGGTCTAGTGCTTATTGGCCAGTGTCAGTGGGGACACCTTGTCGCATCATCCTTTAGTAATTACGCTGACACAACTAAAATCGAATTTGACAATCGCGACACCACGTGTTTCTTGTTTGCCCTACCACGAGTCGGAGGCGCGGAATTTTTCACTTTTTGTATAAAAAATATGAAAAATGATTACCTACATGTTGAGTTTTAGGGGTTTATGGCTTTTATGATTTTACCATTTCTTTTTTTAGTTGACCTTTAATTTTCTTAATTATTTTATTTATTTATTCAGTTTCGGACAACAACATAATCTATCTTGTTGGTGAAAAAAATACCTTAAAACGAATGTTAGTAATGAACACAGAATCAACACCGGCAGGTTGCTCAGAGAACGATCAAGCAAGAGATCAGCCACCTAGTTGACCATCCTCTCCACAAGATGCCTCAGAACAAGTAGGCAGTAAGGACTCTCCGCGACTCATTTCCACGTTCGATGCATCGGTGAAGTCACTTTTTTGCGTATGACTGCGTGGAAACCGTCAGTTCGGTTTTGCGTTCACATCTCTGATGCACTACAGTAAAGGGCAGTCCCAATAGCATCTTTAAAAAAATATTAAGTATATTGGACGCGTAAGGCATCTAGCGATCTTTTGGCGTAGCTGGCTCCCGCATACAGACCCTGACTTCTGTCAGGGTCTGTATGCGGGGGCCATGAATAGATCTTGCCTTGGTCAATACAACGGGAGAATCTACGGGCCAAAATATTACCTCGGACCACCGCTAGTGCCCTACGTTCTCTCTCAATGTCTACAAATGCGCCCCAAGTACTCAAACTCAAACTCAAAGCATTTACATATTTCAATTAAACCATTACAGGCACTTTTCAATTGTCAAAGAATCGGTCAGTTAGTCAAAAAGTTGAAGCTAGTTGCCCATTCCAAATCGTAGATCTCTATGGAGAAGAACGGGCAAGAAACTCCAAGGACACTCTTTTAAAAATGGATATAGATATTACAAAATCCTGGGTACAGTATTCTTGGTGCTTCTATATGTGAGAACAATGTCAAATGAAAAATAATCAAAAACAATTCAAAATATAAGATTAAAAATAAGCCCTGGCTGATGAGAGATGACCAGTCTCAACTTACAGCGCCCGTTCACGAACACGACACGTGGATCAGCACCATCCAGCTCAACCATTTTGTAGGGAACCGAATGATCCAACACACGCGCCACCATCAGCGAGACATTTAAGTGAGTATGACATACTCTCATCTGCCATGCTCTTTCAAGTCAATATAAAACATGATACCATATTAAACGGCTCCATGGTACTCACATTTACAAAATTGAAAAAATGCTTCTAATTTATACAAAACTATAATTTGCAATGTACTTGAGAGATTAATATAGTAGAATTTAAAGAAAAAAATAAACATTAAGTTTGTAAGGTCAAAAAAAAAAGGGGAAGCAACTCTTCCAAATATTAAAAAAATTTAACTAGTGAGCCCTAGTGCCTGTGGAGCAGGACCAGCATTAAGCCAAGCATTTTTATCTACGATATAATCATCCAACTTATAATATGCCTGTCTACATAGTGTGCGTTTAATGCATGTTTTAAATTTCTTCTCATTTAGCTGAAGAATAATGAGTGGTATTTTATTATAACATTTTACACAGTACCCCATAAAAGAAGTATGTATTTTAGACAATCTGAAACGTGGTTGATCTAATTTGTTCCTATTTCTAGTGTTAAAGTTATGCCTGTCACTTATCTTACTAAAAAGATGTAGATTTTTCCGAACATGCATAATGTTTTCATATATTTACTGACAAGGAACCGTCATGATGTTAAACAGTTCCCTTAGAGATTCGCTTCTGTGGAGGTTGTAGATGGCTCGGACAGCCCTCTTTTGCAAAATAAAGATAGAATCAATATCTGCAGCCCGTCCTCACAGTAAAAGTACTTAAATTGGTCCACTTTATTAACGCCATATAAGGTGAAATTAGGTGTATGGTTAGATTTGTCAAATTATGATTATACGAGGGGTGTTCAATAAATAGTGATAATGCGATACATTCTCCTTGGAAAGAAAAAAAAAAAGACTGGCAGGCATAAGCCCAGACATTTATGATGATTTATAATGAAAAAACAATTAATCCTCTTTAAAAAAAATTAAGAAGTCATTTGTTTGCGTCGTTTCGGAATGTGTTCTGTTGTTTGTTTGACCAACATAACGCCCCGCGCACAAGTCCAGAGTTGCGATGGCTACCATTCAAGAAGCTGACTTCGAATTGATGGAACATCCTCCATAATCACCGGACCTTGCTCCAGTGATGTTTACCGATTTCGCGGTTAAAGGAACATCTCAGGGGCCAGAAATTCGAAGATGATGGCGCAGTAGTCGCCGCCGTAGGTACACACGGCTACACATCAAGCTATACATTTCCAGTATAAGCTGACCTTGCATTGTACGGGATTCCTATACAATGCGAGATCAGCATAAACTGGAAATGTATAGCTTGATGTGTAGCCGTGTGTACACGATTTTTTAAGCGACCCGAAAGAAGAATTTTTTAGAAAGGGAATTTTAGTTTTATAAAAAAGATATACAAAGTATACAACTCTGAAAGGTAGGGACTACATACGTCGAAAAATAAAATAACAGATAATTGCGTCATACTCATTCTCACTTTTTATTGAACACCCCTCGTATGTACAGTCACGGACTTTAATTGATGAGCCGCCTGGCACTGTTCGTATTTTAGCCGTGTAATGCAAATCGGGTTTATTCGGTTCCCGACACGCAAAGTCATATGTCTTCGTATTAGAAGAAGAAAATTATATTTCATATCTTTACCGGTTGGCTAACCTGAGAGCCAGAACTACAAACTTGACAGCAGAGTGGCTACTCAAAGTCAACCAATTGCAGGTCTAGCAATAGTAACCTAGCAACGATAAACAATTGTTGCTAGGTTACTGTTGCGATAGTAACGTTAGCGTACGGAGAAATTCTCTGACATCGATATTTCAACTGTCACTGCCTTCAGTTAAGTTTTCAGAATTATTGAGTTAATGAGCTATGATTCAAAGGAGGTCAGTATCAAATAGATTGGATAAACTTAATGCAACATTGTATTTATTTTTATCATTAAGAACTTATTAGTCAACCTCTATGGATAAGACTATTTCCGATTAAAAGTAATTTATTTGTCATCTTGATATTTCAACTGTCACTGTCTTCAGTTATGTTTTCATAATTAACGAGTTAATGAGCTATGATTCAAAGGAGGTCGGTATCAAATAGATTGGATAAACTTAATGCAACATTGTATTTATTTTTATCATTAAGAACTTATTAGTCAACCTCTATGGATAAGACTATTTCCGATTAAAAGTAATTTATTTGTCATCTTGATATTTCAACTGTCACTGTCTTCAGTTATGTTTTCATAATTATCGAGTTAATGAGCTATGATTCAAAGGAGGTCGGTATCAAATAGATTGGATAAACTTAATGCAACATTGTATTTATTTTTATCATTGAGAACTTATTAGTCAACCTCTATGGATATTTCCGATTAAAAGTAATTTATTTGTCATCTTGTTTACGAGCTTGCGATTTGAGTTCGTGTTTAATCGTGTAATCTCGTGACTGTATGAAACTGAAAAATTGAACAGTTTGAAGGTGGCTCATCAATTAAAGTCCGTGACTGTACCTACCTAGTTTAGAAGTTATGAGGAAACAGATGTACATACATACCGGTCAAAATCATAACCCTCCTTTTTACTTCGCCGTAGTCCGGTAATAATGAAGGTAAACTATGAAAATGTTGGTGGTATGTTCCGGAAGTAGTCAATCTTTAGCGGTTATTATCATTTTATTTTAAGATTCTGAACCGAAATTACTTCAAAGAAACCATAAAGTATGGCGTAAAGTCCGTCTGTTTGTTTGTGGCTGCTAATTGTAACAAACATATTGAGCAATCTGTAGCTCTTATTCTTCTATCCCGGTGATGTGGTGCCTGACGTATCTTGTTGTTGCAGGGACGTGTCCAACAACAACATCAGCACGCTTGCGCGAGACGCGCTGCTGCCCGCCGCCGGCCTGCGTGAGCTGTGAGTATACATATTACATACATACTCCGCGCGAGCGGTGAGTATACATATTACATACATACTCTGCGCGTGCTGTGAGTATACATATTACATACATACTCCGCGCGAGCTGTGAGTATACATATTACATACATACTCTGCGCGAGCTGTGAGTATACATATTACATACATACTCTGCGCGAGCTGTGAGTATACATACAATACATACTCTGCGCGAGCTGTGAGTATACATATTACATACATACTCTGCGCGAGCTGTGAGTATACATATTACATACATACTCTGCGCGAGCTGTGAGTATACATATTACATACATACTCTGCGCGAGCTGTGAGTATACATATTACATACATACTCTGCGCGAGCTGTGAGTATACATACAATACATACTCTGCGCGAGCTGTGAGTATACATACAATACATACTCTGCGCGAGCTGTGAGTATACATACAATACATACTCTGCGCGAGCTGTGAGTATAAATACTCTGCGCGAGCTGTGAGTATGCATACAATACATACTCTGCGCGAGCTGTGAGTATACATACAATACATACCCTGCGCGAGCTGTGAGTATACATATTACATACATACTCTGCGCGAATTTGTGTGGGGTAGGAACCACTACTAAAAAATTGTAAAATAAAAACTTTTTCCAAAAAAAAAACTACCCACTTCCAAAAAAAACACAAAAAAAGTGAAAAATAACTATAATTTCGGAAGTCAGTGGCAAAAAACGAAAATTGAAAAGCAAAGAAATTAAAAGCAATTTTTTTCTTTTCTTGTGTTTTTTTTTTGTCTGCTAAAGAATAGTTAATTATTCTTTCATTTTGTTAAATATTTCTCATGGAGATGAGATCGGACCGGAAACGGCCAAGCCATATTTTGACTAAGGTGTAGAGTTTGTGAAGTTAGGGCTTGTAGAGTTAGGGCGTGTAGAGTTAGAAGCTTAGCCCTACATGACATCTTGATCTGATAACTTTTTGACAGTGCGAGCCATTTGGTCTCGTCTTGGCGAGATTTAACATGAAAATGTTTTTGGTGGGATCAACTTTATTAAATTACAATGAAAATGAATGAATGAGAATTTATTTATTTATTTCCAACTTAAATCCATCATTATTACAGGGTAACCTATTGCGATAGTGTACTTAACTAACTCTTATCCTATAAAATTTTGTAACTTATTACATTTAAAGCATTCTTTGTGAACTCACTCAGAGAACAACAGAATAGGTCCGAGTCATTTAATTAGCTACCTATGAGGTTGAGAATTATTAGCTATTGGTGCCGATTCTGTTATACAACGAACTAAACTAGGTAACTAAACTATCACTAAAATTCCTTACTTTTGGCTATGAGAATCTTAACGCTATTCTGACAAAAAAAATCTCTAAATTTAAAAATTATTTGACAGAACTAAAATCGAATTTGACAATCGCGACTCCACTTGGTACCTACTTGTTTGCCTGTGATTTTTTTTGAGCCGGAGAGTCGCGCAGTGTGGCAGACGGCCACACTGCGCGACTCTCCGGCTCAAAAAAAATATATATAACGACGTATTTTTAGATGGAATTTTTCACGGTTTTGAAGAAAACAAAAAAATTAAATTACCAACATGTTGAGTATTACGGGTTTGTGTGCTACAAAGGGGGTCAAAATTTTCATTATTTTTGCGATAGGACACGCCGTTTTCGAGTTATAAGCAAAAGAAAATAAAAAAGGTACAGTACCGTTTTGCAACTGAATTCGAGGTGTTGGTTTGAATTTTAGTTCATGTCGTCTAATTTTATTCCACACATTTTTAATCGTGATTAAAAATAGTCAGAGTTGGTTAGAGGATTTTAGATATTGAACAAAAATTTTGGTTTAAACGTCAAATTCAGAATAGCATTTTCACTAAATTAAAACTCAGTGCCATCTTAGTGCTGTCAAACTAAATTATAGTTAAGTTGTGTCACTTTAGTCTATTTTCAGAATAGGAAATCGTCGTTTGACAGGAATAAACTAAATTTTAGTGATTTTTAGTTTAGTTTAGAGAATTTGTGACAAGAGAATCGGCACCAGTGTGTACTTGGGTGGTAACTTAAAATAATAATAATCAGATCATTATGGACCCTGACGGGCTCGGGCACAAGCTTCATCAAAAGCCTAGCCTTTTTAACCGACTTCTTCAAAAATTTTTTTTTGTTTGTTTGTGTGTTACGCGATTACTCCGCCAATTATGAATTGATTTTGATGATTCTTTGTTGATTTTGATTTTGATTTTTCGTTTGGTAGGGCATGCTTCAGAGGTGGTCCCGTATAAATTTTATTAATTTTGCTTGCGTAGTTTTTGAGTTAGCTTCAATAATTACGTATTTTTCCCACTTTGCGTATGTAGATGATATAATTATTTCACTCTTTCACTGTTATTTACATAGCAGGTAGTGGTATTCGAATTTGTGTGGGGGAGGTACACACGGCTACACATCAAGCTATACATTTTCAGTTTACGCTGATCTCGCATTGTGTAGGATTTCCGTACAATGCAAGGTCAGCTTATACTGGCCTTATGGTAGCCGTGTGTACCACAACTAAAAAGTTGAAAATAAAAACATTTTACCAAAAAAAAAACAACCAACTACAAAAAAATTACACAAAGTGAAAAATAACTTTGTACGTTTTTTTGTAAAAAGTTTTTTTATGTAATGAATATCAGTCTACATACATATGCCTATCTAATGTCCCCACTGCGTGGTGCACAGGGCACCTGTTCACTGTGCCGCATATAATGGAGTGGACAGACCGCGTTCTGCTGCTCCGAACACACGTAAAGACTGCGGCATGTGTCGCCCGACGACACGTTCGCGCTCCACACATTATCGGTAAAAGCTTGGTCGGGCATATTACAATCATTCACGTCCAGCCGCGCGATTTATTGTTTCTGCAGAAGGATTCGGCTTGTATCTCCCTGAACCATGTTTTGTATAAGGACTCGTTAGACTCGACAAAAAAATTAACTGCTCCATTCTGCTTTACATTTATGTTCACCTAGTTATTTATGTTCACATAACAATCCACAACATTGTACGAGGCATGCCTTTTAAGTTCCGTCGTTTCCATATTTCCCGGCAATTTTGAATTTGGAACGGTTCTATATTCGAATGTGTTTAAATTTGGAATCTCAAAACAGTTGAAATTGTTTAGTCACAGCGTCGATTGGAGTCTGTCAGGTTACGTACGAAAATGAATCTTTTTAAGGAAAATGTTCGTGCAATAATTTTCTACAACTTTAGTAGATGCCTGACACGGCTTCAGTGTTTTGAAGAGCTAACATCTGTGTTCAGTGATGAAGCCCCATGTCTGTGGACTGTCGAACGCTGGTATTTAGAATTCCAGCGTGGACATAGTAGTCAAAATCCGCCTTCATTGAAGATAACATCATTGCTGTGAGACAACTGATTCTCGAAGATCGTCATGTGACGTATCGAGAGATAGAGGCTCGATTAGGCATCTCAGGGACAACCATTCAGAAGATCTTGCATGAAGCGCTTGGTGTGAGCTAGTTTGCCGTTGGATACCGCATCTGCTTTCCGACGATCACAAGGCGGCCCGCGTCAAATGGTGTAAGAAAACTCTGCAAAGGTTCAACCGAGGACAGTCAAATCACGTCTACGATATCATCAGTGGTGACGAATCTTGGATCTATGCCTACGATCCTGATTCCAAACAACAATCTACAATCTGGGTCTTTCAAGACGAGCCAAAGCCGACTAAAGTTGTTCGTTCTCGAAGCACTTCAAAGAAGATGGTGGCCACGTTCGTTGGAAAAACCGGCCATGTTGCGACTATTGCACTTGAAGATCGTAGAACGGTTAACGCAGAGTGGTATACCTCAGTTTGTTTACCACAAGTCATCGCCGAATTTCGAAATTCTAACTCAAAGCGACGCATCATCCTGCACCACGACAACGCAAGCTCACACAGCGCTCGTCAAACGATTGAGTATTTGAAGCAGGAAAAAGTAGAAATTCTTGACCATCCTCCATACAGTCCTGACCTAAGCCCTAACGATTTCTTTACATTTCCTAAAATTAAGAAAAGTCTTCGTGGTCAAAGGTTCCAGTCCGGCGAAGAAGTAGTCGACGCTTTCAAGTCAGCCATTTTGAACACCCCACTTTAGAGTGGAATAAATGTTATAATAACTGGTTTGAGCGAATGGAAAAGTGTATTAAGCTACGTGGTGAATACTTTGAAAAACAATAAAAAGTACTATAAGGTTCTAGTTGTGTTTTTTTCTTCAAACGACAAAACTTAAAAGGCATGCCTGTATTCTATGATGGAGCAGCTGATTTTTAATATCGCCATTTCAGGGTCAATCCCATGTGAAAAATTGCTCATAATGATAAGTTCAACGATGAAAGTAAGTAAGGAAGTATGTTAGAAACAAACAAACTCAAACTCAGCGCCGCAACAGTCTAACTAAACTTAATAATCATGTGCTGAGCTGTAACTAAGCTCTTTGTTGGTGCTTAACACAAGCTGCGTGGAGTGCCGTGGGACCACCCACAATCAACATAGCTCCTGTGAAGCCCCATGAGATTACTGCGGGCATTAGTTCGGCCACATGGTAGATGTCGTTTATCGGCGGTCGAGCGTATCCCGCCCACGCTCGAAGCTCCTGTTGATCGAGCACAAACATCCCATTCGTATATTTTTTTTTGTGTTTCTGGTTCCTAAAGTTATTTTGTGTTTGTATGGCTTTGTGCGCGGCACCTAGGGCGGCCTATGGACAACATGTAGAACATGATTCGGATATCACAGGTGCGTTTAAAGAGCTGCCATCCCAGAGTTGTCCAAACACAAAGCTGAAAAGCTACCTGCCTAAAAGTACGTCAACCGAAACACTGCAACGCTGATTGACGGAAAATAACTAGGTACCTAGGTATTAGAAATGGTGCTGGATTTTTCCAAAACGAACTTCTTAATTGCAGTCAAAATATATCGCATTGCTTGCCTCATAAACACCTCCCAACTAGCAAAAAGTGGTTTTTAAAGTATCCTAGAACCACTATAATTATCTAAGACTATATGAGACTTATATCCGCATATAAGTCTCGAAAAGGGCCCACTTTATAAGTCTACTTTTACTTATAACGTATTTATATTAGACCGCTGAAATGCCTTAAACGCCTTTAATGCTCCTGTAATTGAGTTACGTCAATGCAATTACTCCTGTAAATCTCAATAAAAGTAAGTTATGGTAAAAAAAAAACAACCGACTTCCAAAAAAAAGTGAAAAATAACTTTAATTTCGGAAGTCGGTGTCTTTGCTTTTCAATTTTCGTTTTTTGCCACCGACTTCCGAAATTAAAGTTATTTTTCACTTTTTTTTGGAAGTCGGTTGTTTTTTTTTTTGTAAAAAGTTTTTATTTTTCACTTTTTAGTTGTGGTAACTACCCCACACAAATTCGTATACCGTTGTCTGCTATGTGACGGAGTCAATTAACATGTCATCAACATCGCAAAGTGGGAAAACTACGTAATTATTGAAGCTAACTCAAAAACTACGCAAGCAAAATTAATAAAATTTTATATGGGACCACCTCTGAAGCATGACCTACCAAACAAAAAAAGAATCATCAAAATCGATTCATAATTGGCGGAGTAATCGGGTAACATACACACAAAAAAAAAAAAAAAACATAGCTCCACTCCTTTTTGAAGAAGTCGGTTAAAAAAAACATACAGACGAATTGAGAACCTCCTCCTTTTTGAAGAAGTCGGTTAAAAAATGAGATTAATACGCGCCTAGAAATGCTTCTATAATATATTGAGAACAGTCGACCTATGCTAACAATGTTGTGCTCTGTAAAAAAATATTTTAACATCTTGTATTTATATGAATCAGAATTTATTATTGTCAATCTTAGTAGAAAAACAAAAACTTATTGTTGTCAAATTGTTAGTCTTATAGCTTATTCGTAGGGGAATGTGAATTTTCTGTGAAATCTATCATGGTTTTGATAAAAAAATTTAAGCGCCTCTGGAAATTTGCTTATTTTCATTTGAGTATTAATTAATATTAAATCAATATTGTGAAGGCAGCTGCCATTTTCTTTCTTTTTCAAGTGACACATAGTGCTAAAATAAGTATTTTTTGCATTTCCAATAGTGACATAGTAATAGTACCAATATAAGTATATTGGTTCTTCAAAACCGAAAAATATGCGCCATTGTTTAGACAATAACACTACTGTGGAATGGTTATATAAATATGTCTAGGTTTAAAACGGCATACGATAAATCGATATAGAGAACATTTTATCCTACCGAGTGCTGTTATAATCTTGGTGATTTATTATTTTTAAAACGTGGATATGTCATTCATATAACACTTACTTTTAAGTTTATGTAAAACCAAACCAGATACATAAATGATTTACAGTAATTTAACTTTAATTTACTTAAATTGGTCATAAAATATTAGCTAATATAAGTTTATAAGTAAATTATTGCTCCTCAGTGCATATCTTCCTGGTACATGCTCCAACAGGAGTATTACGATTTAAATGGCCCGCAGATGTTATAAGTCTGAGTTACCGGAGTAATTACTCCTGAGTGCAGTTACACTTGTGTCATGCTTTTATAGCAGTCTTGATCTATATTTGTCAGAAAATATGATCCTATACATATATCGATACAAGTACAAATCATAGGATTAAACGTACTTGAGTGAAAACAGCATGTATTTATGCAGTTAAAAGTGCAGTAGCAACCACCAAAACTATCATCGGAGTTTTATAAGTCCACGTAGCATTATAAAATCGAATTCCAGGATTACTTTGCTTGTTGGGCTATACCTACATACAACTCAAACCTGCATATTACTAAAATCAAAGAAACAGTCACGCGAATGCGATTCCTTAAAATGCGCGCTTGGGACAGAATCTGTCGGAGCAGTCGGACCGCCGCCGCCGCTGAGTGTATGAAGTATGAACGTGTTGGTTGTGTGCGCAGGAACCTGTCGATGAACCGACTGGAGTCTGTGTCGGGCGGCGCGCTGGGCGGCGCGGCGCTGGCGCGGCTGTGGCTGGACCGCTGCGCGCTGCGCCGCCTGCCCGCACACGCTCTGCGCGACCTGCACCACCTGCACTTCCTGTAAGTACTCTCCGTGTCTACCGTTACTATTGAGATACTTACCTAAAGCTCCATCTTAAATCGGTTGATCCTCCATCTACGGATAACATAATAAGATCCAATTTAAATTAACCTTGGACTTTATAAGGCTGAGTTTTATTTAGATAACATATTTAATGTTTAGGAAGACATTAACAATTAATAAAAAGGTACTTCCTCAATGATACGCTCAGTATGACAGCGACCGCATCCTTGCTCTGTCAGTGTGATGATCTCACCGCAGCCGCGCAGCCTTCACTCCGCAAGTAGATCACTCGCTCAGCATTCACAGCGTCCGGCCCGGGCCCCCGGGGGTACTGCATACCAGGGATGTTGAGGATGAACATTTTTTCCTATATTTAATTTTAAAGTGTCGGTTTTTTGTTTGAAATGGCTTCTAATAGGCAATATCATGCATAAATAATATATCATAGGATACAATCTGGTAGGCAAATCGGCAACTTATATGGTTTTGCAGAAAAAAGTATGTCATATCTCCGGAAGTGGAACGGAGAGAATAGGTAACCATAATATCCTAGCACACGGTTATGTAACTACTTATTTATGTTTTTTTGACATCCATTCCAAGCAGAAGTAAGATCGAATCTGGTTCAGTCAAAGTCAAATCATTTTTTACAATTATGCCATCAATAGGCACTTTTGAAAGTCAAATTGATCCAGTGTCCGAAGTGACGAGGCAGGTGAACACAAACAGTAGTGTTAGTGGTAGCAACTTCTTCTTTTGAAAGTCAAATTGATCCAGGGTCCGAAGTGACGAGGCAGGTGAACACAAACAGTAGTGTTAGTGGTAGCAACTTCTTCTTTTGAAAGTCAAATTGATCCAGGGTCCGAAGTGACGAGGCAGGTGAACACAAACAGTAGTGTTAGTGGTAGCAACTTCTTCTTTTGAAAGTCAAATTGATCCAGGGTCCGAAGTGACGAGGCAGGTGAACACAAACAGTAGTGTTAGTGGTAGCAACTTCTTCTTTTGAAAGTCAAATTGATCCAGGGTCCGAAGTGACGAGGCAGGTGAACACAAGCAGTAGTGTTAGTGGTAGCAACTTCTTCGTCCTGACGTCGCTCTTGGTCTACTACTTAATTCTACTATACGATTGTCCGATGGACATGTAATGTAAGGGCTTTTTATACACAAAGTGTCTCGCATACTGCCAATATAATTGCCAATGTAAAAACGCTGCGGTAAATCCTGTTTACAGTTATCGTCTCTGGATCTGTAGACGGCAAAAAAGTGTCGGTAAATAAATAATCCGGGAAGCCCGGGGCGGGGAAGGGGCCGCCCTCGTTTGCTCACAATCGAGGCCGGCCATTATTCAGCGTCGCCCTGGAAGGCTCGCGATCGCGACTTGTTTGTCACGGAGGCGCTGCTCCACATATTCCAGTAGGAAGATATTTTGTCGCAAAACTCCCCTTATCGTCGACTGCGGATCCACCGATCTTCAAACCAACCGAAATACAATGCGGAGACGACATTAAATGAAAACACTGGAAATACTACCGCATAGGAAGGAACTGTATTTGAAACTATCAAATAAATCCAAAGATCAATCTGCCTAGCCTTTTCCCAACTATGTTGGGGTCGGCTTCCAGTCTAACCGGATGCAGCTGAATACCAGTATTTTACATGGAGCGACTGCCTATCTGACCTCCACAACCCACTAACTGGGTAATACGATACCCCTTGGTTAGACTGGTTGTCAGACTTTCGTGCTTCTGACGACTCGTAACGACTGTCAAAGATCCACAGATGAAAGCCAGGACCAACGGCTTAACGTGCTTTCCGAGGCACGGAGGAGTCTCGATATGTGAAAATGGTCACCCATCCACGGACCAACCCCGGCAAGCGTAGCTTAACCTGATGGATCGACCCGAGCGGCTGTTATTACTTAGCCACGAGCTTAAATAAATCCAAAGATCCAAATTAAAAAACAAATGCCGCCAAATCTAAAATTAGTTCTTGAGGAAGCTTGGCTTCGCAAGCCTCTGTGGGGGCTGGTCACAAATGAGCCAGTATTTTCGCGGAGCCCCCACAGAGGCTTTGCGGAGCCCAGGGGCTCCGCGGAGCACACTATAAGTAACACCGCTATACAGTATTATATGTATAATAGAGATAGATGCACGGACTCGTGGCTTACAGTCGCGTGGACCGACAGTTCTGCGAGATTATACTGCGCTTCCTGAGGTCAGTTCATGGAGAGTGGACCCATCCAAGATCGGTAACCGATTTCTTAACTTATCAAGACCCCTCCGTGCTGAAGAGTACGTAAAGCCGTTGGTCCTTCGCTTCATCTCTACCCGGTCGTGACAGATTACCGACCCATCACGGGGTACCATTTCGGAAGAGTTGTATCTTGACAAAAAGGAGATAGTATAAAAGTCAAAAAAGTTCGAACATTTTACTTTTAAGTCTTTTTATTCAGTAATGATGTGACCAGGCAGCGGTCGTTGTTCTATTTCATTTCATAGATCTGGCCACGACGACACCTAATGATGTGACCAGGCAGCGGTCGTTGTTCTATTTCATTTCATAGATCTGGCCACGACGACACCTACCCACACCCAGTAGCAAGTGCAGCTAGTGAGTAGTACGGCGAATGGATGTGACCGGTTCGTGGCCATGTCCTGGTGGAGCCGAGGGACACTCGCTCGCCGATACCTCACTCGGTTCAAATTAATCCTCCAGCCCTCACTGGCATGACAATAAATAACTTCCGAACATTTGCAAAAGAAATAGTAAACAGTAAACATAAAGCGGCAATATCGCACCGTACGGTGCGTAATAGCGGCACCAACCGGGGGCGGCGGGTAAGTGATGGCAAACAACAGCCGGGTGCCCGGTTGTTTGCGACAACTCAGACATTGTGTCAGCAAATGGCTCGCAGTTAGTTGTGCTTGGTGTGGCGTGCTCTGCGGCTCGGGGCAACACGACCCACGCCCGCCGCCACTGCCTAATGCTAGTATTATACATTATAGTAACACTTCGGACCTGCGAGGCTTGCAGGACTGTTTGATCCAGTAGTAACCGATTTATTAGGAAAAGTCCAGGAATGTTGCGGATGCAGATTTTTTTCACATCCGCGGATGCGGATGCGGATCAGGATGTTAAGTTATTTTTTCCAAATGTCACTATGCGCCGGTGGTTGCATTGTAAATTCACTTTTAAAATAATCTATCAGCTGCAGAAATCTCGCTTAACACACAATGCTTACTGTATATTCACAATTTCACAATAACACTCGAAAACTATAATTTTATTTTGTTTGTGTAAATGTTCAATAAGCGCAACTAAACACGTTATGACTAATTTACGAGAAACAATGTTGTCATCGAACGAAATCTACGCTCCTATTGGCAACGTGTGTAGGGCACGCGCCAGTCGCCGGCCTCGCTATATTCTTTCTTGTCGCGACCTGTGCTACATCCGCATCCGCATTATTGTTGCGGATGCGGATGCGGATGCAGATGTCCAAATCGATGTGGAAGCTCCGCAGTTGCGGATGCGGATGCAGATATCCGTAACATCCCTGGGAAAAACATTATAATGTACACCAATGATAGTATATTAATAATATCATTGATGTACACATAAAGTAGGTGACTCGTGGTGGTTGCTATAGCTTATTCAGTGAATGTAAACAAGTGATCGATGAATAAGCAAATGCTTGTTCAGGTAAAAAAACTAAAACGATACACTGTGTACATTACCTGTGTAGCACGTGTGTTAAAAAGACGCTGTTCCGTGCCTATTGCCTCTGTTTTTACACATGCCAGCTGTGGACAAAATTTAAAAGGTCGACACTTAGTACCATGCAATGATATTATAATATATTTAACAGATATGTTATAAGCGCGCAATCGTGAAGACTCGAAAACATTCCAATTGTAACGTTTTTACTTGTAGTGAAATGTAAAATGAATGAAACGTAGGTATTAATGGTAATATGTGATAATGGTAATGAAATGTATTTATTTTAATTGTAATTTTAATTAGTTCGTAATAATTTGTATATTGGGACTTGGTGCCTTAAAATAAAATAAATAACTTATTACGTTCATGATGGAGCCTACGGCGGCGTGCGAACCGCGCGCGCCATGCTTTCACACGCCACTTGCGCAGCGCGTCATAGCGAGTCTGCCACACTCGCTAATCCTGCGCGACCACATACCAGACACGTTTAGCAATAAGTACAAGGCACTGGTGGAGGACGCCAGCCGCAGTTTGCGAATATATTCGTGACTACGGTACGAGTCGGGCGTGCGCGTACTACCAATACCATCGAGAGACCGGTGCCGGCAGGAGGCCACCGCCCAGCGGTCGCAGGTCTACCTAACTTGTAGAAACTGAGGCACACGCACCGAACACAAAATAGTTATTTTTATGATATAAGTGCGGAAAGTAGGCGAGTGTATAAGCCGACGCGAGTCGGAAATCATCTTACGCACGTGTATCATACAACGTTTTACCATGCACTGTGCGAGGACTACTCGACGCGAGGGTTACTTTTGCATGCCGTTAGGTGAGTGTGTTGGAACTGCTTTTACAATGTTTACATCTTATTTTGTACCCACATTCATAGCAAAATAAATGATTTCTGATCTAGAGTAGGTAATTAATAACGCGCTATTACTCCGCCAAATATGAATTGATTTTGATGATTTTTGTTAGGTAGGACATGCTTCAGAGGTGGTCCCATATAAAATACCGGTGCGCCGTGCGTGTGGGCTGGTTACACTATTCATGAAGCTACCTTTCCGGGGACGAGGGTGCGGCGGCTTGGGAGATGGTTGCATCATGATAACGACGAACGCTCTGGAGATGCTATATCATGATGACGACAGTGGCTCGGGAGATGCTATATTATGATGACGACTGTGGCTCGGGAGATGCTATATTATGATGACGACTGTGGCTCGGGAGATGCCATATCATGATGACGACTGTGGCTCGGGAGATGCCATATCATAATCATAATCATAATCATCATTTATTGCATTCAATGTAGTGTACAAGATGTTACAATAATATTTGTTTCATACATTGACCCTGTCAGGGCACAGCAATATATACATATGTTTTGGCATGCTACAGTACATAATAAATGTAAATGAAAGAAACCCACAGTGCAGAAAGACAATAATAACATTTTTAACATATTGATAAAGTATTGGTAAACAGTTATTTGGTCATAATTTCCATTAATAGTTAAAATAAGTTAGAAAATTAAAAATAATCAAATAATTATAACTATAATC
Source organism: Lithophane semibrunnea (assembly GCA_947363905.1). Taxonomy (NCBI): domain Eukaryota; kingdom Metazoa; phylum Arthropoda; class Insecta; order Lepidoptera; family Noctuidae; genus Lithophane; species Lithophane semibrunnea. Next base: position 18,029,597 of record OX376199.1, on the reverse strand, counting down.
ATAAAATAACATAGGCAATGTCAACTAGAATAATAGTAGTAAGTCAACAATAGTCAGTGATGTATATAATAAGTATTTGAATGTCAAAATTTATCGATCGTTATCGTCCAAGAATTCCCTTAACAATAATAATAATCATAAAGCTTAATGTCAAACCAGAATAATAGTATTAAGTCAAAAATTGTGAATGTTATATTTATATTATGAATTTTAATGTCAAAATTTACTTATCATTATCGTCAAAGAATTCCTTTAGAGTTTAGTATGATTTTAGTGTAAGGTGTCTTTGAAGGCTGGTTTTGAATTTATTTTCGTACTCTATGTCTTTAATTGAGTTTGGAAGCTTATTATATATTTTTACGCACATGGCTAGAGGTCCTGAATGGAACATACCTAATGTGGAGCTTGGTAGGGCTAATTCATTCTTGTTTTGGCGCCTATCACTGCGACTTTGTGGACGGAGGGTTCTAGTGAGTGGAATAGTGATTGGTGTTTTCGTACAAATTTACTTACTTTCAATATGTAGATGCCAGTTAGTGTAAGGACCTAATATTTAACAAAGAATGGCTTACAGATTTCCGTGTCATGATGACGACAGTGGCTCGGGAGATGCCATATCATGATGACGACAGTGGCTCGGGAGATGCTATATTATGATGACGACTGTGGCTCGGGAGTTACTATATTATGATAACGACGGCGGCTCGGGAGATGCTATATCATGATGATGACGGTGGCTCGGGAGATGCCATATCATGATAACGACGAAGGCTCGGGAGATGCTGTATCATGATGACGACTGTGGCTCGGGAGATGCTATATTATGATAACGACGGCGGCTCGGGAGATGCTATATCATGATGACGACGGTGGCTCGGGAGATGCTATATCATGATAACGACGAAGGCTCGGGAGATGCTATATCATGATAACAAGCCTGATAGGATTTCCAATCGGCGAAAGTGACGAAATTCCATACTAACTTTCATTCATACTTGGCCCCATTAGCGAATGGATTTTCAAATATATTTCCTTAACAAGGTCCTATACTTAGTGATCACTTCGTGAAAAACTCTTTTGCAAACTTGCTTCTAGACCGCGCTATTCGATGAGTGAAGATGCTTATCCGGTAGGTATCTTGAAATTGCTGTTTGCATCATAGATAAAATATTTTTTTCTATGGTTTGCATTGATTGATGATTGAAGGATCTAAGTATTTCAAACGTGTCGAGATAAATGACGTACGTTCAACGAATTGTTCAACATCGTCGTTGAAACAGCGCGTGGGGCGGGTGGCGAAGTGCGGTGTGGTGTAGACCCTGTGCCCGGTGTGCGCTGTCTGGTCTACGCTGTCCGGTCTACGCTGTCCGGTGAGCGGCGCGAATTCGCGAGCGTATGTAGAGCGAGAGTAGCGCGCAGGAGGCTGTTGGCCATGCCTTCGCGAAGAGCTCGCTTCCGCCGACCTTGTGCCATTTACATAAATACTTCCGACCGGTGCCTTCCTGCCGCTACCTAACGCTTCGCCTCGCTACGACATCGACTGCCACGCCGGCCACCACACTTTAATTGAAACAATTTAATTATTCCAATAATACTGCGAAGATCGTTTTAGCCGCTCATCATTAACATGGTGATGTTGCAGGAGGGCTACGAATAATAATAATTTAAATAACCATCTTCTGGACTCTGGGATTGTTCTAAAAATCGTGAAATACCTCTCCACCACTCAAGCACCTCAGGAAGTGTTGTCCCCTTGTCGCTACGTCACTATGTGGTAGCGACTGTTTTCGGGGGTCCATTATTGAATGTGCAAGTCAACCCCTGCCATTTTATCCTTGTATAGCATAATATTGATCAGGCGGGGGACATAATCCTTCCCCGAGTTGGCTTCGGCCCCTCGTACACCTTCCAAAGGTCCGGGACCCTAGGGTCCCAAGCAATGTCAAAGACAAAAAAATAACAATATTAGCTAACGGCGAGTCACAGGCACAGGCACACACACAGGTACAGGCAGACACTGGCAATACTGGCAGGTCACAGGCATAACTAAGTGGCCAGGATTATTCACCAGCAACTTGCCATGAAATATAAACTTGTGGAATCTGAGGTACCTACAGTATTACAAGTATGTGCCCGACCCAGTTCTTGAAAATGACCATGTCACGTTTTACTGGGATCGGTCTATCATTACTGACAGGAATATTGTTGCCGACCGATTAGCGCGCCGCGCCGCGCAATGATAGTCGATGTTACCATCCCACATGACGAGAACCTCCTGAAAGCTGAGAAAGAGAAACATATAAAATATGTCGACTTAGCACGCGAGGTTGTCGATATGGTGGAATGTGAGCTCGGCTATCATTGTGCCGATTGTCGTAACGGCCAATGGCCTGATGGCCGAAAGCCTCCACCAACATCTCTCGAGGCTCTCGTTAGGCGGTTGGATCAAGGGCCTGACTCAGAAGGCAGTACTCCTCGATACGGCTCGCATTGTGAGGAGGTTCCTGTCTCTGCAGCCCTAACCACCGGTAGCTTGGACCCTGCTCCCGACTCCTTGTGGTCGTACTTGAGACGAGGCACCTGGCACAATTAAGTACAAATGTTTCACTGAACTGATACGTGCTTTTGACATTGAAAATCATGAGTCTTGCGATAGACCGCACCTACTCTACTGCTACTATTACAGCACGACACGACAACACTCACTTTGACCCTCACAAAAGCGCCCTAGCGATGGCCACATTTAACTAACCAATTATGTACAACGATCAGGATATCTATAATCTTCTTATACCTATACATTATAATAAAATCGTAGCAAACTGAGAAAACTCTACATTGAATAGAAAAAAAGTAATTGCTACGAGGTATGGGAACGATTCGAATGCCGAAAATAAAGATTTTGGATTTTTTTGTCTGTTTGTCTATTTGTCTGCATGTAGGTACTAAAAAAAATTAAGTAAGTAATAAAAACTAAAACCCAACTACGACTAAAAAGGTATAAACAAGACACCACAGACAGACAAATTAAAAATCCGGAGTCACACGTGTTAGGGCATAAATCGAACAGATTACGTGTGACTCCGGATTTTACTTTCGAATTTATATTATAACTTAATATGGATAGTACTATAGATATGGATTATTAAAAATCACGTTATAAAAATATTACTATCAAAATTTTAAACTAAAATCTAAATTTACAATTGCATTCTTCAATTTTAATCTTTAATCACTAAATTGTAAATACTTTTCCGTTTCTTACTTATTTATCAATCCGTGGACAATAGTGTGGGTTATATGTTTACTTATTTATTTTAAGATCATTATTGTATCACTTTAACATGTAACTGTTTTTTTGTCCCTAATAAATAAAAATAAATAAAATAAAAATAAAAATTATAACATTAAAATAATTAAAATAAAATAAAAGTTATAAAATTAAAACCCAACTACGACAAAAAAGTCAACTAAAAAGGTATAAACAAGACATCACATACAGACAGACAAATTCAAAATCCGGATTCACACGTAATCTGTTTGATTCAAAGAGAATTAAACCATTTAGGCTTTAAGGTCTCTGCACACAGCGGGCGTGGCGTGACAGGGCGCGGCGTGACCGGGCGGCGACTAGGGCATGCAAAACCGGAAGGTCTTCAAAACCGGTTTTGAATTTCGGTTTTCAAGGCCCAAAACCGGAACCCGGTGTTAGCCCCGGTTCTGGCTACATTTTTATAGTCGAATTTTAACAAGAAAACAATATTCTTAGATACCCACAAGATTACAATTTTTTTGCATATACCTTTTTTAATCAACCATTTATGCCTACCAATTCGCGACCCATCCAGCGCAACCCGCCTCTGGGCACCAAACTCCTTTGGCGATGTCCGAGCTTACCTGAGACATCGCAATGCGACGATGATAGACTCCCCGATCTATCGCCCGCTGGCACCTCTTAGGGCGGCATCAGATCGCCATGGCGCCTCCTCCACCGCCCTGTTCTCCTGAGACGAATCGCGTCGGCGAGTATATACTTCTGCGAGATGAAGTCCTCGCAGAAGGACGCTACCGCCTCCCATGTCCCCCTGCTGTCGGCCATGACCTTGGCCACGGCCGGCAAGGAGAGGTCTGCCCCGATTGCTACTGCGAGAGCACGGCGCTGCACCACCCAGGCAGGACAATGCTCGAGGGTGTGAAGCGCTGTGACCCCGCTGCAGCCGCACTGGTGACACACGGGAGTCGCCTCCCGTTTAGCCACCTTATGCAGGTATTTGCCAAAGCAGCCATGCCCTGACAACACCTGCACCAGACGGAAGGACAACGTCCCGTGTCGCCTCCGTGTTCACTCTTCCAGGATCGGCTGGATGGTCCAGTAACCACCACTGGGCGTCTCTAGCCTCACCCTCCATTCGCTCAGCGTATGGGTTTGAGCTTCCCTACGCCATCTCTTAACCACTTCAGGCGGCGGGCGCCTGCCACTCTCCGCCTGCAGGTCTGCCTCACATCGGTAGACTTAGGTGAGCACCTGCGCCCCCAGATCCCACGGGAGTCTCTCCAGAGGGCGCACGCCACTCCCGCTGATACTGTGCGGTATCCGTGTATGACCCTGACTGCCATGACTCTCTGTGGCCTCCGCAGTAGAGCCTCGTTCTGGACAAACGGGGACTCCGCCCACACTGGGGCGCCGTAGAGTGCCATCGGGCGAACCACCCCCGTGTTTAGCCGTCAGCAAACCACGTTCGGTCCGCCCAGGTTTGGCAACAGCCGGCTGAGGACGGACGCCATACCGATCAGCTTGGGCGCAAGCTGAGCAAAGTGCTCGCCGAAGATCCACCTCCAGTCCAAAACCAGGCCCACGTATTTCATGCTTGCCCGTACCGCTATTGTTGCACCACCAATGGTGAGGTGTGCGTTAGTCGGTGGCCGGCGTCTGGGCGCATGAAATACCAGGGCCTGGGTCTTTTCAAGCGCCACCTTGAGGCCTAGTGCCCCGATTCGCCCCACGAAGAGGGACGCGCCCTAGACAACTCAGCTCAGTAATTCAATAACGGGAAAACCGGAGGTAACTCCGGTTTTGCCTCTCAACACCGGTTTTAAAAAATCGGTAAATTTTGTCCGGTTTCCGGTTTTTAGCAAAACCGGAAAGACGGGTTTGCACGCCCTAGCGGCGACGCGGCGCTGGCGCGACCGCAGCGTTCACACTGTGGGCGCGATCACGTCCCGCCGCGCCCATTCACGCCGACCGTGTAGCGACGCGATTCATTCATCAAAAAGATGTTGAGCGATTCATACGTGGAAACGCTCTTGCTCTTATTTGCGCTAGCTAAGAAAAACAACGTAAACGGAAATGGGGGCATGAAATAAATCAAAAACGTCACGTCGCGCCGCGCAACGCCGCGTCGGACTTGTGTTCGCGCTCGGCGCCACGCCGGCGTGGCGCAACGGTTAGCGTCGCGCCGAGCGCGGCGGCATAGGTTTGATTTATGTAACACGTGTTATTTTATTAATTCCTATGGCCGCCCCCGACCTTGTATGGAAATTGCTATCTCTAAAAATTGTGTTAGATGCCTAGTAGGTACATTGAAGACTATTAAGGAGTGTACTACCTACCTAGTTAATTATGGAGGTAAATCTCGAGGATGCAGCAATGAAGTGTAGGTACGGTAAAATGAAAATGCATTCGTATTATTTGCGTGCAATGAATAAACTAAATATCGAAATAATATCGCAAGTGATGCGAGTTTTCGACGACATAACTACTATGGAGCTGTTAGGAAACAATGAAGTTTACGTAACTAGAAAGTAACGTATTCTTATGTAGTGTTATCAATGAAATGGTTCGTTACTGATCGTCACACGTTCCAGGAGATAAGTCTGATTACCACAAATAGATCAAAAGCTAGCAAAACGCGAGGGCTCATATTCGGGTCAGGCCGGATACGCGGCTGAGTCGCCACGCACGGAGGGCTCAAGTATGAGGAAACGCGAACTCAACAATACCGAGTGTTTTGTTACGCGAGGCAACTCAGCCGGTGTGGTCTGGCTGGACGGTACTGGCTGGACGGTAAGTACCTAGTGAGTAACGTGCATGTTTGTGCAGGTCGGCGGAAGACAACTTCATCTCAGAGGTGGAGGGTGGCGCGCTGTGGGGTTGCCGCGCGCTGCGCACGCTGCGCCTGGCGCGCAACCTGTTGCGCGACGTGCCCACCCACGCGCTCGCGCCGTTGCACCACCTGCAGACACTGTACGTAAACAGGCTAAACATAATCTATCTTTAGTATGGAAGGGTAAACACCGTTGTCACTCAAACCATGGGTAGTTGACTTAAATATAAAAATAAATGACCCAGTAACAACAAAAAAAAAACCTTATTTTCATTAAAAGATTTTAAAAAGTAAATGAAATGAAATGAAATTGTTTATTCTGTAAATAGGATATCGCAATCACTTTTACACGTCATATTATTAAACTAGCTGTGCCCGCGACTTCGTTCGCATGGATGTCGGAAAACAATAATATGTCGCTTAGAAAAGTTGTACCTTCATTTAAAAAGGAGGAATCTTTCGACCAGGCCTGGTGATTTTTCCTAGTAAGAAACTGCCAAAAAACTTGTGTTTTTATTTAAGAAAATGCTTCTCTTTATAAAATATTTGCGGTGGAACCACCTGGAGCGTACATAGAAAAGTTGCTAGGGTTGCTCACACGCGAAAGAGCTACATAAAGTTGGCCGTGGGAAAAGCAACCAATACTAAGATCCACCCCCGCAACGGATAATGTCTGGCCCTGAGCTTTGTTAATGGTCATGGCGTAACACAGGCTGACGAGGAATTGCACACGCTTAAAACTAAACGGGAAATTATTGGGAATGAGAATTATTGGCACTCCGACTTTTAAACAAATTTTGTGTGCTGAAAGACCGGGTGTGTTAAGGGATTCTAAGAACTCTACTGGATAGTACGTGGCATCTTCTTCTTCGGGAACCGTATTTATCGATGTATATTGTTGACTTTCCCCAGAAACATGTGCCAATATTTGTGTATTTATTGCTGTCCGATAGTCGAACAAATCAAATCAACCATAAGGCCTCTGCCTCGAACCTTGCGGGCAGCGGGGCGGCGGCGGCGGCGGCGGCGGCGGCGGCGCGGGCGCAGCAGGATCTTATGTGTAAAATCAAATGGACCGGTTCTCGAAAACAGCGGCGCGGCAGCGGCGAGGCGGCGGGCAGCGAGCGGTGCACTCCATTCAAGCGGTGACCGCCCGCGCGTCTGCATTGCAGTGTTGTTGCCCACAATAAATTGAGCGTTAGGAATAAATTTGAATCAAAAAGATGTTGCCGCCATTGTTCAGCCATTTCTTTCGCGAATAAAAACAAATATCTCGACGACAAAATCGTGAACACAACACTACGCGGCTATAGTGACGCGCAATCTGCCCGCTAGTTTCGAGAACGGGTCTTTGATGCCCGCCCCGCTCCCGCGCCGACGCCGCCGCCGCCCCGCTGCCCGCAAGATTCGAGGCCGAGGCCTTACACACGCCAACAACGATCGAATCGAATGAGCGGTGGTCACGAATCATACGAACAAATTACGAAGTATAGTACAGTTCGATTCAAACTTAATGGCGGCTCGGAACATGAGGCGAGTCGCTGCGCAGTAACAATTTCATGTGACAGCGGGGGTGAGGGGTGGGGTACTGCGCAGCTAAAAGCTAACTTCCGAGCCGCCATTAAGTTTGAATCGATCTGTAACGACTCGTTTCTTGACTTCTTAATTTGAACCTAATGAACGAAACCAACCAAAATACCAAATCAAAACCAATCAGATCAATTAGGAGTGAGGCGTATTTATCGTCACAGATAGAAATCACAGATATTATAAAATAGCAGATAGCAATTGCTCCTAACGATAAAAAATATCTGTTACTTAAAATCACAGATCCTCAAGACTGTTACTGTTAAAACTTCGGATACGATTTTCGACTTTAACGAAAAGAAATAAAGAAGATATTCAATTGAGTCAATACGTATTTATCGTCTGTACAAAAATCACAGGCTGTGATTTTATAACAGATAGATACGATTTTCGACTTTAAATCAAAAGAAATAAAGATGATATTCGATTGAGATACGTATTTATCAAAAATCACAGGCTGTGATTTAATAACAGATATTTGGATCTGTTATTTTTTGTCACAGTCACAGTGATCACAGATATCGTGTTTCACCTGTTACAACCCATCTCTAAGATCAATACTTTCAACGAATGACAACCCAACCAACAATTTATTATTTATTTATTATTATTATATTATCGACACTTAAGAATAGGAGTGAGGCGTATTTATCGTCACAGATAGAAATCACAGATATTAAAAAATAGCAGATAGCAATTGCTCCTAATGATAAAAAATATCTGTTACTTAAAATCACAGATCATCAAGACTGTTACTGTTAAAACTTCGGATACGATTTTCGACTTTAACGAAAGGAAATAAAGAAGATATTCAATTGAGTTAATACGTATTTATCGTCTGTACAAAAATCACAGGCTGTGATTTTATAACAGATAGATACGATTTTCGACTTTAAATCAAAAGACATAAAGATGATATTCGATTGAGATACGTATTTATCGTCCGTACAAAAATCACAGGCTGTGATTTAATAACAGATATTTGGATCTGTTATTGTTTGTCACAGTCACAGTGATCACAGATATCGTGTTTCACCTGTTACAACCCATCTCTACTTAAGAAGTCAAAAACAAAGATACCTACACTAAAATTATTTGGATTATCTGGGCGAAAGTCATTCTTCGACGGAAACTCTTAACACCGCGATTCAGAAAATGACATTAAACGAACAACGCCATCTATCGAGCACGAAATGATACTGTCAAAATATATGGGAAAACGTTCGAACACTCTGTAAGCTAAATAAACTATGTAGAAAAGTGAACAATTAAAGAATAAATACCTATATTTTTTAAGAAATTAACATTTGTAACTATTCTTTCATGATTATCAAGATTTGAAAGATAGGTAGCGCCACCTATCGCACTAATACTAAACTAATAAATAAACAACGCATCTGGAAAATTTTAATTAATCTAACTTTAGAGTTATATTCTATACACAATGTATCGCGTTAAGTTTCCGCGCAAAGAAAATGACGGTCATATAACAACCCACGATCTCACAAACCTAGTAATTAAGAAGTAAGTATCATTTCGCGTCAATAGATGTCGTTACGTTTATGTACATTACGTAATGAAAATTCCTTCTTGAACACTTTAAATTCATATATCTTTTGATATTTTGAAGCGATTGCGATGAAACAAAAACTAATTGAAACATCGAGTTACACACAATATTTGAGTATAAAAGTTAACCATATTGATTTCGGACTTTTTACGTGATAGTGGAACAATCAAACTAAAGAACATACAAACAGACAAACAGACAAAAATTCCAAAAATGGTAGAAATGGAATCTATTGGTTATTCTTGGACAAACCACCAATTTTTTTTTTTTTTTTTCATTGTACAGAAACGCCTCGTCTACAGATTTATTATATGTATAGAAAAATAAAATAAGCTAGATGAGGTCGGCGTTTCCTATCTGACTACTCTGAGAAGAAAGGCCGAAACAAACTCAGAGGTCGCAGTCTCTTTTAAGTAAATAAATATCCGTCACTGTCCCGATACTCATGGATACGCGTTCAAGAGAGCTGCGAAACAGCTGACGGCCGGTCATGTAACGTCCCGCGCGCCCCGCCCGCCCCCGCCAACCGCCGGCCGCGGCCGGTCGTTGCCCTTGCGTGTAGGGTGAAATATTCTTATGGGAAAATATAGATTTTCTTTTTTTTTTTAAAGTTGGTTTTAAAGGATAACGGTGTTTACACTAACACCCTTTATACTTATATATTATATTAAGAGTTTGTTTGAACGCGCTAATCTCAGGAACTACTGGTTGAAATTGATTTTTTTTGTGTGTTAGATAGTCCATTTATCGAGACAGGTTATAGGCTATATAACATCACGCTACGACTAATAGGAGCGGAGCATAAATGAAAAATCTTGCAAAAACGGGAAAAGTTATTCCTTTTTACAAGCTTTATTACAAGCTTTATTACAAGCTTTTTACAAGCTTTATTACAAGCTTTATATTATTAGCTTGCTCTGTTCGTATGTGTTTCCGGTTACTCCTTTTGTCATCAATTTTTCAAGCACTTCCTGGCATCCGATTGAGCTGAAACTTGAAATACTTATACAACTACCGAGACATTTTGAAAAAATGATACCATGGAGCTGGTCTGATGATGGAGCCAGAAGTTGGGCATAGGAACTCCTCAATCAAAAAAGATAGCATCATCGTGTTAGGACTCATTGGTTACGTGTTAACAAGTACTTTGACACTGGGTGGTGTTTAAGGTCTGATGATGGAGCCGGAAGGTGGCCATATGTTTCTAGGTACTCCAATTGTCATCCATTTTTCAAGCAATTCCTGGCATCTGATTGTGCTGTAACATGGCATACTTATACACCTACCGAGACATTTTGAAAAAATGATACCATATTACTGGTCTGATGATGGAGCCAGAAGTTGGCCATAGGAACTCCACAATCAAACAAGATAGCACCATCGTGTTTCGATTCATTGGTCATTTATTAACAAGTGCCAATAGGTAGTGTTCAGGGTCTGATGATGGAGCCGGAAGGTGGCCATGGGAACTCCTCAATAAAACAATATAGCACCATCGTGTTTGGACTCGTTGGTTATGTATTAACAAGTACTTTGATACTAGGTGGTGTTCAGGGCCTGATGATGGAGCCGTAAATGTCGTTCTTAAACTAAACTTGAAGATAAGCCTCAAGGTTTTAAGAAAATATTAAAGTTCCATGTTTACGACATTTTAGTTAGTACTTTTTAGTTAATTAAAAGCTTGTTTTTAAAAAGATTTTACTTATATATTATTGAGAGCTTCCGTTGTGTGCGCTGTGTAAACGGTTATAGTTACGCAAATATCATGTATGATGGAATTGTTCCTCTTTAAAAGTTCTAAAAAAAAATCCGCGACAGCATATGTCTATTAAAAGATAGACATAAAATATGCTGTCGCGGATGTTTTTTTACATGATATTTACGTAACATAAACCGGTTACGCAGCGCACGCAACAGAAGCTCTCAAAAAGGAATAATTTTTCCCGATTTTGCAACATTTTTCATTTATGCTCCGTTCCTGTTGGTCGTAGCGTGATGTTATATAGCCTTCCTCGATAAATGGACTATCCAACGCAAAAAGATTCTTTCAATTCCAACCAGGAGTTCCTGAGATTAGCGCGTTCAAACAAACAAACAAACAAACTCTTCAGCTTTATAATATTAGTATAGATGATATTTGCGTAACTTAAACCGGTTACGCAGCGCACGCAACAGAAGCTCTCAAAAAGGAATATTCTTTCCCGATTTTGCAACATTTTTCATTTATGCTCCGTTCCTATTGGTCGTAGCGTGATGTTATATAGCCTATAGCCTTCCTCGATAAATGAGCTATCCAACACAAAAATAATTTTTCAATTCCAACCAGGAGTTCCTGAGATTACCGCGTTCAAACAAACTCTTCAGCTTTATAATATTAGTATAGATAATAATAATAATAGTAGCAGTAAAATACTTTTTAATTTATTCGAATCGGACATTTAATTTCGAAGTTATCACGAGTATAAAAATGCAATACGCGAACCGTTCGACGCCGCCGGCGCGGCGCCGCGCCTCCGCAGCGTTCCCTACTCTAGAGAGGAGAGGATGGGCACACGGCTAGACCATGACCTGGAATTGGACATAGGATACGTTTTATCCCTATATTCCCACGGGTTCGAGACCTACGCGGGTGAAACTGCGGGGCACAGCTAGTTATTAATTATTATCTATACTAATATTATAAAGCTGAAGAGTTTGTTTGAACGCGCTAATCTCAGGAACTCCTGGTTGGAATTGAAAAATTCTTTTTGTGTTGGATAGCTCATTTATCGAGGAAGGCTATAGGCTATATAACATCACGCTACGACGAATAGGAACGGAGCATAAATGAAAAATGTTGCAAAAACGGGAAACATTATTCCTTTTTGAGAGCTTTCGTTGCGTGCGCTGCGTAAACGGTTTATGTTACATAAATATCATGTATGATGGAATTGTTCCTCTTTAAAGGTTCTAAAAAAAAGCCCGCGACAGCATATGTCTATCTTTTAAGATTGACTCACTATAACCTTTTTTATGGTAATCAAATTTGTTCGAAATTAATGCATTATTTGCGAAGGAGTTTTATCAACATAATATTAATTCTTTTTCAAATAATAGTTTTAACACCAAGGGTAGCAGTAAAATACTTTTTAATTAATTCGAATAGGACATTTAATTTCGAAGTTATCACGAGTATAAAAATGCAATAAGCGAACCGTTCGACGCCGGCGCCGCGCCTCCGCGACGTTCCCAACTCTAGAGAGGAGAGGATGGGCACACGGGTAGACCATAACCTGGAATAGGACATAGGATACGTTTTATCCCTACATTCCCATGGGATCGAGACCTATGCGGGTGAAACCGCGGGGCACAGCTAGTACATTATACAGCGACTAGCCGATTCATTATCTTCGTTATTTAATATCGGGAGCCGTGTGCTGTGGGACACTGAGCAATGTGCGACCGCATGTATTAGCCCGTTGTTATTAAGAAACAAACAAAGTTTGCCAGCATACGGTGCTGACCCACTTGCAGTCGCCGCTAAACTTCGCACATAAGTACTGCAGTTACTCGGAACTCGGAGCTCTGTTATCTTTCCAGAACTGCCCTCCTCTCCCCCACCGCCTCTATTCCCACCTATTTAAGTACAATTTAAGTCACACTCTGTAAGCTCAGCAAATTTATTTCTGTTTTTTTTTTAAATGACTTTGTTTCCTTGCAAATAAACAACCACATTCTCGTCATTCGCACAATAACAAGTAATACCAAACCTAAGCACGCGGGGCAATCGCAACTCAAACTATACAGTAGACGAGACGAGTGCAGCGATGCCGGCCAGTCGGGCAGCCGCACGGAGCAGGTCTCGTGTGACACACTTTCTGCTATTTATAGCACATCATAATTCGCGGTAGGTATTTATAATTAATCGCGAGTGGACTCAGTGTCGGCAACTGTCGGCGAGCACCGCTCACGCACCGCCTGCGGCACACGGTTGGAGGCTGTTATGAAATCGTAGAGGACTTAGAAACCAATTTTTTTTATTGGTTTATTTATTTAAAAAAAAATACCGAATCTATTCTACTATCCAATACAATTTGTTCTATGACTTTATGTTTTACGGGTTTACCCATTATTTTCAATGCTAAGTATGAATAATTGAAGATTTTTTTTGTATGAACTAAAACATAAATTCATGAAATCATGATTATCTCGTAATTCTCAAATTTTCTCAAAAACTGGATTGGAGATTTGAATACTTAGGATAAATTATTAACCTATTTTTGCGTCTAATCTGGAACTGCGATATTGGAGATATTTTTTACCCGACTGCCCCAGAAGGAGGATAATGTTTTCGAGAGTATGTATGTATGTATGTATGATAATGTATGTATGTTGGCATGTATGTCGGTATGTATGTATGTTTGTAAGTATTTTTGTATGTATGTTTGTATGTATGTATGTTTCTATGTATGTTTGTATGTATGTTTGTAAGTATTTTTGTATGTATGTTTGTATGTATGTTTGTATGTATGTTTGTATGTATGTTTGTAAGTATTTTTGTATGTATGTTTGTATGTATGTTTGTATGTATGTATGTTTGTATGTATGTTTGTATGTATGTTTGTAAGTATTTTTGTATGTATGTTTGTATGTATGTTTGTATGTATGTTTGTATGTATGTTTGTAAGTATTTTTGTATGTATGTTTGTATGTATGTTTGTATGTATGTATGTTTGTATGTATGTTTGTATGTATGTTTGTAAGTATTTTTGTATGTATGTTTGTATGTATGTTTGTAAGTATTTTTGTATGTATGTTTGTATGTATGTTTGTATGTATGTTTGTAAGTATTTTTGTATGTATGTTTGTATGTATGTTTGTATGTATGTATGTTTGTATGTATGTTTGTATGTATGTTTGTAAGTATTTTTGTATGTATGTTTGTATGTAAGTTTGTATGTATGTTTGTATGTATGTATGTTTGTATGTATGTTTGTATGTATGTTTGTAAGTATTATTGTATGTATGTTTGTATGTATGTTTGTAAGTATTTTTGTATGTATGTTTGTATGTATGTATGTCTATTTTCTTTAGCACGCTCTGGGGGCCTAAACCGGCCACATTGGCACAATTCCTCTAATTTGACATAAAAGCAATTTATAATTTGTGGACCATTTTACGAATCTCCATAGAAAACTGTCAAACAGATGAATTATTTCGTAATATGAATTACACGCAGATCATATTATGAATTGTCAGTTTGTGACTTTTACGATGATTAAAGTGACTGTTTTAAGCCCCCTGTAGTCTAAACGGCTTGATGGATTTTAACATACGAGGATAGGCTATAATTGTTTTTTATATTTCATCTGCAAACAAAAACAAAGGGAAAGGTTTTTTTTAAAATAAATTACAATATTGATATCAAATAAAAGCTAGTAAGTAATGAGCTAATTCCAAATTCCAAATTTATAAAACTAAAAAGCTTGAAATAAAACAAATTATTTAAGTAATAAATTTTTTTTACAAAAAAAAAACCGACTTCCAAAAAAAAAACCAAAAAGTGAAAAATAACTTTAATTTCTTTTTAATTTTTTTATAATTTTAAAATAAAAAGTGATAAAATAAATAAGATGTGCGTAATACCTCCTGAACATGAGACATAGACGTCTCAGAGATGTTATAGGTATTAGGGTCATTTTTAGGTAAGTAATCCTGTTATTGAATATTTAGTTTTCGCATATTATGATACCTGTTACCCATATTAGTCAAATATTAGTGAACTGATTCATATTATTAGATACATACTATTATTCTCCATAATAATTAATATGAAATACAAGATTCTCGTGAATATACACTTTCATTATATTATTGACGTATGCAGAATTACAGAAGTGAAACGGTGACAACATTTTTTTCTTTTTGCTCTCTTCCTTTTCATGTGTTTGCACTTAGAATGAGCACTTTGGTTGACATATTTTGCAAATAGCAATTTTGTTTTCTTCTGACTCTACAGTAAAGTGTACCCTTTCACTGGTTCGTGCCCGTTTCATAATCAAAATCAAAACTAAATTCCTAAAAACCACCACCAAACCAAAACCTCCACCAAAAATAATAACAAAGTAATTCAATAACTGCGTGCACGTGCTGTCTGAATACAATAAAAATATCCCACCGAAGAAGTGGTGTGGAATATCGTTCCAGGTACTTAAACCTAAGTCTAATTACATTATATTTTGCAATACAACACTAACAACTCATTTTTTTTAGGGTTCCGTACCCAAAGGGTAAAACAGGCCCCATTACTAATTCTCCGCTGTCTGTCTGTCCGTCCGTCTGTCACCAGGCTGTATCTCATGAACCGTGATAACAGTTGAAATTTTCACAGATGATGCCGCTATACCAACAAATACTAAAAACCAGAATAAAATAAATATTTAAGACGCCCCCGTACAACAAACGTGATTTTTTTGCCGTTTTTATAGGTAATGGTACGGAACCCATCGTTCGCGAGTCCGACTCGCACTTGGCCGGTTTATTTGTACAATATTGAAATTAAAAATAACTTTGAACATAATTATACTTAATGGGTTTATGAAAAAAGTCACATAAGTATTGTATTAGTATGTACAAAGGAATAGTTCGCGACTTCAGTCCTAAAGTACACGTCCACGTGTACGATCCACGTCGAGCTTGGCGCGGCTATATAGTCATTGGCGCGCGCCTAATGCCGAATGATGGCCACTCATTATTATGGTCTAAGGGCCAATCGCACGTGGGCTCACACCAACATACATTACTTACCTTTTATAATATTTTTGGTACACAGTGTGTTGAGTACCTAGTCGTATAGTGCGTGAAACTCGCTACCTACAACCTACAATACAGCGATATCGACCTACATACCTCAATCCTCAGGACGCTGACACTACGCGGAGAATCTAAATCTGGAAAACATAAAAGATATTTTTAGTTGAAACGAAAATAAATATTATAAAATATTGTTAGTAAGTAATCTAGTTTTTTTAATTCTATTTTGTTTTCGTGCAAGCTAAAGAAGAGTAAACAAAGAAAGAAAAAGTATTAATTGTGCCTCACACTGTCGCACCACCAGCCGGTGCCGCCAGCCGGTGCCGCCAGCCGGTGCCGCCAGCCGGTGCCGCCAGCTGGTGGCGCACAGGAAGATAACAAAGTAAAAGAAATAGCATAAAAACCTAAATTATATTTAAAGAAAATAAAAAAACTGAAGGTCCTGTACGAGGCCAAGGAGCTTTGTTTAGTAAGGTACCTATGCTTTCTTGTTCGTGTGGTTAGTGACTTACCTGCTGTCAGAGTTTATGCCGCCCACGGGCCTCGCTTTCGAAGTAAGTGATACTTATACCATAATTATGCACATAAATCCGAAAAGTCAGAGGTGCGTGTCTTGGGATCGAACTCGAGACCTATGACTGCAGTCGGACGGTCACACAAACGTGATTGCCTTTATGTGATGTGGTCTAACGTACAACTGGTTGCAGGAACCTTGCGGGCAACCTGATCAGCGAGCTGAGCGACACGGCTCTACCGCCGCTGCCTGCGCTGCACACGCTGTAAGTTCATAGTATACACCACACTCTAGTGCTACTGCGACCGCACTGCGTAGGACACTTATGGTACAGTATATTATAGTCACCACAGGCTAGTGCTCCGGTCACCGCATTGTGTGGCCCCCCACGGTACAGTACATACACCACACGCTAGTGCTACCGAACACAAGAACTGTTGTGCTACCTTGGAATCATTATGAATAGGTATTAAGTTGATGGATAAATGAATAGATAAACCATTTATCTAGTGCACACAAAAGCACTAAGTACCAACAACACACAAAAGCACTATTAAACACATCAACAATGCAAAAATGCAAGTCTCGCAACGCATCTACTGCAAAAACTTGTGGGATTTCGTGTAAAATCAAGTCGGTAAATTCATTCAGTAATTCTACTTAACTTATTTATGGGAGCATCTATCCAAAAATTGTCGTAAAATTGTTACCTAATTTTGATACATAACAACATTATAAATAGTGACCGTACCTATCAATAATATTTCTTTCATAAATAGACCGACTTGGCAATATGACACGGCAATAATTATGTAGAATACGTACTACGTACAACAAAATCTACCTAATATGAGCGGTCTGAGCGCTTGTGTATGTTTACAGGGTGTTAGGGTAAACACCGTTATCCTTGAAACCAGTGGTTTGGTCATTAATTTCTTCATCTGTCTAGCCTTTTCCCAACTATATTGGGGTCGATTCCCAGTCTAACCGGATGCAGCTGAATACCAGTATTTTACATGGAGCGACTGCCTATCTGACCTCCACAACCCAGTAACTGGGTAATACGATACCCCTTGATAAGACTGGTTGTCAGACTTTCGAGCTTCTGACGACCCGTAACGACTGTCAAAGATCCACAAATGACAGCCGGGACCAACGGCTTAACGTGCTTTCCGAGGCACGGAGGAGTCTCGGTATGTAAAGATGGTCACCCATCCATGGACCAACCCCGGCAAGCGTAGCTTAACCTGATGGATCGACCCGTGCGGCTGTTATTACTTAGCCACGAGGTGTCATCTATATTGACTGATGACTGATGACTATTGACTGATCTATCAACGCACAGCTCTAACTACTGAACGGATTGGGCTGAAATTTGGCACACAGATAGTTATTATGACGTAGGCGCGCACTAAGAACGGATTTTTGGAAATTCGACCTTTAAGGGGGTGAAAAGGGAGGATTTCGTTTGTATGTAAATTCTTATTCCTTGAGTTAATAGATTTGAAACTTGGCACGAATATTTATCTAAGTAAATAATAATGTTTGTCATTTTTGGTTTTTCTAAACTACCCCCTAAACGGGGATTGGGGGGTGTCAAAGTTTGTATAGAAGAATTTTAACACGCGGTCCGATTAACTCGAAACTCAGTATATATACTTAAAACCAAAAATAAAGAAGAATGTGTTTCAGAGTTTTTCAAAAATGTATCCCTAACGGAGTGAAAAAGGGTAATCTAAATCACGGCTCAAACCACTGAACGGATTGGGCTGAAATTTGGCACACAGATAGTTAATAAGTCGTAGGCATCCACACCACACGGAGCGGTTTTTGGAAATTCGACCTACACGGGGGTGAAAAGGGGGGAAAAATCTCTTCTTCAGTCTTTATAACAGCTTAAACCACTGAACAGATTGGGCTAATATTTGGCACACAGACAGTTAATAAGACGTAGGCATTCACTAAGAAAGGGTTTTTGGAAATTCGACCTACACAGGGTTGAAAAGGGGGGATTTCGCTTGTATGAAAAATCTTATTCCGCGATTTTATAGAAATAAAACTTGGCACGTATACTTATCGAAGTAAATTATAAAATTTGTCATTTTTAGTTCTTTAAACTACCCCCTGAACGGGGATTGGGGGGTATCAAAGTTTGTATAGAAGAATTTTAAAGCGCGGTCCGATTAACTAGCAACTTTGTATTTATACTAACAACAAAAAATAAAGAATAAGGAGAACCAGGGTTTTTTAAAAATCTTCTCCTAACAGGGTGAAAAGGGGTAGTCTATATCACAGCTCAAATCACTGAACGGATTGGGCTGAAATTCGTCACACAGAGAGAGAGGTATTAGGACCTATACATCCACTATTGGTTTTTGGAAATTCGGCCTTAAACAGGGTGAAAAGGGGGTCTGAAAAGGGGGTTAATAAACTTGAAACTTGGCAATACTTGCTACTTTGTAAATAATAAAGATTGTCACTTTTAGTTTTTTAAGCAACGTCACCTATAGGAATCACGGGGTGTCAAAGTAAATAAAAAATTTAACGCGCTGTTGGAATAACTCGAAACTGGGTACGATACTAATACTTAAGACAAAAAAGTACGTGGTTCGGGGTTTTTCAAAAATCAGCCGCTAACGGGGTGTAAAAGGGTAATAAAGTCGTAAATATGAATTTCGAAAACTATCTTTTAAAGGGAGTGGAGGGGTTGCTGAAATTTTTAGGGGAAAGTACGAAATCCACGCGGACGAAGTCGCGGGCATAGTGCTAGTTAATTTATAGAACGTAAAATCAATGAAAATTTACGACTTTTTTTTTTAAATTACTTTTTCCCTTTAGAGTATTTCACCCTTTCACCTATGCTAGGGCAACGAACTTGCGGCTCAACACGGGTGGGGGCGCTGGAGGTGACCAGCTGTGCTATTCTGTAACCATCTCACCGTGAAAACTTAAGTGAAGTGAGCTTGGAGTGAACTGACACTACCTTAGCATCAGTAGGTATCGATGACAATACAGCTCACTCCACGCTCACTTCACCTAAGTTTTCATGGTGAGATGCTTACAGAATAGCACAGCTGACCGGTTGCGAGCGCGATCCCTCCCTCAGTCGGGTGTCGGATGATTGAAATACTTTCGTGAATTCATGCAAGCCTAGTACTTTTTGTAAGGTTAGCTCGGAAATTGTGCACAACCTGTCATGAACAGAATACCGTCTCGTATGCATGCAACGTACTACGGAGATAAAAAGTATTTTTATCGCAATCTGTTTTATTTTATTTTTATTTCTTTGGGACAACAAACAATTGCGTAATAACGCTTAATACTACTACATAGATTAAGGACCATTTAGGTAATAACGCAACCAGCACCGTCATCCACAAAATAATAATTCATCCCCAATAATAGTTCATCCCTTATAGCGTGAAAGTGTACCTAACAAATAAACAAACCAACGCGTCTGGGCGCTCCTTGCGGTGCTCCACATCGCTGTCAGTGCGGTGAAGGAGTCGACTGCCTCGGACACCACGGCCTATCCTGCAGCAAGAGCGCTGGTCGGATGGCACGGCACGCCAGCATTAATGACATTATCCGTCGGGCTCTTGTCACCGCCGGGGTGCCAGCTGTGTTAGAACCCAACGGCTTGGCACGCGACGATGGGAAGAGGCCAGACGGAATGACCATAATGCCCTGGAAGTTGGGTAGACCTTTGGTGTGGGACGCAACCTGTGTCAACACCCTCGCGCCATCCCATCTTCCTAGCACGGCGGGCTGTGCTGGGGCAGCTGCTACAGGAGCAGAAAACCTCAAACTTGGGGTTGAAACTCTAGGGCCGTGGGGTCCGAGTGCTCATCGAGTATTTCGGGACATCGCTAAGCGATTGGTCGACTCTTCACGTGACCAGAGGGCTGGCCTATTTTTAGCCCAAAGAAACAGCATTGCCATTCAACGTGGCAATGCTGCCAGCCTTTTGGGCACCTTTCCCATTGACAGCGATGCGGACGAATTCTTTGATGCTCAATGAGCCCTTTTATTTTTTCTTTAGATTTTTTCTTTTTAATTTTGTTATACATATAAATATGTAATTGTTTTTTAGTTAATTTAGTATAATAAGTTACCCAATGTATATATTTTACCTATACAGAATAAATTGACCACGGAAGTTCAACAAACTTACTTTCGCATTCATAGTATTAGTTAGGATAAATAAGTGTATAATTAAACAACAACCAGACTCAAATTGTTCAGTGGGACCAATGGGAATAAAAATAAAATTACTAAATCATTCCGCTGAAAAAGTCAGTGGAATGAGCGGGAATAAATTTAAAATAATTTATTAAATTCCCGTTCGTCCCACCAGTGGGACGACGCCAGTGGGACCATTAAAGGAATGTCAGCAATTGCGGGCGCCGCGCCGCCCGCCGATATAAACAAGGCGCCAGGCGGGCCATCCGGCCATTGCACCGTGCCCATACAAATTACCTGCGCTGAGCGATCCGCTGTCGGAGCTTGTTAATATTCTGAACATAAAAAGTGCGCTCCTCTAAAGTTAGTTATATATTAGTCGTCGACCGCACTATCAAGTTTTCAATGATCGCGGATGTAGGTTGCGTATACGCACGGAACTCGGACAGGACTTACTAGATTTTTGGTAGTAGTCGAACACCGAAATATTAAAAATATAGATCTACAAACGCCAGATAGACTAATGGAATCTTGAGCCTTTCGCTCTGCGTTAACTCATTTCATTAGTCCCTGTCCATCTTCCTCCCCTCTCCCCGGTGGAGAGCGAACAGTGATTTAGCCGACGAGTGTGATGTCTGCACGTGTGCCACAGCTACTCGCTGCTCGTCAGTCAGTATATGGCACTAGCTTTGCAAAAACTAAAAAAACTGTTTGGGTAAATAAGTATATTTCATAACAGTAATGTTAATTTAAGATGACTGTGTTCACGAGTGTGCTTACTTCTATTACTCGAGCTTTGCCTTTTTATACGCATAGAATCATGCAAAGCGCAAAGTTTGTGCACAAGAGTTCATTTTATAATGAGAGTGAGCACAGGGTTAAATAAGGGATGAAATATAATATTATGGAAGTTCGACATTTTGTCGATGGGAAATCTCATCGGGCGCACGGTCGTAATTATAATAAATCAAAAGGTGCAGTGGCGGGGCAAGGTCAAGTGTGAACGAGGTAGGTAGTAGAAGGTACATTTCGCGAGGCCCGCTAGTGGAGCAAGAAGACAAATTAAAAAAAACCGGCCAAGTGCGAGTCGGACTCGCGCACGAAGGGTTCCGTACTATTATCTTAAATATTTGTTTTATTTTAATTTAATTATTTCTTTTTAAAGTGAATATATAACTAAATATTCTGTGAATATTTCAAGCGTACCTCTTGCCGGTATCAATATCGAGCAAAAAGAGCAAAAAAATCACGTTTGTTGTGTGGGAGCCCCCTTAAATATTTATTTTATTCTGTTTTTTAGTATTTGTTGTTACAGCGGCAACAAAAATGCATCATTTGTGAACCTTTCAACTGTCTAACTATCACGGTTCATGAGATACAGCCTGGTGACCGACGGACAGACAGACAGACAGACAGCGGAGCCTTAGTAATAGGGTCCCGTTTTACCCTTTGGGTACGGAACCCTAAAAAGAAGCTGTTGAGACTGCCATAATTATTATTTTTAGGTATAAGTCGCGAGATAAAGGCAGAGGCGGACTAAGCTTGAAGATTGTCGGGGGCCCGGAGCGGCAAACTAAATGGGGCCCCCGCACAGGTAAGTATGTAGAAAACTTTGAGAACTAGGAAGAACGCAGCATATACGAGCGAGTGAAGTCAGCTCGAAATTTTGGCACACTACCTCAAACAGGTTAGTTTTTATCTGGACTATTTGTCTTACGGAATTTTTGGAGTATTAAAAGGAGGTATACATGATGCTAGAGCGAGCGAAGCGAGCTAAAAAATTTTTGCCCTCTGGATAGGGTAAATTTTGATTTGAACGTTTATAAAACATAATTTTAAAAAATACAAAAAAAAACCGACTTCCAACAAAAACACTAAAAACGTGAAAAATAACTTTTATGTCGGAAGTCGGTGTCTCTGCTTTTCATTTTTCGTTTTTTGCCACCGACTTCCGAAATAAAAGTAATTTTTCACGTTTTTATTAGTGTTTCTGTTGGAAGTCGTTTTTTTTTGTAAAAAGTTTTTATTTTTCACTTATTAGTTGTGGTACGTACCTCACACAAATTCGAATACCACTACCTGCTATGTAAATAACAGTGAAGGAAAATTAAGATATAGTCTACATACGCAAAATGGGAAAAATACGTAATTATTGAAGCTAACTCAAAAACTACGCAAGTAAAATTAACAAAATTTATATGGGACCACCTCTGAAGCATGAACTACCAAACAAAAAAAGAATAATCAAAATCTATTCACAATTGGCGGAGTAATCGGGTAACATACACACAAAAAAAAAAAAACATACACGAATTGAGAACCTATTCCTTTTTGAAGAAGTCGGTTAAAAAGTGAAAAATATTTAACTACTTATAATTTCGGAAGTCACCGTCTGCTTTTTAATTCTGCTTTTTTGCCACCGACTTCCGAAATTAAAGTTATTTTCACTTTTTAATGTTTTTTTGCAAGTCGTTTTTTTTTTTGTAAAATGTTTTTATTATACAAAATGATTGCTGTCCTCACCTTGTGTTAGCGAGTTAGGTCCGCGGGAGTCAGGGCGGGCGCGACTCGTCCGCTGCCCACTTAGATTTATGTGCTCATACAGTGAGATGTCTGTGTAGACCACTAACTCGGCGCGATACCACTAATCCTCGATATAAGCATAATATCCATAAAGTTGTCGACTATTAGTATATTTTGATGAGGATTTTATCATTCTGTTCAGACTCCGGTTGTATTGAGCTGTGAGTCGCGTCAAGTTCGGCGTGTGGCAGTGATCGGGTGGCGATCCCTATAAAGTGTGTTCACACTTCACAGTAATATCTGCGTGTTCGGTATCGAGGCGCTCCTCGACACCCCCCTCCACCCAACCCCGCACCCCGACCCACTACACATAAAAAATACATTAGTCACGATCACGATGCATGAATGGTGCGGACAGGAGAACATAACGAGCGATTTATTTATTTTTGGAAGGAAAAGGGAAGTCTTTTCGGTAGGTACCTGACCTACACGAAGATTACTGTTTCAGTACTTACTATAGAGTTGTCAGCTCCGGGATGGGTCCCATTCGTCTCCGAAGCGTAGGCATTACACCTTCCGTTGTGAGTATGTCCCTACTTGTGTAGGTAGCAGCGCGATGTGCAGAAGCACTGCCACAGGCATCACAAAATGAAGGGATACATACATTCGTAAGATACAAGCTAGCTGTCTTAACGTGTGATGTACTGGTGACGTATCGGTGGTCATGCTGCGTCCTGCCGCGCCGCGATAGAGTCCACGACACACGAGGAGTACTGCGGTGACGTGTCGGTGGTCATGCTGCATCCTGCCGCGCCGCGATAGAGTCCACGACACACGAGGAGTACTGCGGTGACGTATCGGTGGTCATGCTGCATCCTGCCGTGCCGCGATAGAGTCCACGACACACGAGGAGTACTGGTGACGTGTCGGTGGTTCGGCTGCGTCCTGCCGCACCGCGATAGAGTCCACGACACACGAGGAGTCGTGGTGACGTGTTGGTGGTCCTGCTACGTCCTGACATGCCGCGATAGAGTCCACGACACACGAGGAGTCCTGGTGACGTTACGGTGGTCATACTGCATCCTGCCGCGCCGCGATAGAGTCCACGACACACAAGGAGTCCTGGTGACGTGTCGGTGGTCATGCTGCGTCCTGCCGCGCCGCGATAGAGTCCACGACACACAAGGAGTCCTGGTGACGTGTCGGTGGTCATGCTACGTACTGACATGCCGCGATAGAGTCCACGACACACGAGAAGTCCTGGTGACATGTCGGTGGTCATACTGCGTCCTGCCGCACCGCGATAGAGTCCACGACACATAAGGAGTCCTGGTGACCTGCGGTGGTCATACTGCATCCTGCCGCGCCGCGATAGAGTCCACGACACACAAGGAGTCCTGGTGACGTGTCGGTGGTCATGCTGCGTCCTGCCGCGCCGCGATAGAGTCCACGAAACACGAGGAGTCCTGGTGACGTGTCGGTGGTCATGCTGCGTCATGCCGCGCCGCGATAGAGTCCACGAAACACAAGGAGTCCTGGTGACCTGTCGGCGGTCATGCTACGTACTGATATGCCGCGATAGAGTCCACGACACACGAGAAGTCCTAGTGACGTGTCGGTGGTCATACTGCGTCCTACCGCACCGCGATAGAGTCCACGACACACGAGGAGTCCTGATGACGTATCGGTGGCCATGGTGCATCCTGCCGCACCGCGCTAAAGTCCACAAAGAGCTGCAAGCTTTGAATGAAATATACCTACGCAATCAAAAAGTTTTTGCAACATAATTTTTACAGTCATTCATTACTCGTACATAATTATTATAAAATAGCTATTTATTATTCCCGCGGCTTCGCCCGCCTGGATCGGAAAATATCCCACGGGAACGTAATACTGGGATTAACAGTACCCTATGTGTTAATCCAGGTAAACAATGTATTGATTCCGCAATACATTGTTTTCATATAACCATTGGTTTACGCGGCGCACGCTTACTGGCGTGTTATCTCCCATTCGGCATGATTTTTTTCCGACATCTTCTACAATCATCGTCATAGATAGGTATTTCAGCCAATTTACACAAAACCTGCTTCATCATGAGTCACTCCGACCATTTGGTAAAAACAGTTTGAAAAACCGTTCGGTAGTTTTTGAATTTATCGCGTCCAGAACACCAGATGGACAGACGCGGCGGGGGCGGGGGGGGGCTTTGATTTATTATAAATGTAGTGTTACGTAAATAAATAAACGTTGCTTTTTCCGCATTCAAATGAACCGAATGCTTTAATTGTTATCTGTATCGCAGTAGGGATAGCAAAACATCCGTTTCTTACAATGCGTCGGCGTTCTTAAGTGTCTGCTACACGGTTGCCAACCGCGTCCCCGACATAGGTGACCTTGGTTGGCGACTGGCGAGCTGTTTCTTGGTAGTAAACCATCATCTACACGGTTTTAAACTACCAAGGTCACTTTGGCCGGGAGTCCCAATCGGGACGGGACGCGGTTGGCGAACGTGTAGCAGGCACATTAGAACTGGTCCTTCCCTTCAAAATTTTATTTTTTTGATCGCTTCGCATTATGCCTCGTGCAGACTGGCGCGACGCGATACCGGTAATTGTTATACCGTGAAGTTTGTGCTGCGTGGAGTGACTGGCTCGCATACGGGTACACTTTCTCGTGTACGATTAGTGTCTCATGCCAATTGTGGGTTGTGGGCGACGTGAGCGCGTCATCGTCAGCTGTGATCGTCAGTGTCAGCAGTGTCGCTGGTGTGAAGGCGACGGCGACGGCGCGCGGAGGGCGCGGGCGGCCCGCCCGCACCGCTCTCGCGCGGGTCATCGACCGCGCCCCCTCCGCTCCCCTACATCCCTCCCCGGCGACCTCACCCCACAACTATTTCAGATCTCATTTTAAGAAATAAAGTGACTGGAAGAGCGTTTGATACATTTATTGGCGCTCCCTGATGGCGAGACGTTAACACTAACCAGTAGGTAGATGTTTACTGTATCTGATATCTGTACCTTTTTGGCGCAGCCGTGAGGCGCACACTATTGTTGTCAAAACATTATTTTATTTTGCTATTTGTATTTTGTGTTTCAAGAACTGTGTCCAAATAAACGTTATTCTTTGTTTCTTTATATCAATCCTCACTTCATGTGAGTTTAGTTTAATGTAGGTAGGTACTTAGCATTTTTTTTTAATAGGTTGGTTGGTCGTTGTGGTATGTTGGGTATTTTATAATTCAGTAAAGTATCTCTATGTTCAACAGGCTGCTTTCGCTATGCGTATACATGTATTCATCTAGCAGTTCGTTATGTTCTGTGTTTGTTATTTTCTATTTCGTTACACCGCTGACGATTCTTTATTCGAAATAAAAATCCTTTGAAAGCAATCATAGATTTATTATATATTACTTATTATAATATTATAGTGTCTCACATATGACCAGGGCCAGATCAAACCAAATCTATTTCTCTGTGACATATGAGTGTGGGTTGGGGGGGGAGGGCGGAGGGGGGGGGGGACTCGCGGTGAACCCTTCTCATCGACTGCCATCTGTTAGGTGTCAGTGTCCACTCGCCTCGGTGCCCCGAGGCCTGAGCCTGTCTTGTCCTATCAGTGATACTTCGATCGAAGGTAAGTGATAGGCTATCTCTCGCCTTCGATCGAAGTCGGCGGCCGTTTGCGATCTCATCGTACAGAATGGGCCAGACTAGTCAATGAAATCGGAACCGAGTAACATATTGAATCACCTAACAAAAGAAAACTAACACTTGTATTTATCAGGTGAGCCGTGCAGCAGTGCAGTAGGCTCACGTCTCGTTGCGACATGTGTCGCCACACTCGCAAGATGATTGCCGCCTCGTCTTCATGTTTATTTATCGGCCGTTATTCGCACACTTTTTTATTGGTCTGAGTTCGCACAGTGATCGGTGGTCAATAACAATCTTGTGTCACGTCACGTTGTAAACCGCTCAACGAAGCAGTAAACCGGTGGCGCAGAGCGGGGCGACATCTGGCGGAGTGACGCGGCGGCTCGGGCACGTGGTCGTCGGCACGCACGAGCGATCCCCTGCCTCCCCTGGCTGCTTGTGCAATGCCTCACTGTTATTTACCGGTATAATAATATACCGGTCTCGGCGCCAGCCATTTGTGATGGAATGCCCATGCCCCACTACCGCTAAAAAGCTTTGGTGTGGTGTGTGAGCAATGAACACGGTGCAGTTAGGTATGCTAAGCTGTGGTATTCAAAGGAATAGCCGACGCAGTGTCGTTACCTGAACTTGCCTGGCCTTGCATCACAGTTAAAACTGGAATTAGTTGTGAGGTTATAGCACCCTTTAAAATCAGCGAGAGGACCGCGCCGCCGCGCCGCGCTCCCCGCTGCCCTTGAATTACTTTGACAAACAAATTATTTTATCTTTACGTTAATCTCTTAAATTAAATCTTTCGCTTGTTTAATTAAATTAAATTAGTTTTTACCATGTCATAAGGCGTGTGAAGCTAAAGAGATTGGTATGTAGGTACTTTTGCAACCTAGTATTATATACTCTAGTATGTTAACTAACGAAGGGCGTACCCGCAATAGTGTAGAGTCAATACATGAAAAAAAAAAAAAAATTAATACCACACAAAAAAAAACAATATAATAATACGTAGTGAAATATTAACAAAAAAAAAACCATTGAATACTGACCTGACAGACACTTTACTATTCAGAAATTCAATTCAATAGTCCCAGATATAAAAGTTTGGAAAAAAGTTCACTGCACCTCCTAGGTTCCCCAATTTTAGAAGACAGTTTCTCACCTTTCATTGATGAAAAAATTTAACATTTCAATGACATTTCGGATAGACTTTCTAAAATTAACCTACATTCGGCATTCACCCTCATCAGATACTGCTGTTTCGGTCCAAATTTTATGTATTTTCTCCGCTCGTCACCTTTATGGAAAAAGCCACACCTTTTAGACAATCACAAAATTGATCAAATCATTCGGAGTACTCTAACATCAATCATAAATGTGGCATTGGACGACCGTGCGTGGCTGCACGCTACACTACCCATTCGTTTCGGTGGGCTCGGCGTCCGCAAAATTTCCAGTGTAAGCCTACCGGCGCGGCGTTCCTGTCCTCGGTCCACAGCACCGAAAAGTTAACCACAAGAATCTTAACTGCTTCTCAGATTGACTTTGAAGTGCCGTGTTTGACTGATGCAATGAACGCCTGGAAAGTGCCCTGTCCGAATACTGAGCAGCCCGAGAACCCGTTCTCCCAGAGACAGTGGGATGAGCCGCTCTGCAGGTTGGTACGGCATAACCTCATTAATACGTCCACCAATACTGCTGAGCGTGCCCGCCTACTGGCTGTGGGGGAATGGGAGTCGGGCCTCTGGCTTCAGGCGCTACCGTCACCCAACATAGGCACTATGCTGGGTTATACCACTTTCCGGCTCGCTACAAGTCTGCGTTTGGGCGCTCCTTGTGGGGCCCCACATCGCTGTCAGTGCGGTGAAGCAGTCGACCGCCTCGGACACCATGGCCTTTCCTGCAGCAAGAGCGCTGGTCGGTTGGCACGGCACGCAAGCATTAATGACATCCTCCGTCGGGCTCTTGTCACCGCCGGGGTGCCAGCTGTTTTAGAACCCAATGGCTTGGTACGCGACGATGGGAAGAGACCAGACGGAATGACCATAATGCCTTGGAAGTTGGGTAGGCCTTTGGTGTGGGATGCAACGTGTGTCGACACCCTCGTGCCATCCCATCTTCCTAGCACGACGGGCTGTGCTGGGGCGGCTGCTGCAGGTGCAGAAAACCTCAAACGGCGCAAATATAACAACCTTATTGGTAGCTATATTTTTGAGCCGTTTGGGGTTGAAACACTAGGGCCGTGGGGTCCGAGTGCTCATCGAGTATTTCGGGACATCGCCAAGCGGTTGGTCGACTCTTCACGTGACCAGAGGGCTGGTCAATTTCTAGGTCAAAGAATCAGCATTGCCATACAACATGGCAATGCTGCCAGCCTTTTGGGCACTTTTCCCACTGGCAGCGATGCGGAAGAATTTTTTGACGCCCTATGAGCCCTTCTTTCTAAAATAATTTTTATTTCGCTTTGTATATAATTTTAGTGTTAGATTGTATATTAAAAGTAAACAAATAAAACGTAATTGAATACGTAAAAGAAACACTCTGTGCACGCACACTTGTATTTCAACGTGGAAAGACAAGTGTGACAAGCTCTTATTTATTCTGTGGTGACAAGTGTGCATGTACTGAGTGTTTCTTTTACGTATCAATTTAATATTTTTTGTGACTGTTGCATGTTAACCGGAACGCCCTTCGTTAGATAAAGTACTGTATACTAACACCCTAGAAGTATTTACACTCTTATGGTACCTTAGTACTTGCACACCAGAGATAAGGACTTACCCTGTAATGCTAAATACTTGCACCCCAGGGATAGCTGGGATAGTACACTTACCCTCTAACTTCTAATGTTCGTTAAATACTTGAACTACTGGGTTACCTAAGTACTAATACATCGGATTGATTGATGTTTACATAATTTTACTCAAAGATATTTATACCAATTTTTGAGTTAGTCTAACCACGCAGTAAAATCCTCCCCTTTTGACTTCCAGCTGTCACCCGGTAAAGGGTACATTTTCGAAAAACACCGATAAACGTTTTTTTTTTTGTTTTAATTATACATACTGACTTTAAACTTTGACACCCCCAATCCCTGCTCAGAGGGTAGTTTTTACAGTTTACTTAGGTAAGTATTCGTGCCAAGTTTCAAGTTTAGTAGGGTTACCTGAATAAGGTTTTTATTATCAAATCAAATAAAACGTTTCAAAAATCAAAAAAACATTTATTTCTCCAACATAAATTATTCAAAACATAAGTGATTGGAGCCTCCCTTTAAGCAAGTAGTGCCTGTATTGGGAGACTCCGCTCTTCCATTCCATTTTGTAATGCTTAGATAACAAAAAATGATAAATAATTAAAAAATAATACAAAATACACTAGTTGTGTGAGTGAATGAGTGAGTATATGTGTGAGTGTCAGTGTGAGTATGTGGGAGTGTAATTGTGAGTGTGTGAGTGCAAGTTTGTGAAATGAGTATAATGCGAGTGCCAACATGAGATGCGAGGTGAGGACGTGCCACCATACTTCTTATTTGCTAACATTAAATTGTTTTGGAACAGGTGAGATCTTATAACCTAAGTAGGTATCACTGTAGTCTTTGCTTTTCAATTTTCGTTTTTGCCACCAACTTCCGAAATTAAAGTTATTTTTCACTTTTTTAGTGTTTTTTGGAAGTCGATTATTTTTTTGTAAAAAGTTTTTATTTTCACTTTTTAATTGTGGTACTTACCCCTCACAAATTCCAAAACCACTATCTGCTATGTAAATAACAGTGACCGAGTCACTTAAAACATCGTCTACATAGATTAAGTGGGATTAATACGTAATATTGGTGGGCAAGAATATATGGGAGCTGGTCCCACGACGCCCACAGATAAAACCACTGTAGTTTTGAAGACAATACTTCTCCCTTTAATCAGGCCAAGGCACATCAAAATCTGTCCCAGGGTTATTCAGTTCTGACAATGTTAGGTCTGGTTAGGTTAGGTTGGGTCTGGTTAGGTTAGGTTAGGTTTTTAGCGGAAAGGTGTGTCACCTACAGGGGACGCGATGGCGGAGGCCGGCGCGACATGTCGTGCGGTGTTCCACAGGGTTCGGTCGTTGGCCCACCCCTGTGGAACATCGGGTCCGACTGGGTGCTGAGAGGCGAGCTCCAGCCGGGTGTGGCCCTGGTGTGTTACGCGTACGACACGCTGGTCACGGCCCGGGGAAGCTCGTACAGGGAGGCAGCGTTGCTGGCGACTTCTGCGGTCTCAGAGGTCGTAGGCCGCATATGGCATTTGGGCCTGGAGGTGGCCATCAACAAGTCGGCGGCCGTGGTGTTTCACGGGATCACATATTATGGTCGGGGGGACCCCGATTGCTGTCGAGTCCACCATGAAGTACTTGGGATTGGTGCTTGACAGCCGTTGGGACTTTGGCCCCCATTTCCGGCGTCTGGCGCCCATGTTGATTGGCGCGATGGGCGCGTTCGCAACGCTGCTTCCCAATTTGGGGGGCCCGAGCACAGCCTGTAGGAGATTGTACCTGGGGGTCTTGCGATCCATGGCCCTGTACGGGGCCCCGGTGTGGGCCTCTGACCTGACGGCCGGCAGCATCGCGATGCTGCGTAAACCGCAGAGGGCGATGGCCGTCAGGTCTATCAGGGGGTATCGCACAATCTCCTACGAGGCTGCTTGTGCACTGGCCGGTTCGCCACCCTGGGACCTAGAGGCGAGAGTCCACGCGTGACTGTACCGGTGGCGCGAGGGGGTGCGGACGCGGGGCCGTGGACCGATGCAGCGAGAGATCAATCTGCGTCGGTCTCAGCTCCGCGAGGTCCTAGTGGCGGAGTGGCAGGAGAGGCTATTGCGCCCTTCCGCCGGCCTCGCTACCATCGAGGCGATCCGACCGGTGCGAGAGGAGGCACGGCTCCCTGTCATTTACTGGCGACGCAGGTGTTCTCGGGGCATGGTTGTTTCGGGAAGTACCTGTGTCGTATAAACAGGGAGCCGGACGCTCGGTATAATTACTGCGTCCATTGTCTGGAGGGCACGGCGCGGCATATGCTGGTAGAGTGTGCCGCATGGGAGAAGCCGCGCCGTGCCCTCGTGACAGAAGTGGGAACCGACCTGTCGCTGCCGGCCGTCACTAGCGCGATGGTGGGGACCGCAGAGTCGTAGGATACGGTGATCTCCTTCTGTGAAACGGTCATCTCACAGAAGGAGGCTGCGGAGAGGTTGAGGGAGGTCGAGACCACTCTCCCGACCGACAGTAGACGTTCCGGGCGTCGGCGGAGGTCGGAGAACGCCCTTTTCCAGCCCCCCTAAACGGGTCCAGAGGGACATGGATGGACATATTAATCACGCCGACAAAGCGGTACTATAAAATCGAGGAAATCATCTTTTTCAGGGTACCTCCCCTACAAGTAAAGTGGGGATGGTATTTTTTTTTCTCCTCTATCCCATGGTGTGAGGTGTCGTTGAAAAGATCTATTGAAAATATTGTGAGTCTGTGAAAACCATTTTTGGATTCAGGGATCCGTTTACGAAATATTAAGCTTTTAAATGCTATCTGAGTGGGCGAGAGTGGTCCCAGCACGGCCAGCCACCATGTGTGAATTACATAAAAGAGCAGATAACACTGAACATTTTTTACGATGACACCATCAAAATCTGTCCCGGAGGAACCGAGCTACGTGCATCTAAAGTATTTTTCTCTGTCCGCGGCTTAGCTCAAACACTGTTAGTACTAGACAGCTGTTATCTGGCATAGATAGACATATTAATCACGCCGACAAAACAGTAATATAAAATCGAGAAAATCATCTTTTTTTAGGGTACCTCCCCTACAAGTAAAGTGGGGATGGTGTTTTTTTTTTCTCCTCTATCCCATGGTGTGGGGTGTCGTTGGAAAGGTCGTAATGTAATGCACACGTGGTGGCTGGCCGTGCTGGGGCCACTCTCGCCCACTCAGATAACCCTTAAAAGCTTAATATTTCGTAAACGGATCCCTGAATTTGAAAATGGTTTTCACAGACTCACAATATTTTCAAACGGCCTGTCCAACGACACCCCACACCATGGGATAGAGAAGAAAAAAAAAATACCGTCCCACTTTACATGTAGGGGAGGTACCCTAAATAAAGATGATTTTCTCGATTTTATGTTACTGCTTTGTCGGCGTGATTAATATGTCTATCCATGCTAGATAACAGCTGTCTAATACTAACAGTGTTTGAGCTTAGCCGCGGACAGAGAAAAATACTTTAGATGCACGTAGCTCGGTTCCACCGGGACAGATTTTGATGGTGTCGTAATAAAAAATGTTCAGTTTTATCTGCTCTTTTAGGTAATGCACACGTACTGGCTGGCCGTGCTGAATAAGTTAGGTTAGGTTAGGTGAGATATTAATGGTATGAAAAATACTTCAGATGGAGTGTATCCCATCTGGCCCGGTGACTTGGCCCGGCACCGGGCCACATGGGACAAAAAAGTTTTAACTGGCCCGGTGATATGTTTACCGGGCCAGATGACACAAATCAAGTGCCATCGTCCCCGGAAAGGGGAGAAAAGAGGATACGCCTCGTAATTTGTGAAATACTAACTATATGCATCTATGAAAGGGATTGAACTTATAAATCAAACTGCTTAGTATAAAATAATCAGTTTTTATTGTGAATAACGCGATATATCTCTACTATATGTATACTTGTGTCATAAATCTCAACCTGAAATAGACTTCCTGTAAGCAGATTTTTTGAATTTGAACATAACAACAATATTTTTATAATAATCCTAATCAACGAAGCCAAAATCAAACAAAATTATTAATTATTACTTACTATAACAATCAACTACAACAATATACGCATAAAATGGTCAAAAACAATCTTTTTAATAATAGGCTAAATACTTGTTATAAAATACAAACAGTCTCCAATATCTCTTTCTATTCGTTGTCCCTTTTTTATGATACACGGTAGCTCGGTTCCTCCGGGACAGATTTTAATGGTGTCATAGTAAAAAATGTTCAGTTTTATCTCCTCTTTTAAGTAATGCACACGTACTGGCTGGCCGTGCTGAATAAGTTAGGTTAGGTTAGGTGAGATATTAATGATATGAAAAATACTTCAGATGCACGTAGCTCGGTTCCTCCGGGACAGATGTTAATGGTGTCATAGTAAAAAATGTTCAGTGTTATCTGCCCTTTTATGTAATTCACACGTGGTGGCTGGCCGTGCTGGGACCACTCTCGCCCACTCAGATAGCACTTAAAAGCTTAATATTTCGTAAACGGATCCCTGAATTTGAAAATGGTTTTCACAGACTCACAATATTTTCAAACGGCCTTTCCAACGACACCCCAGACCATGGGATAGAGGAGAAAAAAAAACACCATCCCCACTTTACTTGTAGGGGAGGTACCCTAAAAAAAGATGATTTCCTCGATTTTATATTACCGCTTTGTCGGCGTGATTTATATGTCTATCCATGCCAGATAACAGCTGTCTAGTACTAACAGTGTTTGAGCTTAGCCGCGGACAGAGAAAAATACTTTAGATGCACGTAGCTCGGTTCCACCGGGACAGATTTTGATGGTGTCATGGTAAAAAATGTTCAGTTTTATCTGCTCTTTTAAGTAATTCACACGTAGTGGCTGGCCGTGCTGGGACCACTCTCGCCCACCATCCTTTGAAGCCAACTCAATTTTTTTAAATTAATTTTGCTTGCGTAGTAAGCAAAGTTTTTTGGACATGACCAGTTCCTGTATTCGAATTCGGGAACTTGTGCAGGATTACAGTTTATACACTATGATTTTTTTTTTTTTATCATGGATTTATTATTCCGAATAAAGCCAAGGTTAAAATATCTGCGAAAACAGTGTGTGGTTTGTGTGGGTTTGTGTGTGTATACTCATGTTTCGGACAAATACCTAAATGATCTCTATCTCTCTATCTCTAAAACTAAAAAAAACAGTATTTTAATTGCTTCCGCTTTTCTTTTAGATCGCTTGTAGCGATTATTCCCGATGACCACCAGTCGCTTGGCCACCACTGGGGGACAGCGAAACAACTTTTAAAATTTTCTCGTTGTCCACCACTTGGGGGGACAGCGAAACATCTTTTAAAATTTATTCTCGTTGTCCACCACTGGGGGACAGTGTCACAACTTTCTAAATTGTTTCCATTCGCCACCACTGGTGGAGAGCGACACAGATTTTTAAACGTTCCCTATGGCCACCGCTGGGGGACAATGGTAGAACTTTTGATCCAATTCCTACTGGCCATCAATTTAAATTATTTTCTTTATCGACCAGTAAAGGATACTACACTTACGGGCTGCTTGATATTCATACGGATTTGGTTTTTTAGCGGATAATGCTAAGGTTGAGACTAATATAAATATTCCTAACTTATATGGTAGATAATTAATAAAGTCTTATATTCTTTCATCAACTTTTATTAAATGTTTTCATCGTCCTATTACTTATTAAAGCTTTGATTGCTTATTTTTTATTGAAGTGGGTAATTAACCGACACAATATTTTCACAGCCGGTTATAATTAGTAACAATACACTATACTTAATAAATATCCCAATACGATACAGTGTAAACTCCATTTAACGCCACACGATTTAACCACAAACTCTTTAAAACGTCGAAATTACTTGACTTTGTTGGTTTACCTTGTTGTCGATACAATGAGACTCCAGATAACACCAATAACGACAATATCCGTCATTATTAACTCATACGTACCGATGATTCTAAGAAATTAGTTCTTTTGTTTGCTATTTTGTTGCTATAATGTCTAGCACGTATTTATCTCGATAGCCGGCATCATACGTACCGATGATTCTAAGAAATTAGTTCTTTTGTTTGCTGTTTTGTTGCTATAATGTCTAGCACGTATTTACCTCGATAGCCGGCATCATACGTACCGATGATTCTAAGAAATTAGTTCTTTTGTTTGCTATTTTGTTGCTATAATGTCTAGCACGTATTTACCTCGATAGCCGGCATCATACGTACCGATGGATCTAAGAAATTAGTTCTTTTGTTTGCTATTTTGTTGCTATAATGTCTAGCACGTATTTATCTCGATAGCCGGCATCATACGTACCGATGATTCTAAGAAATTAGTTCTTTTGTTTGCTATTTTGTTGCTATAATGTCTAGCACGTATTTACCTCGATAGCAGGCATCATACGTACCGATGATTCTAAGAAATTAGTTCTTTTGTTTGCTATTTTGTTGCTATAATGTCTAGCACGTATTTACCTCGATAGCCGGCATCATACGTACCGATGGATCTAAGAAATTAGTTCTTTTGTTTGCTATTTTGTTGCTATAATGTCTAGCACGTATTTATCTCGATAGCCGGCATCATACGTACCGATGATTCTAAGAAATTAGTTCTTTTGTTTGCTATTTTGTTGCTATAATGTCTAGCACGTATTTATCTCGATAGCCGGCATCATATGTACCGATGATTCTAAGAAATTAGTTCTTTTGTTTGCTATTTTGTTGCTATAATGTCTAGCACGTATTTACCTCGATAGCCGGCATCATACGTACCGATGATTCTAAGAAATTAGTTCTTTTGTTTGCTATTTTGTTGCTATAATGTCTAGCACGTATTTACCTCGATAGCCGGCATCATACGTACCGATGATTCTAAGAAATTAGTTCTTTTGTTTGCTATTTTGTTGCTATAATGTCTAGCACGTATTTACCTCGATAGCCGGCATCATACGTACCGATGATTCTAAGAAATTAGTTCTTTTGTTTGCTATTTTGTTGCTATAATGTCTAGCACGTATTTACCTCGATAGCCGGCATCATACGTACCGATGGATCTAAGAAATTAGTTCTTTTGTTTGCTATTTTGTTGCTATAATGTCTAGCACGTATTTATCTCGATAGCCGGCATCATACGTACCGATGATTCTAAGAAATTAGTTCTTTTGTTTGCTATTTTGTTGCTATAATGTCTAGCACGTACCTATTTACCTCGATAGCCGGCATCATACGTACCGATGATTCTAAGAAATTAGTTCTTTTGTTTGCTATTTTGTTGCTATAATGTCTAGCACGTATTTACCTCGATAGCCGGCATCATACGTACCGATGATTCTAAGAAATTAGTTCTTTTGTTTGTTCTGATTACCTTGCACGTGTTTACCTACATTTGAAAATATTTAAACAATAAAATTATAGTAGGTATATAAAATATGGATTTTTCTTCTCTCCATTTAACGAAAACTATCAATGACGCCATAAAATGCACAGTCTCTTAAGTGTTGCTTTAAAGAGTTTACACACAGTATGAGAAAAATACAATAAAATAAGAACGAGTTATTTTCGATCAAGAGAATAAATGGGCCCGCGTGGTGGATTACGGCCCACTCCCTCTCACAGAGAGGAGGCCTGTGTCCCAGCAGTGGGAACATTATAGGCTGATTATGCTTATGCTTATGCTAAGAGAATAAATGACATGGAATAATATATATGTATAATGCATGTTTTGTTTATAATTAATTTGATTTATTAGCATTTTATAATCTAAGTTTACACGTCTACAGGTTAGGTTTTTATTGACATTTGTGACGATCGAACGCCTTATTCACTGTGTATAAAGGACTGTTATTTCTTTGACTATGCATCTGACATTAGTGGCGGGCACAATATATTATGGTAGCAATATTATTCATAAAATCCCCAATTAATCGATTAGAGTCAAAGCATGAAACATCGATTCACAAAAAAAATATTTTTAATTTATCCTAATGAATCCTAATTAATTATGCTTTTCCCCAGCCTTACTTATTCTGTGGTACGGCAGCTGTAGCTTGCGACAAGTTAGTGATGTGCCCGTGCAGATCCACTAACGTAGGCTATCGTACCACGTGTTATGGCAATGCTGATTCTTTGGCCGAAAAATAGGCCAGCCCTGGTCACGTGAAGAGTCGCCTTAACTATAATAAGTATAGTCTTAAAATCTTATTATATTAGAATCACTTTCTTTAGGTACCAAGGTAACCTTGTTAAATCAGCCTTCCGCAGCAATAATTAGTTTTAAGAATTAGATTGATTAGTAAGGTTATAATTATAATTAAAAAGGAATAGGAACTGCCTATACCTATTAGTTCCTATTCTTTTGAAAAACAACTTTTCAAGTTCTCAAATAAATATGCAGCATGCACAGCGCAGCAGGGATTAATTTCGCGAAGCAGCGTTACACACACGGACGGATTATGCTACCCCACAAAATCTGGCGAGATCTCCTATAAAAATGTACGAGACTCAGTCTCGTAAAATTTGGACGAGATCTGGCGATATCTCGATCTTGATCACGAGATTGCAATCCCTACACGCAACCCAAACGTATCGAATCAATTGTATGCAAATAAAGCACGACAAAAATACAAAATACTAGCATATAGCCTACTGAGCCCATCGGCCGGTAGTGAGGTACGTACACGCACCCCATCACCACACGGCCGCAGTCCGGCCGCACTGCTGCAGAGTACTGGATCGTGCTTCCTATTCCTCTTGCGTTTCAGGCCGATTAGTCGGAACTGCCCTAAATAAATGATGTATAATAAAGCACTTAAATTGAGCGGCGCGGCGCAGCGCAGCTAGCGCCCACGCGGTCGCGACACGCCACCGTTCCACATAAATTACAACTTTTTGGTGCGAATAATTGAGGTGAGCTTAATTTAATATTTTATCTACACCCATGCTATAAATCCTCTATAAAAGTTTCTGAAACAGTTCGCTTATTGCTAAAACAACCAGTGTCATAGTAACCATAATATCATCCAAACGGGTGTTATAATGTTGTACTGAATTTCATAATGCAACTCATTTCAAAAAAAGAACAGTGTCATTCACGAGCCTCTCACTAATAATTTAAAAACAAAACACATTCGAATTCAAAAAATTCGAAATGTCGTCGCACCGCGCCATGTTTGTTCGATATTGGTATTGCAAAGAAACTCAGACAAATCAGTCTTACCAAGGGGTATCGTATTACCCAGTTACTGGGTTGTGGAGGTCAGATAGGCAGTCGCTCCATGTAAAATACTGGTATTCAGCTGCATCCGGTTAGACTGGAAGCTGACCCCAACATGGTTGGGAAAAGGCTAGGCAGATTGATTGATCAGACCTAATACATAATTAATTAATTAGGTACTTACTTACATAATTATACATATTTACCCCGAATATTGTGATTATACTAATGGGGGTGCGGGGTCAGTGGATCTGGTAAATTCTACCGGAATTTCAAAATCCACTCGCTCCTCACCACTTTTGTACTTTTGTATAAAATACTCTTTTTGTATTATGTAGATTGTATGTGTGTGTGTGTGTTCAGGGTGCTGAAGCGGAACCGCATCGCGGTCATTGAGGAGCACGCATTCACCAACACGCCGGCACTCCGAGTACTGTGAGTATATCCCGCCCAGCCCTGGCTCTAGGCAGCGGCAGCACAGAATAAATCCTCCTTATTTAGTCTTGTGGCGGCAGTGCTGGGCCATTAATTTTAAATATCACCCTAATTAATCAAAACCATTAATCAAGACCTAGTACTGCCCTTAGCTGAGCTTTAGTCTCGGGGGGGGGACAACATCTATATTTAGTGTATAATCTCTCCTTTTTCTGGCGTAGCGGTGGTAGCGAAAGCGGTTACGGTAAGAGGCCCAGGCACCTTCTGTGCCTGTAACCGACCGCTTCCATCATGACATGTTCCTTCGCCACTCCGCTGCCGACAACGTTACTGGGGGCCTAGACAAAATCCCTTTTCTGTAAGCGTTAACGCCAACGGAAAGATCAAATTGTATGCAGTTGACAGCAGCAGTCACGTGACATCTCTAAAACTAATGTCAACTCCATAAAATTTGATCTTTCCTTTGGCGTTAACGCTTACAGAAAAGGGATTTTGTCTATAGCCTCAGGTACCTTACTGCAAACTACTCAAAGTAACTACATTATTATCGCATGTAGAGTAACTTAAGTGTCGCAGTTATTAAGTGCGACATGCCGTCACATCCGGAGCCTCGTTATCCGAGCACTTAAAATTTACAACCGCGCAGATCTCGGTTTGATAATCTTGTGATAAGTGACGCCATAGTTCGCAGTAAACATTACGTTACTCCCAAACTTGCTCGTTAATGGCGAGATACTAATAGACCCTCGCTCCCTTCTCCTGCATGCTGTAATGTGGGCCATTTAGGACTATGTATAGCTGGCTTTTGAGTTAATAACCGGCCTTTAGCAACGTTGTACGCTTAACTCTGTGAAATGAAATAAAATTGTTTATTCTGTAAATAGGTTATCGGAAACACTTTTACACGTCATATAAAAAATAATAATAAGCTAGATGAGGCCGGCGTCTCCTATCTGCCTACTCTGAGAAGAAAGGCCGAAAAAAATCTCTGCTATTTCGAGGAAAGAACCACACAGATTTGAGTGTACCTGTTCAGTCAGTGCAAGCATTTGTTAGTAACCGAGGAGCTCAACTCGGAACTTAAGGAGCTCGACGACTCGACGAACAATACCAAAGAAAGACATTTGGGTAGGCCGCATATAGTACTCAAACTGCCAGACCATCATTCAAACTGAGAAAGAGAAAAAAAAATTGATCCCATAGTCCTCACAATAATAATTATAATACTTTACAAAGTAATCATGTCATTTTGTATAAAACATTCAACAATGTCAATGTGTAGGTACGAGTATATAAATCTGGTACATTTGATGATTTTAGATAATAACTCGGAGTCGGAGATGTAATATTATTCGGAAGTTCCGCCCTGTCGGAGTCGGAAATGTCGGAATCGAAGTTCCGTAACATATCGTCTGTATTGTTCGTGGAATCGAGCGAGTAGTGTGCCACAGAGTATATAATAAAAATCGAACCATCAACTTTCGAAATGAAATAGGGGACCCAGTAAGTAGTGGTGGTTGTGAGTGTTAACGAGTGTGTCGTGGTGTGCAGGCGCCTCGAGGAGAACCTGCTGTCGGCGGTGCCGGCTGCCGTGCGCCTGCTTCCGCTGCTCGAGGATCTGTGAGTAACCCCATACTTTAACCCGCGCGATTTTTCACCAGAATTAGCGTAGGATACACATGTGCGAATCGATTTGCTTCAAAGGAATTTAAAAGTTATGGTGGAATAAAGGAACTCATATACATGAACCCTGAAAACATTACACTCCTCTAAGGGTCAACTCACACCGAAAGAGCGGCGAAGGGCAGCGCAGTTTCAGTGTCATATGAATTTTAACTTTATTTTCATTACTATAATACTTATTATCGCATGAGAAGGCGCGTCCCGGAATTCCCGCGGCGCCGCGGGCATCCGCGCGACTCGTTCGAGTTTCTCATGCGATAATAAGTATTATAGTAATGAAAATAAAGTTAAAATTCATATGACACTGAAACTGCGCTGCCCTTCGCCGCTCTTTCGGTGTGAGTTGACCCTTAGGCAGTCGTGAAATTAAAAGGGTAATAATTCATTTTTAACCGACTTCTAAAAGGAGGAGGTTATCAATTCGGATGTTTATATATATTTTTTTAATGTATGTCCGGGCATAACTCCTTCATTTATACACGGATTTGGAAAATTCTTTTTTTGTTTGAAAGGGTATACTTCGGTGATGGTCCCATTGCCATCTTATCAGGATCTGATGATGGGATCCTGGAGAAATCGAGGGAACTCTTCAAATATTATAGGCACACCTATAGCGATTTAGGTATTTTTTATAGTAACTCGGGCAGTTGCTCTCGGAAACCATTTGGTGAAGTGGAACTGATCATGAAGAACACCGATGGCCACCGGAACTACTTACTCAATAATAAGTATTTCACGGGTCGTGATTCGATTAGGTACTTTAAGGTTGCTAACCCATTTATGCTCGTCACAATGTATATATTATGGTGACGTGGGGCTGATGGTGAAGTAGATACCAGGAGAACTCCTCAACGATTAACGTCCTTGCACCGGGAAAAGCAATCTTTTGTAAGAGGTGATGATCAGTTGACATTAGGCTATTGTAACTTAGATAAAGTACAAACTGACCCACTAAAAAGCGAGAAATAAATACTTTTTTACAAAAAAAAACAACGGACTTCCAATAAAACACTACAAACTGAAAAATAACTTTAATTTCGGAAGTCGGTGGCAAACAATGAAAATTCAAAACCAAAGATACCGACTTCCGAAAATTAAAGTAATTTTTCAGTTTGTAGTGTTTTTTTGGAAGTCGGTTGTTTTTTTTTTGTAACAAAGTTTTTTTAAATACCTAGGTCACTTTCTTTCCCACGACATAGGGAGGGAGCGCAGGATACCCGCTGAAAATGTTCAAATATTTCGTCATTGGTGTCGTTTTCATAGTTTTCGAGGATTGTCCCACCGCCGCCGCCGCCGGCGAGGAAGCGACTAACTATAGGCTATTTTCTCGCTCAAGAAACGTACAACAGAAAGAGGTACCTACATTCTGCGTAAACAGAAGAGATGCATATAACATACTGATGTATATTGCATACATCAGTTTTAAACTCGCTGCAATATACTCAAGAAAGGAACAAAGGCGAGGTGGTGCCTGTATATTAATACGAAAATGCTACGAATTCAGGGTACTAACAGATATAGCACGATTATCCACTTCCGGAGTAATAGAATGCTGCGCAATAGAATTGGTGAAACAGAACTTGGTAATTGTATGTATGTATAGAGTGCCTAAGATGTCTAATTTCAATTTATTCTGCGAGAGATTGGAATCTGTGCTTAAAAAACTGTGTTTTAGAAGGGATAGGAGAGTGGTGTTGTGCGGGGATTTCAACATAGATATTCTTAAACAAAATAGATACACTTTAGACTTTGAACTGCTGCTTCTCAATCACAATCTGAAGTTAGAAATAAGGCAACCGACTAGACCAAGAAGTAAATCTTGTCGGGATAATTTTGCGCATAACGCCCAGAAAAAATGCTATAGTGAGGTAATCGATTTTGCCCTATCAGACCATTCTGCTCAATTATTGGAAATACATGTTAGTAAAACATGTATAGTCAACTCGTGGCGCGTAAATAAAAGAGATTTGTCTAAAGTTAACTTGATCAAGTTCAAAAAACACTTGAAAAATTTATCATTTTCTGAAGTACTAGAGACTACGAATCCAAATGAGGCATATGACAATTTTATAGAGTTATTTAGTCTTTTATATAATCTATGTTTTCCAAATAAATTAATTAACATAAAATCGGACAAGAAAATCAAGTGGATTTCTAAAGGGATTAGAATTTGTAGTCACAAACAAAGACAATTATTATGGAAATATAGAAAATCGCCTTCAATAGATAACAAAAATAGTTTAAAATTATATTCACAACGATTCAAAAAAATAGTAAAACTCACACAAAAAGCACAAAATAACTACATTATAAAAAAGCACCTAATAAGTCTAAAGCATCTTGGCAAATAATAAATGGGAGTAATCGTACTAAAGATCCCATCATGAAAATCAAGATAGGCAACGCTATTATTAGGGATGCGAAGGAAATTGCAGATTCGTTCAATAATTTCTTTGTCGATCAAGTCCAAAACTCTGCAAATAATAATAATAACGAGGTCATTAGGATAGACAACAATCCAAACTCAATATTTATGTCTCCGGTAATACCGGCTGATATAATAAGAATAATTAAAATATTGAAAAACAAAAAGAGTTTCGGATATGATGGAATAGCAACTTCAGTAGTGAAATTTGTTTCCGATGTTATAGCTCTTCCCTTGTGTCATATAATGAATCTCTGCATAAACTCGGGATTTTTTCCAAATAGCCTAAAAACAGTAATTATAAAACCATTACATAAAAAAGATAGTAAAGAAGACATGTCAAACTACAGACCAGTTGCCCTTGTCTCTGTATTCTCCAAGATCTTCGAAAAAAATATATACGAATCAATTTTTTCATTTTTAGATAAATATAACATTCTTA
The DNA here is from genome assembly GCA_947363905.1 of Lithophane semibrunnea. Taxonomy (NCBI): domain Eukaryota; kingdom Metazoa; phylum Arthropoda; class Insecta; order Lepidoptera; family Noctuidae; genus Lithophane; species Lithophane semibrunnea. The sequence goes on along the minus strand of OX376199.1, from coordinate 17,985,693 downwards.
GCGAGGAGCAAAAGGGCTTTAGAAAGAATAAAAACATTAACATGGCGATATATGACTTAATACATAATGTAATGACGAATGTTGACAAAAAAACACCAGTTTGTGCTATATTTACTGACATGACCAAAGCCTTTGACTACGTTAATCATAATGTCCTACTACAAAAACTTGACAGCTACGGCATTAGAGGAAATGTGTTAAGCCTTATAAAATCGTACCTCAGTAATCGTAAGCAACATACGGAAATCTCAAGAGTATGTTCTAGACGTAAATTGGAATTCAAATACCTATCTGATAGTAGAGAAGTCAAATTCGGAGTTCCACAGGGGAGTATCATCGCAGCTCCATTATTTCTCATGTACATCAATGATCTTCCGAGAAAAGTGCAACAGCCAATGGTGTTATTCGCTGATGATAGCACAGCGATAGTAAAATGCGTGGAAAAAGCAAATTATGAAAAAGACATTAATGACACTTTAAAATCAATAATTAATTGGCTAAACACTAATAATCTAATTATTAATTTACAAAAGACAAAGATAATGCATTTCTTTCAACGTTTACAACCAGATCCTTTGAAAATCGAATACAATGGTCAAAATATTGACAAGACAAATGTTGCTAAATTCTTAGGGATAGTAATTGACAGCCAATTATCTTGGAAGCAGCAGACAGAAGAAGTCTGCAAAAAATTAAGTAGAGGAGCTTATATTCTCTACAACTTGTCGAAAAAAGTTAATATTGACACCATCATTATAGCTTACCATGGTCTGGTTGCCTCTATCTTAAGATACGGAGTAGTATTTTGGGGGAACTGCAGTGAAAGAGAAAGGGTATTCAAGGCCCAAAAATATTGCATCAGATCAATGACCGGCATTAATTCAACAGACAGCTGTATTCCTATGTTTAAATCCCTAAAATTATTAACCTTTCCATCGCTTTATATTCTGGAGGTAGCATTATTTGTTCAAATGAACCGAAATCTTTTTGAGACAATGATAAATCATTCTTCAAGACCGGCATTACTGAGATCCCAATACAAAGGTCTATTACATACTGGCAATTTCAAAACAGCATTATTAAGAAAGAATATTATGCATATGGGACCAGTTATTTACAATAAAATACCTAATGACATTAAAAATGATACATCTCATTCTTTCAAAAAGAAATTAACGAAACTACTAGTTGAAAAATGCTACTACGCTGTCAGTGAGTTTTTAAATGACATCACCATATGACATTAATTTCTCAATAATATTTCAATTTATTAAGTTTGTTTTATTCTAATTGTATTTACTATGACTATTATTTTGTCAGTGAGTTTAAATTTCAAGAAAATACATTAAAAATTGATTACCTGACATATAGATTTGTAATAATTATGATTATTTTAATGCGTAATGTTGCATGCCATTTGGTAGAATGTACTGGATCCTTGTGTTTTTATTTTGTTTACACCACCAAAACAATGTTACCTACATTCTTTGCAAATAAATGATTTCTGATTCTGATTCTGATTCTGATACTTAGTTAATAGCTGACTCGTAAACACCGCCGCCGGCGAGGACTCACGGTACTAGTTTGTCTAACTATCAAAGATCGCTGAGCAAGTATCGCTCGCTCAGCGATACTTGCTCAGCGATGCTGGCGGTCAGAAACTCAGAACTCAAGCTGAGGGACCAACCAGCAGTCGAGCGAGTGGTGCGAGTAATCGCCATAGGGCATTTGCATGTTATTGTGTGCACAGGTCGCTGGCGAGCAACCGCGTGGAGGTGCTAGAGGCGGGCGTGCTGCAGGCGTGCCGCCGCCTCGCGCGCCTCGAGCTGCGCGCCAACCCGCTGGCGCACGTGCATGCGAGCGCGCTCACTCACCTGCCGCACCTCACCACGCTGTGAGTACATAATTTGTAATTTATTATTGAGAAAATCTAACATTTGTGTTCTTTCAACAATTTCCGTAGTCGGTTTTTAAATGAGTTAATATTAAATAACAATTTTATTTCTTTGGGAATTTTATTATAAATGCTCAATGATAAGCTTATAAATGCTCAATGTAATTACACAATGACTAGGAAACTTTTCGCATACTTAGTATCCTGCAATGCAAGTCTGCATGGATCTCTATTTCGAGAGTTCAATTGATAGGTTTTTTTTAACAATCCCTTATTATTATAAACACTAGTAGCGCCCCGCGGTTTCACCCGCATAAGTGTCGATCCCGTGGGAATATCAGGATAAAAAGTATTTATAAGTGTTAATCCAGGTTATAAACTCATGCAAATTCGTTTAGTCGTTTTTGCGTGAAAGAGTAACAAACATCCATCCATCGTTTATAATATTAAGTAGGATAGGAAGTAGGATAATTACAAATTTCAAAAATGTACAGTGATGGAAGTGGTAATATAATAATAATAATAATAAACTCTTTGCCCCCAACAATTTACAACTGATGGAGCTACTAAAAGTAACTGAAACTTTCAGTAGAGCCATCAGGATGGAATTTGGTGTGGACAAATGTGCGGTCATGCATGTAAAGCGAGGGGAGATTGTGGAATCCGTGGGCACCCAACTCTCGGATTCCATATACCTAAGAGCCCTCTCCGCATCCGAAACCTATAAGTATTTGGGTATGTCGGAAGCGTTAGGCATCAATGTTACTGACATGAAGCAATCGTTGAAGGAGCGCTTCTTTGGCCGTCTGAAGAAAGTATTTAATAGTGTTTTATCAGGCGGGAACAAGGTGCGCGCCTTCAACGGTTGGGTCATGCCGGTTTTGATGTACTCCTTCGGCATACTCAAATGGACTCAGACCGAACTTGACGTCCTGGATAGGAGGGTCCGTACGCTGCTGACTGCATACCGAATGCATCACCCACGGTCATCGGTAATGAGACTGTATATCCCGCGAAAGTGTGGAGGTCGAGGCTTTTTAAATGCTAAGACCCTCCACAATTGGGAGATATGCAGTCTCAGGGAATATTTCCTAGAAGCCGACGTGGGAATACATCGAGATGTGGTCGCGGTGGATAAGGGCCTCACCCCGCTCTCCTTGGCGAAAGAGAACTGGCGCAAGCCTGTAGTGCTTGACACTAACGATCGCAAGGAGGTATGGCAGAGTAAGGAGCTTCACGGACCCTTTTTCCGGGCCCTGCATGGACCCGATGTAGATTTACTAGCGTCCGTAGCCTGGCTGCGTTTCGGTGACCTCTTTGGGGAAACCGAAGGTTTTGTCTGTGCAATTATGGACGAAGTTATCATGACGAATAATTACCGGAGATTTATTGTGAAGGACGGCACGGTTGACATCTGTCGGGCATGCCACCGACCGGGAGAATCAATCCGTCACATAATCTCCGGATGTTCTCATCTAGCTAACGGAGAGTAATTGCATAGACACAACCTTGTAGCCAGGATTATCCATCAGCAACTTGCTCTGAAATACAGCCTAGTGGAATCGGAAGTGCCGTACTACAGGTACGTGCCCGACCCAGTTCTCGAAAATGGAAATATCACATTGTACTGGGATCGATCCATCATCACTGACAGGACTATTGTTGCCAATAAGCCTGATATAGTGGTGGTGAATCGAACAGAGCGGCGCGCAATGATCATTGACATAACGGTCCCGCATGACGGGAACCTCGTGAAGGCCGAGAAAGATAAACAAATCAAGTATCTTGACTTGGCTCACGAGATTGTCGACATGTGGGATGTGGACTCTGCGATCATTGTGCCGATAGTCGTATCAGCCAATGGCTTAATTGCCAAGAGCCTCGACCAACACCTAAGGAGGCTCTCGTTGGGCAGCTGGATTAAGGGCTTGATTCAGAGGGCTGTACTCCTGGACACGGCTCGCATCGTTAGGAGGTTCCTCTCTCTGGAGCCCTGACCGCCGGTAGCTTGGACCCTGTTTCCGATACCGGTGGGCTACTATGTTTTATATTTTTAAATGTTTTATATATTTTTTTATTATAATATTTAAAAATATAATTTATATGTGTGAAAAATGAAATAAAGGAAAATAATAATAATAATCATTTTATTTCGGAAGACAAGAAACATCCATAATTTGTTAGTAAACAATTTACCTTAAATAACTATGTTAGTATACATGCAGATGGGACAAATAATGGACGAGCGGGCAATATATCTATGTATAGCTTTTTAAAGAACGGTTTACATGACTCGTCAGGACGGATACCAAATATACAAATGGATAGGCAAAGGATTCTATGTAGGCGTGATATGTTGTAATTGATGTTTCTTTGTTGGTTATGTTCTTTATTTGTCTGAGAGCATAAACAAACTAAGTTAATCCTACTGCACAAACTATCCAGATGTACTTTCCAATTCAGATCTTGAATTATGAGTACTCCTAAGAATTTAGTTTTAGTTTGTGGAACTTCTTTTAACCTGTCAATATAAAGTTTGAAATCGTATTTAGTATGTTTTGATTTAAACTGTATATAATTAGATATATCTAAATTAATTTTCAATTTATTTGTTTATAACCATTTAATAATGTCGTCAATAGTATTATTGTCCACCTCATGATCAGATTTAGTTTTACACTTTTTGTCAGATGTCACAATAATTGAAATGTCGTCTAAATCAATGTCGTGCAAATAATACACATTTTATGATTAGTCACTAGTGGTAAGTCGTTTATGTATAATAGAAACAATAAGGGTCCTAATACACTCCCTTGGGGGACGCCGCAATTATTAATTCTATCGTCGGATGAATACGAGGTTAATAAATTTTCATTAATTTTATTAATAGCAACGTATTTGCTTTCGGTTGCTTAGATATGACGCGATCCACTGCAGTGCTAAACCTCTTATTCCATTTTTTTCGATTTTTTCCAACAAGATGTCATGTGCCACAAAGCCGAAGGCTTGTGACAGGTCAAAGAATAGTCCTGTCGTTAAATAATTTTTATTTAGGAAATTATGAAATTTGAATATGATTAGCAATTGCTAGTGTTGTTGACTTGTGCTTTTGAAATCCATACTGTTCTTTTGTTATGATATTGTATTTGCTACAGTAGTCGGAAAGTCTCTTTTGCATACATTTTTCAAATAATTTAGGTATAAGGGTTATCGGACGATAGTTTTTAACATCATTTTTATCGTTTTTTTTTACAGAGGTTTAACGACTGATAATTTTAGCGCATCAGGAAAAGTTCCAGATGAAAATGAAGATTAATGAAATATGTCAAAATAGGAATTAATTCTGTAGTGCAAGTTTTAATTACTTTTAAACTAATTCCATCGTAACCTTCTGAGTTAGTGTTATTTAAAGCTTTCTTTTTTAATCTCGTCCTCAGTCATAGGGCTAAGAAACATGGAATTAGGTATAGTTATGGTTTTATTAGGCTCGTCATTATCATGTTAATTATTAAATGTCCCAGTGCTAGTCGAATCAATAAAATAGTCATTAAAAGCATTTGCTATGTCAGAGGGATTAGTCAGTATTCTCTTATCTAATTCTAGTTGAGAAATATCATTGTCACATTTTGTATTTCCAATTTCCCGGTTAATTACTGACCACGTTGCTCTGCATTTGTTTTGACTGTTATTTATGTATTTAATGTTTGCATTTGTTTTGGATTTAAAGATACATTTTTGCAGTATTGATGAATATTTTTTATTAATTAATTCATTTATTTAACAGATCATACAATCCAACTTGTTAATAATCATAATACACACACATCTTACACACTAGTGTTAGTAAATTATATTTGGCAAATCCCGTAAAATAATTAATAACAATGTCAAAATCATCCACAGTAATGTTAAAATCACCACCAATAAAATCAAAATGATTATCATTAATAATAATACAATAATCAATAAAAAATGAATTAAAATAAACATTATTTCAACGCACGGTTTGAAGGTAATACTTGTGTCCTGGTCCAGTGTCTTAGTATTAGACCTTCCGCCCTATCGGTCACAGTGATCAAGAGGCTGCTGCCCCGCACCCGCCGCATCAGGGAGGCGACACGATTTCGCATGATTGCATAAAAGTCGTCTATACGTGCCTCTGCGAACATCCCTGACGCGCTACAGTGTCGTTTTACCCATCCTAACTCAGTCCCACAGAGTGCGACAGGTGGCACTTCGCGATAGTCTTTAGTGCCTGCCTTGAACAACAGACACTCGCTCTTTTTTGCATTATATCTGAAGCCCTGGGCCTCCGCATACCGCTCACAAACAGACATGAGTCTCCTTAGGGCGCTGATCGATGGGGCCAACAGCACCGTGTCATCGGCGTAACTTATGTTATTGACGAGTGTTCCGTCAATGGAACAGCCTACCATAGTGCTGCTGAGCTCACGAATCAGCCAATCCACGTACAGCTTCGGCGAAGTCAGACTTCCCTGTCTGACCCCGCATTCCAGTCCGTACGGATCGGATAGCGAGCCTGCCCATTTTTATATCTAAGTTTGTACATTAGGGTTTTATTTTTATAATAGAGATACCGTAAACATCGTTTAGTTTTGCAACTATTTCTGAGACCTTTGCTTATCCATTTTTGTTTATTTTTATATTTATCTATTTGGGAATTTATCTATTCGGGAGATTGGGAAGCATAAATTATGCAATAAACATTATTGAATGCATTATCTATATCTTCTATACATATAATAAATCTGTAGACGAGGCGTTTCTGTACAATGAAAAAAAAAAAAAAAAATTGGTTGGTTGTCCAAGAATAACCAACAGATTCCATTTCTACCATTTTTGGAATTTTTGTCTGTTTGTCTGTCTGTCTGTTTGTATGTTGTTTAGTTTGATTGTTCCACTATCACGTAAAAAGTACGAAATCAATATGGTTAACTTTTATACTCAAATATTGTGTGTAACTCGATGTTTCAATTAGTTTTTGTTTCATCGCAATCGCTTCAAAATATCAAAAGATATATGAATTTAAAGTGTTCAAGAAGGAATTTTCATTACGTAATGTACATCCACGTAACGACATCTATTGACGCGAAATGATACTTACTTCTTAATTACTAGGTTTGTGAGATCGTGTGTTGTTATATGACCGTCATTTTCTTTGCGCGGAAACTTAACGCGATACATTGTGTATTTGTGTATAGAATATAACTCTAAAGTTAGATTAATTAAAATTTTCCAGATGCGTTGTTTATTTATTAGTTTAGTATTAGTGCGATAGGTGGCGCTACCTATCTTTCAAGTCTCTAATTTCTTAAAAAATATAGGTATTTATTCTTTAATTTTTCACTTTTCTACATAGTTTATTTAGCTTACAGAGTGTTCGAACGTTTTCCCATATATTTTGACAGTATCATTTCGTGCTGGATAGATGGCGTTGTTCGTTTAATGTCATTTTCTGAATCGCGGTGTTAAGACTCTCCGTCGAAGAATGACTTTCGCCCAGATATTCCAAATAATTTTTAGTATAGGTATCTTTGTTTTTGACTTCTTTAGTGTCGATAATATAATAAATAAATAATAAATTGTTGGTTGGGTTGGGTTGTCATTCGTTGAAAGTATTGATCTTAGAGATGGGTTATAACAGGTGAAACACGATATCTGTGATCACTGTGACTGTGAGAAAAAATAACAGATTCAAATATCTGTTATTAAATCACAGCCTGTGATTTTTGATAAATACGTATCTCAATCGAATATCATCTTTATTTCTTTTGATTTAAAGTCGAAAATCGTATCTATCTGTTATAAAATCACAGCCTGTGATTTTTGTACAGACGATAAATACGTATTGACTCAATTGAATATCTTCTTTATTTCTTTTCGTTAAAGTCGAAAATCGTATCCGAAGTTTTAACAGTAACAGTCTTGAGGATCTGTGATTTTAAGTAACAGATATTTTTTATCGTTAGGAGCAATTGCTATCTGCTATTTTATAATATCTGTGATTTCTATCTGTGATGATAAATACGCCTCACTCCTAATTGATCTGATTGGTTTTGATTTGGTATTTTGGTTGGTTTCGTTCATTAGGTTCAAATTAAGAAGTCAAGAAACGAGTCGTTACAGATCGATTCAAACTTAATGGCGGCTCGGAAGTTAGCTTTTAGCTGCGCAGTACCCCACCCCTCACCCCCGCTGTCACATGAAATTGTTACTGCGCAGCGACTCGCCTCATGTTCCGAGCCGCCATTAAGTTTGAATCGAACTGTACTATACTTCGTAATTTTTTCGTATGATTCGTGACCGCCGCTCATTCGATTCGATCGTTGTTGGCGTGTGTAAGGCCTCGGCCTTGAATCTTGCGGGCAGCGGGGCGGATGGCGGCTCGGAAGTTAACTTTTAGCTGCGCAGTACCCCACCCCTCACCCCCGCTGTCACATGAAATTGTTACTGCGCAGCGACTCGCCTCATGTTCCGAGCCGCCATTAGGTTTGAATCGAACTGTATTATACTTCGTAATTTGTTCGTATGATTCGTGACCATCGCTCATTCGATTCGATCGTTGTTGGCATGTGTAAGGCCTCGGCCTCGAATCTTGGGGGCAGCGGGGCGGCGGCGGCGGCGGCGCGGGAGCGGGGCGGGCATCAAAGACCCGTTCTCGAAACTAGCGGGCAGATCGCGCGTCACTATAGCCGCGTAGTGTTGTGTTCACGATTTTGTCGTCGAGATATTTGTTTTTATTCGCGAAAGAAATGGCTGAACAATGGCGGCAACATCTTTTTGATTCAAATTTATTCCTAACGCTCAATTTATTGTGGGCAACAACACTGCAATGCAGACGCGCGGGCGGTCACCGCTTGAATGGAGTGCACCGCTCGCTGCCCGCCGCCTCGCCGCTGCCGCGCCGCTGTTTTCGAGAACCGGTCCATTTGATTTTACGCATAAGATCCTGCTGCGCCCGCGCCGCCGCCGCCGCCGCCGCCGCCGCCGCCCCGCTGCCCGCAAGGTTCGAAGCAGAGGCCTTATGGTTGATTCGATTTGTTCGACTATCGGACAGCAATAAATACACAAATATTGGCACATGTTTCTGGGGAAAGTCAACAATATACATCGATAAATACGGTTCCCGAAGAAGAAGATGTCACACACTATCCAGTAGAGTTCTTAGAATCCCTTAACACACCCGGTCTTTCAGCACACAAAATTTGTTTAAAAGTCGGAGTGCCAATAATTCTTCTCAGAAATTTAAGTCCTCCCAAACTTTGCAACGGCACTCGGCTCATAGTCACCAATCACCAACAAAACGTCATCGAAGCCGAAATCTTAACAGGTTGCGGCGCCGGTGATGTTGTTTTTATTCCAAGAATTCCTCTCATTCCCAATAATTTCCCGTTTAGTTTTAAGCGTGTGCAATTCCCCGTCAGCCTGTGTTACGCCATGACCATTAACAAAGCTCAGGGCCAGACATTATCCGTTGCGGGGGTGGATCTTAGTATTGGTTGCTTTTCCCACGGCCAACTTTATGTAGCTCTTTCGCGTGTGAGCAACCCTAGCAACTTTTTTGTGTACGCTCCAGGTGGTTCCACCGCTAATATTTTATAAAAGGAAGCATTTTCTTAAATAAAAACACAAGTTTTTTGGCAGTTTCTTACTAGGAAAAATCACCAGGCCTGGTCGAAAGATTCCCCCTTTTTAAATGAAGGTACAACTTTTCTAAGCGACATATTATTGTTTTCCGACATCCATGCGAACGAAGTCGCGGGCACAGCTAGTTTATGAATATAATTAATTTTCCAGATGTACCTCCGATCACGTAAAACTTGCAAGGCATTTTTCGAATTTACTAATATTTTCACAACAATAATCTTTTGTATACATAAAATATGATTTGGATTTTAAACTTTGCTGTTTTACTGGGAAATCTAAGAGTTGCGCTGTGTCGTGGTCTGATAAGTATAGGGATGAAACCTCAGTAGAAGATTGTTTTATGTTACTCAGTATATGGTCTATACACGAGTCTTTACGTGTGGCAACTTTAACGTGAATCTGCAAGTTATAGTTATTGCATAGATCCTTTAAGTAGTTGGTGACTTTCCCTAGTTTAAAAGTATTTATACTGAAATCACCGGCTATAACTATTTTTGTTCTTTATTCATATTTTTTTACTGTTTCGCACATCAATTGATCAAGTTTATCCAAAAATATGTTAGGATCAGACTTAGGCGTTCTTTAAAGACACACGATTAGTAATTTGTGCAATGGAATTTCAACGCCACAGGCTTGAAATTATTTTTGGGTTGAGTACTATTTAATGTGGGAAAGCTCGTTATAAACAATACCGTTTAGCGAGTATACAGGTCCCCCCTCTCTGTGTGTCTCTACTAAATGCAGCTGCTACGGTGTAGTTATTTAGTTTTAAATATTTCTCATTGCCGGCACGCATAAAGGTTTCAGACAAACATACTATGTCAGGTTCTTCATTATGTCTCGTAACTCCAGCATTGTTTGTTGGTTCCAAAATTTCTTTTTTTGAAAGAATACTAGCGATGTTTTGGTGCATTCACGAAAAATCTGTTTATGATCTAAAACTTTAAAATGTTATGGAATAGTATCTACCTTTTTTCGTATGAGTAGAATTTTCAATATCAGGACCAATTTGTAGTAAGGCATTTCGTTTGATGACGTGCAAAATAATAAGGGATTGTACCTTTCGAAGCTATTACAAGTTTGCTATCAGGTTTTTTACAGTATTACGCAGTATTATTTTCTTAAATTCTTTAACATTTAAGTATTTTTTTTTTCATAATCGTAACAGTCAATAGCATAATTTATATACAAGAAGTTGACCATCCTCGACAGTGAAGTTCAAGAAGTAAGTAAGAAGGTGTTTTCTGATGAAGATTTTTATTTCTTGTTGGCTCCATATAGGTAACACCACTGGTAATGATAATGCCACGGTCCGTTGCCTGGCAAATGTCTTCTTTGGAAACAATCTTAAAGTGGTTTGCTTTTATTAAATTGTCGACCGAGCTCAGGGTCGACAATTCGACATCATTGTAAGTACATTGATTTTCCGGAATTTGAACGAGTTTCGTGTTGATCACAAACTCGAATTAAATTCCGGAAAATCCTCCGGACAGATATTAATGAAAAGGTCTAAAAGTGAAAGGTTGTCTAGCGTCTCTGAAATACTTTTAAGATTATATTCCAGTACCTAGGTACACTAGTACTGCCTAGCCTTTTGCCAACTATACAGTACCCTAGTAATACGCATACAGTAGTAATGTTCAATGTTCATTGTTATCTACATCAACGACCTCCCCAAAATAATAGATGCTGTAAGCGTCTTATTCGCAGATGACATTTCAGTTGTCTTTCCCTGCACAAGTAACCTGACCCTTAACAATGACATCCATCGATTTCTATCTGACATACCTAATTGGCTAAACGAACATAACCTTGAACTAAATTTCGTTAAAACTAAAATAATGCAATTTAGACCCTATCAAAAACGACCTCTCGAAATCAATTTTACCTTTAATAAAACAAAATTAGACTGCGTTGGTAATTTTAAATTGTTAGGCCTTAATATTGACACAAACTTAAATTGGAAATCTCACATAGCACACATAAGTAGCAAAATCTCTAGATTCTCTTACGCTTTATCGGAATTGAAAAAATCTACAGATTTTAAATCTGCTAAAGCAGCCTACAACTCATACGCGCACTCTTGGCTTCGTTACGGTGTAATACTTTGGGGTAATAGTACTAACGCAGATAAGCTGTTTAAGTTGCAAAAAAGATGCATACGCATCTTGACGGAAGTGTGTTTGTTTGTCAGGAAAAATATATCACTTTTCCCTTTAAATAAAGATTACACCCAACCACGAAACTTGCGACACCAAAACGATCTAGCATTACCGGTTTCAAAACTATCCATTTTCCATTCAGGCCCGCACGTAATGTGTATCAAGATTTATAATAAATTACCGAAATCTTTAAAAGACATAAAAAGTACCAATTTATTTAAAACAAAATTGTTCACATATTTGAACCAAAAGTGCTACTACACATTGCAAGAGTTTTTTGATGAAAAAGAAGTGTTTAAAAAATTAAATATTAATAAAATAAAAAAGTAATGACATAAATACCTGACCATTGTCTATTGTTTGTATACATACCTACATATTTAATTTATTGGAATTAATTAATTTATTTTAATTTAACTTATTCTTATTATATATTATTCATAATAAATGTTATAATTCGATAGCTACAGTAACAATAATAATTTATTGTATTGATTTGAACCAGCTTTATTTTATATTTTGTAACAATGACATAATTTATGATGAAAAATGTAATGTATTATTGAAATGCTATTTATTAATTTTTGATTTGTTTTGTTTTGCAGTGCCCTTACAGGGTGCATGTTTGAGACTTATTATCTTATTCCAACCTCTGTACAACATGTTTGCAATAAACTTATTTGATTTGATTTGATGTTAAATAATAAAAGATAATATATTATTACTGACAATCTAGTTGTATGTAATGTATGAAGGTGCCATATAGCGGAGCCTCTGGACGATTTCTATTCAGGACGCGAAATAATGTTGTTTGTCCAGCAGCTTGTATAAACGGACACAACGTGGCACTCTTTCCTTATTATCTGCAGAGCCCCGGGGCCCCTGGCCCTGTCCCCTCTCTCGCGGCTCGGTGGCCCCCTTCGAGGCAATATGAACAGAGCTAAATATATAAACGAGTAATCCGATCATGCGGAGTAGAACCTGCATTGAATAGAAACTATTAATATACATACAAAACATGTTTCATATTGTTACAAAACAACATAGCTAAGCTACCACATCCTTCATGGGCTCATGGCATATTAAACAGATCAGAACTAAAATCCCTTTTGTATAGAATATTAACTCATTCTAAGCTAGGAGCTGCCGCGTACTGACTACGAGACGGAGCATCTGCGAGATCAGGACACACATAGTTGGGGGTTCGGGTTTAATCCGGTAATAAATGTCCTGATGTCAACTAGGATTCGCCCGGATTCGGGAATTATCAGGATTGTTCGGAAGTATATAGTCATTGGTTTCACGACAACAAGTCACTAATCTCCATGTTTTTATTATTTTTTATTATGGATGTTATTAAGTACTATTTAAAATACTGGTATTCATCTGCATCCGGTTAGACTGGAAGCCGACCCCAACTTGGTTGGGAAAAGGCTAGACAGATGATGATTAAGTACTATTTAAAAATTCACGTTTTTAGTACCACAATTACCCCAATCAATACTAATATTATAAATTCGAAAGTAACTTTATGTCTGCCTTTTCACGCCTAAACCACTGAATGGATTTAGACAAAAGGCAAGGATATAGATGGCATCCTGGGGAAGGACATAGGGTACTGTTTATTGACATACCACGCCGTGGAAGCTAATTTCAATATATATAGCAAACTATAAGTCATAACTTCATAAGCTATGACTTGAAGACACCCGCATAGGACCGCCGGCGCCGTCTGCGCCGATGGGGCGCCGATGGGGCGCAGACGCAGAAAAAAATACCTATAAGTATTAGGCGGCGGTTAAAAAAATCCACTTAGGTAAATAGTTACCAAAGTGGTATTCTTTTTTTCTTAAAAAAAAAACCCCCTTTGGTAACTATTTACCTTTTGTGGATTTTTTTAACCGCCGCCTTTCAGCACCGCCAAGCAAATGCAAATATTTGGTAAAAAAAAGACTTGTTACCTACTGGATCGTGTCTGTTACGGCACGCGGCGTGCCTAACCCGGGGTAGGTTGGTGTAACGCTGCAGCGGTACGTCCGGTGTCCTCACTATGTGCCCCATCGGAAGTGATGGGCGAGCGCGGAACTGGCTCCGTCGCGTCGCGTAGCGCATGAACGCAGCGGAACTGGGGATCCGGAACACCTACACGGACAACACACGGTTCCGGTTCCAGCGTAGTGTTGGGAAGCGCTCATTACATCGCTACAGATTGTATTCTATTATTTCCATCCTGTCACATTGCGATAAGTATTTAGATTACAAAGTACCTAACGTTTATTTTAGTGTCCATTATAGTACTATTCGGCTGTCAGGTCAGGATTGAGCAAGCCCAATAGAAACGATGAATGTCGTTGAATGTCTTTATATTCATTGAAGTCCGTCATAAAACGGTCAAGCTCGTAAAGACGCACATAAAGTGTAGCGGCTGAAAGCTGCGCCGTCAGCAAAGAGTATAGTCATTGGCCGTCAGCAACTCACTGAGGCGCCGATTTGATGAAATCAATCGCATTTGTCAAATTGTAATGATGACCACGTTATTATTATTCTTGTAAATACTTAGGTATACATTCACCAACCAACTACTTTCGCAGGTGACAGTCTACATAGATAGGTAAGTAGTCACTGGCACAGTGCAAGGGACAACCGCAGACGCCGCGGTAGCGGTACACAATACGATCCGTTAGTCTTGTGCCTTAAGTCTGATAGGTAGGACTTGAGGGAGTTAAGAATGAATTCAATGTACCTAGTGCATTCCTTTAGGAATACTTACCTTGTAATCATATTCACATTCCGCATGTAAAAATTGTGTGTCCTCATCAAAATTGTGGGTCTACTAGTGTACCAGAGTACCAGGCTTACAAGAGCTTTGATTGAGATGCAGGTGAAGTGACATTTGGTGATCCCGCCCGCGGAGTTTTAATTAAATAATACATCTATGGCATGCGGTGTGAAGCTCCATCTGGAAACTTTATCCAGGTGATGTTGAGTGTCTGTTCATGTGCCACAGGGTGCTGTCGGAGGCGCGGTCGCTGCGCACGCTGCCGTCGCTGAACGGCACGGCCCGCTTGCGCACGCTGCGCGTAGACCGCGCTCGTATCTCGCGCCTGCCTGCCGACCTGTGCGCGCACGCGCCACAGCTGCGCTCACTGTGAGTACACCTACCTACCGCGTTCGACGCTGAATACGGCCGAACAGCGCTGAACGCGGCAGAACAGCGCTGAACTCTAACTATAGCACTCGCATGATAATAACACATTTGTCCTCATTTTATACTTGTTTGCCGCGAAAGTTGAATAGACGCGGAAAGCTGAACGGATGCGTACGCGTCTCCATACAAAATCGTTGTTTTTTGTGGGCATAAGCTGAAAGAGAGCTAAGAGCTGAATAAGTGTGAGTAGGTAGTCCCTTATTTAATTACTACCTACGCCCTTGCACAGCTGTGTAATTACAAAATACGGGGACCTATGTGTTTGCCAAATATTTTAAAATACGAAAACTGGGGAAGAAAGTACTCAGAAATAAAAAAACAATTATAGGTGTCTTGTACAATGTACAATAGGCCTCTGATGACAGCGGTCTAAACAGGCAATTTTGAGCATTTTCTGACGGTTCAAGTGCTTCTACAGATAATGTATCATCAAAACGGCAAACATGTACAACACACAAACACAGTTAAATATCCTTAATATTTAATTTATAAAATGTCTTTCAAATTGGTCCAATATTGGAGGAGGAAACAGACGAGAGCCGAACCTCCAACTATGACTGTTTGTCTAGAGAAAACGACCGACCCTATGTCCTCTACACCGGTCCTGCTTCACAACCACAACTACTTTGAAAATACTGTTGGAGCTGCCGATTGTAATGGTGGCACTTCACATCGCTAATCGTGTTCGCGTATTCGTCTTATTTGCCCAAATACGACGATGTGAAGTTACTCTATTCGCCTATATTTGCCTATTTTTACGAATACGCAAATACACGAACACTCGTATCCGCCGGTTGTCGGTTTTTGGTCACACCAACACATAGCTTGCTCAGTAGAGTGCGCTTTTTTAATAAATATTCTTGGATGTTCGGCATATTTGCTGTTCATGACGATGTGTGGACGGTGTGTTCGAGTTATTCGGACTTCTGAGAGTATCTTTGAATTGTATAAACTCAATCTCCTTTGTATTATAATTACAATTGCATAGCACAGCTGTGAGTACTATGTACTAGAGCTAGGTACCATTTACCGGGTAATATGTCTTTCATTCAATTCACAATTCACACTGATAACATAACCAACTTAACTCTCTTGTCACTTATAATACTTAGTTTTGCTTTAATGGTAAAATATATACATTGGGTAACTTATTATACTAAATTAACTAAAAAACAATTACATATATAACAAAATTAAAAAGAATAAATAAAAGGGAGGGGCTCATTGAGCATCAAAGAATTCGTCCGCATCGCTGTCAATGGGAAAGGTGCCCAAAAGGCTGGCAGCATTGCCACGTTGAATGACAATGCTAATTCTTTGGGCTAAAAATAGGCCAGCCCTCTGGTCACGTGAAGAGTCGACCAATCGCTTAGCGATGTCCCGAAATACTCGATGAGCACTCGGACCCCACGGCCCTAGAGTTTCAACCCCAAGTTTGAGGTTTTCTACTCCTGTAGCAGCTGCCCTAGCACAGCCCGCCGTGCTAGGAAGATGGGATGGCGCGAGGGTGTCGACACAGGTTGCGTCCCACACCAAAGGTCTACCCAACTTCCAGGGCATTATGGTCATTCCGTCTGGCCTCTTCCCATCGTCGCGTGCCAAGCCGTTGGGTTCTAACACAGCTGGCACCCCGGCGGTGACAAGAGCCCGACGGATAATGTCATTAATGCTGGCGTGCCGTGCCATCCGACCAGCGCTCTTGCTGCAGGATAGGCCGTGGTGTCCGAGGCAGTCGACTCCTTCACCGCATTGACAACGATGTGGAGCACCGCAAGGAGCGCCTAGACGCAAACATGTAGAAAGCCGGAATGTGGTGTCACCCAGCATAGTGGCTATGTTGGGTGACGGTAGCGCCTGAAGCCAGAGGCCCGACTCCCATTCACCCACAGCCAGCAGGCGGGCACGCTCAGCAGTATTGGTGGACGTATTAATAAGTTTATTCCGTACCAACCTGCAGAGCGGCTCATCCCACCGTCTCTGGGAAGACGGGTTCTCGGGCTGAACCGTGTCCGGGCAAGCTACTTTCCAGGCATTCACTGCATCGGTCAAACACGGCACTTCAGAGTCAACCTGAGAAGAGGCTAAAATTCTTGCGGTTAACTTTTCGGTGCTGTGGACTGAGGATAGGAACGCCGGTAGGCTTACACTGGAAATTTTGCGGACGCCGAGCCCACCAAAACGAATGGATAGTGTGGCTTGAAGCCACGCGCGGTCGTCCAGTGCCACATTTAAAATGGATGTTAAAGTGTTTCGAATAATATGATCGATTTTGTCTAAAAGGTTGGGCTGCTTCCATAAAGAGGAAGAGCGGAGAAAATACATAAAATTTGGACCGAAACAGCAATGTCTGATAAGGGTGAATGCCGAATGTAGACTAATTTTAGAGAGTCTGTCAATTCAATAGCCCCGCTATTGAATTAAATTTCTGTATGGTCGATTGTCTGTCGGTGTCGTCACAAAGGTAAATTTCGCATTTGGAGTTGTTTAGGTCAAGGCCGATGGATTGGAACTGCTGCTTTAGGAATTGTAAATCTTTTAGAACGGTGTCCACGTCACCTCCTAGTGTACCATCGTCTAAATACCACACATTAAATTTTGAATTTAGTTGTTGTATTATGGGATGGATAGCCAAGCTAAAAATAACTGGCCCGAGAGGATCACCTTGTTAGCATCCGACTGCCGATTCCAAAACGTTGTCTTTATATAATAATTTTGAAGGGTGCCTGTAGCACTGCCACATAAAACCGTAAATTTCTGGTAACTCCTTTTTTACTTCGGCCAACAAAGTGTCCCTGTTAACGGAGTTGAAGGCGTTCTTAACGCCAACCTTGAGGATGACCTCACCTTTACTGGCATTTAAAAAGCTTGAAAGGGCGTGTACGGCAGCCTCACAGCCCCCTTTGGATCCAAAGCCAAGCTGTAGGGGCTGGAACTTGTTGGTCAGGATTTCGCCATACAATTTGCAGCATATTTTGGCTGCCGTACGCCTGTAGGTGCACCCAACGGCGATGGGACGGATGCCGCCGTCCTTCTTGCGCAGGGCACATAGGTTGGCACCGTACAAGACATTGACGACGGCATCATTCACACCGCCGTTGAGCATCCTTCAAAAGCGACTCACCACATTCCCCGGCGCCTGAGCTCAGTAGGTCTTTTAAGTGCTGGGGAGTCAGGCCGTCGAGGCCACCGGCGGAGCCACTTCGAAAGGAGCTCACGGCTGCAATTAGCTGAGGGGCAGTAACATTAAAAGGAGTTGAATCCGGATCGGGAAGGACGGGGGGGTCGGGGAAGGTGAGACCATCCGCAGGCGCCGGATGTTTGCTCTCCAGGGCTGAAAGTGTTTCTGGAGAGTAGGGCGCCACCACATCGCTGCTGAACAGTAGCCTGGCCGCTCCCCTGATATCACCTTCACTCAATTTTGATTCCACATGCGAACATAAGCCTCTTCGTGATAGGTTACTGAAATCGGGTAATTTTGGATCTAAAATAAGAGTCGAATTGTTGCAGTTGTCTTTAATTTGGTTTGTCAATGTTTTTTTAGCTGACAAATTTTTTTGGACATGCAGAATCCTGTATGGGAATGTAAGTAGTTGCTCCCAGGCGCTGTAGGAATTCTCCTGGGTCGCAAGGCGGAGACATCGCGTCAAACTTAGAGCAACAGACCGCCTCGCGCCCCGGGGAACTCTCTTTAGAACAGGAGTAGATTTTTTTAATTTTGAAAGGGTTTTCCAAAGTGTTTGGTCCGAAAGTGTTGAAGGGGCACAGGGGTACACTATGAGGTTTGTGAACCTTGCCATAGTGTATGCGCAGCCCCCGTTCGCCTTTAAAGAAGCGTGGCTGGGAGCAGTGGGGACATCTCACCTGGACTTCGAGGGATGTAGCAGGTTGACTGGCACTAATTCCGGCGACGCTACTGTTAGCGTTCAACATAGGTAAAAAAACACGAATCTTAAATTATCTTATAAAACTAAATCTTTACACTGATAAAAAACACAAATAAAATGAAAGTCAATAGAAATATTATGTCATTTTGTTGACACTTGTAGACACTGACCGCGGCGCAACGCGCGGGCCTAGGGCGCCGCCGCGCCGCGCGTTCGGGACTCAGCCAGTAATAATTATGTTAGCGCACCATTTTATCCAAATACCTCGAGGCAATTAAATACTGGACTTGGGATAGTATACCTCTGGTATACAGAAATAGATAAATTGGTCATTGCAAGGTTAAATAAGCGTTTTCATGCCGTAATTTTATTAATAGAGTGAGGAAAAGCAGGTCCTGATCACGACTGCTGAGCTCGGCTTCTGGGTTCGATTCTTCGAAATAATTGATTCGAAGCCCGAAATCAATATGTTTTACTTATTTCTTTTTTAATGTTTGTAATTATGTGAGCACCATGGTATCTATCACATAATAAAATTCATAGTATTGAATTGAATGGCTGTGAGGAATCAAAGCAAAAAAAAAGTTTTGCTTTCGAGATAACTTTGAAATGGCATATCCATTACAGGCACGGTCCGAGGGGGGGGGGGGGTCCTGGGGTTCATGACCCCCCCCAAAATCATTCAAGCTGTCGAGAGACTGAATGATTTACATACTTATCAATTAACCATTGCCCTAAAAATATTCCTTGGCACCAATGGTGACCCCCCAAAATCTCGGGCTGCGACCGCGCCTTATCCATTATACTACACACACATACTGTAAACAACTTACCTTCAATTCTTAATAAAATGATTTTTCGAACTACCGACATATGACCAAAATTAATTATGGGAAGCTAAGTGTGCGGCGGCGCTATATCTGTTCTCCTGCCGGAAGTACCTACTCGGTAGGCGGTACAAGCTCGTCACCCGCGACTGCGAGCGTGATACTGACCTGATGACCCACTTCCGGAACTCTGACAGTTATTTAAATTGAAAGGTATCATCTGCTAATTACCCATATAAATGTTGATTGGCAAAGAAGTTTTGTGTAAACGAATTCATGACCTGTACCCGCCGCCTGGCGGCTCCTGCGGGACGTCATAGGCGCAGCGTCAAACGATCTCATCAGACATTGTAACAATGCTGTGTCCGCAGGGACGTGAAGCTGAACGTGCTGCAGCGCGTGCCCGAGCTGCGCGACTGCACCGAGCTACGCGTGCTGTGAGTGCTCACTCAATAAGTAAACGTGCACTGGTCGGCACATGTTGTGATGTAAGATGTTTGTGCGCAGAGACCTATCGGGCAATGAGATCTCGTCGCTGGACGGCGACTCGCTGCGCGGGCTGCGGCGCCTGCACGATCTGCTGCTGGCGCGCAACCGCGTGCGCCGCCTCACCGCCGACGTGTTCACGCACACGCCGGACCTGCAAGTACTGTAAGGGCACACATACACACCCTCACTCGTCCTCCGCATGATTAATGGAGTGCTGACGTCATACGTTCGCACGCACGACCCGGTGACGCATGTGAGTATAGGTAGGTATACAGTGATACAGCTGTAGTACAGATGCTATCGACGCTGATACTAGCGGCCGGCGACTGGCGACCCACATCCATGCGCGAACTCTGCGACCTTCGTGGATGTACTCCTAACTGCCGCTGCGCACGGCAATCGCGGATTAACTGCACATTGTTTATGTCCCCCCCAAACGTGTTTGTTAAACAGGTTAGCTTAGGTTAGTCCGATAATACTTAATGCATTAAATGCAGCGCGTGATAAAAAAAAAAAAATGTCAGCACAAGTTATAATTATTGGCATTGGCATATCCTAAATAATCGAAGCCTGACGTAATGGAGACGAGTTTATCGCCATTTATATCGCGACTATCGCGAGGAACTCAAACCCAATTACCGCGAATCTAATTTAATTAGATGTTCAGTTCAGTCCAGATGCCCCGAGCGTTTTGTTTTGTGCCATCTGAGGATCAAACTCAAGGCTTCGGGGGTGTTGCGGAACGAACCTGAACTACGTAAGTAAATACAATAACATACTTACCTAGATGTAATGCAAAGGATACGCTGTTAACTCGAATATTATAACTTATAAGTACGATACATTCTAAAAGAAATTAAGTGATCAAACGAACTTACAACTTACCTGTTGGGAAGTTCGATCATTATTATACGAAAGGCTTCGTTCGAACATCATAAGAAACCCTGCCTACCCTACCCCAGACAAATTGAGATTTTCTCCTTACTTAACTACAATGTTAAGTTTCATCATCATCTGCCTAGGCTTTTCCCAACTATGTTGGGGTCGGCTTCCAGTCTATCCGGATGCAACTGAATACCAGTATTTTACGTGGAGCGACTGCCTATCTGACCTCCACAACCTATTTACTGGGTAACACGATGCCACTTGGTAAGACTGGTTGTCAGACTTTCGGTCTCTGACGACCCGTAATAACTGTCAAAGATCTACAAATGACAGCCAACGGCTAAGGAACTACTCACACTTATTCAGCTCTATTCAGCTTATGCCCATAGATAACAACGATTTTGTATGGAGACGCGTACGCATCCGTTCAGCTTTCCGGGTCTATTCAGCTTTCGCGGCAAACAAGTATAAAATGAGGATAACGGTCGGCTCAGACCGCGTCGTGAAGAGAGGCGACGAAGCGCGCACTTAAAAAAAAAAATTGTGTAACTTATTTTCTTCATGAAAAGGTATAATTTCAGTGCGAGTGTTGACACGTGTCAAAGTACGCTGAGATGCGCGGTGCTATCGAACACGGTGTGTCGATAATTCAGTTGTGCGATGTTTTATTCCATCGATGCTTTATTGGTGCGATGTAACTTTTGTGCGAAAAATCCTGTTGCGAAAAACCCTACAGCGATTGCTCATTAGTTCGGTAACGTATTAGTTCGATAGTATGTCGGTTCGAAACGCCTACTGTTGTCCGTGACATTTAATTAATAGGTATTTTCTTATTTTGCATTATAGACGATTAGGAAATATATTCCTTGTTTTACCGTTCCCCCGTTTTGCCGCGTTCAGCGCTGTTCCGCCGCATTCAGCAGCGTCGAACGCGGCGGAACAGCAAGGTGCAAGCGTTTCAGCTGAGATAACGCTATGACGGCTTTTCTCATCTTACCGACGCTGTACGCGGCTGATAGAAGCATAACTGTATAAGTCTGACCAAAATCGTTCATCGAAACGCGAATGGAGCTGAATAAGTGTGAGTAGTCCCTTAACGTGCTTTCCGAGGCACGTAGGGGTCTTGGTATGTAAAGATGGTCACTCATCCACGGACCAACCGCGGCAGGCGTAGTTTAACCCGATTGATCGGCCCGTGCGGCTATTATTTCTTAGCCACAAGCGCCTCACTACAATGTTAAGTTTGTTTTTGGATAAATTCATCCAAAGTCAAAGTCAAATAATTTATTTCATTAGGCACTTAAAAGGCATTTTTGAACGTCAAAACCCAACTACGGAACCCTTCATTGTGCGTGATTCGACACGCACTTGGCCGGTTTTTGAGTCTATTATTAGTTATTACAGCAAGAGAAAGTAAGAAAAAAAGAAAGAAAAACTTTTATTTGGACACAGTTCGTGAAACACAAAATACAAATAACTAACAATAATAGTGTGCGCCTCACGGCTGCGCAAAAAAGGTTATGTATACTGTTCATTAGAAAAGCTCGGTAAAAAAAAAATACACAATAATTGGTAGGTCTAAATGGTGTAAATGGATATCTATAAGTAAGTACTTTGTTTTTGACAAAAGACCCACCATATTTTATGGGTGAGATTGTATTGTTTCAACGTTTATTTATCATTATTTATATAGAAAGTGTCATTATTTATCATCATAAAATATTTATCATTATATAAAAAATTTATCATTATTTATCATAAGGAAGTGAATTTAACATAACGTCTATTGCTGATGGGGGATGGCTCGTCTTAGCCAAGCCTTCCTGATAATATCCCGACCATACTGTAAGGTGGAGATGTAGAGGGTGATTCTCTTAGGCTGCCTCTGACGGCCAGTATAGCATAAACAAAACATACCTGTCGTTTTTAACCTACTTCAAAAAGGAGGAGGTTCGCAATTCGTATGTATGTTTTTTTTTGTGTATATTACGCGATTACTCCGCCAATTATGAATTGATTTTGATGATTCTTTTTTTTTGTTTGGTAGGTCATGCTTCAGAGGTGGTCCCATATACATATATTAACTTTGCTTGCGTAGTTTTTGAGTTAGCTTCAATATTACGTATTTTTCCCTCTTAGTATCTGTAGACGATGGCGTTGTTTTAAGTGACTCCGTCACTGTTATTTACATAGCAGGTAGTGGTGTACATATAATAAAATTCTAATACCAAAAACAGGCCAAGTGCATGTCGAACCACGCATGTAATGAAGGGTTCCGTAGTAAGGATGAATTTATCCAACAAACTTAACATTAGAGATGCGCCGAATGTTCGGCCGAATATTCGTATTCGGTACCTACATTCGGCATATATTTTCATTGTTCGTATTCGGCCGAATATTCGGTTGATTTGCCGAATAATTATCGAATATTTAAATTATTGTTAATATTTAAAAAAAGAACATTTTACTAAACAGTAAGGTTAACTAATTACTAAATAAGTGTGGTTTATTCCGGAAGTTGTACATAGTTTTTTGTAAATTAAAGAAACAATACTTTTTGTACCAATTATTGATTGATAAAATAAAAAAGATTAACTTTAACAATCAATTTAAATGAAATTTTAACCAAATAAACTTCTGTTTTTAATAATGATTAATTAAGCTAAATTTTTCTATGAAGTTAACAATTATAAAAACCTATACCTACAGAATGTATGGAATTACATAAAAACATGTTCTATGTTTTTGCAACTGCAAAGGAGATTGGGCGTTTCTGCCCTGGAGCCCAATAGCGTTAAGATATACAACCTTATTTAGGAGTTTATTTATTAGTTTAGGAGAAACCTGAATATAGTTTGTTCAGAATAAGTAACTGAATCGATTCCAATAATTATTACACCATGTTATATTTTGTCCCAAAAATATTTAAAAATGTTACAAGTTGGACACCGAGCGACACTAACTACAGTTCGATTCAAAGTTCATGGCGGCTCGGAACATGAGGCGAGTCGCTGCGCAGTAACAATTTCATGTGTCAGCGGGTGTGAGGGGTGGGGTACTGCGCAGCAAAAAGCTAACTTCCGAGCCGCCATTAAGTTTGAATCGAACTGTACTTATCCGCAATCATATGCGCACAACACTGGTCACGGTAGGTCATAGCGGCACATGGCGCGGGCGCACAGCTGGGCGGGGGTAAAACATTCCCTTCAGTCGCCCGGCCGGATGCTACAGAATGACGCGCGCGTGTCACGCTCCCGTGCAGGAGTACAACGCAATCGCGAGCGCACGGCCGCCTGCATTTTCGAATAAAGTACTTACATAATAAATATCACACTTGACCATTACGACATTCCAAAGCCTGCAGGTGTGATGGGAAATGTTATCACCAGTTAATTACAATCGCCGTACGACTAGGTACCAACTGCCAAATTATTATCAATGAGCGCAATACGACGACGGTCTGCAGTGCGAGCTGCGCGGGGCCACCGCGCGCCGCGGGTGAGCAGGTATTTGTACGGACAACCAGGTAACATAACAAGCTTATAACTTTATAATTTTTCATGATACAGTTCTGAAATTTTGTACATAGATTCTTTATATAAAAATACAAGACACGTGTTTAGGGTTTCGCATAAACTAAAACTAATGTTGTATACCAATGGAAAGATCTCATCAAGAAGAATATTTCTTATTGTGAAGACTTCTCTTGATCGTTAGTACGAAAGAAGCTACAGAGCTTTAAATGTGAGTGATTAAATATTATTGTAATTCTATTATTTCGTCAATTATAACTTAATAACTTTTAATGATTCAGTGCCCTGCAAACATCATCTTAGAAGCCTTCGAACATTTTAAAACATTGGTCTCCATTAGATGCCATTATAGGAACAATTTTTTTAAGAGTCGGTCGACGGGACGTATTATGTAGTTAAGCCTGATGCATACCCCAATAGAGTTGAGATAATTATATGCCAATGGAAAGATCTCTTCAAGGCTGATATTTTATGATAGGATGCTTCTCTCGATTATTAGTACGAAAGGAGCTAAAGAGCTCTAAATGTGAGTAATTAAGCATTAGTGAAATGCAGGTATTTAGACAATGAAATAACTTTTATTAATTTTGAGCCTTTTAAATCATCTTGCAAACCTATAATCGGACATTTTAAAACGTTGGCCTCCTAGATGCCGTTTTGGAAACAATGTTTTTAAGAGTCGATCGGACGTACAGATCGTTAAGCCTTCGTTAAGCCTGCCGCATCCCCCAATAAAGTTAAGATATATGCCAATGGAAAGATCTCTTTAAAGGAAATATTTCGTGATATACGTTTCTCTCGATTGTGAGTACGAAAGATCCTACGGAGCTCTAAATGAGAGTAATTAAGCATTATTGAAATTCATCCCTTATTTAGGTCATTAACTCTGAAACAAACTCAAATAATTTATTTTAAATAGGCAAATAAAAGGCACTTTTGAACGTCAAAAACAAAGAAATAGAACTGATTCTAGTTGCCCCTTCCAAAAGCTAGTTTTCGTATGGAGAAGAATGGGCAATAAACTCCACCGTTACTCTTTTAAAAATGTTTTATAATATTTTGTAATGCACCTACAATAAGATTACTGTAGCACAAAAGGTAAAAAGAATTATAAATAGAGCAATGACAAATAAATTATCAGATATATGGTGCTCACATATTTACAAACATTGTAAAAGTATACCTACGATATTACAATATTCCTAACATTGTTACAAGTAGGTACTAATAAGTCAGTGCGTGAGTTTAAGTAATGACAGAGTGTAAAAATCTATGACATAGTAATAATAAAATATACCACTAAATTAGCAACCAGTTTGATTTTGTCCAGCGTCTAAATTGTCCTATGGAGCAAGACCAGCATGTTTCCAAGCATTCTTATCTTGGATATAATCCTCTAATTTGTAAAAAGCTTGTTTACAAAGTGTACTTTTTAGGTAAGTTTTAAATTTTCTTTCATTTAATTGCAGTATATCACAAGGTATTTTGTTATAGAAAAATGGTTGATCTATTTTATCTTTATTTCTAGTATTAAAATTATGTCTATCACTTATTTTATTAAAAACATTTAATTTTTTTCTTACATACCTACATCCTACTAATATTATAAACGCGAACGTTTGTAAGTATGTATGGATGGATGGATGTTTGTTACTCTTTCACGTAAAAACTACTGAATGGATTTGGATGAAATTTGGCAAACAGATAGTTTATAACCTGGATTTTAACACATAGGATACTTTTTATCCCGATATTTCCACGGGATCGAGACTTACGCGGGTGAAACCGCGGGGCGCAGCTAGTCCTTACTAATATTATATATGTGAAATGTAACTCTGTCTGTTTGTTTGTCTGTCGCGCTTTCACGCCAAAACTACTGAACCGATTGATTTAAATGAAATTTGGCTACTTTTTATCGACATACCAAGTCGTGGGCGGAAGCTAGTAATCCATTCTAATATTATAAATTCGAAAGTAACTGTCTGTCTGTCTGTATGTTACTTTTTCACGCCTAAATCACTGAACCAATTTCGATAAAACTTGGCAAGGAGATAGATGGCATCCCGGGGACGGACATAGGCTACTTTTTATCGACATACCACGCGGGCGAAGCCGCGGGCGGAAGCTAGTATTCTCATAAATGAATTGGCAAGGTACCGTCATGATATTAATCCTTTTAAATAGTTCCCTGAGAGATTCGCGGAGACATAGAATATAAATGGCCCTGACAGCTCTCTTTTTGCAAAATAAAGATGGATTCAATGTCAGCAGCCGGACCTCACAGCAAAATGCCATACGAAATAATGCTGTGGAAGTAACTGAAATAGACCAAACGCGCGGTTTCTACATCTGTTAACTGTCTTATCTTTCTAACAGTATAAAAGTGGCCGAGCTTAGCCGCCCCGCAAGAGATTTTATATAAGATCCCCATTATAATTTCTCGTCTAGCGTGATTGTAGCGAAGGTTATCCCTAAAAAGTTCTTTTCAGTGGTATATATCTTATGGATGTTAGACGCCAAGAATTCCTTAACTTCGGTGCGCAATTTGTTACCTATTTAGGTAATTAACTCCGAACTGACTAACAATTGGCAACAGTTATGTTAGAAGCAAGGGTTCTCTTTGGCAAAAGTCGTGGTATATAGTAACAAAGGGTCTCCTTGGAAAGCTCTTTATATTGGAGTATATCTTATGGCTATTGGCCCAGAAAATTCCTTAACTTTGGTATTGAAGTAGTCACCTATTTATGCCATTAACTCCGAACTAACTAATAATTGGCAATAGTCATGTTAGTAGCAAAAGTTCCCCTCAAAAAGCTAAAGCCATTTAGGTCATTTATTCCGAACTGACTAACAATTGGCAAAAGTCGTGTTAGTAGGAAAGGTTCCCCTTGTAAAGCTCTTACCATTGGTATGTCTTATTTTTATTGGGCTTCAGGGCAGAACGCCAAAAGCAGGGGCCCATTCTCCTTTAAGTTGGTCGATTATTACTCGGTAACTTGTGGAGCCTACTTAGCTGTGATAGTTTCGCCGATTCGCTTGTCACATGGCATGGCATGGGCGTAAGGTGAAAAATGTATTTATTCATTGTTCATTACTTTTCTGTTACCTGTTAATTATTCATTCATTTAGTTAATTATTTCTCATTTATATGCGATCGGGCCGGAAACGGCCAAACCACACGTTTTGACTAAAGTATAGAGTTTAAATTAGGGCTTGTAGAGTTACGGCCCTACATGACATCTGATAACTTTTTGACAGTACGAGCCATATTTTATGGTTTCGTTCGTCTTAGCAACATTTTACATGAAAAGTCGATGAAAATGTTTTTGGAGGGATTTAGTTTTTGTATATTGAGTTTTCCTTTTAAAGTTTGTTCTAAGTGATTGTGGCTACGTTCAGAAGCGTCTGGGTATGGCTGGCATCAGTGAACATTACGCCAAAAAAGTCAGTTTATGTAAAATAAAAAGAGTATTTTAGCGTACTCTATTAGTGTTTTAGATTTTAAAGTACCCCTACAAGAAAACGAGTACAACGCTCTATTTTATTCAGAGTACGGTTGGCAACCCTACCTCCCTCCCCCAGCCTTTTCTATCTATACTTGTATATTTTACTAGAGATGGGTTGTAACAGGTGAAACACAATATCTGTGATCACTGTGACTGTGACAAAAAAATAACAGATCCAAATATCTGTTATTAAATCACAGCCTGTTATTTTTGTACGGACGATGAATACGTATCTCAATCGAATAGCTTCTTTATTTCTTTTGGTTTAAAGTCGAAAATCGTATCTATCTATTATAAAGCTGAAGAGTTTGTTTGTTTGAACGCGCTAATCTCAGGAACTACTGGTTGGAATTGAAAAATAATTTTTGTGTTGGATAGTCCATTTATTGAGGAAGGCTATAGGCTATATAACATCACGCTACAACCAATAGGAGCGGAGCATAAATGAAATATGTTGCAAAAATGGGAAACATTATTCCTTTTTGAGAGCTTTCGTTGCGTGCGCTGCGTAAACGGTTTATGTTACATAAATATCATGTATGATGGAATTGACCCTCTTTAAAGGTTCTAAAAAAAGCCCGCGACAGCATATGTCTATCTTTTAAGATTGACTCACTATAACCTTTTTTATGGTAATCAAATTTGTTCGAAATTAATGCATTATTTGCGAAGGAGTTTTATCAACATAATATTAATTCTTATTCAAATAAATATTTTTAACAGCAAGGGTATTTATTTAGTAGTAAAATACTTTTTAATTCATTCGAATCGGACATTTAATTTCGAAGTTATCACGAGTAAAAATACAATACGCGAATCGTTCGACCCTGTCGCCGCGACGTTCCCTACTCTAGAGAGGAGAGGATGGGCACACGGGTAGACCATGACCTGGAATAGAACATAGGATACGTTTTATCCCTATATTCCCACGGGATCGAGACCTACGCGGGTGAAAACGCGGGGCACAGCTAGTCTGTTATAAAATAACAGCCTGTTATTTTTGTACGGATGATATATACGTATATAACTCAATTGAATATCTTCTTTATTTCTTTTTGTTAAAGTCGAAAATCGTATCCGAAGTTTTAACAGTAACAGCCGCGGTAACAGTCTTGAGGATCTGTGATTTTAAGTAACAGATATTTGTTATCGTTAGGAGCCCGAGCAATTGCTATCTGCTATTTTTTAATATCTGTGATTTCTATCTGTGACGATAAATACGCCTCACTCCTTTATTTTACTACGTCGCGCGTCGTGGAAACTTACAGTCTTGCGTGTGTCGCCACACTCACCACAATGTTTTTATGAGGAGATAATATAAATAGCGTAACAGAGAACAGCGGCTATCTGCATGTTACGATCAGGTGAGTCAGTTAATCTAGCGTTACGTTACGAGATCGTAAAAGGAAGTCGATCTGTCGCTTTATGTGCCTCCGGTACAGAGGGGCTGTGAGGTACTTATCGCGCCGGCATCGCTCCGTGTCGCGCCGCGCCGGCGCGACTCCGCGTCCGTCTCGCGCCTGCTGAGCCGTCGCGCCCGACCACCACGGGGGAACAGAAGCAGCGGGCCTGCGGCACTCCGACACTCCAACTTGCGCCCCGCAACGCAAAAAAGCGCGGAACCTCCGAGTGGCTTACTTACATGAATTGATTTTGCATGAATAAATCTGATGATAATCGAGCGGCTAACTTTATTAAATAATTCTGTTGTCTTGTTTTCCCGCTTTTTATAAGGTCATCGATAGGGCCTGACGATACAAAGATGTAAAGATGAAATAAATTCCTTAGGTACCTAACTGTTTAAAAAAAAACCTAAATTGTATTAGTAGGTACGAGTTACGACTTATTTCTGTACATCATATACGTGCTCATAAAAACAAGTACCAAGCAAGCCCAATCAACAAATTAATAACTGCTGATATACAATGCGACCGGCCGCGGCGTCAAATGTTGTTCGAACGCTTTCTCGTCGCGAGTGATCGAGTAAGTAGGTATTCCTTACAAAGCGGAGTGGATTGTGTTCTACAGCCACAAGACTAAATAATATTCTGTGCTACAGCTCTCAATAAGTATAGGTAAGTATAAGTACAGCCCGTTGTTGGGTGGGATGTATTGAATCAATCACCGCTTAACTCCTCTATTTCACTCGGCGATGGTAATTTTTTCGCGGATGTGACGCATATCTTCCCCCCTTTTTTGTGTTTGTGTTCTTTCTTTGCGTCATGTTACCGCAAATAAACGGGGGGGAGGTCTCATGATGAGGCAGTAGTAGGTACTGAGCGCGTTCTGTTTGCAGGAACCTGGAGGACAACTTGATCGAGCACATCGACATGGAGACCTTCGTGCCCGTCTCCAAGCTGGAAGACTTGTAAGTACTCACAGTATTCAATCACAGTTCTTTGCACACACATTACATAAATAAGTACCTAAAATAAAAATTTACAATACCTACTGCCACAAACAGAATACATGAGAATAAAATGTTAATACAATTAAAATTAAAATAAATAATTAAAAAATTAAAAAACACGAATGGTCTGCTAAAAAACGAACTTTAAAGTTAAAAACCGGCCAAGTGCGAGTCGGACTCGCGCACGAAGGGTTCCGTACCATTATCTATAAAAACGGCAAAAAAATCATGTCTGTTGTATGGGAGCCCACCTTACATATTTGTTTTATGTTAATTTAATTATTTATTTTTAAAGTAAATATGCCTATAACAAAATATTCTGTGAATATTTCAACCGTCCACCTGTTGCCGTTATCAATATAGAGCAAAAACCAGTAAAAAAATCACGTTTGTTGTATGGGAGCCCCCTTAAATAATTATTATATTCTGTCTTTTAGTATTTGTTGTTATAGCAGCAATAGAAATACATCATCTGTGAAAATTTCAACTGTCTAACTATCACGGTTCATGAGATACAGCCTGGTGACAGACGGACGGATAGACAGACAGACAGACTGACAGACGGACAGACAGACAGACAGCGGAGCCTTAGTAATACAATTAGTAGTAGTTTTGCTAAATAACATAGTGTCACAACTAAAAGGAAGACCATGAATTTTAACATTTTTAATACAAAATTAATCAATTTATCAAATGCTTGAAATCAGTCCCTTCCTGTTGAATACAAACTCTTTTCATTTACCTACATTATTTCTAAGCTTTACACTGTATTTTACCAATTTTTATTTCTTGAATAAATTTATTATTATTTATTTATTATTTATTTTTCTGAACAAACACATCAAATGTTAAAATTCATGGTCTTCCTTTTATTTGTGACACTATGTTATTTAGCAAAAAATAATCCTTATGATGAAGCCTTTCGATCGGTATGATAAAGCTACAGGTTGATCATTTTTCTCATGTAACGGTTCGATTACCGGTTCAACCATGTAATTATTTAAATATTTATGAATGCAGTTCAAATTGTTTTTAAAATTCAGATAATGTCTTCTTTCAGTAAAATGTTCCATCTACAATATTCAAGGTAGTTTCCCTCCATGTGGCATATCCGTGGGACGCCCTGTACATGTATGTTTATTTCTATGGCACGCTCTGAAGCCTAAACGGCTTGATGGATTATAACATAATATGAGGTGTCGTTAGGTTCGTCTTAATTGTGGGAGTGACATAAGCTATATTCTTTTTTATATATTTCATCTGCAAATACAATAAAAGGGAGAGGCAGGTTAAAAAAATATAAAAGCTAGTAATGAGTATTTCAAATATACAACGTGCCGATGCCGCTACAATGGCGACATTAATTTAACACACATTTATACGATTTCGCGTATGTAATTTCATTAAACGTTATTATTTATTGATTTATTTTCAATTTTCAAAATTACCATCTTGGAGCAACCTGTACTTAAACGCCTGGGTCACGGATCATAATGTAGGCTAATAAAAGGAAAGCCGCGTAATTTCTTAGAAATTATACTCCATGCTTAGTCCTCGATAATTATCCTGATTTACTATGTAGTCCCACTACATTTCCATCGTGTGCACGCGAATATTCAGAGAATAAATCCTGCAAGAAAAAACTTTTACGCTGGCAACTATAACCCGCTAATGTCATTCACTATTTTCGCGTCGTGTAGCGCACATCATTTTAAGAAAATTATTGAATTTTCTTTTATAAACTTATTACTTTTGATTATTATCAACAACAAATAATACCAGTCAACAAAATGTGGCGAAAATTGGAAAGAAACCGCTTAGGCGAGCTCAAGGGCGACTTCGGCGTCCCTTTTTTTTTTTTTTTGGAGTCGGTAATACAGGCCGATCGGCAAAAGACAATTATTTTTGTAAAGGAAGAAGAAAACACAGGTATGTATAATGAAAAATTTCAGGGATTACGATTAATTTGGATTGCAAAGCAGCAGAGGATTATGATTATCCGCCATACTGCCAGTGCTCGGTCCGTCCGTTCTTGTACAATGTAACATGAAGTTCGTGTTACACAAGACAGTATAGTGCAACAGGAGGTCCTGTTGACTCCCCTCGAGACTTGTTCTCGAACCTCAAGTTGAGGCAAAAAGCTCAAAATATAAATGTATATCTAGAAGTTCTATGATACGAGGGCTGCACTAAAAGTATCGGGAATGGAATATTTCCACTGTTCCTGTGATATTAAAATCTTTTTAATTGAAAACTCCTTGGTTTTAAAAATCGAATACCATTTATTTATTTAAAAAAAGATTCTCGGTCTTGTCACAAGGTTTTGTCAAACTTGTTTAGTCGTTGAGAAAATGGAATTGACTCGAGAAAATTCAAGAGCGATGATTTATTATGACTTTCGAAGTGGTTTAACACAAAAACAGTGTGTTGACCGGATGATTTCTGCATTTGGTGATGAAGTGAAGCCCCATCCAAAACCACAATTTATCGCTGGTTTGCTGAATTTCAACGTGGACGTGTCAAGCTCAGTGATGATCCCCGTCAAGGTCGTCCAAAAACTGCAGTCACCCAAGAAAACGTTGATGCTGTGCGTAAGCTGATTGAGGAAGATCGACATGTGACATACCGCGAAATTCAGGCAACTTTAGACATTGGCATGAGTCAAATACAAATAATCTGGCATGAACAATTAGGTGTAAAAAAGTTGTTTTCCCGATGGATACCGCATTCGCTCTGTGAAGAGCGAAAAGCGGCTCGCGTTACTTGGTGCGTCAGAACTCTCGAAAGATTCCACGCAGGATCCTCAAATGCTGTATACAACATTGTATCAGGTGACGAATCCTGGATATACGCGTACGAACCCGAAACAAAAAACCAGTCACGAGTTTGGGTGTTCGAAAATGAGTTAAAGCCAACAAAAATTGTTCGTTCACGGAGTGTTGCAAAAAAAATGGTGGCCACGTTTGTCTCCAAAACCGGCCATGTTACGACTATTCCTCTTGAGGGACAAAGAACGGTTAATGCAGAATGGTATGCTAGCATTTGTTTGCCACAGGTCGTTTCTGAACTCCGTAAAGAGAACTGCAACCGCCGCATTATCCTCCATCACGACAATGCGAGTTCTCACACCGCGCACAGAACAAAAGAGTTTTTAGAGCAAGAAAATATAGAATTATTAGACCATCCGCCGTACAGCCCCGACCTAAGCCCTAATGATTTCTATACTTTCCCTAAAATAAAGAATAAATTGCGTGGACAGAGATTTTCATCACCTGAAGAAGCTGTGGACGCCTACAAAACGGCCATTTTGGAGACCCCAACTTCCGAATGGAATGGTTGCTTCAATGATTGGTTCCATCGTATGGAAAAATGTGTCAAATTTCGCGGAGAATACTTCGAAAAGCAATAAATACATTTTTAAATAGTAATGTTGTGTCACTTCCTTGATTCCCGAAATTTTCAGTGCCGCCCTCTTATGTACTCAATATTGTTCTCTCGTGAGAAAATATTATCACAATATTGATTGATAAAGAATCAGTTCTGCACACTAAGCATCATCAGACTTAGTAAGTCTATTGTGTGGTTTGTAGAACATATCCAAGATCTAAAGGATGGTTCTATGAGGTTGTATGGAGCAATGATAATGGCCTTGGGAAACCCGTCCAGTTCCAAGAAAACCTAAATGTTTTTACTTTCTTAAAATCATCTAAAATGATCAAGAAAGAAGAATTACCTACATAATGTAAAATGCATTTAATACTAGTACTGTTGAATTTACTATTGCTGGATGCTTCAAAATTGAACATGGATTTAAACGGCTGAGTCACCCAATCAAGGAAAACAACCAGAGAGTGGAAGACCACCACAGTAATTTGGAATTGCATTACCGCAGTGTAAACAGTATCTATATTTTGATAAAAAACAATCGGAACACAACAAATATTAAAATTCTCACCGATGTTTTCACGATTATTAAGCAACTTACTTTGATGATACCAGTTAAACTAGATAAAAATCATGATTAAAACAACAAATATAGCGAAACGGGACAGTTTCCTGTTTGGTGAAAAGTTCATTACTGAACATGTCAAGTCTGGGTAATTAAGAAGGCAGCTACAACTACACTGTTAAGTAATTGTAAGGAAAAATTCCAATGCCCCCTTCACGTTTGATTCAAGCAAGGGGGGGGCAAGTACCAATCTAGGACCATTGGGAAGTACCAACAGCAGAGATTTCATCAGGCAAGACGTACTGATACAAACCTGTATGACAATTATAGAGGTAACGACAATTGCATGTCACCTTAAATATTTTACTCTTACTGGCGGTGATCTTTTTCACACAAGATAAAGTTATCTGGTCATGTTTGAAGGGATATAGAATTCCATTTAAGGACATTCCTACACAACATAATACCTATAAAATTGTGCATTTTCAGTCTGAATATGTATTTAATACAACAAAAGAAATTGGTAAATTGTTAGATTTGAGTGTGCAGTGGACAGTTTTTTAATCAAAAATATTTATTGTACACAAACTAAATGGAGGTTCCAGTAAATCCAAAATGTCTGAATATAATTTATCCATACACAAGTTTTAAAATGAAAGACATACCTAAGGAGATTATGTAAAATAAAATGATCATTTGGGCACAATTGATTTATAAGATGTCTATTTTTTAATATCATTGAACACTGATGACAAAACACATTTGAGGGTTTATTGTAAAAACAATTAATTCAATTGTTTGTGCTTTGGCTTGTGTACTGCCCCACACCAGTAATATCTTATATTTATACTTTAGTGGGGGATAAAAATCTGTGTTTTTATCTTGAGGATTTAACTTGTATTGGAGAACATTATTAAGATGTTTTTGAAAATTTTAGTAAAACTATAGGCTTTTGGAGTGCCTTGTATGTTACATAAATAAGGTTAAAACTAATCCCAAACCCAATTAAGTTGCTGAGTACTTAGGATTTGTGATTGATACAAAGTATATTATGACATTGTCAGTGACAGATATAAAGAGATGTTCATCTATTATTTTACACCTTATCCTATCAGCTTGTTGTCCAGTTGTGAGTTTTGGATTTCTATGCTTAAGTACCTACACTAGAATTTGGAAAAATCCAAAATGTGTAGAGTTAGTTTACCACAGTGACTTTGATTTACGTAATCAGCCTATAATGTTCCCACTGCTGGGATACGGGCCTCCTCTCTATGAGAGGGAGTTTGATTTAATTATGATAAATATGGGAAATATTTGTTTTGACAGTCAGATAGCAAATGGGGTTTGGAAAGTCAAGAAAAATCATTTAAGTTTTTGGGAATTTTTTGATGCTTTTCTTGGTATAGAATATTTTACCGAATACTTAAATGTATACCAAATTTTATGTTAAACAATACTACAACCTTAGATTATAATGTGTGGTAGTCAATTTAATAATCTTAATTGCCTGGCTAGGGATAATATGGCAGTGGTGTGAAGCCCTAAAAATGGGGATATCTGCATTTTATGTATAATCTAAAGACAGCATAGAAGCTGATCTTGAGTCTAGAAATAAAAACATTGATTGTGTGTCTGGCTCCTGCAGCATTTCAGGACATAGTGAGATCTTTTGGAAATCCTTTCCATTGATCTACATATTTGCTACTAGAGCTAATACTAAGTGTGATAGATATGAGATATCTGGCCTGGCACTTGTAGAAAATATAGATGCATTTACAGTAAATTGGAATTATTACCCATTATTTTATGCATTTCCACTATTTGGATTAATTTCACAAACTATTAAGTTGATCAGGTTTTTGGCATCTTACTTTCTCCTATGAGACTATCACAACCTTGGTACCCATTTCTTAATTTCATGGTGAAATCACAGATTACAGTATATATGTAGTTTGAACCATCAAACCAATTTTTGCTGTCACCTTCCAGAATGCTGCATCCTTTGCACTGCAGCTTTTTTCCCTGGGGGCCTGCATATTGTCAGAGAACCGTTTAAGAAGCAAATGATACCACGTATGCCACTATCTTCATTGTCAGATAACAGTGTCAGGCAGTATTCAGTAGCACACTACATAAGTGGTGGACTTTCAGTACCTAATGGTAAAAATATTCACGATATTTCTATCACTAAAATATTAAAGTTTCTTACACAACAATTCAACAATGGCAGTTCATATACGTTCAGCACTAATAGATCTGCATTGTCATCGATCATAAATGCTGATGTAGGTACCGATTCTGTAATTAAGAGGTTCTTTAAAGGTATCTTCAAATTACAACTAAGTTGCACTACTACAATGATATATGGGATCCATCAATGGTAATGAATTTTATAGAATGATGGTACCCATTACAACAATAGGGAATATGCATGTATTTTTTTAATCTTTTTATTCGATAGTTTACATCGTCAAATAATAGTAAAAAAAAAAATCGAAGGCAGAAAAGGAATTTAAAGTTGTTAAAAAAATGTTTAAAAATATCCAACCGATCCGGGCTATTTAAACGCCCTCCATTTGGCGCGCTTGGTGTGGTGACGTCACCGTCTGTGAAAACAGACAAGCAACTGTCAAGTCAACGTCAAACACTCCTTTTTCTATGAGCGTTTGACATTGACTTGACACTTGTTGATTGACTTGACATTGACATTTTGATTGTTATCCCGGATTGTTACGTCACATCCGCTCTTAGCCTTTTCAAGTATTTGAATTACCCACAGTTATTTGGGACTTTTTAAAAATTAATTTCTCGCTCTAAAAGAAATTTTATTCAAAAATATTGATGGAGGCATAATTCTGAAGTAACATAGTTTATAAAAAAAAATATTTGACCCATATTTGAATCACATGCATATTCCCTATTATCACTTGACAAAGTAGCCAAAAAGTATGTAAGAATTATTTCAAGTCTTAAAGAATATAACTTAGCGTAATTGAGACTTCATAACATCCAAATTATTGATTCAAGTGTTAACATAAAAATCACTGATTGGTAAAAACATCAGGAAAACGGCTAACAATTATTATGTTATCCTACTTTTCATATGGAACCTGACATTTGTCCTGTGATTAC
Organism: Lithophane semibrunnea; assembly: GCA_947363905.1. Taxonomy (NCBI): domain Eukaryota; kingdom Metazoa; phylum Arthropoda; class Insecta; order Lepidoptera; family Noctuidae; genus Lithophane; species Lithophane semibrunnea. The sequence goes on along the minus strand of OX376199.1, from coordinate 17,948,146 downwards.
ATTACAATATTATATAAATTATACACACAAATGGTGTAATTCAGAGATAGAGAAAAATTATTAATGCCTCATAATTATGTTAGGTAGCCAAACAATTCGTTATTGGATTAAACAAACAATGCTGGACAGTGGCATAGATATCAAAATATTTACTCCTCATTCCACAAGTCATGCTTCAATAGCGACTAGAGGTGTGTCAGAAGATAATCAGTATTTTTAAAACGGTTGTTTGGTCATAAGTTTTGCTAAATTTTTGCCAAGTTTGTTGGTAATGTTGAGACCTTGAGATTGATGTGATTTTTTTTTCATAAATTAAGTTTTGAGCCAAAAGAGTAGGCATACTAAATACATACTTGGTTGTTGATAATTAGAATAGAAGCATTATTAAAAGAGAATTAATTGAAAATGTGGTAAAGTTTTTCCACTTGCAATAAAAGGTTGATTTTATGTTATTTGAATGTTTTAGTGTGAAACAAATGTTTGTAATTTCCAACTTCATCTCTCTAAAAACATCTACATAGTAAATCAGGATCGAGGACGAAGGAGTATAATTACTAAATTAAACGAACTTACCTAAGTGAAGTTCTATTGTAATTATACGAAATGCTTAGTCCTCGATACTATGTTCCCTCCCAAGCCCTGAACAAGACTATAGTTTGTTTTTTGACCCTGGGATTGAAGTTGGGGAATTACTGTCTGTTAATTTTAATTCTCTCATTGCAGATTACTCTAAATAGAATGATATTAGCGGGTTATAGTTGCCAGCGTAAAAGTTTTTTCTTGCAGGATTTATTCTCTGAATATTCGCGTGCACACGATGGAAATGTAGTGGGACTACATAGTAAATCAGGATAATTATCGAGGACTAAGCATTTCGTATAATTACAATAGAACTTCACTTAGGTAAGTTCGTTTAATTTAGTAATTATGGCCGACAAAGGATTTTACCGATAGAACGACGCCGACGTAAGCCAGCTGGTAGGTAGCTTCATGAATGAATCTTTTACACAGAGTGATCTCAATTTTGGTTATGTTTTTATTATTTAGTTTGTTTGAAAATTTAAATATTTCAATTTTTTTATGTTTACTGGCCACTAGCCCTACCCGTGTGTTAAATTAATGTCGCCATTGTAGCGGCACGTTGTAAATCTATATTACAACTAAAAAGCTTGAAATAAAACAAATTATTTAAAAACAAAAAACCCGACTGCAAAATCCTATATCCGAAAAGAGAAAAATAAGCAGTGAACTTTGTTTTTTGTAAGGTATTGTAGGCGGCGACAAACCAATAACCTGAAATTATGGTGTATCACTCGGGATGATGTAAGGATTCTAACGATACCCCGTACATCCAAATCCGTACAGGCATTTTAGTTAGGTATGGTGGAATAAAGAAACTTACATAGATAATTATCATGAACCCTGAACACATTACACTCCTTTTTGGGCAGTCGTGTAATAAATTAATGAGTAGGTACAAATTAAAAAGGTCACAGAATAAAAATTTAAAATGTCAGTGCAATTAAAATAAGGTATCAATGAAATACCTATACTTAAGTACCTTTATCTGTACTTATTGGGAGTTTCAATCGGAACGAGATCTTGTCAATTTGAACATATATCTATTTAACTATTTATGTACACACATAATAAACAGAAAAGAAGAAAAGAACAGAAAAAACGTATAAAGGTGATGCTTACTTCTAAAGAAATCTCTTCCAGCACACCTGCGATAGGAAAGTAGATAAGAGATGTAGACACCGTGTGTAAAATTCAAGAGAAAGTAAAATACATATAATCAAAACAATTCACTTAATAAACTAGAACAAATAATATGATCATGCACTTACATACAAATATACATACATACCTACTTCACAAATATATATCGAAATAAATACATACACAACTATGACGAAGTGGAAAGATAGTGTTCTTTCACTCTTCTTTTAAACACTGCAACAGTTTGGCAGTCCCTAATATCAGGCGGAAGGGAATTCCATAACTGCACCGCGTGCACAGTGAAGGAGTAGGAGTGGAATTCAGTGGAATGGGGAGGGGACTTAAGGAGATTTCTAAGATGCGACCTTTTTTATTTTTTTATCCGATAGTTTACATCGTCAAATAATAGTTTAAAAAAAATCGACGGCAAAAAAGCAATTTAATTAAAGTACTTTAATGTTAAAAAAATGTTAAAAATATCCAACCGATCTGGGCTATTCAAACGTCCTCAATTTGGCGCGCTTGGTGTGGTGACGTCACAGTCCGTGAAAACAAACAAGCAACTGTCAAGTCAATGTCAAACACTCCTTTTTGTAGGAGTGTTTGACAATGACTTGACACTTGTTGACTGACTTGACATTGACATTTTGATTGTTATCACGGATTGTTACGTCACATCCGCTCTTAGCTCTTCAAGTATTTGAATTACCAACAGTTTTTTGGCACTTTTTAAAAATTAATTTCTCGCTCATATAGATATTTTATTCAAAAATATTGTTGGAGGCGTAATTCTGAAGTAATATAGTTTATAAAAAAAATACTTGACCCTTATTTGAATCACATGCATATTCCCTATTGTGAAGGAGTTTAAAAAGTAGACACAATATCCGAGAGTTCCTGCGAAGTCGAATAGGGAGCCACTTGAGTAGGTTGCGAAAGTAAGAAACGTGATTATGATCACGTTTCTTACTTTACTTACTTACTTACTTTTAACCTTTTTTAAGGTTAAAAACAAAACGAATGCAGATATTTTGCAAACGCTCAAGTTTATTTAAAAGCTCCTCGGTCGCATCCAAATAACAGGCATCGGCGTAATCTATAATGGGCTGAAAGAGAGTTTGGGCAAGGGAGATTTTAGGGAGATATCGTTTATGTAAAAGAACGTTAGTTAGGTAGTTACTACTTACCTACTAAAACTTGCCTGAACGTTAGTTAGGTAGTACTACTTACTACAACTTGTCTGAATTATTTGTTTTTTGGGCGTTAAATCGTCCTAAATGTGATGTTAACGTGAACACTTTTCTCGTCATAAATTAACTAATTAATAAACAGTAACTTGTCAACCATAGACTACATCCACACAGTGCGGCAAATTATACAGAAGTCCGAAGAGTATAATCGGCCCCTATGTCTTGCTTTTGTGGACTATGAGAAGGCTTTTGACTGTATCGAGACCTGGTCTGTTTTGGAGTCTCTGCAGCGATGCCAAGTTGACTGGCGATACACCCAAGTGCTGCGATGTCTTTATGAAAACTCGACAATGACCGTCCAAACTCAGAACCAGCAAACTGAACATATCCCCGTGCGTCGAGGTGTGAGGCAAGGGGACGTTATTTCCCCGAAATTGTTCTCTAACGCATTAGAGGATGTGTTTAAGACGCTGAATTGGGAAGGACGCGGCATTAAAATCAACGGCGAGTACATCTCACACTTGAGATTTGCAGATGACATCGTCATAATGGCTGAGTTGCTGCATGACTTGCAGCAGATGCTGGACGGCCTAGTTGATTATTCTGTACTGTTATACATAATTTTACTGTACAGCAATTATTGCTGATATTGCTTTTAATGTGCTATATAAAACGACTCGCTATGCATAGCGGTGCAGTCAACCCACAAAATTCTATCCAATTAATCATAATCATAATCATAATCATAATCATCATTTATTGCATTCAATGTAGTGTACAAGATGTTACAATAATATTTGTTTCATACATTGACCCTGTCAGGGCACAGCAATATATACGTATGTTTTGGCATGCTACAGTACATAATAAATGTAAATGAATGAAAGAAACCCACAGTGCAGAAAGACAATAATAACATTTTTAACATAATGATAAACAATTAAAAATAATCAAATAATTATAACTATAATCATAAAATAACATAGGCAATGTCAACTAGAATAATAGTAGTAAGTCAACAATAGTCAGTGATGTATATAATAAGGATTTGAATGTCACAATTTATCGATCGTTATCGTCCAAGAATTCCCTTAACAATAATAATAATCATAAAGCTTAATGTCAAACCAGAATAATAGTATTAAGTCAAAAATTGTGAATGTTATATTTATATTATGAATTTTAATGTCAAAATTTACTTATCATTATCGTCAAAGAATTCCTTTAGAGTGTAGTATGATTTTAGTGTAAGGTGTCTTTGAAGGCTGGTTTTGAATTTATTTTCGTACTCTATGTCTTTAATTGAGTTTGGAAGCTTATTATATATTTTTACGCACATGGCTAGAGGTCCTGAATGGAACATACCTAATGTGGAGCTTGGTAGGGCTAATTCATTCTTGTTTTGGCGCCTATCACTGCGACTTTGTGGACGGAGGGTTCTAGTGAGTGGGAATAGTGATTGGTGTTTTCGTACAAATTTACTTACTTCCAATATGTAGATGCCAGTTAGTGTAAGGACCTTATATTTAACAAAGAATGGCTTACAGCTTTGCGTGTTGTCTATATTGGCAAGAATTCGTAAACATTTTTTTTGAAGAATAAAGAGCCTTTGTTTGTCTACACTATTTCCCCACACCACTATTCCGTAATTTAACCAGGAGTATGCGTAGGCATAGTATGCTGTTAGAGCAGTTTTAAAATCGGTAGCTCTTTTAAGCTCTCCTAGGGCATATATAAAGCTAGCAAGCTTATTTGCCACTGCATCTATATGAGCCTTCCAGTTTATATTGGTATCTATAGACAAACCCAACAGTTTAAACTCATTTATGCATTGTATCGATATATTATTATACGAGTAATTTATGTCCAATTTACGCTTTTGATATGGTCCAAATTGCATTATTTTTGTTTTGTCAAAGTTTAATTCTAAGTTATGATCTTTTAACCATGATATTATTTTCGAGAGCTTACCGTCTAGGTTTAAGTTTAAGTTTTCACCACTAGTGTATGGAAAAATTATAGAAATATCGTCAGCAAATAAGATACTTTGAGCGTCAATTTCTTTAGGTAGGTCATTAATATAAATTAGAAATAATAAGCATCCTAAAACGCTGCCTTGAGGTATTGACATTGTTATTTTCACTTTATCAGATCTTACGCGTGTTATTCGGCCAGTGTGTTGATCCCTATGTTCAACCTCCACGAACTGTTCTCTATTTTGTAGGTACGACGAGAACCACTTGTATGCTGTACCTCTAACGCCTATTGCATATAACTTACTAAGTAGGATTTCGTATGAAACTCTGTCATAGGCTTAACATTTTCTCCGACTTATTGTAATTTTGTTGTGTGTCTTGGTGTGTATAAATAAATTCAGTGTAGCAGAAACAAAGTGTTTTTATTAAAAGGACCCACGGAGCGCCATCCTAACAAATTGGTGTCAGAAGTGGGATCCCAGGAAAAATCGTTGAGTACTGGGATCTATAGGTGTAGGCGTCGCGAATTCGTTTCCACTCGTCTGCACCATAGTATTTGTTGGCTCCGTGGCCTAGTAGTCCTTTCGGTAAGTGGTCGATGATATGCCTTGGGTTCCTCAAAAGCCTAAGCCCGCGCTACTGCATTCCACGTGATCGACGATCAGCCTGCGCTGTTGAGCGTGAGCCCGCGTCACACCGAAACACCTCCTGCTGCCGTGATCGACGATTAGCCTCCGCTGTTGAGCGTGAGCCCGCATCACCCTGGAACACCTCCTACTGCCCTGTGGTCGATGGTCAGTCTCCACTTCCGAGTGCGAGCCCGCATCACAAGAGAACCTTCCATCGAGGTCTCGCTGACGACCTCTGCTTACACATCAAATCCATCATCAGACCAGAAGTCCTTTTATCACCATCATAGGACGGTTGACTCGCCATCATCACCAGCTCACGTAGACCTTCCATGTAACAAGCTTCACGAGCATAGCAACGTGCCCAAGGTACCGCGTAATACGACTCCCTGAGTTGCCAAATCGCCGGGCCTCCGAACTTGACGTCATCGCTGCACTTCTAGCCAAGTGTTGCTCTACTTTTTGGTTTTTGGAAGTCTCCAAAATTTAAGTGAGTGCTGAATTTCTTAAAGTGAATTTTTATTTCAATGTTTAAAAAGTGAATTTAGGTAAAAGTGAGTTTTCGTAATTTCAAATTTTATTTTGCATGCTAAATTTTAAATCTATTGTTATTTCTGTGCGTTTCTGATGATATGTACTCCATTTTAATTATTTAACGTTTTTAGTAAGTTCAAAGTTGAAGAAGTCCAAAAAATGTCTGACAAAATCACGCTTTCAGTGTTAACCAATTTTATTAAAACCTACAACGGCGATCGCGAGTCATTAACCGCATTTTTGACGAATTGCGAAAATGCAATTTCGTTAGCCAGTACAGACCAGCAGAATTTTATGTGCAAGTATATTATTTCACAACTCGAAGGCAAAGCACAATTAGCAATATGCTTAAAAAGACTCAATACGTGGTCTGAAATAAAACAATTTTTAAAATCTACTTTCGGGGAGAAAAAACACTCGACCCATTTACTTGTAGATTTACAAAACTGCAAGCAATTGAGGATGTGACGCAATATTCAATTTGACTTGAATCATGTCTCACACGTATTTTATCTGAAGTTCATTACAGCTGTAAGGATGACAAAGAACTTATAGGTAGATTAGCTGCTATGGAAGATTTGGCCCTAAATACATTTTTGTTAGGTTTAAATTCAAACTTTTCACACATTGTGCGTTGTCGGAATCCCAAAACATTGTCCGACGCTATTTTTCATGCAATTGAGGAAGAAAAGATCTATAACCTTTCTCAAATTTCTCAAAGATCATTTAAACAATGCACAATTTGTCAAAACTTTGGCCATGTCGCTTCCAATTGTTATCATAAAAATTATTCTACACCTAATGTTCATCAAGTTAATTCAGAAGATCATAATTTTAAAAATAATCATTCCTATTTCAACAATAATAAAATGTGCGCATACTGTAAAATTCGAGGTCATACAATAGGCGAATGTCGCAAGCTTAAGTTTGAAAATGATTCTCGCAACGCGACACTATCCAGTACACATACACTAAAAACTCATAGCTCTGCAAATAATATCCATTCTAATGTGCATATTGTTGACACTTCTAATGAAAATGATAATTTAAACTAAATGAGGTTCCGGTTCCGTGTCTGCCGAAACCTAATGTTAACAATTTAAATGACACGAAAAACCTTTTTATTAAAACCTGTGTTCCTAAATTTTCTTCAACACAGGTTAGCGCAAGTAAAGGTACTACAAGTCCTTCAAACTGTGTTCCTAAATTTTCTTCAACACAGGTTAGCGCAAGTAAAGGTACTACAAGTCCTTCAAACTGTGTTCCTAAACTTTCTTCAACACAGGTTAGCGCAAATAAAGTTAATAAAAGTCCTTCAAACTGTGTTCCTAAATTTTCTTCAACACAGGTTATTAGTGCAACTAAAGATACTACGTGTCTTTCAAACTGTGTTCCAAAATTTTCCCCAACACAGGTTAGTGCACACAAAAGGTCTTCTATTAAAGGCCGTGTTCCTAAATTAATTAAATTCGGATGAAATTAAATGCCTTTCCACTGAGTTTCCACTGAAATCCAAAAGCCATTCTCTTTGTGGTCAATTCTCTGTTGTACAAGTTAATGCGTCTCAGGTTCAGTTTATTTCTAACAAAAAAAGGTTACCTTGTGTTCCTAAATTATTTTAAACACAAGTTTCAGAAAATTCAGATAATTCTAAACGCAATTTCTCATCTCGTGAAAATTGGAGTTCTTTTCCTACGGATTGTTCACGTGAAAATAATATCAACAATATATTTCACGTTTACTTAAAACCTAGTTTTAATGATAAACTTTTACGGTTTTTACTTGACACTGGTTCTACTATTTCTACTATGTTTCCTTGGTTTTTAAACCAATCAGTCATTGAGCCTGACCTTATAACAATTAAATCTGATATTTATAATTCAAAATACTTATCTCGTTATCCATTAAATGCAACTATCAATTCCAATTTAAATAATTCAAGTTTACATTTATCAAAACAACAATTTATTTCGTGTCCAGTTTCACTGGACTTTGACAGCACTGTTACACATTTCAAACAGCTGTCCATGGTACCAAATTCCGCTGAGTTGCAATCAGCTGAACGCGAACTTGAAACTGAACAGTTTGTTGACTCTAACTATAAAGTATTCTTTTTCTTGTTTGTTAAGGTTCATAATTATGACGAATCATTTTGCAAAACTATTAGCATTTCGTCTATTTTTATAAACGTATATAATCGTAATCAATTTATTAATTTTGCTGTTTACAAAAAAGAAAATAAACAGTTAGCTTTCTTGGCTTTTTTAGATAGATTTACTAAACTAGTTTGCATGAAAATAATTTCAATTTATCTTTATTATCTCATGTTCTTATTCATCCCACTGCGTTTTACATGGCTGTAATGGATGCTAGATTTGCGATTAATTCTTAGTGGTTTTACGATGTTACCTAATCTTTAAATTATGCAATAAGATTTACATTATATTATATTTTTGTCTACGATTAAATATCCCGAATTATGTGATTTCAAACTTATATAAAAAACCCGCATTATGTAAGATTTGTTTACATTCAGTCTAAGCCTAACCAACTAGTACTACTTTATTCATAAATTATGTAATTAGAGACTTCACATTTGCATATATTGTATTACCTACACTTTTCTTCCGTATTTTATGAGTTTATGTTTTTGTTTGCCAAGCCAAAACAGGTAATAAGATTGACTCGTTGAGTAAAATTCTTTTAAAAAAGATTTTTGTATTTGTTAAATTTTTACTAACATTGTCATTTTTTTTACTTAACATAATTAAAATGATTATTGCAAAATTATCAACATTAATAGTATTGCTCATATTATGCTCTCTCCGATTACATTGAACGTCGCTGAACACTTTATCTTGTATTTAGCTAAAAAGCTATCATGTTGACAAGATATGAACACTATTATAACGTCTCTTTACTCATGTGCTGTTATTCAACATATATGTAGTTAGTTACTATTAAGTATTATTACTTTACGTTGTATTTTTTTGTTCTAGCTTTACTTATTATTTGCCTTTATTGTTAATGTGAGTTATATATTTTCTATCTGTAAAGCACATTAGCACATTTTGTCATACAATTATATTGTTCTCTTTCCTTTTTATTTTGGAGTATTTTAATTTTTATACATTTTATCCTGCGCTTAATTTTATCAATAATAAAGCTCCGTCTTAAGGGGGGAGATGTTATACATAATTTTACTGTACAGCAATTATAGCTGATAGTGCTTTTAATGTGCTATATAAAACGACTCGCTATGCATAGCGGTGCAGTCAACCCACAAAATTCTATCCGATTAACATTTTCTCCGACTTATTGTAATTTTGATGTGCAAGTATAAATAAATTCAGTGTAGCAGAAACAAAGTGTTTTCATTAAAAGGACCCACGGAGCGCCATCCTAACAGTACGCATTGGTCTCCGGATGAACTTGGACAAAACCCAAGTTATGTTCAACGACCTCGTTAGTCCGGGACCGATTGCTGTCAATGGCGATGCTCTCGAAGTTGTTCGTGAATACGTTTATCTCGGGCAAACTCTACAGTTTGGTAAGAACAACTTTGAGAAGGAGGCTAACAGAAGAATTCAGCTGGGCTGGGCAGCTTTTGGGAAGCTCCGTCGAGTCTTCTCGTCGCGTATTCCGAAGAGCCTAGAGACTGAAGTCTTCAATCAGTGCGTCCTGCCTGTCATGACCTACGGAGCCGAATCGTGGACACTCACGGCACGGCTGGTTCATAAATTCAAGGTTGCTCAGCGAGCTATGGAACGTGCTATGTTTGGAGTATCTCTGATAGATAGAATCCGGAATGAAGTAATCCGGCAGAGAACCAAAGTTGCCGACATAGCTCACAGAATAAGCAAGCTGAAGTGGCAATGGGCCGGCCATATTAGCCGTAGAACCGATGACCGTTGGGGTAGACGTGTTCTTGAGTGGAGACCGCGAATCGGACAACGTAAGGTAAGACGCCCTCAGGCTAGGTGGAGCGACGATCTTCGCAGGGTGGCTGGTAGCAACTGGATGAGAGTTGCCGAGAATCGAGCTGAATGGCGTGTAACTGGAGAGGCCTACGTCCAGCAGTGGACTGGATAGGCTGATGATGAACTTGTCAACATTATAATCACATAAAACATGATATACTTACCTATTATATGTATTAACAACATAACGCCTGAATTCCTTAAAGGGTAGGCAGACATGTATTGTACAACAACATTTTGGCTGGTAAAAAAATCTCTTCAGCTAAAATGTTCTCTTCAATAAACAAGCATACTTACAACGAAGTCGTATTTCGTGTTCCTCTGTGTGTATTCGCTTAGTTCTTCTAAACTACTTAGTGTGTAGTTCTTCTCCATCATTTAGAGAAGGAACTTATTCCCGAAGGTTTCTTACCTAAAACTTAATTAAAGCACAGAGATCTCGATATTTTGACGTCGCTAAATGAGTTAGCTTCGCTAGATTGTCCCGCCTTCCCGACAACACCACAAAGAAAAGTGAAAAATGAAAGCTGCTGATTTACTTGACATGTATATTTTATTTTTCCTGTTCCCCAAGTTAATCTTGTCAGATTGCCGTTCCATCCAAATTCGTTTTTAGTGGGAAATAAATGTTTCTCACCCTCCGGGAGGGTCACCACCAGCATGACGTTTGTGCTAAAGTTAACCATCGCGGACGGTCAACGGCATTAGGTTTGAAACCGTGTTATAAAACACTGTAAAACGAAGTAAAACATGTTTTCAGGGGGCCTTGTCGATACGCAGTATCTCTGGTGGTATTTTCACGTACTAGTGGGGTGGGGACGTGAAATAGGAAAAAATAAAGAAAAGTATAATAACAACCACTGATCCTGAGACAGGGGTGAAAATGGTTGTCCACCCCTGAAATACTGGCCTCCAAAAATTTTTGTTTTTTTTTAATAATAATGCCTGGATTTTAACCAACGCATTTATGTACCAATAAATCTTTTTAAAATATAGGTACAACGTTCAGGGTGGGTACAAATGTAGGGTTTTAAAACCCTACATTTAAAAGGAGGCTGAAACCCCTAGTTCGGTATCCATTCTCCTTTAATACATTCATAAAAATCTATTGTGTTCATATCACAGGAACGTGGGTAACAACGTGTTCTCGTGGCTGCCGGGCACCGGTCTGCAGCGTCTGCTCCACCTGAAGGCGCACAACAACCCCAACCTGCGCCACTTCCACCCGCCCGACATGCTGCCCCGGATACAGGTACTGTCACGGTGGACGCGCCACGTAGTACAGCTAAGCAGAACAGAAGCCTCGTCCAAACTGGCGCGATATCGAGGGCGCGACAGGCAGCGCAACCCTAGTCGCGCCCGCGATATCGCGCCTGTTTGTGGGAGCCTTGAACACAGACAGTATCAGAAACTTATCATCAACGACCTCAATCATTTGTGACTAAACGACGAAAGGTAATGGTGCCGAAGGAATGGTCTCTTGTACACCCAACTAAACTATCACTAAAATTCCTTACTTTTGGCTATGAAAATCTTAGAGCTATTATGCAAACAAATTCTCAAAAAAAAATATTTTGACACAACTAAAATCGAATTTGACAATCGCGTCAATTCTTGTTACAGCTGGAGGCGCTTGGGGGCTTCCTCGACGTGTTTTGTTTATGGAATTTTTCACTTTTTGTATGAAAAATATGAAAAATGATTACCTACATGTTGAGTTCTCGGGGTTTATGTTGTGTTTTATAAAGTGGGTCGAAATTTTCATTATTTTTACGATAGGACACGCACCATTTTCGAGATAAAAACGAAAGAAAAGATACAACAAATTAATTAAAAAACAAAAACCCGTCTGCAAAAACCTATAACCGAAAAGAGAAACAAGCATTGAACTTGGTTTTTTATAAGGTATTGCAGGCGGGTGAAATATGGTGTAACAAAAGTTACACCATATTTCAGGGTATTGGTTTGCCCCGCTTGCAAAGTTCAATGCATGTTTTTCTCTTTTCGGTTATAGGTTCTTGCAGTCGAGTTTTTTGTTTTTTAATTAATTAGTGTTTGCACCTAAAGTCGAGGTGCGATTATAAATAGTCAGAATCGATAGGTGAAAAACTCGACCAATAAAAAAGTATAGACGGAGCCGTCGTAAGCATTCGCGACGAAATATGTGAGGACTACTTTCGGCTTTGTGCGCGTAACTCGGTGTAAGATATCGTAGATTTGCGCATGTGTGTTAGAGAAAAATGTTGCATGTGCTGAGACTCCCAAGTGTGAAAGATACACTTTGGTGAAAAGTTTTGTTATTAGGTAGTATTGTGTTTTATTTGTCTTGGTAGTATTGTGTTTTATTTGTAATTCCCACGTTATATCAGCTGGGAACCTAAAAAATATCATATCAAACATAACTATTATTTGAGTATATTTTATAAATACTTACGTATCATAAAACATGCCTAATGTACAGTCACGGACTTTAATTGATGTGCCACCTTCAAACTTTTAAATTTTGCAGTTTCATACATTCACCAGATTACACGATTAAACACGAACTCAAATCGCACGCTCGTAAACAAGATGACAAATAAATTACTTTTAATCCGAAATAGAAATCCATAGAGGTTGACTAATAAGTTCTCATTGATAAAAATAAATACAATGTTGCATTAAGTTTTACCAAACTATTTGATACCGACCTCCTTTGAATCATATAACTCATTTAATTCTGAAAACTTAAATGAAGACAGTGACAATTGAAATATCGATGTCAGAGACGTTACTTTCGAACTTGTCAAAATGACTATTATTATTTCTCCGTACACTAACGTTACTATCGCAACAGTAACCTAGCAACGATTGTTTATCGTTGCTAGGTTACTGTTGCTAGATCTGCAATTGGTTGACTTTGGGTAGTCACTCTGCTGTCAAGTTTGTAGTTCTGGCTCTCAGGTTAGCCAACCGGTAAAGATTATGAAATATAATATAATTTTCTTCTTCTAATACAAAGACATAATATGACTTTGCGTGTCGGGAACCGAATAAATCCGATTTGCATTACACGGCTAAAATACGAACACTGCCAGGTGGCTCATCAATTAAAGTCCGTGACTGTACCTACTCGAAAACTAAATATGCAATAATAAGTTTAATAAAAACGCACTAGTTGTAAAGTGTGTCCGTACAAAAATCACAACTTCCCTTACTTTTGGGAAAAATTAATGATCTTAACTTGCAATACTGACACAATTTCGTCTAAAACTCGTGTTCCGACAAATTATGTCAAATATTTTTGCGATTTTGTTTAAATTATGCAGAAAATCGGTTACTTATTTATGAAAAGTAATCCCAAGGACTTGTTTTGAAAGCATGAGTTGTTTTTGCAGCAATTTACGACACAGGATGGCGTAATTTCGCAATTCTTATTTAACCCTCAGACCAACAAAAAAGGAAAGACGGATCACGCCGTACATCAAAAGTGAAGCCACAAAACTATGCTCCTGCAAGTAAACACACAGGTTCACGCACACACCTACACTAAAACTATGCTCATCGCTCCTACTACGTCACGAGCCGTGTCGTCTAGTAACCATCAATAAAAAAAATAGAATTATGCCTTCTTGTGTAGTGAAAACTTGTAAAAACAATAGCAAATCACATAATAAGTCTCAAGGAATCACTTTTAACTTGTACGTACGGTACTTGAAATAACATCGTTTTTAAATTTAATTATCTATGAATTTTAGGTTACTTGGAACAAAACACCCCAAGTAACACATCAAAGCAGTATAACGGCCGACTTACAGCATTTCTGTATCGTTATCGCATTTTGAGTTAGTTTTATAGTAGCATTATAAATGTCTATACGGCTACTGTAATGCTTATTTGGGCACAAATTAAAAAATAGGTTCACAATAGTTGTTGAATTGCATTACAGGCGCATTATATTAGCATTATTGTGGCCAAAAAAGGTATCAATCGCCTTAAAGTAGCATTATTATTGTCAATGAAGTTGCCAACCGTACTACAAAAACATTATACTAGCAATATTATGTATAATGAAGATGTTAATTGCATTACAAAAGCATTAGACTAGCATTAGAATGTAGTATAGGAATTATTGGAGCTATTTAAGTGTTCACAGTTAGAACTTAAATAAACCCTACATCATTGCAAAAACATCTCTAATACCACGGTACAAATGTTATAATACAATTAACGTTGTAATTTAACTAATTTGCCTAGCAATATAATATGGACGAAGACGGTCAAAAGTGACACCATATTTGTTTGCATCAAAACAAAATGATATAAGTTTTTGACTCTTTCGTTATTTCATGCCTTCAAATATTACTCGCAATTTAGTTTACTGTAAATGTCTATATAAGTTTCATTGAAAATTTTCACGCGCCTCCTATATTTTGTGGTTTTGGTCTAAAATGTTATAAAAAGATATATGTGAAATAACGAAAACAATTGTATAGTCCTAGTGTAGAACGAATTTTGTATAGCTAACATAATAGTATTGGTTGGGCAGCATTAAATAGGTCTATTGCTTTTAAAAATAGGTCCGAATGATAAAATTTTTAGGTTATAAAATATTTACAAAATGGTGTCGGTCTATAGCAGCCCAGTGAGCCTTTAAAAAGGCTAATTAATGCCGCTAGTTGTATAAATACTCACACGTGAACAATTATTAGGCCAGAAGCCAGAGAGAAGACTTTTGATGAACCACTGTAGTGCCATAGTCTATAAAGTGGTTCTATATGGGTTCACCGGTATACCAGCAGACTTCATGTAGACTGAAATAGTGCCATTACTTGAACGTAATTTTGGGGATCCTTGAGCAAAACAATAAAACCCATTTTAGAATTTATACAACTTGAATCCGTTTGCCAACATTTTGTGAAACAAAATGCTGCACTTATTTTTACCTATATTAAGTTACACGTACAATGAAATCGCAACTTAGTTTTGTTATTAGCGTATTATAATCGTTATAAACATACGGTTAGGCAACACCCCAGTTAAATTAATAATATATAATATCTATATGCCCACCATAAAAAATACTGTTGTTTTTTTGATCATATAATATGTGCTTTTCCCCAATATGGCCGACAAAAGGTTTTACGAATATAGTAAAATTAATGTATATTCAGCTTTACACATTTCAATAACTCACGTTTATTTGATTTAAGAGCTGTTAGCTGTACAATAGTTCAGTTGATCTTTAAAAATGCAAGCATTAAATTGATTCACATGTATGCTGTTCAGCAGTACTAGGCTTTTACTTACCACTTAAAAGTGCTATTACACAACAAAGGGCACTAAAAATAGCTCAAATCTATATATCGGATTACGGTGCATTATAATGGTACATGTTTATGCTATTAAGCAGCAATAAGCATTATCTTGCTACTTAAAATGCTTTTGTAGACCTTAAGGCACTAAAAACAGCTGAAAACTGTATAGCAGATTAACGTGGCATTATAATGGTTCATGTATATGCTATTAAACAGCATTTTTTTACTACTTAAAATGCTATTGTAGATCCAAATACACTAAAAACAGCTGAAAGCTGTACAACAGCATTGTGGTTTGCTGCACTAAAACTAAAGGCTTTATAAAAGCATTTTGATATGCGAATCGCGCCAGTATGTAAGAGCCTTTACGTGCCTCACATTTATGAGCGCAATGTTCCGTCCGTCTATATATCCTTTTTATTGGTCTGAGGTGAAAAACGTCAAATTGAGAATAGCAAAATTGCCATTTTCACTTATCTCAGTGCTGTCAAACTAAAATAAAGTTAGATAAGTTGTGTCACTTTCGTCTATTTCAGAATGGGAAAGCATCGTTTGACAGGAATAAACTAAATTTTGGTGATTTTTAGTCTAGTTTAGAGGCATTTGTACAAGAGAATCGGCACCACTGTGTGTCTAATGTGTTTCTAAAGCGTTTACTTGCTCTCTTATCTTAAAGACTGTCCACTCTGGCACTCTGTCTGCGCCAGCATCACAAGTAACATGCGCGGTATTGCCCAAGTGTATCGAGAGATAACCGCGCACTAGTGTTCGTCATTGCCGCGTACGGAAAAGTACGGATTCAAGATTCGTTCGCAATTCTTTAAAATCAATTGTTTTCCTTCTGCAACATCACCCGGTAGCGAGAGTAGTAGCGAGCCTTGATGAGTGCCAACTTTATGTTGAGGAAGGTCTTCCGATGTCATTGATACACTGATACCTCGCCCGCCTGCGTCCGCCCTCGCCACACGCGGTCACATTATCCTTGTTTACTACTACTGCCGTAATGTACCGAGTGCCCTCGCGATCCTCGCTACGTTATTGCTTGATAAACATCTGTTGGTGTCAATGACTATATAGCCTCTTTGGTTGGGGTGAACCAGTTCACACGCAACCCAATTCATTTTACGGATCGTTATCGGCTAAGATGACAGTGGTGTCGATTCTCTTGTCACAAAGGTCTCTAAACTAGACTAAAAATCATTCTTTAGAGATTGTTTTGTCAGAATAGCGATCAAATTCTCATAGCCAAAAGTAAGGAATTTTAGTAATAGTTTAGTTCGGTGTACCTACAACTGAATCGGCACCACTGTCATCCATACAAAAGAATAATATTAGTAGTAGGTACTAAACAAACAAAATTAGAGAGGGCAAATAATAAACGCGTGCGTGCGCGCAGACGCTGGTGCTGTCGTACGCGTACCACTGCTGCGAGTTCATGCCGCTCATGGAGCAGGAGGAGGAGGAGCAAGCGGCCGAGTCGCCCTCCGACCTGGTGATCCTGCCGCCGCAGCACATCGATCCGGCCGCCTGGGCCAACACCACCGACATCTGGGCGCACTACTGTACGTACCCGTTACCTGACTGATGAACTTCACTCACTGAGGGCTACACTCTATTTGTCAACTGTTGTCTAAGCTTCTTTAGATAGATGCGTAAGTTTGTAAGTTTATGAAGTCTGCTGTAACATACAGTATGTTAACTAACAAAAGGCGTTCCCGTTAACCCGCAATAGTATAGCGTCCATAACTCCATACATGCTAAAAAAATATTACTTAGGTATCTACGTCAAAAAAAAAAAATAGGTGAAATATTCACAAAACTATTAAATTGATACGTAAAAGAAACACTCTGTACACGCATACTTGTATTTCAACGTAGAAAGTCAAGTGTGACAAGTGTGCG
Organism: Lithophane semibrunnea; assembly: GCA_947363905.1. NCBI lineage: Eukaryota > Metazoa > Arthropoda > Insecta > Lepidoptera > Noctuidae > Lithophane > Lithophane semibrunnea. The sequence goes on along the minus strand of OX376199.1, from coordinate 17,930,916 downwards.
TGTACACACGGCTACACATCAAGCTATACATTTCCAGTATAAGCTGACCTCGCATTGTACGGAAATCCTATATAATGCGAGATCAGCATAAACTGGAAATGTATAGCTTGATGTGTAGCCGTGTGTACAGTGTTTCTTTTCTGTAAATAAAAACTTTTTCCCACAATAACACCTTAATGATCTCACAAAACAGGGCTTCCTCTCTTCTACCCTTTTGCTGTTGCGTACAGGGTCCATAATGATCTAAATTATATAGTTACCAATTATATAGTTACCACATAAGTACACATTATGGTAAAGCAATAAAGATATTGAGTATTGAGTATTTTCCGTATCAATTTAATATTTTTTGTGAATATTTAACTATATTTTTTGAGGTTTTCAAGAAGTATGTAGAGTTAATTCGTGCTATGTACAGTCAATCTCGTACCTACTACGTCCGGTCGGCTGCTGGCAATACCGACGAGTTCAGTGTGGCTGTAGGCTTGCACCAAGGGTCGGCTTTAAGTCCTTACCTCTTCCTGTTGATTATGGACGCTCTGACGTCGGACATACAGGAAGAGGCACCCTGGTGCATGCTGTTTGCCGATGACATTGTTCTTGTCGGTGAAGATGAACCTGAGATCCAGAGCAGATTGGAGAAATGGCAACAGAAGCTGGAGAATGTTGGCTTGAAAATCAGCAGAATCAAAACTGAGCATATGTTCTGCGATTTCGGCGGTCTCTCCAGTTCGCTTGATGGCGCACTTCTCCCAATCTGCTCCGACTTTCGGTATCTCGGTTCACTCGTGCAAAGCGACGGCGAAGTAGATTGTACGGTTAAGCACAGAATTAACAAGAAACGATGGATGGACTGTGTGAAAGATGATATGGCTAGAAAAGGGGTGACTACCGAGATGACGGCTAATAGAGAAGTATGGAAGAAAGGAACATGTTGCGCCGACCCCAAATAAATTGGGATAAGGGCAGGAGAATGATGATTTTTTGAAGTTTTCACCATTGTTTAGAGAATTTATTCCGGAAGGTTTAAGTGTATGGTACATTAATATATAAAAACTATATTTTTTTCTTTTTATTGTATTTATTTTTATTCTGTATAGACGCTATACCTACTATTGCAGGTTAACGGGAACGCCCTTCGTTAGATAACATACTGTATAATTATACCTAGTGGTTCATGTTGGCAGTCAACGTGTCAGAGCTGAGCGGCGTGGCGGGGGCCGGGGGCGCGGGGGGCCTGCAGGCGATGCTGGAGGGCTGGGCGGGCGCGGGCGCCGTGGAGCTGGGCGAGCGCGACCTGCGCCCCGACGCGCCGCGCAGTGTGCAGTGTCTGCCGCTGCCAGGTGAGTCACACACCAGTATGGGCTTGCTATGCTTACGAATCTATCTTCTTGACATTACCATATTTAGTGTTTCGTGTCCAAGTTGGCATATAGGAACACTTGTTAAGACGCTGACAACAGATAAACCGCGGTCACTGTCAGATTGCATCGAAAAGAAAGAGAAGCGCGATGACCTAACTTCTTGTAATTTATTGAAAAATATGAAGGAATTATCGGTTTATTAAAAAAAGAGTTGAATAATCGAAAATTAAAAACAACCAAGTTCTGCATTCAAATAAGACATTCATGATACATAATTAAAATACCAGCGTACGATATTTAATACAGGTTTTGCATTAGAACTCAAGTTTACTATTAATTTGTAACTAGATTTTTTTCTTTCAAAACGTGTTTTGGTAACAACCAAGTTCTGAGAAATATGTTCAAGAATAACATATATTTTTTCCGCTGCCACAAACTACATAACAACGTGTAACGTTAAATGCGCAAAACCTCAGACACCCCAAGTTCTGATTTTTAATTCAATTGACCTATGACAGAGAGAAAAAAAAACATTTAAAAAATTGTAAAGGTTTTATGTGCTGTTTTAGTTTTACTGGCAATTCAGAGGCCCTAGTGTGAGTTTCTTTTAACTATCTCGATTTTACGCATCGACCGCGTTCGGCGTTCCGATTGGCCCTTCACTGATCTTCACTGGGGAAGGACCAATCGGAGCACCGAACGCGGTCGATGCGTAAAGTCGAGATGGTTAAATGAAACTCACAGGGCCTCTGATCGTTTCTTGCGTCTGCGACGACGCTCTATCGAGGGAGTGTTCGTCACCGGGCCGCTGCACCGCGCTGACAGGTTTGCGCATGTGATGGCTTGGGTGTTCCCTTGTTTCGCAGACAGAAATTTCATAGAATTTCGATTCGCAGAAAATTTTTATATTTTAAAATCATTGGTCCTTGTATTTTCATTTCGAATATTATTGTTTTAACGACTATTTACTTAAATGAAACATATTTCACAGAATTCAATGAATTTTTCAAACAGTAGAATTATTTTTTAACAAATATTGTTTGTCCGAAAATCATTATCCATAACACGTTCATTTTCTTTACATTGATGTCCGAATTAACGTACCTTTGTGTGCCGTTTATCAGTTAATTGACCTTTGTTATATAAAATTAGTCATAATTAGGGTATTATGAGTAACAATAACAATAAAAAAAAAGTTTATGTTTTATTATACGATGTTTTATAAATAGCTCATTATTGTGTTAGGTTTCAATTTATTAATAGGTAATTTATGGATATTGTACTGGCAACACCGAAAGATTGGATATGGATTGGATTGGATTGGATATGTAAAATGGCGCGATAACGGGCCTTCTGGGTCGGGCGCTCATGACGGTAGGACGTGTTAGTGGCTGTGTCAGTTTAAAATATGGATCGGCATGGAATACTTGGAGATCTACTGTAAATTAAGGTAACCTGTTAGTTTTATCATAAATATTGGAATATTAACTAACTAGCGATATTATGTGGGGAATAGGAGATGTGATGGTATGGTGTAGAATATTGAATATGATGTTGGCAAAGAAATATAAATGACTGACGAAATATCTTGGTGTTTCATCTTATTTCCCTAATCCTTGAAATACTGTAATTATGTGGTAATAATAGACAGTTAGAGATTATGATATTGGGGTAACGACTTGAGATCCATTTGGGATTTAGTTATGGGTGGGTGTTTCTTACATTACCTCAGTAACCATAATGTTCAAAAATTCGAAATTTTGTTTTAGATAATTATCTTTACTTCTAAAACTATTCTGTCATAATATTGAGTACTATATTAATTGAATCTCCTAATATTGCAAGAACTGAAGTCATATTATTTCCTAAGTATTGTATTATATAATGTGTATTATTCCGAATGTTCATTTATAATAAAATTGTTAGTCCTAAAACATTAGCTAAAAATTAGGTTTTAGTGACACAAACGAATCGCTGTAAATCCGGCTCCACGCAGTCTTGTATGCCCTACCCCTAGAGTGTAATTTAAAATCGTGTAGGCGCGGAGGGATGAGGTCCGCGGTCCGCGAGTTGAGGAGCAGGTGGTTGTAACGTTCGCCGCCGCGGCTGAGGCTGGCCGGTGACGCCGGCCAGCAAAACGAAGCTGCGGTGGCGAGCATTAAACCATCTGCGACGATAAGCTCGCGTGGGACCGCCGGAGCCTCGCAGCGCCGGAGCCGTGACAGAAACCATGCCTGCTGCATGTTGCATGCTCGCTTGTATGCTGCATGCATGCTTGCTTGCATGCTCGCTTGAATGCTGCATGCTTGCTAGCATGCTACATGCTTGCTTGCATGCTGCATTCTTGCTACATGCATGGTGTATGCTTGTTTGCATGCTTCTTACAGGGTCGGGTCGTGTTCCATGCGCGCCTCAAAAAGATGTCAGCACAATTGGCGGGGTCCGCTAGGACCGATGCCTGTCAGGGTTGCGGGAAAGTCCGAATGGGATACCGGGACCTTGGCATCAGGCAACTGAAGGTACACGGGCACGCAGTCTGACACGCCCTTCCGCTCCGCCCAGAGCGGGAGAAGTCATTGGATGATTTCCCAACCTCAAAAAAAAAGAAAGAGCACTCCGGCTAATTAGGTTAGGTTAGAACTGTGAGCGACACTTTACTTCTGTATCACTCATTTTATCTCAAAAAGAAAAATAAACACAGTTCGCAGCAATGATATTATATTAACGGATATGTTATACACTCACAAAACAACCGAAAACAGTGTTCCGCGCAGCAGCGGCACACATACCCACGTTTCATTCATTTTACTTTTCACTACAAGTAAAAACGTTACAATTGGAATGTTTTCGAGTCTTCACGATTACGCGCTTATAACATAACTGTTAATATAATATCATTGGTTCGCAGATTATGAAGTCACTATTACGTACTGAGAAGATTATTTTTGTAAACGCGGTGTTGTTATTTTATAAGAGGGTAGTTATGCATTTTGTCAAAGGTATGAATTGAAACGTTTGGAAAGTGACACTCGATGAAATGTTTTTCTTTGTAATATGTTTTATATAAACTAAACAATATGAGTATAAAGAATATTTGATTTCTTTATGAAATGATAATATAAAAAAAAAATATGTGAAACGAAATTCTATAAAAATGTCTTTAAAACAACGTACAACCGATGGCTTGATCTATTAATAAATAGACACGGCAACGTATTCAATGAAGATTTTTTGAAAAATGTGCCCTATTTTAAAACGTGGTTCAATTGATTCTGCTCGTTATTGTGATCAAACTATTTTCAAGTTTTGTGCATTTAACGTCACACGTTGTAGATTTGGCAATTTTTTTTGTGTAAGTCAAGCCTGCTTTTACCGTTTGCCTGTTGTCAGCGCCTTAAGCCTCGTGTTACCTGGTGCCCTGTGTGCTCAGGCCCGTTCCTGCCGTGCGTGGACCTGTTCGACTGGTGGACGTTGCGCTGCGGCGTGTGGGCGGTGTTCCTGCTGGCGCTGCTTGGCAACGGCACGGTGGTGTTCGTGCTCATCTGCAGCCGCAGCCGCATCGACGTGCCACGCTTCCTCGTCACCAACCTCGCCGCCGCCGACTTCTTCATGGGCATCTACTTGGGTGACTATCACTTAGCATTGGCTGCCGAGTTTACTATTACAGTACAGTAGTTGTGTCGCGGCGCCATTAACTTGTCTTGTTTTAAGAAAGATTGATTATTACAATATAACTGTTACACTAACCGGCGGGCTTTTTTTAAGGCAACGGCTATGGTATTTGTGAGCCGATCTATATGCTTTTTAAGAGATGTCTGCATGAAGGTGTGTTCCCGGTGGTGTGGAAGCGAGCTAACATTACCCCATTGCATAAAGGTGGCTCAAAACATCGAAAAATATAGACCCATCTCGATTCTGCCGACCTTGTCAAAGCTTTTTGAAAGACTTGTTTACAACGAGATTTACCCTCTTCTTCATAATATTATCATTCCTGAACAACATGGTTTTGTTAAGCGCCGATCTACGACATCTAACCTGTTATTATTTGCTAGTTACCTTTTAGAAAATGTTGATAGGCGCTTACAAATAGATGCAGTCTACATAGATTTCAAAAAGGCTTTTGACATGGTCGATCATGAAATTTTGCTAAACAAAATCACTTACAATGGAATACGTGGTTTATTGCATTGGTTCGTGTCGTATCTCAAAAACCGGTCACAGACGGCTGTCGTTAATGGTCACCAGTCTGTCTCTGTTAATATTACTTCCGGAGTTCCACAGGGTTCTATTCTGGGACCGCTATTATTCATTATTTATATCAACGTTAAGAAATTATTTAAAGAGTCCAAATTCTTGCGACTTCAAGTCATCAGCGTACATCGCAGATGACTTGAAGGCGTTTAAAGTGATACGTACTATGGAAGACTGTCAGTCATTTCAGGAGGACCTAGACAGGCTAACTGCCTACTGTATTGACAATAAGCTGCATCTTAGTATCCTCAAGTGTAACTATACAGGGCGTTAGTGTAAACATCGTTATCCTTGAAACCAGTGGTTTGGTTTAATTTATAGAACGTAAAATCAATGGAAAAATACAACTTTTTTTTTTAAAGAAACTACTTTTTTCCACAAGAATATTTCACCCTGCACGCAAGGGCAAAGAACTTGCGTCTCAACACGGCGGCCGGCGGTTGGCGGGGGCGGGCGGGGCGCGCGGGACGTTACATGACCGGCCGTCAGCTGTTTCGCAGCTCTCGAACGCGTATCCATGAGTATCGGGACAGTGACGGATATTTACTTTTTAAAATCTTTTAATGAAAATAAGGTTTTTTATTTGTTGTTACTGGGCCGTTTATTTTTATATTTATGTCAACTACCCATGGTTTGATTGACAACGGTGTTTACCCTTGCATACTGTATACACTTTACTAAGAATAATTTCATCTTCAACTTTAATTACAACCTTAACTGTATCCCCTTAAATAACATTTCTATAGTGAAGGATCTTGGTGTTCTCTTTGATGTAAAACTGTCCTTGAACCAGCATTTCGAAGCCATAGTCAATAGTGCTTTTAAAATGTTTGGGTTTGTAATGAGAGCTTCAACAGAATGTAAGCGTACCTCAACCTATCTCTATCTGTATAAGTCGCTCATTCGCTCTCAGTTAGAATATTTGGAGCCCCTTCTACCAAAAGTATGTTGTTGGAATAGAAAGGGTCCAGCGCAAGTACCTCCGTGCTATGTACTACAGACGCTATGGGACTAAGAGTTATCTGTCATACTCCCAGCTTCTTGATAAGTATAAGCTCATTAGCTTGGAGAACCGGCGCAAATACCTGCAGGCCAACGTGCTTCATGATATTTTTCACAATAAATTTGACGCCTTTGAAATAACAAGTAAGCTGTCTGTTCCCTGAACAGTTCATGTGCGTCAGGTTCGTGCACGTACTCTGTTCGCGCTAAATTCGTGTCGTACGAGCTCTGGCTTACGGTGCCCTATTCGTGGAATGTTGGAAACTTGGAATCCTATAATTCAAATTTCATTGAGATTGATATATCCTCTCGACTGTGAGACGCGCGTTGACGCGCGGCTAGTGATTATGTGATACCTACTTCTGGGTGGTCCGTAATCTGACCCCGTGTGGACCACTTGAGATTTGTAACGACGAATTTATTTATTTATTTCAAAATAATTGTTAATTTTGGATATGCTCGTCTAGTGGCAACCACTGATCATTAAATATGTTTTATCTGCGGATAATGCAGTGGACTGTAGCATTACTATTTAAGTTTTGTTAACCGTATATGTTATATGTATTTATGTTGTAGTTGTTTATTATCAACGTCCGGCCCTCGCGACCATGACGTATGGTCTCCCACGTCAGCCCCGCGCGCGCGCCAATCCGTGGGTGACGCCGCTCGCTCCGTCGTAACTAAAACCTATTTAGCTACTTAACCGTAAAAGCTACGGTAACGAATACGAAAAAAAAGCTTGAAAACGAAAGATCAAAGTTATCTATTTTTTTATTATCATCTTTTATACTAAAAAAGAGGTTAAACTTGTAAAAAAAAGCGGCCATTTTTTTTCGAAAAATCAATACTTTGAATTCTCAGACCAACAAAACAGGAAAGACAGATCACGCCGTACATCAAAAGTGAAGCCACAAAACCACGCTCCTGCAAGTAAACACACAAGCTCACGCACACACCTACACTAAAACCAAGGTCATCGCTCCTAGTACGTCACGAGTCGTCGTCTAGCTAACATCACCAAAACAAATATAATTATGCCTTCCTGTGTAGTGAAAACGTGTAAAAACAATACTAAATCACAGAAAAAGTCTCACGGAATCACTTTTCACTTGTAAGTACTTAAAATAACATCGTTTTTTAATTTAGATAACTATGAATTTTAGGTTATTTGGAACAAAAAACCTGAACGAATGAACGAACGAAAACAGTGACATTTAAAGAGCGAGGGTTGCCATAATATGATTTCAAATTTCCCCATCCGATATTTTTTATTTCGAGTAATTATATGTCTGTTTTTTTATGCATTTCCAAGTAATACTGAAAATAAAAATAAATGGATAGTAGCTATAAGAAACAGTCGGAATGATCCAGAATGGCTGCCATCGAAAAGCAGTGTGGTTTGTTCTGATCATTTTGATAATAATGACCTTTATTCAACTAATCGTGGACTTCGCCGTGTGATCAAAAGCGGATATCCTAAAAAGGTATATACAATTTGAAAAACAAAAATGAGATTTTCAGCAACACAGTAATTAAACATAGACTGTTTTATTTTATTTTAGTTAGTTTCTCAGCTTAGACTAGCTAATTTAAATACTACTGTCCCAAATTTTATTTTTTAGATGTTATTTCCATCGTCCAATGAAATTGCGAATTGCAAACTCGGTGTCACAAAGTTCAGGCTCTACGTTCATTCAAGTATGTACTAGTTCTTCATTTATCTTCCTAAGGTTTTAATCAAAAGCTGCCATTACTCTTTTAATTTTTTTTGTAGGACTTACCATACTTGCCTCATGTAGCCATTGACGATAGGACATTACTTATTATTTTTGAATTTAATAAAGTTGATTAAAAATATAATTAAGTACCTATTTTATTTCAAAACAATTTACTTAAAGACTCATACCCACGACGATGATATGATTTACGCTTCAACTACCTTATAACTTATAGTTTAATTTCTGTGTGCATGGTTATTGGAAGAAGCTGTATTACGCTCATTCATTTATATACAGATTGATTTTTCTGTAATTTACTAACCTATTTATATATATACATATATATATTTTTTTAACACTCAATTGAAAATTAATGGATAATTCTAAGTGAAAGAGCGGAGTCTCCTAACACAAGCAATTCTTGCATAAAAGGTGATCTCCTAAATGCACTTGTTTTTGTTTCGGAATTCTTCCTTACAATTGAGGTACAATACCATACTCAACAATATCTTACTCGTACAATATTATTCCCCAAGTTATAGGGAAAAACTTTAATGACAACCCCTTTTACACACACATAGATAAAAAGGTGGCTTCACTTTTGCTGTACGGCGTGATCTGTCTTTCCTTTTTTGTTGGTCTGAGTTTGAATTGAGAATTATACTTGATAAAACTGTGCTAAATAAACATTATCGTAAAGCACGAATATTCTAGTTTATTTTGATTAACACTTGTAAGATTAAATAAAAAAAACAAAAGTATTTACGACATATTCGCAGACACACGCCAAATAACAACACGACCCACGCGTCAACTGCAGATAAAAAATTCTCATCCAATTTTCAAAGCATCTTACACTGTCATCTCGTGTTTTTAAGGCGAACTATTTCATCAGCTATCTATTCTGGCAAACTGTCGAAATAGTATCGCATTTTATCACTAGATGGAATTAAAGGCGACTAGTCGCTTTGGTTAGTGTACTATCCGGGACGTACGAGGCGACTTTTAGGATAGTTTAGTATCGTTAGACGTGTGAGTGGATAATAAAATCAAATAAAATAAAACTAAAACCTTCATGATTCAACGACCAAGTAGTTGTCTCTTGCTCATGGGCGTACCCAGGGGGGGGCAGGGGGGGGCAGCTGATCTCGCAGAAAATCTCGCAGAACATGTATGAACTCGCCTAATTACTAATCAAAGTGTAAACGGGGCCTTATGCTCTAACTTTTAAATAAACTGCGCAGTAGACACTGGCAAAATGCACGGTGCAATTCCAAAAAACCGCGCACGACAGTGGCACACTACTACACTACATATACCAAATGTTTCATGTAGGTGTGTTTGTGTAGTGTGTATGACAAAACAGCCGTAGACGATCCGACCTAAAAATCTGAGTTCCCCCTTAGGCCAGAAGCTGAGTACGCCCATGCACTTGCTGTAGCGCCACTTGTAACTGAATCACAGGGTGTTATGTGATTATGTGTTGTTCGTGTCGTAGGCTGAGAGCTGAGATGTGAGATGCCCAATACATGATCAGGTATTAACATGTACAGGTTTCCTGGCGGTTGTGGACGCCGGCACGCTGGGCGAATTCCGCGCGCACGCCATCGCGTGGCAGATGTCTGGCGGCTGCAAGATGGCCGGCTTCCTTGGCGTGCTGTCGTCCGAGCTGTCCGTGTTCACGCTGGCTGTAATCACGCTGGAGCGCAACTACGCCATCACGCACGCTATGCACCTCAATAAGCGCCTGTCGCTGCGCCACGCAGCCGTAGTGATGGCGGCGGGCTGGGCCTTCTCACTGGCGGCGGCCGCGCTGCCGCTGCTGGGCGTGTCCGACTACCGCAAGTTCGCCGTCTGCCTGCCCTTCGAGACGTCGACGCCAGTGGCGCTCGGCTACGTGGTCACGCTGCTCGTCATCAACGGCGTGGCCTTCCTGGTGCTGCTAGGCTGCTACCTCAAGATGTACTGCGCCATCCGCGGTTCGCAGGCCTGGAACTCCAACGACTCGCGCATCGCCAAACGCATGGCGCTGCTGGTGTTCACGGACTTCCTGTGCTGGTCACCTATCGCCTTCTTCGCGCTCACGGCGGCGTTCGGCGCGCAGCTCGTGTCGTTGGAGGAGGCCAAGGTGTTCACGGTATTCGTGCTGCCGCTCAACTCCTGCTGCAACCCGTTCCTGTACGCCATCCTCACCAAGCAGTTCAAGAAGGACTGCACGCTCGTGTGCAAGGCCATCGAGGAGTCGCGCGTGACGCGCGGCATCGGGCGCTGCCGGCACTCGTCCAACTTCAGCAACCGACAGACGCCCGCCAACACCAACAGCCTAGCGGAGCGCTCGTCGCGCGGCCAGCACGGCGCCGCCTGCGCCTGCCGCCGCCTGCTGCCCGGCGGCAGCACCGGCGCCGCCGAGCGCGCCGACAGCGAGCGCGAGCCGGCGCCGAGCGAGCGCCTGATGAACTGGCTGCGCGCGTGCGGCCGCCGCTCTACGCCTGCGCCCGCGCCGGCTCCCAGAGCCGCGGCCTCGGCTCCGGCGCGGGCGGGCTCGGTATCCTCATCGGTGGAGTTCTCGTCGTCGCGCTCGGACTCGTGGCGCACGTACGGGCGACCGCCGCCGCCGCCGCGCCGCGCCGCATCTTGGCTGGTGGCTCGCAAGACGTCGCAGGACTCCAACCTGTCGTCGTCCCGCAACGACTCGTCAGGCTCGAACGCGACAGCGTCGACGGGCACGTGGCGCACGTCGCGCTCAGGCGGCAGCGCCGCGACAGGCGCGGGCGCGGCGCGGCCCCGCCTCACACGCCAGCCCGCCGTGGACGAGCCGCCCGGCTCGCCGGCGCCGGCGCTGGCCCCGCGTCACCTGCACACGATCCCGTCGGCGGCGGAGGCGGAGCTGCAGCCGGACGAGGACGCGCGCGCCGTCTCCCAAGACTGAGTCCGCTCCGTCCACTAGCCCACTGCGCACGTACCCGCCCCACACACACACACACCAGACAAATAAATGAATGATGTGCTATACAGGCTGTAAGGGTAAACAGTCTTGTCATTCGAACCATGGGTAGTTGACTTAAATATAAAAATAAATGACCGAACACAACAAAAAAAAAACGTCATTTTCATTAAAAGATTTTAAAAAGTTTCTATCCGACAACGTGCTCTCTAGTGAAACAGCTGACTGATTGATGGAGGGGTCGCGCTCGCGGCCGGTCAGTTCACATCCCGTACCCCCCGCCCGTGTTGAGACACAAGTTCGTTGCCCTAGCGCATAGGACAACGAACTTGCGTCTCTTGTGGTAAAATGTAGAATTAAAAAAAAGATTTTTTTTTTGTAATTTTCCATTGATTTTACGTTCTATAAATGAAACCAAACCACTGGTTGCAAGGATAACGGTGTTTACCCTAACACCCTGTATAGTAGACATACTTAATTAATATTTTGTACAGTATTACTGAGGCGCCAAGCGGCGCCCGCCTAGGTGTCGAGGCTGACAAATAAAGTATTATAACAAAATAATTATTTATTTAGGAAAATGTTGACTTATGAGTATTTACGAGTCGATTATATTGCTACAATTATATTTACAGTTGATGAAGGTATACCACCGTACCGTGTACGGCTAGCTAGATAAGACAAGTTGTACATAAAGACGTTGTTGCCGCCCGCACTATACTAAGTATATCCCATGATAATAATAAATTATGAATACGCAGTAAGAGAACAAACTACAGTTAAGTATTAGGTTTTGTATGTTGTTACGCGTTACCGTAGCGTAGTGAATAGTGAGACAGTCGACCAGTGCCAATTACATAAGTACGTTATGATCATGATACACTCTACTTTTATTAACGAAGTACAAACACCCAAATACCTAACCGAACCTACTCAAACATAGTTACCTAGATGTATATCTTTAGATAAGTGGAACATTAGGCCGGGGAAATTAGGTTAACAGCAATTTTTTTCTTGAATCGTGTTTATCAACTTAGCTCTTCAAATAATATTATAAAATTAAACATTTTCCAGTGACGCATTAAGGTGAAAAAAACCGGCCACATGCGAGACGGACTCGCACACGAAGGGTTCCGTACAACCATACATTATTTAACAAATAAATGAAAATACTCAACAAAGAATATTATTATTATTCATCTTAAATTATAAAATCGCAAAGATAAATACTTATGTATTTCATAATGATACTATTCATTACAAAGTTATTTTGTGCAGTTGCAGAATATCACCCATATTTAAATAAAATACCTTATGAATCAGCATTTTAGTATTTGTCGATTAGGTATACAGTAAGTATGTGGTAAAGTACATGATATACAGAAGTTTCAAATTTCTAAGTAGTTAAGTTGTTGAGATAGAGCTCATACAAAAATGGTTTAAAACTGACAACTTTTCATCATTATTGAAGATAAATAAAAATAAAAAAAATTGTTCTCTACTCGATGAGCTCTAAACAATGATATAAATGACATGCCAGTGACAGTTTCTTTTTTAAAATCAAATGTTTATTGTGTGGGGTTTCCACAAATAAATAACAGGAAAATTTTGGTTATTATTATGTAAAAAATTGCTAAAAATAATATAACTATTTCAGAATTAAACATTTTCGTCCACGGAAATTTCAATAAAAATAAAAATTTTTCATTGTACCTCAAGCAAAAATTATAACAGCGATTTTTTTACATAAAATTATCGAATAAATATCCTATCATATCTGAATCCAACAAAATTAAACATAATGTACTATTTTTTTTTTTGCAATAACAGGCGTATTCTAGATTATGTAACAGAGTTAAATATTATATAACAGAGTAAAATTTTGTGTAATCTGTTATTTATGGGCTCTACCTCACTTAATAAAAGAAAATTAAACACAATAAATGAGTATTTAAAAAAAAACTATTTGTTTTATTGTGGTTAAGTTTCTTGTAATTAAGTGAGATAGAGCTTAGAAATAAAAGTTACGTTAGGTACGCCACTTTTAATGGAAAAAATGCTGTTATGCAGGGTCAGTTCACACCGACACGAAGCGACGCCGCGCACTTCTTAAGATAGTGATACAAAATATCACTTTATTTACTAGTTTTACTGCACAAAAAGATACACATTTAATTGAGATAATCCGAAAATGCGCTGACTGAGATCTTGTTATTATCGGACTTCTTGCTGAGGATCTTCCTCCTCAGCAAGAAGTCCGGAATAAGAATACAAACATTTTTCTATTTCTCCATAAAACTTCATATTTATGAAGAGATAAATATAATAATTCACGGTGAATTTCAAATACTTTGTCTGCTGATCGCATTGCCATTTATCCAGACAAATTGTAAGATTATTATAAAATGGACTACAAAAGGTTTGTGAATTGAATTTTTAATAATAAACAACTCTAGGTATAATGCGACTTTGCCCCGAGCCGCGGTAACTATTAACGTGGTAAACTAAAATTAGACGGATTATATTAATTACGAGTTTACCTTAAAAAGGGAGAATCCCTAAAAGTGGAAACACTGGTTGACACGTTCCGCTGCGCCGCTGCGCCGCCGTCGCCGTGCGGTGTCTCGTTTCGCAGCGAGGCGTGGGGCTGCTAGCGACTTCACGATGCGCAGCGCGGAACTAGTGGCCTCTTCAAGCATCGTCGCGTCGCGTCACGTCTCCGGTTTCGGTGTGAACTGACCCTTAGCCTAGGCGTAAATTCCCCGGGCTACTTGGAAACATTTAATGGACAACCGATGCTGTGTTAAATAAATTACTTAATCGAGATGAATGATGTCTTGGATGTTTGTATGATATGATTGTTAATTTAACTTCTTATAATAATATAAAATATGCATAAATGCAACGAGATACTCGGCATCGTACTATACATGGTACCTTGTATAGTCAGTATATACTTGTTAAACTTTTGTAATAATATATATTGGTTAATATTGAGTACATAGTGTTAGCTCGTGTACATACATAGTTACATACTCATGTCTATTTATTGATGTGTCTGACAGACGCGTGATTGAGAGTGCTATTTATTTTATTGTACAATAATTATACGAGATCTGTCTCATTACGTGTTTAATTATACTCCCACATTGATATCTGCCTCAAATTGCTTATCATGATCCTCCTCTATCGAAAATACTGCAGCATTAATTTTAAAATAAATATCTACTTAAATGGTAAAGTTGAGGATGAATGTTAAGTACTTAAGTACTATATTTACCTGCAGCAGGCGTAGCATGGCGCTTTCTATCTCTACGAAGAATAGACATTGCTTTTTCTTTATTAAGTGACAGTTCGTTTCTTCGTTTTTGACATCCACCGTAGAAATCTTTCTACAATCTGTCATTTTGTCTTTCATTTCTAAGGATCTTTGTCTAGGTCTTTTTTTAGGTAGACTATTTCGGAAGAAAGTTTTCTATCCTTACTGTCATAATCACACTGACAACCGATAAATCCTATGACAAAACAAAGAGTTCTGAGTCGAATTATGTAAAAGAGTGAATTTAGTAAAAAGTGCAGTTGACTCTTTCTATTTTGCTGCCGTCGTACTGTCTACAGGAAACGTCATTTTTGTCTACTCTTGCGTCGACAAAACGGTGCTCATGCTACGCCTGCAGGCGTAGCATGGCGCTTTCTATCTCTACGAAGAATAAACATAGCTTTTTCTATACAAAGTGACAGTTCGTTTCTTCATTTTTGACATTGCACAGTAGAAATCCTTCTACAATCTGTCATTTTGTCTTTCATTTCTAACGATCTTTGTCTAGGTCTTTTTAGTAGACTATTTCGGAAGAAAGTTTTCTATCCTTACTGTCAAAATCACACTGACAACCGATAAATCCTATGACAAAACAAAGAATTCTGAGTCGAAATACGTGAAAGAGTGAATTTCGTAAAAAGTGCAGTTCACTCTTTCTAATTTGCTGCCGTCGTACTGTCTACAGGAAACGTCATTTTTGTCTACTCTTCCGTCGACTAAACGGTGCTCATGCTACGCCTGCTGGTAATAATAATAATGGTATTCAGCTGCATCCGGTTAGACTGGAAGCCGACCCCAACATATGACGAAAACACGATTCGATAAAAT
This sequence comes from Lithophane semibrunnea, assembly GCA_947363905.1. Lineage (NCBI taxonomy): Eukaryota > Metazoa > Arthropoda > Insecta > Lepidoptera > Noctuidae > Lithophane > Lithophane semibrunnea. Next base: position 17,915,490 of record OX376199.1, on the reverse strand, counting down.
TTTCTCAACAGAAAAAAAAAAACAAAGTTAGGTATCTACAAACTGAGCTCTTAGTGCGAGTTTCTTTTAACTATCTTCACTTTACGCATCGCCCGCGTTCGGCGCTCCGATTGGCCCTTCACTGCCCTTCACTGGCCGTCACTGGTGAAGGGACAATCGGAGCGCCGAACGCGGTCGATGCGTAAAGTGAAGATAGTTAAAAGAAACTCGCACTAAGGCATAGATTACTATTATATATGATCGCGATATATCGCGAGACGCGTGCCGCCAGCTGCGCCGCCCCGCTGCTAACTGCATAATGCACAAGTTAAGTACAAGAGCCCAGCAATCAAATTAACTATACTCCATTCGAAATAGGATTAGACACTTAAATAAGCCTTTTTTACAGTCCGTTCAACCGATTTTGACTTCTATTGCGTTGGTGGCATGACAAATGGCAGTTGCAGTAGACAGTTGGTATTGTGTAAAGGTTTTTGCTTTTATGCCATCCTAATAGCTACGGTATAGAAGTTAAAATCGGTTGAACGGACTGTAAAAAGGTTTGTTTAAATTTCTAATCTTATTTCAAATGGAGTATAGTTTTATAGCTAATTCTTAAAAAAGTTTGTAATCTGGTACTAGACGGCATCGTTATAAACGGGCACCGTCAGTCGGTCTAAATTAAACAAATGTTAGAGTACTACTTACGTACTACCTACCAATAAACTAATGATGAGTAACAGGCCTCCGAACCGGTTTAAAAAAACTGGTTTATCTCGGTTTTCCTCTGAACTTTTCTAAACAACGTGAATGTTTACAGAACTTTATTTTAACCTAAATTAACCGGTTTATTCGACGAGCGGCACGTCGGTAAAGGCGTTGCACTTTGTGACTACTTGTGAGACTGCCGCGCTGAATAAAAACTGAAGTATTAACCGGTTTTTATTGCCGTAAAGCGGTAAATCCGAAAAAACTTTTATATAATACTCTTCCAAATATATCATATGCGCACAAAACCGAATGTAAAGGTTTTTGCGTCATACCGGTTCACCATCATACCGGTTTGAAAATTTAACCGGTATTCGAGTCTTGATAAGTAACAGACTGTTAATTTAAAAAATTGAGCTGTTAGTACATAACGAAAATAATAAAATATTATGATCCCGCAAAAAATACAATAAACTTTGATTCGTGACGTGAATACTGAATACCGTCTGGCGGCCAAGTCGGCCTAGATACAATCGGCAACAATAGACGGCGTCAGACGTCAGGCGCGTCAGTGTATCGTATCCAAGCAACCGCGTGTGCCGCGCGTTCAGGTGTCAGCGGCGTCGCGGTGGTGCAGCGCGGTAGGCTCGCTGCCGGCGCGCGCCAGTTGCGCGTGCGGCGCGTGGCTCGCGTGAGGCCCGTGGGGCGTGGGCGCGGGCGGCGGCGGCGATTCGAGCTCGCGCTCGCGCAGCAGGTCGCGCCGAGCGCGCCGGCGCCGGAACTCCGCGAACTGCCGGCCGAGCCGCTCCTCCAGCACGTCGGGCCGCCGCTTCCGTTCCTCGCTCTGCACCTCCGTTTCGGAGTTCTCCTCGTCCACCTCCTGACACCACAGTTCTCAAAATTAGTCATTGAGTACACCACCGGTTAAACTACCGAGGTGGAGAAAATAAATTCGTCAAAGGAAGAAGTATTTCCAAAGGTTCGTTTTTGTTGTTTTTAACTTGTTGTCATACCTACTGATATGTACATTATTAAATGTCGTAGATGAATGTCGAATCCGCGCTAGTTGTATTATTACAATGCTCGAAAAGCGCGTTTTTAAAGCTGCCAAATTGTGTGGAAAGTGCCACTTTTTCGCACTAGTGCTTTTTAGTTTTCAGTTTTTTTTTTAACTCCATTTTCGCCTCGGACTTCAGACGTTGTCTTTGTTTTAAATCATACGTGAGAAGGAGCTTCGTTCCTGACGGGTGTCCCCCGTCCTTCGTAAAGAACGAAGTTCCTTAGCAATAAAACTAATACTTAAGGGGGATGCTCTAGGGTGGCCCGCGAAATTCAAATTTTCTTAGGTTTTTTGCAATTTGCAGGTCAGTATCAGGTTGTATGTTGATCTAAATATTATTAGCGCTCGTAACAAATATTGATTTACAGAATTATAAACATTAAAATCAGCAATACAACTCTCTAAGCTCATGAAAGTGTATTGAATGACTATTTCATGAAATCATGACATTTGGCTTTTTTTTTTTTTTTTCTCTCTCCGGTCGTTACGGATTGCCGTCCCATCGGACTATGAGAGTGAGGGAAGAGAGGACACTTGTGCACTATAATATCTCCCGCGCCGAAGGCTAGTCTCCGTTGAGATTGGCCGCCGTGGCCGAAAATACGGTCTGGAGGACTATTATTATTATAGTAGTAAGTAGGTTATTTAAGATTTTGATCAATATATGGACATGACCAGTTTTAGCCTTCGAATTCGGGAGCTTGCGCAGGATTACAGTTTATACACTAAGATTTAAAAATAAAGATCAAATTTATCACGGATACATTATTCCGAATAAAGCCCATGTTATATCTGGAAAAACGTTATATGTAAACGTAAGAATGTTAATTGCTTCCGCTTTTCTTTTATAGTGCGTTTCATCAAATAGGTTCTATGCATCGTAATGTTGGCTCCACTGTTGTAGGACGAATATTTGTACGTTACGGCGTTACCTAATAAGTCAGTGTCAACATTACGGCTTATGAACTATATGATGAAACGCACTCTGCACTTCCCGATTTTGACGTTCCATTGTATCTACAACGTGCCGCTACAATGGCGACATTAATTTAACACACGGGTAGGGCTAGTGGCAAGTAAACATAAAAAATAAAATAAAATAATTCGTATTTTCAAACAAACTAAATAATAAAAACATAACCAAAATTGAGATCACTCTGTATAAAAGATTCATTCATGATGCTACCTACCAGCTGGCTTACGTTCTATCGGTCAAGCAAGATCCTTTGTCGGCATAGTTTCTAAGAAATTGCGCGGTTTTCCTTCTATTCGCCTACAGTTCTTTAAAAGGTTGCTCCAGGAATTCCAGGATGGTAATTTAGAAAATTGTAAATAAATCAATAAGTATATAATAATGTTTAATGAAATTCAAATATTTTCATAAAACGAATACGTGAAATCGTATACGTGTGTCTCATTGTTGGTCTGAGACGTGTGTTAAATTAATGTCGCCATTGTAGCGGCACGTTGTATAATCATCCAGTAACCATTGCTACACTCCAGTAAGGGAAAAATAAACTAAGAACGAGTTATTTTAGATCAAGTGAATTTTAATGACAAGGAATTCAGTAGGAAAGTATGAAAGGGTTCAGTAGTTTTGGCGTGAAAGCGCGACAGACAGACAGACCGACAGACAGACAGAGTTACTTTCGCATTTATAATATTAGTAAGGATTTTATTTATTGACTTTTTTATGTGTATGCGTCTTCAAACCATTTTTTTGTTAAAGTTTTTGGTGGTTATTTTAACTTTAATGGTGGATTCTACTCCTGGAGGTAAGGAACTTTAATAATATATATCAATAAGCTGCATTTTAATTGTATTTCTAATTAATTTTCCACTTCATTTCAAGTCAATCGCTATTTTGAAAATATTAAAAATAAGAACAGCGTAAAAGTATAAAGTCCTGTCGAGTCCTGTGCTGAAAATGAATAGGAAATAACCTTCAATAATTGTATTATGGTAGAAATAGGTGCGCGTTTTAACAAAACAAAAAACAATAAATACGATTTCTATACTGAAGTAAAAAATAAGCTATAATATTTTCTTTTTTACGAGGATCAAAATGTGAAGAGATTTGCATAAGCAAGAAGCAAGAAGATCTCATTGGGTACTACGAGAACCTACTTCACGAAACAACTCGGACAAAAAACAATTCCTTTCTATAAAGGAGGAAAATGCTCTAAAAATGGCAGAAATATCGAATGAAGTAAAAAGTGTTTTAAACGTGTACACAGGAAAACCTGAGTAATGAATATTAATTATGAATTGCATTTAAAATGCATGTTTATTATTCATTGCATTATTTATTATTAATTTAATTAATATTTAAATAAATATCTTTGTTTGTTTTAATCATGTAGCGTTTTATTTTTATTTATTTTTTATTTTTTTATTTATCACCCTGTATAATTAATAAACAAAATAGCAACAGTTTTTCAATATACTATGCATTACTGATAATAATGAATACTAAGCTAAATAAAAAGGGTACAATAGTGTGCGGCGGCCAATCTCAACGGAGGCTAGCCTTCGGCGCGGGAGATAGTGCACAATTGTGTGCGCAGGCACAAGCGCACTGTCTCAACCGACCCGACGGATCAGGCGTGGTTTCCGAGGCTCGGGGGACCATATCACAGCCAGCACCATCAGACGGATACCACACTATAAGACAATCTCAAAAAAAATGTTTTTCGTTAAGTAATACTTGAGTGAAAATTAAAGGGTTCCTTGTTGAACCCTAAAAACCAACCAAAATTCAAGTTTATTGGTGCAAAAACAAGATTTTTCACCCTCTTTAGGTTGAATAGTGCTCGCATACCTACATCCATACTAATATATCCATACTAATAATTATAAATTCGAAAGTAACTCTGTCTGTCTGTCTGTATGTTACCTTTTCAAGCCTAAACCACTGAACGGATTTCGATAAAATTTGGCATGGAGATAGATAGCATCCCGGGGAAGGACATAGGCTTTTTATCGACATACCACGCGGGCGAAGCCGCGGGCGGAAGCTAGTTAGAAAATAATAATTTGAAAAACGAAAACTCATTTGATATCCAACACGGCAGCATTCAATTTTTTTTGCCTAGGATATGCGCTGATTTATCTGTCAGTCAGTCAGGTTCTCCCTTACTACATATTAGAAAAATTGAGCTATGGCGACGCACTTTGATCTCTGCGAAGGTGACGGGCGTAGTGCGGTGCCGGTGGCGCGGCTCAGCCCGGCGCAGGCGCCGCCCGCGCGCCAACGCCGACGCCGATGCCGGATATACAGCGTCCATTGCTTCCAGCTGTCACCTGCAACGAATGCCTTTAAGATTAAAAAATGCGTCAGTTGGAGGTGACAAATTGTGATGGGTTAGGTAGGTACCTACTTTATTTGATAATTTATTATCATACTATATTCGGTAAAGATATCCAAAAGTTCGGTGTACAGAGATATCCAAAGGAGTGAAAAAGGGAGCAGAATATATTTCAAAGAAAAAAAATCTATTGCAATAATAAATAAAAATGGTGTTCCTCAGGGAAGCATTCTCGGCCCTTTACTTTTCTTACTTTATATGTACTCGTATAAGCGATCTTCCAGAAGCCAGTTTTCAAAAATGTATTCTTTTTTGCAAATAATACAACCATTATTATAAAATGTCAGGATAATAAAAACATTTTACAAAAAAAAAAAAACCGACTTAAAATAAAAAACACTAAAAAAGTGAAAAATAACTTTATAGTTAGTGTCCTTTCAATTTTCGTTTTTGCCACTGACTTCCGAAATTAAAGTTATATTTCACTTTTTTAGTGTTTTTTTTTTTCACTTTTAGTTGTGGTACCTACCCCACACAAATTCGAATACCACTACCTGCAATGTAAATAACAGTGAAGGAGAAAAATAATGATATCGTCTAGATAAACAAGTGGGAAAAATATGTAATATTGAAGCTTACTCAAAAACTACGCAAGTAAAGTTAATAAAATTTATATGGGACAACTTCGGAAGCATGACCTACCAAAAAAAAATGAATTATCAAAATCGATTCATAATTGGCGGAGAAATCGCGTAACAAACATACAAAAAAAAAATAACATACAGACGAATTGACCTACACCTCCGTTTTGAAGAAGTCGGTTAAAAACACTTTTAAATCAGTTACCGAAAAGGTCCTATCACATATAGTAAGCTAGATGGAAAATAATAATTTAAACATTAGCAAAACAAAATTAATCGAATTTAACTCCTGCAATACAAAACAATTAACTTTAATTTAGAAAATTATTTTTAGAGATAAAAAAGTGGAACAAGTAGATGACTTTAAATTTTTAGGACTTAGTGTAGATAAACATCTAAATTGTTTATTTCATTTATTGACGTGTAAAAGTGTTATTGACGTGTAAAAGTGTTTGTACAAATCTACTTACAGAAATAAAATCATTTATCATTGGAAAAGTCATATAATAGAGTCTTGTTAGAAACTTGATAGGTTTGTGTGTGCGTTAAAAAAATTAGGACAAAATGTTTCCGTAGAAGCTGCTCCATCGGCTTACCATGGTTATGTGTCATCTGTACTGCGGGCCATCAAACCCCCCCCCCCCGAAATGCGAGAAACCAGAATACAGAGATCGACCCCCTAGGGTACCTCATAATTGTAATCTATTTCGCATAGACGTAGGTACTTTATCATCTACAGGTATCAGTAAGAGTATGCTTAATACTGTATTTTTATCGACTCTGACCTTGTATTGAATAAATTCCTGTAACTTCAGCATTCTCTGAGATATTCTAACCTCCCCCAGCTTTTCCCAGGTGGGGTGCTAAAATTTTCGAGCTCGCTTCGCTCGCTCTTGCATCCTTTTCTGCTTCATCCTTCTCAAACTTTTTTGCATAAGTCGATAAAGTTACTTCTATTTCTGTATGATCGGTCAAAGAGAAAAAAAACTTGACTTACTTATTAGAAGCTGAATGCAAAAAACATCGAGATTTCCGAAAAAGAGGAAAATTGCTGTTTTAAAAATAATACTCTTTTATTTACATCTGTAGCTACTATTCTTCTACCCTCTCTGCAATCAGAAATATTTAATTTCTTCAAAAAATAGTGGCCAACGACCCCCGAAATAAATTCCTGGCTACGACCCTGGTTTTAATAATAACTTACCAAACGAACTAAAATTATTACAGGGTAATGTGTACAAAATTGACAGAATGGCTTCTAAAGTATTGTTCATATAGTCTGTAGTCCGACCTTAACGAATTTATGGAACATAAAATTGAAAATTAATAAGTACCTATGATTATAAGAATTATCACTATCACTACATCTACAGCGTGCCGCTACAGGCGACATTAATTTAACACACGGGTAGGGCTAGTGGCCAGTAAACATAACAATTATAATAAAATAAAATAATTCGTAAATTGAAAAATTTAAGTTTTCAAACAAACTAAATACCTAATAAAAACATAACCAAAATTGAGATCACTCTATGTAAAAGATTCATTCGTGAAGCTACCTACCAGCTGGCTTACGTTCTATCGGCACTATGCTTTGTCGGCATAATTTCTAAGAAATTGCGCGGCTTTCCTCTATTCGCCTACCAATGATCCGTGACCCAGGCAAATGACCTCTTCGCTACAATTCTTTAAGTACGAGTTGCTCCAAGATGGTAATTTAGAAAATTGAAAATAAATCAATAAATAATAACGTTTAGTGAAATTCAAATACATTTTCATAAAACGAATACGCGAAATCGTATACGTGTGTTAAATTAATGTCGCCATTGTAGCGGCACGTTGTATACTAATCTATATTAATATTATATATCTATACTAATCTATATCTATCTATACTTCTATACTAATATTATAAAGCTGAAGAGTTTGTTTGTTTGTTTGTTTGAACGCGCTAATCTCAGGAACTACTGGTTGGAATTGATAATTTTTTTTTGTATTGGATAGTCCATTTATCGAGGAAGGCTATAGGCTATATAACATCACGCTACGACCAATAGGAGCGGAGCATAAATGAAATATGTTGCAAAAACGGGAAAAAATATTCCTTAATTACCCGACTGCCCCAGAAGGAGGGTAATGTTTTTCGAGAGTATGTATGTATGTATGTATGTCTATTTCTTTGGCACGCTCTGTAGCCTAAACGGCTTGACGGATTTTAACATACGAGGTGTCGTAAGGTTCGTCTTAATTGTGGGAGTGACATAGGCTATAGATTTTTTTAAATTTCATCTGCAATAAAAAAAAAGGGAGGGGAAGGTTTTTTTTAAAAAAAAAAATACATTATTGGTATCAAATAAAAGCTAGTAATGAGTTAATTCCAAATATATAAATTAATAAAACTAAAAAGCTTGAAATAAAACAAATTGTTTAAAAAACAAAAAACCCGCCTGCAAAAACGCATGACTTAAAGAGAAAAACAAGCATTATAATCTGTAGAATTTTGGTATTACAGGCGGGGAACAAACCAAAGCCTGTTATACCAAAATTCTACAGATTATAATGCTTGTTTTTCTCTTTTAAGTTATGCGTTTTTGCAGGCGGGTTTTTTGTTTTTTAAATAATTTGTTTTATTGAGAGCTTTCGTTGCGTGCGCTGCGTAAACGGTTTTTTTTTATATTATCCTATACTGTCCACAACATCCTTTTCTAGGGCCACCTCGATCCAACCCTTGTGGTACGCGTCTAGATCGTCCCTTCATCTCTTCCTGGGCCGGCCTCAGCGGCGCCGTCCATCCTCAGGCACCCACCATGTGGAGACTGTTGCCCAGCGGTCGTTATGCATGCGGCTGACATGCTGCGTAAACGGTTTATGTTACATAAATATCATGTATGATGGAATTGTTCCTCTTTAAAGGTTCTAAAAAAAAGTCCGTGACTGCATAAAATATGTCTATCTTTTAAGATTGACTCACTATAACCTTTTTTTATAAAAGGAGATTGGGCGTTTCTGCCCTGGAGCCCAATAGCGTTAAGATATATACTAATGGAAAGATCTCATCAAGAAGAATATTTCTTGTTATGAAGACTTCTCTCGATCGTTAGTACGAAAGGAGCTACAGAACTTTAAATGTGAGTAATTAAGCATTAGTGAAATTCAGGTATTTAGACAATGAAATAACTTTTTTTAACTTTGAGCCTTGCAAACATGATCTTGCAAACCTATAAACGGACATTTTAAAACGTTGGCCTCCTAGATGCCGTTTTGGGAACAATGTTTTTAAGAGTCAATTGGGCGTACAGATCGTTAAGCCTTCGTTAAGCCTGCCGCATCCCCCAATAGAGTTAAGATATATGCCAATGGAAAGATCTCTTCAAAGTAAATATTTCGGGACATGACGTTTCTCTCGATTGTTAGTACGAAAGATGCTACAGAGCTTTAAATGTGTGATGAAGCATTATTGAAATTCATCACTTATTTAGGTGATTAACACCGAACTGACTAACAATTGGCAACAGTTATGTAAGAAACAAGGGTTCTTTTGAAAAGCTCTTTTCATTGGTGTATATCTTATGGCTATTGGGTCAAGAAAATTTCTTAACTTCAGTACCCCAGAAGTCAAACTTATTTAGGTCATTAACTCCAAACTGACTAACAATTGGCGAAAGTCGTGTTAATAGCAAAGGTTCTCATTGGAAAGCTCTTTCCATTGGTGTATTTCTTATGGCTATTGGGCCAAGAAAATTCCTTAACTTCGGTACCGAAGTACTAACCTATTAATGCCATTAACTCCGAACTGACTAACAATTGGCAATAGTCATGTAAGTAGCAAATGTTCCCCTCAAAAATATAAAGCCATTGATGTATATCTTATGGCTATTGGGCGAAGAAAATTCCTTAACTTCGATGCCCAGATATTCACACCCATTTAGGTCATTTACTCCGAACTGAGTAACAATTGGCAAAAGTCGTGTTAGTAGGAAAGGTTCCCCTTGAAAAGCTCGGGCTTTAGGGCAGAACCCCATAAGCAGGCGCCCATTCTCCTTTAATTTTTGCGCACCATAAGTAATGGTATGTAAAGGGCCCATTATAGTTATAAGACCATACAATTGTAAAACTACATTCATGCGAATAAATGGATTTGATTTGATTTGAGCGTTTTTTATGGTATGACATTTTTTTGCCAGGGGTTGGGGGGGTTATAATAAAAATTAAATAAAGTTATAATCCCCACACAAGAAACGTGTTTTTTTCCGAGATTTTTTGTTCGATTGCGGTACGGAACCCTTCGTGTGCGAGTCCGACTCGTACTGACCGGTTTTTTTTTGTAAGTTGTTCATTTTCATGCGTACTACACTCTCTTATAGTACCTATGTCCCTGCTTTATCTCATATAATGTAGATAGATACTTATTTATTCATACTTTTGACAATGATAATAAATAATATCATTGACTTTTGATGTAAACAGTAAAGCGGCATCATCATTTTCGTATGTTGTCACTTCAGCTGATGGCCACTGCACAACACGCATGCGCCATGCGCTTGCTGCCTCGCACGTCGCTGCTTGTATATTTCGATAGATTTGAAAACGAAGTCATTAGTTCATTACAGTTTCATGTAGGTGTGATCGCAAGCGCATTTCATCGGCGGCGCGTCACAGACAGGTATGCATGGTCGGATCACTCGGATCTGATACACATCGTGTAATCATTAAAAATAAAACGCACACGGCAGAACCGCTCGCGGTTTTGCTTAGTTTTTCCGTGATCCGATAAGATTCATGTGACGCCTCAAACGCTGCTAATTACAGCATGTAAGTAAGAAATGCTTCTGCCTTTCGCCGGATAGAAGATATTGTCGCATACGGGGACGTGAACGACTCGTATCTCACATCAGCCGGTCGTTATTCACACTTACCTACTTATAAACAACTTGGTCGCGACACATTGAGGTTGACACTCGGCAGCGTGACGGCTGTCGGCGACGAGCAGGGTCACAGTGTTTTGTTGTGCATGGCGGGTGCGCGCGCGCCTCCCGTCTCCGAACGAGGGAACGGGAACTACGAGCTGGCCAGTACGGCTGCACGCGACCACTCACGAGCCGCGACCTAATTACTGACGCGGCGGTGAACCGCGACGCGCCTCCGCCCGCCGCCGCACCCGGTCTGCTGCCCGGCTGCTGCCACTAACTACTGCGGAAATTAACGTGAAATCAGCGGACTGGTGTCCGGTACGCGTAGTTACTGACGACGTGGTGAGAGCGACTGTACGGCACACCCGACGTATTGCTGAGTTCTGCGAGCGCGGCTTGTTATTTTTTCCCGAGAAATCTGTATGTTTTGGTGAGTGACCGCGTTCCGGTGGCGAGGTGCCAGGCGCCCCCCGCACGGCTGCGCTCCGCTGAACCTCGCGACGCGCCCGCCGCCACTCCGTGCGCCACGCGCATGTAAACAAACATCATGCACCGATCAACTAATCATTGATCACATGCTCACATTGACTTCACGTAATCTTCACTATACCATCAATCAGTTATATGTAGGTACCTTTTCTACTTACATTATGAATTACATTTTTTTAATTTCGACAGCGACTGTGTGCTTATGGCATCTAAAAATTCGTGCCGTGCTGTCGTCGTTGTTGGTCTAATACTTAGATTAATAATAACGTCTAACCTTAGAATAATAACGTCTTCTTGTCTGTATTTATTTGTGTGTGCATAAATCGTTAAATAAATAAATAAAATATTCTAAGCGTCTAACGTAATACTTTCAGAATATTTCTGTAGGTAGGAGGTATGTGCAATTATTGTAGTGGTATGTAACCCACACATGCAGACGAATTTGTAAACTCAAGTGCCTGTGACGTCACACGACTCACACGTCCCTTAGTTCGAACTCAGGGTTCAGCATTCGGTCACTAGCCGTCAGCAAAGTAGGATACGTTCACCAATCGCTTCACTTGTGCGATCAAATTATAATCATTATAATCTTACTTATTGTACCGTGTTTAGTTATAGTACCTTTATTAAACTCATTGTGAACTAACCAATGAACATTTAATTTAATTACACTATAGAACCCGTAATCACATCACAACAAAAGTTCTATATTGGTGACCCCGACGTGATTTGATACCCGACGTGATTTAAAAAATACGGTTCCATACTGTACCCGCGAGTGCAATTGCGTTAATACAGACTTAGACTCTAGTGTTTACTGTGAAGTATTTTACGAAATTCCGAGATGACCAACCCTAACACTGCTGCTGCTGCCACCGCTGGCGCCGCACCTGACAACGTCTACGCATCTCAGCAAGCTGTTCCGAGTTACATCGTAGACCAGCACCAGCCGCCAGAGACGGGGGCAATCACCATCAACTCCCGCATCGCCGACTTCTGGTCAGCGCGCCCGCGACTATGGTTCCACCAGTTTGAGGCCATAATCGTTGCACAAAAAGCAGATGACTTACAAAAATACCAATTAGTTATAGCTAAGTTAGGTCGAGACGAATTGGGTCAAATTAGCGACATTCTCGAGAACCCGCCTGAGCACAATAAATATGAAAATTTAAAAGTCAGGTTAATTTCGGCATATGAAGAGTCCAAACAGCTACACACGTTGCTTACGAAAGTCAAGTTAGGGGATCAACGACCCACTCAACTCTTACGTAAAATGCGCGAGCTCGGTAGGAACAAAATCACCGAGGACACTATCAAAATTTTGTGGTTAGATCGCCTGCCTCAAACAGTCCGCGCAGTAGTCACTGTCTGCGATGTTCCATTGGTCAATGTCGCAGCAATAGCTGATAAAATAATGTATCCGAAGTCTGTACACTAAATCCTGTCGCTATCTCCAAACAACCAATGGACCAACAATTTATTAAATTGCATCAAGAAATTGCCGCGTTAAACACTAAAATTAATGATTTGCAAATCACGCGTCAAAGTAATAATAGGAGTCGTGGCAATTATCAGACGCGATCACGGTCACAATCACGATCTCGGTATTTCGATAATCAAAATAAATACAGGCGTCAAACAGCGCAACCGAGAGACAAGATTTCAAGTGTTTCTACCACTATATTTATGGAGATAACGCCAAGAAATGAGGCGACCAACAATGCGTCAAAAAAGCGTTAAACTAAAACCGACACCTGCTGTGGCGAGCGTAGGTGTCGAAGGAACACATCGCTTGAGCGTCACCGACTGGAAAAGTGATACGTATTGTATGGCTCAGAGGTATTCAGTAGTAAGTTGTTGGATGTGAGTTGACGAAAACCACAGACTTCACGATATTTTAGTTTATTCGTAAAAGTTACACGAAAGTTCAGTTGGATGCTAATCCGCGGCTATACTGCTACGGCAGCTATTGGTCAACTAAATAATTATAATTATAAAAATACTTAAATAAAGCGAGTAGTGAAAAGTAGGTCGCGGCGTTAGCAATTTGCCTGTACGTTAACCGTACATGCTCCCGAGGGAAAAGTGGGATGAGCATCCATTACAAAGCAAATAATAATGTAAGAAAAGTGTTAAGTTAGTAATTGAAAGTTAAATAGTAAATGTGTAAAAGTATAAACGAATAAGTATAGGTATAACACTCAATTTAATTCGTCAAAGTGAAATACTTTGTTCGGCTGTCTTGCTTCGCTGTAAACGGGCTCCGCTGCTATCGAATGTATTTCTTGTAGCTCGATGCCCCCTTCAACGTTATCCCTTCCTCTAGGTGTCACTCCTGTTTTGGCAGAGAGTGTTTTGACGCCTTTCTTAGTTTTGCACCATCGTTTAATGAGAATATAGAGGGCAAGCACAGCGATTCCTCCCAACAATAAAGAAGTAACCGAGTAGAGATAGATCTCGTGTCTTGACATGTCAGACGCCTTCGGTAATATTTCTCTGTTTTTCTGGAATTCCAACTGCTGGTCTATTTTTCTTATTTCTACTGCAGTTGGCGTTTCTTGTTCTGTTATATTTAATTTTGCATTCTTCCAGCCGAGGTCAAAGATGTTGTTAATTGTGGAATTTATGGTTGGTATTTCTATGTAAGGTTCCATATTAAAGCTACTGCTTCCCAGCTGATTGTGTGTAAATATTGTGGCGTCTTTTTTCTGCAGTAAGCACTTTGATTTCAAGGAAATTACTCCAGTCCCGTCAATGACCGCGGGCGTAACTTGATCGTTACATATGACGCGCATCAGCTGTTTTCCGCACAGTGTAAATAGCCACATGTTCGATTTGTGAAGCTTTGTCCAGGTTTCTTTGCATGTTACGTCATTGAGGACGCATGATACAGACTCTTGTTGGTTGAAGACTTGGGCCTCACGGAGCGTCTTTATCGTGCATGTTGTAGATAGGATTACGTGAGACACAAACGAATTCGTCTTCTCCGTATGAAGTACATTGGCGCATGTCTTGGTCTTCCATTGTTATGTAAGAGTTTTTAACAAAGTTGATTGCGATGAAGCTTGAGCTGGTTTGTACGAGTTTTAAATGTCCTTGTCTAAGGAACGGTATTGGTATGACTCGATATATCTTGTAGTCTTCATCGCTCAGCAAAGGGATGTGTATTTCAAATAGCATATAGTTGTTTGTAATTCGAGCCTTCACATGAATGAGGTCATAGATATTTTTCAAATCCCTTTGAATGTCCTTTACAGGTAACGACAATCCCTGTGGCAACCTTCCGGATATTATGTTTAGCTGTTCGATCAGTTGGTTAGCCGGAAATAGATGGGTATCTAAATGTCCTCTGTAAATGTTGGCGAGAGCATTTATCAGCATTTCTAATATTCGATTTAAGTCACTTAAAATCAGAGTTGACGTTACGGCAGCGGAATTTATGTCATTCATCGTGAATAACATTTGCGCCTTGTTCACTATTTTTGTGATTTCGCTGCAAGTTTGGTGCATGTAGGCGCGCAATGTTTTGAATTGTTCATCCATAAAGGCAGTGTTTCTTTTTATAATGTTGTTTTCTGCCTCTACAATTAATGTTTGGTTTTTCATAAGTTGTAGTAGGTAGTCATCATTTGATTGTAGATTCTTTATGTCTCTTTCGTACTTTTCGGCAAAGTCTGCGTCGAGCACTCCGAAAAGAGTTCTTGCTAATTTCCCAACTCCATCAAAGTAACCTCGTTTTGGTCTTGAGTGTTGAGTGAGCAGCATGGAGTTGTAGTCGGCTAGGTGACTCAGTTCATGACGTAGGTGGCCGACAATTGTTTCGCAAGGCGTATACTCATGTGATATTCTTTGGCACAGTTTATCTATTTGGTTCACATAATCATTGATCTGATCAGTTGCTTGCCAGTATGACGTTAAGTTGTAGTAAACCAATAGGGTCCATTCGTCATGTATTAGTTGTATTTTCCCAGCTTCCTCGAAGTAAATCGGATGATTGCTCGGTATAGGTGTAACCTTCAAGTTATTCGTCTTTGGCGCTGATTGTGCAAATCCCGTTATTGCTAGTATGGATAGGAGAACAAGTGACAAAATACAATAGACGATGATATATTTAGTAACCTATACCGCTTGACTATTCTTCAAGAGTCATAAAAACCACACCGAGCGCTGGACGCAGAGTACTCTGCGTCCAGCGCTCGGTGTGGTAACACGTCGCGTTCTGGTTTGCAATTGGTCAATCGTCATCCTGAAGATGCCTCGTTGAGAGGTGAAACACGTGTCGATTTCTTACAGGGTTTTTATGACTCTTGAAGAATAGTCAAGCGGAATAGGTTACTAAATATATCATCGTCTATTGTATTTTATAATGGATTTCCGCAAAGTCACGCCTGAATCAATTAACTATCTTGAACAAGTGACAGCCAATTGTTCTTGTTTTTTGTTGTGCCTCCCCGTTTTTTAGTTTCCGGAGTATGTGTCCTTTTCTCGTCCTCTTCGTTTACTGTTGGTTCTTCGAGTTTCAGCGGTAATGGTGATAGCTTAGTTATTGGTCGTTTAAGTGAACCTTTCCTAGTTTTCAAGGTAACAACTCGTACTCGACCATCGGTGCCTGGATCTACTTCCTGAACTCTTCCTATAGCCCAGCGGCCAGGAGGTAAGTGTTCATCTTTTACTAATACTAGGCTTCCTTGTTTCAGGTTTTCTTTTGGGTGCTGCCATTTGCTTCGGATTTGCAGTTGATGTAGATATTCGTTCGACCAGCGCTTCCAGATGTGCACGTTCATTTGTTCAACAAGTCTCCATCTGTTTCTTAGATCGTGCTCAGCAAAATCTTGCTCTTCTTGTGGTAGTGACAGTAGGGGGCCGCCAATGAGGAAGTGACCGGGAGTTAAATATTCCAGGTCTTCGACATCCTCTGTTAATGGGCACAGCGGACGAGAGTTCAGACAGGCTTCAATTTGATTTAGTAAAGTAGTGAATTGTTCAAAAGTTAGCTTCTGTTCCCCCAGTACTCGATGTAGGTGATATTTCATGGCTTTGACGGCAGCCTCCCACAGGCCTCCAGCTGTTGGCCAAAGTGGTGCATTGAAATGCCACTCGATCTGTAAGTGACTCATCTCATCGAGGAATTCAGAGGTCTTAAACGTGTTGTGTTGTTCAAATTCCTGTTGAAGCAGTTTTGCTGCGCCCACAAAATTCGTTCCGTTGTCGGAGAATACGTGTCGGGGTGTACCCCTGCGGGCACACATCCTTTTGAATGCGGCGAGGAACGTTTGCGTAGTCAGGTCCGACACCAATTCCAAATGCACAGCTTTGGTCACCATGCATATGAAAATTGCTATGTAAGCCTTACAAGTTTTAACTCCTCTTCCTTTGTTGATTTTCACATCAACATGTCCAGTATAGTCGACACCTGTGTTTGTGAACGGTCTTGATGGAGTTACACGCTCCTTTGGCAAGTCTGCCATCAGTTGGACGTTTCGGTTTGGTTTGAAACGATGACATCGGACGCATTGTCGAAGCTCCTTCTTGACTGTTCTGCTACCTCCAATGACCCAAAATTTTTGACGTAAATGGGCCAAAGTTAGCCGGGCGCCTCCGTGGAGAGTGTCGCGATGAGCCTCTTGAATAATAAGCTCCGTTAATCTTCCTGTAGCCGGAAGAATTGTAGGATGTTTAGCTTCGGGAGATAAAGTTGAGTAGCCTAATCGCCCCTTCACGCGCAGTATTCCACGGTCGTCCAGAAATGGGGTTAACTTCAGCAAGTTGCTTTTTGTTGATATTGGTCGATTGTTTTTTAAACATTCCATTTCGTCGCCATACTTTGCATTTTGAACGTTCTTGATGACCAATTCTGTTGCTCCCATAATGTCTTGTGGTGACAAACACATAACCACCTTTTTGGTGTCACAGTCGGCTAAGTTATTGGTTGAGTTTAGTGTGCGTTTTTGCTTACGAATGTTGCTTAGTCGTAAAATCCATCCAAGCACTCGTATTACGCGTTTATAATTACTGTTTTTATTCAGTAATGTATCAATTATTTCACAATTCTTGTATGTGACTGCGCAGCAGTTTATTTCTTGCAACTCAGTGTTTGTTGTGTAGGTCAGACGATTATTGTGATGGATTTCTGGCATGTTTGTTTTTAACCAATCTGGTCCATTCCACCAAAGTTCAAAATCCAGGAGTTGACAAGGTGTGAGCCCTCGAGTTGCACAGTCAGCAGGATTTTCTTCTGACTTCACATGGTTCCAGCAGTTTGCCGAGATGATGCTGTTTATTTGTTTCACTCTGTTAGCGACATATTTCTCCCATCGGTTTATATCGCCCTGTAACCAGGCTAAAACGACCTTGGAGTCGCTCCAGCACCTTAAATGTAGGTTTTTGTTGCAGAGAGTGTTCTGAACTTTTTCTAGCAGTTTGGCTAGTAAAACGGCCCCGCAAAGTTCCATTCTAGGTACCGTTATTCTATTGCTGATTGGTGCAACCTTAGTTTTTGCCGTTATTAGTGTAGTCTTGTATTCGCCAGCTTGATTTTTCACTCGGCTATAAATGACGCACGCGTAAGCTTTTTCGCTTGCGTCGCAAAAACCGTGTATTTCTAGGTTGGTTTCTTGACATTGTAGCCATCGTGGTATGGAAAGTTTGTTTAGCAACGGGATATCTTTTCGTATAGTTTCCCATTCAGTAGCGAGATCGTCGGGTAAGCGTTCATCCCAGTTGATTTTGCTTATCCAGATTTTTTGGAACAGAAGTTTGGTTTTTATTGTAAGTGGCGATAGTAATCCAAGTGGGTCGTATAGCTTGCTTATTTCGCTCAATAGTGCGCGTTTTGTTAGTTTTTTCTTGATTGGTAGATCCCATTGATATGTGAAGCTATCGTTGTCTTGACTCCACCTCATGCCTAACATTTTTGAGTTTGTTGTTTGTTCTGGACTGAAGTCGATGTTCGTATTGCGGCTCTTTTGATCTTCTCGTAAGTCTGCCAAGATAATTGGTTCGTTCGTTTTCCATTTTCTCAAGTTAAATCCTCCATTTTTCAGTAACTCAATCAGTTGTGTGACTAGTGTTTTCGATGCGTCGATAGTATCCTGCCCGTAAACCAAATCATCCATGTAGAAATAGTTTTTCAGAACGTTAACAGCTTCCGGATAAGTATCCTTTTCATCTTCTGCGAGTTTATGTAGAGTGCGCATTGCCAGAAAAGGTGCACTTTTCGTTCCGTAAGTTACTGTGCCCAACTGCCAGTTTTGTAGAGGTTCATTCGGAGAAGATCTCCAGATTATAGTTTGCAGATGTTGTTGTTTTTCGTTCAGCCAGATGAACCGATAAAGTTTTTCTACATCTGCCGTAAAGACGTATCTGTACGTTCTCCAATTGATTAGTAGCGTCAGTATGTCCTTTTGTAAGTTCGGACCGCAGTACATGTTATCGTTGAGACTGCTGTCTCCTTTTGTCTTGTACGACGCGTTGAACACTACTCTTAGTTTTGTTGTAGTGGACTCAGCTCTTAAAACGCCATGATGAGGTAGGTAGACTTGGCCCCTACTTTCTCCTGTGACAGGTTTCATGTGTCCCATGGCGATGTATTCGTTCATAAAACGCTTGTACTCGTAGCTGAGTTCTTTGTTTTTTAGCATTTTCCTTTCCAGTTGAAGGAACTGTGCTAATGCTTGTGATCTTGCATTTTTTTAAGTTTATTTCGAAGTTAGGCTTCATAGGCATTTGTACCACATATTGTCCGTTCCCCAATCTTGTGGTAGTTGCGTTGTAATATTCCTCACAGTTTTGTTCTTCCCTAGTTGGTGATGACTTGTCTGGAATTTCCTCGGTTTCCCAGAATCTTGCCATGTTTTCGAAATCGTTAAGTGTCACCAAGCAGTTTAATGTATTTACATTGCCGCATAGAATCCAGCCCACTTTGGTTTGTTGAGCTACTGGGTATCTCTTATCACTCCTGATGACGCCATTTAGGATAAGTTCTGAGTAGATGTCCGCACCCAAGAGCAGATCGATCGGGCCTGACAGGTTGAACTGTGGATCCGCTAGTTTTAAGTCTTCCAGATAGTCCCAGTTGCTGATTGAAAACGATGCGGCAGGTAAGTTGCTTATGAGTTTTTTCATGATTAATGCTTCAAAGTTGAATTTGTAGTCTGAATGTATTGACTGGCATTCTAAGTTCATTGCCCCTTTGCAGTTGCCGCTAAGGGTTCCGACACCCGATACAACAGCGCTCACTTTACGACGCTGCAATCGGAGGCGCTGTGCCGCGTTTTCCGTTATTAGACTCACTTGGGAGCCTTGGTCAAGTAGACCTCTCAAGTTGATGAAGTTTCCATCTATTGTTTGGACTTTCAGAAGTACAGTTGTTAGCAACACTTCCTTTCCTTCGTTCGTTATGTTGTTGACCCCATAGGAAGTCGAAGGAGTCGACGATGGGTTTTCTTCCCTTGTTGCTTGTTTGTTGCTAGATAGTTCAGTTTCAGCTTCATGCATAAGTGTGTGGTGTGCCTTATGACACAATTTACACGTCTTTCTTGATTTGCATTGGTTTTCTCCGTGGCTGAATAGGCAGTTTTTACAAATATGCAAGTTTCGAACTGCGTCATTCCGTTTGTTTGTGTTCATAGCCAAGAATTGTTCGCAATTCATCAAAACGTGATTAGTTTTGCATATTGGGCATGTTTTCGCTGTCGTGAAGAAGGCTTTTGGTGAATTTTGTGACTTGTTAAAGTACGATGACCCCTGCGTTTTATTTTTGAAGTTGTTATTTCGGCTTTCTGATCCCTTATGAGTCTGCTTTTCCGATTTCCATGGTTTGTTTGATGTCGATATTTTTTGGCTATTTCCCTGCAGAGCTTCCAGTGACATGAATTTTGATTCTAAAAACTCAGCGAACTCTTCCAGGTCCGGAAATTCCCTGGGATGTTTGACCTCCTTTATGTATTCGTTATACGTAACGCTGTCTAGTTTTTGAATCAATAGGTGAACCACGATCGGATCCCAATTGGTGGTGTCTAGCCCGATGTTTTTGAGCCCGTTCAAGCACTCCATCATGACATCGTGAAGCTTCCGTACGCTTGCAGCGGTTGGTTGCTGAATACTAGGTTGATTCAGCAGCGTGTTCATGTATGATGTGAATAACAGCCGTTTGTTATCGTAGCGATGGGTCAGCATCTCCCAGCAAGATGAGTAGTTCTCAGCACTGATGCCAAGGTGCTGAACCAGTTTCTCCGCGTCACCTTTCAGTTTTGTTTTCAAGTGTTGCATTTTTTGAGCCTTCGAAAGTGTCGGATTGTTGTGTACACTTTCGAGGTAGAGGTCTCTAAAAGTCAACCACTGGTTATAGTTTCCATGAAAATCTGGTATTTGAATTTTTGGCGTTGATTTCTCATAATGTGCATTGTTCCAGATGTTGTGTTGTAGTTTCCTTTTCAGATCATCATAAAGGTTTTCTGCTGTATAGTATTTCTGTTGATAAATTGAGTCTTCATCTTGTAGTATGTAGTCTAGTTCCCAATTTGCCTTTTCGATCTGCTCCCATTTAGTTTTAAGGGTGCTTAAGTTGTCTTCTAATTCCCATTTCTCCATCTTTACCGCCAACGCTATGTTTATCTTCTCCACAGTGCGTTCGAACGCTCGAAAGTTGCAGTATTGTTGACGCAAAAGATCTTGTTGCTTTTCCGTCGACTCGCTTGTTCCGCGAGGAGGTATGTGGAATTTGATGTCGTCGAAAGTAAATTTCGATTGCCCCTTACCCTGCTTCGGTGTCGCAGGTGGCTGTTCCGTCTTACTAGTAGATGCAGACGGCAATTCCGATTTACGTTTCAACATGTCTTGCAGCACTTCTTCATACATCTTCTTGGTACTGTTGAAAATGTCGTCGTTAAAGTATTGAAGGTCTGTTACACCAGACTCTTCCAGTAGTTGATGGTTGTGAACGAACTTCTCCCAGTTATTGTTCAGCCGAGAAAGACGCTCCTCCAGGTACGCCAAGTTCTTCCTGGTGGGGCTATCCTTCTTGTAGTTGGTACAAATAAGCTTCAAGTCTCTGAAGATAGCTTCTTGACGGCTTATCAGTTCCGTTACACTCTGAACCATTGTTATTAGTTACTGGTTTGACCGTTGGTGGAGTAGAATTGTATCACCGCAGGTACTAGTTCACCAAAGTTGCGAAGTTTCCGCAAGTTTCGGATATTAAGTGCGTCGGCACCCCACTAACGCGATCCGCTATTCTGGCACACCAGCTAGTCCGATTCGCTAACGTTAACAGGGACGATATGCACCTGTTATATCCGGCTCGAAGGACCACTTTTATGTATGGCTCAGAGGTATTCAGTAGTAAGTTGTTGGATGTGAGTTGACGAAAACCACAGACTTCACGATATTTTAGTTTATTCGTAAAAGTTACACGAAAGTTCAGTTGGATGCTAATCCAACTGAAATGCTACGGCAGCTATTGGTCAACTAAATAATTATAATTATAAAAATACTTAAATAAAGCGAGTAGTGAAAAGTAGGTCGCGGCGTTAGCAATTTGCCTGTACGTTAACCGTACACGTATTTTCTCATAGACACCGGCGCTGATATTTCAGTTATTGCCTACAAAAACGCGAATCGTCAACCAGCTGATTTTACGTTATTTGCTGCCAATGGTACAACAATCAAAACATATGGGTCTCAGAAAATGACTTTAGATCTTGGCTTACGTCGAGCTTTTACCTGGGAATTTGTCCTGGCCGATGTACAGCGGTCCATTATAGGGGCAGATTTCCTAGCCAAACATCAATTGCTTGTGGATCTTCACTCAAAAAAGTTAATAGACAAAGTCACTTTGCTCTCTAGGAACGCCAACTTAGAAGATGCCTCAAATATTCCTACTATTAAGGTCATCAACTCGGATAATAAATATCACCGCATTTTAAAAGAGTTTCCAGCCATCACTATGAGCGAGTGTTACAAGGATCCACCCAAACACAATGTCATGCATCATATTTGTACCCGTGGCCCACCCGTTTACGAAAAAGCGCGTCCACTTAACGCTGCAAAATACAAAGCGGCGAAGGATGAATTTCAACCCATGGTAGAACTAGGAATATGCAGGCCATCAGCCAACCCATGGGCAAATGCTTTACACGTCGTTCAAAAGAAAAACGGTGAATTACGCCCGTGCGGAGATTATCGTCGTTTAAATGCAATCACCGAGCCCGATCGCTACCCGATTCCTCATTTAACGGATTTCACATACATCCTCAAAAATAAAAAGGTACTATCTAAAATTGATATTCGACGTGCTTACCATAACATAAGTGTTGCACCTGAGGACATACCGAAAACCGCAATAATAACTCCATTTGGTTTGTTCGAGTTTACGAAAATGAGCTTCGGTTTGCGAAACGCTGCGCAAACGTTTCAAAGATTTATCAATGAAGTTTTGAAAAATACTCGCAATACATTCTGTTACCTAGATGATATACTTATCGCATCAGAATCAGAAGAGTGTCACATTCACGATCTCAAAGAGGTGTTCAAGCGACTTAATGAATTTGGCGTCACAATCAATACGTCTAAATGCGAATTCGGAAAATCCGAACTTACATTTCTCGGTTACCGCGTTAGCTGTGATGGCATACGGCCGGACGAAGAAAAGGTCAAGTCAATCATAAACTATCCGCAACCCGAAACCATCGGAGAGCTGAGGCGCTTCCTTGGTCTTATAAATTTTTACCGAATGAGCATTCCTAAAGCAGCCAACACTCAAACTATTTTAGACAAATATTTGCACAATGCTAAGAAAAGAGACAAAACAAAAATCGCTTGGACCGAAGAAGCAATCAACGCATTTAATCAGTGCAAACATCATATAAGTGAAGCTGTCACTCTCGCGCATCCAGACCCGTCATCGAAACTAATATTAATGACCGACGCAGCGAATACCTGCGTCGGCGCAGCACTGCATCAACTAGTCAACGAACGGTTAGAGCCTCTAGGATTTTATTTCAAAAACTAAGTAGCGCCTAAACAAAATACAGTACCTACGACAGGGAATTATTGGCTATTTACATGGCAATAAAACACTTTCAGTATATGATTGAAGGACGTGATCTCACAGTGTTAACCGATCACAAGCCGTTAATATTCGCATTATCGAAGAAAGAATCTAAATCAGATCCACCAAGACGTCTTCGTCAATTGGACTTTATTTCTCAGTTTTGCAACAAAATTGAGTACGTTCAAGGCGAGCTCAATAACGCCGCAGATGCTCTTTCAAGAATAGAAGAGATTTATGTACATGATATTTTCGATTATGAACAATTATATAAAAGCCAAGTCGAAGATACGTAATTAACCATGTTAAAACAAAAACCTAATCTGGAATTTAAATTGTTCCGCATGCCATATTCAAATCATGAGCTTACATTCGAAACATCAACTTCAACAGCGCGACTTTATTTACCGTCGGAATTTCGAGAAAAAGCGATTTCAAGTGTCCATGCACTTAACCACCCTGGGGTAGCCGCTATGCGTCGCCTTATCGCGCAGCGCTATTTTTGGCCTAATATGAATACTGACGTAGCAAACTTTGTAAGAAGTTGCATACAATGCCAGAAATGTAAAGTGCAAAGACATACAATTACACCTCTAGGAGAGCTCGAAAGGTTAGACCGCTTCGAGCATGTTCATATTGATATTATTGGACCATTACCACCTTCCGATGGATATACACACTGTGTCACAATGATTGATCGTCATACAAAATGGCCCAAAGTCGTTCCTGTAAAGGATATAAGCGCTGAAACCGTCGCGAAAGTTCTGCTCGAGCATTGGATAGCACGTTTTGGTTGCCCTGCAAGAATAACTTCGGATCAAGGTCGTCAATTTGAATCCAACCTTTTCACACAGCTGACCAAACTACTTGGAATAGAAAAGATTAGAACAACAGCGTACAATCCAAAAGCGAATGGACACGTCGAAAGGATGCACCGAACGCTAAAAGCTTCCATCATGGCACGTTGCGATGGTAACAGTCAATGGGCACAACAATTACCTATCGTGTTGTTAGGAATGCGCAATACAATTAAAAAAGACTCAGGATACAGCCCCGCTCAAATGACCTACGGTAAATCTATGCGTCTACCGGGAGATTTTTTGTTCCCACTGAAGCAAACATCAACAACACCGATTATACCTGCAAACTCATGGAAACATTAGCGAACCTTCAACCGATCACAAGGAATCAAGCTGATAACAGAAACATTTTCGTACATAAAGATTTAACAAGATCGGACTACGTTTTCGTTAAAAACGAAGTTAAACGCTCGTTAACACCGCCGTACGAAGGTCCCTATAAAATCGTCAAACGAAGCAATAAGCATTATGTCGTTCAAGTAGGTTCTCAAAATGTCACTTTTTCTCTCGGTCGTCTCAAACCTGCTTATGTTACAACTTTTGTTTCGCCCGAAACCACAACCATAACACCGGTTGGGACCCAAACGACCCCACTTGACAAAACTGAGCCATTTGTCACAACAAGATCGGGTCGCGTCATAAAAAAGACTGTGAGATTTGACATTTAAAACATTTTTTTATCGCCAGTCCCAAAGTAATAAATTCATCAATGTGAAATTTAAAGTGCAGTTAAGTGTTGTGTGTTTTAAAATAGACCAACTTAACAAGCAATTATGGAGCGTTCTCACACTAATATGTCACTTATAACGTATTTATTCATACTTATACCACTTGTAGAAATGTTTAAGTTAACTCATAAGTTTAAAACTTTTTGTAACCAAAATTATGACCAATGTATTTTAATTTTTTTACCAAAATGTGTCTTTAGTTTAAGCATTCATAAGTGTGGTTTTGTTTTTATATACATTTTAAATGCCTCTTGTTAGCGTAAGGTCTTATTGTATAATTTAAAAGTTAAGTATAGTTAAACACTTTTACACCGCATGTTTATATTAAGTATTTGCAATGTCTTTACAATTATTTTTGAATCTTACTCATTGTTATTTTGATAGTAATTATTTTTGTTTTATCAAAGGGACATGTAGTGGTATGTAACCCACACATGCAGACGAACTTGTAAACTCAAGTGCCTGAGACGTCACACGACTCACACGTCCCTTATTTCGAACTCAGGGTTCAGTATTCGGTCACTAGCCGTCAACAAAGTAGGACACGTTCACTAACCATCAATCGCATTACTTGTGCGTCAAATTATAATCATCATAATCTTACTTATTGTACCGTGTTTAGTTATAGTACCTTTATTAAACTCATTGTGAACTAACCAATGAACATTTAATTTAATTACAAATAAATCTAGACAAGACAACTATTATGCATTTTAGGCAACGAACCCAGGCTGTATTTAACATTAACGCAATTTACAAGGATACTATACTGAATAAAGTTGACGACACTAAATTTTTAGGAATTTTTATTGACTCGAAATTGAACTGGAAGGCACACATCGAATACCTAAGTAAACGGCTGAGCTCCTCTGCGTACGCCTTTTTACTAGCCCCAGAGCTAAACACAGACGCCTTAATAACAGCTTATCATGGTCTAGTAGTATCGTTATTACGCTACGGTATTATTTTTTGGGGGAATTCCACAGACAAAGAAATAGCGTTTAAGGCCCAAAAGAGATGCATTCGTGCAATGTTCAATTTGAAGTCAACTGACAGCTGTATGCCATTATTTAAGAAACACAAATTATTAACTCTGCCATCTCTGTATGTTTTTGAAATTGCGGCATTTGTTAGGGTAAATCAATCCCTATTTCCACGACTAGCTGACACCTTCCCCCGTAACAGACGTGACAAAAATCAACTGTGTTCGCATGCGTCAAAGACGGCATTAATGGGAAAAAGCGTTTTCTGTATGGCTCCAAAAATTTATAATAAAATACCACAGTCTTATAAAGCATTGCCGGTAAATTTGTTTAAAAAAAAGATGCGAGATTTATTAACGGACAAATGTTATTATAATATAAGTGACTTTTTGAATGACACTACTATTGTGCCTTTAGTGATTTAGTGTTATTTTGAAAGTAATTTAGTCTCATTTTTATGATTATTTTTTATTATTATTATTTCTTGTAAACTTTATAAATTTGTACGCCTTATGGGTGAAACATGTACGTACAAAATATTATTATTGTGACATCCTGCTTGCTTAATTTGCATGTATACGCATGTTTAGACAAATAAAATGATCTTTATCTTTGATCTTTATCTTTATCTTACACTATAGAACCCGTAATCACATCACAACAAAAGTTCTATATTATTATCTACAAATTCGTGCCGTGCTGTCGTCGTTGTTAGTCTAATACTTAGATTAATAATAACGTCTAACCTTAGAATAATAACGTCTTCTTGTCTGTATTTATTTGTGTGTGCATAAATGGTTAAATAAATAAATAAAATATTCTAAGCGTCTAACGTAATACTTTCAGAATATTTCTGTAGGTAGGAGGTATGTGCAATGATAATGGGAGGCCGTATACCTACTACCAGCACTTCGACCGTCCCCTTGCTCATCCTTCCACTGAGTTCAAACTCAAGAAAGAGCAGACTTTCCATCCAAAATACGTATGTACAGTCACGGACTTTAATTGATGAGCCACCTTCAAACTTTTCAATTTTGCAGTGTCATACATTCACGAGATTACACGATTAAACACGAACTCAAATCGCAAGCTCGTAAACAAGATGACAAATAAATTACTTTTAATCGGAAATATCTATAGAGGTTGACTAATAAGTTCTCAATGATAAAAATAAATACAATGTTGCATTAAGTTTATCCAATCTATTTGATACCGACCTCCTTTGAATCATAGCTCATTAACTCGATAATTATGAAAACATAACTGAAGACAGTGACAGTTGAAATATCGATGTCAGAGAATTTCTCCGTACGCTAACGTTACTATCGCAACAGTAACCTAGCAACAATTGTTTATCGTTGCTAGGTTACTGTTGCTAGACCTGCAATTGGTTGACTTTGAGTAGTCACTCTGCTGTCAAGTTTGTAGTTCTGGCTCTCAGGTTAGCCAACCGGTAAAGATATGAAATATAATTTTCTTCTTCTAATACGAAGACATATGACTTTGCATGTCGGGAACCGAATAAACCCGATTTGCATTACACGACTAAAATACCAACAGCGCCAGGTGGCTCGTCAATTAAAGTCCGTGACTGTACTTCGACTTTGCAGTAACAAGAGTTCAGGGGGGATTATCATAATTATCTTGTATTTACTTGCGGGGAGCACTAGGTAATAGTAGTATAGTAGGGACCCGGGCGATATACAATGAGGATGTAGGTACGCGCAAAGCTCAGCGCAGATGTCGCCTTCTGCGAGACGGCCACTGTCAAAACGTTTTCGCATTGTTTACATCAGTGTTTTTTGCAATTTTTTGTGTTGAAACCGGTCCAACATCGTTATTGTTAACATGTATTGTACCTGGAAGCTCAAAGAATTGAAAGACGAATTGACAAAACGAGGAGCAAGGATAACTGGAAAGAAATCAGATCTTGTTGAGAGGTAGACAAATAACTTTTTTTTTTTTTTTTTTTTCCTAGCCTACGCTGTCTCACTCCTGGGCAAAGGCCTCCCTCCACTCCTTCCATCTTTCGCGAGCCCGCGCGTCCTCTTTCCAGTTTTGATGGAACCTATCCAGCTCGTCCCGCCATCTCCTACGTGGTCTGCCGCGACCCCGTCTCACTGTGTCAGGGCACCAGTTCTGCGCTATTTGGGCCCACAGTTTGTCCGGCATGCGGCAGACATGATAAAGATAAAGATAAAATCATTTATTTGCTCAAACATGAGTAAAATACATACTTACAACACAAATTGTCAGCATGCAAGAGATGTTAAAAGGAAAGATAAAAACAGATCATCATGTTTGCCTTAAACAATGGCATGCAAATATTAATAAAATAGGTTATAATGTCAATCAGTCTAATTATTTAAAAATGTCATGATAATATTAGAAAATTAAAAATAATAAATTAGTAAATACATCAAAATCTCTCATCTAAAAACTCATTTAAATTATAATATGCTTTATCTGCTAGAAAATTTATAACTTTCTTTTTAAACACTACGTCAGTTAACTGCTTCCAGCTTTTAGGTAGTTTATTATAAATTTTTGGAGCCATGCAAAAGACACTTTTCCGCATAAGTGACGTTCGATACTGATGTAGGCAAATTTGACTATTGTCACGTCTATTACGTGGAAATCGATCTGCTATGCGAGAAAACAGATGAGGGTTGGACCTTAAGAACAATGCATTTTCTATTATGTATAATGAAGGCAATGTCAAGACTTTGTATTTTTGAAAATAAGGCTTGCAACTTTGAGTGGTTGCCAGATTGAACATTGACCTAATGCAACGCTTTTGTGTTTTAAATATTAGTTCCCGGTCAGTCGAGTTACCCCAAAAGATAACACCATATCTTAAAATGCACTCCACCAAGCCGTAGTATGCGGTGAGCAAAGCATCTACACTAATTACTGATGCCAGTTTGTACAGAGCGTATGCTGAGGTACTTATTTTCTTACTGATAATCTCTATATGTGCCTTCTAATTTAATTTATTATCAATAGTAAGTCCTAAAAATTTTGTTGTATCAACTTCGTCAATGTTATTATTATTATAGTTTATGTCTAGATTATTATTTAATGTCAAAGAGCGTTGACTGAAGTGCATGATTTTAGTCTTATTTAAATTTATTTTTAAATTGTTATTATTTAACCATTCTATAATTGCAATTAGCGAGTTATTAATGTCAGATTTATATGTGTCTCGATTTTTACACGCAATTGTTACTACGCTGTCATCGGCAAAGAGGCTCATAGGTTGTTCCGTGGACTTAGGCAAGTCATTAATATATAATGTAAACAGGGGAGGTCCCAAAACACTTCCCTGTGGGACACCATACACTACTTCACGTTCTTGCGACCGATGTGACTCTTCTCGTTTTTTAATGATGTTTATCCTACTGACTTCCGTTATTTGTTTTCTGTGCTGAAGATATGACTCAAATAGTTTTAGTACGTTACCTCTAATGCCATATGCTTCGAGTTTCTGAAGCAGAATACTGTGTTGAACATAATCAAATGCCTGAGTCATATCACAAAATATACTGCACACCGGTTTATTTTGATCCATATTTGTCATAACTATGTGTAAAAAATCATAAATTGCCATATTAATGGTTTTTTTCTCTCTGAAACCCTTTTGTTCATTGCAGAGGATCTTGTTGTGTTCTAAATATGAGTTAAGTTGTTTGTGAATATATTTTTCAAAGATTTTGGAAATTATAGGGATGAGCGATATCGGTCTATAATTCACCATCAACTCTTTATTGTCTTTCTTAAATAGTGGCTTTAAGATAGATGTCTTTAGTGCAGATGGAAATATGCCAGCACTGATACTCAAATTAATTATGTAACTTAACGGAGCACATATGACGCCAGCTACCGCTTTGAGTATTTTTGTGGCAATTCCATCGTAGCCTACACTTTTTGTATTTTTGAGAGTTGATATGATTTTAAGTACGTCATAAGGTGTACTAGGTGCCATATACATAGAGTCTCTTTTATTCAAAATATGTCGTGTAACTGTAGTTCCCGCATGTACTATGGGTTGAATTTTGTCGATAAAATAATTGTTAAAGAGATCCGCTATGTGTTTTGGCTCTGTGATGGGTTCATTATTAATTTTAATTTTATCTATAGAGGGTTTTGGTATATTTAATTTGCTATGTTTAATGATTTGCCATGTCGTTTTGGATTTATTTGTTGAGGTTTTAATTTTATAATTATTTTGTGCGCACTGTATCAGCTTTATAATTTTTTTATACAGCTTTATATTTTTTTATACATGTCCTGCCCAGTCCCATTTAAGTTGGGCAGCCTTTTGAGCCACGTCAGCTATCTTTGTTTTGGAGCGCAGTATTGTGTTACGAACACGATCTGTTAATTTAACGCCCAGTATACTGCGCTCCATTGCTCGTTGGCAGACCTTGAGTTTGGACTTCTGGATGTTAGTCAAAGACCAAGTCTGTGCGCCATAGGTTAAGACGGGAAGAATACACATGTCCATGAGCCTGCGTTTCAGTGCCATAGGCAACTCACCCTTAAATAGTTCCTTCATGGACCATTAGCTCTTCCAGGCGTTTTCCGTTCGTCTTGTGATTTCTTTATCTTGCCTCACCTGGTAAGAGATTACTTGGCCCAAGTAAAGGTATTCCTGGACATGTTGTATTGTCTCCCCGACAATACAAACTTGACTTATAACAAATAAAATATTTTTCACCCGTGCTAGCCTCTAGATTTGGATCTTTTTTTAGCTGTAACGTGTTAATTCTTACTTGAGTCATGGTAGGAAAAATTACGAAAACTGAGAGATCATTACTTTAATGATACCTAAATGGTATTCTTAATTTTTTAGGTTAGAAGCTTACGACCGGAACTTTAATTTCGGCAATCAAAGACCTCAAGGTTCTGAAAGCCAAGCCATTGTCGTTCCTGAAGCCGATCTTTACCAAGACGTTAATAGCTCCACCAAATTGCCGAAGATTACGAAACAACATATTCAAAGGTACTTTGACAGGTACCTAACATATATTTATTTCCAATGATCCTTTTCCCACTTCTTTTTAAGCGTTGTATCTTTGGGAAATATATGAACACCAGGGTTAGTACATTCTGGTCCAGCACATAGAGGCATATTTCGAGAAAACTGAAATTTACTGAATTCTAGGTAACAAAATGTATGGAATTGACAGTTTTCAATACACCACCTATCGGGATAAAATGGCAGTTATATCCCCATTACAAAATAATGGAAGTTTACTTAAACTGCCAGTGGCAGTTCAGTACTCTGGAGTTCTGGACTGTTCCTAAAACTTCAAATTCAAGCCACCTTTATGCATGTGGCAGTCAGCCACATAAAGGTGGCTTGAATTTTGAGCTTAAATAAAATGCTAAATGTATGCTCTGTTCGCCGCCGTTATTGGCCTGTTGGCCACAAGACTAAATAAGGAGCACTGGAGCAGACTGTAAGCTCAATACTCAATATCTTTATTGCTTTATCATAATGTGTACATAAGCTTCATACTAACGTCACAAGACTAAATAAGAAGTTACTGGGTTGTGGAGGTCAGATAGGCAGTCGCTCCATGATGAGGCAACCAATCTGCCTAGCCTTTTCCCAACTATTTTGGGGTCAGCTTACAGTCTAGCCGGATGCAGCTGAATACCAATGGAGCGACTGCCTATCTGACCTCCACAACCCAGTAACTCGGTAATACGATACCCCTTGGTAAGACTGGTTTTGTCAGACTTTCGGGCTTCTGACGATCCGTAAAAACTGTCAAAGATCCACAAATGACAGCCGGGACCAACGGCTTAACGTGCTTTCCGAGGCACGGAGGGGTCTCGATATGTAAAGATGGTCACCCATGGACGGACCAACCCCGGCAAGCGTAGCTTAACCTGATGGATCAACCCGTGCGGCTGTTATTACTCAATCAATCAATCATTGTGTTTATTGTGGATCATAGGTACAAAAATATGTACAGGTGTTCTGCAATACATTAGATCGGCTATGTCCCGTCTTTTAGGCATACAATATAAATTATTATTTTAATAAATTAACATTACATTATTAATAAATTAGGAGAGAGAGGCAAAACAAAATATAGAGTCAAAGATCTTAAAATGCAATAGGTACTGAATTCAACATGGCATTGATCAAAATAAAATACATATAATTTAAAGAAACTTGTCCGACAAAAATTCTTTTAAACAATAGTAGGATTTATCGACTAGCAGAAGTTTCTTTTTAAATAACTTAATTTCTGAAATGCTTCTAATGTTATTTGGAATATTATTAAATATTGTTGGAGCAACCCAAAAAACACTTTCCTGCAAAAAACGTGTCTTACTCGTGATAGTGGATAATTGGTCTCGATGGCGCACTCGGCTACGGAATTCAAATAAATGAAGATTGCATTTTACAAATACTGCACATTCAAATATGGCAATACAAGGCAATGTTAGTATTTTCATGTTTTTGAAAAATGGCTGACTAGAATCGGTTTGCTGCAGATTAAACATAGCCCTAATGCAGCGCTTTTGGGCCTTGAACACTCTTTCTTTGTCTACACTGTTTCCCCAGAATATTAAGCCATATCTGAGACTATCATACCCGTGGTACGCTGTTAACAACACTGAACTGTTAACCACTTTCCTTAATCTATAGAGCGCAAATGAATATGTAGTATGTATGTATGTACGCAAATGAGTATGTAGTATGTATGTAGTAATGAGTTTTAGACAATTTATCAATATGCATTTTCCAATTACTGTATACATTATGGTACGCAATAAAGAATTGAGAATTGAATTGAGAATTGAATTAATTTTATTATCTATATTTATCCCAAGAAACTTTGTCACTTCAGTCTCTGCTATGTGATTCTGTATAATATATCTAATAATAGGTCTTTACCTATAAAATTGCCGTTCTGCAGTACTGGCCATTTCAAATCAAAATAATTTTGTTTGGCTAAGAATTCTAATTTCAAATTAATTTTATTTTAAAAACATGGAATTCTTTTTTCAAAAGAAGTCATTTGTTTAATGATTAGTGTTATATTTTCATCGCATTTCAATCTTTTTCGTCATCATGGATAAGTTAAAAATTCGAGTCATTATGGAATATGAGTACCGTCGTGGCAGCAACGCGGCACAAGCGGCACGCAACATCAACGACGTTTACGGAGCTAACACTACAAACCAACGCACCACCTGTTATTGGTTTGCTCGCTTCCGTTCTGGAAATTTCGACCTGAAAAATGAACCTCGCGGTCGTCCGAAGACTTTGGTCGACAATGACGAATTAAAGGCGATTGTGGAAGCTGATGATACACAATCTACGGCTGAATTAGCAGCACCTTTCGACGTTAGCGTCAAAACAATATTGGTCCATTTGCGTCAAATTGGCAAGGTAAAAAAGCTTGACAAATGGGTGCCCCACGAACTCAATGATCGCCAGCGCGAAGTACGCGTCGAGGCGTGCCTTGCACTGCACAACAGAACAGACACACAAATGAAGAAATTTTAAACCGCATTGTTACCTGCGATGAAAAATGGATTCTGTTTGATAACCGCAAGCGCTCAGCAAGTTGGTTGAATCCTGGTTCAGTACCTAAACAATGCTCTAAACGAAAACTTACCCCTAGAAAAGTGATGGTCACTGTTTGGTGGTCTAGCGCCGGTGTGATTCATCACAGCTTCTTACCAAACGGGGTGAGCATTACTGCAGATGTGTACTGTGAAGAACTGAACACAATGATGGAGAAGCTGGCACATCTCCAACCAGCATTGGTCAATCGCTCGTCTCCGCTGCTCCTGCACGACAACGCGCGACCTCATACTGCACAGCAGACGGTCTCCAAGTTGCAAGAACTGGGGTTGGAAGCTCTCCGTCATCCGCCCTACTCACCAGTCCTTGCGCCTACAGACTACTACTTTTTCCAGAATTTGGATAACTTCTTGGCGGGAAAAAAATTCAATACCTGAGAGGCAGTACAAAATGCCTTTGAAGAATTTGTTGCCTCCCGTCCAGCTGATTTCTTTAAGAAGGGCATCAATAAACTGCCACTGCGTTGGCAAAGATGCATTGATTGCATGGGTGATTACTTCGATTAATACAAATAAAAAATACATGAAAAAAAATCGTTTAAATTTCATACAAAACGGCAATTTCATAGGTAAAGACCTAATATTTAAAGGGGGGCTGGTTCTTATTCGGAAATTCATAACCGTTGTCTTCTCAATATTTAACCTAAGATTATTTTTATTTGACCAATTCATTGTAGTAGTCAAAGATTGATTAATGTCGTTTTCTAGATTATTGCAATTGTCATTTGTGAATAAAACAGTGCTGTCATCTGCAAACAGTGTGGTGTCATAATCTATCACTGAAGGCATATCATTTATAAATACGAGGAAGAATAACGGGCCAACAATAGTGCCTTGTGGAATACCCATTCGAACACTTCCTGTTTCTGAAGCATAAACTTCTTCAGTTTTTGTTGCAGGATTTAGCTTTTTTAGTTCAGTGAACTGTTTCCTGTTTGTGAGGTAGGATTTAATGAGATCATATACATTACCTCTTACTCCATATGCATACATTTTGCTCATGAGGATGTTGTGATCAACACGATCAAATGCCTTTGAAATATCCATGTATAAAGCTACAGCTGGGAGTCCTCTGTCCAAGTTAGTCATAACTTTATATAAAAAGTTATATATGGCCACATTTATTGACTTGTTCTTTCTAAAGCCATACTGAGCAGGTGTAAATATATTGTGACTTTCAAAAAACATGTATAAGCAATTAAATATAACTTTTTCGAAGATCTTAGCAAATATAGGTATAATTGCTATAGGCCTATAATTATAAATATTTAATTTATCCCCTTTTTTAAAAATTGGTTTTACTACTGATACTTTTAATTTATCAGGGAAAATACCTTTCTCAATACATAAATTGAAGCAGTAACTTACGGGTTCACTAATTACTGTGGCGACTTCTTTTACAATATTTGTTATAATACCATCATATTCAGAACTACTTGTGTTTTTTAGGGCTGTTATAATTTTATGTATATCATCAGGTGTGTCATAAAAAAATATTTTTGTGATAGATTTTGAATATTATAAGAATTATTAGTATTATTAAAATTGGAATTATCAGGAATATTACTAGGATATTGTATATTATTAGCGTTAATGTCAAGAAAGAAGTTATTAAAAAATTGCGCAATTTCAGCAGGATTTGTAAATACAGGGTGTTAGTGTAAACACCGTTATCCTTGAAACCAGTGGTTTGGTTTCATTTATAGAACGTAAAATCAATGGAAAAATACAACTTTTTTTTTTAAAGAAAATCTTCATTTTTCCACAAGAATATTTCACCCTACACGCAAGGGCAACGAACTTGCGTCTCAACACGGCGGCTGGCGGTTGCCGGGGGCGGGCGGAGCGCGCGGGACGTTACATGACCGGCCGTCAGCTGTTTCGCAGCTCTCTCGAACGCGTATCCATGAGTATCGGGACAGTGACGGATATTTACTTTTTTAAATCTTTTAATGAAAATAAGGTTTTTTTTTGTTGTTACTGGGTCATTTATTTTTATATTTAAGTCAACTACCCATGGTTTGAGTGACAACGGTGTTTACCCTTGCATACTGTATATTACCATTGATATTTAGTTTGTTTATACTTTCAATAGGAAATGTATATTTAATGTCACTGACTACTTTCCATGTTGCTTTAGATTTATTAGCCGCCGACGCAATATAGTAGTCATTTTGTGATTTTTTTGTCAAATTAATTACAGTTTTGTATCTCTTTGCATACGTTATAAATGTGGTTTTGTTGTTTTGGGTTGGATTTTTCCTAAATTGCCACAGAAGTTCCCATTTGCGCGTGCTACATCTTTTTATTCCACGCGACATCCATTTCTGTTTTGACTTATTATAGATTCTAATTCTTTTTACAGGAAAGATTATGTCATAAATTTGAAAATTACTATGAAATATGTCAAAAGCTATATTAGGATCTGAACATTCATAAACATCGCTATTTGTTAATTGCTTTAGATATTTTATAAATATAGCTCTACTAGCTGTGCCCCGCGGTTTCACCCGCGTAAGTCTCGATCCCGTGGGAATATCGGGATAAAAATCCTATGTGTTAATCCAGGTTATAAACTATCTGTTTGCCAAATTACATCCAAATCCATTCAGCCGTTTTTGCGTGATTGAGTAACAAACATCCAAACACACAAACTTTCACATTTATAATATTAGTAGGATTTTCTTTCGAGTAATCTCGTTTTAACTTGTTTTTTTTACCGGAATTTTAATTATTTGTGCGCAATGGTCCGATATTGACAACTCTTTTAGTGAGCCCTTGCATCCCTTTACGTTGTGAACTATGTTGTCTAAACAAGTTCTGCTAGCAAATCGAGTCTCATTTTCAAATTCTAGTTTTAAATTATAACAGTTTAGGAGCTCTCTGAAGTCTCTGGAGAGCTTAGTTTCTTTTATGGTGTCAATATTAAAGTCTCCGCAAATTATAATTTTATTTGTTTTTAAGCACGTACTATGCAGAATTTTTTTAAACACATTTAAAAAAATGTTGATTAGCACCGATGATTGCTTTGGCGGCCTATAAATGCACAAAATAGTTATATGGTGCTCCGGTAACTCAATTGCTGAGCATTCTATTAAGTTTGGGATTGAAAATTTAGCAGTATCAGGAAGTAGCTTGAACGAGATATTATTTTTAATAAGTATACAAGAATTTCCATTCCTACTGTCTTTCATAAAGTATGATGCTAGCTTGTAGTTTGGAATTTTTAGGTAATTTTCATCACCATTTGTCATGTTGTGTTCAGTAATACACATTATATCAACAGCGAAACCATGAGAAGCCAGGTCCTCAATACAAACAGAGAGCATGTCAGATTTATTGATTAGTCCGTTTACATTTTGGTGAATGACTGTAAGCGAAACTGACTGTAAACGAAATAAATTATTATAGCTGTGCTCCTTCTCGTTAGAGGTAGCAGTTGTCAAATTATTATTTATTGGTGTGACAACATTATTTGCCGGATTATTAGCAAAATTGCTAGTAGCTAATTCGTAATCAATCATAATATTTTTCATTATTTCATTGTAGGTATATATTTCTTATTCCATCATAGTTAATTTTCCCTGTTCTATAATTAAACATCTCATGTGATAGCGTTCGGTTACTATAAAAAAAGTATGCGTACTCACTGTTTTGTATGTCCATGCAAAGAAGATTGTTCAATATTTCAACTTTATAGTTATAAATCAGCGCGCCTTTTATGTAGGTGGGGGTGCACACAATTATGTTAGTATGAGTAATATTTTGAAGGGATTTCTTTAATATGTTAATTGTGTCCATATAATTATCCAACACTTTTATGTCGTTTTCACTTAAAAATAGAAGACAGTAATCATTTACGGTGAAACCAGTAAATTTTCCCTCGATATTCTTTACAAGTTCTTTTGCTGTACCATTGGGTGTAACATAATGACAGAAAGTAAAATGTTTTGAAAAAATGTTATAAATTATAGATAGGGTTCTTTTTGTTTGTTGACTGCCTTTATTTCACAGCTTGTGCTTTTGCTTCAGCTTCGTTGTATTCTGTTGTGATGCTTGATTATGTAAAGTAGTACACAAGTGTAGTCTCTCAGTATTTGGTGTCGATTGTACTGGTGTTTCAATGTTGTACTCGTATGTTTGTGTCGCTTTATTTGTAGTTGCCTTTATTAAGGTTCTGGGCGAAGAGGTGGTACTTGGAGTACTTTTCTCTGGGGTGGACGATAGGCTGCTTAGTCTCAGTTTCTTTTTTGGTTTCCGTTTATGATTCGGTGTAGGACAGCTTACTTCTCCTAAATTAACTTTTTTGTATAGTTCTACTATATTATTTGATTTGTCTAATTCTAATTTTAATTGCATATTGGCGCATACTAAATTTTCAATTTTTGGTGTGCACTTTGTAAATTATTTGTTAAGCTGCTTATTTCTTCTTTAAGTTTTGCAACAATATCGTCGTCGTGCATTGAGATTTCAGGCATGCTCATTGCTCATCGCCGTAGCATCGAACATTGATGATTCTGAAGAAGATGTAGATAACATAGGTTTTTTTCTTAATATGATATTGTCATCAGCCATGATAGGATACGGATTTCTACCAAGTGGAAAATAAATATTTCATGTGGCAACACTAATGCTTCCGCTACTCTTCAATAGAGGCGATAGTGGCGCTAGTTGTGTTACAAAAACCGTTTCGTCGGTATCCATAGGAACTCCTCAACCAAACAAGACAGCGCCATCGAGTTTGGACTCGTTGGTTATGTCTTGATAAGTACCTAGTATAGCCCAAGGTTGCATCCAGGGTGTGGTGATGGAGCCGGAAGGTACCGATAGAAACTCCTCAACCAAACAAGACAGCACCATGGTGTTTGGACTCGTTGAATATGCATTGGCAAGTTTGTTATACTAGGCAGTGTCCAGGGTCTGATGATGGAGCCAACCAAACAAGACAGCACCATCGAGTTTGGACTCGTTGGTTTTGTCTTAATAAGTACCTAGTATAGCCCAAGGTTGCATCCAGGGTCTGGTGATGGAGTCGGAAGGTACCCATAGGAACTCCTCAACCAAACAAGATAGCACCATCGTGTTTGGACTCGTTGGCTTTGTCTTGACAAGTACAACTTAGTATAGTCCAAGGTAGTATCCAGAGTCTGGTGATGGAGCCGGAAAGTACCCATAGGAACTCCTCAACCAAACAAGGCAGCACCATCGTGTTTGGAAACGTTGAATATGCATTGACAAGTGCTTTACACTAGAATGTAAATGATATGCATAAAAAAGGAATAAGAATGTGTTGTTTAAAATAATAACTGTAATTATTTAATAAAAATGCGCCATTGGTTGGTTGGTGTTCATCAATAAAAAATACTCAACAAAAAATAGTTTTACTTAAAACTCCGCGGGTAGATTTAATTGAGCTTTGGTATACAGACTAGTACAAGCCCAAGGAACATAATGCAGTATGTGTCCATTCTGGGCAGAACTTGGCCCAGCTCCCATTTACGGATGGTCAGTAAAAGATATTTAACATGTAAATGATATGCATACAAATGAAATAATAATGTGTTGTTTAACATAATTACTGTCAGTATTTTTAATAAAATGCACCATCGGTTGGTTGGTATTCATCAATAAAAAATACTCAACAAAAAATATTTTTTCTTAAAACTCTGCGGATAGATTTTATTGAGCTTTGGTGTACAGACTAGTACAAGCCCAAGGAGCATAATGCACTATGTGTCCATTCTGGGCAGCACTTGGCCCAACTCCCAAATATGGATGGTCAGTAAAAATGATTTAACATGTAAATGATATGCATACAAATGAAATAATAATGTGTTTTTTAACATAATTACTGTCATTATTTAATCAAATGCGCCACCGGTTGGTTGGTATTCATGAACAAAAAATACTCAACAGAAAATAGGTTTTCTCAAAACTCCGCGGATAGATTTTATTGAGCTTTGGTGTACAGACTAGTACAAGCCCAAGGAGCATAATGCACTATGTGTCCATTCTGGGCAGCACTTGGCCCAACTCCCATATATGGATGCTTTACTCCAAAAGCTAAATGTTATTAAAAAACTAATGTTTCACTGAGTATACTGTTTTCCAGTGCCTTTGGCGATGTTTTTTGAAAACACTGGTTGTTTTTATTTACGTGTAGCACTTATTAAGTTCGTATCAAAACATTGCCGTACTGGATTTTTCACTGAATGTCGATTATCACAAATAATATTACTTTGAGATTGTCGTTAACACATGCACTTCTACCACTTTTTATTTAACTTAGTCAAATAGTTCAACTAATTACGGATTTTAAATACGCGGGTCATGTAAACTTACTTGTAAGTACTTAGCCACGAGGTCCTCCGCCGAACTTAGGCAACCAATAATTAATAAAAATTGTTAATCATTGGAATCATACAATTTTCAGCTTCAAATTCATCCTAAGTGCTTTGTGTAAATAATTCGAGTATTCAATGAAGTTATATTTGTTATAGCAGAAAAAACAAGAATGTTGTATGTTCTTTATCAGGATTATCTATAAAACTTGGTACCCATTTAGATCTCAATTCTTTTGTCGGCCAAGTCGACATCCGCGCTTATTCTTAATATTGAATTTGGCTCCATTTTCACATTTATGTTTTTGATTGGATCTTTATTTCATTTTTCATACATATAAATTATATTTTTAAATATTAGAATAAAAAAATATACAAAACATTTAAAAATATAAAAAATAGTACACCCACCGGTATCGGGAACAGGGTTCAAGCTACCGGCGGTCAGGGCTCCAGAGAGAGGAACCTCCTAACAATGCGAGCCGTGTCCAGGATTACAGCTTTCTGAATCAAGCCCTTAATCCAGCTGCCCAACGAGAGCCTCCTTGGGTGTTGGTCAAGGCTCTTGGCAATTAAGCCATTGGCTGATACGATTATTGGCACAATGATCGCAGAGTCCACATCCCACATGTCGATAAACTCGTGAGCCAAGTCAAGATACTTGATTTATTTATTTATTTATTTATTATTACAAAATCCACAGCTCTTTGAGATAATAACTTAGAATATATAAACTAGTCTTACAGCCAATTACGGATTTACAATTTTTGATATGTTTATCTTTCTCGGCCTTCACGAGGTTCCCGTCATGCGGGACCGTTATGTCAATGATCATTGCGCACCGCTCTGTTCGATCCACCACCACTATATCAGGCTTATTGGCAACAATAGTCGTGTCAGTGATGATGGATCGATCCCAGTACAATGTGATATTTCTATTTTCGAGAACTGGGTCAGGCACGTACCTGTAGTACGGCACTTCCGATTCCACTAGGCTGTATTTTAGAGCAAGTTGCTGATGGATAATCCTGGCTATAAGGTTGTGTCTATGCAAGTACTCTCCGATAGCTAGATGAGAACACCCGAAGATAATGTGACGGATTGATTCTCCCGGTCGGTGGCATGTCCGACAGATGTCAACCGTGCCGTCCTTCACAATAAATCTCCGGTAATTGTTCGTCATGATAACTTCATCCATAATTGCACAAACAAAACCTTCGGTTTCCCCAAAGAGGTCACCGAAACGCAGCCAGGCTACGGACGCTAATAAATCTATATCGGGTCCATGCAGGGCCCGGAAAAAGCGTCCGTGAAGCTCCTTACTCTGCCATACCTCCTTGCGATCGTTAGTGTCAAGCACTACAGGCCTGCGTCAGTTCTCTTTCGCCAAGGAGAGCGGGGTGAGGCCCTTGTCCACCGCGACCACAACTCGATGCATTCCCACGTCGGCTTCTAGGAAGTATTCCCTGAGACTGCATATCTCGCGATCGTGGAGGGTCTTAGCGTTTGAAAAGCCTCGACCTTCACACTTTCGCGGGATATACAGTCTCATGACCGATGACCGTGGGTGATGCATTCGGTATGCAGTCAGCAGCGTACGGACCCTCCTATCCAGGGCGTCAAGTTCGGTCTGAGTCCATTTGAGTATGCCGAAAGAGTACATCAGAACCGGCATGACCCAACCGTTGAAAGCGCGCACCTTGTTTCCACCTGAAAGAAGACTATTAAATTCTTTCTTCAGGCGGCCAAAGAAGCGCTCCTTCAACGATTGCTTCATGTCAGTAACATTGATGCCTAACGCTTCCGACATACCCAAATACTTATAGGTTTCGGATGCGGAGAGGGCTCTTAGGTATATGGAATCCGAGAGCTGGGTTCCCACGGATTCCACAATCTCCCCTCGCTTTACATGCATGACCGCACATTTGTTCACACCAAATTCCATCCTGATGGCTCTACTGAAAGTTTCAGTTACTTTCAGTAGCACCATCAGTTGTAAATTGTTGGGGGCAAAGAGTTTTAGGTCATCCATGTAGAGGAGGTGAGATATAACCTGTCCACCTCTCCTCAACCGATAGCCTAGACCTGAGTCCTCCAGCAGTGTGCTTAGAGGATTCAGGGCTAAGCAGAACCAGGGTGGGCTCAAACTATCGCCCTGAAATATGCCTCGCTCGATCCTTATCGGCTCGCTGTTCCTCTGGATATTTCGACATCCTGGGTAGTGAAGGACAGTCCTCCATTGCCCCATACATGACATCAGGAAGGTGCGCAGAGTTGCATCTACTTTATACAACTCCAGCATCTTCATGAGCCATGTATGTGGCACCGAGTCATAGGCCTTCTTATAATCTATCCAGCATGTCGACAGATCCTTTCGGGAACGACGAACCTGTTGGCTAATGGCCATATCAATGAGGAGTAGCTCCTTAGTACCGCGGGACCCGTTCCTATATCCATTTTGAGAGGCAGAAATGATGGAGTTCGTGTCTATA
This sequence comes from Lithophane semibrunnea, assembly GCA_947363905.1. Taxonomy (NCBI): domain Eukaryota; kingdom Metazoa; phylum Arthropoda; class Insecta; order Lepidoptera; family Noctuidae; genus Lithophane; species Lithophane semibrunnea. The sequence goes on along the minus strand of OX376199.1, from coordinate 17,873,328 downwards.
AGTTTGTTAATTTTAGCTCTCAAAATGGATTTAAGAACTTTATAGACCGTCGGTAAACATATGATCGGCCTATAGTTTTTGGGTTCCGCGGTGCTACCAGATTTGTGGAGCAGGTGGGTAATTCCTGTTGTTAGGAACTGGGGTAGCGAACCAGACTCCAGTGCAGTCTGGTACTGAGCTGCCAAGCGAGCGTGCGTCCTTGTAAACCATTTTATCCAAAAGTTGTGCAGCCCGTCCGGCCCTGGAGACTTCCAGTTAGGCAACGGGTGGACTGCACGAGCCACATCTTGGGGGCAGATGGTAATAGCCCCCATTTGTGGTATTGAGTCGCAGGCTCGCTCGACTTCCCGAGTCCTTGGATTATTATTGCAGCTTGGCAAAAAAGAGTTTGGAAAAAATGAGGGCGCCACTACCGCGTATAGGTCACTTCAAATGGGAAATGAGTAAAAGAATTCAAACAAATACATAGTTAAAAACGCTGGTTGTACTGACTCAAAAACCTACTAGCAGTTGTCGGCAAAGTAGTGCCAACATCATAGGTCTGCATTACCTAAGTAAAATATTTAGTTTCATCTGTCACCGCATCATACTCTTTTTTGCCAAGCTGTTGTACTTTGCTCTCGATCCAAACCGGTACCTACTTCGATACTTCTGTGTTCCATGCTGTGTGTGTCAGTATCATGCAGTGTCAGTGTCAGAATGACAGATTGACAGTAACACAGTGTTACTGTCCAGAATGACAGTAACACTGTGTTACTGTCATTCTGACACTGACACAGACTGTCAAAACACTGAACTGACAGTGCTAATATCACTTGACAGTTGACTGTGACGGTCTCTTGTTCTTGTGAACTGTGAAGTTGTGAGAGTGTGCTAAACTAAACTCTTGAGCACTCTTCATCACTCTTGCTTGAGTCTTGAGTATTCTAAAGTGTTCTGTGGTGCTAAAGTGCCAAAACGCAAAATAGTCATCAGCTTTGTTTGTTTTTTAACTTATAGAAAGAGGATAAACAAATAAGCCCCACGATGAGTTACATGCTGGGACATCTACACAACGGCTGGCAAGTGGACCAGGCTATATTGTCGGAAGAAGACAGAGTTGTGGTGAGTATCTTTTATAGGTTACGAATTTTCCAGACAGACATACAAGTAGATTTAGGACTCACATATAGGAAGTAAATGTATTAATTTATTGTAATAGTAGCATCGATTACTAATGTATAAGCTACTACATCCCAATATTCCTGAACATTATCAAACAAGCTCATAATTTGGTTGGTGGATCGTCTTAAGGTATTAAGAAAAATACACCGGTAGGGTCAAAACCAATGTCAATGTCTGTTATTTGCTTTTAACAATATCATTGTGTTGGTAATATTGTATGGAATCATTGTAATAGTGATTGTTGTGTCGGCAGGTGATCAGGTTCGGTCACGACTGGGACCCCACCTGCATGAAGATGGATGAGGTGTTGTACAGCATCGCAGAGAAAGTCAAGAACTTTGCAGTCATCTACCTGGTGGACATCACTGAGGTCCCAGATTTTAACAAAATGTAAGTTATTATTTATGTTGACCACTGTCACACCTGATGGCAAATGGTCAGCACTGATGTGCTTGAGCACACTTGCCTCGTATTATAACTGAATAGATGTTGAGACTCCCAGGTTATACCACCACACAGCTTATTGGAAAACTCAGATTCCAGGACAGAGTTCCACTCCTATAAAAACTATGAAATTGTTGCTAATATACTAGCAATATGAAACCTGCACTGCTATAAACTAGTTCATCATCATCATCAGCCTATAGCAATCCACTGCTGGACATAGGCCTCTCCAATTGCACGCCATTCAGCTCGATTCTCGGAAACTGTCATCCAGTTGCTACCAGTCACCCTGCGAAGATCGTCGCTCCACCTAGCCCGAAGGCGACCTACCTTACGTTTGCCGATTTGCGGTCTCCACTCTAGAACACGTCTATCCCAACGGTCATCTGTTTTACGGCTAATATGGCCGGCACATCAGCTTTCTTATTAAAGTTGCTCTGTGCCGGATTACTTCATTCCGGTCTATCCCTCAGAGATACTCCAAGCATAGCTTGTTCGCTTTTTTTTAAGATAAGATAATCATTTATTTGCTCAAACATAAGTACAATACATACTTACAACACAAGTTGTCAGCATGTAAGAGATATTAAAAGTAAAGATAAAAAACAGATCATCATGTTTGCTTTAAACAATGGCATGCATTAATAAAATAAGTTATAATGTCAATCCAAGTTTAATTATTTAAAAATGTTAAAGAACATTAAAAATTAAAAATTAGTAATACATGGTCAAAAGCTCTGGATATTATCACAAAATCCAGGAAAAAAAAAAATTTTGCACTGATAGAAAGTTGGTCATAACTTTGAACCGTAAAAAGTTTCACCGACATTATCAGGGTTAAAAAGTTTTAAAATGTATTCGATTTGATCCATACTACCAGGGACACCCTATATTTGTGATAATATCACGAGTGTTTTAATCTATACCCATAATATGAACCCTCTATAAAAGGTTCTAAATTTTTGAAATACTAATATCGAAGAAAACTGGCGGGATACGACGTGAATTCGAATAACCTATAAGTATTTTTTTTTCTTACAATAAACTAATTATACTCTCGAACATGGTTTACATAGTAAATGCTTCTTGTAATATTTAAATTAATAACCATTGATCATACGATTGCTCACTGCGTGATTTCAGATCCGGGTCAGGGTTCCTTAGGGTTCCTTTTGGTCGCGTCCAAATCGTCAGTCTTCGAATAGGAGCTGCTGGAGGGTTCACTTAACATCCCTTATCAATGTCTGACGCGCTCGTTAAATTTTTTTTTCCCTAATTTTCTACCCCTTCGTACGGCCACCCCCACCATGCAAACCGGCAGATTAATATTTTTCCTCTATCAGAAAGACGTGGGGCGTACACGCTTTTAATATCTGAGAATAAGAGAATCTGTACACGCTCCCCCCACCAGTGAAAGGGTATACTTCACATACTTTTTTTCTTTTTAGCATCTAATCTTCACAATCCAATAGGTCCCCACGACGCTCGAGTACATCCCCATTTAGCATCATGGCCTCCCCTACTATAAAGTTGTAACGAGGCTGCGTAGTCAACTAACACTGGTTGTCCACCCGCAGGTACGAGCTGTACGACCCGTGCACCGTAATGTTCTTCTTCCGCAACAAGCACATCATGATCGACCTGGGCACGGGCAACAACAACAAGATCAACTGGCCACTGGAGGACAAGCAGGAGATGATAGATATCATCGAGACCGTGTACCGCGGCGCGCGCAAGGGACGTGGTCTCGTCGTCTCGCCCAAGGACTACTCCACCAAGTACAGATACTAAGTGCGGGCTCCCGTACGAGGTAGTTCTGTGCGAGAGACAGGACCGGCCGCTCCGGTAGTGCAACCAAACCACAAGGCGGCACTTAGCATGCCTGTCCAAGTGAAAGTGACATTTATTCTATCATAATTATTTAATATTCGAAGTTACACGACACTAGTGTGGAGTGCAATCATGCCATGGAATTACTACTAATGAGTGTGTATAGTTTGTTTTATAAACCTACCTAGAATGTTATATTCCTAAAACGGCCCTTGTCTATGTTCAGTCAGCATAATTATTTAATAAAACTATTGCACTGTGATGATGATGACTGTACTACTCAATAATTATGATGTTATTAGAGTGGATACTCATGTTTAATGAATAAAAGATATTTTTGTGTAAATAGTGTTAGAGCATTGTTTTAAATGTTCAACATGTCATGTTATGTCGTATCTGGCATTGTGTTCGCCTGGCCCGTTGAAAATGATATTAAATTGATAAATGCCAACATTTGTGAATAACCCTTTTGTGAACATGCAAGAAACCGACTTTAGGCCAAAGCTACGAACACCAAACGGGTCAAACTTGTTTCTATCTATCTTTATTATATTCAAATTCTTCATTTCAAACATGAGACATGATATTTTTATATTGATTTAGTATACTATACTATGTATATTATTTGTGTAGGGTAGGTACCAACAACTAATAAGTGAAGAATAAAAACTTTTTACAAAAAAAAAGGTTTTTTGAAAAACACATTCTACAAAAAAAAAAAAAACAGACTTCCAAAAAAACACCACATAGTGAAGAAAAAAATACTTTTCTCAAACATGCTTGGAAATTCGAGCATTATTTTGACAACTTTCTTCCGAGATAAATCGAAATTGCCGTACTGTTAAAAAACAAATGAAGATGCGTCTGGCAAAGTAAGTATGAAAATCCATATCTGTCGGCCATCGGCCAAATAAATTACTATGAAAACTCATATCAGTTGTGTTATTTAAAAATGGAACGAACTTTTTACTTCAGCGCATCAAAGATTTTATTTGAATTTCGATTTGGCTTGCAAATAGAGCTGTTTAATGCCTCATTTACATTCAGCCGAAGTGAGCAGGGAAGTAGGCAGGACGAGTGTGTAAACACATACTTCTCATGCCACTGCCACTCGCGCTGCCCGGCGCTCCCCAAAAAGGCGGTTTTTTGTGCGGAAGTCAAAGGACCGGCAGCGCGAGCCGCAGTGCGTGTTTACATTCTGCTCCGTCGCTCAGTACTCCCCGAGCGCCTGGAGGAGAGAGACGTGTGTTGCTCGTTTTTTAAGATCAGCGAAAATGCCGTCCGAATGGAGTAATGACAAAACAATAAAATTCTTAGAAATTCTGGAAACCGAAAAAGTAATTTGGGATATTACAGATAAAAAACATAGACAGAAACATCATCATCATCCACCATCGTCTACGACGAACTTTCTTTTTAGGGTTCCGTACCCAAAGGGTAAAACGGGACCCTATTACTAAGGCTCTGCTGTCTGTCTGTCTGTCCGTCTGTCACCAGGTTGTATCTCATGAACCGTGATAGCTACACAGTTGAAATTTTCCCAGATGATGTAGGTATATCTGTAGCCGCTATAATAACAAATACTAAAAACCAGAATAGAATAAATATTTAAGGGGGCTCCCATACAACAAACATGATTTTTTTGCTCGATATTGAAAACGACTACAGGTAGACGCTTGAAATATTCACAGAATATTTAGTTACATATTCACTTCAAAAATAAATAGTTAAATTAAAATAAAACAAATAGTTAAGGGGAGCTCCCATACAACAAACGTGTTTTTTTTGCCGTTTTTATAGATAATGGTACGGAACCCTTCGTGCGCGAGTCCGACTCGCACTTGGCCGGTTTTTTGTATTCGATATCTTTTTAAATATCGAACATATATTTATGTATCGCAAAAAGACACAGCGCGGCCGTTGTAATTATTTCAACGTCTGCCATTGCAGAAACTTGAAAGCGAAGTGATTGGTAGGGCAGTATGTAAACACACTCCTCTCGATCCTGCTGCGGCAGTATTTAGAGAATTATTTCCGGCAGCGGCAGGGGCTGAATGTAAATGAGGCATAAAATAAAGAAGAAACAATGAACATTATTGGCGCGTGAAAAATTATCGTTGTTCGTCATTGATTGTGGAAATTATAATTAATTTACTTAGTTTGAATTTCCGCGCATTGTTTGAGAAAAATACTATACAAGCCTTGGCTGCAACCAGCTATTGATGGACTCACGTTTGTGTGCCTCGGCTTCGCCTCGGCCCACAATTTCACGATCGTAGTTCAATAGCCCAGTTGCAGGCCGCGACAGTAATGTACTATTAATTTCGAAATTGGAGATGATTGAGAGGATGGAGACCAAATAAAAGATGGATGTATTGTGTGGGAAATGTGAAACAGGATGACGTAACAGATTTTTTTATATGAAAGAAAAAAGAGTGAATGATAGCGTGACGGTTAACACATGGAAAGAGAAGAATAGAAAACGTGTTGCGACGAGCTCAAGTACCACGAGACGGACCAACAAAGACCGCAAGATGATTTAGAGACGGCTCCCAAAATAGTGTTGTATGTGATCAAAGTAAAACGACTTCGTTATCATCATTTGAGATAGTGTAAGTTTAATTTTCAGTCTCGAACAGACAATCAAGTAGGGAACACTGTAACACGTAAGTAGAGACGGCAGAGTCGGCGGCCGGCGCGGGCGTGACTAGTGCGGCGGCCGCGCGGGCGCCTATTGCTCGGGTTCGGGGTCAGGCGCCTACTGCTCGGGCTCGGGCGCCTACTGCTCGGGCTCGGGCGCCTACTGCTCGGGTTCGGGCGCCTTCGGGCTCAGACGCCTACTGCTCGGGCTCGGGCGCCGCGCCGTGCTCGTCGCTGCGCCAGTCCAGCGCGCCCGGCGCCCAGATGGACGCGAGCGAGCGGAACGGGTCGTAGGGCCGCACGGGCCGCGGCGGCGCGCCGAAGCCGGGCGGCGGGCGCACGCTGCCCACGGGCGCGGCCGGCGCGGCGGGCTCGGCGTAGCCGCCCCACAGCCACGCCGCCGCCGCCGGCCGCGGCTCCAGCATAGAGCCCCACACGGAGTTCAGAGAGCGGAACGACCCACTGCCCACCACGCCCACTGCGCCCACTCCACCCACTGGGCCCACTCCACCCACTGGGCCCACTCCGCCCACTGCGCCCGCTCCACCCACTGCGCTTGGCTCGTCTGCAAGCAAGCGACACATTACGTAATGATCTAAGGATGGCAGCCAGGAGCGGCTGTCCGAAACATGGACGGTTAGCCCCAAATCTCGAAATAGTTATTTTCACCTCACAAGCTCGGAAAGAATCTGTTTATCATTCGAAATCTGAATGCGAAAGTGCGCCTAAAGTACGAAAAAATAGCTCAAAGGGCCTAAAGAAGTTTTCACTTCAAAAAACTTTATATAATTTTCTTCTACAGGGCGTCCCACGGATATGCCACATAGAGGGAAAGTACCTTGAATATTGTAGATGGAACATTTTATTGAAAGAAGACATTATTTGAATTTCAAAAACAATTTGAACTGCATTCGTAGATATTTAAATAATTACATGGTTGAACCGGGAATCGAACCCGTTACATGAGAAAAATAATCATTCTGTAACTTTATCATACCGATCGAAAGGCTTCATCATAAGGATTATGTTTTGCTAAATAACATAGTGTCACAAATAAAAGTAAGGCCATGAATTTTAACATTTGATATGAAATTTTGTTCAGAAAAATGAAAAGCTGACATTGCCGTAAGGACATACAACTGACATTATCATAAGTAGGTACCTATTACTAATAAATGTACCCACTTGAGAAGTACGCATCATTTCCCTATTATAATAAAATAAAAAAAAAAATTATAAATTAATATAATAAATAATTAAAAGAAATCGAAATAATCGAGTGAGATTTTGTATTCAACAGGAAGGGACTCATTTTGAGCATTTGATAAATTGATTAATTTTGTATTAAAAATGTTAAAATTCATGGTATTCCTTTTATTTGTGACACTATGTTATTTAGCAAAAAATTATCCTTATGATGAAGCCTTTCGATCGGTATGATAAAGCTACAGGTGATTATTTTTCTCATGTAATGGGTTTGATTCCCGGTTTAACCATGTAATTATTTAAATATCTATGAATGCGGTTTAAATTCAAATAATGTCTTCTTTCAGTAAAATGTTCCATCTACAATATTCAAGGTACTTTCCCTCTATGTGGCATATCCGTGGGACGCCCTGTATAAAGTTTTTTGAACTGCAAAATTCTTTAGGCGCTATAACCTATTTTTTTCGTGCTGTCCAGTACGATTATTCTAAACATGAGGTTAGCGCACTGACATGAAATAAGTTTTCATGCATTATCTTATCAGTGGACCCGGCGGTATAGAAAATTATTGAATAGAAAGGTTCTAATTTTAAAAACTCTTTCCACGCTAGTGGATAAAATGCACTTTTGCACTCAGATTTCGAATGTTAGACAGACTCTTTCCGAGCTTGTGAGGTGAAAAGTATAAATATATCTCCTATTTCTGTATGAATGGTCAAAAGAAACATCTATCCAAACCTTAAGGTTGATGCTCTAGGACAGCCCGCGAAATTGAATTTTTTTTACGTTTTTTGCAATTTTCAGGTCAGTATCAGGTTGTATATTGATCTAAATATTATTAGCGCCGGTAACGAATATGAATTTGCAGAATTTTAAACATTAGAATCTGCAATACAACTCTCTAAGTTCATGAAAGTGTCAAATGTCATGATTTCATGAACTAGTCATTCAATACACTTTCATGAGCTTAGAGAGTTGTATTGCGCAATTAAGTCCTTTCATCGAGGAAAGGTTATCTATGCAATAAATTTAAAATGTCGCTTGAAAATAAAAAGTCATCAGTACAAAAATATTTATTCTAAAATTAAACTTAAGTTCAAAGTAATTAGGTTAAAAACATGCTGTTTACAATTTCGTGCTTATTCTATTGTGGAACTAGACGTACATTCTACATTTCAATGCTCAGAATATAGTAAGTATTGAAAGACGTAGAGTTGCAGAATATATTTTTTTTAGGTTTTGTAAGGTGGCAAATATTTTTGACCGATTAAAAAAAATAGTAGATACTATTTTACATTGCCGCTATTACAACAAATAGGTATTAAAAAATAAATAAAGGGAATCAAGAAACGTGTTTTCGGCGTATTCTTATACAACAATATAGAATAGTAGTGTAATGTTTAATTTCCCATTAAGCTTGTTATAAAACTGTCTTTTAGAAGTCATTTTTATTTGAGCGGTTTCTTTTTTACAAAAATATAATGTAATCTTATATCAATGAATTTTGTGATATCAGTGAAAGTTTTATTATTATTCTTCGAGTATCTTCTAATAAAATCCTAATCCTAATCGTAATATTTAGTTTATCGGTTTTCATCGTTTTACTTTTGTATTTATTATATTTTATTGTTTATTTTATATTTAGTACTGAGATTTATTTTATGTCTGTAGGGTTGTCCGTGGCATCACAGTGGGCCCTATCAGAATACCAGCGCTGCGGTATTTGTTTATTTTTTCTCAAATATCGCAGCATTACGCTCAGATAGGAGCCTTTTTGGCCTCGGCCAGGTTTTTTCCTGTTTCACGTTATTTTATTTTATTACTTGTTTTATTGATTTTGTTAGTTTTAATGTTTGTTTTTTTTTTTGTTATATTTCCTGTGCGTGTCCCAAATAAAATATTTTTCTTTCTTTCTTTCTTTAACTAATATTATAAATGCGAAAGTGAGTTTGTTTGTTACGCTTTCACGCTAAAACAGCTGAACGGATTTGGATGAAATTTGGCACAGGGGTAGACCATGACCTGGAATAGGACATAGGATACTTTTATCCCGATATTCCCGCGGGATCGAGTCTTACGCGGGTGAAACCCCCCGGGTATTTGATATAGAATACTAGTTGCACCCCGCGGGGTGCAACTAGTATTCTATATCAAATAACGCTACCTAACGACGACGTATATTCGTAACGACATACATCGCTAGAGCACTAACTAGTCCAGTGCTATTCTACATAGATGGCGCTGTCGGCATTGCTAATTAAACTTGAAACTTAACCCCTACATTTTAAGGAACGGAATATCATCTGTGTGTGACTGTGTACGAATATTTTGTGCCATACCTAATCCTCGACGCTTTGGATTAGGTACGGACTAGTATCGAAAAATCCCTAATCAACATACCTAATCCAATATAATATAGTGAGGTGACCTCACCTCTAATTTTTGTACGGACGATAAATACGTATTTAAATCTCAAGACGTGTTAGGAACAGTTGACGTTTGAGTATCTGTGACGATAAATACGCCTCACTCCTACCTCATAGATTTTACCTGTCCATATCTTTTGCCTCCTAATAGACATTTCATATGCAGCTAAAGCACATAAAACATTTGTATCACTTGATTTTACTTTCTCCTCAAGCCTATTTAACGTTTCGGTGCAAGATCCAGGTTCCGCATTTACACTTCGATACCATCGATATAATTTATGGGGGTGGGGTAAACATGAATTAAACATTATACGTTATACGGAGATGGCGAGTAAAAATCTAGCGTTAAAGCAAATTTTCTCGCACCTGGAGGACATTTTATGAACGGCCTCGTACGATTTTTTAATTTTTAATGAACATATCATTGAATAATTCTGCAAATTCAACATTTTTTGCCAAATCGAAATATATTGAATCATCAATGGATTGTTTCTTTTGAAGTTAATTAATTATGTTTTTAAAGAACTATTTTTCTTATAGTTTTTTCTTTCTATTTTTCTTTAGTTAGTCGCTTATTTACTTTTTGTAAATTATTTATTTTCTTAGATTTTAATTCTGCGACATGTCGTCAATTTCTTTTTTAAGTCCCCTTTTCGTGGAGTGTCACAAACAGATATTAAATATGATAATGATGCATCAGGAGCTTCAGGAGACTTGAAGCCAAGTGCATCAGCCCGAGGCACGTCATGTAGTCCCGTAGTATCTTCAAAACTTTGCTGAAGATGTGGGTTTACAAGGGTTGTATATTTCTTGTCCTCTTTCTTTGGCGACAATAGATACCCATTCGGCACAGCGAAATGGGTCACTAGGAAATCTACAAACAAAAATAAGATTATAAAATAACAACACTACTCTATGCATTCCCTGTTCAAGAACAGTCGATGTTTGATACAGTAGTTGGTGCGTCGTAGCAAACATTGGCCAAACAATTATAATATTAGCTTATTGAATTATATTTACAATTTAATTTTGTTTTTATTTTATGAAAAACACTTATTGATTTAAACTTACCGAAAAAAGATAATCCTTCCAAAACTTTGGTGTTACGGTGGTTATTTACACAGTTTTTGAACGCGCACTGCGGCATTATGACGTCTAAATGTTGGCTATGATTGGACCATACCATACTAATTTGAAAAAAGACCACAAAAGTATTCGTGGTCTTATTTTTCGGGCCGTTTTTAAAGCGCGTATCGGGAATCTAGTACTATTATTGATCGAAGACACCGCCTCTAATAAGCATCTGTTGCTGTAAAGACAGTGAGCAAAACTCGATTTTGCTGCGAGCATGAGATATAGTAACGTTTGAACACTTAATGTACGACACTTTTTTTATTAGAAGTAATCAAGAGTTGCATTTAAGGGTAGATAATTTTTGGGCACGACAACTATAAAGTAACTATCATAATTACACCTTGTAACATATTTCGCCATAAAACGAAGGTCGAAACATTGTGATGATTTTGAGCCAGAAGCAAAAGTGAATCTCACCAAGAAAGTCGCGTGCGGGGGCGAAGGCGGGGCGCTCCAGGGGCGGCGGCGGGCGCCACGAGAAGTCGGCGTCGCGGGCCGCGTGCGCCTGCGCCGCGTCGCCGTTGAAGTAGAACAGCGAGTGGTCGCCGGCGCCCGCCCCGCCCGGCGCGCGCTCGGGCTCGCGTCGCCGCACGTCCGAGCCGATGGGCGCCAGCGCCGGGCCCCGCGCCACCACCGAGCTCCACGACGCGCCCCAGCGCAGGCCCGGCGCGCGCTCGGCCGGCCGCGCGGGCGACGCGCGCACGGGCGACGCGGCCGGGCGCGAGCGCGGCCGCTTGCACGGCTTGTCCTTGCGCACGTGATGCTTGGCGGCGGCGGGCCGCGACGCGCGCGCCTCGCCCGGCTCCGCGGTGCGCGCGCGCGAGTCGCGCCGGGGCGTGTCGCCGGCGTCGCGCCGCACGCGCACCGGGCGCGGCGCCGCGTCCGGCGCGTGCGGCGGCGCGCCGGCCGGCGGGCCTGCGTCGCCGACGGGTGAGGCGAGCGAGCGCGGCGGCGCCGTCTCCGGTTCGTCTACGTCGTCATTTTCGTCGCGCTCGTCCACGGTGGGCGACGAGGACGAGGCGGAGGCGGACCCGGAGCCGGTGGACGCGGCGTCGTCGTCGCCGCTCCCCTGCGGTCGGTCTTCCGTTTCGGGGTCGGCTTCATATCCGTCCGTGACGGCGGGCGGGTCCTCGCGCGGCTCGGGCGCTCCGTCGTCCGGCGACGGCTCGCGGTCGGCGGGTGCGGGATCGGGCTGGCGACCCTCGTCGTCCCGGTCCGCGTCTTCGCTGGAGCGCGAGTCGTCGTCGTCGTTGCGGCCCAGCACCTCCGCGCGCCAGCGCTCGAAGGCGCGGCGCTCGGCCTGCGGGTCGAGCGGCGGCACGTCGCGGCGCGGCGTGCGGCGGCGGCGCGCGGGCGGGCGGCGCGGCGCGGGCGCGGGCGGCGCGGGCGGCGCGTGCTGCGCCAGCGCGCGCAGGTCGAGCGGCCGGCGCGCCTGGGGCGGCGGGCGCGCGGCGCGGGCGCGGCGCAGCTCGCGCTCGGCGTCCAGCGCGCCGGCCGCCAGCACGAGCGCCAGCGCCGCCAGCGCCAGCAGCGTGGCGGCGGCGCGCGCGGCGGGCTCCCAGGGCGGGCGCGGCGCCTGGCCGGCGCAGCGCGGCAGCAGGCGCGCGGGCGCGGCCGCGGCCAGCAGGAAGGCGGCGCGCGCCGTGTCGGTGCGCGCGGACAGCTCGGCGCCCACGCGCGCCAGCGTGTAGTCGGCGGTGAAGGCCAGCGTGAGCGCGCGCGACTCGTTGGGCGCGAGCGCGAGCGGCGCGCAGGGCGCGAGGCGGAAGCCGCGCGCCTGGCAGGGCTGGCCGGCCACGCGCCAGTCGCGCAGCAGCACGCCCACCTGCCCCGTGTTGCGCGCCACCAGCGTGCGCCGCACGGTGGCGCCGCACGAGCTCACCTGCGCACGCACACCGAGAGACGGAATGATATAGTGTGCACATCTGCTAATGCGACTTTAAAACATATCTTTGTAGAAAGATTTTTTACATTGTTAGGCCCATTTCTGTGTAATAAATTATTAATGGAAAATTTAGTATTTATAAATTAAATTACTTCAACAAATATGGATTTACAGAATTATAATCATTAGAATCAGCAATACGACTCCATGAGTTCATGTAAGTGCATTGAAAGACTATTTGTATATCGTGGCCGACCTCGAACAGCAGCGGCGCGTGTGTCCCGGGGCGCCGGCCGGCCAGCTCGAAGCTCGGCATCGCGCCGCGCCCGCTCAGCAGCACGCCCTCCATTATGGTCAAGTTATTTCTGCACAGAACGACACGCGTTACTTTATTTTTATTGATTTTAAGAAGAGTAGTCAGAAGTAATAATTATGTAAAATAAAGCTAATACAAGTTTCCACTTATATAAACTCATGTATAAAATTAACAAAACTAGGTGCGCCTTCAAAATCATTAATCTTTATTACTGTTTTAGGCGAAAATCATCTTTACGCAAATGCAATAACGTGTAAAGTCATATAACCAAATACATTCATGAAATTGATGCACAGATTGACATGTACTCCTTGCAAAATAAATTTATAAATAAAGTCTGTATTATTTGTTTGTTTTTTAGATTCAATTTGAAGGATACAAGGCTAGAACGATGAATATCACAAATCAATATTTCAAGGCTTCGCCAAATAGAACACGTACTTAGCGCGCGTTAGAACGCTAGCCTAACGCTGCGCTATAGCGTCGAACTGTGTTGTACTATGACGTCCGCTAGCAGTTTATTCTTATTCCAATGGTTGTACACCTTCAACATCCATACTTATATCCCCAGTCTCAAAAGCTCCACTAAAGTCGTCCAACGATTCGTCGCTGTCCGGTGATCTGAGTCATTTATGATAAATTGATCCAAATATTGGTCTGTTCTATGCTCGTGTCGCATATGCTCTTTTCCGCATTTTATAGCGTGATCGACTACTTTTTCCCATTCGGATACGCCAATAGATTCGAATTTCTCCATTAATAGTTCTTTGACTTTCGTTAGATTCATCGAGACATTTTTAGAACTAACGTGGCCTTTCACTTGGCCCCCCCCTATTGGGTTAAAATCCGGGTGATAAGGAGGTAGCCGTAAAACAGAATGACCATGTTCCGCCATTATTTGGTCAATTGAGTCTTTAATGTGTTCTGCTTTGTGGCGTTTAATGATTTCATACAATCCTTGTTTCAGCAGATTTGACGCAAAGGGTATGTTTTTAGACGTAAGCCATGATTGCATGGTTCCTTTTAGAGTGTTGGAATTTGGTGCATTGTCTATCCGTGTGTTATGATAAGAAGCGTTATCAACGACTACAACAGTATTCGTAAGGTCGTAGATTTGGAATGAGATGTTGTTTTAACCATTTTTCGTAATTATCTTTATTCATCTCGTGGTGATAATCGCCAGAACTTTGAGAAGATTTACTAAGAGAGCCCAGGTACAAAACCTCTCGAGCTGCCAGCGTGGACAATAATTAATCTTTCACCTTTTGATATCGGTTTTTTTAAGTCTTTCTTAGAACTATCCGTCCAACTACGTTCTTTTGTATGTGTGTCGTGTATGTACGGCTCGTCAGTATATAAACTATATCACGACCCCCACTTCTAAACTTTTGTATCTGTCGAAGATACTTAATTCGCTGAAGTCTTATTTCATCTTTTTCGTCCAGTATAGATCTATTATTTTCCATTTTCTTGAATTTGAAACCCAGTTCATGCAATATTCTTCGCAAAGTTTCTCGACTGCCTGTGAAGTTTATGTCTTTCTTTTAATTTGTTTAACAATGATTTTATTGTTGGCAACTTTTTTCGGTGACAAGAAAGTCATACATCATGTTCCTTCTTATGACATCACAATCAAAATCGTCTAAATTTGCTCGATGGTCTTTCTTTTTTCTAGACTTCTTAGGCTTACTAAAAGTTGCAGGTCGCAGTCGAGGCATTGTCATACTCTTTCAAAACACGCATAATGCTCTACGTGACACACCAGTTGCTTTCGCATTTCGCTCTTGAAGGTTTTGAAAGTGATCTTTCCCAAAACTAAATCATTTGCAATTTGAGCATATTTCCACCATTCATCATTTTTGGTATTACGGAACACATCCAAATTTATCATAAATTTTCAATAGCTGGTAGTGCTATCGCGTCAAGCAAATGTCATGTCAATGAAAATGAGTGCGTACAGTTCACGATAGCTGTGTTTATCGATCCGACAGGCACACTAGCGCAACATTTGTAGCACTCGATTCGTAGTTGCGTTCGATGCTCCGCCGGCCCCTTAACATTTTATTTTTATCCCCGGACACTATTCGTAAATAAATCAAGCTCAACATCCCGGCCATACCATATGACCGATTTCTTGTTTGGCCTCTGTACCTACTTTATAACGTAAAATATATCTTAAAAAAAAATTGGGTACCACCTCTAGACCTAAAGTGGGGATGCTTTTTTTTCTCGTCTATCCCAGGGTGTGGGATGTTGTTGGAAAGGTCGTTCAAAAATATTGTGCGAAAACCATTTTTGGATTCAGGGATCCGTTTGTGAAAATAAATATTAAGCTGATGATTGTATTAGGGTTCACTATTGTTTGTTCTGATTTCGGATTAATAAAATACGTGGTGTTTGAATGCAAGTATATTTGCGACTAACTAAATACTATTATAAGTGATGGTTTTAAAGGCGACATGAGGGAAACATATAGCTAGGTATATGGATATGTGATCAACGTAGCAACAAAGACAATTATCAATCTAACATAAGCTTTGATTGAAGTGCTAATTTTTGTTAGAGTCAAGTGTGTGTTCCCCCCTTCCAGCTAAATGGTAGGTTTTATATATGTGAAAAAAATCACGGCAGTAGTCTAAATAACGTAATTAAAAGGAAAACTATCACAGCTAAGTAGGGTTAACAAGTTAACGAGTAATAATCGACCAACTTAAGCAATTGTAAAACATGTTCTCCTCTACATTTGGTACGGGAGAACATGTTTTTCAACTACAATTTTAAGTTTGTTCTTGTCATAAATTCATCCCAACTACGGAACCCTTCATTGCGCGTGGTCCGACACGCACTAGGCCGTTTTTTATTCAATGACGATAAAGTGGTCGAGTTCCGAATTTCAGAAGGGAAGCCGGCAGTAATCGGCTCATAGGCTAGTCTCGAGTCTGCATTCGATACAAGCAAGTCGTATGACGTTGTAAGTCTTGTTTACCTTGGTTCGGTAAAATAAATTGTAAACTATGTTTTGTACCTATACGGTGGATACGATGTTATGGAACAAAGGTTGTCAGTAAAAAAATGGTTCCTTGTGAAATCGCAAAAAGACGGAGGCACACCTGAGGTAGAGGTAGGCGGCGAGCTGCGCGGACTGCTGCGGCGTGAAGCTGAGCGTCAGCTCCAGCTCCGCGTCCGGCGCCAGCAGCAGCAGCGGCAGCGCGTGGCGCGACGAGTTGTCGCCCGCGCGCCACTCGCGCACCGCGCCGCGCGCCGCGCGCCAGCCGCGCAGCGCCCACGCGCCGCGCGCCCACGTGCACGCCGCGCACGCGCCCGCCGTCTCCGAGCCGGCCCTGCGGACACACTGCTGTAGCGACTCCACGGTAGGCGCTCGGGCGCGCTCGCACGCACACACTCACAGGTCCAGCGGCGGCGCGGCCAGCACGGCCTGCAGCAGCAGCGCGTGCGACGCGGACGGGTTGCGCGCGCGCAGCAGCAGCGGCGCGGCGCCGGCCACGGGCGCCAGCCCCGCGTCGGCGCGCGCGGGCGCCAGGCGCGGCCACCACGCCGCCACGGCGCCGCGCGCGCCCAGCTGCACGCAGCCCGACGTGTGCACGTGCAGCGACACGTTGCGCGGCGCGCCGGCCGCGCGGTAGGCGGCGTGGCGCGCGGCCTGCAGCGCGGCGTCGGCGCGCAGCGACGCGGCGCTGGGCGCAGCCGCGCGTCGCAGCCACGCCGCGCCCTCTGCGGACGACGAGTGTCGTGATTAGGGCGACAGAGATTAAACGAACAAATTACGAATTTTAAATCAGGTATACCTCTGCCAGTGAGCTGTGGTATATATCAACAAAATAATCATTGTTGGCGGCAACCATCAACGTTAAAATTTTATTTCAACTTCCGCGCCTTTTGTTCCTTCCAAATGATAATGAATAATAGGTACTAGTTTTATTTATTTATTAGCAATGCACCGCGGTTTCACCCGCGTAGGTCTCGATCCCGTGGGAATATAGGGATAAAACGTATCCTATGTCCTATTCCAGGTCATGATCTACCCGTGTGCCCATCCTCTCCTCTCTAGAGTAGGGAACGTCGCGGCATATGAATTAAATATAGTTTTCTATGCTGACGCACGCGTTCCGGATTTCGGCTCGCGACTGCGTTAGCGAATCGCATCACTGATGCGCCGGGCGCGCGGCCCCTACAGCCAGCTGTCACTGGCGGCGCACACAGACCGCCGTGCAGATTATTGAGACAAGTCTGTTGTCTAAAGTGTTTTAGTTAGTAACTACCAATTATATGTAATTGCATGCTATGGATCTTGGTCTGAAATAAAGATTTTATTATTATATTATATTTATGCAATATCTGCTCAGTGTGGTAGTTTCAAAAGGTATTATGTATCTCGTCGCAGGCGGCACGTACCGGCGCCGTCGACGTCGAGGCCGGTGTAGCAGTCGGGCTCGCACAGGCGCTCGGCCGCGTAGTGCAGCGTGCCCACGGCGTGGCGCCCGGCCGACAGCTCGGCGGGCCGCGCGGGCGCCTCGTAGCGCAGCGCGGGCTCGTCGGGCGGCAGCGCCACGCCCAGCACGCGCATGCGCAGCGCCATGCTGCTCTCCAGCACCAGCGGCGCCGACGCCCAGGCGTAGGGCGCGGCGCGCAGCAGCTGCAGCGGCAGCGCGGCCACGCGGCCCGCGTGCGCCGCCAGCGACACGCCGCGCCGCGTGAGCGCGGCCGGCGCGCCCGCGCGCGGCGCCCGCGCCCACAGCGCCACGTGCCCGCGCAGCGCGCCCGGCCGCGCCGGCGCCACCACCGTGAGCACGGCGCGCACGCTGCCGCCGCCCGGGATGCAGCGCTGCGACCGCAGATATTATAATGCTACGTACGGATACCCAATCCCATACGAAGAAATGATACCACTCTAAGTCTGGCTATTGAGCTGGCTATTTTTCTTCCTCCATTTTTTTAACAGATGGCAGCATAAGCGACTCACTAATTGCCAGAGACTGTAGTTTTACAACGCCATCTAGGAGTATTGCCTAGATACTACGCAAGACTCCTAGATGTTTTTCTTCCTTTTTTACGTTTTTTGTCCCTATGTGTTCAATTCTTATATTTCTGCGTAAAGTACTAGATTAAAAATAGTATATTATGAAATTAGTGAATAAAGGACGGATTTAAAGCGAGGGCCAAAGGTGAATCACGAGCAAGTGAAGGATTCTAACGACTGAATCACGACCGTAGGGAGTGATTCAAGTGTTAGAATCCTGAACGACGCGAGCGATTCATGGCTCTCGATATAAATCTGTTTTATTCAAGAGTTACATACTACGAGAAAAAGAACATGCAAATTCGAGTATGTTGTTATGTCAATAGTATACCTTGTTTTTATAGTAACTACACCGAAGCATAGAATACATACTCCATAATATCGATGACTTCTTTTTCTTCGACAACTCATTAAAATAAGTAAGGAAAACAGACTCTGAAAATGTGCTCAGCTTGATTTGCAGACTCAGCAAAACTCATCTTAGGCTTTGATGTAAACCAGCCGTGATTTGTTGGGTAGCAAGCTTTCTACTATATCGGCCGCCCTCTCATTCATAAACTCAAGTGTTAATACATCTCATCACTTGAATACATTATCAATCGATTTATTAAGTAACACTAAACTTTGTGTTCGTACAACTTAGAATATTTCAAACAGCGCCAATTTACTAATGACAGCAAAGAACACAAAATAGTTTTTATTCTAATGCTAAACTCCTGTTCGAAAATCAAATAGGAGTTTGTATAGCATTGAGATGGATTTCGAATATATTGGTGTGTTCTAAATTCAAACACCAAAACAGTGATTAAAAGTGCATTTTATTCACTGTTTTCAGTGAATAAAATAAGCTTTTTAGAGGGGGAATGGTTGTATGGCTCAGAGGTATTCAGTAGTAAGTTGTTGGATGTGAGTTGACGAAAACCACAGACTTCACGATATTTTAGTTTATTCGTAAAAGTTACACGAAAGTTCAGTTGGATGCTAATCCGCGGCTATACTGCTACGGCAGCTATTGGTCAACTAAATAATTATAATTATAAAAATACTTAAATAAAGCGAGTAGTGAAAAGTAGGTCGCGGCGTTAGCAATTCGCCTGTACGTTAACAGTACATGCTCCCGATCCATTACAAAGCAAATAATAATGTAAGAAAAGTGTTAAGTTAGTAATTGAAAGTTAAATAGTAAATGTGTAAAAGTATAAACGAATAAGTATAGGTATAACACTCAATTTAATTCGTCAAAGTGAAATACTTTGTTCGGCTGTCTTGCTTCGCTGTAAACGGGCTCCGCTGCTGTCGAATGTATTTCTTGTAGCTCGATGCCCCCTTCAACGTTATCCCTTCCTCTAGGTGTCACTCCTGTTTTGGCAGAGAGTGTTTTGACGCCTTTCTTAGTTTTGCACCATCGTTTAATGAGAATATAGAGGGCAAGCACAGCGATTCCTCCCAACAATAAAGAAGTAACCGAGTAGAGATAGATGTCGTGTCTTGACATGTCAGACGCCTTCGGTAATATTTCTCTGTTTTTCTGGAATTCCAACTGCTGGTCTATTTTTCTTATTTCTACTGCAGTTGGCGTTTCTTGTTCTGTTATATTTAATTTTGCATTCTTCCAGCCGAGGTCAAAGATGTTGTTAATTGTGGAATTTATGGTTGGTATTTCTATGTAAGGTTCCATATTAAAGCTACTGCTTCCCAGCTGATTGTGTGTAAATATTGTGGCGTCTTTTTTCTGCAGTAAGCACTTTGATTTCAAGGAAATTACTCCAGTCCCGTCAATGACCGCGGGCGTAACTTGATCGTTACATATGACGCGCATCAGCTGTTTTCCGCACAGTGTAAATAGCCACATGTTCGATTTAAGTCACTTAAAATCAGAGTTGACGTTACGGCAGCGGAATTTATGTCATTCATCGTGAATAACATTTGCGCCTTGTTCACTATTTTTGTGATTTCGCTGCAAGTTTGGTGCATGTAGGCGCGCAATGTTTTGAATTGTTCATCCATAAAGGCAGTGTTTCTTTTTATAATGTTGTTTTCCGCCTCTACAATTAATGTTTGGTTTTTCATAAGTTGTAGTAGGTAGTCATCATTTGATTGTAGATTCTGTATGTCTCTTTCGTACTTTTCAGCAAAGTCTGCGTCGAGCACTCCGAAAAGAGTTCTTGCTAATTTCCCAACTCCATCAAAGTAACCTCGTTTTGGTCTTGAGTGTTGAGTGAGCAGCATAGAGTTGTAGTCGGCTAGGTGACTCCGTTCATGACGTAGGTGGCCGACAATTGTTTCGCAAGGCGTATACTCATGTGATATTCTTTGGCACAGTTTATCTATTTGGTTCACATAATCATTGATCTGATCAGTTGCTGGCCAGTATGACGTTAAGTTGTAGTAAACCAACAGGGTCCATTCGTCATGTATTAGTTGTATTTTCCCAGCTTCCTCGAAGTAAATCGGATGATTGCTCGGTATAGGTGTAACTTTCAAGTTATTCGTCGTTGGCGCTGATTGGGCAAATCCCGTTATTGCTAGTATGGATAGGAGAACAAGTGACAGCCAATTGTTCTTGTTTTTTGTTGTGCCTCCCCGTTTTTTAGTTTCCGGAGTATGTGTCCTTTTCTCGTCCTCTTCGTTTACTGTTGGTTCTTCGAGTTTCAGCGGTAATGGTGATAGCTTAGTTATTGGTCGTTTAAGTGAACCTTTCCTAGTTTTCAAGGTAACAACTCGTACTCGACCATCGGTGCCTGGATCTACTTCCTGAACTCTTCCTATAGCCCAGCGGCCAGGAGGTAAGTGTTCATCTTTTACTAATACTAGGCTTCCTTGTTTCAGGTTTTCTTTTGGGTGCTGCCATTTGCTTCGGATTTGCAGTTGATGTAGATATTCGTTCGACCAGCGCTTCCAGATGTGCACGTTCATTTGTTCAACAAGTCTCCATCTGTTTCTTAGATCGTGCTCAGCAAAATCTTGCTCTTCTTGTGGTAGTGACAGTAGGGGGCCGCCAATGAGGAAGTGACCGGGAGTTAAATATTCCAGGTCTTCGACATCCTCTGTTAATGGGCACAGCGGACGAGAGTTCAGACAGGCTTCAATTTGATTTAGTAAAGTAGTGAATTGTTCAAAAGTTAGCTTCTGTTCCCCCAGTACTCGATGTAGGTGATATTTCATGGCTTTGACGGCAGCCTCCCACAGGCCTCCAGCTGTTGGCCAAAGTGGTGCATTGAAATGCCACTCGATCTGTAAGTGACTCATCTCATCGAGGAATTCAGAGGTCTTAAACGTGTTGTGTTGTTCAAATTCCTGTTGAAGCAGTTTTGCTGCGCCCACAAAATTCGTTCCGTTGTCGGAGAATACGTGTCGGGGTGTACCCCTGCGGGCACACATCCTTTTGAATGCGGCGAGGAACGTTTGCGTAGTCAGGTCCGACACCAATTCCAAATGCACAGCTTTGGTCACCATGCATATGAAAATTGCTATGTAAGCCTTACAAGTTTTAACTCCTCTTCCTTTGTTGATTTTCACATCAACATGTCCAGTATAGTCGACACCTGTGTTTGTGAACGGTCTTGATGGAGTTACACGCTCCTTTGGCAAGTCTGCCATCAGTTGGACGTTTCGGTTTGGTTTGAAACGATGACATCGGACGCATTGTCGAAGCTCCTTCTTGACTGTTCTGCTACCTCCAATGACCCAAAATTTTTGACGTAAATGGGCCAAAGTTAGCCGGGCGCCTCCGTGGAGAGTGTCGCGATGAGCCTCTTGAATAATAAGCTCCGTTAATCTTCCTGTAGCCGGAAGAATTGTAGGATGTTTAGCTTCGGGAGATAAAGTTGAGTAGCCTAATCGCCCCTTCACGCGCAGTATTCCACGGTCGTCCAGAAATGGGGTTAACTTCAGCAAGTTGCTTTTTGTTGATATTGGTCGATTGTTTTTTAAACATTCCATTTCGTCGCCATACTTTGCATTTTGAACGTTCTTGATGACCAATTCTGTTGCTCCCATAATGTCTTGTGGTGACAAACACATAACCACCTTTTTGGTGTCACAGTCGGCTAAGTTATTGGTTGAGTTTAGTGTGCGTTTTTGCTTACGAATGTTGCTTAGTCGTAAAATCCATCCAAGCACTCGTATTACGCGTTTATAATTACTGTTTTTATTCAGTAATGTATCAATTATTTCACAATTCTTGTATGTGACTGCGCAGCAGTTTATTTCTTGCAACTCAGTGTTTGTTGTGTAGGTCAGACGATTATTGTGATGGATTTCTGGCATGTTTGTTTTTAACCAATCTGGTCCATTCCACCAAAGTTCAAAATCCAGGAGTTGACAAGGTGTGAGCCCTCGAGTTGCACAGTCAGCAGGATTTTCTTCTGACTTCACATGGTTCCAGCAGTTTGCCGAGATGATGCTGTTTATTTGTTTCACTCTGTTAGCGACATATTTCTCCCATCGGTTTATATCGCCCTGTAACCAGGCTAAAACGACCTTGGAGTCGCTCCAGCACCTTAAATGTAGGTTTTTGTTGCAGAGAGTGTTCTGAACTTTTTCTAGCAGTTTGGCTAGTAAAACGGCCCCGCAAAGTTCCATTCTAGGTACCGTTATTCTATTGCTGATTGGTGCAACCTTAGTTTTTGCCGTTATTAGTGTAGTCTTGTATTCGCCAGCTTGATTTTTCACTCGGCTATAAATGACGCACGCGTAAGCTTTTTCGCTTGCGTCGCAAAAACCGTGTATTTCTAGGTTGGTTTCTTGACATTGTAGCCATCGTGGTATGGAAAGTTTGTTTAGCAACGGGATATCTTTTCGTATAGTTTCCCATTCAGTAGCGAGATCGTCGGGTAAGCGTTCATCCCAGTTGATTTTGCTTATCCAGATTTTTTGGAACAGAAGTTTGGTTTTTATTGTAAGTGGCGATAGTAATCCAAGTGGGTCGTATAGCTTGCTTATTTCGCTCAATAGTGCGCGTTTTGTTAGTTTTTTCTTGATTGGTAGATCCCATTGATATGTGAAGCTATCGTTGTCTTGACTCCACCTCATGCCTAACATTTTTGAGTTTGTTGTTTGTTCTGGACTGAAGTCGATGTTCGTATTGCGGCTCTTTTGATCTTCTCGTAAGTCTGCCAAGATAATTGGTTCGTTCGTTTTCCATTTTCTCAAGTTAAATCCTCCATTTTTCAGTAACTCAATCAGTTGTGTGACTAGTGTTTTCGATGCGTCGATAGTATCCTGCCCGTAAACCAAATCATCCATGTAGAAATAGTTTTTCAGAACGTTAACAGCTTCCGGATAAGTATCCTTTTCATCTTCTGCGAGTTTATGTAGAGTGCGCATTGCCAGAAAAGGTGCACTTTTCGTTCCGTAAGTTACTGTGCCCAACTGCCAGTTTTGTAGAGGTTCATTCGGAGAAGATCTCCAGATTATAGTTTGCAGATGTTGTTGTTTTTCGTTCAGCCAGATGAACCGATAAAGTTTTTCTACATCTGCCGTAAAGACGTATCTGTACGTTCTCCAATTGATTAGTAGCGTCAGTATGTCCTTTTGTAAGTTCGGACCGCAGTACATGTTATCGTTGAGACTGCTGTCTCCTTTTGTCTTGTACGACGCGTTGAACACTACTCTTAGTTTTGTTGTAGTGGACTCAGCTCTTAAAACGCCATGATGAGGTAGGTAGACTTGGCCCCTACTTTCTCCTGTGACAGGTTTCATGTGTCCCATGGCGATGTATTCGTTCATAAAACGCTTGTACTCGTAGCTGAGTTCTTTGTTTTTTAGCATTTTCCTTTCCAGTTGAAGGAACTGTGCTAATGCTTGTGATCTTGCATTTTTTTAAGTTTATTTCGAAGTTAGGCTTCATAGGCATTTGTACCACATATTGTCCGTTCCCCAATCTTGTGGTAGTTGCGTTGTAATATTCCTCACAGTTTTGTTCTTCCCTAGTTGGTGATGACTTGTCTGGAATTTCCTCGGTTTCCCAGAATCTTGCCATGTTTTCGAAATCGTTAAGTGTCACCAAGCAGTTTAATGTATTTACATTGCCGCATAGAATCCAGCCCACTTTGGTTTGTTGAGCTACTGGGTATCTCTTATCACTCCTGATGACGCCATTTAGGATAAGTTCTGAGTAGATGTCCGCACCCAAGAGCAGATCGATCGGGCCTGACAGGTTGAACTGTGGATCCGCTAGTTTTAAGTCTTCCAGATAGTCCCAGTTGCTGATTGAAAACGATGCGGCAGGTAAGTTGCTTATGAGTTTTTTCATGATTAATGCTTCAAAGTTGAATTTGTAGTCTGAATGTATTGACTGGCATTCTAAGTTCATTGCCCCTTTGCAGTTGCCGCTAAGGGTTCCGACACCCGATACAACAGCGCTCACTTTACGACGCTGCAATCGGAGGCGCTGTGCCGCGTTTTCCGTTATTAGACTCACTTGGGAGCCTTGGTCAAGTAGACCTCTCAAGTTGATGAAGTTTCCATCTATTGTTTGGACTTTCAGAAGTACAGTTGTTAGCAACACTTCCTTTCCTTCGTTCGTTATGTTGTTGACCCCATAGGAAGTCGAAGGAGTCGACGATGGGTTTTCTTCCCTTGTTGCTTGTTTGTTGCTAGATAGTTCAGTTTCAGCTTCATGCATAAGTGTGTGGTGTGCCTTATGACACAATTTACACGTCTTTCTTGATTTGCATTGGTTTTCTCCGTGGCTGAATAGGCAGTTTTTACAAATATGCAAGTTTCGAACTGCGTCATTCCGTTTGTTTGTGTTCATAGCCAAGAATTGTTCGCAATTCATCAAAACGTGATTAGTTTTGCATATTGGGCATGTTTTCGCTGTCGTGAAGAAGGCTTTTGGTGAATTTTGTGACTTGTTAAAGTACGATGACCCCTGCGTTTTATTCTTGAAGTTGTTATTTCGGCTTTCTGATCCCTTATGAGTCTGCTTTTCCGATTTCCATGGTTTGTTTGATGTCGATATTTTTTGGCTATTTCCCTGCAGAGCTTCCAGTGACATGAATTTTGATTCTAAAAACTCAGCGAACTCTTCCAGGTCCGGAAATTCCCTGGGATGTTTGACCTCCTTTATGTATTCGTTATACGTAACGCTGTCTAGTTTTTGAATCAATAGGTGAACCACGATCTCCGATATATGCCCGATGTTTTTGAGCCCGTTCAAGCACTCCATCATGACATCGTGAAGCTTCCGTACGCTTGCAGCGGTTGGTTGCTGAATACTAGGTTGATTCAGGAGCGTGTTCATGTATGATGTGAATAACAGCCGTTTGTTATCGTAGCGATGGGTCAGCATCTCCCAGCAAGATGAGTAGTTCTCAGCACTGATGCCAAGGTGCTGAACCAGTTTCTCCGCGTCACCTTTCAGTTTTGTTTTCAAGTGTTGCATTTTTTGAGCCTTCGAAAGTGTCGGATTGTTGTGTACACTTTCGAGTCAACCACTGGTTATAGTTTCCATGAAAATCTGGTATTTGAATTTTTGGCGTTGATTTCTCATAATGTGCATTGTTCCAGATGTTGTGTTGTAGTTTCCTTTTCAGATCATCATAAAGGTTTTCTGCTGTATAGTATTTCTGTTGATAAATTGAGTCTTCATCTTGTAGTATGTAGTCTAGTTCCCAATTTGCCTTTTCGATCTGCTCCCATTTAGTTTTAAGGGTGCTTAAGTTGTCTTCTAATTCCCATTTCTCCATCTTTATCGCCAACGCTATGTTTATCTTCAAAGTTGCAGTATTGTTGACGCAAAAGATCATGTTGCTTTTCCGTCAACTCGCTTGTTCCGCGAGGAGGTATGTGGAATTTGATGTCGTCGAAAGTAAATTTCGATTGCCCCTTACCCTGCTTCGGTGTCGCAGGTGGCTGTTCCGTCTTACTAGTAGATGCAGACGGCAATTCCGATTTACGTTTCAACATGTCTTGCAGCACTTCTTCATACATCTTCTTGGTACTGTTGAAAATGTCGTCGTTAAAGTATTGAAGGTCTGTTACACCAGACTCTTCCAGTAGTTGATGGTTGTGAACGAACTTCTCCCAGTTATTGTTCAGCCGAGAAAGACGCTCCTCCAGGTACGCCAAGTTCTTCCTGGTGGGGCTATCCTTCTTGTAGTTGGTACAAATAAGCTTCAAGTCTCTGAAGATAGCTTCTTGACGGCTTATCAGTTCCGTTACACTCTGAACCATTGTTATTAGTTATTGGTTTGACCGTTGGTGGAGTAGAATTGTATCACCGCAGGTACTAGTTCCCCAAAGTTGCGAAGTTTCTGCAAGTTTCGGATATTAAGTGCGTCGGCACCCCACTAACGCGACCCGCTATTCTGGCACACCAGCTAGTCCGATTCGCTAACGTTAACAGGGACGATATGCACCTGGTATATCCGGCTCGAAGGACCACTTTTATGTATGGCTCAGGTATTCACTTTTAGGTATTCAGTAGTAAGTTGTTGGATGTGAGTTGACGAAAACCACAGACTTCACGATATTTTAGTTTATTCGTAAAAGTTACACGAAAGTTCAGTTGGATGCTAATCCGCGGCTATACTGCTACGGCAGCTATTGGTCAACTAAATAATTATAATTATAAAAATACTTAAATAAAGCGAGTAGTGAAAAGTAGGTCGCGGCGTTAGCAATTTGCCTGTACGTTAACCGTACAATGGTATAATAGTATACAACGTGCCGCTACCATGACGACATTAATTTAACACACGTATCCGATTTCGCGTATTCGTTTTAGGAAAATATTTTAATTTCATTAAATTTTATTATTTATTGATTTATTTTCAATTTTCTAAATTACCATCCTGGAGCATCCTGTACTTAAAGAACTGTAGCGAAGAGTTCATTTGCCGAGGTCACGGATCATATGTAGGCGAATAAGAGGAAAGCCGCGCAATTTCCTAGAAATTATGCCGACAAAGGATCTTGACCGATGGAACGTAAGCCAGCTTGTAGGTACCTACATGAATGAATCTTTTACAAAAAGTGATCTCAATTTTGGTTATGTTTTTATTATTTAGTTTGTTTGAAAATTATTTTTTTTCAATTTACGAATTATTTTATTTTATTATAATTTTTATGGTTACTGGCCACTAGCCCTACCCGTGTGTTAAATTAATGTCGCCATTGTAGCGGCACGTTGTATTATGCAATTAGTGAATAAAGGACGGATTTAAAGCGAGGGCCCTAGGTGAATCACGAGCAAGTGAAGGATTCTAACGACTGAATCACGACCGTAGGGAGTGATTCATGATGATTGAATCACGACCGTAGGGAGTGATTCAAGTGTTAGAATCCTGAACGACGCGAGCGAACCATGGCCCTCGATATAAATCCGTTTTATTCAAGAGTTGCATACTATACTTTGTACCATGACTATACTACTATACTTTATACTTTAGAAAAAGAACAAGCAACTTCGAGTATGTTGTTATGTCAATGTTATGCCTTATTTTTATAGTAACTACACCGTAGCATAGAATACTTACTCCATAATGTCGATGACTTCTTTTTCTTTTGACAACTATTAAAATAAGTTAGGAAAAAAGACTGAAAATGTGCCAGAAGCTTGATTTTCATTTTTCCATTGCAAAACTCATCGTAGGCTTTGATGTAAGCCAGCTGTGATTGTTAGGTAGCAATTTTTCTACTATATCGGCCGCCCTCTCTTTCATAAACTCAGGTATTAACACATCTTCTTCGTCACTTGAAAACATTTTCAATCCATTTATTGTAACCCTAAACTTTTTGTTCGTACAACTTACAATATTTAAAATAGCGCCTATTTACTAATGACAGCAAAGAACACAAAACAGTTTTTATTCTAATGCTAAACTACTGTTCGAAAATCAAATCAAATCGGAGTTTGTATAGCATTCAGATGGAGTTCGAATATATATTGGTGTTCTAAATTCAAACACCAAAACAGTGATTAAAAGTGCTTTTTATTCACTGTTTTCAGTGAATAAAATAAGCTTTTTAGAGGGGGAATGGTATAAAAAATGTTGTTTGATTTAATTAAACGACCTTAATGAAACGACTTAAACGCAAGTTTAAAGTGACCCTGTCATCACTTGAGTAAAACGCCATCTTTTGCAAAGAGTCTCGACAAAATGATTAATAAATGGCTACTTTATCATTCTAAGAGTTCGAATTGCAGTAAACGGCTTAATTTACGTTTTTTGTTGAAAATATGAGATTTACGAGTGTAATAAATACATAAATCAGCATTAAACAAAGATGTTTTGATTTTTACTAATAATTACCTCAGCCAAGATTTGCCGTATAACGCTTTTTAGTAATTGTTACATTATGCTGCCATCTATGATTTTTTTTCAAGACTAATTATAATTTGTTCGAGTTGAGACCCCACGGCTGCAACAATAGCGGACGGCGACTCGGCGACAGAGCGGTACTCACGCAGGCGTGCTGGGGCGGCGGCGCGCGCAGGTGCGCGCAGGGCTCCAGCGCCAGCGTGGCGCCGGGCAGCTCGGGCGCCAGCTCGGGCACGCACAGCGCGGCGGGCGCCGGGTTGTGCACGCGCGCGCCGACGCGCCGCGTGGACGACGTGCCCACCACGCCCAGGCGCAGCTCGCCGTCCGCAGAGTTGGGCCACTCCCACTCCTGCGCACGGAAACGAACCGACGAGTTAGTTGCCGACTTAACGGATTTCCTATCTTATCTAACGGGTTAGGGTGAGGTAGAAACAGGGAAAAACTGACGGAATGTAAAGGGAAAATTAATTTTACATTTTATCAACGTTTCATTTTTTTTTAAATCAGATTTACGTAGTTTTAAACAAACACCAAATGTACTGGAAGACGTTAATAATTATTTGTGCAACTGTTATATAATAAGGGATATTAGAACACGAATGTAGCTTCGGTATCACATGAGTATTTTAATATCTCATTATTTACAGTTGCATACAAGACTTTATCTACACCCATATTATGAATAGTATATAAAAGGTTATTTGCAATACTAATATCGAACAAAAATGGTGGGATACGACCCACGTGAATTCGATTTTTTCGAATTGGAATAAACTATAAGTTTTTCTTTAAATTACTTTGATTTGTTAGTGAAACGCACCTGCATGACAGCGTTCTTTTTTTAAATGAGTTGCATTATGAAATTTAGTACAACATTTTATCACCCGTTTGAATGATATAATGGTTACTATGACACTGGTTGTTTTAATGTTGGCAACGCAAAGCAACTGTTTCAGAAACTTTTATAGAGGATTTATAGCAAGGGTGTAGATAAACATCTATACACATCACACGCACACATCATTATACACATTATTATGTTATGTTCATAGAGAATCTTGTCGGGATAGCCTGACAAGATTCTCTATGTAAAATAAAAATAAATTACATCTATAGAAATGTAATTTATTTTTTTATTTTACTGCTACACCTATAAATATATAACTACGCAACCGTATCTATGTTTTAACTAATCTGTGTATAATATTATAATGGATACGAATTACCGGCTTTTATAAAAAGCGAAAAAAAAATTGTTTAAGGATTTCTGACCGAAAATGTCAACGGAATTTCAACATTCATGTCGGCAACACTGCACTAAACAAACTGTCCACACTCACTATGTGCAGCCGGCCAGTGTAGAGCAGCAGTGGCAGGCTGTAGTCCGTGAGGTTAGTGCGCAGTGTGAGCGCCGAGCTCAGCGTGGCGTCGGCCAGCTCGCGCAGGCGCACGTCCTGCAGCTCGCGCAGGCTCACGTCCGGCAGCTCGCGCAGGCTCACGTCCGGCAGTTCGCGCAGGCTCACGTCCGGCAGCTCGCGCGGACTCACGTCCGGCAGCTCGCGCAGGCGCACACGCGCCGCCAACGCGCCGGCTCCGCGCGCCACCGTGAGGGGCGCCAGCGACTCCACCTGCGCACACGACACTGTAGACTATACGCACAAGACGGTACTCCCGAAGAACCGACAACAATTTAATGTAATATTTGCAAAAAATTGTTAAAAAAATGAATTTTAGAGTTACGTACCTCAAAAGGAAAAAACGGAACCCTTATATAGGATCACTCGTGTGTCCGTCTGTGACAGCTAATTTGCTCTGAATCTACTAGACCGATTAACTTGAAATTTGTCTGTGACCCAAACACGGATGAAATTTGAATATGGGGGTCACCTTTAGGGGGCAAACTAGAAAATTAAAAAAAAGGAAAGTTTTGCAAACTATACCGTGACTTATCAAATGAAAGGGCTTCTAGCGAGGATCTCAAATACAATTTTTTTTATAATTTTAAAATAAAATTTTAAAAGATATTTAAAAAAATACATGAAAAATTACCATTCCCCCAACCTTCTCTCCGATATTACTGAGCCTAAAATTTCAAAAAAATACAGAGAATGGTTCTTTACTTATAGATTATTACAAGAAAACTTATAAGTGGTCTTAATATAACATGGTAAATCTCTCAATATTGTGCGTACAAACTTACATTTGCAGTTGGAATGTATGGGAGAACATGTTTTTCAACTACAATGTTAAGTTTGTTCTTGGGATAAACATCCTCACTATGGAACCCTTGATTGTGCGTGGTCCGCCACGCACTTGGCCGGTTTTTATTTCTTCATTGCTTAGGCCGATATCAAACGCTTTACTCGAGTGAATGACTCACTCGGGTGATGGTTCATTTTTGTTCCATCCCAAGATCACACGGCAACGACAATATTGTATTTATTTAAAACAAGCTGTTGCCCGCGAGTTCGTCTGTGATCCAGGTTGAAAAGTAGCCCATGTTCTTCTACAGGTCAAGGTGTCCCTGCGCGAAATTTCATCCAAATCCGTTCAGTCGTTTTAACGTGTGAGTGTAACAAAAAAACAAACTTTCTTTCGAATTTATAATATTAGTTAGGATTCGTGCCTTCTATATTATAATCTATGTCGATTGTTACTAACAGTAACTTTATGTCACATCACTACTGCTCTGTGGACATCCCTAGCTACAAGTATTGTTTTATTGCAAAAGATTAAAGTTTTCTGCTTTTATATAAAATAACAAGTTATTTTCCTGTTCCTTTCATTTAATTTTTCGATCATTTGGTAGGCAAGTGAAAGATAGCCGAGTGCCGAGATTCATTAATTTTGTATTCAGATGTTTCACTTCTAATGAAAGAATCCGAATGAAAGACAAAAATGAACAAAAAGTGAAGCGACAGATATAGGCTGAAGTTAAGATCGGTGTCGGTGAGGCGTGGGCTCACCTCAAAATATTTGTCGACGTCTGGTCCGAGGTCGATGCGAGCGATGTGCACGGGCACCGGGAATTCGTTGCGCACGCGCACCTCGCGCATGCGCAGCGAGTCGTCGCGGTTCGCCGTCACGAAGCTACAAGACACAGGTATGTAAATCCACGTTATCGACTGCAGAACACACTTTCACACTTACTTTATCCATGATTAACTTAAAGACATTGTAAGCACAAAATTGATGATGATCGATGATCATAAGATTAAACGATGATCGTACGTACTGCAGCGCGTGAGGCGCGAGGCGCAGCGTGCCGGGCAGCAGGCGCAGGCTGTAGGGCAGCGCGGCGCGGCCCAGGCGCAGCCAGCCCGCGCACCACGCGCCGCCCGCGGCGCCCGCGTGGCCCGCGTGGCCCGCGTAGCCCGCCCACAGCGCCGCGTCTGTCGGTAGGGTCAGTACCTAGCATTCATTCACTTCGAGCTCACTTCACCTAAGTTGTGACATTTTTACAGAATAGATCAGCTTTCCGCCAAAAGTGGGGTTGTCGACTCTGCAAAATGTCGTGAACTCATATAGAAAACAGATATATTGACACTGACCCACAGACACTGCCCTCCTTTTGTCTGACGAATCGGAACATGAAGTCTACAAGTTTGCGCAACACGGTTTTAATATTGTAAATAAGTGGTAGTAATATCTGGGAATTATAATGTGGGAATGATGGCAACACGAGACATGAGGGATGTTAGAAGATGGGAATGACAACACTGTGCGAGCGAGAAGAAAAGAATGAAAAAAAGATGGACGACGGTTGAAAAACGACGAACGTGTGCGCGAATAATTTAGTCGATTTAAAAAATATAAGAAGATAAATAAGTTCTTTTGCTTTTATTTACTCCAATCCCTGCATAATATATGAATCCCTATATTTTAAACATATGGAAGCTTTAAATAATAGAATATGTAAGCTAATATTCGTTTTCAAAAAAACTACCTCATATTGCAGACCCAAAATTAATTAGGCGAGCACACGCACGAAAAAGGATGACTCATTGTCCCTTTTCGCTCACTGTCCCGTTACGGTCATTGTAACGTTATGATCGGAGCTAGAGCGCTACACGAGCGAGCGACAGGCACGATCGACGTTGTCACGTTAAACTATCGTCCGCAAACCGAGTTTACCACCTACAACACACACTCAACCTATTTTTTTTATTTTTTATTTTTCGTTCTCTGTTAGGTTTAACGATGTTCTGGCGTTGGCTGTTGTTTGTCGAGTGTTGAGCTCCTTAAGTTTCGAGTTGAGCTCCACTATTACTAACAAATGCTTGGACTGACTGGACAGTTCCACTCAAATCTGGGTGGTTCTATCCTCAAAAGTCCATTTTAGACGGTAATCAACATGGTCCTCATATGTGCTGACCAAGATTATGTCTGGACTTTAAAGGAGACTGCGACCTCTAAGTTTGTTTCGGCCTTTCCTCTCAGAGTAGTCAGATGGAAACACCGACCTCATTTAACTTACTTTTACATTTTTTTATGACGTGTAAATATGATTCCAATATCCTATTTACAGAATAAACAATTTCATTTCATCTAGCTGTCAGTCAATTTTGACTTACTGCATTTCCTGTGGAGGTGGAGCAGGTTAAAGTTTGCTCCTACCTATCTAGAGAGCTCAAAGAGCGATTCTCAAGGTGTCTACTTGCCGCCCTTTCCTTTTTCTTACTCACCTACTCTATGAATCCTGTGAAGTACTAACAGCTCGACAGTTATTCATAATAAGCATTGTATTGAAAAACACGCAGCCCTCCCCTCAAACTTGCCTAGCCTTTTCCCAACTATGTTGAGGTCGGTTTCCAGTCTAATGCAGCTGAATACCAGTATTTTACATGGAGCGACTGCCTATCTGACCTCCACAACCCAGTAACTGGGCAATACGATACCCCTTGGTAAGACTTGTTGTCAGTTTCGGGCTTCTGACGACCCGTAACGACTGTCAAAGATGACAGCCAGGACCAACGGCTTAACGTGCTTTCCGAGGCACGGAGGAGTCTCGGTATTTAAAGATGGTCACCCATCTACGGACCAACCCCGGCAAGCGCAGCCCTCCCCTATAGCACTGAATTTACTAAAAAGAGACGGAAAGACATATTTTGCCCTACAAAAAGTACAAAACATGCTTTCGCAGCCAAATTTTTTGTCTTCTAAGGACTACAGTTCTTGGTAAGCCGAAATTTATTCTCTTAATTATAATAATTGCAAAAGAACTCGCAAAGAAGCTCTTCAATGTATTTTTCGTAGATTTAACACATTCGCGGACAGTAAATGCACATAGACGTAACAACAATAGAACTTCAATTGTGCCTCATTCAGTGTCCGCGAAAGTGTTGAAATGAAATGAAATGGTTTATTCTGTAAATAGGATATTGGAATCACTTTTACACGTCATATTAAAAACTTGTAAAAATAAGCTAGATGAGGTCGGCGTTTCCTATCTGACTACTCTGAGAAGAAAGGCCGAAACAAACTCAGAGGTCACCGTCTCCTTTAAAGTCCATACATAGTCTTGGTCAGGCCATATGAGGACCATGTAGATAAGAGTCTGAAATGGTCTTTTGAGGAAAGAACCACACAGATTTG
The DNA here is from genome assembly GCA_947363905.1 of Lithophane semibrunnea. Taxonomy (NCBI): domain Eukaryota; kingdom Metazoa; phylum Arthropoda; class Insecta; order Lepidoptera; family Noctuidae; genus Lithophane; species Lithophane semibrunnea. The sequence continues at coordinate 17,839,376 of OX376199.1, read as the reverse complement.
AGTGGGCCTGTCCAGTCAGTGCAAGCATTTGTCAGTAATAGTGGAGCTCAACTCAGAACTTAAGGAGCTCAACGACTCGACGAACAATACCAAAGAAAGGACGTTTGGGTAGGTCGCATAAAGTTCTCAAATTGCCAGACCTTCGCTAAAACTAACAGAACGAAAAATAAATATCCACATAGTCCTCACATTCACAATAAAACAATACTTATAAGTAATCATCATGTCATTTTGTATATAATATTCAATAATGTCAATTTGTATATAAAACTGGTAGGTATATTTTTATGGCTTTCCATAATATTCAAAATGTCACAATGCTTAGCAGAGCGAGCAGCTCAATGCATTTTTGTCTTCTAAATAATCTGTGATTTTATAGTACCCTTTTTTACAAAGTTTGGTTTTAATACAGCTTTTAAATCGTTTAATGGGTAAGTTTCGAATGTCAATGGGAAGTTTGTTATAAAAGCGTATACATTGACCCATGAACGAGTTGCCTACTCTGTGGAGACGAGTGCGATGTACAGCAAGATTGTGTTTATTCCTGGTATTTAAACTATGAATATCGGACATTTCCTTAAACTTTGATATGTTTTTGTGTACATACAATAGGTTTTCAAATATATATTGTGAGGCTACAGTCAGAATATCTATTTCTTTGAATTTTTCTCGAAAGGAATCTCTTGGACCTAGGTTGTAAATGGCTCGAACAGCCCTTTTCTGTAAAACAAAGATAGCATTAATGTCCGCACAGGCTCCCCAGAGAAGAATCCCATAAGACAGAAGACTATGAAAATAACTAAAATAAACAATTCTGGCTGTATCTACGTCAGTTATCTGTCTAATTTTTTTAACGGCATAGGCGGCCGAACTAAGCCTACCTGACAATTTTTCTATGTGTGGGCCCCATTATAATTTACCGTCAATGGTTATTCCAAGAAATACTGTCGATTCAACGGGGTCCAACTCTATTCCATTAACTTTAACATTGGTAGATAGCTGCCTGACATTTGGCGTTGAAAATTTAATGAGTTTAGTCTTTTTTTCATTCAAGAGGAGATTATTTACATTAAACCAATGCACAACTTTAGAGAGTGCATCGTTAACTTGTTCAAAATTGACTAACTGGCGTTTGATTTTAAAAATGAGGGATGTGTCATCTGCGAATAATACGATCTTATGATTATCCCTTATGTTATGTTCCCTGTTAAAGTTGATGCTCTAGGGTAGCCCGCCAAATTCAAATTTTCTTACGTTTTTTGCAATTTGCAGGTCAGTATCAGGTTGTATGTTGATCTAAATATTATTAGCGCTCGTAACAAATATAGATTTACAGAATTATAAAAATTAGAATCAACAATACAACTCTCTAAGTTCATGAAAGTGCCAAATGTCATGATTTCATGAAATAGTCATTCAATGCGCTTACAATATTTAATAATATTTAGATCAACATACAACCTGATACTGACCTGCAAATTGCAAAAAACGTAAAATAATAATTACCACTTAGGGGGCTAAGTGGTAATTATTATTTTACCGTTTTACCTGAATAAACTTTTTATTATTATTACTTAGCGTCCAATCGGCCAACGTGAAAGTTTTTGAGAGCGATTGCGTGGGGGTCGGGGCGTGGCGAAGTGAGCTATTGAAATAGTTTAATCAACAGAAGTTGGTCCTGATAATTATCAGCAGATTCCAGTACTGTTGGTCAAAGTTTATCTTTTTGCTATTGAAAATTAGATCAAAATAAAAATGCAAGATGACAGCGATGCCGGTTATAACTAGTCGAGGGTGGTACTTACAGTCAAGAGTGACCTGCGCGGTGCGCGTGAGCTCCTGGTGCGGCTCCAGGCGCGGCCGCAGCAGCGTCACGGTCACGCCCTCCGCCTTCACGCCTGCACACGCACACCGTTATGTGGCACAGGGGTGGGGTAGCCACTCATTTCAGTAAAATATCATTAGAGTAACATTAGAATGAACCGCAGATTTCACTTACTGCACGCACCTGATAAGAGCGAGTCGTGCTTTGAGTGCGGCCGGTCAGGAAGTTGACATCGATATTTGTAATCAATGTTTGTAATACTGAGATTTACGTTACAAAAAACTCACTGCAATCATTCTTTTGCCCAAATTTCATAAGCAACTGATGCCTCTATAGTGTAACATACTTAACCCTATTAAACTTATAAGTGGTCTTAATTTGTACTAAAAACTGGGACCATTCTTTGTTTATAGCTGTAAGTTTTCCTAATAAAATAAATTTCATAACCGTGCGGAGTCTCAGTCGGGATCGTAAGTGTGTAAAATGTCGGTCACCGTTTCCATTGGCGGTGCCCTTGTCGGCCTGCCCGTTGTGCCGCGCGCCGGGCGGCGCAGGCGCGGGCGGCGCGGCCGGCGCGGCCGGCGCGAGCGCACAGCGCGCCGCCCACACGCCGGCCTCCAGCGCCACGCCCGCGCCCGCGCTGTTGCCGGCCGCGATGTCGAACTGCACACAGGACACGGTTAGCGGCGCCCCGCACGCTGGGCGCGTGCGGGGCGCGGTCGGTATACGCACCACGTCGGGCGGGTCGCGCGAGCCGCGCGTGCGCAGGCGCAGCTGCAGCGGACTCGCGTACTCGCCGGCCGGCACGCTGCGCGCCTCCACGCACACCACCAGCCCGCCGCCCGTTATGTTTGCTTTGATTCTGCAGAATATTCTCTGCTACTTAATAAAAATCTTAAATTCATTCATTGCCAGTCAAAGCATAGCCTAAACAGCTGGGTCTAGAAGAAAGATAACTTGTTTACGCGATGCATTTTGACGGTATAATGATTTACTCTCGGATAGACAGTTATTCCGGGATTAAGATTTGGTAAAACGAAAAGTTGTCAAACTCTAAGAGTAATGAGTGATTTTATTCCCAGGATAAAACTTATTACATGTTTGGTCGAATCCGCCCTTAGAAAGTAAAGTTGTATTTTGTATCACTCTTAAAAAGTGCGCGTAGAGTCGCGTCGCGTCACGTCTCGGTGTGTACTGACTAATACGCAATTTAACTGTAACTGTAGATATTGGTATTCTCACGGTGGCATCACAATTCATCTTCGCCAACATCTTATATATTAGGCAAAATATACACTTATACACTAAAAACAGTGATATTCACAATGTTAACACTAGGAATAAGGGCAAACTAGGAGTTCCCTTTCACCGGCTTCATAAGGTTCATAACTCATTTGTTGGGCTTGGTATAACCTTTTATAACAAGCTACCCTCTCCTTTGCTAGATTTGCCTTATAATGCGTTTAACGCTAAAGTAAAATGCAACCTTTGTTCAAAGGCTTACTACTCCATTAACGACTACTTAAATGATAAGAGTAGTTGGTCGCTGTGATTAACTCAAGACAATGTTTATGTTCTTTCTCCAGAATTAGCTTACCCACTGACAGGTTATATGAGTTCATATACATTTTTTATTATTTTTATTTGGACTGTACCTATAGTCAATTTTATTTTAATATTGATTTTAATTTAATTTATTGATGACTCATTACAATGTTTTCTATATGAGTTGTATTGCAATATGTGGTTAGCTAGCGACCTCGACAATGGATAATTATTATTTTTGCCTGAGCAACCGGCAGCAGGTTCGTCATGCTCCCTTAGATGTCACTGCTTGCGGTAGCGTCGGAGGTCGGGTTGTCTCCTTCCCTCAAATATGGCGAGGGGGGTAATGGCTGATCTTTGCGTTATGCTCGTGAACGGGTGCTGCTTGTGGTGACTGGTCGTCTTGCTGATCTCGGTTTTGTTAATGATATTAGTAATTCATTTTTATTTATTTACTTCAATGGTCCTAGTTTATTTATCATTTATAACTTCCAGTTGCAGCTATAAATAGCTATATGTAAGCGGGCACGCCCTTTGTGCCTGGAGGCTTTTATTTAGTTAATTTATGTTTATGTTTATATTTACTACTTATTTCTGCTTGAGTACATATAGTTCTCGTTTTTTTTTTTATATTATTCTTTTTTTTTTTTTTGGTTGGTATATTGGCGTGTGCTAGCTGACATATGGCTAATTAGATTTATGTTTTATGTTGCGTAATGTAAATGATTTTGCAAACTTTTGTATAGAATCAAATTTTTCTAACTGAACAGACAGCTGTGCTGCTGGGGAGTTTGTTGCGCCACTTCTTCTTCCCAGCTAAAGCACTAGGAAGTGGTGAAGGGTGGGCGTTTTGGGGGGACTGTCTTATGTAATTTTGACGTTCGAAAAGTGCTGATTCTCAGCCTAGTTTGAATAAATGACTTTTGATTTTGATTTTTGAACTTTCCCTTCCGTTTACATACATACACACACCACACCTACAGAACAACACACACACCACATCTACATCACAGAACACACGCACACAGCGGCGGTACTGCCCTAGAAGCTGAGGAGCCCGGCTTGCCTTCAAACCTGAGCCAAACAATTAAAAAAAAAAAAAACTACTCCTATAAATATAAACTTCCAAGTCAATCCTTCATGTCCCAAGAATTGATAAGAATAATAACATAAAAACTTCGCGCTGCACCAGCCGCGCGCTATAAGTACAAGCTACGTACGTAAGTTGCCAGCTTTACATAATCAAACGATGCACCGTTGCCAAACTGCCACAGTTGCGATCTCGCTCTAACACTATAGCGTTAGCCGAGATCGCATCCATGAATGAAAACGTCAATTCTGTAGTACATTGCATCTTTCTCGCTCACACTCGCTTGCGGCAACGGTGCAGAAGCCAGCTTCTAGACCTCTCACTTTTTGCATACAAAATGCGTAATTTGTTGATACTATTAGAATGTACTTATTTTGCAAAATGTTCTAATATTTAAGCCCAGCTTTTGAGTTTTTATGAATGGAACGAATCGTATGTTTGAATCGATGCGCGCGACGCTGCGCAGAGCGTGCATTTTTAAAGAATGATACAATTTCAATCAAATTAGTTCAAATTTGTTTTGAGCGGCTACTGGCGCGTCTTTTTTGCTTTGATATTTTTTTCATTTTCTGTGAATTTAAGTGTTGTGGTTAGTTTTTGCTGTGATTACCTTTGTTCTGAAGTGATTAAGAGATTTTTAACATTAAAATGAATTCGGAAACGCATGCAATTGTTCCTTGTGAAGGATTAAAGTGAGTGCAATTTTTACTCGGAAAGGTAAATACTTTGAGTTTTACAGAAAAATATAATCTCATTACTTCACCTAAACCTACCCCTGATTTGAGTATTTCTCAGAAATGTAAATCACACAATAGTAATTTTAGTCGTCATAATTCAAAATCACAAGTCGATGTTGGTTATTCTAGTAATAAAATAAAAAAAATCAAGTAATAAAAACTAAAACCACAGACAAAGGAGTCACACGTGTTAGGGCATAAATCGAACAGATTACGTGTGACTCCGGATTTTTAATTTGTCTGTCTGTGGTGTCTTGTTTATACCTTTTAAGTCGTAGTTGGGTTTTAGTTTTTATTAAGTACTTGATTTTTTTTAAATTCTTTTGGGGTTATATTATATATATTTTTGAAATGTGCTCATTAAGCCCTTTCATTTGATACCCAACATGGTACGATTTAACCAATTTTTTTTTAAGTTCCTCACTTTTTTCCTCTAGAGGGCGCCATTTTTAATTTAATGTGACTTCACATAGCCTATAACCAGCGGACAATCACGACGCTTCTAACGATACCTCATTTGTCAAATTGTGATAAGCGGTTTGGAAGATAGGAGGGAACAGATGTACATACATACATACATACATACATACCGGTCAAAATCATAACCCTCCTTTTTTCTTCGCCGTAGTCGGGTAATAAAGGAGTTTCAGTTATGGTTGCATGAACAATTCCTTCCAAAATTCAACGAAATTTATGAAGGTGCATTGTTAAATAATTCAGCTCCTCGTTTAACGCGTAACGTCAGTTGCGCTCGGACAGAATACCAACGTATCTATGTCCAAGTAATTGATAACATATCTTCCGAAATTAATGAAAGATATTCAGAAATATTTAAATTACAGTTTTTCAACTTTTTGATAAATATATGAAAGTTTTTCCGACAGCAGCATTAGATTCGTTATCAAGCATTTATGCAAACTATTTTGACATCCCATCTTTAAAGACTCAGTTGTTAAGTTTATATTCATCACCTGAACTAAAAGAGCGCAATATTTTCACTTTAATTGATTTCATACATGAAAATTGCCTCCAGGATGCCTTTCCCGAACTTTTAAAGTTAGCCTATTTTATTGTCACCATTCCTGCGACAAGTTGTTCCGCGGAACGTGCTTTTTCATCTTTAAAACGCATTCACACATATTTAAGAAATACTCAAGGACAAGAGCGGCTTTCCGAATTATCGATAATTGCAATAGAAAAACAGCTATTGGTAGAACTAAAACGTTCACCAACTTTTTACGCTGATGTTATTAAATCATTTTTACAGAAAGATAGACGTTTTGATTTAGAATACAGAAAGTAATTTTTATATTTTGTAAGGTCCACATAATTAATTATGCTTACAAATCAAAGTAGGCGCCACGCCAGGATCATGCTCTCTAACGAATTGACAACAAACGGCTTTTATCAAAGCCACTGAAGGTATGTCATTGCTGATATGTGTCTGTAAATCTAATCTATCTAGTAATACCATGCCTTCCGTGTGCTTTGACGTTTGTCATCTGTCTGCGGTAAAGAAGCGAAGAATGAAAAGTTATGCTGCTCCCATTGTGAGTAATTATAAATAGTATCAACATCGTAAACAATGTGTAGTTAGAAATGACAAATCTAATAGCTGGATTCATTGTAATATTTTGCCCATAGCGACTGTTGCGACTTTGCGAGCGAGTAAAACATGAATTACTTAACTCTGTTGTGCCAATAATGTATTTTTTTTTTTGATCTGTGGCGGCTTGCCTTAATTTTCAGCCCTAGGCCCGCCACTGACGCACACCTACTAACACTTCACTCTCTTAGTAAATATAAGTTAATATATGGTTGCATCTTATAATCCTAAGCAGTCTCTGTCAAAAATATGCTCCTTTTAGTGGGAATCGGGGCTGGCGATCCTTAATACATGTACCATGTAACCTAGCTAGGTCGCCAGATTCATATTCTGTTTATTGTTACTCTTATTTTTATCATCCGTTAATTGTAAATGTTTATTTATTGTAACAGACTGTACAATACTTTTTTGATTAAAATAAATTTAAATTTGAAAATTAAAGTAATAGCTTGTAGTAATAAAAAATGAAGAGAAAAACGTACTCTTTCGGAATATAGCTTTTGTTTCGTCCAAAAATGTATGAAAGGTGAATGATCTCCTTTATTATAAAATGGACAGGGGTAAGGTTCATCGTATTGTACTCGAACTCGCTTTGAAGAAGAGGTAAAATAGGGGTTTTTAAAGTTTCTAATTTAGATTCCTGGTTCCGGTTAGGGTTCTTGGTACCGGAACCAGTAAATACCGGTTCTTTACCGGTATTAAAGGAACCTTTTCAATCCCTGCTCGAAGATGATGCGGTGCGCACCTGATGTAGGCAGTGAGCGGATGCGGCGCGTGCGCGGCGTGCGAGGCGGCCGGCGGCTCGATGCGCAGGCGCACGAGCGGGCGCGACGCGCGCGGCGGCACGGCCCACACGCCGCGCGGCGCCGACTCGCCGCCGCCCGGCAGCAGCAGCCCCAGCCACGCGCCCGACGAGTACACCTCGCTCACCTGATACAAAAGAACAATAGTAGATTATTCACTACGGGTATAAAGCAGTGTCTTTAGAATGCCGCGACCGATAAAATACCTAAATCATTTGCAATTTGAGCATATTTCCACCATATCGCACCTTCTTCTTCCGGAAAATTACGCAAAAAGTGGATAAAAGCGTATTTGTTAAATGCATGGAGACACCATTTTCCTCGCTGTACTGAGGTGAAAAGTTGTGTGTTTCGGTCGGCAGCAAGGTTGATGTCAATAGGTGCTGTAAAATGTGTGCTGTAAAATGTCAATAGGTGCAAAGTTGATGTAAATAAATGTGCCCGGTTGATGGCAATAGGCTCGCTCCCTATTACATGGGTCTTAAACATAACTGGCGAAATGTGAGTGTACTATAGGTACACCTCTACCCAACCCTTCAGGCGTGATGTAAAGTAAGTAAATGACTTTTGATTTGAACAAAGGAACTACTTTACTGTGTTTCATGAGATCCGGAAAGACTCCTTGGTCTACAATGGTGTTAAATATGAAAGCTAAGTAAGCTAGTATTCATACTAATATTATAAATTCGAAAGTAACTCTGTCTGTCTGTATGTTACCTTTTCACGCACCGATTTCGATAAAGTTTGGCATGGAGATAGATGACATTCCGGGGAAGGACATAGAAAATTTGGCATGGAGATAGATGACATTCCGGGGAAGGATATAGAAAATTTGGCATGGAGATAGATGACATTCCGGGGAAGGATATAGAAAATTTGGCATGGAGATAGATGACATTCCGGGGAAGGATATAGAAAATTTGGCATGGAGATAGATGACATTCCGGGGAAGGATATAGAAAATTTGGCATGGAGATAGATGACATTCCGGGGAAGGACATAGGCTAGGCTTTTTATCGACATACCACACGGGCGAAGCCGCGGACGGAAGCTAGTGGCATATATATTTTGAATAACCCGTAACGAGAATATTTGGATAAATAGGCCACAAGACATGCGTTACACAAGTACGCACACAAAGAAACAAACACTGTAGGATATCGCTACGTATTTAAAGGAAACAGAAGTTGCGCAACATGGTTTTTGGCGTTTTTGTGTTGCAGGAAACACATTTCTGACAAAATGATAACGTATTCCGTATATACGTATATACAAAAGTTTCGCAACATTGTTCCTAGCTACATTGTTGTCGAAAACTATGTTTAAATAGGAACTGCATTGGCAACTTTTGTATACCGCGAATTCGGGGCTTATAGGTAGTATTCACACTGGTGATCCGTGTATTACTTGTATAGTGTGATCGGTGGGGTTGTGAATGGTGAGCACTGGCTCCACAGTGGCGTTGAGCGGCACGCGCACGCCCACAAGCGGCCACACGCCCCACTCGCTGGCCACGCCCACCGCCGACACCTGCAACAGCAAGCATGTTACAAATGAAATCTATGTACAGTCAGGGAACTCGATTGTCGAGTAGATTGACACACTACGTAAACTTGCCGCGCTAAAGCTGTCGAAGGCAGATTGTACCTATGATTCGTCATTATACAAATACAAACGGCGCCGTCCGTTTACAAACGCTTGCAGTTATGCAAAATGCCGAAGGCAAAATGTAAATTGCCTAGTGACTATACATAATGCCACAGCATGTAGTGGACAACTCAAACGCAGTTTACAAAATGCCGCGGAAAATTAAAGTATTTAGTTCTATTTCTCACCACGCAAGTCACTGCTAATCTAAACAAGAAAAATGGCGTCAAGTAATGGTTTTGTTTCCAAGAAAAATATTGAAAACAGTGCAAATTCTACGTGTGCAAAGGACTTCCGCATTATAACTTACTCTTATTTTAAGTCTGCATAGGTATCTGATTGCTGGAATAGTCTGATTGGTGCAACCGTTGTACGATGGTCGCCCTACAATAATAATCAATAAGAATTGAACGACTGGCCAATAGGGAATATGCATGTGATTCAAATATGGGTCAAATATTTTTTTCTATAAACTATGTTACTTCAGAATTTATTAATTAATTTATTTAATCATTTATTTGCAGACATTGAAGTCCATAGAATTACATCAGTAGGTATACACACACAATACACAATACACATAAAAATCACAAATAGGCATAATAATAATAACATAATAGGAATTAATAAAATAAAATAAAATGCACGTACAGTTATCAAGAGCAGATCTGTGTGTGCAGTCTCACCCATCGACCAAGCATCGGGCAGTCCCACCGGTCACTCAATGCTCTCAACATGCCGTGGGTGCTGATATCTGTTCTGTGCCGGAGAGAAGCGCATCGGTTTCGAATGATGGCATAAAAATCATCCACTCTCGCATCGGCAAAGATACCCGAAGCGCTACAATACCGCGGCAGCCCCACAAGCATCCTGAAGGCATTATTATACTGCACACGCAGGGCGCTGTATGCCTTCTGCGTATACTTGACCCAAAGGCTGCAGGTGTAAAAAGTCTGACAGTAGGCTCGAAAAAGCGTCATTTTTACATCATAAGAACACCCTGCAAACCAGCATATTACTTCGAACAGACAGCGCCCTACGCTCCCTCTCGACATCTAAATCATCGCACAGGTCCTCAGTGACCCAGTAGCCCAGATATTTAAATTTAGAGACTTGCTTCAAGGGTGTACCTGCTAACGAGATACATGGAACATTTAAGTAACCTTTGGCACCGCCATTGAAAACAAGTAACTCACTCTTAGTGACATTATACATAAGCCCCTGAGTCACCGCATAGTTCTCACAGACCTTCAGCAAACGTCTTAACGCACTGATTGATGGGCTCAGCAAGACCATATCGTCTGCATAGCTGATGTTGTTCATAGCAACTAAGCCTCCATCAATATTTTTGAATAAAATTTCTTTTTGAGCGAGAAATTAATTATTAAAAAGTCCCAAAAAACTGTGGGTAATTCAAATACTTGAAAAGGCTAAGAGCGGATGTGACGTAAGAATCCGGGCTAACAATCAAAATGTCAATGTCAAGTCAATCAACAAGTGTCAAGTCAATGTCAAACGCTCATAGAAAAAGGAGTGTTTGACGTTGACTTGACAGTTGCTTGTCTGTTTTCACGAACTGTGACGTCACCACACCAAGCGCGCCAAATGGAGGGCGTTTAAATAGCCCGGATCGGTTGGATATTTTTAAACATTTTTTTAACTACTTTAAATTGCTTTTTTGCCGTCGAATTTTTTTTTACTTTTATTTGACGATGTAAACTATCGAATAAAAATATTTAAAAAATACATGCATATTCCCTATTTGCCTTTCGTTTGTAAATGGACGGCGTCGTTTGTATAGTGAAGAATCATACAATCTGCCGGCGACATAGCCATTACATACGACTGACAGTTGTGATTTAATTATTGACAGTCAATTTTCCTATATCAATTATGGCCTCTGACAAGACACCGTACGTGCGCTACACTTTGCAGTGGGCATGTAGTCGGCATGTGGGTATACTCACGGGATACTTGTGCACGCCGAGCGAGGTGTGTATGTAGAGGTGCGCGGACACGGGCCCCTCGCGCCGGCCCAAGTACACCACGCTGAACGACGTGTTGGCTTGTGGCGGCAGCGTCTGCACACACAATCACACGTTACTCAAATCAACGTGCGCTACTGCTGCGTCGCACACGGTGCACACAAAGGGGGTGCACACCGTACATACTTATATAAATATCAGTAATATGCTATTAAAAACTTTTATGACAGTTGAAGTTCACTATGTTATTCTCATCCATAATATCTTTATATGCGTTTCATACTGTTGTGTGTGTATCTTTATTGAGGGGTAGGTTTTGCTGAAGTATTTTTTTTATTATTAAAACTGTTTTTATTTTCGCCATAATCTAACAGTGCCAGCCCTAGTGGGAAAAAGTGAGGTCAGCATCAAAATCAAATAGTGGGACACAGTGAATGTAAACAATCAATCCACTTTTTCCGCTGGTGGGACAATTGGTGGAGCAAAGTGGAATTCCATGAAATGCAATGTTGGATTATTTTTGGGCTCCGTCAAATATTTCCATTTACAAAGTTCCTTGTCCAAAAAAGTTTTCTGAAACTTAGTATTTTTTTCGGAAGTTTGGTATTTTTCTCGGTAATTCATTTTAATACAGCTTAGATAGTATTAAAGTCAACCGCAGGCCCTTGTTTCGTTTAACCATCTCGACTTTACGCATCGACCGCATTCGGCTCTCCGATTGGCCCTTCAACGGTGAAGGCCAGTGAATGGCCAATCGGAGCGTCGAACGCGGTCGATGCGTCAAGTCGAGATAGTTAAAAGAATCTCACACAAGCTGGAAGTTAATTTGTTTTTCGGAAGCTTTATTATTTTCCTTTATTAAGGCGAGGTTACCCTAAAAACTTCGTTTTATAAAGATTAAAAAACATATTACATAACTAGCTGTGCCCGCGACTTCGTTCGCATGGATGTCGGAAAACAATAATATGTCGCTTAGAAAAGTTGTACCTTCATTTAAAAAGGGGGAATCTTTCGACCAGGCCTGGAGATTTTTCCTAGTAAGAAACTGCCAAAAAACTTGTGTTTTTATTTAGGAAAATGCTTCTCTATATACAATATTAGCGGTGGAACCACCTGGAGCGTACACAAAAAAGTTGCTAGGGTTGCTCACACGCGAAAGAGCTACATAAACTTGGCCGTGGGAAAAGCAACCAATACTAAGATCCACCCCCGCAACGGATAATGTCTGGCCCTGAGCTTTGTTAATGGTCATGGCGTAACATAGACTGACGGGGAATTGCACACGCTTAAAACTAAACTGGAAATTATTGGGAATGAGAGGAATTCTTGGAATAAAAACAACATCACCGGCGCCGCAACCTGTTAAGATTTCGGCTTCGATGACGTTTTGTTGGTGATTGGTGACTATGAGCCGAGTGCCGTTGCAAAGTTTGGGAGGACTTAAATTTCTGAGAAGAATTATTGGCACTCCGACTTTTAAACAAATTTTGTGTGCTGAAAGACCGGGTGTGTTAAGGGATTCTAAGAACTCTACTGGATAGTACGTGGCATCTTCTTCTTACCGTATTTATCGATGTATATTGTTGACTTTCCCCAGAAACATGTGCCAATATTTGTGTATTTTATTGCTGTCCGATAGTCAAACGAATCAAAAAATAACACACGCCAACAACGATCAAATCGAATGAGCGGCGGTCACGAATTATACGAACAAATTACGAAGTAAAGTACAGTTCGATTCAAGCTCGGAAGTTAGCTTTTAGCTGCGCAGTACCTCACCCCTCACCCCCGCTGTCACATGAAATTGTTACTGCGCAGCGACTCGCCTCATGTTCCGATACCAAATCAAAACCAATCCAGAACAATACGCACGCTGAGAACGAAAGTGACCTATCTCAAAATTTTATTAAAATGAGTTAAATATACAAAATGACTCCTTTTTGTCGGTTGTGTGCCAATTTGTGGGGGTAAGTTTTGCGTACAATTTATAATCATTAAGTGACCTATTTATGGTATAGGTCACTTTCTTATTTCTTATATTAACAACCTAGGTGACATAAAATCAAATTCGGTCACTTATTTATTTAGGCAAGAGTTAAACTCATGGACTCATTTCTGAAACTATTTTCCAGAAGTTATTTTATATAGAAAAAATAATATTTATTAATTTTTATATAAGTATATTTAAAGTTATAAAGCCAAATAATATTATATAAAAGAAATTCGTAACTTTCGTTTTCATATTAAAAAGTTATTTTAGAAAGTATACAAAATGTTCAATCAGTCGTACACATTTTATTCGATTCCCATAAATCGTAAATTTTGACTTGAGTCACTTTCGTTCTCAGAGTGCGACAACTTTCAACGAATGACAACTCGACCATGAATGAGTTTATTATTTATATATTTTTATTATCGACACTAAAGAAGTCGAAAACAAAGATACTAACTTTAAAAATACATGGAATATCTGGGCGAAAGTCATTCTTCGACGGAGACTCTTAACACCGCGATTCAGAAAATTACATTAAATGAACAACGCCATCTATCGAGCACGAAGTGATACTGTCAAAATATATGGGAAAAGGTTCGAACACTCTGTAAGCTAAATAAGGTATGTAGAAACGTGTAAAATTACAGAATAAATACATATATTTTTTAAGAAATTAACATTTGTCATTATTCTTTCATGATTATCATGATTTGAAAGATAGGTAGCGCCACCTATCGCACTAATACTAAACTAATAAATAAACAACGCATCTGGAAAATTTTAATTAACCTAACTTTAGAGTTATATTCTATACACAATGTATCGCGTTAAGTTTCCGCGCAAAGAAAATGACGATCATATAACAACACACGATCTCACAAACCTAGTAATTAAGGAGTAAGTATCATTTCGCGTCAATAGATGTCGTTACGTGTATGTACATTACGTAATGAAAATTCCTTCTTGAACACTTTAAATTCATTATATCTTTTGATATTTTGAAGCGATTGCGATGAAACAAAAACTAAATGAAACATCGAGTTACATACAATATTTGAGTGTAAAAGGTAAACAAACAGACAAACAGACAAAAATTCCAAAAATTGTAGAAATGGAATCTGTTGGTTATTCTTGGACACCCCACCAACTTTTTTTTTTTTTTTTCATTGTACAGAAACGCCTCGTCTACAGATTTATTATATGTATAGATATAGATATAGATTGTGTAGTACGTTCTGATTTATGTGTTTGCGATCTATGTTGTTGTGACCTTCGGGTCGTGAAGTCGCCGGCGCTTGATTTCGTAAATTGTTACGATGCCTATCCGTTTCGGGGGCTGAGGTAAGGTTTCATACCTACGGAGCTTAAAATAAGACGGCCTTAAGTTATATCGTTTTGAGTGATTTAGTAGGTGCAAATAGAAATAGGTCGAATGCATCGGCAAGATAGACATTATAAGTAAAACGAAACGACGTACACACGCACGCACGCACGCACGTAATCTGTTCGATTTATTTATAACACGTGTGACGCCGGATTTTTAATTTGTCTGTCTGCGGTGTCTTGTTTATACCTTTTTAGTCGTAGTTGGGTTTTAGTTTTTATTACTTTAATAATTTTTTATTCACTGGAAACAGTGAATAGAAACCACTTTTAATCACTGTTTTGGTGTTTGAATTTAGAAAAAATACTCGATACCAACTCCTATTTGATCGGATTCATGGATCTTTGACAGTCGTTACGGCCGGGCCTTACGGGTCGTCAGAAACTCGAAAGTCTGACAACTAGTCTTACCAAGGGGTATCGTATTACCCAGTTACTGGGTTATGGAGTTCAGATAGGCAGTCGCTCCATGTAAAATACTGGTATTCAGCTGCATCCGGTTAGACTGGAAGCCAACCCCAAAATAGTTGGGAAAAGGCTAGGCAGGTGATGACAAACTCCGATATGATTGGTCGACATTTTCGACAAGGAGTTTAGCATTTTAATAAAAACTGTTTATTGTTCTTTGCTGTCATTTGTAAATTGGCGCTATTTTAAATACTGTAAGTTGTACAAACACAAAGTTAAGTGTTACTTAATAATAAATCGATTGAAAATGCATTGAAGTGATGAAGATGTGTTAACACCTGAGTTTATGAAAGAGAGGGCGGCCGATATAGTAGAAAACTTGCTACCCAACAAATCACGGCTGGTTTACATCAAAGTCTACAATGAGTTTTGCAAATGGAAAAATGAAAATCAAGGTTCTGGCACATTTTCAGAGTCTGTTTTCCTAACTTATTTTAATGAAGAAAAAGAAGTCGAAGAAAAAGAAGTCATCTACATTATGGAGTATGCTACGGTGTAGGTACTATAAAAACAAGGCATAACATTGACATAACGAACGAACCAATGATATTATATTGAACGAACGAATTAAGTTGCAAGTTCTTTTTCTCGTAGTCATGGTATAAAGTATAGCATGCAACGCTTGAATAAAACGGATTTCGATTTTCGATTTTCGAGGGCCATGAATCACTCGCGTCGCTGAGGATTATAACACTTGAATCACTAGCTATGCTCGTGATTCAATCATCATGAACACCCTTTTTTTTTTTTTTTTTTGAGGGTGGGAAATCATCCAATGACTTCTCCCGCTCTGGGTGTAGCGGAAGGGCGTGTCAGACTTTTACTGACTAAAACCCACCCGTGTTCCTTCAGTTGCCTGTTGCCAAGGTCCCGGTATCCCTTTCGGACTAACCCGCAACCCTGGCAGGCATCGGTCCTAGCGGACCCCGCCAATTGTGCTGACATCTCTTTGAGGCGCGCGTGGAACACGACGCGCCATCGACCCGGGATCATGAACACCCTACGGTCGTGATTCAGTCGTTAGAATCCTTCACTTGCTCGTGATTCATCTATGGCTCTCGCTTTAAATCCGTCCGTTATTCACTAATTGCATAATATACTATTTTTCAGGATTTTATTTTACCACTTTGTCGGTGTGATTTATAGTATGTATTGTATAGCCCTACTTTCTATACTCCGTGGTATAGCCATAACAAATGACAACTTTCTAGTACTAAGTCTTTGAGCTAAGCCGCGGATAAACAGAAAGACGGACATGGCGAAACTATAAGGGTTCCTTGTTGACTACGGAACTCTAAAAATCACCCAATTATATACTTACTGTAGTAAGGGGTTATTTGAAGGGTTCTGTACCTTAAAAGGAAAAACAGAACCCTTATAGGATCACTTCGTTTTCCTTTTGTCTGTCAGTCTGTTAAGACCCTTTTTACCCAACTGCCCCAGAAGGAGGGTAATGTTTTATGTATGTATGTATGTCTATTCCTTTGGCACGCTCTGTACCCTAAACAGCTTGATGGATTATAAGTATAACATAATGAAGTGTCGCTAAGTTCGTCTTAATTGTGGGAGTGACATAGGCTATAATTTTTTTTATATATTTCATCTGCAAATACAAAAAAAAGGGAGGGGCAGGTTTTTTTTAAAATAAATTACAACAATATTGGTATCAAATAAAAGCTAGTAATGAGTATTCCAAATATATATATTAATACAACTAAAAAGCTTGAACAAAAAAACCTATAAGCGAAATGAGAAAAACAAAGTTACCTAGGTTATTTTATATTCAGGTTATTGGTTCATACCAATAACCTGAATATGGTGTAACTTTTGTTTTCCCCGCCTGCAATACCTTACAAAAAAAAAGTTCAATGCTTGTTTTTCTCTTTTCGGTTATAGGTTTTTGCAGTCGAGTTTTTTGTTTTTTAAATAATTTGTTTTATTCTCAGGAACACGTGGAGATATCAAGTTGAAATTAAAATTAATATCAAATTATCAAATACATAGTAGATACGGCCTTGTAACTCTAAGTTCATAATATGAGTGCCAAATGTCATAATTTTATGAAATAGTCATTCAATACACGAATTCAATATGTGAACTCCAAATGACATGACCAGTGGGACTATGGGCGCCTGCATAGGTCTCGAAATCAATGTGCAGCAAATATTGTTTTATTTTTGCAATTTTTGTATTCTAGTTTCCAGATAAAAAAGTTTCACGAGTCTAAAAGATCAGGAAACTGAGAAAAATAAAGATAAGTATTCACTAAATAACTCTGCTTTTCGATATGAGATGGCGCTAGGCGTTGTGGTTATCGAGTTTAAGACAAGTTTTTGACATTTATTGTCGCTGAGATGAGATTGCGACTTGAATTTGAACGTTTTTAGTTACGGGAATTAGGCAATCACCGCCGCCCATAGCAGGGTTTTTGCTGATGCGTTGCCACCCTTTCCCCAAATAAACGCTGCTTTATTAAGTTTTGCTGGCTCACATGCAATCGAACCGCTGTGTCAGACTTTATACCTGCTGTCTTGTTGTTAAATAGTATTGTTCCAATGTAGTTTAAGTACATACCTGATTATTTAACCACCGGGCAAGTCTCGCTTGCAGGGGTAAGGTTGGCATTGAAATAATACGCCTTTGAATCCGCCTTACGAAATATGCCACAGTTTACGCACCTCATCATAATATCCATTTAATCGAATCGTAGAGCAAAACTGATGAATCCTTTTTATATAGCAATGGTAATCAGGCTTTGAAGATATCAGTTCGTAAAGAAAAGCAATGGTCGGTAGAAATAGAACACAAAAATCGACAGTACACAACGAACTGTAAACACAACGTGACGCCAAGATCGGATGTGCAAGTAGGGATGGTGAATGGCGATCTGAGATCGATAAATGATACTCGATTTTTTCCCGAACACTAAAATCAAAATCATTTGAGTGCCTCATTGGTCTAGTGGTCACAAGCGCTGTAGCGCTGTACCTACCCGGGAATCGCACCCAGGACCTGAGCATGAGGTCCTGGTTGCGATTCCCGGGTCAGGCAAAGTGTTATTGGGTTTGTCCATCTGGAATATCTCAGTAGCAAGTGGAGTCCGGATTTTTGCCCGGTTGATGGCAATAGGCGCGCCCCCTATTGCACGGGACTTACAACATAACTAGCGAAATGAGGGTGTATAGGTACACCTCTCCCTTCAGGGATTAGAAGCGTGATGTTATGTTTTGTTATTATTAAACAAACACAGTTACAAAGGGTATAATAAAATATCAATTCAGAAATATATTTTTTGTGAATCGATTTATCATTCTTTGACTCGAATCGATTAATTGGGTATTTTATGGAAAAGATTGCTCCCTTAATATTGCCTTTGATCCCGCCACTAATGTCAGATGCATTGTCAAAGAAATAGCAGTCCTTTATACACAGTGATTACCTATTATATGGTGTTCGATCGTCACAAATATCAATAAAAACCTAACCTGTAGGAGTGTAAATAAATCAAATTAATTATAAACAAAACATGCATTATAATTATATTCCATGTCATTTATTCTCTTGATCGAAAATAACTCGTTCTTAGTTTATTTTTCCTATATTATGTGTAGCTTATTATGGTTACCGGATGGTTATAGATACAATGGGACGTCAAAATTGGAAAGTACTTATAGAGTACGTTTCATCATTATAGTTCCTATGCCGTAATGTTGGCACATTAACAACGGACCTATTAGGTGGCGCCGTAACGTACAAATTAATGTTCGTCCTACAACAGTGGAACCAACATTACGGCATAGGAACTATTTGATGAAACGCACTCTAAAAGAAAAGCGGAAATATTTAAAATACTGTTTTAGCAGATATTTTAACCTTGGCTTAATTTATTCGGATAATTTAATTCGGAATAATTTATCCATGATAAATTAGATCTTTATTTTTAAATCTTAGTGTATTTACTGTAATCCTGCACAAGTTCCCGAATTCGAATGCAGGAACTGGTCATGTCCTTTATTACGGTCGCGAATCATATTTTAATCAACATACAACCTCACAGGTATGACCTGCAAATTGCAAAAAACGTAAGATTTGAATTTCGCGATGATGGGATGCACTAAGGTAGCCCGTTATAGTGCCAAATGTCATGATTTCATGAAATAATCATTCAATGCACTTATCTGAACTTAGAGAGTTGTATTGCTGATTCTAATGTTTATAATTCTGTAAACCCATATTTGTTACGGCCGCAAATAATATTTAGATCAACATACAACCTGACACTGACCTGCAAATTGCAAAAAACGTAAGAAAATTTGAATTTCGCGGGCTACCCTAGCGCATCCACCTTTAGTACAATTTTAAGTTCGTTTTTGGGATAAATTCATCCCAACAGTGGAACCCTTCGTTGTGCGTGGTCCGACATGCCGGTTTTTATAACAGGGATCACAGTATGCCACGGTGCCACCGTTATCCCTGTTTTGAACCAGGAATAATATTAGACATTTTTACGGGGACATCTACGTCATAAATTCCAATCCAATGTTAAAAGAATAACCATATGTTTTTATAGCTGCCTTGGGATCAATCTCTTTGTGAACGTTACGAGTTTTAGGCTAAAATATTTTTCAGGACAGTAATAGACCATTTCGTGACAAGGTTCTAAAATAATAACAAGCTTAAGCTCAGGGGTACCAGGACTGGGCACGCCACAATTGCGGCGATAAGTCCCCTCTTTGAGGAGTGGCTAGAGAGGCGCCACGGCGTCCTCACCTTCCGCCTGACACAGGTCCTCACCGGACACGGTTGCTTCGGGAGGTTCCTGTTTCGTATAAGGCGGGAGGAAACGCCCGGGTGTCACCACTGTGTGGATCGCCCGGAGGACACGGTGGAGCATACGGTGGAGGCCTGCCCCGCTTGGGCGGAGCCCCGCCGTGTCCTCTTGGAGGCGATTGGCGGCGGTGACCTCTCGCGTCCGGCTCTGGTCCAGGCCATGGTACGGAGCGAGAGGGCATGGGAAGCAGTCACCTCCTTCTGCGAAGCAGTAATGCTCGCGAAGGAGGAGGCGGAACGCGTGAGGGAGAGGCAAAGTTTGCGCCCTCACGCCCCTAACCGCCGCCGCCGCTGGAGACGCCCTGGGCGTCGGGAATCCCAGGCGGATTCCCGGCCACCATAGGCGCGGGCTTGCGGACGGCGAGCAATGGGTAGCTCGCCGTCCGATCAGGACCAGGCCCGGGTCGATGGCGCGTCGTGTTCCACGCGCGCCTCAAAGAGATGTCAGCACAATTGGCGGGGTCCGCTAGGACCGATGCCTGCCAGGGTTGCGGGTTAATCCGAAAGGGATACCGGGACCTTGGCAACAGGCAACTGAAGGAACACGGGTGGGTTTTAGTCAGTAAAAGTCTGACACGCCCTTCCGCTCCACCCAGAGCGGGAGAAGTCATTGGATGATTTCCCACCCTCAAAAAAAAAAAAAAAAAAAAAAAGGGGTACCAGGACCCATGGAGAACAAAAACAATTCAATTTAATATGTAAACCAGTTAAACTAACTGGAAACTCGTTTTTATTTGTCTGCTATTTTGATACTGTAAACATGTCTTCGAATGAATTTATTACGATCGTTGTTAAACGAAAGAGGCAGACGCTGAGTGGCGCACCAGCAAATAGGCTCGTTTATATTTATCATAAATAGGTGTGACTCGGAGTACTAACATGCTGCTCGATATACTTGGTTACTGCTTGGATACAACGCGCTAAAAATAAACGAGGATGGCATGCATCTGTTGGATCGGAGAAAGTGTAGCGCCGGCACTCGCCAGTCGCCACACTCGGCTCACTTGCCACTGCCTGCCAGCGTCTGAGCGAAGCCAGTGTTACGTCATGAGCGGTCAACGGCAGATGCATTGTAGCAGTTACACACTGACAGCGCAGGAAGGGCGGTTTTAGTTCCATTCCAGTGTTACTAGTGACGATGAGGAGGTTACAAAACTCAAAACCCGGCCAAGTGCGAGTCGGAATCGCACACGAAGGGTTCCGTACCGAATTAGTATCGACCAAAAAACACCTTTTCTTGTACGGGAACCGCCTTTATTATTTACTAGCTGCGCCCCGCGGTTTTAGCCGCGTAAGTATCGATCCCGTGGGAATATCGGGATAAAAAGTATCCTATGTCCTATTCCAGGTCATGGTCTACCCCTGTGCCAAATTTCATCCAAATCCATTTGATTTGGATGAAATTTAGTCACACGTTTTGGATGAAGTTTAGACAAACGTGGTAGGTATTTTCTGGGTAAAATCCGTCAGCATACTATTCCATGACGCGTTCAGTTCTCGTCATCTGTCGTCACTGCGCGAGTGCTTCCCATCACTACTCCCACGCAGAACGACTTCACTTTACTTTCCTTATCATTTTGTGATGCTGCGATCATGGAACTGCGTACGTCTCCAAAACCGTAGATAGATCAAACAGAGAGATGATTCTTGACAATATTGTGCTAAAGTTTGGCCGGAACCATTGTTCCGCGCCTCAAGCATGCGCGGTTGCGCTGCGCTGCGAGCCAGGAGGCAGCGTTGACTAATGAGCGGCGGTCGGTACGTCGCGCGCCTTGGGCGTTGACCAATGAGCGGCCTGCACTGCCCCATCTCGCCGCGTTAACATTAACAACACTACAACTAGAGCAGAATATTTTTTTTTTTCTGTCCTCGTTTCATATCAGCCTGTTGCGTCGAGCAGCGAGACCCACATGGTTAGATTAAAAATGTAACTGATGTTTATTGGTGACTTAGTGATGAGCAATATGAATAATTTATGATGTTACGAGGGCGGCACTGAAAATTTCGGGAATCAAGGAAGTGACACAACATTACTATTTAAAAATGTATTTATTGCTTTTCGAAGTATTCTCCGCGAAATTTGACACATTTTTCCATACGATGGAACCAATCATTGAAGCAACCATTCCATCCGGAAGTTGGGGTCTCCAAAATGGCCGTTTTGTAGGCGTCCACAGCTTCTTCAGGTGATGAAAATCTCTGTCCACGCAATTTATTCTTTATTTTAGGGAAAGTATAGAAATCATTAGGGCTTAGGTCGGGGCTGTACGGCGGATGGTCTAATAATTCTATATTTTCTTGCTCTAAAAACTCTTTTGTTCTGTGCGCGGTGTGAGAACTCGCATTGTCGTGATGGAGGATAATGCGGCGGTTGCGGTTCTCTTTACGGAGTTCAGAAACGACCTGTGGCAAACAAATGCTAGCATACCATTCTGCATTAAACGTTCTTTTCCCTCAAGAGGAATAGTCGTAACATGGCCGGTTTTGGAGACAAACGTGGCCACCATTTTTTTTTGCAACACTCCGTGAACGAACAATTTTTGTTGGCTTTAACTCATTTTCGAACACCCAAACTCGTGACTGGTTTTTTGATTCGGGTTCGTACGCGTATATCCAGGATTCGTCACCTGATACAATGTTGTATACAGCATTTGAGGATCCTGCGTGGAATCTTTCGAGAGTTCTGACGCACCAAGTAACGCGAGCCGCTTTTTGCTCTTCACAGAGCCAATGCGGTATCCATCGGGAAAACAACTTTTTTTACACCTAATTGTTCATGCCAGATTATTTGTATTTGACTCATGCCAATGTCTAAAGTTGCCTGAATTTCGCGGTATATCACATGTCGATCTTCCTAAATCAGCTTACGCACAGCATCAACGTTTTCTTGGGTGACTGCAGTTTTTGGACGACCTTGACGGGGATCATCACTGAGCTTGACACGTCCACGTTGAAATTCAGCAAACCAGCGATAAATTGTGGTTTTGGATGGGGTTTCATCACCAAATGCAGAAATTATCCGGTCAACACACTGTTTTTGTGTTAAACCACTTCGAAAGTCATAATAAATCATCACTCTTGAATTTTCTCGAGTCAATTCCATTTTCTCAATGACTAAACAAGTTTGAAAAAACCTTGTGACAAGACCGAGAATCTTTTTTTAAATAAATAAATGGTATTCGATTTTTAAAACCAAGGAGTTTTCAATTAAAAAGATTTTAATATGACAGGAACAGTGGAAATATTCCATTTCCGATACTTTTAGTGCAGCCCTCGTAGCTGTAGTGATGGCTCAACCTGGAACGTGTTGGGTCGGGGGCGAGATGCTAGTTGAGAAGATAAATAGTAGGTAGCGTAAGAATTGCGTCATTGATAGCTAGGGTTGCCAACTTTTTTATATCAAATATAGTAATAGGTCTTTACCTATGAAATTGCCGTTCTGCAGTACTGGCCATTTCAAATCAAAATAATTTTTGTTTGGCTAAGAATTCTAATTTCAAATTAATTTTATTTTAAAAACATGGAATTCTTTTTTCAAAAGAAGTTATTTGTTTAATGATTAGTGTTACATTTTCATCGCATTTCAATCTTTTTCGTCATCATGGATACGTTAAAAATTCGAGTAATTATGGAATATGAGTACCGTCGTGGCAGCAACGCGGCACAAGCGGCACGCAACATCAACGACGTTTACGGAGCTAACACTACAAACCAACGCATCACCTGTTATTGGTTTGCTCGCTTCCGTTCTGGAAATTTCGACCTGAAAAATGAACCTCGCGGTCGTCCGAAAACTTTGGTCGACAATGACGAATTAAAGGCGATTGTGGAAGCTGATGATACACAATCTACGGCTGAATTAGCAGCAGCTTTCGACGTTACCGTCAAAACAATATTGGTCCATTTGCGTCAAATTGGCAAGGTATAAAAGCTTGACAAATGGGTGCCCCACGAACTCAATGATCGCCAGCGCGAAGTACGCGTCGAGGCGTGCCTTGCACTGCTCAACAGACACACAAATGAAGGAATTTTGAACCGCATTGTTACCTGCGATGAAAAATGGATTCTGTTTGATAACCGCAAGCGCTCAGCAAGTTGGTTGGATCCTGGTTCAGTACCTAAACAATGCTCTAAACGAAAACTTACCTTAAAATGTCAAAATTAAGTCCATGTCATCTTGGATTCTTGCAATATTCCAAATATTCGCGAATGTCATAAAAGCAGTTATCCAATAACCAACTGGTCAGCTTTTTCTTAGGTAACTTGTTGTACACCTGAATGGCATTAACGTATACATTCCTCCTGAATATTTGCAATCTACCAGGGCCGCAGCTACCCTACAACCCGATTCCTATCGGCTTCCCTTCTGAACTTCGGAACAAAACCACTCTATCCTCATTGAAAACTAACACAGTCAGTAGTGTTTAAAATGCCTGTTCAATAATCACAATACAGGTATTTAATACACCATAAAACTAAAACTATACAAAACGCCCACATTCAATGTTTTGTCATTGTTATCTCCCGACCGCAAAAAAAAATTCTCTAAAATAACTCGGCGGTGCGGGCGGCTTGTCGTTGATTCAAAAATCAAGGCGTCATGACGTCACTTCGGTCACGTGACACCCCGGTTTCATACGGCTCCAGTAACCCGGCCGACAGCGAGTTATACCTACAAACAGTGATCGAAAATTGCTTGCGCGTGAACGAGATGGAGAGATATCGGTTCGGTAGTTTTCGTTGATTTTCGTAATGCGTTCGGCTCGGAGTTCGGACAGGAGACAGGACACGAGGACACTATTAGACGCTAGACATTGTGTGATTGCATGGTTGTGTTTGACGTAATCGCATTATTCATCATTTTATTTTGTTTACACTTGCAGTTAATTCACATTTTGTTGGTATTATTCATTGAAATCATTAGTTTATCAGTACGAGAATCGTAGTAGTAGTATTAGTTTGTTGGTATAAAACAGTGAATAAAGTGTTTTGACTTTAGTGAAAGTGTACGTTGTAATTATGTATTTGGGGTAAGTAGATAGTTAATAAGTTGAAATTTCTTAATAGATTTGAAAAGTTATTAGTACGATCAGTAGGATTAGGATGGCGGCAATAATTCGTCAAGGATTTTCTCTAATTAACTACAATGTCTTTTGCCCCGCGTGCGGGCCGTCTGGTAGCTTAGTGGTAGACTATAAATTGTTGTTTAGGATTATTTTCTTTGTGAGGAAACATGCTTTCGTTTTCGTTTCGTTAGGCCGTGCTTGCTCAGATGTAAGTATAAATTACAAACGACGTGATGGTTTTTTCAAACATTCTAATGTTTCCCTTTACGATAAATATGAATGGCTAACTGGCAGTTGTAAATAAAATAAAATGTATTGTTTCCCTTGTTTACTTTTCTCAGATTCTAGTAGTTCATGTAATAAAGGGGTTTTTACATTCATAATCTGACGATTTTTCGCTAATTCGTTCGAAGCTCTACACCCGCGAGGCCAATTCCCTCTAGTGGCCGTGAGCGAAAACTCTGAACTGTAAAATGCCACTCCCTAAAAATTTCTCGTTAAACGCGCCCTCTGTTTAATTATTTTGTGAATTTTTTTAATGGAGATATCTCGTTCTTGTACTGCCAAAATGCATTGCATTTCTGATATTTTCGTTAGATGGCGTTGCGCTAGAGCGTAGGAGCTTAGTAAAATGTTTGAGCGTGCGTGGTTTGAAAGCGGGCTTTTTGAATGTGAGTTTATAAATAAGTTTGAGAAAAGTAGATCGAAATAGGAATTTAATTAAACGGTCTAATGACACCGTTCTTTTGTTAGGTAAACAAACAAGAAGTAGATTTTCGCGGCCATAAGGTCCGAAGTGACATCATAACAAGTATTATTAACCGGGTTTTTCAAAAAGGAGGAGGTTCTCAATTCGTCAGTATATATATATATATATATATATATTTTTTTTTTTTGTTCATTTTTTTGCTCCGGGTTCCCACCCCCGAGAAATCACCCTTCGCCACTGCAATCTACATTTCGTATTTATACATATTTCTAGCAGTAGCCTTTTTATGGCTGACTTCTGATTGCAGGCGAAAATAGTGCGGATATTGTTTAACTAGCACGCATAGTTCTTTGATGTACATGCAGGGTAAAGGTAATATGTGATGTTTTTTAAATAAAGGTTTTCAGTTGTCCTAACACACTTCTTTTGTACCCTAAATGCCATTAAAAATTTAACTGAGTTGCCCCATAGTATCAGACCGTAAGATAGCACAGACGATACGTATCCGTGATATGCAGTGATTGCTGCGTCTACGGACACCGTTGATAACAGACGTTTTAAAGCGTATATGAGTTTGTTTAGCTTATCGCATACGTAATTGATGTGTATTTCCAGTTACAGTTTTGATCCACAATTATGCCCAAGAATGTTGTGTTTCCTACCAGTTCTAGGATACCGTCTACATATTTTATACTAAGAGTCAGTAAGTTTGATTTTTAAGTTTGAAATTGAATTATTTTTGTTTGAAATTATGTTTGTTGTTATTTAGCCAATTTATTATGTCCTTGATTGGTTTTTATTAGTGTATCTTATTAATTATAAGTGTCGTATCATCAGCAAATAAGATTGTTTCGTGGCGTATTGCATTGGGAACGTTTTTTTTGGCATTAATATATAGCAGAAATAATAATGATCCCACCACGCTGGGGTACTGCTAATGCATTAGTTTTAAAATTAGATTTATATTCTACTTTGTTACCATCAATGACTTTTGATATTTGTACACATTGACGCCTATCACATATGTAAGATTTAAGCCACTCATTCGCTTGGCCCCTTATGCCATATTTATCCAATTTGCTTAGTAATAGCTTATGATCAACGAAGTCGAAAGCTTTACTCATGTCCGGAAAAATAGCTACTAAAGCTACGTTGTCAATGTTGTCATTCATTGAGGTGGTGCTATTTTTCCTGAATCCAAATTATACTTGTCCACATAGTCATATAGCCTTTTTTTAATATTGTATTCTCAAATATTTTTGATAATATTGGAATTAAGGTTATAGGCCTTGGCATGTCAGATTTATCACTATTCTTAAATATCGGTTTGACTATTGAGTTCTTTAATGCGCTTGGGAACTTGCCTTCTAAAAATTATATGTTAATTAAATAGCTCACCGGTTTGCATAAGTAATTAGAACAAGCTTTTATAATTTTGGTACTTATTTCGTCAAAACCGACAGACGCAGTATTTTTTAGGTTTTAGATGACCTTGAACACTTTTATCGAATCGGTAGGATTTAGGAATATTGTATTATTGTTATCAATGTCCATAGGTCTATTTATAGCGTCAATTTTGTTACTTAAATTAATTATTATTTGTCAATTGGATATAGTATCATGTCACAAATTTTAGGGTCAGTGATGTTGTTGGTTTTTAATACTAATTGTTTTATGTCGTTAATTTTTTGTATGTCACCAATTTTTTTTATTAATAATATCCCAAGTAGCCTTGCGCTTGTTTTTCATATTCTGAATACCTACCTTTTGTTGTGAATTTGTTGAGATTTGTTAATACAACGTTTAAGTATGTCACTATAATTTTTATCCTTTTTGTTAATCTATTTTTGTTTTTTTTATTATGAACTAGCTGATATCGGCGGCATCGCCCGCGTGGATGTCGTTTATTATATACTTAAACCTTCCTCGAGAACCACTCAATCCATTGGTGAAAACAGCATGAAAATCGGTGCAGTAGTTTTTGAGTTTATCGGGAACAGTACGACAGACAGACGCGGCGGAGGACTGTGTTTTATAATATGTAAGGATAGTTTTTAAATGTAAATAACGTTTCCTTATACATGATTTTTTTAAACCTTTCGTCAACCACAAAGTATTATTTTCCGTTCGACCTTCGATTCGATTGCCGCATGAATTTATATTACTATTAAAGTTTATATTTACTCATTTTGATTTTCTCATGTGTTTAAATTTTTTGATGACCTTAATATTTTTTTGAGCTATGTTTTGTTCATTCATATCATATTATTATATTTATATCGTTTTTTATGTATGTTATTTTCAGGAATTCCCAAAAATTTTAATACAATAAATGGGAGTATCGATAACTTTCAGATTTAGTCAATCACTAGCGTATATGAAAAATAAATGGCTTTTGCACAGCACATCAATAGCGACCGATATTTTCGTGTGAGTAAATTGTACGCTGTGTTTGATGAGATAAGGTTTATTATTGATTGTGTAGTACGTTCCGATTTATAAATTGCGAGTGTGTTCGCGACTTCGTATATATTGGTTTTACTGTATTGAATGCGTAGTTGTGGCTTATAAGTAGAGTTCGTAAACTCATGAGCGGTTCGCTGGGCAAGCGCGTCTGCCGCGCTTCGTAATTTGTTACGTATCGCTATTCGTTTCGGGGGCTGGGGTTAGCTTTGAATACCTACGGAGCTTGGAAAACCGCCGGGGTTTTCGTCTTAACGTCTTTTCATCAGGAAAAGTAAAGTATTTTGTAAAAGGTGATGAGCAGTTGACATTAGGCTATTGTAACTTAGATAAATTACAAAATGACCCACAAAAAAAAGGGCTTAATGAGCACATTTCAAAAATATATATATTATAACCCCAAAAGAATTTAAAAAAAAATCAAGTAACAAAAACTAAAACCCAACTACGACTTAAAAGGTATAAACAAGACACCACAGACAGACAAATTAAAAATCCGGAGTCACACGTGTTAGGGCATAAATCGAACAGATTCAGACTCCGGATTTTTAATTTGTCTGTCTGTGGTGTCTTGTTTATACCTTTTAAGTCGTAGTTGGGTTTTAGTTTTTGTTACTTGATTTTTTTTTAAATTCTTTTGGGGTTATAATATATATATTTTTGAAATGTGCTCATTAAGCCCTTTCATTTGATACCCAACATGGTACGGTTAAACCATATTTCTTTTTAAGTTCCTTACTTTATGTCCTCTAGAGGGCGCCATTTTAAATTTAATGTGACTTCACATAGCCTATAACCAGCGGACAATCACGACGCTTCTAACGATACCTCATTTGTCAAATTGTGATAAGTGGTTTGGAAGATAGGAGGGAACAGATGAACATACATACATACATACATACCGGTCAAAATCATAACCCTCCTTTTTGCTTCGCCGTAGTCGGGTAAAAAGCGAGTTCTTTTTTTTACAAAACAAAAACAACCGACTTCCAAAAAAACACTACAAAGTGAAATATAACTTTAATTTCGGAAGTCGGTGGCAAAAAACAAACATTCAAAACTATAGACACCGACTTCCGAAATTAAAGTTATTTTTCACTTTGTAGTGTTTTTTCGGTAGTCGGTTGTTTTTTTTGTAATAAAGTTTTTATGCAGCAGTAGATTTAGCAAGCGCGGCGGCTGGACACTCTCCGAGCGCTCGATTCGATAGGTTTCTCGGAGTTGTTTACGTATAAGTTGTTTCATGACATTTCTAAATTCCTTGTTGTTGTAAATAACATATTTAACATTTTTAACTGCGACGCGTCAAACATTGTCGGCGCGGGTAAAATAAACAAGCGCCACTGAAGTGTTTAGATAGCTCACTCAAGTTTAAAGTGCGATTTTCATGCAATTAACGTACTATAAACATTAATAAAATTTGTAAACATAAAAAAATGTTTCAGTGCAATGAAAACTTAATTCAAGTTGCTCGGGGGACTTACAACATGAACATAAATATCATTATGAATCGACCGAATTTAAACTAGATCTGTATAAGCGTTGAAAATATTTGTTTTGTCACTTCATAATTTAACATCCGTGGTAATACAGCCTAAAGTTAACCAAATTGATTGCTTAGGCTTAGTGGTTCAGTGGCGAGGTGGCGAATGGCCGAGCGCTATAAATATGCATGTCCAATCATTTTAACGAGTCACGTCAATGTTTTTGTTTGGGAGCAATCTCCATAACAACAGTATGTGAGGGGTATGAGCAGTGAGCAGTGCAAACAACAGAGGAGTTGAATAGTGTTTGTTCAAGAATATGTAATGAGGAGCGTACAGCATGGCAGGTCAGAGCTCAAGTCTGTGAAGCTAACCCTCGCCGATTACAACCATGTTATTGGAGGAATTACTTTGCCTCGTTGGTCTAGTAGTCACAAGCGCGACTGCTCAGCATGATGTCCAGGGTTCATTTCCCAGGTCTGGCAATGTGTTATTCGGTTTTTCCCATCAGGAAATTCTCAGTACCTATCGCAATAATAATACTGGGTAGTCCGAAGATCGAAATTCTCAAAACTAGTCGATCTTTAGAATACCGGTTTATAAGTGGTTGCGGACGCCATGCGCCAGCGGCACATTAATCGCATTCTGTGATCAATTTTTTTTTATTCGATTCGACTAGACTGCAGCTGACTATCTCACCAGAGCTAGGTATACCTAATAGTAAGATGCGCCCTAGGTTGTTGACTACAGGGAGGAGAGCTGAAAGCTCCAAGTAATCGATTGGCGTTCGAATAACACAGCCCAAATATTAACGTTATGGAAAAACAGACCGGTGACCTTACAACAGTTACAACCTCACATGGTAACACTCAGTACATAGTAATAATGTGTGACAAATAACAAACCACAATGACGTGTTCTATTTCAGGACAACGCGAGGTTTCGCCCCGTATTTATATTACAAATCCTATTTGTACCCACACGTGTTCCAATTTGTATATTTTTACGGTTTTTACCACTTGACAAAACATAGTTATAATGTAACTTTAATATGAACGTATTATACACATAAACCTTCCGGAATACATTCTCTAAACGACGCGATGGTGAAAACCTCATCAAAAATCTCATGTTAGAAGAACAACGCGGACATACAGGGAAACACGAAAACCGACTTTAATTTATAATTATGTATAAATGTCGCAGGGAAATGAGGAAACCAGGGATTTCACGAAATCACGGTAGATGTCGAATATTCTTGTTTGTTACGTCTTCTTACTAAAACTGTTTAGTGATATGACAAAATGCTAATTTAATGGCAGTGATATGTCGTTTCATTAAATTAAATCTAGTAAAATGAGAAAGTGTTGATGGATAAAATAATAAAACAAAATTACAAATTAACTGATGCATGGCAACAGCTATATTTTATTAGATACTTGATGTTGCCCGCGACTGTGTCCGCGATCCAGAGGATGAAAAGTAGCCTATGTGCGAAATTTCATCCTAATCCGTTCAGTTCTGCTTTAGCGTAACAAACAAACAAACTCACTGTGACATTTATAATATTAGTAAGGATAGCACTTGACGCGCGACTTCGTCCGCGTCCGCGTACTTTCCTCTAAAAACTTCAACAACCCCCAACCCCAAAATTATGGATACTTGCAAAGGGTGGCCCCCTTTGCAAGATAATTTTCGAAACTTAATATCCCTGTTTAATATCTTAATATCCCTGTTTTTCTAAACTACTCCCGTAGTTTAGAAAAACATAAAATTACAAACATTATCATTTACTTAGATAAGTATTCTTGGCCAGTTTCAAGTCAATTAACTCAAGGAATAAGATTTTTCATACAAACGAAATCCACCCTTTTAAGCCCCTTTTAGAATTTCGGAAAATCCTTTCTTATCGGATGCCTACGTCGTACAAAGAACACACCCTCCAAGGCAGCGCAGCATGGCGCTTTCTATCTCTACGAAGAATATACATAGCTTTTTCTATAAAAGTGACTGTTCGTTTCTTCATTTTTGACATCGCACCGTAGAAATCCTTCTACAATCTGTCATTTTATCTTTCATTTCTAACGATCTTTGTCTAGGTCTTTTTGTAGGTAGACTATTTCGGAAGAAATTTTTCTATCCTTACTGTCAAAATCACACTGACAACCGACATTTGTCTAAGGTAGTGAAGACAATTTGATTTTGGAAAAAGAATCCTATGACAAAACAAAGAATTCTGAGTCGAATTATGTAAAAGAGTGAATTTCGTAAAAAGTGCCGTTGACTCTTTCTACTTTGCTGCCGTCGTACTGTCTGCACGAAACGTCATTTTTGTCTACTCTTCTGTCGACAAAACGGTGCTTATGCTACGCCTGCAGGTCTCTACGATCAGCGGTTTAGGCTGTGCGTTGATCACGGTGGAGCATACGGTGGAAGTCTGCCCTGCTTGGGCGGAGCCCCGCCGTGTCCTCTTGGAGGCGATTGGCGGCGGTGACCTCTCGCGTCCGGCTCTGGTCCAGGCCATGGTACGGAGCGAGAGGGCATGGGAAGCAGTCACCTCCTTCTGCGAAGCATTAATGCTCGCGAAGGAGGAGGCGGAACGCGTGAGGGAGAGGCAAACTTTGCGCCCTCACGCCCCTAACCGCCGCCGTTGGGAGACGCCCTGGGCATCGGGAATCCCAGGCGGATTCCCGGCCACCATAGGCGCGGGCTTGCGGACGGCGAGCAATGGGTAGCTCGCCGTCCGATTAGGACCAGGCCCGGGTCGATGGCGCATCGTGTTTCACGCGCGCCTCAAAGAGACGTCAGCACAATTGGCGGACCCCGCCGGTTCTTCCGAAAGGGATAGCGGGTTAGTCCGAAAGGGATACCGGGACCTTGGCAACAGGCAACTGAAGGAACACGGGTGGGTTTTAGTCAGTAAAAGTCTGACATGCCCTTCCGCTCCGCCCAGAGCGGGAGAAGTCATTGGAAGATTTGACCTTTTCTACTGTGTGAATTCGTTCATATAAAAAATAACAAGTAAGAACAAAAAAGAAACCAACTTCAAAATGCGTGGTTAGACTAACACTAACGATTTTGCTAATTTACTTGATTTTACACTTAAAATAAGTTTTAGCCGCTCAAGTCTTGGGCCGCTATTACGTCACTATTCTTTAAGCACCGCGCGCCCCCCGCTCAACGCGCGGCTTATGGCACGCACAAAAACACAACCACTTGAGATATACTGAACGGAGCTCGTTATCGTAAATTTTTGACATTTTACTGGATTTAGTTTAGTGAAACGACATATCACTAAACATTTTTAGTGAGAAGACGTAATAAACAAGAATATTCGACATCTACCGTGATTCCGTAGTATCCCTACGGATTTCGTGAAATCCCTGGTTTCCTCATTTCCCTGCGACATATACTGTATGTTAACTAACAAAGGGCGTTCCCGTTAACCTGCAAAAGTATAGCGTCTATTCATGCTAAAAAAAAAATTACCATTAAAAAAAATATGTTTTTTTTTGTTTTTGTATAGTAAAATATTCACAAAAAATATTAAATTGATACGGAAATTATACTCTCTGTACACGCCCACTTGTCACACTTGTTTTTCTACGTTGAAATACAAGTGTGCGTGTACAGAGTGTTTCTTTTACGTTTAAATTTAATCGTTTTGAGAACATTTCACGACACAAATTAAAAAAAAAAAATTTTTTTTTGAGTGGTATTTTTTTTTTAGCATGTATACACGCTGTACTACTGCAGGTTAACGGGAACGCCCTTTGTTAGTTAACATACTGTATATTACATCGATTTTCAGTTATTTTCATCACTACTACTAGTTTTTGTCTGGAATCGCTTTCATGTGGATTTCCTTTGTTGTTTGGGACCTAATGAATGAACCAATCTTTTAGAGAGACAAGTCATTACAATGAATCCCTTTAGTATCTTATCGAGGCAATATTTGTGTAGGTTAGAAGACGCCAGTTTGTTCTAAAATTAGAGCAAATTTTCATATTTTACGAGCATCACTGAAACCTGTCAACAGTGAAGCAAAATTTGTTTCTGAAAGTACCTATTAGCACATCGCAATACATTCTGTATTTCAGCTAAATGTCGCACATTTCATAACGCTACTCGGAACGTCTAATATTGCACCATATTTACGTAAATATGTAGGTACATAAGTTGCTACGAGCAGGGCTCGGAAACCGGTACATTTTCTAAACCGGTTTCGGTTACCGGTGTTTTAACCGGTAAATGGGAGAACCCGTTCTTTTACAAATTCCGATTCCGTTGAGCGAAATTAACCGGTTAATTTGACATTTGACGGTATATACGAGTTCTACCTACTACGTTATCTCTCTCTTACACCTACAATAACAAAGCTCTCACTCTAGTCGCTCTACGCCAGTGGTTCCCAACCAGTGGTCCGCAGAAGCCAAAATGTGGTCCGCGAACGATTTTAAATTTAGCGGGCGGTGAGCCGTTGGTCGCTTTGCAGTGAGTGAGAAGAGCGCGGGTGGAGGGGGCGGTACGTCGGGCCGCCGCGCCTTGCGCTATTTTATGGTTTTTTCAACGACTTATTTATGTGAACAAGGATTTTCTGCTTTGTTGGTAATTAAAAACAAGGCGAGGAATCGTTTGAAAGTAAGTGATGATTTGCGTGTAGCTTTGAGTAACAATATTAGTCCAAGGATAGCCGAACTCGTGAAGAAGATGCAAGCACAGAAATCACATTAATACAAAATTACAGATGTTTATCCTAAAAATATTATTATTTCTTTTATGTAATTTCCTATTAAGTTTTTAATTAAAGTTTCAGTTTGATTATAACAGTTTATTTTTATTATACCTACATAGTGGTCCCTGCTAACAAGAATAATATAAAAGTGGTCCCTGACCAAGAAAAGGTTTGGAACCCCTGCTCTACGCCAACGAATAACGCACTCACAAGCAGTTTTTTTTCGCGCAGGGCAACCTTTCCCTGTTAAGAAAATCTAAGCATATAACTTACTTTTCGAACGTCAAAATTACATAGGACAGACCTCAAAACGCCCACCCGTCACCACGTTATATCTCTTACCCCGATGTATTAACTTAACTCGATGTATTATGCCTTTTAAGGTCGCACTACCAAAATCAGTATAAATAGTTTATTTTTATTTTCATGTGATTCCTTATTAGGCACATTAGGATTTTAGAAAAATAACATTTGTACAATTAAGTATTGAAATAAATATGTTTTCATGTCCAGGAAGGTCAGGGCACACCGTAGTGGTTAAACAAACTACAAGATATTGATTTAACAATTAATGAGATGCGGGAATCTCATATAAATATAGACGTGTTATGCCTGAGCGAACACTTTGTTATAAGAGGGGAAGAAAATACCTCAAACTTAATGATTTCTATGTTGGTGCCATTTATTTCGCGGCCTGATCAGCGGCGAGTGGGAACATGCATATTATGATATTATGCAAAAATCATCTCCAAAGTACTGAATTAAAAGAAGTAAAATAATTTTCCATTGATAAACACTATGAGATTTGCGGATTACAAATTAAATCTGTACACGTGATCATAATATGTATATGTATACAGGACACCCTCATCTAATCTCAATATTTTTTTTGAAAACTTGAACAAAACCTTACTGCTCCAAAATAAAAAAAGTAAAATATGAATAGCTGGAGATTTTAATATTATTAACCTTTTAAATAATGACACTAATTGTAAAAAAAATTAAGAACTCATTTCAATTTATGGTATGCGGTTTGGGGTGCCACATTCAAGAAGCCACCAGGTTGACCACATGTATAAAAATATTCCAAATATAACAGGTAAAACTTATAATGTTTGTTTATCTGATCATAATACAGCGCAAGTTGTTAAATTCGAATATAATCAAAAACCCATATCAGGCTATTACTTCATGGCCGTAAATGACCTGATTAAAGACAATGTCAATAAATTCATTGAATGCGTGAGTAAATTATCTTTTAGCGATGGTTACAACATTTCCAACACTAATGTTGCTTTTAATAACTTTCATGACACAGTAACTTTATTTCATAAATTATGTTTCCCTTTCATAAAAGTTAAAAAACAGTTCAAATATAGTAAATTAAAATGGATAACAAAAGGAGTTAAAAGAGTAGTAACACTAAACGAACATTAAGATTTAAATATTATCTTTTTAAAACCAATGAAAAAAAAACCAGGTTTAAGGTATATTCTAACAAGAAAATGTATTCATAACTTACAATCTTTATGTAATTTGAAACACATTGCATATCCAAAAATAAGGGTAAAGCTTCATGGGATATTGTTAAACACAGTACAGGAAACGAAAAGACTCGAGAATATATATTATTAATAGTATAGTTGGCGATGACATTACTGCAACGGCAGGCTTGGATATCGCAAACCTATTCAACAATTTTTTTATAGATATTGTTGAAAACAACGCAACCTTACAAAACAACACTTACGACCTAAATTTTAAAAAGCAACGACCATACTAATCCTGCTGAAATTTTTAGCATCATAAAATCATTAAAAAACACTAAGTCGTCTGGCTATGATGATATATCTACAGATCTTCTAAAACAAATCGCTCAATACATAGCAGAGCCTCTTATCTATCCATATATATTATAAATTTATCATTAGAACAAGGCTGCTTCCCGGAAAAGCTCAAAATATTTATAATAAAACCAATGCACAAAAAAGGATCTAAAACAGACAAAAATAATAATTATTATCGACCTATTGCGCTGATACCAATTCTATCAAAGGTCTTTGAAAGAGAATTGTACAAGAGACTCCTTTCTTTTTTGGACGAGTATAATATGCTTGCAAAACAGCAATGTGGTTTTAGGAAAAAAAAAAAAAAAAAAAAAAAAAAAAAAAAAAAATAATCAACTCGAAAGTTAAAACCTCAGCTCTGTTTTAGATCTTAGTAATGCTTTCGATTACGTAAACCACTCCATGCTTATTGATAAACTGAGTAAAATGGGTATAAGAGGTCCAGCCCTCGAATGGTTCAAATCTTATTTATCAAACAGAATTCAGATCACGAGAATCACAAAATTCGATGAATAAGTAGATATTATCACCGACTTTAACTCCCAGCCCTGACAAAATTACTTCGAAGTTCCACAGGGAAGCATTTTAGGGCCACCATTATTCCTTGTATATGTTAACGATCTCCCTCAAGCTCTAGAACAGGACTGTGTTCTGTTTGCTGATGACACAACGGTTATCCTTGATGAAAAATTAGGAATCATATGAGTCTGATATAAATAACATTTTGAGTAAAATTATTACTTGACTAGATAACAACGCTTTAAAAGTCAACGTAGAAAAAACTAAAATAATCCATTTCAAAACGCAGAAAAGTAAATAATATATATCCACTTTAAAATATAGCATAGAGATCAAATAGTAGAACAATATTATGATGTACCTACTTTAAATAATTTCATGTTTAGTAAATATTTTCTTGATAAATGATAAATGATTTATTTGATAAATGATAAATGATTTATTTCTGTAAGTAGGTTTGTACAAACACTTTTACACGTCAATCACATTTTTAAAACGAGATGAGGTCGG
Organism: Lithophane semibrunnea; assembly: GCA_947363905.1. NCBI lineage: Eukaryota > Metazoa > Arthropoda > Insecta > Lepidoptera > Noctuidae > Lithophane > Lithophane semibrunnea. The sequence continues at coordinate 17,802,131 of OX376199.1, read as the reverse complement.
CGTTTCCTATCTGACTACTCTGAGAAGAAAGGCCGAAACAAACTCAGAGGTCACAGTCTCTTTTTAAGTCCAGACATAATCTTGGTCAGATTATGAGAAGACCATGTAGATTGGTGTCTGAAATGGTCTTTTGAGGAAAGAACCACACAGATTGAGTGGACCTGTCCAGTCAGTGCACGCATTTGTCAGTAATCGTGCAGCTCAACTCCGAATTTAAGGAGCTCAACGATTTGACGAACAATACCAAAGAAAGGACATTTGGTTAGGCCGCATAAATTACTCAAACTGCCAGACTATGATTAATTAAAATTAAGAAAAAATAAATAATAAAAAAGAAAAGAAAGATCCAGATCTTGGGTACCTACTTACCACAGGCGGCTCGTGATATTTATTTGTGGGGGTTCACTAAAAAAGAAACGTAGAACTAGAGCTTACCATTTATTTTATTTGTAAAGAAAATCCATTCGGCGATCTTTTTGGCGAGCGAAGACATCTATCACTTTCTTGTGAAAATCAGTTATGGAATTAATTAAGCGTTTTTCAATGCTTATCATACAACAAGATACACTGTATTGTTCCATTTTTAACACAAATGTCGCGCACAAACTATTTTTAATAATTATTTAGAATAAACACTGCGAATCTACTGACAGCCGAGTTGAGCCGACCGTTTGTTTACATAAGATCGGCAACAGCGCAAAGGCATAGATCGCATTCCCGCGCGCGGCCACCTTGCGCCGTTTGGCAACGTCGCGCGTGAGCGGCGCTCCAAATTAGGCTAATTTCTCATACAAAATCTTTTGTTTCACGCGTCGGACTGTGTCGATATTTCTCTTTCGCACTCATTGAATACAGTGCTAGAAATCGTACTGAACTTTGTTTCATAGGAGCGCAATCGCTGGCGCTCCACACGTTACAACTTGACGCCCAATGTACGCGTAGGAAATGGTTTTCTAGTAAACTGCTATTGTATACATGGGCATAGTAGAAAGAATGTATGTATAGGATTATAATAAAGAAATATAGATTATGCTATTTTCGTGGGAGTGCACTGCACCAGCGCTCTTTATGACGAGCCGCCTCTGCTACTTACCTATAGATAATTGTTTAATTTTAATATTTGCATGCCAAAATATGGCGAAATGTATCATCGCAGAAGAATACTGTTTTTATCTACCACCTTTGTATTACCACATTTAAAGTAAATAAATGACTTTAACAAATACGTAATATTGAAGCTAACCCAAAAACTACGCAAGCAAAGTTAATAAAATATGAGACCACACGGGAAGCACCAGCTTTCAAATAAAAAAGAATCATCAAAATCGGTACACCCAGTCTAACTAAAGTTCTGAGGTAACAAACATTAAAAAAAAATACGAATTGATAACCTCTTCCTTTTTTTGAAGTCGGTTAAAAATAATAACACAGACGAATTGAGAACCTCCTCCTTTTTGCAGAAGTCGGTTAAAAAATTGTTTACATTTCGATTTTGAGAATAAAATCACTTTCTACAAAGTGTTTTGATCCCAGTACCTAAAGCTGCAGAACGAACGACCGAACGTTCTACGTATTATAAAACTCAAAAACTACTGCACCGATTCATGCCGTTATCGCCAATGGATAGAGTGGTTTTCGAGGAAGGTTTTAATATATAATAACCCACATCCACGCAGGGGAAGCCGCGGGCGGAATCTAGTTGTGTATAAAACCGCCGTTCACTCTCGTTTTCACATGTAATCGACTTCTAACAATGATTTGATATATTTAGACACAGATAATAATAAACGACGCAAAAAAAACTGGTGTGACTAGTAGGTTAGCTAGTCTACGTCACACTAACATAATAGGCGTGCCTTAGAACAATGGCTACTGTTGTAGGAAACAAAGACTTCCTTGGCTCGAGCTAGTATCACTTATCAGTGTTATCGAGAGCGTGGCGGGAGTGAGGGCAGAGGGCGCGCGTATCAGCAGCACCAGCGGACGGGCAATGTGTAGCTTTCGGTGCGGTGCGGCACAAACATTATGTCACGGTCGAACTTCTTTCCTAGCGACAGCTGCTTTTTTAACTCAAACACACAAATGAATTAAAAAATATGCAATACATCTCGTTATTAAAGTTTTCGTATATGTATGTATTATTATCATGTCTGTCTGAGCCGTTGGTCCCGGCTGTCATTCGTAGATCTTTTGACAGTCGTTACGGGTCGTCAGAAGCCCGAAAGTCTGACAACCAGTCTTACCAAGGGGTATCGTATTACCCAGTTACTGGGTTGTGGAGGTCAGATAGGAAGTCGCTTCATGTATAAGCTGCATCCGGTTAGACTGGAAGCCGACCCCAACATAGTTGGGAAGTGGCTAGGCAGATTGATTGATGTCTGTCTGACGGGTGCCGGAAGGGTTGCCTACCGTACTCTAAAATAGAGTATTGTACTGGTTTTCTTGTAGGTGTACTCTTTAATCTATAACACTAATAGAGTACGCTACAATACTCTTTTTACATAAACTGACTTTTTTGGCAACTTTTTAATGTTCACTGATGTTAGCCATGCCCAGATGTTTCTGAACGTAGCTACAATCATTTAGAACAAAATATAGTAGGAAAACTCAATTTACAAAAACTAAACATGGGGTACACTACACATGGACAGTTTATATTTAGAATTTAGAATTTTAAAAGAACTGCAGGGCAAACTATTAAACAACACAGATTTTATGTAAAAAAGTACAGCAGAAAAATGGCAGTTTATTTTAAAAAAATGCCCAGAAGAATTAGTTTATTTTAAAAAAAAATAGTTACCGCCACTTCAGCATTCACCATAAATATGAAGTGGTGAGAAGAGCGGAACACATCTTTAAAATTGATTAAAAAAATGAGCTCCTAATCTATATAAATTTAGAATTATGATGTGGGCGACCGGAGCCTACCCTACACAGTATGGAGACCTACAATTATTAAAAAAATGATAAAAAATTGTTATGGACTAAGTACAAAAAAAACCTTAAAAAATTTATTTATTTATTAAAACTTTATGCACAAGTAAAAATTACTGTACAAAGGCGGACTTAATGCCTGAGGCATTTTCTACCAGTCAACCTTAGGGTGATGCAGAGACAGACATGGCAGGGGCAACATAAGATAATTTTTTATTTTATTTATTTATCAAGTTCAGACAACAATATGGTCCAATTTGTTAGTAAAATATCTTATCACTAGTTAGTAGTACACAAAAACATGGACAAGAAAAACTGATGATTGCGGCAAAATGTGCAGAGAACGATAAAGCAAGGAATATGCTACCTGACCATTCTCCCCACATAGTGCCTCAGAAAAGGGGAGTAAGGGCTCTCCACCACTGTTTTCAGGATGCTATTGTCACTGACCCGCGTTCTACGCATCAGTGATGCGACTTTTTTGCGAATCACTGCATGGAATCCGTCGGTTCGGTACTGAGCAAACATCTCTGATGCGCTACAGAAACGGGGCAGTGCAACAGCATCCTAAAAACATTATTGTATTGGATGCGTAAGACATCTAGCGATCTTTTGGTGTAACTGACCCATAGACCCCCCGCATACAGACCTTGACAAAACGCCTTGAACAAGGTGACTTTGACTTGGTCCCCACAGCGAGAGAATCTACGGGCCAACATGTTCCCTCGGACCGCCAGTGCCCTACGCTCCCTTTCAATGTCTGCATTGTCCTTAAGGTCGTCGGTAAGTATGTACCCCAAGTACTTAAATTGGTGTACTTTATTTATGCTCGTACCATTTAAAGTAAAACTAGGTTCATAATTAGGGCACCCACCGGCGGCCTTAAAGACCATGTATTCACATTTACGGACATTGTAAATAAGGCCGTGCACGGCAGCATACTCCTCGCAGACCTTCAACATCTCTCTGATGGATCCCTCAGTCGGGCCCAGCAGTACCATGTCGTCCGCGTAGCTGATGCTGTTAATACTAACACCACCGACCCGGCAGCCGACACGCATACTACTGAGCTCAACTATGAGATCATTGACATAAAGGTTGAAGAGCCGTGGAGACTTCAACCCCCCCTGTCTCACACCGCACTCCAACCCATACGACTCAGAGAACGTTCAAGCCCACTTTACATGGTTCGTTTGATTCGCATACGAATATTGCATGAGCTTAACCACTGATGCCGGTACATTCCTGTCACCCAGCTTTCTCCAGAGTACATCATATGACACCAGGTCGAAGGCTCTGGAGAGATCCAGGAAGCAGGCATACACCGGCGTTTTGGGGTCTGTGTAGTATTGGACAGTATTCTTCAAACTTAGCACAGCACTTTCGGTTGAAAGCTGAGGTTGAAAACCAAACTGCGCATCGTGCAAACATAAATAGCTTTTCAGGCACGAATCAAGCATACTGTCCAATACTTTAGCCGCTGTGGTTGCAAGGGAGATTGGACGGTAGTTACCCTTGTCCGAGATATCCCCTGTCCTGTTTTTGACTATCGGTACTACAATAGTTTGCATCAGCTCAGCAGGTAAATGAGAGTGACTGATGCACATTGTATAAAACCAGGACAGGACCCTCGGCAAGTGACCTCCCGCATGTTTGAAATGCTCGATGCTGAGTCCGTCGTGGCCGGGCGATTTACCTCTGCTCATGCCTTGAATGACGGATCTGACTTGTTTAGCCGAAAAAAGTGTGAGTGGTTCCGCCCCCCCACTGTCAGTCTCAGCATCGACCATTGCAACTGAAGGGCCCAGTGGAGATTGCACTTTAAAATGCTCCATAAACATATTTGCGATTCCCCCCGGGTCATTGGTACCTCCAACGCTCACCGGTAAGCCAGGCCCAGTATCCAACTTACGTGTTGCCTTCCAAAACTTACTAAAAATTGTTCGTGGCTCTTTGCTTAGTTAAGTTGTCCATTTTGACCTGTTCTTCGTTTTTTTGGCACCATTTCAGGCGTCCCTTGAAGATTTTACGGGTCTTACTCATCTCTTCGAAAACGACTCCACTATTTGGTCTTCTGTGACTAACCCATTCATTGAATTTAAGCCTGGCTTCACGGTGAGCGTCACGAAGATGACTGTTCCATCCGCACACCACTTTCCCTCTCCCTGGCCTGCAACCCCCGACCACATTTGTTTGCTTATAATATAACTTGAATAAAATAATACATATAACTTGAAAATAATTAATAATAAAAAAATTGGCAAAAATTTAATAACTGGTACTTTTTAGGGTTCCGTAGTAAACAAGGAACCCTTATAGTTTCGCCATGTCCGTCTGTCTGTCTGTCTGTCCGCGGCCTAGCTCAGAGACTGTTGGTACTAGAAAGCTGTAATTTGGTATGGGTATACATATAAATCACGCCGACAAAGTGGTAAAAGAAAATCGAAAAAAATATTTTTTTAGGGTACCTCCCCTACACGTAAAGTGGGGATGGTTTTTTTTTCTCGTCAGTCCCATGGTGTAAGGTATCGTTGGAAAGGTCGTTTAAAAATAATGCAAGTTTTGTTAAAACCATTTTTGGATTCAGGGATCTGTTTGCGAAATATTAAGCTTTATAATGCTAATTTTTGTTACGAGTCAAGTGTACCCCCCCCCCCCCCCTGCAAGCTAAATGGTTGGTTTTGGGTATGTGAAAAAATACACGGCAGTAGTATATACACCGTGACATTTTAATCGTCTTACAAAGGTGTTCCGCTCAATGTATCCTTTGAGTAGAGCCGCGCGTGTCACGCCCCGCCCCTTTCACTCGAAAAATAAGTGAAGGTCAATCTCGCTCGCAGCGTCTCAGTTGCAGCCGAATACCGGAAGTGGAAGTGCGCGCGCGCTACCGGATATCAAACGTTGTTCGCGATCGTTACAGTGCAAGAAGTGAATAGTTCCTCATAATCATTGTGAAGTAGGTATTCACAATGATTATGAGGAACTATCGATACTCGAATATCGAGTACCTACAAATGGTGCGCCTGTACGCAGTGAGTGGTGACAATTTACGGGGAGCAAGGAGATTGTACGCTGCGCCAAATAATCTGAAAATATTACGCAACCGAGGTGTGATCAACCCGCAAGTGCCAGGACTGCAATTTCAGTAACTACATATCTTTTGTTTGTTATTTGCTAGGTTAGTAGACATGAGTCAAATTTATATCTTCAATAGGGTCGAACGAAGACAAATTGATCAGTTATTGAAATCGGCCGTATGTTTGTAACTTTCTTTTTTATTAATCTGCACTTACTATGTACCTATACCCCATTTGAAATAAGATTAGATATTGAAACAAACCTTTATACAGTCCGTTCAACCGATTTTGACTTCTATTCCGTAGGCATAAGGATGGCATTAAAAGAAAAAAAGGTTACACACATTTTTACAATAGGGGGAATGAACTCTGTTAAAGATGCCGCCGCTTCAGTCCGTGCCGCCTTTGGAACGCAATGCTCGGACCGCGCTCATAACAGGGTGTTTCAAACTACGTCATGCGTCTTACTATTGTTTTTTTTTTTTTTTTTAATTACTCAAATGTTCATAAATACCTATCTTTTTTTTATGAATGTGTAGTCATTGGATACATAAAGTGGGCTGCGGATGAAAGACGATTAAAATGCCACGGTTTATAACGAAATTAAAAGGAACACTATCACCGCTACGTAGGCTCCACAAGTTACCAAGTAATAAACGACAAACTTAAATTTGCAGTTGAAAAAACATGTTCTGCCATACATTTTGTATGGGAGAACATGTTTTTCAACTACAATGTTAAGTTTGTTGGATAAATTTATCCCAACTACGGAACCCTTCATTGTGCGTGGTTCGACATGCACTTGGCCGGTTTTTTATTCATCTGTACTCTTTATTTACCATCTCTGAAATCAGATATAGTCTACTTCTTCTAGAAAAAGTTGGCAACCGTAGTCGGGTATCAGTATTAGCGAAATTTTACTAAATACAGTCCGTCTTATCAAAACGCGATCTAAATGTAGTACTGGGATTGTTACTAGGTTTAAACCATGACTAAATAGCGTTATTATAAAATGAAGTTTATCAGAACTATCTATGGTACAGTCACGGACTTTAATTGCTGAGCCACCTGGCACTGTTCGTATTTTAGCCGTGTAATGCAAATCGGGTTTATTCGGTTCCCGACACGCAAAGTCATATGATGTATTCGTATTAGAAGAAGAAAATTATATTTTATATCTTTACCGGTTGGCTAACTTGAGAGCCAGAACTATAAACTTGACAGCAAAGTGACTACCCAAAGTCAACCAATTGCAGGTCTAGCAACAGTAACCTAGGAACGATAAACAATCGTTGCTAGGTTACTGTTGCGTTAGTAACGTTAGCGTACGCAGAAATATTAATAGTCATTTCGACAAGTTCGAAAGTAACGTCTCTGACATCGATATTTCAACTGTCAACAGTCAACAGCTATGATTCAAAGGAGATCGGTATCAAATAGATTGGATAAACTTAATGCAACATTGTATTTATTTTTATCTTTAAGAACTTATTAGTCAACCTCTATGGATTAGACTATTTCCGATTAAAAGTAATTTATTTGTCATCTTGTTTACGAGCGTGCGATTTGAGTTCGTGTTTAATCGTGTAATCTCGTGAATGTATGAAACTGCAAAATTGAAAAGTTTGAATGTGGCTCATCAATAAAAGTCCGTGACTGTACATTGTGACGAGCATAAATTGTAATACGCGAACCGTTCGATGCTGGCACCGCACGGTGGATCGAAAATCGGCTGTAGAAGACATAGGATCTCAATTTCTTAAATGTTATTTTTTTTGCTGGAAATGACTTCTGCTGATCATTACTGTTCTATAAAATGTCATATGAAGTAATTGTGTGCAGTAATGGAAGAGTTATAATTTTTTTAAGAAAAAAATGTATGGAGCTGACATGAAAAATGAGGATATCTCTGGAATCACAAGGTTGGCCATTATATCCTTGCACACTGTTATAGTACTATTTATTTTTGAATTTTTGGCATCACTACAAAATAAAATAAAAAAAGTATATGATACATTTTAATGCTTAAATATGGCTATACCAAGTGTAATTTACAATATTTTTTATGCTTAGACCAAAACATTCTAAGAAATCACAAAGTCGTATTACCTACTTTGTGATTTTCATTTGAAATGACGTGGTAATTATGAATTACGTAATACGTAATCTTGTCTAATGCCTCAAGTCCACATTAGCTAATGATTAATAAAACTTAATACCTATATACCTAGTTAAAAGGATACGTAACAAAATAATTTGGGGTACTCGCTAATTTAGCAATTAGTGCAGGATTAACTTAATGAAAGTAATTAGATAAATGTGATACCATCATTAGTCAATAACAATAAATAGTCAAACATTGGATTCACAATTTCAGTTCATTTAGAGCATTTCTAATACTAACATCTATCCTACCGTGTCTTTTTACTTAGTGATCGTGAATAATGGAAAGCATTATTACAAATTTGGATTTGTTTGTATTTCTGAGCAATCAGGATGCTTCGTCTTTCGATCATGAAATATTGTTCAACACACTTGTTATTCGACTGGGCTCTAGCCTTTCAGATGAAGACAGTGTTACCGTGAAAGAATTTTGTCGAAGATTTATACGGGCAGTTCAAAAGAGATGGTTACGATCCCACAGGAAAAGTGAAGTTTTTAGACGTGATTACAGTAATTGGCTTGAGGCAAATATTGACTGGCCAAACTGCGTGCAAACCAATTTGCTCATTCAAGAATCAACAAGTGAAAATATTTCTACTGAACCTGTACCTGAACCTGTACCATCAACTTCAACAATGAAATCAACTTCAACGATGACAAAAAGATCTCGAAAGCCGTTTGAAGATCTAAGTAACAAGCAGAAGAAGAGACGATCTGATGAACATATAGGCGATGACCCTAATGAAGTAGCTTATTCAGCTGCAGCACTTTTGAAAGGAGATGGTCGTGAGGATATTGCATCTGTTATTGAACATATGCTCCAAAATCCAGAAGCAGCAGCAAAAATCAAGGAAATGTTGAACAAACCAGCTCCTTCAACAATATTTTCACCAGAAAAAGCACTGGGTTTGCTACTTTCATTAAAACTATCGAAATGGCAATATATCACATTAAGGGAAACGACTATTCGAGAAGGTTCAAAGGAGATATACCTGTCTTACTATAAAGTGCAAAAAGCTAAGCTACAGTGCTACCCTCCGAAGGCATTTGTGACTGTAACGGATTCATCTGCTAAGATTGCACTACAAGCGTTACTAGATTTTACAGTGAACAGAATTTTTGAAACTATTCGTAGTCCTGATGCGATACAAGATAAACAATTGATATTAATATCAAAGTGGGGATTTGACGGTGCATCTAACCAAAGTAGATATAAGCAAAACATAGAGAGAGGTCACGATGATTCCAGCATATTTATGACCTCTTTGGTTCCATTAAAGTTGACAGCTGACGGTGATACCGTATGGGTGATTCCAAAACCCTGCTCACCTAGGTATTGCCGTCCAGTCCAGTTTAGTTTTGTGAAAGAAACCAAAGACGTTGCCATAAATGAAAAAACTGCAATGGATAACGAAATTGAAGCTCTCGTTCCCTCAAAATGTCAAGGACATGAAATTAGTCACAAATTAATGATGACGATGATTGACGGCAAAATTTGTACATATCTGTCTGAAGCTAAGTCAAATGCGATCTGCTACCTGTGTTTGGCTAAGCCTACAGAAATGAATAAGTTAGATGTCATTGCGTCAAAAACCATTTCTTCTGGTGTGTATGAGTTCGGATTATCATCACTTCATGCCCGCATTAATGTGATGGAATGTCTTCTACACATAGCGTATCGTCTCGACTTCAAAAAGTGGTCTGCAAGAGGAGAAGGGCATCAAGAGTTATTGCATTCACGAAAAAAACTCATTCAAGATCGATTGAAAGATGATCTCAACCTTTTGATTGACATCGTTAAGCAAGGATCAGGCACAACTAACGACGGGAACACAGCAAGGCGGTTTTTTGAATTTCCTGATAAAACTGCAGCGATCACTGGATTAGATGAAGACCTAATACGCAGATTTGCTGTGATTCTGCAAGCTATCACATCTGGAGAGATTGTAGACGTGCCGAAATTTAAAGAATACGCTAGAACAACCGCTGAAAAATACGTGGAACTGTACGATTGGTACTACATGTCATCAACCATCCACAAATTGTTGATTCACGGAGGGGACATAATTGCAGAAAATGCTATTGTACCAATTGGAAGTCTTTCTGAAGAAGCTTCAGAGGCCCGAAACAAAGACTTTAGGAGGTTCAGAGAACACCATTCGAGGAAAAAGAGTAGACAAGCATCAAACGAGGATATCCTCAATATGCTTATCGTCTCTTCTGATCCTCTAATTTCTTCCACAAGACCAAAATTAAATGCCCACAAGAGGCAGACATACTTTAAGGAAACAGTAGAACTACTGAAACTTCAGGATCAGGAAGCTCCCACAGAGTTCTTAGAAGTTATATCTATTATAGAGCCTGATTCTGAAGTGGATTCTGATGGTGACGAAGTATAAAATAAGTTAACTTTTATTGTTTATGTTAGGTTAGGTTAATATTTTTTTTTTAATAATTTGCTTTTATTTTTAATCATACAATAGTTTACCATTTATTGTTATTGACTAATGATCACGTTTATCTAATTACCCTCATTATGGTACGTATCCTTTTAACAGGTATATAGGTATTAAGTTTTATTAATCATTAGCTAATGTGGACTTGAGGCATTAGACAAGATTACATATTATGTAATTCATAATTACCATGTCATTTCAAATAAGTAGGTAATACGACTTTGTGATTTCTTAGAATGTTTTGGTCTAAGCATAAAAATTATTGTAAATTACACTTGGTATAGCCATATTTAAGCATTAAAATGTATCATATACTTTTTTTTTTTTTAATTGTGAAGTGATGCCGCGATAAAATAAAAATAAAAAAAAATGTCAAAAATTCACAAATAAATAGTACTATAACAGTGTGCAAGGATATAATGGCCAACCTTGTGATTCCAGAGATATCCTCATTTTTCATGTCAGCTCCATACATTTTTTTCTTATAAAAATTATAACTCTTCCATTTCTGCACACAATTACTTCATATGACATTTTATAGAACAGTAATGATCAGCAGAAGTCATTTCCAGCAAAAAAAATAACATTTAAGAAATCGAGATCCTATGTCTTCTACAGCCGATTTTCGATCCACCGTGCGCCGCGCCGCCGCAACCTTTCCTACTCTAAGAGCGAGGCCCCATTAGTGCGTTGCGCTGCGTTGCGTCGTCGCTGCGTCGTTTTCCATACATTTTTTATGACATGCCCCATGTCCTAACCTCGCATTTAGTTTTATTAATATCACATTTTATAAGTTCCGGTCACTTTTTAACTTAAAACAAGCGCGCCGCAGACGCAGGTGTGGTATACAATGGGTTGATCCGTTGCGACGACGCAACGCAACGCACTAATGGGGCATCACCCTAAGAGAGGAGAGGATGGGCACACGGGTAGACCATGACCTGGAATAGGACATAGGATACGTCTTATTCCTATATTCCCACGGGATCGAGACCTACGCGGGTGAAACCGCGGGGCACAGCTAGTACTTATAATGTAAGTGAGATATTGTTTTGGAGCCTTAAAATCTTCAACGATTTTGACCCATGTAACTGGAGATTTATAGTAACGACATTAATCGCCGTCGCATTGTAAGCCCAGAGTTTAAACGATATGTCCTGTTCAACCAGCACAACATAGCTCCAGCAGACGAGTCCTGCTGCAGCAAGTGTCAAGCGTGTGTACCTTAGACTCGAAGAAGGAGGCGTGGAAGTCGGGCGTGGTGCCGGCCACAGAGGCCAGGTGCATGGTCGTGTTGGCAGTGTTGGTAAGCGTGACGGTGAGCGCGTGAGCCGCCGCCAGAGCCGCGCGCCCGAACTCCAGCGCCGGTGGCGACAGCGCCAGCGAGCCCGCCGCTACCGCACGCCCGCCGCGCCCCGCGCCCTCCGCGCCTGTCTCCTTGCCCCATTCCTGGGTACATCAACAACATCACTCAACCTTTGGCGGCAGAAGAAATAACTACAAACAGACAAATTACAAAAATAAAAGTTATAAAAACTAAAACCCAACTAGGTACGACAAAAACGCCAACTAATTACAACAAAAAAAACTCTAATAAATAACTAATAATTCGGAAGTCGGTCGGTGTCTTTGGCCCGACTTCCGAAATACTTTACACTTTTCAGATTTTAGTGTATTTTTTTTTATTTTTCACTTTTTTATTGTTAGTACCTACCGCACACAAATTTGAATATACACTACCTGCTATGTAAATGACTGTGACGGGAACTTAATATATTATCCATATACAGTGTGTCCGGACATGGACTAGCGATATTAAATCGATAAAGCCATATTAAATACTTAATATAAACTATTTTAAACTACAATTACACTCCAAGCTTGGGTCCAATACACTTCCCCGCTATGTGGCAGCCATTTTGTTTGTTTGTTGAAATATTCTCTATGCGAGTACAAAAAAATCATATCTCTCAAAGTTTTAGCCATACTGAGATAAAAATAGGCTTATTCGAAAGGCAATATTGTCTACCGTATGCATTATAAAGTTCACAATTCCATAACTTTGAAAAAAATTGTGAAAGTCAAAAAAATAATGAAAAATTGTGCAATTCAACCAATAATGTTAATTACCTACTACAAAAACACCCCCCCGACTACTTTTTATTTTTTTACTAGATCGACAAATTTTGAGCTAACTATCCATGCTAATATTATAAATTCGAAAGTAACTCTGTCTGTCTGTATGTTAGTTACCTTTTCACGCCAAAACCACTGAAGGGATTTAGATAAAATTTGGCAAGGAGAGATATGGCATCCCAGGGAAGGACATAGGCCACCTTTTGTCGACATACCCCGCGGGCGAAGCCGCGGGCGGAAGGTAGTACAACATAAAATTCACAACTGTATGTCTAATACTTTAAGAGTTATTGTTGTTTGAACATAGCCAATGCGCAAGCGGAACCCCGCTTTTTTTTTTCTTTGGGGACTGACGATAGAAGTGAACCTCAACGTAATTCAAACGGTAGACGGTAGATGGCTCTCAAAAAAACAAATCACTTCAAGCGTGACGATGACGCGAGTTCCATGATTTTTGTTCACCCAAAAAGTGCTTTTTGTTCACCAAAGAGTTAATCATAAAAAAAAAATTAATCATTCAAATTCTAATTTAAGAATAGTTTATAATTAAGTATTTAGACTGTCGCTAGTCCATGTCCAGACACACTGTACATAGGGCGTCTCAAACGTAGTGGTGCAAAGGTAAATAAATGTGGTAAAGAGGCGGTGGCCACCCATAATTTTAAAATGTACCTACACGCTCAAAGCGTCGTCCAGCCAGATTTGAACTCGCTACGTCAAAAATTTTGTCACAGGGTCTAAGGCTAAGTGGGAAAAATACGTATTATTGAAGCTAACTCAAAAACTACGCAATTTATTTGTACGCCTCTTGACATAACATAGCGACCAACGAACTTTGTATTCACCACATAAGTTACACGACTAAAAAATGATTATTGATTAAGCAAGCAAAGTTCATAAAATTTATATGGGACCACCTCTGACTGAAGCATGAACTACCAAACAAAAAAAGAATCAATTCTAATTGGCAGAAAAATCGCGTAAAAATACAACAAAAAAAAAAAACATACAGACGAATTGAGAACCTCCTCATTTTTGAAGTCGGTCGAAAATCAGGAGTCACACGTCGTCATCTCAGGGCATGAATCGAACAGATTACGTGTGACTCCGGATTTTTAATTTGTCTGTTTGTAATGCCTTGTTTATACCTTTTTCAATACGCTTCAACTACGATCAAGACACTCCCAACAATACCTCGTTTGTCAAATTATGATAAGTAGTTTAAAATTATGAGGGAACCGATTAACATACACCGGTCAAAATCATAACCCTCCTTTCGACAATTTTAAGTTTTTAAGACAAAATTTTCCTTAAAGCACAGTAGGAAATAATTAAGTTTAGTGACATATATTTAGATCTATGTCCAACAAGTGGTTAGCAACTAATCACTGCTATTTTCCAGGCATATATTGTGACTTGTGGAGGTGAAGCCCCACTTACACAGAGGCCATACAGTGTAAATAGACTAACCTAGAACCAGGGCTCTGCAGAAATTCTATTCTCAAATAAATGTATACTGTATTATGTATGCATAGTAACAAGAATTATATCAATAATGTAGAAACATAGCACATCCTGTGATTTAACTGTTCAATTAAAGTAAGGTCTTTTTCCTCCGTGGGGAATTCAATAAACAGCAATTGTATTGTCTGCCTATTGTCCTGTTAGGGTTCAAGGAAAACAAAATATGTATAATTTAATATGGCGCTGCACACACACAAGGGTGGACCACTTAGATACCACTGTTATAGCATTTGCTTTTTCATTCAATTGTTATAGTTTACTAAAACTGGCAGGTAGTCTTCAACCATTCATTGATGTATTATACCCAGGTTATGTATGCAACTGGAGAACTTCATAACTATTATTTTTATGAGTTATGTGAGGATGTCCCCTCAAGTAACACACTCTCTTCTGTCAGCAATATCCTAATATTATTAAGATAATGATATCATTTATTGTGCATATGACACTAATCCTAAACACCCTTAGAAGGGGTTTAACAGTTGAACAGTTATCATTAGAACAGTGTAGGTTGAACAGTTATCAGTAGAACAGCCGCCTGTGAGGGCAGGGGTGAGTGACCACAACAATAGAGCTAGTGCCGCAGAGGAAGTGGCCAGGAATAGTAGCCACAAGGAAACAACACTAATAACTGATAGCAGCATGACACATACGCAGAACCCACATGTTATATATTTATATTACTATTATATTATGGGACTATATATTTCAGGCCTCTGTGTAAGTGGGGCTTCACCTCCACAAGTCACAATATATTCCTGGAAAATAGCAGTGATTAGTTGCTAACCACTTGTTGGACATAGATCTAAATATATGTCACTAAACTTAATTATTTCCTACTGTGCTTTAAGGAAAATTTTGTCTTAAAAACTTAAAATTGTCGAAAGGAGGGTTATGATTTTGACCGGTGTATGTTAATCGGTTCCCTCATAATTTTAAACTACTTATCATAATTTGACAAACGAGGTATTGTTGGGAGTGTCTTGATCGTAGTTGAAGCGTATTGAAAAAGGTATAAACAAGGCATTACAAACAGACAAATTAAAAATCCGGAGTCACACGTAATCTGTTCGATTCATGCCCTGAGATGACGACGTGTGACTCCTGATTTTCGACCGACTTCAAAAATGAGGAGGTTCTCAATTCGTCTGTATGTTTTTTTTTTTTTGTTGTATTTTTACGCGATTTTTATACTATATGTTTCATCATCACTAGTTAAATGATTATTTATATTTAGTGACACACATTGAGGTTTAGTTTTGGTTCTGTCTCTAGTATTGAAGGAAAGCAAAGTAAATGACTATGAGTAAATGTTATCAATGATAGAACATTGTCAAGGATTTATGTATGAGAAGGCTTGTGTGCTCAGAGATTATAGGATAAGCTTTGTATTACTAATGTGTGTATGTATCACATTGTTATCAGAAGATGACATTTAAATGATTTGATTACAGTACAATAAAGAATGAGGTGATTTGTAAATGAACACAAACAGGTTATTATGATAAAATAGAATTCTTTGGCAATCGCTAAGGATAGAAGAATAAATAAAACAAAGATTAGCATGTCAGCAGTGCTCACAAATTTTATGAAAAAAATGTTGATATAGTCTAAAATTAATTACATTAATTTGTACATTAATTTGCTTACCTGAAATGTTATTCCCTCTATAAGGGAATCGTGTACTGTGACACCTGCAAATAAAATTAACTGTTAACATTACATTATGGGGTCATGTTATTTAAATACCTTTGTTTTTCAAGTATTGCAAATACACAACGGAAGTAAACCTACATTTTTTTTTTAATATTTATTTCAGTTGCCCTAGCATAGCAGGTACATAAATTCAGTATGTGGGTATTTTTATGGGGGGTCACAATGTGCGTGCACATCTGCTAAGCGCGTCGCGCAGTGAACGCGCAGCGCGCACCCCACGCAAGCGAGCTCGCCGGCTCCCTAGCGTCTCTCAACTTACTAAAATACCGTACACATAGTTGAAGAAAAACGACAAACAAGCGCGTCTCGGCCCCGATCTAAAATAACATCGCCCCACACTACCGCCTCACGACGAACCTGCCAAATTATTGTTGCTATTCCACATCACTTTTTATTTGACCTACCTCACTACTTTTCCCTGCAAATCTGCGGTAATCATTAGGGGGACTGCAGAGAAAAACAAATACATAAATTTAGTATTTTTTAAAATCGATTTTACCATGGCTCTTTCCCTGGGCTGACAACTTTGTGTTCAGCGATATATCCAACAACGTCAACACAAATACATAACACCACACTATTTTACGATACATTTTGATGCAACTTTTGATTGCAACAAGCACTGTTTATTCACATTTCTCTACAATTCGATATTTCTATCGTATCAGTCAGTTCACGAGACGTGCGTTCGCGAAATCGTGAATGACAACAGATAAAATATAAGTAGTGGAGAACCACAGGTTGACATTTACGCTCGGATATCAGTATCTGTCATACCTAGAGAAAATGTATGGAACTAGAACTGGGAAGTGAACCGGTATTGTAAAAGACTCTTAACCATTACGGACGTATGCGGACATTGGACGGTGTGTTCGAGTTATTCGGACTTCTACACGATATAGCCGAATAAAATACAGTAAAAAACGCGAATACCGAATAGAATATCGATGTGAAGTGCCACTATTCTATAGTGCTCTGTGCTTAAGGCGAAAGCTTCAGAGTAGCCCGAGAGATTAAAATTTTCTTACGTTTTTTGCAATTTGCAGGTCAGTAACAGGTTGTATGTTGATCTTAATATCATTCGCGACCATAACAAATATGGATTTACAGAATTATAAACATTAGAATCAGCAATACAACTCTCCAAGTTCAGTAAGTGCATTGAATGACAATTTCATGAAATCATGACATTTGGCATGTAACTAAATATTCTGTGAATATTTCAAGCGTCTACCTATTGCCGTTATCAATACCAAGCAGAAACGAGCAAAAAAATCAAGTTTGTTGTATGGGAGCCTCTTTAAATATTTATTTTATTCTGTTTTTTAGTAATCAGCACTACAACTCTCTAAGTTCATGAAAGTGCCAAATGTCATGATTTCATGAAAAAGTCATTCAATGCACTTACATGAGCTTAGAGAGTTGTATTGCTGATTTTAATTCTGTAAATTAATATTTGTTACGAGCGCTAATAATATTTAGATCAACATGCAACCTGATACTGACCTGCAAATTGCAAAAAACGTAAGAAAATTTGAATTTCGCGGGCCACCCTAGCGCATCCCCCTTAAGGCGATTGGCACACGGCACCGCGCACCGCTGCGGTAGGCGGTCTCATGTCGCATTAGCCTCTATTAAATCCGCTGATGCCTAACCCACGTAGCCACGTACACCGCGCACCGCCCGACCGCGCCGTCGTCGTCGCACCGGTAGAGACCGCGGCGGCGGCGGTGCGCAGTGCCGTGTGTTAATCGCCTTATAATAGAGTGCGGAATCCGGATCGAAACCAGATGCATTTTTGGGGCTCGTTGTAAACTATGACTAAAACCAAAATAACGATTTAATTTCATTCAAAAGTATTCTCATTAAAAATATCGCTCTACTATTGATAATAAAAACAAAACAAATGATGTCACATTGAAATTATATCAATTTGTTATTTAGAATAATTTAACTTTCCGCATTACTTATTTCGTAAACACAACTAAACAGAAAGAATAAGAAATGTGACGGTGACGGGCAGTGACAGGAGTCATCTCGTCTACTTTTATTTATTTCTATTAGCAAAAAAACAATAATAATCTGCTTCGCCTCAACGCTTAGTTCAATTAGGGACAGGCATAAGTGACAAGATTTCGTCTCTAAAAGAATTACTTTTGAGGCTGATGGATGGCAACGGTGAGTATTACTAAATTAGCAATAATATTATTGTCACTCCATCTCCAGCCCAAAGTGAAGAGAAGCGTATGCTTTTTTCACGGTTGGATTTGATTGTTATGATAATTTTATTATGGATAATATGGATTGATAACATATCTTAAAGCCTTTTCCCAAGTAGACCAAGCTGCTAGTCAGACAACATCACCAATTTATTTAATTTATGAAATTACAGAGAGTGATGGTAGTGATAACGGATTTGAGGAGCGTCAAAATCATAATCGTGATGATGAGCGTGACAGCGGTAGCTCTGGAGGCCCCGGGGGAGGCGGCGGGGGCGGGCCAGGTGGCGGTGGCGGGGGCGGCGGCGGCGGCTATGATGATGATGACGACGACGAAGATGAAAGTGGCAGCGACAGCACGGGCGGTGACTCCGATGAGGAGCACCCCTACGATATATCGATAGCTGCTTCACACTCGGTTAGTACTATCATGTTAATAAGCTATTACTGGCAATTATTACCAGTATTTGACAAATTATAATCCTATACTATTACATTCACAGACTGCTTGGGAGTCGAAAGGAAAGTTCATTGTGTATTATGTTCAGTGGGCACCTGTGGCTCTTTTAATGTTTTTATATGTTACTAGATTCTACCTGCGACTTCGTCTGCAATGTCATGAGTTCACAATACTCAGCAATAGTGTGGCTTTGTATCAATATATAAATTATTAAAATTGTATCAGTAGATACTTCCTGAGATTACCTTAAACAAACATTTCAGACAGCATTCTCCTAATCTGATGTTCAGTGGCCTTTGCTGCCTGTAGACTGCAATACAGGCATAATTATTTCTCTAAACAAAGTATAAAGTAGTTGTAACAAGGAATGTGGGGGCTGTAGTCTCGACATAGATAGCGATCGCTATACAACCAAATTTGGTCGTAAAGTCTAAATGGCGTCCCTAGACAGTCTAAATTGCTTGACAAGCACGAATAAATCCGTTTTTGAAGTTTAACAGTAGAGGCAACTTTACGGCATAGGAACTATGAGATGAAACGCACGCTAGGAACGCCATGTGGACTTTGCGTCTTTGCGGCTTAATTCAGTCGTAATGAGTCGTATGGCGACCGCTATCTATGTCGAGACTCCAGGCTCTGGACCCGGGGCTGGGGTGGGGTGTTGTATTCCCATGTTGTAAGATGCTGTGTCTGTGGTAGTACCTGGGCCCCGGGCTGGTTTGCGTGGGCGGGCGCGCGGTGCTGGAGGCGGGTTGGCGGGGCCGGGTGCCGGCCGCGGCGCACCACGGCGTGGTGTTCCCGGGCGAGACGGTGCCCATGCTGCTGGCGCACGCGCCCGACGCCGCGCTGCTGGTGCAAGCCATTAAGCACGACAAGCTATTTGGGCTGCTCTGTCCAGAGTTAGTTACTCACCCATTCTATTATCGCTTACTGCGCTAATCCCCCATCTTAGGTTCATGCTTTTGTAACTCAATGGCTGTGTAAGGCTGAGTCCGAGTCTTTGTATACATCTGATCCAACACTTGTTCCAATTTGGCTTATCGCACTCACTTGTTATTTAATTAGCTGAAAGTCGTCCATGTTCTAAATAAGTAATGTTTTTGTGCAGCGTATCGGGCAGCTTGCTGTCGGGCTACGGCGTACTGTGCGAGGTTATGATGGCGGGCATCGAAGAGGCGCAGGACGCGCCCACGTCCGTCACGTTCAAGGCGCGAGCTATCCACCGCTTCCGCCTGCTCAAGGTGCCGCGGATGAGCGTGCCCATACGCGCGTACGCCAGGCAAGTATCGGCACAGGTGTATCTGCCAGAGCATAATAAATAATATAAAAGGAAAAATCTTTTTAAAAACAAGCTTTTAATTAACTAAAAATTACTACATAAACTTAGTACTTTTTAGTTAATTTAAACTTGTTTTTAAAAAGATTTTTACTTTTGTATTATTTAGTACTTTTTAGCATAGAATTTGGTTAAATATCTGTTCTATCACCTTCACAAATCGAACCCAACACTACGAAGCTATCTTGTAAGTTCGAGGAGTCTCTATGGCCGCCTTCTAGCTTCATCATCAGACCCTGGATACTACCTTGGGTTAAAGTCCTTGTCAATACAAGGAAAACGAGTCCAAACACGATAGTGCTAGCTTATTTGGTTGAGGAATGCTCGTGACTACCTTCTGGCTCCATCATCATACCCTGAACACAACCTCGTGTCAAAGCACTTGTTAATACATGACCAATGAGTCCAAACACGATGGTGCTGTCTTGTTTGATTGAGGTATTCCCATGGCCACCTTCCGGCTCCATCATCAGACCCGGAACACCACCTAATGTCAAAGCACTTGTCAATACATAACCAAAGAGTCCAACCAAACACAATGGTGCTATCTTGTTTGATTGAGGTTTTGCCATGGCCACCTTCCGGCTCCATCATCAGACCAGTCAAAGTCAAAGTCAAATAATTTATTTCAAATAGGCACATATATGGCACTTTTGAACGTCAAACAAAGAAATAGAATTGATTCTAGTTGCCCCTTCCAAAAGGTAGTTTTCGTATGGAGAAGAATGGGCAAGAAACTCCATCGTTACTCTTTTAAAAATGTTTTACAATATTTTGTATACATTAATTATATAATTATATGTGAAGACGATGCACCTACAATAAGATTACTGTACTACGAAAGGTAAAAAGAATTATAAATGGAGCAATAATGAATAAATTAATTACCAGATACATGGTGCTCACATATTTACAAAGATTGTAATAGTATACGATATTACAATAGCTCAATGATATCAAATTTTCAAAATGTCTCGGTGGTTGTATAAGTATGCCAAGTTTCAGCTCAATCGGATTCCAGGAAGTGCTTGAAAAATGGAGGACAATATTAGTAACCGGAAAGACATACGAACAGAGCAAGCTAATATAAAGCTTGTAAAAACGTTTTTTTGGCAGGGCCGTCGTGCCCTGCCAAAAAAACGTTTAATCTGTTTCAACAAAGCGATAGTTCACTTATTTACTCGCTGACTGAACAGATAAATAAAATTGTCATTGGAGTTGGGGGAACTCTTAGATTAAAAAGTGATGAGAGCCTTTTCACGTTTTCTCGCGAACATCTAATACCGAAATCGCACGATCCGCGATTTTGCGGACGGACACCGACGAGCCCGGATGACGGACCGTGGGAAGGTGTACGTGCGGGGTATCGCAGACATCGGAAGTTCCTCAGTGCGCAGTGCGTGGCGGTCTGTGGTCGTCTGCCGTGCGTGTCCGTCTGCAATATTGCCGATCGTCCGATTCCACCATAAGATTTTAGTCGCCTAATTCACTATCTTAGTTAATACTCTAGCATTGTTGAATACATGTAAAAAATAGATCCATCTTTCGTATTGATACTTCATTTGACACATTTACAAAAACTTATTTGTTTACTTCATAGTGCTTAGTCTCCCGCAACTACTGAATAAGGGTCGCAGGGTCAATTTCATAGTCCTGTCCATCTATCATTTAATATTTATGAATTTGACTGAAGAAAACCTTAAAACATCAGTAATATAATATTATCGACGAATAATTGACTAGAATATCGATTATTATATATTAACATTAATTAGAAAAAAAATAAAGTATTAGCACAATTTCTACGATTTATTCACAATAATTATAATGCGGTTTTTGTCTTGAAAAAAGCGTAACTACTTTTAAAAAATTATGTCAAAATAATATATGTTCTTTAACAAATGTAATTCTAAAGTTTTATTAAAATCCCTTCATTTAATTAGACATAATATCGATATTAACATCACTCTAAATTAGAATAAATTACGATGCATAAGCGGGGCGGGCACCGTTTAGTACGGCGCGAGCGCCCATGGAGGTGGGATCTGTGTCATTTTTTTCTGCGTCTCGGTTTCGAGTGCACGTATCGTGAACCCATTACTATACTACGACTACAACATTTTGATTCTCTTCGTATTGTTTTTGTATCACTTATGTACATAATATCGACATGGACTATAGAACCGTAACTGCAATTTTAAGGATATAAAATATTGATGATTAATAATATTGATTAAAAATAATATAATTATATTCGTAGGCATCGAAATGAGACAGCTATTTATTTTCATTCTAGAGTAAGATTCGCGTGAATCGAAGAAGTGGAAGTAAAATTCACACCAACAACACCTCGACTTGGGTACAAAAACAGTACTGTATGTTTCTTTCTTTTATCTCGAAAATGGTGTGTCCTATCGCAAAAATAATGAGAATTTCGACCCCACAATAGATATAACGCTATCTCATAAAACACATAAACCTCTAAATCTCCACATGTAGGTATTATTTTTCATATTTTTCATACAAAATACGGCGAGGCTGCCAAACCAGCGCGACTCCGGCTCTAAAAAAAATTACGGGGTAGGGCAGACAAGAACTGGAGTCTACGTGGAGTCGCGATTGTCAAAATCGATTTTAGTTGTGTCAAAATAATGTTTAAATTTAGAGAATTTTGTTTGCAGAATAGCTTTAAGATTCTCATAGGCAAAAATAAGGATTTTTTGTGATAGTCGAAATAAACCAAAATCATGACTGTTACTACCAGGTACTGGGTCAGCTGCACATTACGAAAATAACTCAAAAACTACGCAAGCAAATTTTTAAGGGACCACCTCTGAAGCATGACCTACCAAACAAAAAAAGAATCATCAAAATCGGTTCATAATTGGCGGAGATATCGCGCAACAAACACAGAAAAAAAACAAAACATACTTTTCTACTTTTTAATTGAGAACCTCCTTCTTTTTGAAGAAGTCGGTTATAAAGAACGTATGTTTATTTGCTGTGTGATCTGGTCCTGATTTTCCATTGAAAGTAGGAAGGATAGTAGAAGATGACGTTTATTGGCAGGAATAAATGCTTCCGAAATTGACTCAGTATTAGCAAGATTGCGTATTGCCAGTAATCATAGACCCTAGAAAGGCAAGATCATAGAAAGGCAAGATCAATGCCTTTACGACAAATATAATATTTATTTGACTTAAATGTTTACTACTTAATTATTACTACTTGACAGTGTTGCTGTTAATTTTTTTTATAATATACATAACTACTATATATTTGTGTTGTGTTTTTTTATTATTCTAGAAAACTTTATTAGACTGTATAAATTGAATAAATAAAATAACTTTTTCATAAATCTCTAACCCGTGACAATGGTGCATTACGATTATAACTGCCCAAGATTGTATGTGTGAATAGCTACGCACACATACACAATGCTGCTGTCTTTTACCTAAACTCGGGCGTTCAAATTTTGTGAAATGGCTCTTAAGAGCCATAGTTTTGTCAGTGACCTTCCGCATGTGGGCGGAGCTAAACTCCCTACTCCCCGAATACGTAAAACGCGCGCGGTGGCGCGCTGAACTAAAATGACGATCAAAGAAAATGCACGGACGCAGACTTGCGCGCATAGGCCGACAATTTTGCCTACGACTCCAGAAAGGAATGGCGCAGATGCAAGGCTGATATTTGTATAGATAGATACATAAGTTACGTATAGCTGTTTTAAGTTTTTACTGGACATTATTTTTTTGCATGTGTTTGGAAGAAAATATAAGGTGTATCTTTTCATACACGAAATATTTTAAGGGGTCATTGTATTCATCATTATGAACAACTTTTACTATGGGACCAACCCTGAAATCACGAAAAAAAATCAGTTATTCCCTACTTTATGTTCGCATAGCTCGTCAAAATGTAGGGAACAGCTGGTTTTTCTTTTTTCCCATATGGATTGAGTTGTTCATAATGATGAATAAACACGACTACACATCAAGCTATACATTTCCAGTTTATGCTGATCTCGCATTGTATAGAATTTCCGTACCTACAACGCGGGGTCAGCTTATACTGGAAATGTAGCTTGATGTGTAGCCGTGTGTAGGTACAATGACCCCTTAAAGATTTCCTACCGACATACCTAACTACATACCTACCTATATACCTACCTACATACCTAACTAAATCTCTAACTACATACCTACCTATATAACTACCTACCTACCTACATGTACTTATAGTAAACGCTCAAAACTCCAGTACTTACCTACATATCATTTATTTCTGTTGCATTTAGAAATCGAGTTTGGCAATCTGTTCTTACCATTCCATTGCTTAAATTCGCGCATTTCTAACATGCACTTGTAGCTGTATGGACTAAGTATTGGATTCGCGATCAATGAGGTCCGAGTTCGAATCCTAGTTTTTTGTTTCTTTGATATCATATTCAATTATCTGTTAAATATTTATGTTTATTTATAATCTATTCATTCTTATTATTTATTTTTTATGAAGTTAAATATTAGTTATTGTATTATTATTTAACTATTTATAGGTATCGGTATTCAGCAGACTTTATTGTAACTAATAATATGATTATTTTAGACTTTATGCATGTTTTTTTTTTAATATAACGTAACGTATAAACTCGAGCACGATACAGCCAGTGCGTGTGCGTGTATGAGTGATGTCTCAACATTCCACAGAGAACACACAAATATGAACTGTCGTTGTACCTACCTACTACGCAAAAAAATATAACATTGTTGCATTTAGCGAACTGTTCTTACCATTCCACTGCTAAAATTCGCAACGAACTATCATCTGCTCGTAGCTGTATGGGGTAAGCAATGGATTCGCGATCTATGAGGTCTGGGTTCGAATCCTATATTACAATGTTGATTTTTGTTTCTTTGAAACCATAATTATTTGTATTTTGAGCAAACACTTGTTAATGAATAGGGTTTTTATATTCTATTCATGCTTATTATTTATTTTTTATGAAGTTAATTGTATTCATTACTTCCAAACAAGTAAAAACTTACAAAAAGTTTTAGTACTACGTGAGATTTGAACTCACAGATACACGCACACATGTAGCTGCTCGCTAAGTCATCTTGACTTGACTCATAGTCACAATATTAGAACTAGAAGAACCACACACTGATGATTCATGTGTCTCTTGAAAATAGAAGGTCATAAGCATAGAAATATAACGGTCAGCTCAGACCGCGACGTGAAGCAACGCGCACTTTTGAACAATTATCAAACTTATTTTCTTCACCAAAAGGTATAATTTCAGTGCGAGGGTTGAGTGGGTTGGTTTTAGGGTCAATGCCCCACTTCTTCCGTGTCTGTGTCCGCGCGCCATGATCAAGATGCTAATGTCGTAGGCAAATGGACGTCTCCGCGAACTTACGCTTTCGTCCGCATCATTCATGACATGACAAACTAAGATGCAGTTCAGTGGTTTCTTCTAAAAATTTAAGCCAAACTAAAAAGTTTATAAATTATGAAACCACTTACTATATAATTATCAGCACAAGTAGGTATTTTATTACGTATATTTGTCATGATAAACAACAAATCGGAAAATATTTCGTGCCTTTACTACGTTATTTTTGCTTTCATATTATCAAAGCGACTGTACTATTTTTCAAGGAAATACATTGCTTCTTCACCACTACCTAAGTGTGTCGCTAAGTGACTGGACAAGCAATGTATAAATCACAAAACGATACTTTATAGCGGTTGCATCGCGCGCGTAATACAGCCGCTGTAAGGTTAGCTTGCGACAAGCCAGTGATTTCGTGTGAGTAAGTTGTACCTGGTAGAGATAAGGTTTATAATTGATTGTGCAGTACGTTCTGATTTATGAATGTGTGTTCGCGACTTTGTATCTATTAGTTTTACTTTTACTGAATTGCATGTGTATGTGGTGACGGATGGTTATACATATTATTATTATAGATTTAGACAATATTTTATGTCACGACTGCCCCGTTGGTCTAGCGGTCGCAAGCGCTACTGCTGAGCATGAGGTCCTCCCGGGTTCGATTCCTGGGTCGGGCAAAGTGTTATTGCGTTTTTAGGGTTCCGTGTGTCGTTGGAAAGGTCGTTAAAAAATATTTCGAGTAAAAATAGTGTTCACACACACTTTTTTTGGATTCATGGATCTGTTTGCGAAATATTAAACTTTGAAGTGCTAATTTTTATTAGAGTCAAGTGTTGAGGCCCCCCTGGCAGGTAAATGGTTGGTTTTGGATATGTGAAAAAATTCACGGCAGTAGTAGGTAAATATTAAAACGAAATTAAAAGGAAAACTATCACAGCTAAATAGGCTCTACAAGTTAACGAGTAATAATCTACCAACTTAAAGGAGAATGACCAGGAATGTAGGGCACCCTGTACCAAGCGAAAAGTCCGCCTGTCACAACCAAACCTAGTGTATTTAGAGGAGAATTAAATGCTCTTCTTATATTGTTAACTTTTTTTTACATGGATTCCCGCAATTCGTATTTATTAACCATTTACCTACTTCATATTTTGAGGTTAAGTTCGAGAAAGTGACAGGCTCGAAATGGGGAAGTTGATGACAAATGAAGCGGTACCTAATATCGGTTGCTTTTTATTCTTGATTTGGCGCTTGTTTCCTGATGGATGATTATACAATACAGCACTGATAGTCAATTATAATTCTTGGTGTCAGGTTTTATATATAATGATAATGGATATCAATAATCATGTAGGTAGGTACTCAGTATGTGCAGCTGGTAGTCTGAATAAGTAATCAATTTAGTACTGTGTTTACTGATTCCTAATATCTTGAAATCTTAACATAACAGCAGGCCTGTTTTCCCAGAAGAGTTAGGCAGAGTTGTATTTACTATATAGTACACCCACTTCTCGAACTTCACATGTTAGTAAATAATAATAAGGTGATAATGTTGTTAGTACCTAATAAGGCACTTATATCAAAAATAAAAAACGCAGTTAAGATAATTATATTCATATTTACATAACGTATATGACCTCGACCGCTACCAGGACAGAGAAAAGAAATGTACAAATAAAACAATAGGTAGGACAATTGGGTAGCGCTCGGGAACGCCTTGCAACTGTTGCAATACGTAGCATGGACTGTCCACATCCAAAGCACACATCACTCCACATTGTGACCAAGTGTTAGTTCAGGTATAAGTTCGGAATCTCAGGGAGTTTTTCTTGTATCAATGCGAAACATTTGTAACATTATGAATAGGAACTACCAGGATTGATCTGAAAGCATAAAAACTGTTTTTTAATCCTTAAATTGAATAAATAGTCCCGGAAGTAGGTAGGTACTTTAGAAGCTAACTATAATATACATGCTTCTACTAGGTGAGGTAATACTTACAGGCGTCGCGTCGGTACAATCTATGATGTTAAAACACGATCATATCCACGGATATATTTTCTATGTAATATATTCTAAATTGTTCTAACAATACTACTGAACGGTTTAGGATACGTCGGCGACGCTGACTTGCTGGCCGATGTCTTACTCTAGTTGAGGGTGTCAGAAGAGGCGGTAAGCATTGTAAGTATTTATATAGGTGTTACCCAAACTAGTAATACTTTTATTGTCAGAATGATTACTGGTTACTTTTGTGTATGAAATTTCTGTTTAATATGTTTTGTAGGGAAAGGATTTTATAAATTAAAGCACAGACAGACAAGGCTAGACATTTATTTAATTAGACTTGTCAGTATTTTATCAGAAAGCCAATTGTCCGTTCACAAAACTAGGTCTTCATGGAGAAGAAGGACAAGAAACTCCATGGAAACAGTATTACAGTTTTCTATCGGAATAATAGCAATAATATAAAAATAGCAAGGAGAAGAACATGAATATTCCGTTATATAATTTATACATTATCAGTGTTGGCAATAATAATAAACCATACACAACAACTTAATATCAAATTACTAAACTTACGTGACACCTGCCGGTCTATTCCAAACAACAACGGCACTAGAACCAACCAACTAGACTTCTACCGAGCAACTGACCCGATAACGTCCTTACAATTCTTTTTATATCCTACAAACGTCACTTTATGTCAAACATCTACCGTCATTTTATACTAATCATAGATGATCATATATTTTGGTTTAATAACTTCCATTAAAGGTAATAATAAACAAATCTAATGTATTATAATACAGTTTTAAAACATCATAAGGTAATGAGGCAATTTAATAAAAGCTAATTCCTTATTCTTAAATAAAATTCAATAGAATATCAACATCAACTGACAGTATTGTAACAATCGTTGAAACGGTTTATTATATTAAAATAGCAATATAAAATCTAAGATATGCTACAAGTATCATTAAATATTACGTAATAATTTATAGTTATAACATCTATATTATTTTTAGGTAAACAATACTTAGTCAAATTAGGTACTTCTACATTGGTCCCAAGCTTCGTAAATGTGACAGATGTCAAAATCGAACAACAATATTTTACCATTAACATAGCCTCACAAAGAATAATCTAACACGGCCATACTGACAAGTACTTCGTTCTCGAAGTACCTATAAATTTATTTTTAGGATCTCCAACAAAAGAGACATACACATCACATCGAGTATAAATTAAAATAGCAAAACCGGTTCTTTCAAAATGACACTAATCTCATAATGAATTATCTAACACGGTCAGACTGACAAGTACTTCGTTCTCGAAGTACCCAGTATCCACCGTCTCATAAAAACGACATCACCTGAATCAATTCAGAAGAAAGTTATACCTTGTTATATAACCAAAGTTAAACCTTATTATGTAAGTTATAAAGTTGTATCTTGCTTTAGGTGCTCAGAGCAAATGGCAACTAATTTCTTCCAATATATTATATAACGTCTTTGTGACTTCTGCTAATGTAATAGAAAAACGCCAAGTTCTTAACTATTTATCAATTAACGAGTAACTTTTCAATATAATTAGTTTACAAAACAATTGGGAAGTACTAATTCAGTACCTAAGTCATATAAATTCAATTGCTGTTTAATCAGCACTTAACCAGCGATCATAAAAGTAATTCAAATCATTCATCGCTCGGTCAATCTGACTCTATTTTTGAAACCTGTATTCAACAAACACTTTTGCTTTTATAATTTCACAAATTTTTACTTGGCTACTCTCACTGCTCTTTACTTTGGAAGTAAACACTTTAAATAATATATAACAACAAAACCAAAGTAAAATCAATTATTTCACAGACCAATAATACAAGTTAAAAAAAAAAAATTACAGGGAAAATAGTAATAAAAGATTAAAATAATAATTTTGTATCCCTAATATGTGATGCTCACTACTTTGGACTATTATGGGATGGAAAGTATAAAATTAATTTAAGTACTGTTATTAACTCCGATACTTAATGCTATTTATTTCCTTCAAAACAAGAAATTATCTTGGTGAAACAATTTGTAAACATTAGAGTCTAATTCAAGTAATTATTAGATACTGTGAACACTTGGTTGTATTTAAATCATTCTCATTTGTGATCATTTAAAAAGTATGGATTGGATGTGGCTGTACAAAGAGTCGTATCCAAATTAAGTTCGTTAATTTTTATTCATCAATAATTTCTCATTTCACGATAGAATCTTACTTTACCGATTCAGCATTTTATATTTCGTCATCATGGTCTATAGCGCAGAATGACATTCAGCCATCATCTTTACATGTTAGACCGAATAAATAATGTGAAACTGATCTTTAATATTTATTTGATTTTTATACTTTATTTTATATTTCATAAATGGTAATTCCATTAAAATAAAAGTTTCAGCTTTATGTCAACTTGACATTGGTCAAAGGTATATACTATTTTGATCTGCGTTATCAAGTGATTAAATATAATTTTCCATGTAGATAACAGTCTGCTTAACACCGTAGTTTTTTAAAAGGTATTATGTATTTTGACTTGTTATAGGAAAGATTTTGAGAACTGAAGAAGATATAAAAGATCAAACCGCACTTACAAAATTGTAAAAATATATTTCAACTGTTAGAATGTAAATTCATAAAGTACATACGTTAAACACACTACGTTATTGCTTGTGTCATATATTATTATTATTTATTTATACCACAAATAATAATAAGTAGGTAATATTTTTGTTGGTTTTATATTGTTTTATATACCTGAGTTTTATTTTTATATTATCCTTTTAGTTTAAGAAGTATTTAAAAAGGTAACAAGAAACAAGGAAAATAAATAAATGAAATTATAGTATCACAAATATCTAATTTTCGCCAATATATCTTTTGAACGTTATGTTAAACTGAAATGTACCAAAATTATCATCAAAAATGGTAACAAGGAGGAACATTTATATTTTAGTAATAGTCCCTGACCTTAGACATGTTAGGGCTCCCACCTGCTGTACATGAGATCCAGACTAACAATAGGCCAGTGACTAACCAGCAGTAAATTATCATAAGCCCCTGACCTTTAGACATGTTAGGGCTCCCACCTGCTGTACATGAGATCCAGACTAACAATAGGCCAGTGACCAACCAGCAGTATATATAAATATATATATTTTTTTCTTTTTTTTTTTTGTCTAAAGAACTTGGATCATTTCAGTTCAACTAAATTGAATCAATTGAGTTTAGTCTATCAATTTTGCATTGTAAAGTGCAAACCTCTCAAGCTTATCTTTGTAAGCACTGGAAATTCCAATCGAATACGACACGTATTTTCATAATTATGTCATAATAAAAAGCTCTCAAGCTAATTTTAATTATCTACTAATTAATCCAATCGGCTAAAACAACAATTAAAATAAAATCTATCTACTTAATCACTATCACATTAAACAAAGTATAAACTATAAATTCTGACCAGAGTTGAAAAGGGAACTTTTTTTTTTTTTTTTTTTTACGAAACGAGCTGTTAAAAATGTCTCAAACAAGAATTGTTTTTTTTTTTGAGGGACTTACCAAATTTAGTATCAACAAATCGACCAGACCTATTATAATTTATTACTAGACTATTCAATATTCTCTTTTTTTTTTTTTTAATCTATCCAAATAAGTTTGTAACGGATACTGAAACAATCGCATAAACCCTGTAAATTGCGAATTCCGATGTTCGTTCTAAGACGGGAAATTACCTTATCTAAAAGTATAATTAAATAAGAATCCCCAAAACAATTGTGAGGAATTACGTCGTAATAAATATGCCAATTAGATCTAATCTAATATACTGTCTAACCTTTTTAATTTCTTTTCGAGCTATTTCAAGTTCTAAACATTTATAACTTTTCATTTATTTAAAACCTCTAAAATAGGTACACGTTTTAAAACTACTGGTTTGTTTTATGCCAACCCTGATTCCGAGTCTTTACTAGATTATTGTTTTCTTTTCCTTCAAAGTCAACATTATGCCTATTTTTTTTTTTTTTTTTTTTTTACTGTCTTAAAATTTATTTCTTAACTGATTTTGTAACCTAATCCACTATTAATTCCATTAATTCCACGGTAAATAAAAACTTTATTTATCCTAATTCCGTGACAATTTTAGCTAAGTATGTACAAGGACGTAAAGTGACTGTTCTTATTTGAATTATTAAAGATTGTTTTAGTTAAACTGAACGAACTAACGAACGAAAAAATTCATTTATGGTTATGTTAGCAGAACTTCTTTTTTTTTTTAATAGGTAGGTACTTCATTATGTGTTTTATCACGAGGTGACTTTACTTCGGAAAATAATTTATTTATGCAATATAGCTTAACATTTTGGATTATCATGGATTGTCTACACATACCTAAATTTTTTTTTTTAAATATTTTAAAGTACTTGTGACAATGATTAGCAAGTAATTAAACATTGTCCAGCCATCCTCATTTTCATCCTTTGTAAGCCAAGAATGAACCAAATGCTTACACAATAATGATCCAAAATGATTTCGCAATACCTTGGAATTTCATCATCGTATTATTTGTATTTCGTATGTAAAACAGCCTCTAAGGGCCTTACCGACTTTAGCTACTTCTTATTGCTGGAAGGTTTCCTGATATCCTTACAGCAACTTTGAGGCTCCGTAATCCGATGTCAGAGTTGGCACCGTGATTTCATTGTTATGGTGCGAGTGAAGTCATTGAACCATCGATCAACCAACGTTTCAAAATGGTCATCAATAGCTCCAACGTCGATCATGAAAATAACAAAATAACATTCATTAGGAAGCCGTTTTAAAAGGCCAGAGAACTATCCCACTTCTGATGTCAGAAGAGGCGGTAAGCATTGTAAGTATTTATATAGGTGTTACCCAAACTAGTAATACTTTTATTGTCAGAATGATTACTGGTTACTTTTGTGTATGAAATTTCTGTTTAATATGTTTTGTAGGGAAAGGATTTTATAAATTAAAGCACAGACAGACAAGGCTAGACATTTATTTAATTAGACTTGTCAGTATTTTATCAGAAAGCCAATTGTCCGTTCACAAAACTAGGTCTTCATGGAGAAGAAGGACAAGAAACTCCATGGAAACAGTATTACAGTTTTCTATCGGAATAATAGCAATAATATAAAAATAGCAAGGAGAAGAACATGAATATTCCGTTATATAATTTATACATTATCAGTGTTGGCAATAATAATAAACCATACACAACAACTTAATAACAAACAATCAGCAATAATTACAGTATAATATCAAATTACTAAACTTACGTGACACCTGCCGGTCTATTCCAAACAACAACGGCACTAGAACCAACCAACTAGACTTCTACCGAGCAACTGACCCGATAACGTCCTTACAATTCTTTTTATATCCTACAAACGTCACTTTATGTCAAATATCTACCGTCATTTTATACTAATCATAGATGATCATATATTTTGGTTTAATAACTTCCATTAAAGGTAATAATAAACAAATCTAATGTATTATAATACAGTTTTAAAACATCATAAGGTAATGAGGCAATTTAATAAAAGCTAATTCCTTATTCTTAAATAAAATTCAATAGAATATCAACATCAACTGACAGTATTGTAACAATCGTTGAAACGGTTTATTATATTAAAATAGCAATATAAAATCTAAGATATGCTACAAGTATCATTAAATATTACGTAATAATTTATAGTTATAACATCTATATTATTTTTAGGTAAACAATACTTAGTCAAATTAGGTACTTCTACATTGGTCCCAAGCTTCGTAAATGTGACAGATGTCAAAATCGAACAACAATATTTTACCATTAACATAGCCTCACAAAGAATAATCTAACAAGGGCATCGCTAATGATTATCACACAAAGACTACGTTATGAAAACGCACCTGAGCCCCCGTTTTTGTTAATAAGTATTACAAATTATTATTGAAATAGTTCAGATGAAACCAGTATTGAAAGTAACGTCATCCATGACGGCGCCACAGAATAATTATTGCAATACGTCACAGTACAAATGACATTTTACTTTTTTGAATAGGTCCTCTTTTCATTAAATGCATTTATTTGCAATGTATTCCAAAAAAATTATAATAAATTATTACGATGTAACGCGTGACCTAAAGATGTTTTTTGACACACATAAAAATATATTGTATCCTAATATAAAATGGCAAATTGGTACAATTATCTTCTTCATTTTTTAATGTTCGTTGACAGGTAGGTACCTATATTTTTAACATAGTAGCAACATTCGGAAATGAAGTGCAATGACAGTGACATAAGCGGAAAATACGTACCACAAAAGTAAAAAAAGACTTTTATTTTTGGTGTCCGAAAGCCGGGAATCGTTTTCATAACAAAATCGTATATCTGATTTAAAAAATAGGAGTAATTTTATGAACTACATTTGGTTGTGACACTCTAGCTCCTTTGTTGGTACGACAATATGGCATTCTCCTTTGCAGTTGCAAAAACAATGTTGTTTATCTAGAACAGCTATACTCTAAGTGTGTTCCGCGGAACCCTAGGGTTCCGTGATACCTCTGTCGGAGTTCCGTAAGAATTTAGAAAAAAAAATCAGAACACCTCTCTCTGGTCGCTCCGCGGCCGCGCGGACTCCGCGGCCGCGCGGAGACAAAACGGTATGAACGTTATTTATTTATTTATTTGTATTTGTAGAAACATGTGTTACAATAGCTGGTACAATATCTCATAAGTTTGGTATCAACAATTTTATACTTGTACAACCCGTTCGCTCTAAGTTTGCCGTTCTGTGGAATGCGCGTACACTCCCCCACGTGACAACAAAACTTATAATGTGTCATAGTTTTACTACTTGTAAATATTACAATTTTTATTGTTACAATTAAATAAAAAATATTTTTATATTGTGTTTTGCTGACGCTACTTTTCGAACGTCATACCTATCGCCAGCGGCAAACTTAAAACGAGCGGGTAGTATACTTGTGAGCGCGTAGTCTCTTTGATAAAAGCCGCCTCTGAATTAGACGCTATAGTTGTCAACAAGCGACTTTCGACTCTAACTTCAAAGGATAAGGTCGATATTGTTTACAACGCAATTTTTAAATTTCTGTTTTTATTTTTGCTTTTTGTTTATCAAAGGTGCCGACTCGAGTATTTTCGAGAATATTTGAGATCGAGTCTAGGACTAAGTATAAAAGCGTCGCCCGTCGTCAGTTGACGATTAGCGTTCGGAGCGATAAGTTACTGCCTACTTACAAGCTCGCTAGCGAGAAACTAGTGTTCATTGTTTTACTGCCTGCTGTATTCTGTTGTCTCAGTTTTGTACATTTCTTCACCGTAGGTACTAAATTTAGTCTCTTATACGCAGTAACGATTGTGGATTATTTAAACCCCACTATCCTGACGTGTAACATTATAAATAAAGAAGAATGGAACGTTGGCTTAAAGGTGTTAAACGTGTTGCAACAACATCTTCTAATGACGCTGAATGTTCAAAAGCAGTGCGCGCGGAGAATATAGCAATCACCGATTCAGAAGATGATGCCACGACGTCAAGCTCGACGGTTTCAAAGACGAAAAGAAGGAAGTATGATGAATCTTATATCAGTTTCGGATTTGTTGATTCAACTGTACACCCCGAGTCTAAAGACAAGAATAAAGAATTTTTTGTTCGCAAAAAAGATCAGTTATTAGAAAGTCAAAAAAATATGATGCATGTAACACAAACTATCAACGAAAAGGCCACGGAGGCATCATATTTAGTTAGCTATCGCATTGCACAAGCAGGTGAAGCGCATACTATCGCTGAGAAATTAATAAAACCATGTGTATTAGACATAACAAAATGTATGCTCGATGAAAAATCTGCAAAGCATCTTTCTACTGTTCCGCTATCAAACGATACTGTTTCACGACGAATCCATGATCTGGCAAGCTACGTCAAACAAGAACTAGTTACACGTCTACAAAATACACGATTCGCCTTGCAAATGGACGAGTCGACTGATGTCGCTGGTTCGGCTATCCTGCTGGTTATTGTGAGATATCCATATAAAAGTTCTTTTGAAGAAGACATGCTTATGTGTTCATCGCTGCTTACAAACACTAACGGGGAAGAAATTTTTAATAAAATAAATATATTTTTTTAAAGAAAATAATCTCAGTTGGAACAATTGCATTGACATTTGTACAGATGGGGCCAAGGCGATGACAGGTAAAACAGCAGGAGCAGTGTCACGAATTAAAAATAAAGCGCGTAATTGTAGTTCCAGTCATTGTATTCTGCATAGACAAGCACTTGCGATGAAGCAAATGCCGTCAAATCTAAAATTAGTTATGGATGAAGCGGTAAAAATAATTAATTTTATCAAATCACGACCACTACAATCCCGATTGTTCTCATTATTGTGTGAAGATTATGGCAGCAAACATAAAACACTGCTGCTCCATACAGAAGTGCGATGGCTGTCTCGGGGTAAAACTTTAACAAGGCTATTTGAACTTAGAGCCGAGTTACAAATGTTTCTTTCAGCAGATACTTCTTTTAATTTGAAGGACCGTTTGTATGATAAAACTTGGTTGTTCCGATTGTCTTTTATGGCGGATGTCTTTCAAAAACTTAACGAATTGAATTTATCGTTGCAAGGTAAACAGACAACAGTGTTTCAGGCCTATAATAAAATAATTGCTTTTAAAAGAAAATTAGATTTTTGGATCATTTGCATTGGTAAGAAAGAAATAGAAAGCTTTACGTTACTCAGTGAGTTTGTTAGCGAAAACGATTCAGTAATGTTTGAAGATGATGTGTTTGAATTGGTCCAATATCTCAGTTCGATGCGCGCATCTTTTGAAAAGTATTTTCCCGAAGAACACAATAGAAAAATTAAAGTGAATTCATGGATTCATAATCCTTTTTTACCCAACTTGGAAAAGCCTGAAAACATGTCAAACGAGATATATGAATCTCTTTTAGAAATGTCATCAGACACAAGTATGGAGTCACTGTTCAAAACGACGCCTCTCAATGATTTTTGGTGCAGAATCCAAGATGAATATGCAATGCTTGGCCAAATGGCTCTGGATATTCTGCTCCCGTTCCCAACTACATATTTGTGCGAAACAGGATTCTCTACCTACGCAGCCACGAAAACAAAATATCGCAATAGACTGGACGCCGAAGCTGATATGAGACTCCAACTTTCTTCCATCAAACCTGATATCAACCAATTGATGAAAAATAAAAAACAGTTTCATACCTCCCACTAGTTAGATTTTTTCTTTTTTAATGTTTTCTATTGTTGTCCTTGCCAAGTGGTGAAGTAAATAATAATTAGTAACTGTTACATTGTACTTTTATTATGCTGATTAATAAAAAATACACTTATAAAAACAATTGTTTTATTGTAGGGTTCCATCAAGTATTTTGCTTTCCAAAAGGGTTCCGTCATTTAAAAAGTTTGAGAACCACTGATCTAGAATGTTGAGTTTGTTCTTGCAAAAAAAAAAATTCATCTCAACTACGGAACCCTTCATTTTGTGTGTTCCGATACGCACTTGGCCGGTTTTTACATCTGGAATTACTCAGTAGCAGCCCGGAGTCTGGATTTGTGCCTGGTTGATAGCAATAGGCTCGCCCCTATTACATGGGACTTATCTGGCGAAATGTGAGTGTACTAACTAAAGGTACATCTCTGCTTAACCCTTCGGGGAATACAGGCGTGACGTTATGTTAGATTTTATATTTACATTTTTTTTGGTTTACTTATATTGTAAATTGTTAATTTGTATGTAAATTTTGTCAATGTAAATAAAAAACTATTTTATAAGTAATTGCACATTTAAAAAAAAACTCAACGATATAGCGCCTACGCGCACAATTTAATTGGGCTCTCTGCAGCGAGCTAGTCTATAAACGCACATTGATACAATTCGTACGTAAATATTTGCACTAATACACGCAAACGCGCGTAGTCGGTCCATAGCCGGGGCGGAACAGCGAGCGACACAGCCGTCCCGTCTCAATGCTCACGCGCGACTGCCGCCCGCGCCCGCGCAGAGCACCTCTGAACCTCTATCTCTAAGTGGGGTCATTATCTTTGCAAATATTGATTGATTTAAAAACGCTCTTTCAATTTTGTAGTCCTTCTAACCATCAATTTTTCAGTGTAAAAATATTTCCAAACATCAAAGCCGTTTAGAAGTACGAGGGCGGCACTGAAAATTTCGGGAATCAAGGAAGTGACACAACATTACTATTTAAAAATGTATTTATTGCTTTTCGAAGTATTCTCCGCGAAATTTTTCCATACGATGGAACCAATCATTGAAGCAACCATTCCATTCGGAATTTGGTGTCTCCAAAATGGCCGTTTTGTAGGCGTCCACAGCTTCTTCAGGTGATGAAAATCTCTGTCCACACAATTTATTCTTTATTTTAGGGAAAGTATAGAAATCATTAGGGCTTAGGTCGGGGCTGTACGGCGGATGGTCTTATAATTCTATGTTTTCTTGCTCTAAAAACTCTTTTGTTCTGTGCGCGGTGTGAGAACTCGCATTGTCGTGATGGAGGATGATGCGGCGGTTGCGGTTCTCTTTACGGAGTTCAGAAACGACCTGTGGCAAACAAATGCTAGCATACCATTCTGCATTAACCGTTCTTTGTCCCTCAAGAGGAATAGTCGTAACATGGCCGGTTTTGGAGACAAACGTGGCCACCATTTTTTTTTGCAACACTCCGTGAACGAACAATTTTTGTTGGCTTTAACTCATTTTCGAACACCCAAACTCGTGACTGGTTCTTTATTTTGGGTTCGTACGCGTATATCCAGGATTCGTCACCTGATATACAATGTTGTATACAGCATTTGTGGATCCTGCGTGGAATCTTTCGATAGTTCTGACGCACCAAGTAACGCGAGCCGCTTTTTGCTCTTCACAGAGCGAATGCGGTATCCATCGGGAAAACAACTTTTTACACCTAATTGTTCATGCAAGATTATTTGTATTTGACTCATGCCAATGTCTAAAGTTGCCTGAATTTCGCGGTATGTCACATGTCGATCTTCCTCAATCAGCTTACGCACAGCATCAACGTTTTCTTGGGTGACTGCAGTTTTTGGACGACCTTGACGGGGATCATCACTGAGCTTGACACGTCCACGTTGAAATTCAGCAAACCAGCGATAAATTGTGGTTTTGGATGGGGCTTCATCACCAAATGCAGAAATCATCCGGTCAACACACTGTTTTTGTGTTAAACCACTTCGAAAGTCATAATAAATCATCGCTCTTGAATTTTCTCGAGTCAATTCCATTTTCTCAACGACTAAACAAGTTTGACAAAACCTTGTGACAAGACCGAGAATCTTTTTTTAAATAAATAAATGGTATTCGATTTTTAAAACCAAGGTGTTTTCAATTAAAAAGATTTTAATATGACAGGAACAGTGGAAATATTCCATTCCCGATACTTTTAGTGCAGCCCTCGTAGTAGGGAATATTAGCCAAAAATAGCGTTTTGGTAAATATTTTTTTAAGGCAAAAGTATTAGTCATACGCAAAAACCCCTTTTCAAAAATGTTGTACGTGAATCTATGGCAAACATAATATTTTTTTCAGATCTTTAAACCCAGCCGTTAATGAGGAGTAGGCATGTGACCGTTTTACGGTACTAAACGGGACTTAGCGCCTTAATTGCGTGTGTTTGCGTTGTCGTTTAGCTCTTTTCAATTAAGGTTGAGCTGAATGGTGCGGTATTGTTTTGTTTTCCATAAAATCATTTACCATATTAATATTGTTTTCCCTAATCGTCCTCCGTCATAATATTTACTTGATCTATTATCATTTATACTAATAACGTTTGTCATATCAACTTATTAGTCATAATTTTTATTTGCCATAAAATTAGTTTCCATCATAACATGTGACATACATAATCGATACTTGACATAAGCAGATCCCCTCTATTGTTGGCGAATCATTTGGGTTATTTTTTGGTTTCCTTGTGAATAATTTAAGACCGCCTTTTGTTGTTTTAAACACCTCACAACTTTCACTCATGTTTCCGGATCTAATAAGTAGGTAAATTAACGATGGACTGATTATTTATGTCAGACTTATTTTCGTTTTACCCACTATTTTAATTGGTTTTAGGCTACTTTTGTATTTTTTCTGTCCCTTTTGTTCGTGTTAATAGCAAAATTGTTAATTTTAACATGATCATAACATCAAAATTGCAGGCGCTTGTACTGAACTAGCATTCTTTTGCTAATATGGGCAAATGAATATTATGGTGAATAAATGTTATGGAAAACGACATTATTGAAAATGAAAAATATGGGACTAAGATTATTATGACACTTGATCGATTATGAGATTATGACCGATGAAATGATATGTAATTTGACAATTCAAAAGTGCCTGTGAATGGTTTAATTGAAATAAATGCTTTGAGTTTGACTTCTATAGAATGCACCCTATAGAAGCACTTTTCTGGCAGGGCAGTCGTAGTTTTTAATTATTTACTTTAATTTTATACATTTTGGTGACACGTTATTTTTTTTAAGTTTACGTACATTTTTGTTTACCGCTATTAGGCACTATGTAGCGTTGTGCTAATGGTAACAATTTCCGAACTCACGCGGGCAAAAGCTAGTTAAATAAACTCGCGTGTTCCGGCGACAGGATGCGCTTCGTGGAGGTGATGGTGCTGCCCGAGATGTCCGCGCGCGACACGCTGCGCGCCGCGCGCCTCGCCTCGCTCGACCCGCTGCGCACGCCCGCGCACCTGTACGTACCGCTCCCTACACACTGGTGCAGGTTCCTTTAAGGTGAAACCGCCATGTTAGCCCCCGAAAGTCAGACTTTCTTACGTTTCTTGCAATTTGCAGTGCAGTGTCAGGCTGTATTTTTTTTTATTTTTTAACCGACTTCTTCAAAAAGGAGGAGGTTCTATGTTCGTCTGTATGTATTATCCTCCGTTACACTGTTATTTACATAGCAGGTAGTGGTATCCTAATTTGTGTGGGGTAGATACCAGAAGTCGGTGGTTTTTTTTTTGTGTAAAAAGTTTTCTTATTATTTTTATTGCAATCTATCCTTCTGACAGATATTCAGCAAATTGTTTCATATTATTCACGGGTTTGTACGGAAGCTGTCCAGTGACTGCCCCGTTTATTCTCAGTCTCTTAAATAAGGTCTTTCTCTTTAGCCTTCTAGCAACTGTTTAGGTGTTCATCAGGTTTACTACTACGATGTTTGGATGATTTGTGATTCGCTCTTTATACGCTTTTGTCCTTTCTGAAATTTATTCTATTACAGTTTCGATGCAGAGGTCGTGACACCATCTCTTATTTTTTACTGTAACTTTTTAATTATTTCTGTATTTGATTTTGCCGCTGATTCGCACAGTTGTAGGCCGTATGTCTTTATTATGCATTTATATAGCAACAAGTTGTTTTGGAGTGAGAGTTGTGGTTTGAATAGAATAGAATAGAATGCATAAACTCAAGACTAGTATAAACTCAAGGAACATAATGCACTATGTGTCCATTCTGGGCAGAACTTGGTCCAACTCCCATATATGGATGGTCAATGTCCTTTGTATGAAATTTCATTGTTGCACTGAAAAACAGTGAAATTTCATACAACTTTACTGCACTGTTTTGGTTCTAAGCAAAAAATACGTCCTTTGTGATCGGTTTTGAAGTGATAACATTACTATGTAGGACAAAATAACTGTTTGAATAAAATTCCATAAATTGTTGAATAAAATGGTTTGAATTTGGAAAATTAATCAAGAATATTTTAATGTTTAGAATGTCTTAAAATTCATGTAAAATTCAGAAACTTACCAAGCAGTTTGATTACCAGAGCAAATGCCACTGGTGCCGATTCTCTTGTACTTACACCGAACTAAACTAACAAAACTATCACTAAAATTCATTACTTTTTACTATGAGAATCTTAAAGCTATTCTGCCAAAAAAAATCTCTAAATTTAAAAACTATTTTGACACAACTAAAATTGAATTTGACAATCGCGACTCCACTTGGTACCTACTTGTTTGCCCTAAAAAAATATTTGCGGCCAACATAAATATAAGCACACATTATGTACTACTATTCTTCTTTCTAATATTATACTAGAGCTGATGAGTTTTTTTT
The DNA here is from genome assembly GCA_947363905.1 of Lithophane semibrunnea. Taxonomy (NCBI): domain Eukaryota; kingdom Metazoa; phylum Arthropoda; class Insecta; order Lepidoptera; family Noctuidae; genus Lithophane; species Lithophane semibrunnea. Next base: position 17,760,491 of record OX376199.1, on the reverse strand, counting down.
ATTATTGGACGCTCTAATCTCTGGGACGGCAATCCGACACTCGCGGAGAGAGATCAGGCGCAGGACCAACGGCTACACGTGCGCACCGAGACACGAGGGGACACCGGCAACTTCCAAACTCCGGGCTGTTACTAAGAAATTCGTAATGAAAAACCCAATAACACTTCGCCCAGCCGGGAATCGAACCCAGTGTAGTAGGTAGCTATGGAAAAGAATTGGCAAGAAACTCCACGCACTCTTTTAAATTATTACAAAATATTAGTTACATCATTAATGTTGAATTTATAATTATATGTGAGAACGATGTAAAAAAGACGTACACGTTAAAAGCGACCAGAGTATAGCAAATATAAACAAGGAAAATTGATTCCATTCATTACGATTCTGTAAATAGGTACGTATTTGTTACAGTCGCGAATCATATTTTAATCAACATACAAAGAGAAATTGACCTGCAAATTGCAAGAAACGTAAGAAAATTTGAATTTCGCGGGCTACCCTTGCGTAACCCCTTCAACACGAATCAGTAATGAATACCGCGCGGCTGTGTGCAGCGCGCCCGTGCAGCAGCGCCTGCGCGCCATGGACGCGGCCGCGACGCCATGGCCGCTGTTCGTGTACGACATCTTCGACCTGGCGCGCATGCGCAGCACTATTCGCGACTACTTCACGACCCTGGCGCTGCAGGACAAGCTGCCCGACGAGCCCGTGTCGCTGTCCTTCTGGGTGGCTTCTAACCTGGCGCTGTCCGTGGCCGACCGGCTCGCGCTGTTCGCGGTCGACAACGCGCTGCTGCGCCTGCACATGGAGTGTCAGTTCATACACAGGGTAACCACTCACTATACAACCTGGCTCTGTCCGTGGCCGACAGGCTCGCGCTGTTCGCGGTCGACAACGCGCTGCTGCGCCTGCACATGGAGTGTCACTTCATACACAGGGTAACTACTTACTATACAACCTGGCTTTGTCCGTGGCCGACCGGCTCGCGCTGTTCGCGGTCGACAACGCGCTGCTGCGCCTGCACATGGAGTGTCACTTCATACACAGGGTACTACTCACTATGCAACCTGGCTCTGTCCGTAGCCGACCGGCTCGCGCTGTTCGCGGTCGACAACGCGCTGCTGCGCCTGCACATGGAGTGTCACTTCATACACAGGGTAACTACTCACTATACAACCTGGCTCTATCCGTGGCCGACCGGCTCGCGCTGTTCGCGGTCGACAACGCGTTGCTGCGCCTGCACATGGAGTGTCACTTCATACACAGGGTAACTACTCACTATACAGCCTCGCGACCCATCACAATGGATAGGTCGTGAGGCTGTATGAGGCAGCTCAAGATCACCGCTCGTTTTCTCCGAGGGAGCTCATTTGTGCGTGTTATCTTCTTTATTTGAGGTAATTACCAGTTTGAGCAGTTTTATTTAAAATGTATTTGTTTTCAGAAAAGCGTACTGTGCTGTTCGTCGTGCATGACCGAGATCGCGCGGAGAGAACACATATTCGCTATGTCTAGCGAAGGCGTGCACTCCAACTATACTAATTTAGGTAAATTTAATCAATACTGCAGAATTGTGATATCCTAACTTAATAAAAAAACTTACGCTTTCACGTTAAAACGGCTGAACGTATTTGAATGAAATTGGCACACGGGTAGACCATAACCTGGGTTAGGACATAGGATACTTTTTATCCCGATATTCCCACGGAATCGAGATTTATGAGGGTGAAACCCCGGGACGCAGCTAGTATATTATATTGTAGCGTTGTGAGGGGTCTCAGCGGAAAATATTCGAGTGGTGCTAAATATATTTCAATTAGTAAGTTTCTTACCACATCACTAAAAACGTGGCACAACACTAATTTCCTAAGGACGCTCTGCCATTTCGACATCCGCTCGCCTAGCTGATAGAAGCGATTCCCTGATCCTCAAGATTCTAAGTACCCCGACCTAGGGTGAGGTACCTACCGAGTACTGTACCATACCAAGTCGTCGGTCGGCTGACGTGTTTTCGATCGTAAATATTCCGTCTATAATTTTCGGCTGCTACTTTCGTTGCAGGAGGCTACATGCACGACATCCTGACGGTGAGCCAGACCACGAACGTAGAGCCGAGCGGCGCGCCCTCGGCCGAGTACTCGTGGTTCCCCGGCTACACGTGGACCGTGGCGCTCTGTGCCACCTGCATGGCGCACGTCGGCTGGAGGTAACCTCGCTCTGAGTCGTTCCCGCTGGTTACCCCGTGATTAACACTATTAGCTACTGGGAATGATGCGTTCTACTGGTTAACAGTGTTGATGAACGCGACATTTTTTTCCCAATAGTTAATAACCTCGTCTCGTGTAGGTATAGTTCAGGAGTCAGGTTAAAGAAAAGTTAAAAGATATAAAAAATATATCGGTCCTTGAAAATGATTTCTTGAAATAGATAATCACAATAAATGTAATAAGGTTTTTGTTTAAAATGTAAAAAAATATCTAGTTTTACATCAATTGAGATTTTTTGGATCCATACTATACTAATATTATAAATTCCAAAGTAACTCGTGTCCGTCTGTCTATCTGTATGTTACCTTTTCACGCCTAAACCACTGAACGGATTTCGACAAAATTTGGCAAGGAGATATATGGCATCCTGGGGAAGGACATAGGCTACTTTTTATCGAAATACCACGTGGGCGAAGCCGCGGGCGGAAGCTAGTCAGAAATAAATAATCATTAAAAAACAATTTAACTTTAAGGTAGGTTTTAATTATCCAGATCATCAAATACACAATGATTATGATGAGCAACACTATTAAAGCACTTTCAAGAACCGTTATATTTTTTATATCTTTTTACTTTTCTTTAACCTGATTCCTGAGACGAGAGCTATACGCGAGACGAGAGTACTAACTATTGGGAAATAAATGTCGCGTTCGTTAACACTGTCAACTAGTAGAACGCATTATTCCCAGAAGTTAATAGTGTTAACAACAGAGTATTAACCAGCGGGAAGTACCCTCGGGAACGACTAAAAAAAAACACGTCGAAGCTGCTGTAGATGCGCGCCTCTGGATCTAAAAAAAATTCACTGGGTAAGGAAAACAAGTACCAAGTGGAGGCGCGATTGTCAAATTCGATTTTAGTTGTGTCAAAATAATTTTTAAAAGAGAAAAATAAAAAGTTTTTTTCTTACAACTACATAGTAATGTTATCATTAATCACTACAAAACCGAACACGTAGGACGATTTTTTTTATTAGAACCAAAACAGTACAGTAAAGTTGTATGAAATTTCATTGTTGCACTGTTTGTTATTCATTAATGCATTGTTTTTAGGGTTCCATACCCAAAGGGTAAAACGGAACCCTATTACTAAGACTCGTCTCTCCGGCTCTGTCTGTCTGTCTGAGTTGAGTTGAGTTGTGCCGAGTTGAGTTGAGTTGTGCTGAGTTGAGCTCAGTTACGTTGAGTTGAGCTGTGTTACGCTGAGTTGAGTTGAGTTGAGAAATTGTTAATAACCTTTTGCCGCAAAAGTCGCGGGATAACTTATCATTAACTTGAGTAGGTATATTTTATCACGGTAGGTACATTGGTAGTTGAAAGAAAAGTAGATTACGTACCTTGCTAAAGTGAGTAATTAATGCACTCGTGTTAATTTAGTGCCCTAGTATGCGCTCGGGCACCAACATAACCCTCGTGCATTAATAACTCACTTTGCGCTCGATGCAACAATCTACTATAAAAGAAGCTGAGGATAGTCAGTACCTGGCAATAAAGGTCAGTTGAACTTTATAAATCTAAATGAATCACCTCTATAGTTACGTTATTGTAGCATAAGTTCTTACAACAACTCTGTCTTTTTCCTCGCAAGTGGAAAAATGTCGTATGAAACGCGTATGCATTACACACTTGGCTCGCGCGATAAGGTGGCCAAATGTGCGCGGGAGGGAGGGCGCGGCGCGGGGTGACGGTGGCAGAGCGTTGGGATAACGTAGCGTATATTATAATAGTTTAGCGTGAATAAAATATAAGTAAAAATATTTTTAAGAACAAGCTTTGAATGAACTAAAAAGTTCTAAATAAAACTTACGTAAACATAGAACTTTAATATTTTCTTAAAAGCTTGAGGCTTATTTTTAATTTATACTAAGAAGGACATTTACGCCTCAAGCTTTTAACAAAATAATAGGTCTTTACCTATGAAATTTCCGTTCTGCAGTACTGGCCATTTCAAATCAAAATATTTTTTGTTTGGCTAAGAATTCTAATTTCAAATTAATTTTATTTTAAAAACATGGAATTCTTTTTTCAAAAGAAGTCATTTGTTTAATGATTAGTGTTACATTTTCATCGCATTTCAATCTTTTTCGTCATCATGGATACGTTAAAAATTCGAGTAATTATGGAATATGAGTACCGTCGTGGCAGCAACGCGGCACAAGCGGCACGCAACATCAACGACGTTTACGGAGCTAACACTACAAACCAACGCACTACCTGTTATTGGTTTGCTCGCTTCCGTTCTGGAAATTTCGACCTGAAAAATGAACCACGCGGTCGTCCGAAGACTTTGTCGACAATGACGAATTAAAGGCGATTGTGGAAGCTGATGATACACAATCTACGGCTGAATTAGCAGCAGCTTTCGACGTTAGCGACAAAACAATATTGGTCCATTTGCGTCAAATTGGCAAGGTAAAAAAGCTTGACAAATGGGTGCCCCACGAACTCAATGATCGCCAGCGCGAAGTACGCGTCGAGGCGTGCCTTGCACTGCTCAACAGACACACAAATGAAGGAATTTTGAACCGCATTGTTACCTGCGATGAAAAATGGATTCTGTTTGATAACCGCAAGCGCTCAGCAAGTTGGTTGGATCCTGGTCTGAACCAGGGTCCAAACAGTGCTCCTACCTAAACAATGCTCTAAACGAAAACTTACCCCTAGAAAAGTGATGGTCACTGTTTGGTAGTCTAGCGCCGGTGTGATTCATCACAGCTTCTTACCAAACGGGGTGAGCATTACTGCAGATGTGTACTGTGAAGAACTGAACACAATGATGGAGAAGCTGGCACATCTCCAACCAGCATTGGTCAATCGCTCGTCTCCGCTGCTCCTGCACGACAACGCGCGACCTCATACTGCACAGCAGACGGTCTCCAAGTTGCAGGAACTGGGGTTGGAAGGTCTCCGTCATCCGCCCTACTCACCAGACCTTGCGCCTACAGACTACTACTTTTTCCAGAATTTGGATAACTTCTTGGCGGGAAAAAAATTCAATACCCGAGAGGCAGTACAAAATGCCTTTGAAGAATTTGTTGCCTCCCGTCCAGCTGATTTCTTTAAGAAGGGCATCAATAAACTGCCACTGCGTTGGCAAAGATGCATTGATTGCATGGGTGATTACTTCGATTAATACAAATAAAAAATACATGAAAAAAAATCGTTTAAATTTTTTCATACAAAACGGCAATTTCATAGGTAAAGACCTAATATTAAAGTTCTATGTTTACGTAAGTTTTATTTAGAACTTTTTAGTTCATTCAAAGCTTGTTCTTAAAAATATTTTTGCTTATATTTTATTTTGTACTTTTTAGCATTAGAATTTGTCAACTGACCCTAGATATTGCCTTGGGCTATATATAGTTCTGGACAAGACAACGCCAAAGAGTCCAAACACGATGGTGCTATCTTGTTTGATTTAGGTTTTCCCATGGCCACCTTCTGGCTCCATCATCAGACCCTGAACACCAACTAGTGTCAATACATAACCAATGAGTCCAAACACGATGGTGCTAACTTGTTAGATTAAGGTTTTCCCATGGCCACCTTCTGGCTTCATCATCAGACCCTGATCACCACCTAGTATCAAGGCACTTGTCAATACATAACCAATGAGTCCAAACATGATGGTGCTATCTTGTTAGATTGAGGTTCTCCCATGGCCACCTTCAGGCTCCATCATCAGGCCCTGAACACCACCTAGTGTCAAAGCACTTGCCAATACATAACCAACGAGTCCAAACACGATAGTGATATCTTGTTTTATTGAAGAGTTCCCATGGCCACCTTCCGGCTCCATCATCAGACCCTGAACACCAGCTAGTGTCAAAGCACTTGTTAATACATGACCAATGAGTCCAAACACGATGGTGCTATCTTGTTTGATTTAGGTTTTCCCCTGGCCACCTTCCGGTTCCATCATCAGGCCCTGAACACCACCTAGTGTCAAAGCACTTGCCAGTACATAGCCAACGAGTCCAAACACGATAGTGCTATCTGGTTTCATTGAGGAGTTCCCATGGCCACCTTCCGGCTCCATCATCAGACCCTGAACACCAGCTATTGTCAAAGCACTTGTTAATACATGACCAATGAATCCAAACACGATGGTGCTATCTTGTTTGATTGAGGAGTTCCTATGTTCAACTTCCGGCCCCATCATCAGACCGGCAGCATGGTATCATTTTTTCAAAATGTCTCGGTAGTTGTATTATTATGCCAAGTTACAGTACAATCAGATGTCAGAAAGTCCTTGAAAAATGAATGACAATTGGTGTACTAGAAGCACATATGGCCACCTTCCGGCTCCATCATCAGACCTTGAACACCACCCAGTGTCAAAGCAAGTACTTTGACACTGGGTGGTGTTCAAGGTGTTCATTAATACGTAACCAATGAGTCCAAACACGATGGTGCTATCTTGTTTGATTGAGGAGTTCCTATGTCCAACTTCCTGCTCCATGGTATCATTTTTTCAAAATGTCTCGGTAGTTGTATACGTATGCCAAGTTTTAGCTCAATCGGATGCCAGGAAGTGCTTGAAAAATTTATGACAAAAGGAGTAACCGGAAAGACATACGAACAGAGCAAGCTAATATAAAGCTTGTAAAAATAAATAGAATAGTGTAATTTGAATCAAAATCATACAGCCAATTATTCCAACGTAAAAAGTGAAATTAGGAAGCAACAGTAAATTACTAGGAAAGAAATAAATAAGAGATACATATCGCCCTTTAATTATATTCATTTATAACATAGAAGGTAGGTTCTTACAATACAGTCACGAGCAATAATATGTAGACACTTAGCAACTTTTAAAAGTGATTTTCTCCTACTGTATTGATTGTAACTTTATGATATTACGAATATAGTATTTTGGAACCCCTATTATTATGATAAAATTATCATCTCAAAGTTACAATTTTAATTCCACGAGAAAATCGTTATTGAATTTTGCTGAGTGTATACATATTTTTGCTCGTGACTGTACACAAAAAATAATGATTCGAATACCTACTCACGTCATTAATAAAGTTATCACAGGCCTGAGGCCATGGGTATATGGGTACAACACTTAGGAATCTGAATTTTTGGTCACTATAACTTCTTTAGGAGCACAATTTTTTTTATACATTTGGGAAGAAATCACAGAGTTTATTATAAGGAAAATCTTGAAATTTAACACCGTGACTACCGCCACCCCACCAATGGCATGATGTAATCTCGTAAACTACTGGAGAATTTTTTTTATGCATTTAGCAACTTACATTTGCAGTTGGAGAGTTGACAGTTACCGTTTGTTCTTGGGATAAATAAAATTCTTCCCAACTACGGAACCCTTCACTGTGTGGTCAGAGTTATAGTTGTAAATAAAGAAAACTGAATTAAATGGAGGAGCTCGTGGCTAAGTAATAACACCCGCACGGGTCAATCCATCAGGTTAAGCTACGCGGGGTTGGTTCGTGGATGGGTGACCATCTTTACATATAGAGAATTCTCCGTGCCTCACGTTAAGCCGTTGGTCCCAGTTGTCATTCATGGATCTTTGACAGTCGTTACGGGTCGTCAGAAGCCCGAAAGTCTGACAACCAGTCTTACCAAGGGGAATCGGATTAGATTACAACCAGTTACTGGGTTGTGGAGGTCGACATAGTTGGGAAAAGGCTAGGCAGACTGATTTGGTTTAAAACCACGGCCACGTGGGCCGTGACACTGATTACGCATTACATTAAATATTAAGTTCGAAAGACTAATTGAAATCATTCAAAATTTATGTGATATGAATGACTCGCATAAATTACTTAACTACTTTTATTATAGGATTAGACAGAATAAAAAAATGTTAATATGCGTTTAGGCGCGTTAGGGCGCCCTTTGAATGAAACTCCGTCCAGTTGTGATATACGTGTATTCAATATAACACAGCACAGTATCCAGGTGACAACGGAACTAACCTATACACGAACTTATAATATATTTGGTTACACGTTCACAGAGTTTTAATAGGGTAACAATATAACTTTATATCCTCTGGTTTTAGTAGATTCCAATCACCGAACTTATTGAACCATAGATAGACTCCCTTTTTTTTACCAACCAGTGTTGTCAGGTTATGTAACGGTGGGAACCACAGATAATTAATTGGTTCGCCACACCACCCCCCCACGGAGAAATACAAGGTATACATACAGAAAAAATTAAATATAACAATACAAGAAAGAAAACTATAAATCTAGGATGTCCCTAAATTTAACCCGTCTGCCAGTTCTGGTGGTGACAGTGCCTGAAGGGGATGGAGTAGTTGTTGGCGTGGGGGGAGTTGGCTGTGTGCAGGGAGAAACTGGAACAGGAACTGAAACTGGTGGTGAGGAAACCAGTTCAGAGTCCAGATATGCTGGTTTAACACGGTCTATGCTGACGGTAGCCTCTCTTCCCTTGATATCCAAGGTAAGGGTTTTATCCCTTCTCCTCAAAATGCGGTATGGGCCAGTGTAAGGAGGTTGCAGAGGCCGTCGAACAGTGTCGTCGCGCAATAAAACATGTGTCGACGTAGCCAAATCTTTGAACACGAAGGTTGACGGTCGAGCGTGTCGGGAGGCTGGTATTGGACGTAACATTTCCATCCTGTTTCTCAACTCCGTGACGAAATCTGTGATGTCGTTTGAGCTTCTGGGTTCTTCTGCTTGCAAGATTAGTTCTCCCGGAAGTCGGAGAGGTTCGCCATAGACAAGCTCAGCAGACGAGGTATTCAGGTCCTCTTTGAGGGCAGTCCTCATGCCAAGGAGTACTAGTGGAAGTGCTTTGCTCCACGTTTGGGGATGACACATTAAAGAAGCTTTTAGTTGGCGGTGCATGCGTTCTACCATGCCATTTGCGCACGGGTGGTAACTGGTTGTGCGAATCCGCTTTGTTGCACACACGTTCATAAGGCGCCGAAACAAGGCGGATTCAAACTGACGACCCTGGTCGGTCGTCACGGTGCTTGGCACCCCGTAACGGGATATCCAACCAGTCACCAGCGTATCTGCCACTTCTTCCGCCGTGATAGATGTCATAGGCCACGCTTCGGGCCAGCGCGTATATCTGTCAACCGCGGTCAGACAATATGTGAAATTGTCTGAAGACGGCAGTGGTCCTATGATATCAATGTGGACATGACAGAATCTGTTTGATGCGATCGGAAAAGACATCAACGGTGCAGATGTGTGCCTGGTTACCTTGCTACGTTGGCACTTTAGGCATGACTTAGCCCATTTTCGGCAGTCGGTGTTAATATGTGGCCAGACGTACCGCTCAGTCACCAATCGTAAGGTTGCTCTCACGCCTGGGTGACTGAGATCATGCAGTCGATCGAAAGCTGCTCGACGGAAAGGTAAGGTGAGGTATGGGCGAGGTCTACCTGTCGACGTGTCGCAGAGTATGGAAGTGTTGGTTCCAGGAACAACGATTTTTTTCAATTTCAAAGAAGTAGATGAGCTCGCGTCTTTGATTTCCTCGTCTCTCTCTTGTGACTCTGCAAGGGCTTGGTAGTCCTCTTCCAATGAAATGGATTCAACCCGCGACATAGCATCTGCGACTACGTTGTCGGTGCCCTTAATATATCGTATGTCGGTGGTAAATTGGCTGATAAAAGTTAGTTGGTTGAGTTGTGTTGGTGGAAGCTTGTCGCGACGCTGCATGAAGGCATACACCAGGGGCTTATGGTCAGTAAAAACTGCTGCGTTTTGCACTTCTAGTATGTGCCGAAAATGTTGAACGCTCTCGTACACAGCTAGAAGTTCTCTATAATAAGCAGGCCATTGAGATTGTTTCTCGGTTAGCTTTTTGCTGAAATATGCGAGTGGTTGCCAGTTCTCATCGACTTTCTGCTGTAAACATGCACCTATGTGCATGCTGGACGCGTCGGTAAAAAGGCCTAAGGGAGCCTCACAATTTGGGTGTGATAATGTGGTAACATTAGCTAGGCTTTTCTTGCAGTCATCAAAGCATTGTTCGAGCTCGGGCGTCCATGGAAATGGTTTTGCGCCTTTGCTGTTAGTTGCAGCGACTGCGTCGATTAAAGGAGCCTGATACTTGGCGGCGTGGGGCAAAAATCTGCGGTAATAGTTTACCATGCCCAAGAACCTACGCACGCCTTGCACGGTCTTAGGGGGAGGGAAATCCACTAAAGCACGGATACGGTCTTCGGGGGGAAAAGTGCCTGCAGCATTAATACGGTAACCCAGAAACGTTACCTCGGCTGCCCCAAGTACACACTTCGCCGGGTTGATGACCACTCCATACTGGTGCAGTCGGTTAAACAAGAGTCTTAGGTGTTCAGCATGTTGCTGGGGGTCTCTCGAGTACACGAGGATATCATCGACGTATGCGAAACAGAAGTTAAATCCCCGCACAACTTCGTCTATGAACCTTTGAAATGTCTGTCCGGCATTTCTAAGGCCAAATGTCATGTAGGGGAATTCAAAGAGTCCAAAGGGTGTGATTATAGCTGTTTTGCAAATATCGTCCGAATTTACTGGAATTTGCTGATATGCTTTTACTAAATCTAGGGTACTGAAAACTGAGCATCCGGACAAGCTGTGGCCGAAATCTCCTATATGGCGGACAGGGTAGCAGTCCGGAATTGTGCGGGCGTTCAGTGCGCGGTAGTCACCGCATGGACGATAAGTCTCGTCTTTTTTAAGCGCGAGATGTAGCGGGGAGGACCATGAGCTGCTGGAAGGTCGAGCGGTGCCTACGCGAATCATCTCCTCGAATTCTTTGTGAGCAGCTCGAAGCTTAAGTGGGGCAAGGCGACGTGGTCGCGCTGTCACGGGTGGGCCATCGGTAGTTTTGATAAAGTGCACCGTAGTGTGCTTCACCACTTTGGGCGCGCCAGGAGGACGTGAAATGCTCGGGAACTCGGTCAAAATGTGCGAGTATGGTGAATCAGGAGATTGAATGAGTTTAATGCTGGGTTGATCGACTGACGAGAATTCGGTTTCTGCTGACAACCCTGTTTTACCGTCTCGCAACCTTCCATGACCACAGTCTGGTAAAAGGTGATAATGAGCCAGGAAGTCTGAACCAATTATTGGAGTTCCTACTTCTGCGACTATGAATTTCCATACAAAATCGCGTCTTAAACCTAAATTCAATTTTAGTTCGACCAGACCAAAAGTATTTATTTTAGTGCCATTGGCGGCTAAAAGTTCGTACGGAAGTGGCTGCTTTTTACCCTGGGAGAAACGTCTAGGTAGGCAAGAAAGATCGGATCCGGTGTCGATTAAAAATCGTCTGCCCGAATACCGATCGGTAACAAATAGACGGCGACTCGCTAGGGAGCAGTCAGTTGTCGCCACTACTGACTGCTGCTTGAGTTTCCCTGTGGTAGGGAAGCTGACCACGTGCACGGTTGTATGCACTTGGAAGCTTTCGCAGCGAATCGCCTGTGGTACCAGCATTGGCCGTTAGGAATGCGTGAGCGTGAACCTGAACGACTGCGGTTGTTTCTGTTATTACTTGTGGTGAGGCCCGTCACAAGCCGTGTCAGATCCGCTACTTGTTGTTGAAGCAACTTAAGTTGATCCTTGGTGTCATCACTAGATGATGATGCCCTACTTGCTGCGTGGACATTCATTGGTTGCGGACTGATTTCTTGCAGCTTATCAGCCAGCTCGCCCAAGTCCTCAAGGGATGAATGCTTTTGGGCAACTAAAATGCCTTGCATGTAATTAGGCAACCTATTCATCCAAATAGTTTGGAGGAGTTGCTCTGGGAAAGATGAACCAGCAAGAGTCCTAAGGTGACGCGAAAATGACGAGGGCTTCCTATCCCCTATCTCCTCTTTCTCAAGGAGCCTCCTAATTTTTTCTTCATAGGAATCTGAGAAACGAGAAATGAGAGCCTTCTTTAGACAAGTGTAAGGTTGATCCTTAGGTGGCTCGATGATGATGTCCTCAACTTCAGTTGCAGATTTTGTGTCGAGCTGGCTTACAGCGTAGTAATATTTAGTCAATTCCTTTGTGATGCCACTGATATGAAATTGTGCTTCTAGGCTTGCGAACCAGAGGCCGGGCTGGTCAGGCCAGAAAGGGGGAACGCGTATGGACACTCTATTGACTAATACAGGTTGAGATGTGGAAGGGGGGTCGACAGACTGTTCACCACCAGTTCCAGGTTTAGGATCAAGGAAAATCTCCTGGCCCTCATTTGCCATTGCGTTACTATACAATTTATATTTAACTTGCACACAAAAACACACTATGAATAGGAATACAGCATAAATTATACAGTGTTGGCACAGCAGCAAAATCTAAGAGTTAAATATTTATTATGAGAAAACACATTCATAATAAAGAGCACATAATAAAAATTATACATGCAACACACGGGCAATAAAATGCAAACTTTTAGTGTAAATAGTAAAAAAAAATATAAACAATTCAACAAAACTCCTTTTTAAATTTTGTTATTTGTATTGCCACCATGCCATGGCATGCAAGTGCCCCAAAGCAATAACTATACCGGAATATTAACCAACATCAATACAAGTAGAATGCAGAAAAAGTAAAGAGGAGAAATACAATAAAATGTTGTTATTGTTGGAACATTCAGTTTAGGTTTAAAACACTTATTGTTCATAAACAAGTATTTGATGCACAGACTTAGTAGATTTGAGGTAAGTTGTAGGAATGTCCACCCATGCAAAAAGATGAGAAAAAAAAACTTACAGGCTTTTGTTGTCACACTATTGAAATACGGAACACACTTTTACGTTTTTAGTGACACTGGAACGCAGCCGGTTGACGTTTGAAGTTTGCAGAACGTGATGACAGGAGACATATGACAGGCGCTGTCAGGTGTCAAGCTTCGCGCGCTAACTGATTGAAGTTTCCTTAGAAAACCGCACAAGAAAAAATGGCACTGCTGTCGCGGGATTAGATGATTTTTCTTGTTTCAGGTCAATAAAGTTCAAATACGGCGTAATTTGGCACAGAAAGTATGCACAACTGAACACTATTTCGTTAGTTAATGTACCAATAGCACGAATGTTCGATTTTCGTAAGTAAACTCGCGTAATGGCGACGAGTAGGTACAGACTTGGATCTGATCAGGAAGAAACCGCTGCCCGGGATAAGTGTAGGCTCGTTGCACTTCACAATACTGGATTCTAGTTCTTCTTTTTACGTTGTGATGTTTTTCTATCGTCGGGGTCACCAATTTAGGCGCGTTAGGGCGCCCTTTGAATGAAACTCCGTCCAGTTGTGATATACGTGTATTCAATATAACACAGCACAGTATCCAGGTGACAACGGAACTAACCTATACACGAACTTATAATATATTTGGTTACACGTTCACAGAGTTTTAATAGGGTAACAATATAACTTTATATCCTCTGGTTTTAGTAGATTCCAATCACCGAACTTATTGAACCATAGATAGACTCCCTTTTTTTTACCAACCAGTGTTGTCAGGTTATGTAACGGTGGGAACCACAGATAATTAATTGGTTCGCCACATGCGTATTTATTAAAATATACATTAAAAATAACTTGAAGTAGTAGATATAATTGAGAATAGATAAGTTTTAAAGCTCTCCTCTCTGCTACTATTGTGCTGTAAATGTTAAGTTATGAATGAGTCACATAAATTACTTAACTACTTTTATTATAGGATTAGACAGAATAAAAAAATGTTAATATGCGTATTTATTAAAATATACATTAAAAATAAGTTGAAGTATAGATATAATTGAGAATAGATAAGTTTTAAAGCTCTCCTCTCTGCTACTATTGTGCTGTAAATGTTAAGTTATGAATGACTCACATAAATTACTTAACTACTTTTATTATAGGATTAGACAGAATAAAAAAATGTTAATATGCGTATTTATTAAAATATACATTAAAAATAAGTTGAAGTATAGATATAATTGAGAATAGATAAGTTTTAAAGCTCTCCTCTCTGCTACTATTGTGCTGTAAATGTTAAGTTAGTAACATTGTGGAATGCAATAAATGATTCAGTTTATCAGCAAAAAGACGGATGTGATACCAATTTTTTTTTCTGATTTTGAACTACATATAATAAGTTTTAATGTCATAGGTTCGAGGCGATGAAGCGCAACCTGCGTCCGTACAAGTTTTTTGGTCTGTGTCGCAACTACGTACAGCCGCACTCGGACGCCGAGCGTCGCCAGGACCACCCGCAGCACTACCTCTGACTCATGTGACTAGCTGCCGGGTTCTACTGAAGGAAACAACAGTCACGCGTCACGACTCCAGCGAAGTACACGAGTGCTGCGGGAGTGATAAACGCATTTTTAGCAATGATCTTGTAACTCTTAGATGCGCTTACACGGCCAAATGCGCAACTCTTGGAAATTGTGGTTAATAATGACATTTCGGTTGTATACAAATTGGCCAGAATGGCGGACTTAACCGTGTAAGCGCACTATTGCATTAACACTTCATTCGCTTACTACTCTGTGCTAAAGGAAGTACCTATAGTATATAAATAGCCGCGGTTCTGTGTCGAACTACGGGAAAACAGTGCAGTGAAAAATAAATATCTAAAAAATGCACATTATTAGATTTTCAACGCTCGGCTCAGCGCCGAAAGTTGAAATTCCAACAGTGTCACGCAGTCATTTAAGTGTCGCTTAGTGTTAGTGAAAACTGGCATTACTTCGCTCGTAGTTTTAGGCAACTCCTTTTAAGTTTGAATTATAGTCGAATATTAGATATTCGATGTTGTATAAAACGTGAGGTGTCTTCGTGTTCCTTACTTACTTATCACACGAGTGATGTCGCACAACTTGTTTTCCTAACCGATTAAGACTAATTTTGACAGTTCAACAACATTCATTGCGTTATTTACTTTGTTGAGCAGATATTTTTTTCGAATTTATGAAGCAATGGATTAGACATTTGATTCAAACCAATTCAGATTGTGATTGATCGTGTATTACGCAATTAGGGTGCAGGTTGGATTGTTAAAGTAATGGTATGTACTTTAATCGTCTGTAGTCAACAGAAAGACGGTCTTAAGGCTACGCTAGTCGGTCATTCATCCATACAAACATAGTACCTATGGTGATTTTTCGTCTGTTTGACAGTAAAACTAAAACTATATCAATTTGTCTTGTCATTATCTAGCCCTGTACGCAAGCATAATTGGAAAAAATAATTTGTTTGGAAGTAATGAGCGTCGAAACATCCAGATTTCAACACTAATTTTAAATCATCTTTGAGCGTAAATAAATAACTTATGTAGTATAAAAATGGCAAAATAGAAACCGTACAGGGATAGACAATTTATTCAAAACTTCTTTAAAAAAACAGTTTGGATAAAATTATCTACCAGATCAATTAACCAGGAAACAGATGAGTTAATCGGAAATCCTGTTTCACTTAGGTGTAAGGGTAAGGGCAAGATGATGAAGAAGTCCGTCACTTATCAGGAGGTGAAACAGGCCAACACGTTCTGTAACAGTAATGTTTGATAAATTATAATGTCTATCAATTTCAGCATCAAAAACAATGTTTTTGATGCTGAAATTGAAAATAAAATAAAATCATGGTCGTGAATCATGATGTTGCGTAAATAAGTGTAATTTCTTTATTATAACTTTCTGTTATAGTCCGCGCGCGAAGTCTGGTGACCGCCTGAGGTATGTGAGCGGTGAGGCGCGGGATTGCATTGACGACAGGCAGTTAGCAGCCGACGTCTACCTCCTGCGCGACACCGAGCATACCTCAGGCGGTGACTAGCAGTCGCGCGCGGACTACACCTAACAATATACAATTAAGGTCAATAAAGTATTTTGTTGATATAAGTATTTCATTTATTTAACAGCGTCTGAGTCGTGGAAAAAGATATGGAATAATAAAAGCTGAAATCAAAAACACAATAATATGCTGTTTTCTTATTCTTTGCAAATCAATGATATTATATCATTGTTGCAAATACAATTTTATTTTCAAAATTTTCTCAACGGCACGTCCACACTACACGCGCGCATGTTGCGAACGGCTCGCGTGCACATATCCACGCCTGCGCAATTGAAGCTCACGCGCACGAACCGTGCAGTGAAGGTTTTTTATTTTACCACTTTGTCGGCGTAATTTATAAGTATTCTCATTCCAAATTACAGCTTTCTAGTACTAAGAGTCTCTGAGCTAACCCGCGGACAGACAGAGAGACAGACGGACTTGGCGAAACTATAAGGGTTCCTTATTGACTACGGAACCCTAAAAAAGAAAAGCTCAATACCTTTTCTTTTTTTTAGTTTATTTTTTTGCACATGATAAAGGTAAATAAATTCATACACTTAAGTATTTTATTTATTACATGTGCAAAATATAATACACGCGTCCACAAAATCAACGTCTATCCTGTTGTCTATTTGATAACTACGAAGCGAACGTGCTGCAAAGCATGTCTGCCAGGTAAAGCAAACATCATGGGCCTTACCACAAAAACTTAGAGACTTGTTCAATGCGTGTTTAGTGTCAGTTTTATGTCAAACTCCATACAGAAATGTCATGTTTAAAAGGTGAAAAAAGGTTTTGTGGTAATAAGGCATGTGTTCAAATGTGTGAGCAAAGTAAGTCTTTATTCAAATATCTGTCCGTGTCTGGCGCCCGCAAAAGAACTATGACGATCACGTGTATCCGCTGCGAGGCGCTGCGCCGGCGCCGAGCTCTCTCTGTGACTGCAGCTTCTTCTTTACATTCCGTTTGATTTGCTGTTTTCCTATAAGCAATACGCAATTTTTCAAATTTCATTTCGTTTATTTATTTATACAAAAGGACACGTTTACAATAAATACAATAACAATTTAAAAAAAAATAGAGCACAGTTGCATATTTGCCTGAACTAGGTCAAACCTGTGCTTCAGACTAGAAAGTGCATAAATACTTATTACCCGACTACGGCGAAGAAAAAGGAGGGTTATGATTTTGACCGGTATGTATGTATGTATGTTCATCTGTTCCCTCCTATCTTCCAAACCACTTATCACAATTTGACAAATGAGGTATCGTTAGAAGCGCCGTGATTGTCCGCTGGTTATAGGTTATGTGTTTAATCGTACCATGTTGGGTATTAAATGATAGGGCTTAATGAGCACATTTCAAAAATATATATATTACCCCAAAAGAATTAAAAAAACTAAAACCCAACTACGACTTAAAAGGTATAAACAAGACACCACAGACAGACAAATTAAAAATCCGGAGTCACACGTAATCTGTTCGATTTATGGGGCTAACACGTGTGACTCCGGATTTTTAATTTGTCTGTCTGTGGTGTCTTGTTTATACCTTTTAAGTCGTAGTTGGGTTTTAGTTTTTATTACTTGATTTTTTTTAAATAAATTAACAATGAAATTATATAAAAGGGTGGCGCATAAGTCAGGAAGGGGTTACGAGTTCACGACTACTTAAAATGTTGTTTACTATTTTTAATTGTTATCGATACATATTAAATGCTGTGTCCTGAATGACTGACTGACGAATCAACGCACAGCCTAAACCGCTGATCGTAGAGACCTGAAACTTAGAGGGTGTGTCTTTGTATGACGTAGGCATCCGATAACAAAGCATTTTCCGAAATTCTATCCCTAAGGGGTGAAAAACGGGGGCAAAGATTGTATGAAAAATCTTATTCCTTGAGTTCATAGACTAGAAACTTGGCAAGAATACTAATCTAAGTAAATGATAATGTTTATCATTTTTAGTTTTTTCTAAACTACCCCCTAAAAGGGGATTGGGGTGTGTCAAAGTTTGTATGGAAGAATTTTAACGCGCGGTCCAATTAACTCGTAACTCAGTATTTATACCTTAAAACCAAAAATAAAGAACAATGTGTACCAGGGTCTTTGAAAAATTTACCCCTAACGGGGTGAAAAGGGTTCGTCTATATCGCAGCTCAAACCACTGAATGGATTGGGCTGAAATTTGGCACACGGACATTTATTAGGACGTAGACCACTAAGAAAGGGATTTTGGAAATTCAACCTATACAGGGGTGAAAAGGGGGGAAAAATATTATTCCTTGTGTTAATAGACTTGAAACTTGGCACGAATACTTATCTAAGTAAATGTTTGTAATTTTAAACTACCCCCTAAACGGGGATTTAATTTTCGAAAACTATATTTCTAAGGGGGTGAAAGTTTTTAGAGGAAAGTACGATATCCACGCGGACGAAGTCGCGAGCAAAGTGCTATCAACTAATATTATAAAGTGCTATCAACTAATATTATAAAATGCTATCAACTAATATTATAAAGTGCTATCAACTAATATTATAAAGTGCTATCAACTAATATTATAAAGTGCTATCAACTAATATTATAAAGTGCTATCAACTAATATTATAAAGTGCTATCAACTAATATTATAAAGTGCTATCAACTAATATTATAAAGTGCTATCAACTAATATTATAAAGTGCTATCAACTAATATTATAAAGTGCTATCAACTAATATTATAAAGTGCTATCAACTAATATTATAAAGTGCTATCAACTAATATTATAAAGTGCTATCAACTAATATTATAAAGTGCTATCAACTAATATTATAAAGTGCTATCAACTAATATTATAAAGTGCTATCAACTAATATTATAAAGTGCTATCAACTAATATTATAAAGTGCTATCAACTAATATTATAAAGTGCTATCAACTAATATTATAAATGTGACAGTGAGTTTGTTTGTTACGCTTTCACGCTAAAACAGCTGAATGGATTTGGATGAAATTTCGCACTGAGGCTACATTTCATCCAGGATCGCTGACGAAGTCGCGGGCAACAGCTAGTTAGATAATAAAATTAAACTCATGGAGATATTTAAGAGTTAGCTTGTAAATATTACATCACGTAAAAGACCACCATTTACTGCCTCACAAAGATGGGCTCTTTCGAGAGCACTTCTCATTACTTTCCTCAGAACATGAGGAGTTAACAACCGCATTTCAGCTCGGATGTTCGCCTTCGCTTCTCGATTATCCCGGGTTTATCAATGTACACCTTGTCTTTTAAATAAACCCATAGAAAATAATCTGGCGTAGTTAAATCCAGGGCATGTTCGGGCCAGTGCCGCCAGTGAAATGTTGAAAACGAAAGTCTGCCTTAAGACAGTCATTGTGGCTCGAGCCGGATGCGGTGTGGCTCCATCTTCTTGGAACCATATCTCTGGACTAAAGACAAGATATGGCGCAAAAAAAAATCAATAAAATTCCAAAATCTAAAGCCAGCGATCCACAGTTCCAGCAATGTTGTCGTCATCTTCAAATAAAAAGGGCAATTATAACTTTAATTACGGAAGTCGTCGTCTTTTCTTTTCAATTTTCGTTTTTTGCAACCGACTTCCAAATTTAAAGATATTTTTCACGTTTTAGTGTTTTTTTTTTGTAATTCGGTTTGTTTTTTTTTTGTAAAAAGTTTTTATTTTTCACTTTTTAGTTCTGGTACCTACCCTACACAAATTCGAATACCTGCTAGTAAATAACAGTGACGGAGTCACTTAAAACATCGTCTAGATAATTATTAAGTGGGAAAAATACGTAATATAAAAGCTAACTCAAAAACTAAGCAAGCCAAGTTTATAAAATTCATATCGGACCACCTCTGATGCACGACCTACCAAACAAAAAAAGAATCATCAAAATCGATTCATAATTTTATTGGCGGAGTAATCGCGTAACATAGGTACATACAAAAAAAAAACACAGACGAATATTGACAACCTCCTCCTTTTTGAAGAAGTCGGTCAAAAAATAGAGTGGGAAATCATCAAATGACTTCTCCCGCTCTGGACGGAGCGGGAGGGCGTGTCAGACTTACTGACTAAAACCCATCCGTGTTCCTTCAGTTGCCTGATGCCAAGGGTCCCGGTATCCCTTTCGGACTTTCCCGCAACCGTGGCAGGCATCAGCTCTAGCGGACCCAATAATCCTTTTTACCCGACTGTCCCAGAAGGAGGGTAATGTTTTTGGTGTAACTGCGCACCGAACTGATAGGGTGTGCAATTCTTGCTGGTGGACTTCTCTTGTATTCTCCGTACCCCAATTTCTGCAATTTTGTTTGTTAATGAAGCCGTTCAAAGTAAAATGAGCTTCGACTCCAGGAAAATCATTGCTGTAAGTCACACTCACACTGTGTAATTTTGCTTCAATTGCGGTCACCTATATTTTATCCCTTCATCCTATATATCCAGCGAAGAACTAAAACTTCTGGGAAGGAACCATGACTTTATTATTTTTAGTTTAGAAGTTATTTGAAAACTTGAGAAAACTCCATGGAAACCATAGAAATGCATTATTTCGTCTCAAATATATGATTTTGCAATTGTTATAGATGAGGTCTTAAAAAGGACTATTATATTTACTACATTAGTGTTTTTTTTTTTTTTTAATAATCGTAAATAGAAGAAAAAATTAAGTTTTTTTCAAAAAATTATAAATATTTTTATTTGTTGAGTCTCATTGTATCCGCATTTCTTTTTAACATGAATAGTTTAATATTATAATACGCTATATTTAAAAAAAAAAACAGGTTTGGATAATGCGGGACTTCTGAGTTATTATTTTTTTTGTTTTTGAGGTTAGGGCTGTCACCTTTGTACTTTACTGTAAATATTCTTGGATAACTTTGAATGGCAAATGGCAATTATATTTAACCTTAATTGACGGCAAGGTATTTAACGCGATTACGGATACTAAATCACAATTACGATGCGCGTGTTGCGATGCCACATGTACATAATTTAATAAACTGCATAAGATTTCGGGGAGGCCAGTTAATCCGGAAGCGCTAAAATATGGTCTAAGCCCGTTGCACGCATGGATTAGAATTTTTGAGTTTCTTCTTCATTTAGGATACAAAAATGACCCAGCAGTGCGAAAATGGAGAGTCTCAAAAAAATCGATTGAGGCCAAGATTGTTGAGGAGCGGAAAACAAGAATCCAAGCTGAAATTTATACTAAAATGTCTTTGGCAGTCGATGTCGTACGTCCGAATTCAGGAACATCCAATGACGGAAACACAGCCCGCACTGCATTGTCGGACTTACATAGAAAAACATTTGCGAACATTCTAGGCGTCGAAGAATGGCTTGTAGACGATTTACATGTTATATTAGTAGCGTTGTCAAGTAATTTTGAAATAGATCATGAAAAGTTTCACGAATTTTGTGCGAATTTCGCTGCAAAATATGTAGAAAAATACGAGTGGTGCTACATGTCAGTTACACTCCACAAAATATTAGGTCACGGAAGTCAAATTATAAAGTCTAGTCCGTTACCAATTGGTATGCTGAGTGAGCAAGCTTCAGAATCTCGTAACAAATTCTGGCGTTATGATAGGGAACACCATACGAGAAAATTAAACCGGAAGACAACTGTGCTTGACCTATTTCACCGAGCTTTAGAATCTTCTGATCCATTTCTATCCATGATGTCACTCGGTAGTCGCCAAAAAAATAACAAGCGTTTAGTTCTACATGAAAAAGTTCTTTGGCTTTTAAAACCATCAACGGAAAATGTTCTGAATCACGAGGACTTACTTGAAGAAACTAAAGATGGTGAAAATGTTATTTTACCATCTGAAGAAGTTTTAATATCTTCGGATGTTGAAGAGTAAAGAAAATTAACGACTTAAACATTAATAATTTTATTTAATAAATACATCTTTCCATTTGAATACAATAAAATAAATAGGTACATACGATTTGACAACCCTATTTCCATAGAAAGTCTGTGGAAACTTTAGAAATTTAATATTTCCGAAGTCCCACTGTTAACTTATTTGCTTTTTATTTTGTGTTATTAATAACTATATTATGCATGCTCAGAATTAAAATCAGATACGGAATCGATAGGAATACGGAGAAAACCGCAATTTAGTGAAAAATGAAAAAAAAACGATTTCTCTTTGTACATCTTAAATACAATACCTAAACTTTGTATGGAGTTAGATATTGTATTGTTACTGTAATAAAACAATGATCTATGTAAATCATATTATTATTTTGAAATGTACAAATAAAAACAGTTTTTTGCTGACGTCAGCAAAAGTTTAAATAACTTCTAAACTAAACATAATAAAGTCATGGTTCCTTCCCAGAAGTTTTAGTTCTTCGCTGGATATATAGGATGAAGGGATAAAATATAGGTGACCGCAATTGAAGCAAAATTACACAGTGTGCACTGGTGTTACAACCTGGTTTGACCACGAGTCCGCCACCCTTCATCACTCATTATCAAATAAGTAACGAAATCATTACTTTCTATCATTTAAATTTCTATTCATTTGGTAATAACAAAAGTAGATATTTTCCAGTGGCGGATTTGCAGTCTTGGCCGCTCTAGGCCCCAGGCCATGTGCCGCCTCTTTTTCAGCACCCATCATATAGACTAGGTACATAATCCTGTGGCAATAAACGAAAATTGACAAGCAAAGACACCGACTATCGAAATTTAAAGTTATTTTTCACTTTTTTTGGAAGTCGACTGTTTTTTTTTTTTTTTTTTTGTAATTGTATAAATAGTTTTGGTTAATACTGCCCACCTGAGCAGTACAGTAATAGACATTTGGTTCGTTTTGAGTTAAATTAATACTCTGAATCGCCATTTTACTAGCTATCAGTCGAAAAACACTTTTTTTTGTAGCGCTGCTAAAGAATTTTTTTTCGGATGCAGTAACAGCTAAAATATCACAGATTTGTTAAAATATTCAATTTTTACCAGCTACACCGCAGTAAAATTAATACTGCACAAGATTTTTCTCTGTTTCCCAACTAAACTGCAGTATTTTATCATATTTTGTGGCATTTAATATAGTAGTTTGTTCTAGAAGATTAAAGAAAATATATTTTATTTACATTCCTAATTAAAGTGCAGTATTAACATTACTTATTGTACACTTGTGGGAGATTTTGTAATCTCATAGGAAAGTCTACCTATTTCTGTAGGTACAAACGAAATACTTGAACTTGATGTAGACGAGTAAAATTATAGTAGATGTCAGTGCAAATGTTATATTTAAAATCCCGTCGTGACTTTTCCGCCACCCAGTAGTAAGTAGGTATGACATGTAGCAACAGAACCGCCAATCAAAAATCGCAAAGTACGCCCTCAGACTCGGAGGAGCGACACTCTTGGCAGGGTGGCCGGTAGCACCTGCGTGAGGGTTGTCTAGTTGATGGGCGTGCGACTGGAGGAGTCTATGTCCAGCAGTGGAGTGTTCAAGGCTCATGAAGACGACATAATATAATATGTGAAATAGCAACGGTACCCTGTGCTGCAAGATGTGTTGTCTCTCTGGCCCTGGGAGATGCGTGCGGCAGGTCGCGGCGCAGGATGGTGCGTAGCGTGGTGCGCGGCACCCGCAGCTGCAGCGCGCGCGCCCGCAGCGATAGAGCCGGCGCCGCGCGCATCGACGCCGCCACCTCCTCCATACACGCGCGTCTACACAGATATATATTCTGGTCCTGCTTGGTCATTTTATCAAAAATAAAATTTGAGACAGAAGAACAGAGACATATCAGAATAAACGCGAAGAAAGGATCTACCTAATTTCATACAGCCTAAGCTTAATGTCGTTAAACATGCCTCAAGAATGCAATCAGTAAATATGTACAATAAATTGCCTGTACAATTAAAAACTATGAATCCAAATTAATTCAAGAGAAAATTTAAGTCATTGTTATTGAAGAAATGTTATTACAGCATTGAAGAGTTTCTCAAAGATAAATAGTACTTAGTTCGAACTAATTTATGTGATTATATTTTAATACTTTAACCAACATTCTATCATGCAAAACATTACATCTTAATGAATTTTTCTTTCAACTACATAATAATTTTATCATTAATCACTACAAAACCGATCCCAAAGGACGTATTTTTTGCTTAGAACCAAAACAGTGCAGTAAAATTATATGAAATTTCATTGTTGCACTGTTTTGCAGTGCAACAATGAAATTTCACATACAACTTTACTGCACTGTTTTGGTTCTAAGCAAAAAATACGTCCTTTGGGATCGGTTTTGTAGTTTTAATTTAGGGTTCCATACCAAAAGGGTAAAACGGGACCCTGTTACTAAGGCTCGTCTCTCCGGCTCTGTTTGAGTTGAGTTACTTGAGTTGACCTGACTTGACCTGACGACCTGACTAGACCTGACTTGGCCTGACTTGAACTGACTGGTTAATACAAATGGATAAATATCGTTTAAAATGACCTTACTTGACCTGACTAGACCTGACTTGGCCTGACTTGACCTGACTGGTTAATAGAAATGGATAAATACCGTTTAAAATGATCTGACTTGGCCTGACTAGACCTGACTTGGCCTGACTAGACCTGATTTGGCCTGACTTGACCTGACTGGTTAATACAAATGGATAAATACCGTTTAAAATGACCTAACTTGACCTGACTTGAGTTGAGTACATTGGTAGTTGAAAGAAAAGTAGATTACGCACCTTGCTAAAGTGAGTAATTGATGCACTCGTGTTATATATACAATACTTACAAAATTTATTGAATTTACAATTTTTTTTTTTTTTAATTATACACAATATAAAATTATATTTTATGGAATTAAATTTATATTGATTTTGAAATAAGTTAAATTATTATAATTAATATTAATTTTTCCTGGCTTTACGATGATTGTTTAAATTTTAGTGTTACATTTATTGTTAAAACGACTACGTGTATTATTATTCGTGTATTTATTGTTAAAACCAGTGTTCGACACAAATATAAATTTCTTGAAGAAATAAATAAATAAAATAAATATAAATTGATGAACACAAAAAAAAAACACTAAAATAGAACCTCCTCCTTTTTGGAAGTCGCTTAAAAAGTGAAAAATAACTTTAATTTCGGAAGTCGCTGTTTGCTTTTCAACTATCGTTTTCTCCCACCGACTTCCGAAATTAAAGTTATTTTTCACTTTTCTTGTGTTTTTTTTTTTGGACGACGGTTGTTTTTTTTTTGTAAGTAAAAAGTTTTTATTTTTTTACTTTTTAGTTGTGGTACCTAACCCACACAAATTCGAATAC
This sequence comes from Lithophane semibrunnea, assembly GCA_947363905.1. Taxonomy (NCBI): domain Eukaryota; kingdom Metazoa; phylum Arthropoda; class Insecta; order Lepidoptera; family Noctuidae; genus Lithophane; species Lithophane semibrunnea. Next base: position 17,735,159 of record OX376199.1, on the reverse strand, counting down.
CAATACAAAAAAAAAACATATAGACGAATTGAGAACCTCCTTTTCGAAGAAGTTAGTTAAAAAACAATAAAGAACCATCATTACTATGTTAGATGAAGAGCATGTTACCTGTACTGCTCTGTAAAAAACGGTAGGGAGTTGTTTTTACCCGACTGCCCCAGAAGGAGGGTAATGTTTTTCGAGAGTATGTACGTACGTATGTATGTTTGTATGTATGTATGTCTATTTGTATTTGGCGGGGATCAAACCAATAACCTGAAATATGGTGTAACTTTTGTTGGTTCCCCGCCTGTAATACCAAAATTCTACAGATTATAATGCTTGTTTTTCTCTTTTAAGTTATTCGTTTTTGCAGGCGGGGTTTTTGTTTTTTAAATAATTTGTTTTATTCAGACAAAGTCATTAGAAAGTTGCTTTATTTCTGTTTGTCAGAAGCAGGATAATTCTGCTTTTAAATTTCCGACCTAACATTATTAATTGCTATTGTATAATCTACTCAGAGTAATAGTATGATGAGTGCAGACCTGTTGACGGGGCGACCAGCTCGGGGAGCATCGTGTACACTCCCTGTGGAGAACAGTTTGCGTTCCCACGCTAACAGAGTGTTCTTAGCCGGAGGGTCCCCGCCGAATCTCTGCCTGAAGTCATACTTTATCTGAATCAAACAAAGACTTAGGTATTATTTTACAATCTGTACATAGAGTAAATAATTTTATTTAAGTAAAATAATCAAATCATATACACTTGGGAGCAAATAAATCGAGCCACTTCCTTTTTTTACGCATTGTGGTTATTATTTTTAGTATTATGGAACGCATCGATTCGAAAGATATATCGCCTAAAAGGTTGTTTAATAGCCTTTACAATGAAGGTAAATTATTGAATAATAACCTTATTGAATGATAAATTATTGGCTCTGAAAGAAAAATGGTAACGTTGTTAGAAAATTTAGTAGGCTTAGAACAGTCCAGAAAAACAATTGAAAACTAAATAGCTGGTATTACCCCCCCCCCCCCCCCCCGTGTCCTGATGCATTCTTGTAGTCTTTAAGTCATCGATCTGATCAGCGTTACGATGAAATATTGTGGTATGTTCTCCCACTCTTCAAGCACAGCGACTTTAAGCTCGGGAATGGATGAAACAGCGGGAACCCTGGCTCGGACTCTCCGTTTTAGCTCGTCCCATAGGTGTTCGATCGGGTTCAAATCCGGGCTTCGGGCTGGCCACACCATTTATTTAATCCCGATCGCCGATAAGTACTCCGTAACGATCCGCGCGGTATGAGGTCTCGCATTGTCATGGATAAACAAGAAATTTTCTCCGATAAAACCAGCATCCGGCATTACGTGGTCTACGAGAATGTCAATTATGTATCGGTCAGCTGTTAATCCACGTCTATCACTTCCATCGTTGACGGGGTTGACGAAGACAAGTTCCGTTTTTCCGTCTAGAGAAATTCCTCCCCACACCATACAAGAATCACCGCCAAAATTTACAGTTTCTCGAATGCAACATTGGGCAAATCTTTCACCAGATCGTCTATACACTCGGTTTCTCCCGTCATTGCTAAAAAGACAGATTCTTGACTCGTCAGAAAACAAAACTGACCTCCAGTCTTCTAAAGTCCAATTCATGTGTTCTCGAGCAAACTCCAGGCGAGATCGGCGGTGAGCTACAGTTAATTTTGGGCCAGTTGCCGGTTTCTTTGATGTTTAATTTTGTTCCTTTAGTCTTCTTCTCACTATCCACCTCCTGATTTCAACACCTCGTACGTCACGTAACGCGCTAGCTGTAGCTGAACAACATTAAGACCCCGGTCGCGCAACGAACTGGTTGCAATAAAGCGGTCGTCACGTTCTATAGTTGCCCGTGGTCTGCCGGTTCCAGGTTGCCGAACAAAAGCACCAGTCTCCAGATACCTGCGGTATACCCGCTGTACTTTTGAACGACTCAAATGAAGTCTACGTGCCACTTCACGTTGCCCGTGTCCAGCCTCAAGTAAAGCTACAACTTGGGCAGCTTCCGTCGGTGTAGTATCCATTTTATCAGGCTATTTGATTTCACAGACACAGATACAGTCAACAATAACACGTCAATATGGGTATAATTTACAAAAACCACCAATATAACCTTTTTTTTAATGGAGTACAATCAAAATGTCATAAGCAAATTAAATGCGATAATTTTATTATACCCTTTAAACTTTTGAAAACTAACTACCCTCATTGTAAAGGCTATTAAACAACCTTTTAGGCGATATATCTCTCGAATCGATGCGTTCCATAATACTAAAATTAATAACCAGAATGCGTGAAAAAGGAAGTGGCTCGATTTATTTGCTCCCAAGTGTAATTGTTTGGTTATCATAAAATAACTCTGGTAGCACTGAAATCTAACATCAATGGTGTCATGTGTACAAAATGTAAAAATGTACTCTTTGATGCTATCATGGCGTTCTGTTGTTTTGTGGAGACGCTTATCGCATTTTAAGTTCACTCTATAAACAGATTGTAAAACTTTTAATAAAATTATTTAAAAATAATCTAAAAGCTAAAAATATTTTTATGATACTAATTTTACTTGTAGTTGGTGAATTAGTTTCCAACCATCTTTAACATTTTCATCTTTTGGTAATTGAAAAAAAGGGACTAACGCCTCAGTTCGGCTATCTCTCTCGACTCGTTTTGCCTCGGCTAAGATAGCCTAACAAAAGAAAACCTAAGATCATGAAGTTATGGTTCATTTTTGAATGATACGATTTTAGAAATAGAAATATCATTTATTTGCTAAAAACATGGTATAAAAGATGGTAATGTTAATAATGTGAACAAACATGTTTTGCTTAAGGACGCATAAACATTTTTCTCCAAATATCACTGTTTTTTCAGTACCCTTTACAGGGATTAGAAATCACGACTGCGAGGATATCATGGTCTCAAATTAAAGATAATTTATTCATCTCCAGAATGCCCTCATAAAATGGTATACCCTGATACTAAATTTTCTCACAAATACGTTTTCACCACCACAATAATCGCACAAAATTGAAAGAATATGGGGTCTGAATAGGAACCCGTATATCTAGACCAATACATATTTTTGACTTCAAAATAATAAGAAATTGTGGCTTATATAGTCCTTAATACGTACAGTAAATATTACGTACCTAAATAAATAACTTTTTCATTTATGAGAAAAATAAAGAACACTTTCAAAGGAGAATGACCAGGAATGTAGGGCACCCTGTACCAAGCGAAAAGTCCGCCTGTCACAACCAAACCTAGTGTATTTAGAGGAGAATTAAATGCTCTTCTTATATTGTTAACTTTTTTTTACATGGATTCCCGCAATTCGTATTTATTAACCATTTATCTACTTCATATTTTGAGGTTAAGTTCGAGAAAGTGACAGGCTCGAAATGGGGAAGTTGATGACAAATGAAGCGGTACCTAATATCGGTTGTTTTTTATTCTTGATTTGGCGCTTGTTTCCTGATGGATGATTATACAATACATCACTGATAGTCAATAATAATTCTTGGTGTCAGGTTTTATATATAATGATAATGGATATCAATAATCATGTAGGTAGGTACTCAGTATGTGCAGCTGGTAGTCTGAATAAGTAATCAATTTAGTACTGTGTTTACTGATTCCTAATATCTTGAAACCTTAACATAACAGCAGGCCTGTTTTCCCAGAAGAGTTAGGCAGAGTTGTATTTACTATAGAGTACACCCACTTCTCGAACTTCACATGTTAGTAAATAATAATAAGGTGATAATGTTGTTAGTACCTAATAAGGCACTTATATCAAAAATAAAAAACGCAGTTAAGATATATTCATATTTACATAACGTATATGACCTCGACCGCTACCAGGACAGAGAAAAGAAATGTACAAATAAAACAATAGGTAGGACAATTGGGTAGCGCTCGGGAACGCCTTGCAACTGTTGCAATACGTAGCATGGACTGTCCACATCCAAAGCACACATCACTCCACATTGTGACCAAGTGTTAGTTCAGGTATCAGTTCGGAATCTCAGGGAGTTTTTCTTGTATCAATGCGAAACATTTGTAACATTATGAATAGGAACTACCAGGATTGATCTGAAAGCATAAAAACTGTTTTTTAATCCTTAAATTGAATAAATAGTCCCGGAAGTAGGTAGGTACTTTAGAAGCCAACTATAATATACATGCTTCTACTAGGTGAGGTAATACTTACAGGCGTCGCGTCGGTACAATCTATGATGTTAAAACACGATCATATCCACGGATATATTTTCTATGTAATATATTCTAAATTGTTCTAACAATACTACTGAACGGTTTAGGATACGTCGGCGACGCTGACTTGCTGGCCGATGTCTTACTCTAGTTGAGGGCATCGCTAATGATTATCACACAAAGACTACGTTATGAAAACGCACCTGAGCCCCCGTTTTTGTTAATAAGTATTACAAATTATTATTGAAATAGTTCAGATGAAACCAGTATTGAAAGTAACGTCATCCATGACGGCGCCACAGAATAATTATTGCAATACGTCACAGTACAAATGACATTTTACTTTTTTGAATAGGTCCTCTTTTCATTAAATGCATTTATTTGCAATGTATTCCAAAAAAATAATAATAAATTATTACGATGTAACGCGTGACCTAAAGATGTTTTTTGACACACATAAAAATATATTGTATCTATCTATCTATATAAATAAAAAGAGAAGTCCTGACTGACTGACTGACTGACTCATCAACGCCCAGCCCAAACCCTTGGACCTGGAAAGCTGAAATTTTGCACAGAGGTTCTCTTTATAATGTAGACAAGGAATAAGGAAGGAATTTTCGAAATTCAACCCCTAAAGGAGTTAAATAGGGGATGAAAGTTTGTATGGAAAATCTTATTCCTTAAACTAATAAATTTGAAACTTGGCACAAATACTTATTCTAAGTAAATAATAAAACGTGTATATTTTTATTTTTTTTAACTACCCCCTAAAAGAGAATTAGAAGGTGTCAAAATTTGTATGAAAGAATTTTAACGCGTGGTCTGATTAACTCGAAACTTAGTATTTATACTTTAAACCAAAAATAAAGAATAACGTATATCAGGGTTTTAAAAAAATCTACCCCTAACGGTGTGGAAAGGGGTAGTCAAATTTACAGGGTAGGAAATTACTGCGTGGCTTGATTAACTCAAAAAATAACCATTTTTCTAAAATTTACCCCTAGGAGGGGGAAAAGCAGGGATACATTTTATATGAAAATTCTTATTTATTTAGTTCTTACAGGATAGAGAATAAAGAGGATTTAAAGTTTGGCATGCAAGTAAGTGCCATAAGTGTAAGTAGGTAATTATCCGTCCGTATTGTTAAAGAAATTGCGTGCCATAGCTTAGGGACAGGTTCAGTATCGATAAAGAAAATAAGGAAAAAAAACGGGCCCACGTCTTGCGCCATTGGTCGCGAGCCGTTTTTTTTTTTTTTTTTGTGTTCCTTTATATTTCCCCCTAAGCAATTTTTTTAACACCCTGTATTTTGTTTCTATTGTTAGGTTTTACAATTTTTATCCTCCATTCAATCATAAATCAATCCGCGCGCCGCTCCTCGGATACTATATAAGCAGTTATAAATGCAACATTTGTCTATATAACACGTTTAGCGCAAGCACAGCGATCATTTACGATACAACTGAACTGTACTTTATAATGCAAAACCGTCTTTTAAAAACTGTGACTTTTAGCGCAATCCTTTGTTTTCCAAAATTGTTTTTATAATATTTTCTTTACCACTTTTTATTTTCTGACTTAGTTAAACACAAAACATCAGTTACTTTTTGCTATTGTTTTTATAATATTTTCTTTACCCTGACTTAGATAAACACAAAACAACAGTTACGTTTTGTAATCTTTTACAATGGCTGTTGAATCAGTAACAATTGATGGGATTATGGTGCCTCATTCCATAGTTCCTATAATTGGGGATGGAGCATGTCTGTTTCGGGCCATCTCCTATCTACTGTATGACACACAAGTGATGGCCAGGGAGGTGCGCGAGCAAATCGTTAGGTCTTCGTCACATTCACATCTTGCTATGGCTAGAGCAGCGTATCAACCCAGATCAAATCGACAATGTTATTTGTGCAGAAATACCTGACCCTGAGCAAGACCCTATCCTTTACGATATTGTGAAAGCCAACATGATACATGGTCCTTGTGGTAATTTAAATTACAAATCACCCTGCATGAAAGATAGTAGCTGCACTAAGAGGTACCCTCGACCACTTCTCAAGGACACCCAGACAGGAGACGATGGTTATCCGCAATATAGGAGGAGGTCACCAGCTGACGGTGGTCACACAATAAAAATTCGGGAAACTGAGTTGGACAACCGCTGGGTAGTGCCTTACAATCCTGTCCTATCACGTACTTTCAATGCTCATCTTAATGTTGAGTACTGCAACTCTGTTAAATCTATCAAATATATTTGTAAGTACGTGAACAAGGGTAGTGATCAAGCGGCCTTTACTCTGGAGAATGAGAAAGATGAGGTAAAAATCTACGAAAGCGGCCGGTACATAAGTAGTTCTGAAGCAGTTTGGAGGATCTTAAGCTTTCCCATTCATGAAAGGTTCCCCCCCGTTTTACATCTGGCTGTTCATCTTGAAAACGGTCAGCGTGTATACTTCACCTCCAATAATCTGTCACAGAAAATAAACAGCCCACCTCAAACAACGCTACTAGCTTTTTTTGAAATCTGTAAAACGGACAATTTTGCTAAGACGCTGCTGTACTTTGAAGTCCCTTCTTACTTTGTCTGGAACAACAAAAAAATTTGTAGGAGGAAAAAGGGGAAAGTTGTAGAAGGCTGGCCCGGAGTAAAGAAAGAGCACGCTCTAGGTAGGGTCTACACGATTCATCCAAACAACACGGAGTGCTACCACCTACGCCTGCTACTTCATGAGGTTACAGGTCCGACATCTTTTGAGGATTTGAAGACTGTGAATGGCATCCTCCATCCAACATTTCAGTCTGCGTGCAAGGCCCTTGGATTGCTGGAAGACGACAAACATTGGGACACTACTTTAGAGGAAGCCGCATTGTGCGATTCTCCTTTGAAGCTGCGAGAGCTATTTACAATAATGTTAGTTTTCTGTCAACTTTCTGATCCTTTAAGCCTTTGGGAGAAATACAAAGACAGTCTCTCTGAGGACATCAAACGGCAACTGGAGAGAGAGTTGCAAGATAGTGCGCAGCTGCTCATAGACGAAGTGTACAACAGATGCTTGATATTGATCGAAGATGCAGTGTTAGCTCAAGCGGGACAAAACTTGACACAATACGGATTACCTCAGCCAAAAAGATCTGCAGCAACTTTAGGTAATCGAGAATATTTGAGGGAGATCAATTATGATACCTGCGCCCTGGGGGAGGCAGTGTCGAATAATGAGAAGTTACTGACAGATGAACAGGTTTATGTTTATCAAAAAATCCTTGACAATATTGAGACAGGAATTGGGAAAATCTTTTTCTTGGATGCTCCTGGTGGCACTGGAAAAACCTTCCTTATTAATTTGGTACTGGCGAAAGTAAGGCGTAATCGTGGCATTGCCTTAGCTGTCGCATCGTCAGGAATTGCAGCTACACTGTTGGAGGGAGGCAAGACAGCTCACGCTGCTTTCAAACTGCCGCTAAATCTCATCCATATCGAAACTCCACTCTGCAACATTTCAAAGCAGAGTAATACGGCCCAAGTGCTGCGCGATTGTAAACTTATAGTTTGGGACGAAAGTACAATGGCGCATAAAGGGGGTTTTGAAGCACTAAATAGAACTCTAAAAGACATCAGAGGGAGCGATGATATGATGGGTGGAATCACAGTGTTGTTAGCTGGAGACTTCCGTCAGACTCTACCGGTAGTGCCGAGGGGAACTCGAGCTGACGAAGTTAGGGCTTGCATTGAGGCCTCAAATCTTTGGCCTTTAATAATAAAACTCCACCTTAAAAAAAACATGCGAGTGCACTTAAAGGGTGATGTTTGCGCTGGTCAATTCTCCGATCTCCTCCTTAAAATAGGAAACGGAGAATATACGGAAACTGAGGGCAAGATTATAATTCCATCAGATCTTGCCTCAGTTGTGTCCACCGTTGATGACCTAATAGCTCAAATATATCCAGATGTCCAAAACCTACATAGCAAATCCATGGAGTGGCTGTGCGAACGTGCGATTCTGACACCTAAAAACGATCAGGCTTCCGTGATTAATGACACTTTGTTGAAATCATTCGAAGGTGCAGAATACCAATACAAGTCTGTGGACACTGTAGTGCATACGGATGATGCTGTACACTATCCTGTGGAGTTCTTAAATGCACTCAACCCACCTGGTCTACCGTCTCACAAACTTATCCTCAAAGTAAGTGCTCCAGTAATGCTACTACGAAATCTCAATCCGCCCAAGTTGTGCAATGGAACCAGGCTGCGTGTGAAAGCCTTACATAAAAACGTGGTAGAGGCCATTATATTTACTGGCTGTGCTCGAGGTGAATCGGTATATATACCGCGGATACCACTAATACCGTCGGAGTACCCATTCGAGTTTAAAAGGCTGCAGTTCCCCCTTAAGGTATGTTTCGCAATGACGATTAATAAGTCTCAGGGTCAGTCACTGAAAACAGCGGGAATTGATCTTAGAGGGGACTGCTTCTCGCACGGCCAGTTTTACGTGGCCTGCTCGAGAGTGAGCTCATCTAGCAGCCTGGTTGTGTTAGCACCTGAGGGCAGAACCTCTAATGTGGTATATAAAGAGGTACTTTAACTATATAAGTATAAGCGTAATTTGAATTATTTAGGTAACTATTTACGTTAACTTTAACTTTTTTTTTTATAGAATTAAAATTTCCGTTCTACAGTTACCTTCAAATTTGGCGTTCAAGTAGGTAATTTTCCATTCCGTTATAAATTCCGTTACTATTGCTAGGTTTCAGGATTTGTTATCCTCCAGCAATCATATTATATCAATCCGCGAACCGCACCTCGAATACTATAATAAGCAGTGTGAGAAGACACTGTTTAACTGGATTAACATAATATAGGGTACTTTTAATCCCTGTAGTACGTCCCCGTGTCATATTTTCCGACATCCACGCGGGCGAAGCCGCGGGCAAAAGCTAGTCCTAATATAAAATGGCAAATTGGTACAATTATCTTCTTCATTTTTTAATGTTCGTTGACAGGTAGGTTCACCTATATTTTTAACATAGTAGCAACATTCGGAAATGAAGTGCAATGTCAGTGACATAAGCGGAAAATACGTACCACAAAAGTAAAAAAAGACTTTTATTTTTGGTGTCCGAAAGCCGGGAATCCTTTTCATAACAAAATCGTATACCTATCTGATTTAAAAAATAGGAGTAATTTTATGAACTACATTTGGTTGTGACACTCTAGCTCCTTTGTTGGTACGACAATATGGCATTCTCCTTTCTTCATACATTTTCTACTCGCGGTCAGTCGCGGTGGGCCATAATTAGTCTGTGCATTCTGCGCTCAGACGCGCTCTAGGAAGCACGGATGTATCGCTTTTTTGCAAAAAATAAACACGTACAAACTAATAATGAAACGAGTAACGTGCTGTATAGTGGTTGGAAAAAGTTGATACCTTTTGGACAAAAAGTACGAGTACCAAACTTATTACTAGAATTTGGTTTAAGAATAAATAATTAAAATGTTGATTAGGTACGAATAAGTAATTATTTATTTATTATCAAAACATGAAAAAGAGAGATTAATTTGGACAAAATGTAAATCCAAAATGGCGGCTGAGAAACTATTCAAATTTTTCATCATGGGTATAGTTTCCATGATGTTCGAGGGTGCTAAATCCATTATGAAGTAAAAATGAAAACCTAAAATGGCGGGTGTCCTTTTTAATGTTTTCGAGGGTGCTAAAGCCCATCGTGCCAGCCCATTCACATTTTTCGTCATGGGTGTCGTTTTTAACCGACTTCTTCAAAAAAGAGGAGGGAATCAATTCAATTCGTCTGTATGTTTTTTTTTTTCATCCTAACTATCCATACTTCCATAGTAATATTATAAATTCGAAAGTAACTCTGTCGGTCTGTTACCTTTTGGCCTTGTGGCCTAAGCCACTGAACGGATTTCGACAAAATTTGGTAATGAGATAGACCCTGGGGACGGACATAGGCTACATTTTATCGACATACCGCGCGGGCGAAGCCGGGCGGAAGCTAGTAATATTATAAATGCGAAAGTGAGTTTCTTTGTTACGTTTTCACGCTAAAACAGCTGAACGGATTTGGATGAAATTTGGCACATGGGTACACCATGATCCGGAAAAGGGCATATAGGCTACTTTTTGTCCTGGATCGCAGACGAAGTCGCGGGCAACAGCTAGTAGTTTACGCACTTGACACAGTGATCATGCATTTTTTAAAATTCATAAATGCCGTTGTAGTTTTTTTTTTAATTTCGTCATGTTTATTAGGTACTAACTTTTGGAAATTGTGGGGGTGGGGATTGCGAATCTATCATCCATTTTTTATTCAAGATGGTGGATGTAATATTTTAATGAATGTCGACACAAACTGATACCTACCGTATCAGTTTTTTGGTAATACGACCACTTTTTAATTTTTATACGTAGGTAAATTCAAAAGGTTCAAAGATTGTTTTTGGAAGTGTTTTTGCTAATCGACTCTCAAACTAATAACTAACCTACCTATGAATTTTACGTAATTTTAAAATCATGCAGATAATACTTAGTTACTGTTACCAAATGCAATCAAGTAAAGTTATAAAGTAAAAACTACCTTTACTCAACAATGATAGTAAAAATTAAAAAAGAATACCATCAAGTACCAAGATTAGTTAAGAAATGTATAAAGTCGAGCGGATAGCGGTTTCAATGTGTGCGTGTGCGTAATGTTGTTGTGTTGCGACTCAAATGCCTAAACTTGAGCGAGTCAAAACTGCGATAGCGATAAAAGCGTGCAAATTTTACATGCATAACGAAACAATACATCATCAAGTCATCGTGAGATTTTATGTTCCAGGAACTCCCTAACACTGTAAAAACTATTAGCAGATAGCCATTTGTATAATTTAATTTTGAAAAATCTTGTATTTCATGTTTTTAATTCATTTGGTATTCTATTTTATACCTGGACACACATAAACATGCAGCTTTTATTATATTTTTCAAGGCTTGGGAGCAAATCTAACACGAGCCTATATATATAGGGGTCGCACCTGCTGCGAGAATTGACATTGCTTGCTTTCTTAAACAATTCCCTATGCCTCCACACAAGCACATAAATTTCAGAAATATAAAGGAATGGCAGCAGTAACAAATCAAGTTTCTTAAACACCTGCCTGCAAGATTCATCAGGTTGAAGGCCACATAATGCTCTAATGCATCTTTTTTGTGCAACAAATGCTTTATTCTGATCAGTACTATTACCCCACATAATTAAGCCATAGCATAGCACTGATTCAACATTATGCATGATATGTTGTTATAGACGTTTTAATGTTTGTTATGTTTCTGATCTGTTTCAGTACAAATACAAACTTATTAATTCATTTGGATACTGTATCAACATGTGCTTTCCAGTAGGTCTTGACCCAAGGTTACACCAAGAAATTTAGTTTGCATTACTTCGTGAATTCTATGTATATTCATTTTAACATTGTGTTTTGCATTATTTGATTTGTTAAACTGAATGACTGATTTGAAAAACTTTTTTAGATTTATAGATAAGTTATTTTCCTTTAGCCATTCAGTCAATCTTTCAATCATATTATTAATTATGTAATTTTTTTTTTTAAAAATTGATAGAATAGGTATCAAAGTTATAGGGTGATAGTTGTTGATAGTGGTTTTATAAAGTGGCTTTACAATTGACAGCTTTAGTGCTTCAGGAAAAATGCCCAGTGAGAATGGTAAATTAATTAAATATGTCACAATTTCAGCAAGTTCATTTTGGAGAGCTCAGTCCTGTAATTTGTATAAAGTCCATGAGCAATCCCTACAAGTAGGTTAAACAACAGGTGAACAGGAGCGAGCTGTGCTCTTCTAGGCGGTAAGGCTTTTGGAACAACTGATTTTGTTAGTTTTCCCGCGTTTTATCCGTTAGTAAATGTGATGTAAGTATATGAATTAATAATATATTTTCTGACTTACCTGGCTCATACTGTTCTTGGTATGTTTACGCTCGTGCACCCAGACTGCTGCTACCAGCCTCTCCTCTATACTGAAGGTAGAAGTGTCAACACTGCTCTTGTTTAGCACGATTTTCTTCTTCTTCTCAACAGCTAGCGTTAGGCTCTGAGGCTCAGAGTGTGCCTCAACACCGTCAAGTTGAGTAGAAACTACATGATGAGGGGCAGTTACAGCTTCAAAGTGATTGTTTTGTGTAGCAAGCAGAGCTGGAGTTTTCGAGTGTTCAGTGAAAATCTGACAGTGTTGCTGATACGAGTTCGAGTGATAAAGTTCATGATTCCGAAAATGATACATTATATTTGTTACTGCTTTTTATTTATTTTAGAAATTTTCTGAATTCCCTCCCCAAATCCTAATCCCAAACCACATGTCCCAAACAAATCAAACAATAACAAATAAATTGCGTTCCGTTACAAACTACATAGATTGAACTAAATGCCTGTGTTGTTGATCATTTTTGGGTTGACATTTTATCAGTGGACTAGTGGAGTCGATGTTATAAATTAACTGAACCAATTTATCTTAAAATAAATGCATAACATTTGCAGCTCTCATTTTCAAATAGGATTAAAGGACTTCTTAAATCAGCAATATAGTAATAGATTGGAAATTAGAAAAAACAGGAACGGAACGCAACTTTTTTTTTAATACATATTTTGCCCGAGTCCCAGTCTTTTAGTCTTTGGCAGTTCAATATTCCTTACTTTTAATAAACAGGGCGTCTCACGGATATGTCATATGGAGGGAAAGTACCCTGAATATTGTAGATGGAACATTTTACTGAAAGAAGACATTATTTGAATTAAAAAAACAATTTAAACTGCATTCATCGATATTTAATTAATTACTTGGTTGAACCGGGAATCGATCCCGTTACATGAGAAAAATAATCACCCTGTAGCTTTATCATACCGATCGAAAGGCTTCATGATAAGGATTATGTTTTGCTAAATAACATAGTGTCACAAATAAAAGGAAGACCATGAATTTTAACATTTTATGTGAAACTTTGTTCAGAAAAATGAAAAGCTGACATTGCCGTAAGGACATACAACTGACATTCAGTTACATACCTACATTTAGTTTTTAAGAACCAGTATGAAAGTGTCTACGAGCTACAAGCAGAACTTAGACGTATTATTCTAAATATCCACCAAAACAAGATCAAAAAATCGACAGGGAGCGAAATAATCAAAAGAGTGCGACTTTGACTTATTTTAAGGCCAGCATATTCGAGCGCAGTAGGCATTTAGCTACCTCAATCCCTGCGAGCTAGTCGCGCGAACACGTAGTTCAAATGATCTCGCTGACCCCGCTGTGCAAAAATTTTGCGTCACAGTATAAAATTGTAACAGTAAGTACAATTAACTTTGTTTTACGGAATTCATGTTAATGTTTAGGGTGTTTAGTTTTTAGGGAAATATAAGCAACACAATTTATTTTATTACCTACCTACCATTGTTTTTTTTTAATGTCACCAACACTGTTTCCTTTTCTTTCATGACTGTTACAGCGCTTCCGCACTACGCTTACGCTTACTACCGCACTACGCTTACTTATAATAATAAAACCGGCCAAGTGCGAGTCGGACTCGCGCACGAAGGGTTCCGTACCATTATCTATAAAAACGGCAACGCCCTTAAATATTTATTTTATTCTGGTTTTTAGTATTTGTTGTTATAGCGGCTACAGCAACATACATCATCTGTGAAAATTTCAACTGTCTAGCTATCACGGTTCATGAGATACAGCCTGGTGACAGACAGACAGACTGCGGAGCCTTAGTAATAGGGTCCCGTTTTACCCGTTGGGTACGGAACCCTAAAAAAACGAAGTATAAAAACAAATTATTTAAAAAAACAAAAAACACGATTGCAAAAACATAATTGAAAAGAGAAAACCGGCCAAGTGCGAGTCGGACTCGCGCACGAAGGGTTCCGTACCATTATCTATAAAAACGGCTTAAAATCACGTTTGTTGTATGGGAGCCACCCTTAACTATTTGTTTTATTTTAATTTAATTATTTATTTTGAAAGTGAATATGTAACTAAATACTATGTGAATATTTCAAGCGTCTACCTGTTGTCGATTTCAATATCGAGCAAAAAACTCACGTTTGTTGTATGGGCACCCATACAACAAACGTACCCTTAAATATTTATTTTATTCTGGTTTTTAGAAAGAAAGAAAGAAAGAAAGAAAATGCATTTATTTAGCACAGTCAGGGCACACAACACACTGTAACTACATGTAAACGAATAAAAAAAAAAAAAATAAAAGAAACAATTTCAAAAGTGTAGGTACCTAGAGAAAAAAAAGAAAAAAACAAGTGTGCCTCGCGGCTGCGCTAAATAGGCCCAGTTCAGCAAAAATGCCAGACAGCTAGTGCCTGACGCTGGTTTTCAACTGGACCTGAGGTGTGAGGTGACAGACGAAAAATATAGCGTGTGTGTATACATAATAACAAATAAATAAATTAGTGTTAGATAATAATAATAACGAAAAAAATAAATTAAAATAAAGTAAAAAAACAAACCGAAAGGACATGAGACGGACGCATGTTTATGTCGCAAAAAAACCTGTTTTGAAACGATGCCAGACTTCCTCGTTCAACCCAATTAATTAATCCGTGCACTTCGACGCACAATACGCTGCAAGCAGCCGATCACGACGGACTGTTCACGGACGGTTTTTTTATTTGTTGTTATAACGGCTACAGACATCACCTGTGAAAATTTCAACTGTCTATCTATCACGGTTCATGAGATACAGCCTGGTTCAGACAGACAGACAGACAGGCAGACAGCGGAGCCTTAGTAATAGGGTCCCGTTTTACACTTTGGGTATGGAACCCTAAAAACAAGCATTATAATCTATGGAATTTTGGTATGGCAGGCAATTTCCCGCAGGAAGTCAGCCAGTAATATTTCAATCGTCTACCTGTTGTCATTTTCAATATCAAGCAAAAAAATCACGTTTGTTGTATGGGAGCCCCCTTAAATATTTATTTTATTCTGGTTTTTAGTATTTTTTGTTATAGCGGCAACAGATATACATCACCTGTGAAAATTTCAACTGTCTAGCTATCACGGTTCATGACATACAGCCTGGTGACAGACGGACAGATAGACAGCGGAGCCTTAGTAAAAGGGTCCCATTTTACCCGTTGGGTATGGAACCCTAAAAACAAGCATTATAATCTATAGAATTTTGGTATGCCGGTAAGTCAGCCGGTAAGTCAGTCGGTATGTCGGTCGGTAAGTCAGGAGATAATAGATATCTACACTAGTCACTATTTTGTGTGAAAGTACAACAACATCAACAACCTTGCATTATTATTATAATTTGTACAATAGATACCTACAGTAGGCGCGCGAGTTGAATTGATGCAGTAGGTACACTAGGTACATGTCTGACGCTCACGTAATAGAATCTAGCTATTGCGCCTGAACGAGAAGCAAATACTGCCGTCGCATCGTCGCGTCGCCATTCTAAATCCCATTCAAAAAATCGAGTTGTAGGTCAGTTCAACTGAACAGTCAGTTGAACTGCAAAGATAAAAAGTTTTATTTGCAAAAATGATCTTTGGTGTAGTTGTGCTACTGTTCTTTCTGTAAACTGTAATATTAAAAACGAGTAGGTAGTTATATTATACGTAGAAAAATTATAATCAAACTCATCTTATTGTTTATACAGACTGATTTTTAAAACTAACACACACGGAAAATAACAATAATTTCTCGTATATTTTGCGGGGACCGCAGCGAGCTAGCAACAACGGCATAGGTCTTACCTCAAAGACGCCTGGCCGGCTACTGAAACGAAGCGCGCGGGCCTCCTTGTTATATAATATCTTGTTAAAACAATAAAAAACTGTTTTGAGAAAAATGAACCATACAATATTCTTCGTAATTTCATTGCCTATTTTTTAACATGTTTTTCGGGAGTAAAAGTTGGTTCTACTACAAGTAAAAATAATAAAACGATAATAAAATCGCGAAAAAAGGGAGTTTTCTCGATTTTTTTTGATCGAGTGAAGTTGTATAAATCGTGTTTTGAACCATAGAATAATCAAGAATATTTATTAAACTACAACATGTATTTTTATCAGATCAAACAAATAATATTTGATTGTTTAATTTTGAATAAAAAAATAGGTCGATTCTGAGAGTCCTGCCCTTAAGCATTTGATAAATTGATTAATTTTGTATTAAAAATGTTAAAATTCATGGACGTCCTTTTATTTGTGGCACAATAAGGATAATTTTTTTGCCTTTCGATCGATATGATAAAGCTACAGGGTGATTATTTTTCTCATGTAACGGGTTCGATTCCCGGTTCAACCATGTAATTATTTAAATACCTATGAATGCAGTTTAAATTGTTTTTTAAATTAAAAAAATGTCTTCTTTCAGTAAAATGTTCCATCTACAATATTTAAGGTACTTTCCCTCCATGTGGCATATCCGTGGGACGCCCTGTATATAATATTATAAATGCGAAAGTACCTCTATCTGTTTATCGCGCTTTCATGCTAAAACTACTGAACCGATTTAAATGAAATTTGGTAGGTACCTACACAGATAGTCTAGAGCCTGAGAAAGGATAGGCTACCTACTTTTTATCGACATACTACGCGGGCGAAGCCGCGGGCTGAAGCAAGTAATATGTTTATTTCCCAAAAATATTTAGTAATTACCCAAATATGCCCATGATTTTCCTGACTGAATTCTAGAATTCATAGTTCACATGCAAGCCATTTAGGTGAAAGCTTCAGGGTAGCCCGCGAAATTGAAGTATCTTACGTCTTTTTCAATTTGCAGGTTAATAAAAAGTTTTATGTTGATCTAAATAATATGATTCGCAGCCGTATCAAAAAATGTAGGTTTAAAGAGAATTATTATAATCATAAAAATCATCAATACAACTCTCAAGTTCATTTTTGTATATTGAATGACTACCTATTTCATGAAATCATGACATTTGGAACTTAACTGAAGGAGTTGTATGGCTGATTGGGCTGATTCTAATGATTATATTTCTGTAAATCCATAGTTGTTACGGTCCTACAACTATGGAGCCAACATTACGGACATTATTAGGCATAGTATTTGATGAAACGCACTCTACAAGAGGTTGATTCTGGACTGACTGGTATTTTGCGATTTGGTAAATAAAATATTACACGCTACGGAGTATAAATATGTTTTATTAGGAAAAATGAGATATTTTAATACATTCTTAATCTTCTCTATCTACTCCTCAGGAGCAATATTGGAAAATTTTCAGTCACTAAATAATCGTCGTCAAATATAACTGCGATGTTGAGCTCGAATTCTGAAACAAAATGTGAAATAGTAAGCTGTTTCGTGCGTAGATTAAAGTAAGTTAGTATGTGATGTGGTACCTATCTTGAAGTTGACCGTAGTGGTGGTGGGGCAGGTGAAGAGGCGCGGCAGCACCATGTACAGCGGGATGTCGCGCGAGCGGCACACGTCGCCCTCGCCGATCTGGATGTTCTGGATCTCCGTCGCTGGGAACACAAGCTCTTATCGTTCCCGGAATATATGCATGATTTGCAACCGGTTTAAAAGTACTTGTTATCACCGGTTTATTTCGGTTTTCCTCCGAACTTTTCTTAAAAACGTGAACGTTTTAAGAACTTTATTTTAACCGAAATTAACCGGTTCGTTCGACGAGCGGCATGTCGGTATTCTTAGTCTTACTCACAGACTACTTAGAGATAATTATGGTCTTACTACTGAATAAAACTGAACAGCGCGCGACGTTTCGTTTATCGTACGTCCGAGTCAGAAAATACCTTTATATAAATTAATGATGAGTTTGCCACCAACAATTTGCGACTGATGGAGCTACTGAAGGTAACAGAAACATTCAGTAGCACCATGAGGATGGAATTTGGTGTGGACAAATGTGCAGTCATGCATGTAAAGCGAGGGGGGATTATGGAATCCGTGGGAATCCAACTCTCGGATTCCATACGTCTTAAATCCCTCTCCTCAACCGAAACCTACAAGTATTTGGGTATGTCGGAAGCATAGGCATCAATGTTGCCGACATGAAACAATAGTTGAGGGAGCGCTTCTTTGGCCGCCTGAATAAAGTGTTAAATAGTCTTTTATCAGGCGGAAGAAAGATGCGCGCCTTCAACGGCTGGTTCATGCTGGTTTTGATGTATTCTTTCGGCATACTCAAATGGACTTTGACGGAACTTGACGCTCTGGATAGGAGGGTCCGTACATTGCTGACGGCAAATCGTATGCATCATCCACGGTCATCAGTGATGAGACTGTACATCCCGCGGAAGTGTGGGGGTCGTCATTAAATGCTAAAACCCTCCACAACCGCGAGATTTGCAGTCTCAGGGAGTATTTCCTTCAAACTGACGTGGGGTTGCACCGAGATGTGGTCGCAGTGGACAAGGGCTTACCCCGCTCTTGTTGGCGAAAAAGAACTGGCACAAACCTGCAGTACTTGATACTAACGATCGTAAGGAAGTATGGAAAGGAAAAGAGCTACATGGACGCCTTTTCCGGGCATGGGCCTGAAGTAGACTTTCTGGCGTCTGTATCCTGGCTACGTTTCGGCGACTTCTTCGGGGGAACCGCACAGACAAATGTGCGATTATGAATGAAGTCATCATGTTGAATAATTACCGGAAATACATTGTCAAGGACGGTACGGTTGACATCTGTCGGGCTTGCCACCGTCCCGTTGAATCAATCCGATATATTGTTTCCGGTTGTTCTCGTCTTGCTAACGGCGAGTACTTGCACAAACACAATCTAGTGGCTAGGATTATCAACCAGCAACTTGCCTTACAGTACAACCTTGTCGAGTATGAAGTACTAGACTACAGGTATGTGCCCGACCTAGTTCTCGAAAATGGTCACGCCACATTGTACTGGGATCGATCTATCATCACTGACAGGACTATTGTAGCCAATAAGCCTGATACTGTTGTGATAGATCGACGAGAGCGCCGTGCAATGATTGTTGAAATCGATGTCCCTCATGACGAGAATCTCGTGAAAGCTGAGAAAGATAAAAAAATTAAGTATCTTGACTTAGCACACGAGGTTGTCGACATGTGGGACGTGGACTCTGCAATCATTGTACCGATAATCGCTACGGTCAATGGCCTAATAGCGGAGAGCCTCGACCAACATCTCAGGAGGCTCATAATTGGAGACGCCCTGGGCGTCGGGAATCCTAGGCGGATTCCCGGCCACCATAGTCGCGGGCTTGCGGACGGCGAGCAATGCGTAGCCCGCCGTCCGATTGGATCAGGCCCGGGTCGATGGCGCGTCGTGTTTCATGCGCGCCTCAAAGAGATGTCAGCACAATTGGCGGGGTCCGCTAGGACCGATACCTGCCAGGGTTGCGGGTTAGTCCGAAAGGGATACCGGGACCTTGGCAACAGGCAACTGAAGGAACACGGGTGGGTTTTAGTCAGTAAAAGTCTGACACGCCCTTCCTCTCCACCCAGAGCGGGAGAAGTCATTGGATGATTTCCCAACCGCAAATTAAAAAAAACAAGGTGGCTCATCATCTCATTGCGCGGCTGGGTCAAGGGCTTGATTCAGAAAGCAGTACTCCTGGACACGCCACGCATAGTGAGGAGGTTCCTCTCTCCAGAGCCCTGACCACCGGCAGCTTGGATTGGACCCTGAACCTGATGCCGATTACTGCCGGCTACTATTTTTTATATTTTTAAATGTTTTGTTTTAATGTATTTTATAAAAATGTAAGAAATATGTAGAAATAAAGAGAATAAAAATAAATAAATAATACTCTTGCAAATATCGGTTAAATGAACGGTTTATGCGAACGAAATCGGATGTAAAGTTTTTTGCGTCAAGTAAATCATATCGGTTTGAAAATTTAACCGGTATCCGAGCCTTGCTTGCAAGTGCAACGAAAGGGGATAGATTTTTCGGGTTTGCAAATAAGTAATTACAGAAGAATCTCACTAATCCAAGCATTATTAAAAACTAGAGGGTGCCAGATTATTGGAATGCTCGGATTACTGGATTATAGAGAAAAAAACATAATAAATCAAATAAAGCATTTCATAAAGAGAATATTATGTATGTATGTACATACATATTGCGAGGGAGGCGCGGGCGGAGCGTGCCGGATTAGTGAGATTCTACTGTAGTTAATTAAGAAAGCTGGACTGACCGTCCTTGGAGTACCCCTCAGCGCAGCCGCAGGTCTCGACGCGCACCAGCTGCAGTTCTATCGACCTGATTGGCACTGAGCACTCGTCCACGCGGATCTAAGGATGTGGACCAATCACACTTATCAGTTATCACAGTGTATCTGACGTATGTAGGAAAATAAAAATCTCTTCAACACACTACTGGACAGCAATATTAAAATAATGTAGACATGCCCGTAAGGTAGTAAGCTTACCCGAGCTAGAATAGTTATTTATGATATAGAAAGAAAATACGTTTATTTGCGGTACACATGACGCAAAAAAAAGAAAACAAACACAAAGAAAAAAATAAGAAAAGGTTGGGGGAAACATGCGTCACATCCACGCAAAACGGATATCGCTCAGCATTATGCTGCGACCCTATGCAAGACAGAGCCCCAGCGCTGGTTTACAGCGACAGCCGGCGCTGACGTAATGACGATATAAGTGCGGAAAGTAGGTGACTCATCAGCCGACACGTCGGAAGGTTTTACTAAGCATTGTGCGAGGGAAAAAAAATTGAATAAAAACGTTTGACAAAAAAAAAACAACTGACTGCCAAGAAAAACACATAAAAGTGAAAAATTGCTTTTCAATTTTCGTTTTTTGCCACCGACTTCCCTTTTTGTCCGACTTCTTCAAAAAGGAGGAGGTTCTCAATTCGTCTGTATGTTTTTTAAAATTTATTTTACGCGATTACTCCGCCAAATATGAATCGATTTTGATGATTCTTTTTTTTTTTGGTAAGCCATGTTTCAGAGTCATCCCCCATATAAATTTTATTAACTTTGCTTGCGTAGTTTTTGAGTTAGCTTCAATAATTACGTATTTTTCCCAATTTTTGTCTATGTAGTACGATAGCTTATTTGACTCCGTAACTGTTATTTACATAGCAAGTAGTGATCGAATTTGTGTGGGGTAGGTACCACAGCTAAAAGGTGACTTTATACAAAAAAAATACGGATGAATTGAGAACCTCCTCCTTTTTGAAGAAGTCCGTTAAAAATTAATATATGGATCAAAATCTAAATCTACAGTAAGTCATTAATAACGCGTTTAATGAAGTATTCCCTTCTCACGTATGATTTAAAACAAAAACAACGTCGGGTTGACGACGGAGTTACAAATTAAAAAAAAAACTGAAAAGTAAAAAGCACTAGTGCGAAAAAGTTGCACTTTCCGCACAATTTGAATGATTTGTAAACGCTCTTTTCGAGCACATGCATTGTAAATTATCTTATCTCTGCTATCATAATTTTATTGTTTAGGGGTATGGGAAGTGAGAAAGTCAAAGTCACAAACCCTTTTGAAGAGTACAGTCGCGGGGTGATATTATTATGTAGGTAGTTATTAATAATTGAATGTGTGTATGTGGTTATTGCATCAATACAGTACCTTTCCAGTGAGTGGTTTGTCGAGTGGGCACACGGTGGAGTCGATCTCCGCGTAGATCTGGAACTGCGGCATGGGGGCGCGCCCGCCGCCCGCGCGGATCGTCGCCGGGTTGATCTCGCAGCGCACCGGCTTCACTGGCGCAGGTTCTTGCTGCAAATGCCAGTAGCACGTAAATTGCAAATTATTGTTTTGTTAGAGCCATCATAACTTCGGATGAGGATTATGTTTTAGTGAAAAGACTGATCAGAGAAAACAATTTCAACTTGTTTATCTTGGGAAGGTGACAAATTAAAGTGCATACAATTTTTACTTCTTCTTAGCGTGTCAATGGCAACCAGCACTTGCCTGCAACCGGTGTTTGTCAGCCCAGGATTGGGCTACGAGTTTGGCACCTTTAGTAGCGTCCATCAGCTCCTCTATCATTTTTATTGCATTGATTATAATCAATAATTAAAATAAAACATAGAACCTCCACCTTTTTGCAGAAATCCGTTAAAGATGTAAGGATTGTGATTGATAGAATTCTGCATAGTTTCTGCTTACCTCCGAGGAAAAAAGCCATCCATTTAGGTATAGATGTAAAAAAAAAGACCTGCAGTGGCTCCTCCTTTTTGAATTTGGTTAATAAAAGATAACTCTCTTTCCTTACCTGTCTGTTTTGTACAAAAAACTGACAGCTAGCATTGACCGGCTTGTTCAGAAAGGATCTCTTCATGCTGCACTTGAGTGTATACATGATGTTGACAAACACTCCATGGTAGGTCTCTAGCAAGCCAGGGTATCCCGGTGACACCGCCTGTCGCGGTCGCAGCGGCAGCTCAAAGGGTATCTCTGTCACACCCACGGGGATCTTGCCGGGAGGAGCCAGCTCAATGCATGTGCTTATGAGATTTATTGGCTAAAAATACAATTATTTTGTTGTTAATTGTATACTTATTTATTTATTATAACAACCTACACATGCTATTATGGTTATTTTATCGAGAAGAGAGGTGATAAATTATCATAAGAACTTGTTTGTTATTCTCATACTTCTTTTAAGAAATTTGGTGAATATTATTTTTTTCCTTTATGATTAGTAAAATAGTACCTATTCAAATCACCTTAATGCTATTAGAGAAGGCCTCAAAGATGCCAACATTCTTGGTGCTGAGTTGCAGGTTCACGGAGCCCTCCATGGTGAGGGACAAACCCTCGTGTCTGACATCACTGTTGCTCTCCACCACGGCCACACCCGCTATAGTCTCCTGAAACCGTCAATAATTCTCAGCAAACTTATATTAATCCTATTTGGGAAAAGGGGCAGGCCCTTTTCTCCTAATATTATTATACTGAAAAGAATATTCCACTATGAAGTCACTAGGATTTTCTATTTGAGCTAGAAATAAATGTTTACAAAATAAAAGAACGTGTATAACTTACTCCCTCATGATAAACTTTGCTGGCTCTTTTTAGAACAATTACTGTCGAAATCGAAGACATTCTAACAAGAAAATACTTGGCTTGTTTACAGGAAAAATAGAGCTAATATTTAAATGTGTCCTCACAGTAATCAAAACGTTATGGAATCAATAACATTTAGATCATGTTTGCTCTGGTTGATATCAGGGGTCACCACCAAGAGTAAAGTAACGGTCACCACACTACAAGTACAAACAAAACAAAACCAAACCACAAAAACAAACCCATTCGAGGCTGCTTTCCGAAATAGGAAATAATCGCTGACAGCGCTCACATCGATATCTTGCGTTCCGTTTTAGATACCTATCACAATAAAATTATGACAGCTGACGGCTGTCATCAATTCGGAACGCTCGTGAACGCGCTCACAGTCCTCGCTCAACTTCAAAATATAAACATAACCTCAAACAAGAAGGACTGATTGTATATTTTTTGAAAATGGAAGTTCTACTATTAGTTTGTTGGTTGACTCTATCGACTCTGGTCGCCATACTAACGACAGCATCAACGGGAGAGAAGAAGGGATGCGCAAGCGACAAACTTTGTCCAATAGGACAGTGTAATTTTAATAAACTTCTTAACATTCAATAAAGAGAGAAGGGATGCGCAAGCGACAAACATTGTGGCTCCACTGTACATTAACACCCGCGGGTGCGAAGTTCACAATTTTATAGCGTATAGATGTCTTCATGTAGAACGCTTTCCCAAAATTTCACACTGCGCAAACGCCTACTTTTCGAGAAAAAAAATCCAAAAGTTTCAAGAAAGTCAACTAAATTTACGTAATTTATTGTTATTTCACCACAGATAATGTACGAATTTCACTCCTAGGTTGTTCCATTTTACGTTCAGACAAAGTGACAGCGGATTTGAATGGTTTTTAGTATAAATACTGTAAGTTTTTAACTTTCATTCATTTTTAAATAACTACTGCAATGAACTCAAATAAGAAGTAAATAGTATAATTAATTAAATTAAAAAAATATATATATTTTATTTGTGCGTGTAAAAGATCATGGGTAACGAAACGTAATCCAATGTAAGTGAAGCTAAAGTTTGGCAGTTGTCACTCAACTACACTAAACCAATTTATTAGACAAAAATAATACACCTCGACTTACCAAAAAGGCAATGAGAACTTAGGATGTAAGAGTCAAGCGAGCTCGGGACTTGGGGCACCCCGGCTTGGACAGGTTAGGTTCGAAGGGGATGGTGGGGTCTAGTGAGCGAGCGAAGCGAGCGAGCAGACCCCGCCATCCCCTTCGAACCTAACCTGTCCGAGTCGGGGTGCCCCAAGTCCCGACACGACTTAGGATGCAAGAGCGAGCGAAGCGAGCTCGGGAGTTGGGGGCACCCCGACACGGACAGGTTAGGTTAGAAGGGGATGGCGGGGTCTGAAAGACCCCGCCATTCCCTTCGTGGTTATTTTTTTTATAAACCACCCAGAAGTAGGAGCCCCGCGAAGCGGGGCTCCGTCAACTACGCTTTAGAACAAAAAAACTTGACTTTTGTAGTATTCGACCTTGACTTGTGGGGTGTTGACCTTGACCTTTCAGATGTCATTGACCTTATTATTGCTTGGAAACGACTTTAGCCCCGCCACTTGCTTTTCCCCACCCTTAATACTCTACTATTATTTTGGCAATTTTGTAAAACTTTGGCAATTTTTTTCTCGGCCCCTATGGTTTTGCGCACTTTGCGGTTTTCAAATTTACACTAGAAAGGGTCTACTCTACCCAAAAAAAAATAGCTACTATAAAAAAGCGCCGGGTGTTAAAGTACAGTGGTTCCATCAATAAGAATCACAGTATAATCAGACTGAACCTCAGGTACCCTGGTCGCGCTCCAAGCCACAATCTTCTCCTTATTATTATTTATGCTAATATAAGAAAAATATCAAACAGTACAACAGTAACAAAATTCTTATGTACTTATATTATTAACTCCTTATCTATTTTAGTAAATATTATGTAAAAGCACAAACATACAGTGCAATTTAAACATTAATAAAATTCACAGATTTTACCAGGTATTTCTATTCAAACGGGTACTGTTCAAATCTTAAAACTAATAAAAAATCACAAGTAGAGCTATACTTAGTACGTATTAAAACAGGTAAGTACTTACTGATCAACAATAACAGTATACTA
The DNA here is from genome assembly GCA_947363905.1 of Lithophane semibrunnea. Classification (NCBI taxonomy): domain Eukaryota; kingdom Metazoa; phylum Arthropoda; class Insecta; order Lepidoptera; family Noctuidae; genus Lithophane; species Lithophane semibrunnea. Next base: position 17,709,678 of record OX376199.1, on the reverse strand, counting down.
CTAAGTCAACAGGTACTGATCAAATCTTAAAAACGAATAAAAAATCACAAGTAGGGCTACTAATAATAAAACAGGTGCTGATCATATCTATACTTACATGTAAAGATCTATAAAAAACTTCAATTTAATAGTTGTTGTTAGTCTTGTTACACAACAACTGCAAAATGAATCAGTTCCGTGTTAACAGCCAAAAAAAGCACAGTAAAGTCTTACATCAGAGTATCAGGCCATCGTTTCCAGATGTTGCATTGTGATCCACTATCTTTTTATGATGTTTTTTTTAAGCTGTTTATTTTTGACTGGCACTGGATACCAGTAACATAATTATTGTATGTTGCACATTGTTCTTGCTATGACGTCATACACCATCTCAAGATGCATTTTTTCTATGCTCACTGTATAATGTGAGTAGCAACAAAATGCATGACTCGTTCCAAATGAATAGAGGTGGTGACTCTTGATCTACAGAAAAAAAAAAAAAAATATTAAGAAGGTACTTCCGTTCCTACTAACACTGCAATAATATTGTTTGCAATGATTTTTTTTACTGAATTCTTCAATAATGAAACTTGGCACATAGATAATCATATCCTGGAATAAAACAGGATATTTTTAATATACAAAAGAAAATACTTTTATTAAATCTGAGAGCAAGTTCTTAAGAATTAACTGTCAACATACTAATAATAAAAACCATAGAACACTTTTATCTTGCTTTTGTTATAGATTAATTATTGGAGTATGCGTAACCACATAAACTGTTGTCAACATGATGTTATGCAAAAACAACAGGCACATTCAGCTAATAAGTATCTGCACATAACCAGATAATAATATAAAATATTTACCGTATTGTTTTTTGGTTCATTCAGCAGTGACTCTGTTTCTCGGCTAGGCATATTTGCATCAAAGTCATTCACCAATTGCTGTGACTCTGTTTCTTAGCTAGGCATATTTGCATCAGTCATTCACCAATTGCTGTACATATTCAGTACCTATCTGTAAACAGCAAGAACCAGTTAAGTAACCATTTATGATTGATCAGAAGACAATAGCTAAAGAGTGGTTGTATGCACTTTAAAAACTGTAAGATAGCTTTTGCAAACAGACAGCCAAGCAGTTGTGGGCTGTAAAACATTTCCATCATAATCGTTTAAGCAGTGGGCAGAACTGTAAGTGGGCTAAAATTCAGCACTTACCTCTCTGAGCCCTCTCGTATTCCTCTGATGTTAGCATAACAGAAAACAGTCGCCCGTGATTCTCGTCGGCTATATTCATTTGAATTTTCGTGGTTGTTACAATATATACATCAAATTTCTTCTTCTTCACAATTTTGGAACTATTGCTACGACTCAAAATAAAACAATACAACTGTCACGTCTGTCACTATGTGACACTATTTGACAGCCACATTGACAGCGCTCACAGTGATAATAATGTAGGGCATGGTCGGCGTTATCGCAAAATGGCGCATGTCATGACGTCATCTATGACGATTCAAGGGATATCGTTACCGTGCTCAAACTAATACGGTACGGGATTTATCGCGCCCAAATCGATTACAGCGTAATAAGGAACGTACCCTCGAGTCACACGGCTGACACGGCCATTTGACATGACTTTGACAATGACATGATTGACAAGTGACATGAGAGTGTTGCCAAGTCTGGTTATCACTTTACCCCAGCCTCAGTCTCAATTTACCACAGATTCAATGATAATTTGAAAAAATACCCTAAAATAAAAAATAAATTGGTACACACGGCTACACATCAATCTATACATTTCCAGTATAAGCTGACCTTGCATTGTACGGGATTCCTATACAATGCGAGATCAGCATAAACTGGAAATGTATAGCTTGATGTGTAGCCGTGTGTACAACCTCAAAACTTTTACAAACGTCAAGTTGGTAGGTTCTGTGGGTAGGTTCAAGGTCGTGAGTACAGTGCATGAGATGTTTTTGAATTGACAGATCTTAGGACTATTTATCGTTTCAGTCAGTCATCACTTCATCAGTTAAAAAAGTAACATTTTTTATTTGAAATTACGATTAGGTAAGTTAAAATAAATCTTATTTATATAAACACAATTCAAATTTGTTTGAACAAAAATGAACCTACCGAGGAATACTGGTATTATGAAAGCTGTCCAAGAAAAAAGGCGGTAATTTTATAAATCAAGAGCTTGCTAGCAAGCTCAGGTTTTTTTTTTATTTTGTTAAATTGTAAGTGAATTTTTAAAAATAGTAGCGACTCCGTTTTTAATTAAGCAGTGTATACTACTGATATTATTTATACTTCATGACATATTATGCGATACTCACATCAGTATTTCATTATTTATTAAATATAATAATGAGACATGTAAATGTTACTTAGTCAAGTAAAATTCTGTGTCGTGGACAGCTTCCGTAGGTCAGAATCTACCCTAAAAAAATTTATACCCCAAAAATTACCCCCCAGTATTATATTATTATAGTGATCTGTGATTACCCTGCTGTATATGTAGTTTTACTCTAAATCTAGGGTAAATTACCCTAAGTTGGCATAACATGACAAGTATGACAACCACAAAGGCCGCATTCCGAATGGTGTAATCGTTTTGTTGAGAACACGTCACATACTGGGGCAATGCCAAATCAAACTCGGGCACCTCGGGCTCCTCCTTGGATTTTTGTTTTTAAAAGGAAACGTTAGGTTAGGTTTAATGGTCTAAAGTGCGTACTTAAAGTACGCGGTCTTTAAGTTCGCGACATTATTCGGCTCGCCGTCGGTGACACACGTGAAGCTTTCTCCGAATTTCATTATCAACACGGCACACGGCGGTGACAGACGATGAGCCAAGGCGGGCTACGAGCACAATTTCAAACCTGTTGGATCGCCGACGAACTTACTCGGTGGTTTTTAAGTCCGCGTACTTAGCATGACACACGGGCGAGTAAGCTCACTGAGCCATAAGTACGCGGACTTGCTCGCACGTCTATCACCCGTTTAAGGTTGCACCGCGCGTCCCCAAACAACATGGCAGCCGCAGGGAAAAAGATGACGATGATACGTCTTAAGCGTCAAACCCATGCGTTTACAGATTTTTGATTTATGACACCGCCCACAAAAAAAGTCGTTTTTATTGCGCCTACCTCCTTAGAGTATAGTAAAGTGTTTGGGTTTTGTTTTTTCTGTCTGGCGTCGAAAAGCTACATGTTGCTCTGTGACGCTTGATTGCTTGCAAGCAAAATTGGAAAGATTTTTTATCTGGAACAAAAGTCTTGGATTCATTCACTATGTCATACATTCATACTCTATTACAGTTTGGATTTTTTATTAAACAAACGAGCAAAGCACAAGCATAGTAAGTAATATAACTTGTTTTTCACTTGCAACATTGGACCATCCTGTCAAAATGTTTTCTTCGAAATTGAACAAAATAGTAAAATTCTGTATACGATATAATGCATTATGTTAATAGACGAAGAGCTTAGAATACGATTGACATAATATTTCATAAAGTTCAATTTGAGCGGCGATCGCATAATATCGTTTTCTCTGACATGCGCAGCGGGAAAATATAGTCAAATCAAATGGAATCAGTTGAAAAGTAATGTCCGCTTGTGGCGGTCGGCTGCCAGACGTCTTGTAATAATAAATTTACGATTTTTATTTATTTTGTTAAGTTTCTAAATATTTAATCGTGTTGTTCTGGTTTTAATATTGTGCGTTTGTATATCGGCTGTACAGTTTTTGTTTTCTACGGAATCTACTCGAGCAGGTGATGCCGATTAGGGGTCCCCGAATGGATCGATATCGGTGACTTTGAGCTTGGACGAAAAATTACGCTAAAAAAGGGGTTGTTCTAAGATGGAGAAGTCGGCTCGGCCGCGGACGGCTCTCAACGAGTGCGTGAAGGTGGTGGTGCGATGTAGACCGCTCTCGGAGAAGGAGAAGAACGAGGGCTTCGAGGAGGTGAGGAGCAGTAGATATTGTTTATGTCGGGTGTCAGGCTGCGCAGTCGGGCTGCGTCGCCTGCACTCGGCGACTGAACCTACGGGAAGTGTTCTGTTTGTGTTTTACGTTTTCCTAATAAGTACAAGCAACACGCGATTTTGTTCACCAGACTTGTGAGCGAAATAATGTCCAACATGAAGTGTGTTCATGAATTATTGAGGCAAATGATACAGTCGTATTGAGTTGTTAAGATCGTAGTTAAAGAAATGGGACAGGCGTGAATCAGGTGCGTGGGTTCGCATTCGTCACAAAATGTAGGTACGCCTATGCAAACATGAAGTGAGTATTAAATCTCGACAGTTACAATCGCTTGCACAATGGCGCTCATTAATAAATTAGATACCAACTACTTAACACAATGTGATTACAATAATCAGTTGGCCACTACAAGGTGCAGTGCTCAGTATTGTTCAGTAAGATATTACTTATCTTCTACCTTCATAAATATACACAAATAACATTGTAAACATTGGTAGATGCCTAATGAGCCAATCTTTTTATCAAAACACTTTTCACCTATAGTCCCTACAGATGAAAGACAAATACCACAGACACAGACAGAAGATACTATATTTATAAAATAATTCTATTTTAAAGTAAATGAGATTGTAATGTCTAACATTGTTAACAATATTTTTTGTGATCTGTGGGGATATATTAGAGAAAAGTAGTATAAACACCAATAAAACTCGAATAAAAGATTACTCAAATAATCAAAGATAAATAAAAAAATATTGTTATGTCTAGAAACAATATTTTTATTTGAGAGTAAGCAATAGCAATGCTCTACAAATTTGTAACATTCCATCCTTTGCTTCTGAGCAGTTTTGTTTGAAACAGTTGCTTCAAAACATAATATATTCAGCAGGTTGTGTAGCATACCAGCACCGTGTTTGCATCCACTTAGCACAGTGATACAAATATTACTTAGAATACTTCCTAGTCGGTGGCACAAGCAGCCGCTCTTACACTTGAAGTTGCTTGAGTAGGCTCAGCTCTGATGCATTGTGAATCATACCACCAAGATAATGAATGTTGACTGTAAACAATGTACTAAATAGGAAGAAGGCAGCTTATCTCTGATGTTATTTTTAGTTTGTAACATATCTTTTATCTATAATTTTATTTGCTTCACGTTAAAAATGAAATACTTCGTATAAGTTTTTAAGGGAATAATTGAGTTTAATATGGGCCATGATTGGCCTATTCAAAAAACACTTGCATGTTCCCAGAAGAAATCCTGATAAGTATATCTTATAAAAATCATCAGAATTATAATGAAACATAAAAGTTTCGGGAATCATTGCATTGTGGTGATACATACAATACTATTAAATTGTTCTTTACCTGTATCGAATACCTCAGGATATAATTTTTATTAATAAAATATTGCAGCTGTAAGAATTATAGGTTCTGGTCACATTCACATTTGGAAGCCATGCAAAGTGCTCAAATATTTGGAAATAGGTACTATTACAAAAATAAAACTTTTATTTCAAGTAAAACTCATGTCATGAACTCATGATACATCCAGTACCTACATATTGCAGCTAGTTATAGAATAGGTCACTATGATGTCTCGATAAATTCTTGAAATATATTATGTAGATATCAAAAGAATTTTAGACTTGTTGCTGCCATCATAATAAGAAAATACCTAATCATTAGAGACCAAAATCATAGTCTTCCGAGATATTGACGACTTTAAACATTTGTGTACTTTCGTCGCACTTGCAGAGTTATGTGAGCACAAGAAGTGTCATAATGCTCTGGCGATGTCGAACAGGTTCCACTAAGTAGGTTTAATTACGTAAACATGATCCTGTGGCACGCCGCTAACTGAAGTGTCTCGTGTCTCGAAGACAAAGGAGGCCGGATCCTCCCGCAAGCTGCCTGCACTCCGCATCGCTAAACAGTACAGAAGGTATACTTCATTGATAGACTCGGTTTCTTCGTGTAGGTACCCGAGATTTGCGATGGTAATTAAGTAGGTAGTAAAGGTGTACGAAGGCTTCCGAGACTAATAAGATCTTGTTGTTTGCCTACATGTCATTAAAATGCGTGTAGTTTTACATTTAGTCTTGTGGTTTACGTCGTGGCGCCGCAGATGAGCTATGATAATACGCTACGTCAACTGCGTGCGTGTGTAACATAATTTGCTGCGTTTTCCATAATTTTCTCACTGGTCCGTAAAGACTAAGCTACACTAAAATGTAGCTTAGTCTTATTAGCGACATATCTATGGAAATAGAGACGCTATTCCTAAAAATAATGTAATCAATAATCAGTCAAATCAGCCTGCACAGATACAGCTAAAAACTTCTCAGTTCCCTGCTAATGTAAAGCTATTTAGCTAGCAGCGCCCTTCGCGATAGCTAATTCATGGTTGCCACACTCAAATGTCAAGGACTCGTGATTCCTAGCGTCTCAAGCTCCAACGATCATCACAGTCCTAATTCAACAGAATGGCCGGCTGGCCGCCAATTGCGTGTTGCTTTGCAAAATCATATACCTAGGTATGTCCATAAATCTGGTTCCTCTCCGGATATTATGTCACTGCGGATTATTATCCTCTCAAAGAAACTGAACCTTCAATCTTTGCACTCCAAATGTATATCCGTGCACATAATTGTCTCGGACTCAGCACCATTGATGAGAAGTTTCGTGTTGTAGAATTAAAACCTCTTTTCCCACCTATCACAAAGTTTTGGTATAATTGCTGCAGCCCTACCATAAACTGTGTGCGAAGCAGGAGCGGGTCCCTAGTACTCGTACCTACATCTATATATTATAAAAATGAATCCCTATTTTCCTTGGCTATCACGCGTGAAGGGCTAGGGCTAGACCGATTTGGCTAATTCTTTTTCTGTTGTGTTTGTTATTGTCTGGAGAAGGTTCTTATGAAAGAAAAAATTAAGAACATTGCGCGGAAAATTAAGACAGAACCACGTCTGTCGGGTCAGCTAGTACCTATATAAATTAAGACAGGACAACGTCTGTCGGGTCAGCTAGTACCTATATAAATTAAGACAGGACAACGTCTGTCGGGTCAGCTAGTACCTATATAAATTAAGACAGGACAACGTCTGTCGGGTCAGCTAGTACCTATATAAATTAAGACAGGACAACGTCTGTCGGGTCAGCTAGTACCTATATAAATTAAGACAGGGCAACGTCTGTCGGGTCAGCTAGTACCTATATAAATTAAGACAGGACAACGTCTGTCGGGTCAGCTAGTACCTATATAAATTAAGACAGGACAACGTCTGTCGGGTCAGCTAGTACCTATATAAATTAAGACAGGACAACGTCTGTCGGGTCAGCTAGTACCTATATAAATTAAGACTGGACAACGTCTGTCGGGTCAGCTAGTACCTATATAAATTAAGACTGGACAACGTCTGTCGGGTCAGCTAGTACCTATATAAATTAAGACTGGACAACGTCTGTCGGGTCAGCTAGTACCTATACTATGTATAAATTAACAAGCGACCCTCTCCTGCTTCCCACGGTTTTTACGTCGTATTGACAAAACCTCGAGATTTCTTAGTTATCACTTATCATAAACCATCCGGAATAAATTCTCTAAACGATGGTGAAAACACAGATTTTGATGAGGTTTTCAGGGTTTTCACCATGTAGGTATCGTCTAGAAAATTTATTCCGGGAGGTTTATGTGTAGGTATAATACAGTGCAAAGCAGGAGCGGGTCGAGTAGTATTTGTGTATCCAAAGGAACATAATGTGTTGACCCTTGCTTATGTAGGTGAGCGGTAATATCCATACGTAGCTGTGCCATATTAGGCGCGGGTCATCTGGTGCGCGCGCGTCGGCCTGCTGTCCGCGGCCGCGGTGAAAACGCGCGCTGCATTGTAGGTACTATAAATAAATATGAAATTGCCGTTTTTAACTGAAAAATTTGAAACAATTTTTTTTTCTAAGGTAAATAAATGCCTTTATTTAATATAAGTATTTGTCCTCATTGACTACACATTTCTGCCAAATTATGGCCATGGGAAGGTCATTTAAGTATGGGAAGAAGAAAGTTGCGACATTTGACCTGGAGTCTGGAATCTACTTTTTATCACACGGTACAATTCGCCCCAAAATCCCTAATTTTTGTGCCGGTTCAACACGGTAGGTAACTTCAAGACGCGCTTCTCTCAGCAGAGCAGATCAAATCATGGGGCACCTATTTTTCAAGCTTTTTTATCTTACCAATTTGATGCAAACGGGTCAATATTGTGGCTGTGGGTTGCTAACATCAAACCATGCCGCTAATTCGTTGGTAGTTTGATACGGATTGGCTTCCACCATCGCATTTAAGTCATCGTTCTTTACCTTAGTGGCTGGTCTTTCTTGGGGTTCATTCTTCAAGTCGAAGTTTCCACTACGAAAGCGATTAAACCAAGACCGCAGGGTGCGTTCATTAGCCTAACTAAAAAAGTGAAAAATAACTTTAATTTCGGAAGTCGGTTTCTTTGCTTTTCAATTTTTATTGGAGTTTCATGACGTCATTTGCTCTGTGAAAAGGCTCAATAAAAACTGTCACATTACTGTTTAATTGCACGTGACGTGTCCGTGTAACTACAAACATACAACCATCCTTGTCCAGCACATCTCAGTTGCCAGTAAATAAATTCTGTGTACTTTGTGAATGTTTTTTTTCTTCTTGTAACGACAGCACTGACGCATCACCAAACAATTTAAGTACCTGTAGAGACTCGGGAAATTAAGTAGCGAAATGAAAACGCGACAAAAAGATGTATCTCACGTATCTACTACAGATTGAAGTTTGGTTGGTAATATCTTTTTGGAGCGATCCTCTTTTCAACATTGTGTATTAGACTGCGAAGTGGCAAACACTTGTTTTTGCTGCGGTGAAACCTAAGCAGTAGGTAGCGGTTTCTGTATTGCTGCACTAACAATACATTTTGGTCGCAATTCGGAAATTTAACAGCTTTGAAATCGACCTTGGATGCAACGAGATTAATGATCAATTTGGCTAGAACTTGCGCAATAATTGCCTGTTCAATTAGGTACATTGTTACGAAAATGTTATTTTCCAGTGCGGTTGGCGCGTGCGATTGAAGATGCAGTTTTGGCAACTGGTCTTAAAGATCGCACTCTACTACTTTATTATATTTTACGAAGTTTTATGCGTGCAATGTTGTGTTACTAACAACTTCGTATTGAATCACATATCATAATAGCATAATTATATGTAGTATAAAGCAGTGTTATTCAAAGTGTGCTTCGCGCCTCTGTGCGGGCTCCGCGAAAATACTGGTTCATTGTGACCAGTATTTCCGCGGAGCCCCCACAGAGGCCTTGCGGAACCCAGCTTCCTCATGGACTAATTTGAGATATGGCGGCATTTGCTTAATCACGTGTCTATGCAGGATACAATGGAACTACAACTTTTTATTCGCGATACAGACACTACGTCTAAAAAAAAATAACTTTGACCCAGTGAAACACCCTAAATCGGTTTGAAACAAATGTCTAATCCATCCATACTATCTATACTAATATTATAAATTCGAAAGTAACTTTGTCTGTCTGTCTTTCTGTCTGTCTGTCTGTATGTTACCTTTTCACGTCTAAACCACTGAACGGATTTCGATAAAATTTGGCAAGGATATAGGTGGCATCCCGGGTAAAGACATAGGCTACTTTTTATCGACATACCACGCGGGCGAAGCCGCGGGCAGAAGCTAGTTGTTTCATAAGTACGAAACAAAATTCTGTCAACAACGTAAATAAGAACGCAATTAATGTTGATTAGTCTTAATCGGTTAAGAAGGTGAAATGTTCCAAAGCAGATGTTTTGACAAGTTTCGACTTCACGCAAAATCAATGTTTCTCTCAAAAAAACAACTTATTTGCGTATTTTTTTATGATAACGAAAATTTAAGAGAGTCTTTAATGAAGTATGAGGCCCGAAACATGATTGACAAAACTTTCCTCGATACAAAAAAACCGCAAAGTTTCCTTAAAATCTGCTTTTTTTAAGAGAAAAACCTATTCCATTCGATTGTTATCAAAGCAATTGTAATAAAAAAAAATTCTACGTGTTCACTATTAAATACTTTAAGGGATTATGGACGTATTTTTCTATATAAACACAAATAAAATTTTAAAATTAAATATTTGTAAACATAGTGCAATAGAATTGCGCGCGGGCGGGGTCTTACCGCCCCCCTCGGCTCCCGTCAGTCCCACTTCGCCTTAACTTATTTTCGTAGCTTTTGATTGAACCGGGTTCCGTCGTCAAAAAAGTTTGGGAACTGCTGCGCTGCGCTGGGCAGCTTAGTACTACGTTCGCGATAAATGAGATGTTGACGGTAGATTCAAATGCACCGCTTATAATTTGGCAAATATAATATTAGTTTTAAGCAGATACAATAGATCCATCTATTTTATGACCCACTATATAAAACCTCTAAAATAGTGTCGAAGTAACAGTTATCTGGTGAAAAGCCGGTATAGGATCCACTCATACAATTCGATAGGGGTGTAAACAACAGCATTGAAGCAATGTTACGAAATCGTACAGTTAAAATTTGCAGCAGTCTGAAAGCGTGCGGGCGCGCTGTGCACTCGCTGCTCGTGAAAAGCGGCATTCTATTTGATTTCCTGTTGCGCCTGCGACGCGACGCACTTGTCATTATGATTCCTTTCAAGGTTCCGTGAATTTGCTACTAAATGAATATTTACGATTTTAGATACTTCACTTTTATCTTTCAGTCACTTAGTGGAACCTAACCACTAAGTGACTGAAAGATAGCAATAGCAAATTCACGGAACCTTGAAAGGAATCATAATGACAAGTGCGTCGCGTTGCTAATCCAGGCTCATTTTGTAGGTAGAGGAAGCATCATTATGATGGCTCGGTCTACATTGACATTTGACTTGCTTCATTACAGAAGTTTGTCTGTACTGAATTAGGGAAACTGTTTTGTTTTTGAAATGGTGAACGTTTAACCTTCAATCACTTCAGGGTCTTCAGTCACTTCTAAATAAAGCATTTGTATTTTCCTTCGTCATTCGCTTGATAGGTATATTTTCCTAAACCGTGAATTAAACGGTAAACGTACTGCTTGAGCTCAATCAATGCAATTTGCATCACGTTATGTATGAATACGTCAATAATGGGTGTTTACAATTGTATAATAAAATTTACGCAGCGCACAATGTGTAAACGAGAAATATAGAAAAACGATACTTTTGTACGGAACACTGAATCACATCCTATGGAAAGTTAATAGGTGTAGGAGGCATCTGATTGAAGTTTTTGGCACATTGTCAAGTGGAATCTCTCATGAACGTATTGTTTACACAGTTTTTAGTAGTCTGGCTAGATACATGCACCGCTTACGTTACGTAATAGATAACCGAGTTCAGCAATATAATATGTATAGGTACCTCTGCTAAACACTGGAGAAATATCGAGTTCGCGAGTTTGTGATACACAACATAACCTTCTAATTGTATGTCCTTTACTTCGACAACATTGAAATCTAGCCAAGTCCTTGAGAAATAAAATTTTAATGTTACCATCGGGACAAGTTAACACTACGAACCACAAGCGCCAACTTGGCCCGTACTTCTGCGCTACACTTAGTGTCTAACGTCATTAGCAACCTTCGACACTATAGTAAGCTTTTCTGAAGCTGGTGTTTTAAATTGTATAGGTGAAGAAGACACGCGCGGAACAGACATGGTACGAGCGGCTGTCTACGAAGGCGGCGGTGGACAATAAAAAGTTTGATGGCCGTTTACAGGTACTCGCCTACTGGTGAGGTGGTGACAGACATCACTAACACCCGGCGGATTGGATCACAACGCACTAACACGGTGTGGTCGCCACTAGCAGCTCATTGCCTCAATATGATTGTAGCGTACAAAAAGTTCCAGCAGTTTTTATCGAAGAATTTTTGATTGTGCAACTTAATACTTTTGTGGTACACTGAATTCGGTTTCAGTTGATTATTTTTGTATGATTTGTCATCAGTCCAAAATTTAGCAATCGAGAAAAAAATCTGCAACACTGCGACGACATGTCGATCCGGACGAACTCAACAGTAAATTCATTTAATTAATCGCAGGTTTACGGCATTTTGGACTCATCTAGAATAGTAAATTAACATTTAAGGTGGCTAAGTATACCTACTTAATATTACTTGAAGTAGACAGATGTTAACAAGGCGGTGGTGGTTCTTGATATCGATGCTTATTCATTTGTTGAAGGAAACGTGCGCTGCCACAAATCAATACGTCGCCGCTTTCATATAACACGCGGTAGGAAATGTACTTACCCACTAATGTATGGCATTCGGCAGTTATTGCTCAATATTCACTAATACAACAGCCGGGTGCGGAATTAACCATAAACCCCCAGGGATGCTACTTTCAGCGATCGTTACATCATAGAAAATTTGAAAATCAAAGTGAGAAAAGTCGCGTGATCCAAAGATTAGGTACCTACATTCCAAATTATTTAAATTTCAATTTATTGACCATTTTGTTTAGGTTTTGTAAAGGTCTCAGTCCTGCTGGAGAGTCTCGTGAAAACGACTTATACAGAAATCAGGAACCATCAACACTAATAACACCAGCTATATCACGGCAGTGTTCCACCGATGAAGCCAGAGTGCTTTCCTTATTTACGGTCTATGAGTACCTACACTTTATATTTCTCAGTGAACATTCAGTTGCTGAGGCGATGACTAACAATACAAGAAGTGACGTCTCGGGGGTTGGACAAATAAGACGATTTATTACATGCCTTGGAAACTACGGAGCGATAAACGGCTGACGTCTAGACACGCATCATTTACTTTAATAACTTCATCGTGAAGTAAATCGCTCTCTACAAGTTTTCCACAACGTCCTCTGGTTGATAACATTCGACTGGAACTGTTGTACTGTATTTTTCTTAGACTTATTTAAGCGTGACCTTTTTTCGGTGACTCCTTTGTACCAGATCTTTGAATCGCAGATCGTTCAACATTTTCTTGTTTGCGAACAAAAAAAGTAGCTAATGCGGAAGAAACTGTTCATGTAATTCGAGTGGGCTTTTTTTTCTAACAACAGAGGCTTGCGTAAAATTGCGCTCCCTATCCTGTAGTGAAAGGTTATTCACCTGCACTTTGGAGATGGTAATGGCACGGAGCATGGAACAAATGAAGTGCTAATGACTTTGGAGTACCATCACGCAGTGTTTGGGCTTTTTGCCCGGCTATGAGCACTTCATTTGTCACGTACTTTGTGAAGTCCCTCCAACGAAGTGTTTGTGTAATATAATGATGTTGTGCAGGTGGTGAAGGTATGGCCGGAGCGCGGCGCCGTGCAGGTGTACAACCCCAAGGGACAGGACAAGATGTTCACGTACGACGCCGCCTACGACGCCGGCGCCGACACGCAGACCATGTACGACGAGATGGTGAGTATACTGACCAGATATTGACTTGTCGTGTAAGACTAGGAGAACCTTGTGGCATCCCTTTACTTATGGTCTTCCTTTCCGTAAAAGGTGATTGAAAACCCGTCAAGTGACCGCCTACTAGGAAGCCGTTTGGATGTAAGCGCCCAACGGTTTTTACGATAATATTTATTTGTTGTTTCGAGTGTATTTTTCTTATGCACCTTTGGGGTTCATACGACATTTGAGAAGAGAATGCGTAGTAGCCGTTATTACTGCTAATGATAATTTATCTGCAACTGTTAAGGCATAAGTATAGAATATGTCTGATGTCATAGCTGTCACTTGACTTTGTCTACTAAATTAATAGTAATTTACTGTTTGACGCTTGTAGGTTTCTCCTGACACCGCAGATATTGCCCCAACTTCTTCTTATGACAATTATTGCCGACTGCCGATGTTTGAAAATCGATCGGAGGGATATTGATTTTTAAATGACAGAATTATTATTACAGTAATGACCTGATCAGAGTATAAATGTACGTATGTTGTATCGATCGTATGATGTGGAGTTCTCAAGTTCTAGGAAAAACCAAGACTATTGCAATCGTTAAAGAGACTGATCGATCCAATGTAGGTAGTGAAATCAAGAGATATCGAAATGATACGAATTGATAATATTATGAAGGACAGGGCCGTAGGTAGGAGGGTTGGGGGTTCAAACCCCCCCGAAATGTGAGAAACTAGGCTATCTCCGTACAGATCATTGATAATTTCGCATCTAGGCATACTTTATAATCTACAAAAGCAGTAAGAGTACGCTTATATGTATACTGTATTTTTATCGATTCTGACTTTGTTTTGATTTGTATTCCTGCAAATTCAGCATTCTCTGAGAGTCCTCTAACCTAATGTCTACTATGAACAATCCACCTTTTTTTTTTGTTGTTTTTGAGGGTGGGAAATCATCCAATGACTTCTCCCGCTCTGGGTGGAGCGGAAGGGCGTGTCAGACTTTTACTGACTAAAACCCACCCGTGTTCCTTCAGTTGCCTGTTGCCAAGGTCCCGGTATCCCTTTAGGACTAACCCGCAACCCTGGCAGGCATCGGTCCTAGCGGACCCCGCCAATTGTGCTGACATCTCTTTGAGGCGCGCGTGGAACACGACGCGCCATCGACTCGGGCCTGGTCCTAATCGGACGGTGAACTACCCATTGCTCGCCGTCCGCAAGCCCGCTCCTATAGTGGCCGGGAATCCGCCTGGGATTCCCGACGCCCAGGGCGTCTCCAGCGGTGGTGGTTAGGGGCGTGAGGGCGCAGACTTTGCCTCTCCCTCACGCGTTCCGCCTCCTCCTTCGCGAGCATTACTGCTTCGCAGAAGGAGGTGACTGCTTCCCATGCCCTCTCGCTCCGAACCATGGTCTGTGCCAGGGCCGGACGCGAGAGGTCACCGCCGCCAATCGCCTCCAAGAGGACACGGCGGGGCTCCGCCCAAGCAGGGCAAACCTCCACCGTATGCAGCGTATGCTCCACCGTGTCCTCCGGGCGATCCACACAGTGGTGACACCCGGGCGTTTCCTCCCGCCCTATCCGAAACAGGAACCTCCCGAAGCAACCGTGTCCGGTGAGGACCTGCGTCAGGCGGAAGGTGAGGACGCCGTGGTGCCTCTCAAGCCAATCCTCAAAGAGGGGACTTATCGCCGCAATTGTGGCGTGCCCAGCACTGGGTTGCGACAATCGCACTCTCCATATCGCCATGAGATCCTGCCGGAGCTCCGTCCGCTGAGCCGCGATTTCTCGCGGCAGCGGAGTTACGCCCCGGCGCTTCACCTCCTCGCGCCACTCCCAGATGTGCGCGAGGACTTTCGCCTCCAGATCCCATGGCGGTAATCCGGCAAGGAGGCTCGCCGCCTCACGGGAGACCGTGCGGTATCCCCGGACCAGCCGAATGGCCATGACCCTTTGGGACGCGTTCAACCGGCGGGCTGGCCGTAGCCTAAGGGAACGCGCCCACACCAGTGCCCCGTAAAGGGCCATGGACCGCACGACCCCCGCGTAGAGCCTCCGGCAGGAGGCATTTGGCCCCCCTATATTGGGCAGGAGCCGCCCCAAGGCGGCCCCAGCCCGGTCCAGCCTGGGCGCCAAACGTCGAAAATGCTCCACGAAGTTCCACCGGCTGTCGAGGACGAGTCCTAGGTAATTCATCGTCGACTCGACGCCGATGTGAACCCCTCCTACCGTAATTTGGGAACCCGACGGTGGCGCGTTCCGAGGGCCATGAAAGCCCATGACCTCGGACTTGTGCAAGGCCACCTCGAGTCCCAGCTGCCGGATTCTATCGACGATTGTCGCAACCCCGCATGTCGCTAGTTCGGCCGCCGCCTGGTGCGACCCCCCCTGCGCCAGGACCAGCGTGTCGTCAGCGTAGCAAACTACGCTGACGCCGCTAGGGAGGTCGGCGCGCAGCACCCAGTCGTATCCGATGTCCCACAGATGCGGCCCCAGGACCGATCCCTGTGGGGACACCGCACGACATCTCTCGCCGGTTCCACACTCCCTGGTGACCGGGGTAGATGACGGCCCTGTCCGTCAAATAGGCCTCGACCACCCGACAGAGGTAGGTTGGCATCCGGTGGTACCGGAGTGCCTCCCTTATGCAACTCCAGGGCAGGGTGTTGATGGCGTTGGCGATGTCTAGAGAAACCGCCAAGACAACCCCGCCCCGGGCCACAGCATCCCCCGTCGTGAGGCCCGCTTACGCGCGTGATGGCGTCCACCGTAGAGCGCCCTCTACGGAAACCAAACTGGCTCTCCGCCAAATCCGGCCCCACCCGCACCAGCCGTCCGACAAGGCGGTTTGCAATAACTATATCATCATCCATCCATCCATGTATCCATATCATCTGCTTGCTATGCCTTAAGAACTCTTAGGGATGATGAAGTGAGCATAATACACTTAAAAATGGTATACTATGCGCTGATTGAGTCCAAATTGAGGTATAGCATAGTTTTGGGGAAACAGCTATCATTACAACTGGCATAGAGCATTCATTCTCCAAAAACGAGCGATCAGAACCATTGTCCGCATTTCTCAACAAGACACCTGTCGACCATATTTTAAAGAACTTGGTATTCTCACAGTACCTAGCCTATATGTAGTTGTACTGTTAAATAATTTCAAAAAATATTTATACGATTATGAAACTGACGAGGATAGACTGGTAAGGGAAAAATCGCGAAGAAAAGACTTTGGAAACAAAATCATCCCAGCTTTTGGAATAGTTAAACATAGTCCACAGTATCAGGCAGTTAAAATATTCAATAAATTGCCGCTTCAGTTAAAAAGCATACTGTACACAGGGTCATTCAAGGCAAGTCTCAAGGCATTCCCGTTGGAAAGATGTCTATACTCATTAGATGATTTATAGTCTTTATTTTTATTGAAACTGACATGGTGTGATTATTTGTTTTATTTGTTATAATGTGTTATATTTTGTTTATTGATTATTGTCTGAGTTTAATTTACTAATAATTTAATGAGATATTGTTTTATTATTTGTTTGAATGGTAATTTAATTGCATGTATTTTAATAATAATAATAGGCATCAATGTTACTGACATGAAGCAATCGTTGAAAGAGCGCTTCTTTGGCCGCCTGAAGAAAGTATTTAATAGTCTTCTTTCAGGCGGAAACAAGGTGCGCGCTTTCAACGGTTGGGTCATGCCGGTTCTGATGTACTCTTTCGGCATACTCAAATGGACTCAGACCGAACTTGACGCCCTGGATAGGAGGGTCCGTACGCTGCTGACTGCTGCCGAATGCATCACCCACGGTCATCGGTCATGAGACTGTATATCCCGCGAAAGTGTGGAGGTCGAGGCTTTTTAAACGCTAAGACCCTCCACAATCGCGAGATATGCAGTCTCAGGGAATACTTTCAAGACAGGATTTGATTTGATTGGATTTTATTTCGAACGCAATGTGAATTGTTACTGAATAAATAAATTGAAATTGAATTGAAATTGAACTCTTTCAAAGAGCTTGCCCACCTCGTCGAGCTGCACGATGGGCCGATAAGCGGACGGAGAGTCCGCCGGGCGCCCCGGCTTCTTTATGAGGACCAGTTTCCCCGTCTTCCAACGAAGTGGGAACTGGCCCCTCTCCATACATGCGCTCAGGAGAGCCCGTAGTCGAGGCCCGAGAGCCTCCATGGCCAGGACCCAGACCTTCCCAGGTAAGCCGTCGGGTCCTGGGGCGGTATTCTTGGCATTCAGCCTTCGTACCGCCACTCTCATTTCTACCTCGGTCACCTCCGGAGCATCGTCGCCGTCGTCGGCGGTGTGGTCCGCATCGAGCACCGCAGTAGGCGGAGCCATGAGCGGGGAGGCATGTTCCCCTCTCGAAGGGAACAGAGTGCTCACCACGTCCTCCACAAGCTGAGGCCGGAGACTCTGCGTCAGCGGGGGAGCCCATGGGCGGAGTTTCTCCCGCACCATCTTGTATGGGCGTCCCCACGGATCTCTGTTCAGAGTCTCCAGCATCTCCTCGCGGTCCATTGCCCTGGCCCGCAGGATCTCTGCCTGGAGGGCGGTCTTCGCCGCTCTGTAACCCTCATATAGCTCCGCCTGAATGGATTCGGTATCCGGAGGGCGGATACGGAGCCTGCGGTGCCTGGTGTACCGGTGTCGCGCAGCAACGCATGCATGGCGCAGCGCTGTCAGCTCCTGCGACCACCAGCTCACCTGGCGCGAAGCACGTCCGGGCCGGACCCGGGGCATTGCCACGTCACAAACATTGGACATGGCCTCCCGGAACCACTCCGCCTCGTCGTTGATGTCGGCAGGCCTGTCCGGTGATACCACCCAGGCCTGCACGATCGAGGCTTCCAGGAGAAGCTCCCGGTCCAGCTGCTTCAGCGCCCACCGCGGACCACTCGGGGCCTGTCGGACCGGCGCGCTCGAGGTCTGGGCGGAGACGTCAAACCGGATATACCGGTGGTCGGAAAACGTCTCCACCCGCTCCATGACGCGCCAGTCAATGACACGCGGCGACAGAGCGGGGCTGGCGAACGAAATGTCCACCACTGATTCGCCCCGCATCCGTACACACGTGGGGACAGAGTCCCGGTTTAGGACGACCAGGCCTGTCTCCAGAGCCCAGTCCTCCACCATCCTGCCCCGTGTGTCCGTGTACCGGGAACCCCAAGCCACATTCTTGGCATTGAAGTCCCCGAGGACGAGAACGGGGATGGAACGGAACCCGACGACGACGACTTTTAACTCCGCTAGGGGGAGTTGTGGAACTCGGCGAGAGATGAGCAATCCACCTAATTTCTATGAACGAATATTTCTCTATGAATTTTGACTTTGACTTTGACTTTGACCTGGCTACGGCCCTGATAAAGGATATTATTATGCAATGATGCTTGTCTTTCAATATAGAATTGTAGATGATGATGTTAATAAACATCTTTGACCAACAGTTTCTTAACCTATTTTTTCAACCACATAACAAAAAAATCAGAAGTCCCACTCCATACAGTTAATTGAAGCAAGACTACATAAGTAACTAAGCTAGTAGTAGATGTAGATAGCTGTTTTGTCCGTAAAAACTGCGGCTGAAAAGAAAATGCCCTATCTGTAACTTTTATTAGGTAGTAGGGGAACAACACTATAACGATGACCGATGTTAATTTCCCGCGTAGATAGAGCGCCGACCGCTGCGGGCATAAGGATTAAAGTGAAATGTAATAATATATGTCATACGTATATATTAGGTCCCCCCACCTATGAAATCGGTGTTTTGTATGGGGAATTTCAAAGAAGGTGCATTTTTCATACTAAAATTTTCCTTATTTATATAACAACCATGAACACGAATGTTTTAAAACGTTTCTGCACTAATGTTTAAAAACTAAGATAACGTATGACAAAAATAAGATTTGGCTAAGTTAAAAAAAAAAAATAGTGGTCATTTTCTGCTAACAAAAAAATCAAGTAATAAAAACTAAAACCCAACTACGACTTAATAAAAGGTATAAACAAGACACCATAGACAGACAAATTAAAAATCCGGAGTCACACGTGTTAGGGCATAAATCGAACAGATTACGTGTGACTCCGGATTTTTAATTTGTCAGTCTGTGGTGTCTTGTTTATCCTTTTAAGTCGTAGTTGGGTTTTAGTTTTTATTACTTGATTTTTTTTTAATTCTTTTGGGTTTATAATATATATATTTTTGAAATGTGCTCATTAAGCCCTTCCATTTGATAGGTACCCAACATGGTACGATTAAAACCATTTTTTTTTTAAGTTCCCCACTTTATGTCCTCTAGACGGCGCCATTTTTAATTTAAAGTGACTTCACATAGCCTATAACCAGCGGAAAATCACGACGCTTCTAACGATACCTCATTTGTCAAATTGTGATAAGTGGTTTGGAAGATAGGAGGGAACAGATGAACATACATACATACCGGTCAAAATCATAACCCTCCTTTTTTCTTCGCCGTAGTCGGGTAAAAATGAGGAGTCATTTTTAAGGTATTTTTATGTTTAGAAAACTATAAGTAATAAGGTTTTTTTTACTATTGGTAGTTGTCTATGATGGTCATTATTCGATATAATACCAAGCAATTGATGAATATTTTAAATCATAGAAGTGACGAGGTTCTCTATTTGTGAGAAAAAAACACCAATTTCATAGGTGGGGACCCAATATATGTTTCATAATATTTCTGACGGTTTTATCCCATGAGCGCACACAGTCGCCCACATCAGCCAAGGTGAGGGTCACGACACGACTCACGCGGTTACGAATTAACACGAATATTTGGACAAACACGCGATTATTAAGGCAAACCTTTGTGTATTAAAATTAAACGGAAATTAACGGAAGACCAGGCTATGCAGCGTGTAGCAGAAATGTGTGGTCATATTAGGGTGTGGTACAGACCATCAAACTGCACAATGGGACCAACATCGTAATCGCGAATAAATAATCAACTGCCCCATACATTTGGATCGAGTAGGTATTGAAGTTTGGTACTGGACAGGTGATTATTTTTTCGACGGCCTGCACTACACCCAGCCTTAAATATGACCACAACATTTCTTATACATGCTGTATAAACTCTGCACGGGATGATAGTACACTATAGTTCATAGTTATGCAATTTTCAGTGCAAATATGAGTTCGTCACTACTGTTTACATCTTCTGATTTTGCAACTACTTCTTACATTTTATTAAATATTTTATAGCGATTTGGAAGAACATAGCGTCCATTAATAATTTAGTGCGCATCTAATACGATCACTCCGTGATTTAGTGCATTTATTTTCGTCTCGAAAGTTTATGAGGTTTCATAGAGTTTCATCAATATATTTTTTGATTTTTTTCATTATTATTCATCATAGCTCCTGCATCTGCTTCAGAAACATTTAATTTCGGTGCTTACAGTCCTTGGTGTGTAGCATATAAAATATTAATGTTAAAATTGGTAAAGCGTGCAGGCCCTAAGAAGTGTACCCGATAAAAATGAACAGTTCTAATCTTGTCCTAATTAATAATACTCATAAATCATGTAGACACTAGTGTTTGAGTACTTACAGAAGAAGTTTTATCTAATGTTCAGTAGTAGTGTAGGAAGTGTGTCAGTTTCAGCGGAGCGTTGTATAATATATCGTAAACGTATGAATATCAGGAGAAATCTGTGTGTATATCCGCGCGCGTCGCATTCCCCCGCGCTATTACGCATGCCGCGTCGCCCGCCGCCGCTCGAGCATTGTTGCCAAAAATATTACTCCAACTCACTCTCATCACACCAAGCAGACAAGGACAGAAGCTTCATCCCATACTATTTTATTTTATTTTATTTAATAGGGACAACAAACAGCAGTATATTAAATATTACACATGATAGTAGTACTAAACTAATAGAATTAACAAATACACTACTCACGACGTTATCCACAGATTACCATATAAAATAATTAGCATAGGTACTGTTAATAATTACCATAATAAGGGCAAACTTAAAGATACTCATTACAAGGTTAAAATTATTACTCGGTTTGTTATTAAAATGTATCTCGGAGAGCATAAAATAAAGTGAAAAAATCTAATAATATCTGCGTCTTAATACTAGGGACAAATATAAAGGTTCGGAATCGGATAAAATCGGCATGCAAAAAACAAGAGAAGACTACTACTATACTTGATGTGGAACAAATCCATTCAATAATCCCTACGATAGAGCTGGTACTCATACGGAAAAGTCTTAAACAGCTGTTAGACATGCTTATTCGAGATATTCGTTTTATTCGGCGTCTACGACATGTTTGACAGTTGACAGTTCATGCAGTACAGTAAAACAAAAATCTGGGGCTTCTGAACTTTAGTATTTGGTGTGGTCTGTGCTTGATGAGACTCCAAGTTTTAGAAATGCATTTTAGAATTAGCACACGGAAACATTCTCGGGAATGTCGAATGTAGAATCTCTACTAATTTTAAAGAATTCAAAATTGGATTTGCATAAAAAAGGTCCTAGACAGAGTAATTGAGCAGCACTTGACAATGGCGGCACGCCACAAGACAACGAACTGAACCCGCGCGTGGGAGCCCGAGGAGCTTCACCTCTCCGGACATTAGTACTTGTCGCACTGGGATTCATGCACGAAACAGACTGTTACCCGAAATTGCATGATTCATGATTTCAACAAAGACTCATCAACTGTAACGACTTGCCAGTAAGTGCGTCTAAAGTGTAATGGCACGTCGCCGCGTCGTGGTAAAAAGATTAGCCTTGACCGGCTAATCTTCAAAGACGTACTTACTACTTGAAAATGTTTATTCAAGTAGAGCATTACTTCAACCCTACAACAAAATATTAGCTGCTCTACAGACAGAGCCTTCCGCAGCCCACTGGTTCAGTTAGCGGGATTACAAAAACGGCAGTTAAATACAAATGCTCCCTTGGCTGTTTCATTAGGGAATCCGTCCTGGTGACGTGTCAGATGCAGGGCCCCGGACCCCGCGACGACGAATCACCGCACAGGCGATGTGCGGTGATTCGTCGTCGCGGGGTTATTAATGTTGTCCAGTTGATCGCTTGGCAGCGCCAGCGCTCTTGAGCTTGACTTTGAGACATTTTACGATCGTATTCACGATACGATACGTCTATGTAGACTAGAAAGAAAGAAAGAAAGAAAAATAGGTTTAATTGTCATAGAAACACGTGCACACAAAAAGATAACAGTAATCAGCAATATTTACCACAATATATCTAAATACCATTAAAAATAAAAATAAAAACATGAGATCACGAGTATAGATAAATAATCGGCAGCTGCACGTCATGACTGTGACAAGAAGGCTTCCACTCAGCATGATGCTGCGCTATGGGGACCCACAGCACAGCGCTGATTTTCAGTGGTCACCCGAAAAAGACGTACGGAAATCAAGTCAGGTTCCACCATTTTGTACATTTAATAAACAGGTAATAAAATAAACAGTACTTAGAATATAATATGACTTTAAGCAAAGCGAAATAGATGAATAAATATTATTAAATAGGTAACGTGAAAATTAATCCGCAGGCATCACTGTGCGTACATAAATAAATAATGTGGGTACCTAATCCTACTATCCTACTATATAATATAATAATATTATAAAAATAATCCTACTTCCTACTAATATTATAAATGTGAAAGTTTGTGTGTTTGTGTGTTTGGATGTTTGTTACTCAATCACGCAAAAACGGCTGAATGGATTTGGATGTAATTTGGCAACAGATAGTTTATAACCTGGATTAACACATAGGATACTTTTTATCCCGATATTCCCACGGGATCGAGACTTACGCGGGTGAAACCGCGGGGCACAGCTAGTGATAAAATAAAATAAAATAAAGTGTTCTGTCTCGCTCCCACCCTTACCTTCGCGTCGTCGCCGTCAGTCGCCAGCAGACTAGAGCTAACAACAGCGTTTAATATTCTTCCGCACAACTATTAGTGATTACTAGCTAATTGACGCGGATATTTTTCGTCTGTGCCGCATATTCAGAGGTTCTGAACAGAATAGCGATGCAATACTAATATCTGTTAATGTATCTGTACATAATTTCAATGTCAATTAACGTGTACTACGGTATGGTATGCAAGTACTCGAACGCGGAAGGTACCATCTTGCTCCGTGCATCCTACGCGAGCTTGCCGTTCGTTCCACTTTCAATGCGTCGCCTTGACGTGATCGAAGGTCCCTCCAATGTTAGATGTTTTCTTCAAAATGCTGTGATTCAACTGCGGTGTAGGTGGCTGTATAGCGGTGTACACAATAACCTCGACGCGTCAATATGGCGGTTGTTTTGTGTTAGCGATTAATAATCCATTGTAGTAGCACTAGAATAGGAAATAACAGCTACCTAGAGCGCGTGTAGACACGGTGACTCCTCAGCTGTTGTAAAAACAAATGTATTATAAACTGTCTTGTCAAAATAAATAGCTCAAGAATTCGCGAGACATTAGTTTCCGCATTTGCCTTTATGTATGTTCTTGCCATTATAGTTCAGCGCAGTTTACTAACATGACTTCATATTTTTCATTCTGAATGCATTCACGTCGCAATTTAAACGCTTTTATGGCAAAGTACTTGCCTTATAGTTACTACATTGCAGTCTAAACTACAATGTGTGTCCCTGACATCATGCAGCAGAGCTAGTTGAGATACAGCTTCAGATAGAGCAAACTCTTAGTTATTGTTACATTAATTGTTGATTATTTGCGCTTACATGTTACCAATTATAGCGTGAAAATAGATATTGTTGAGTGATCGCCTTTTGTTCGGCAAATAATTGATAGTCCGCGCGTGCGCCGACACTTGTTCTAATAATGTTGTATACTAACTGTGCGTAGTGTGAACTACGGCTACAATGTAGAAAGTACAGAAGGTCCTGGTCCATTCACAGTCACACGGTCACGGTCACAAAATAGGGATATTTCGTGAGCGTGACGTAAAGTTGTAAAGACCAGAATGTTGTTTTTTTTTTATTAGTTTTGCACAAAGCTAAGAAACCACTAGAGAATGAAACGGAAACGATGTTAGTTCAGTTCAGTGTCTCAAGTTCATATGCATGTAAGCTGGTTTCGCACGAAATTCTGTAGAACGTGTGAACCTTCTGTAGGTATATGTATGCGGCGTCACGCGCGCCCAAGGATAGCTGTAGGTATGTGCTCAAAGCTCACAGTGACGTAACTCTTCACAACATCGGATCGACGTTTTTCAGAACGATGATATGTTTGCAGTTATCGACGACCATAAAATTATATTGTATCTCAACGAAATCATCGTGACACGGACGTTTGCGCTGTATCAAATGCAATCGATTACTGATTACTGTAAATTACATTATGCTCTTTGTTTATTTACATTATGTTATTTTTCCATACTCTTTATCGGATATATTACCCGCAAATATATCCGCTGTATTTTGTTGAAAAATTACAACTGAGCATCCGTACGGCTTTCACTAAACGTTAAAAACATCACTTAAAGGAGAATGGGCACCTGCTTATGGGTTTCTGTCCTGAAGCTCAATAGAAATAAGATATATTACCAATGGAAAGAGCTTTTCAAGGGGAACCTTTTCTACTGATGCGACTTTTGCCAATTGTTAGTCAGATCGGAGTTAAATAAATAGGTGATGAATTTCAATAATGCTTAGGCTCTTACATACTGGCGCGATTCGCCGCGCGACGCGAATTTTAACAAAACACTTTCTGAGAAAACTTCACGGCGAACAATGGTGCGGCGTCGCGTCGCGCGACGAATCGCCCCAGTATGTAAGAGCCTTAATTACTCACATTTAGAGCTCTGTAGCTCCTCACTGACTAACAATCGAAAGAAGTCGTCATGGCATGAAATATTTTCATTGAGCTGATCTTTCCAATGGCATAATAATATATCTTAACGCTATTGGGGGATGCGCGACTCTTTAAAAAATTGTTCTCAAAACGGCATCTAGGAGGCCAATGTTTAAAAAAGGCCATTTATAGGCTTGAAAGATCACGTTTGAAAGGCACAGAATTAATAAAAGTTAATTAATTAACGAAATTCCTCATTTTTACTATAAATGACCCCGTATAACCAGCTTCAGGGAGCTCGACTCTTAAACTTTCTGGTAAATAATATTTTAGTTGTTGTTGCGACTATTTAGGATTGGTGCCATCTTTTGGCAAAAGCACTACAACTTCACTATTAACTGTGTCAATCTCAGCCCATGGGTGGGTCGGCCGACGAGGGACCTTCAGATACGCTGTATCTGAAGTCAAGTCTCCTTCGTCATGGCCGCCTCAACATGCTTACTGTGGGAATGTTAAGTGGTCTCTTTAAAACGCCTTCGGTTACCGCAGCTTAGAAATCTTGCGTACCCAAATGTCACTGGTGTGTAAAAGGAGAGCCAGCCTGTAAACCTTCGGTGTTTGTTGCAGGTGCGGCCTCTGGTGGCGTCAGTGTTGGACGGGTTCAACGGCTGCGTGTTCGCGTACGGACAGACGGGCACGGGCAAGACGCACACCATGGAGGGCACGGCCGAGCACGAGGGCGTCATCCCGCGCGCCTTCCGCCATATCTGGGCGCACATCGAGAACAGCGCCTCGCCAGACGTCACGCATCTGGTCTCCTGCTCCTACATCGAACTATATCTGGAAGACGTCCGGGATCTGCTCTCCAAGGACTGCAAGAAACTTACTATTAGGGGACAGGTACTTTGGAATATTCACTTACTCGTTTTTACACATCACAAACAATACAGCTCTAGCCACTCCTGTGAGTTTCCGGACACTCATCTCTAAATGAAGAAGAACTCTCTCTTCTCTATCGAAGCATTCTTGTATATCATTATTCACTATAACTCGCAAAGTAAAGTCTCAACGTCGAACGTAGTTACTGAACAATTATTGAACACTTGACGCGTTCTTATATTGATCAACATATTTTTTCGAGCCACTGTTATTTGAAGTAAAGCAAATATTAGTGTTCGCTAAATCACAGGTGCGTGGTTGACCCCGGTGTTACCACGTTATGTCCACCATCGTCATCTGTGTCACGGTCATGTTTAATTACTTGTTTTACAAACACTGTGCTTTGTTATATTTGTCATAGCATCATTATCCGGATCTCCATAAATGTATGTTCAACAATGGTCATTTGTAGGAAATAGGTTTCATTTTTATGCGAATTTTGGAACATTACCATTATAATTGGTCAGTATACATATAGCTAGCTGCTGCCTGCCCAGCCTTTTCCTTGCGTAGGTAAGACTGGCTGTCGAGAGTTTCGGGCTTCTGACGACCCGTAACGACTGCCCAAGATCCAAGAATAACAGCCGGGACCAACGGCTTAGCGTATTTTCCGAGGCATGGAGCGGTCTCGGCTCGGTATGTTAAGATGGTCACCCATCCATGGACTGTACTTACGCGGCAAGCGTAGCTTAACTTGATCGATCGACCCGGCTGTTATTACTGAGCGACGAGCCCCTCCAGTATATAGCTACAACGGCGGTCATTATCGTACAGAAATTCATTTCAATTTCCCTCTGTTTGTGATTGCCATTACGAATCGCATTGAATGCTTAATTGCGTTGTTTTGTGTGATGGTATAAACATCGCGTCGCGGTGCATTAGCGCTGCCAGTTGACACTCGTGGTTAACTGCCGCAGCGGCGCGCGGCTTCGGTTGGCCACTGTCGCAACGTGACGCCACCACACACTTTACACATGTCACAGGAAGGTACTGAAGGATCACTCCATACAGGCACAATTAACAGTTCATGACGCGAGGCGGACATAATATATGAATGTTGTCGAAGGGAAAAAGCTGCAAAACCGTGAGTGACTCAATACCTGATTTTTGGTCAGGATCATTACGTTACGAAATGAAATTACAGATACGACTGAACCCTCGTCGCTTCTAAATGACTTCCTATCGCGCTTTGTATGAAATGCGCCTTCTGCGCCTTCCTGTTGTGTAGCAAGTGTTTGTTCGACAAATACGATTGCCGAACCGTGGCGGTATGATATTACAAGTACTGCTCGGTGATGCCCCAACGACCAATATTTCACGCCACATCAGCACAGAATGCTGCCTGTCCGGCCTCTTCCTCCCCCTTACCTCCATAAATGATAAATGATTTTATTTCTGTAAGTTGGTTCGTACAAACACTTTTTACACCTCAATCATATTTTTAATAAAACTAGATGAGGTCGGCGTTTCCTATCCGACTACTCTGAGGAGAAGAGAAGCCGAAACAAACTCGGAGCCTCAGAGGTCCAGACATAATCTTGGTCAGATCATGTGTCATACTCATACATATGATACAACCATAGAAATATACATTCTAGGAGGAGGTTATTTATTGTTTTTTTTTTAATTTATATCCGGGCGTAGCTCCGTCATTTATACACGGATTTGCAAAATTCTTTTTTTTTTTGTTTGAAATGGTATACTTCCGAGATCGTCCCATTGTCATCAGGTCAGGATCTGATGATGGGATCCTGGAGAAATTGAAGGAACTCTTCAAATATTATAGGTACACCTATAGCGATTTGGGTATTTTTTTATAGTAACTCGTGCAGTTGCTCTCGGAAAGCTCCATTTGGTGAAGTGGAACTGTTGATGAAGACCACAGATGGCCGCCGGAATCTCAATAATAAGTATTTTACGGGTTGCGATTCGATTACTTTATGGTTGCCAAGCAATATATGCGTATCACAAAGTCACAATGTATATGGTCAAGAGGAGCTGATGGTGAAGTACCAAGAGAACTCCTCAACGATTAACGTCCCTGTATCGGAAAAAGCAATATTTTGTAATAGGTGATGAGCATATGCATACAACACATTCATGAATGTGTACACTATGGAGTTGTCCAACTTTTTGAGTCTGTCCAAACTCTTTTGAGCACAAGAATGTATTTAGAAAAGATTAGCTGTAATTGAATTGTTTTCAATGCAATGAAAGTTATATTTAATAACACTGATGAGCACAAATCATTAGTCAGCTGTTGAAAGTGTTGGAACAATACTACGCGTAACATAAAACGCGTAAAATAAAGAAAGAATAACGTTTATTGGATCAATTACATCAATAGTTCCTGAAAGGCGTCCATGACCATTTTCACGTGGTCTCTATCAGGGCCACACTATCAGTTACTCATATCAGTAGCCCTACCTATTGATTACTATGCGCTAATTGTGACGCGTACACTCGCGCGTCACTCGTCCTCTATCTATGGTCGTAGCTTACTGCCATTCTTGTAATTAATGAGCTTGCGTTGCACTTGGCTGCGAGCCAAAACGATTCAGTTTTATTATGGAACTCAATACCGAATTACGTAACTGAAAGCTTTTTCTCTAAAACTTTCAATTTGGCAAATGTTTTCAGAAGACGTAGCTATGAGCTCATTGCGCGTGGTGCCCGGATTTTATTTTCACCGAATGTGATTTTTAATAACTCCTCATGAACTGGCTGCGCACGCGCTTACGGCGACTGCTTTAGCGCAACCGGTCTAAATTTTTAGGAGTTTTGCCAACCAAAATGTTTTATATAGGTACCGTACCTACCCACTGATATTTTGAATTGTTGGTGCTGTTCCTTCTGAATTGATGCCGACCTTTTTAACAGCAGGTCTCTTCACCACACTTTTTTATCAAACACACTTTAAAATTATATATTCAAAATGTGACTTCATAGGTCCGAAGATTAATGAGTGCCGCACCTGTTAGTCGTTTAGGTATGAGACACGCGACTAATCAGATGATCTAAGCGGCTCACGTCCATTTTCTAATTCATGAGCTCGCTCGGGTCATCCTTGACCATCGCCGCCTGTCCAACTGTGCGCCAGTCTGTAGTGTATGTCTGTCTGTACTTTATAGTCGTCGGCGGGTCAAGGGGAGGGCATGCGTAAGGCTTATTGCCTACACGTATAAACAAATGCCGCCTTTTCTAATAGCCGGCACACAATTGAAATAGTTTTAGAACAAGGACGAACCTGATCTAAGTAGATATTTAAACAGTCAGGTATTCAGCAGCAAAACAAAACATATCGTAGATATACCTATTATAAGTATATGACTCAACATTACTCCAAGGAATATGCGCATATTGTGTTATTTCCTTTTGCTGAAGGAAATAGATTTCCTTTTAAGATACATAATTATATTTATTTAGTCAGACATCTTGAGTGGCTAAGGTCACTTAGTAGTTGGCTATCAGACTTGATTAATGAATCATTTATCAGTTTTTGTTCCTAAATCAATAAAATATAAGTACCTACTTCAGTCACTTATAAAAGTCTAATTGTAAAGTATTAGCGACTATGGTGGTCGTGTTATGGTGCTGTAGTCAATATCGCTAAGCATAATAACATGTGTCGCCGGTCGCCTGGCGACGTCCACTCAAACAATAGCACATGCGGTACATATGTAACGTCTACGTGGTTATGGTAGCCTAGTACACACGGCTACACATCAAGCTATACATTTCCAGTATAAGCTGACCTCGCATTGAACAGAAATCCTATATAATGCGAGATCAGCATAAACTGGAAATGTATAGCTTGATGTGTAGCCGTGTGTACGTACTCCACGCGTGTGGTGAAAACGAAAGTAAGTACTTACTAGAAACCAGCAAAAAATAAAATTCGTAATAATGAACTGAATTCAGTGTATTACATACATTATGCATGACAATGATTAAGTATATTTTGAAACTAGCATGACTCACCGCATCTTAATATATTAAAGTGTGGATTATCTAAATATCTAATACATTGAAATAATATGTTCTATAAAAGTATGAAGTACAAGAGGCAGCCATTCGCAATAACTCACAACCTTGGCGTGCGTCACTCGGATGCGTCCTAAAATGTCTGCTTTCTGCAGCGCATTGTGCAAACGATCACTTTACGTAATACACCTCATTTAATAATGTGTACATTTATGCAACAACAACAACACATATCGTTCAGGCTAAGCCTTATATTAGCTCAGTTCCCATTCCTAGCGACGCACTAAAGATCAAGGTCGCAATTAAATACGCATTCAAAATAATTACATTACTAGACGATTACTCTATAATAATTATAATTCAATTCAATTCAATTCATTTATTATATTAGACAACTTTGATCCATAATGGTTAGTAACAACAGAAACTTATAACTATGTTAGTAAGCACAATATCAAAAAAAAAATTAAGTAGTAAAAACTAAAACCCAACTACGACTTAAAAGGTATAAACAAGACACCACAGACAGACAAATTAAAAATCCGGAGTCACACGTGTTATAAACGTGGCATAAATCGAACCGATTACGTGTGACTCCGGATTTTTAATTTGTCTGTCTGTGGTGTCTTGTTTATACCTTTTAAGTCGTAGTTAGGTTTTAGTTTTTACTACTTAATTTTTTTTTTAATTCTTTTGGGGTTATAATATATATATTTTTGAAATGTGTTCATTAAGCTCTTTTATTTGACACCCAACATGGTACTATTAAACCATATTTATTTTTAAGTCCCTCACTTTATGTCCTCTAGAGGGCGCCATTTTTAATTTAATGTGACTTCACATAGCCTATAACCAGCGGACAATCACGACGCTTCTAACGATACCTCATTTGTCAAATTGTGCTAAGTGGTTTGGAAGATAGGAGGGAACAGATGAACATACATACATACATGCATACATACATACATACATACATACAGGTCAAAATCATAACCCTCCTTTTTTCTTCGCCGTAGTCGGGTAAATACATATATTATAATAACTATAAAATCACAATAATTGAGTCATTTCATTTTACCGTGCAACAACAATGCTCACCCAAAGCGAGTGTATCGGACACTGATATAATGCAAAAAAACGTGTTTTATAAATTTCCTTAAAGCTTATTCAGTTGACTTCAGTGCAAAAGCCGAAACTGTGGTGTTAAGCAAAGTTGGCGAAAGGAACCAAACGATTGCGATCGCAAAAATCATCATTAACAACATTAGCCTACTTAGTAAGATGGACTAAGTTAACTCACTTAACAAATTGAAATACTCTTCCAAAACTAGCACGTGAGGAGACTGGTAACTAAACAAGCTGGCACTTAGCTAATTACGATGGGGTAGCTCTTAATTATACAACCGTTATTAAATACAATAGTGCTCATTAACGTTTCGCTTTCTTTGCGCAGTGACCACTTATTGTCTGTGTCTCATTCACGTTTACCTAGACTTTGCATTTGGCATTGGCTTTGCGACGGTCATGTTTTCGTGGTAGTCAGCTCTAGATCCGCAAAGACCACCACATTTACTTAAATGAATAAATAGACAAGCCGCCACAATTCTCCAACAAAAAAATTACCATCTTCTTAGCCAAAGATTATTTAAAACAGTACCTAGTCCTAAACGAATACAATCAATAATTTGTGACGGAATCAATTCCACTTTGGGTTGTGTCCTCAGTTGTTAGTGTGAGGCTCTGAGACCGGCTTGAGCCACATCCTGCGAGTTCTACGAAGAACTCTCAAAAGGTCGTTTCATTGTATTTTTTTTACTCCTTTTTGTACGAACCTGGATTATGTTCGAGTTCAGCTCCGTGTTCATGACATTTGTAAGGTAACAATTACTTTGTCAAGTTTCCAGTTTTTCTGACTATTGCGAGTCTCTCCTAAAAACTGTTCAGTTGTGTTCCGATCCGATTCGTCCGTTTCTTTAGCTTCGCTTGACACTGCTTTCTAACTAACCTATCGTTACAGGAGCTAAACGGATTCTACATCCCAGAGATGACGTCGGTGGTGTGCAAGAGCGCGGTGGAGATGGTGCGGGTGATGCGTGCGGGCAACCGCAACCGCGCGGCAGCCCGCACCGACATGAACGAGCACTCGTCGCGCTCGCATGCCGTGTTCCTCGTCACCATCGAGACGGCGCATCGCAAGACCAACAGGATACGGTGAGTGCACGCTTACATACACTATCGTAGACAAGCCTTTATACGAAGTATTGAGATATCCTTGAGATAACCTAGACTTTCGGGCTTCTGAGGAACCGTAACGACTGTCAAAGATCCACGAATGACAACTGGGACCAACGACTTAACGTGCTTTCCGGCAAGCGTAGGGCTTAACGTGATGAATCGACCCGTGCGACTTTTATTACTTAGCCACGAGCTCCTCCTCCTTCACATAAATTGAAATATATAAAAAAGCTGCAGCACATAAAGCTTCCAATGATAGGTAAATTGAACCAAACACGTCCTATTGGAACCGACTCTGTCATAAAAAAAGAGGTAAGTGCTCGCGATTATCTACCGAACTAAACTTGCTATTTGCTAACAACTTCATCCATCAAAAGACAAACCGATTGTTAGAACCAATATGAGTGGTAATGAAGCAGTATAAACAAGGCATGTGACCCACATGGAGCGCAGCCCGACGTCGGAGCGCCCTTATTACCGAGCAATATGGGTCGCACTGTGACGTCACGACACCATTACACCAATAAGTTATACCTGACTGACCTAGACGTGGGGGGGGGATATATGCAAGTGTGTCTAATTAAACAAGTCGTGTGGCTCCCGACTGAGACGTAGGCGTCGAGATTTGACGAGAGTTGACGTCAATAATATGAACAGCAAAATTGATCGACATCATAATGACTAAGATTGCATACTAAAGTGGCCATTTCAATTTGGTCGATCAATCAAGTCATCCTTTCGCAGTCACTGTGGCACATAGGCCTCTCACAAGTGTCGCCAGAACAGCGGGTTCTTCTAGTCTATCAGAACCACCTTTAAAAATGGTCAGTCCATAGACCAACCAATTTCAATAGTATGATCACTGAAAACGATGAACTCAACCCTCAATGAACCTGTCTAGACTGGAATATTGATTTGAACAGCAATTACAACCGCTCTAATTATATGAAGTGCGGAGTGTGAAGGATGAGCTGAATAGTTTATGCCTAAATTAGTTTACTCATCCGATGATCGTGGATCATTGAACCCCCTGTGTGCCGAGCTGGGCACAATTTAGACGAAAAACAAAAATGCTCAAAATGAAAACGTCCATTTTGAAAGTTTCTGGGCGCGCGGCCAACCCTCCTGGGTAAACAAATATACTAAATCGATTGATATAGAGAAAGCTAGACTCAAATAGTTTTGCATACAAATAATATTTTAGTCTGGAATCGTAAAATGTGTGTGCGACATTTCTAAAGATAAAAACTTTTTACAAAAAAAAAAACAACCGACTTCCAAAAAAAAAGTGAAAAATAACTTTAATTTCGGAAGTCGGTGTCTTTGCTTTTCAATTTTCGTTTTTTGCCACCGACTTCCGAAATTAAAGTTATTTTTCACTTTTTTTTTGGAAGTCGGTTGTTTTTTTTTTGTAAAAAGTTTTTATTTTTCACTTTTTAGTTGTGGTAACTACCCCACACAAATTCGTATACCGTTGTCTGCTATGTGACGGAGTCAATTAACATGTCATCAACATCGCAAAGTGGGAAAACTACGTAATTATTGAAGCTAACTCAAAAACTACGCAAGCAAAATTAATAAAATTTATATGGGACCACCTCTGAAGCATGACCTACCAAACAAAAAAAGAATCATCAAAATCGATTCATAATTGGCGGAATAATCGGGTAACATACACACAAAAAAAAAAAAAAACATACAGACGAATTGAGAACCTCCTTCTTTTTGAAGAAGTCGGTTAAAAAAGAGCTCGCATTCGGGATGTTGAAATAATATTTTTTCCGGGCTTTGCGTCGTAAAACGCCAAAACCCGAGAATAAGCAGCGGGTTATTGAAATAACCACTTCTGGGAGCACTTGTGAGGACATTGCCTTTTTCGCAAGTGTCGGTAAATCCACAGGCTAATCGGGAGTTATTTGTAAAGGAGTTGATCCAAGTTATCGGCTGAAGGGTGAATCGTTCATCAAATTAATCCCAATGTTGAATATACAAACTATAATGATGATGTAGATTGAATTCGTCACCAAATTAACCCGTCTGACCATGCGAGTGGGCAGGCGCAGTCGGGAGTTCGGACCACTTTAGTGATGATGCGACGACTCCCAACTATTACGGGCAGCGTTGCCAATTTGTGGGGATTTCCCCAAACTGTGGGGAATCTCAAGACAATTGGGGAATTTGTGGGGAGAGGCTCCATGTGGGGAATATGTGGGGAATTTGGGATTTTACCAATTCAAACCAATATTACATTACATTTACATTACATTCATGTCCCGTTCTTTCCCTGGTAACCGACTTGAATACCAGGTTTCAATCAGAAACGCCACTTCTTCACAGTAGTAGAAAATCTTTTAAAAACATCACGTCAGATCCTGTGGAGACATTTTAAAAGCTGAATTCAGCAATGCAGCACATTTTGTCGGTTTAGATGAGATTAATATTGGAATCAAGGCTACAGAAAGTATAAAAAAGATGAAAATTTTCCGTATTTTGCAATTGCTGACTTTTATAAAACATGTCAAGCTTTTTACATTGAATTGACAACGGATACAGATACTTTATTGGCGTTAATAGCTATCAGAGAAGGGATAAAAAAACAAGAGGGTAGCCTAAAATTTAATCCTTCTAATAGTATGCTCACCAAAAAGGTATGGCAAAGTGAGAGACAATGAATGTTTTTTTTTTTTAATTTTTGTAATGATAAATAATGTTGATATTTTGAATAAAAATTAGTTTATTTTATGAAATAATTGTGTGGGGAATTTTGTGGGGAATCAGGCATTTGCTCTCCCCAAATTTGGGGATTTTCACCAATGATTTTGGGGAATTTGGCAAATAGGCATTGGCAACCCTGATTACGGGTTCAACCTTCAGTTACTGAACACTACTGGACAAGACTCACGAATAATACGTCCTAGAATAAAGGTTTCATATAGTGTGGTTTATGGTTTGTGTGTTGTAAACATGAATGATCGTTCGTGGATGGATGAATGGAGTGAAGATGAAGATCTTGACGTCTGGTAAGATCGCTATAACTTGTCAGTATAATCCGTAGGTACATTCTTCATTTTTGCATTGCGTTGTAATATCAATCATCAACGGTGCTATACATCTATTTATTGAGCAAGGCACTCCACACTGGCCTCCCCTAAATGCACGAAGCAGAAATATATATATCGAAAACAAAACCATCCTGAACGTTCCCCCCTGCATGCTCCTTCATTTTCGTACCTCACGAAACATCCAGCGCGTAATGTTTAGCCGACTCGTAAATATGGAAGTAATGCATTCGGTTGTAAACGCTAATATATTCACAACGGGGAAGTCACGACACGCCACGCGCGCCGTGTAAAAACTGAATACTATCGACAATCAAACACTGCCACTGCGCCTACTGCAAGTGTCTGCTCAACAGATACGTACAGAAGGCTCAGTGTGAAATGCACGAAGTCAAGCTCAAAACGTGCGAATAACGCGTTTGCACTGGGCTTTCTGTAGGTTATCCTGACTTGCGCGTCGAATGCGCACGCGTGCCTTACATAACGTAACATCATTGTTGCCAGTGCCGCTATGCAAACAATGTAACAATACAAGACTGTAGTAGTTCAGTGAAGCATTCATTCAGCTTCAGTACGGGGAAAATGTATACCTAATGAAAACGAGATGACCTTTCACAAATAGTTCACATTCTCAGCTCCAGTTTATCTGAGAGTTTCCCTGTCTACTCTACGGTTCACCATATTGGCGGTCATCCAAATGATACTACCCCAGTTTTGAGAAGCATAACTTGTAAGCATAACGAATAACAACCTTTGGATTGTAGGTTTTTTTGGTCGGTTTATCGTGTTACTTAAATCTGTATGGGATAATATTGGAGAAACACTTGATGGTTGGAAATATTATGTTTTCATCAAATAAATATTGTACCCTGAAAAGCTAAAACGGCTTTTACCTTTTTAATAGACCATGATGCCATATTATGACTATGTAAGCTGTTAAGCTCACAATACCAAGCTTGGAAGAACCATAACAAATGACTTCAGGAAAAACTATGTTTTCAGCAATTGAAAATTTCTTCATAAATTTTACAACATAAAACTGTGGTTTGACTGATTTCTAAAAGAAGTAACGTTTGTAATAGATACTTGCATTGAAACTGAAACGTTATGCATTAAGCAATGACTGCCCGTCAGTATAAACATGAGTTGTTGCTGAAATGCGGTGAAGCCTAGTCCGTACTAACGCGGATTAACCCCGTTAGCACTGAAACGTGCGCGCTGTACCAGGACACCAGCCGCAGACGGAGGTAGCGTTGATAATTAGTTCATATCAATACATCAATCCGGCTTGTTGAGCGGTGAAGCGGAGTTGGAATAGTTCTGAACGACTCGGCTATTGCCACAAGAATGTAGTCAGTCAACAGTGACAAGTGACAACTACTACTAAGGGTATTTTGTGTTTAGTTGCTGGTCGTTTGCTACCAACCAGCAACTAAGTACGTATCAGTACAAGGCATAGAAATAATTATATCCCTATGGTACAAGGATATTTTTTATTGATTATTAGATCTTGAAGGGTTCTAAAGCAAGTGATACCTTCTATGATAGACTTGGCCTCTGCACTCATTGCTTAGTTTGAGACAGATAACACAAGTTTAATGATAAGTAGGAATTAATGAACGAATTCTCAGTATACATACGGTTTGTAGCGATGTTATAGTTAATCCCTGACGTAACCTGTTCTTTATCGTTATGTTGACGATAAATACTTGATTCAATAGGATTATATTCTCAAGCACGTGTTTATAGCTATACGGTAAACGTTAGTGTTCATTATAATAAAATTTATGAAACGACTTGTAAACAATAACAGCTGATGCATTTAGAATAATTTAACATAAGGTACCTATTGTAGGTGACAAGTAATAGGTAGGTATGTATATGGTTTCGAATTCCTCAAGAGCATAACTAGCGTCGAAGTAGCTCTCACCGCTGTACAATGTACATGGGCTTAAAACAAAAAGTTGGAAAGCGGGGCTTTTCTTTTGAAAACAATTTATTTTCCAATTATCCTCCCCGTCTCTTTGGGCCGTGTTCTTCGCGATATCGTGACAGCCGTCTGAGCATCTATTAAAGTTACCCTCTTTAATGGCTCTATAACACAGAACACACAAACAAACAATATTCGATCAATATTGGCTTATAATTGCCAATATTTCTAGGTGGCTGGTTGGTAGGCGCGTCGGCGTCGGCGGCCGTGCGTCATGTGCTCTTTACTTATGAAGTGCTGGTATCGCCTGCGTCTCCATGAATGGAGATGTCGACTTAGCTGCAAATGACTAACTCTTTCACAAAGTGCACTGAGTCACTGAACCCGCTCCAACTGTGGAGATGATCTAATTTCAAATTTATTGTTTCGGTCCAAATTCATCGAACTGCTGACTGCACTGAATATTGTCTGCATAGAAAAAAAACTTTCCTTGGTTGTTTAAGATTAGAAATCTAATCTTCAAGTGTTTGCAGTATGGTGTGGTGAGGTATCGATAGGTACTGTGGACTGTGGAGTACCAATGATTTATCTTTATAGCCGATTGTTCAAGTATTTTCCTTGCAATATATTCACACTCCATTTCGCCAAATGTTATCGCACCGATAAGGCGTTGATTACATTTTAATAGGTTCTATCGTTCGAGTGGTTTTAAATGAGATTTTGTTGTTCTTTCTTACGTATGAGTTAAACATGTTAGTATGTTTACTTTTACTTGTAAATTGCATCGGTTACTCATTGAAAGTACGTTAGATGTGTAAAAACCGCAATGATTATGTAATCATTTCAATGATTTTCGAGAATGAACTAAATGTATAACAGAGTAGTAGGGGAAAGAGGAAGGGCAACCACGACACAATGTATGTAAGAACAGAACACACACTCTATTCAATATATCAAATGGACCAGTCTTGAACTTCGAACCAAATGTTTAGCATTGCAGATGAAACAAATGCTTTAGAACTAGGCACATTTACTTCATGAAAGAGCTGTGGCAAAACACATACTTTTTTCCGTGGCGACCTTACTTTGTGGCGAATGTACAATAACCCCACATAACTAGGTGTCTTCGTTTGATTTTTGCTAAATGTTAGTCAATCTGCAGTCGTTCGTCCGCTGCGCAGTGCGTGGTAGCGTGAAGGTTTTGTCGATCTCACGCAGTACACTCGTGGTTTTTCACGTAGCTTCAGGCGGCGGCGGCGGACGAATGCCGTCACGTTATGATTTATAACCTTGTTCTGTCCGATACGCTGCACATTTGGGCCGCGTGCTTTGTCGTTCAATCAAATGTTTTCGCTAATTATTATCAAGAAGTGTTTCTGTTTGTTGAGGTTTCTCTTACGTCCTGGTCCCGAGTCCCAGATGCATTGCAAGTAGTATTATACTTATATAGGTACAATAACAATGTAGACACACAACTAATTTCATGATTATTAGTTAATAGGTACTTGGTTTAGTCAGTACAAAATATGATAAATAATAATATCTACTTGTTAGCGATTCGATGGCAATCCAAATGGACTCTGTTCGATATCAACTTTTAATATCTTTAATCTTTTGACCACCTAACATTGTGCTTACAATAATTTAATGACTGTGAAAACCTTCAAAAATATTGAATCTCCCATCATAAAGATACTAATCTTATCACTAGTCAATAATACATGAGTCTCAGTCATCAGTTAAACCTCTACCCGATAGTGCGCCGGCTATCGACACACGATGATGTTCTACAATTACCTACAACTGTAATTAGTAATTAAAGAACTACGAGCCAAGGATGGATTTCGTATCTTTGTACTTATTGCGGAGGTGATACGTTACTCGCTATTACAAATTGTTTGCTAAGGAAACCGTCAATATGTCTAACAAATTGTAACTTCTGTTATCTGTAATAGGTATCGTAAGAGTATACGTATACGTACTTATAGATTTTCCTACCCCTGTTAGTTTACCCCTTTAAATTCTAAACTGATTCGATGGAATTCATTAACTATCTTGGTGTTCGTGAACCGATATATTAGGTCTTTACCTATGAAATTGCCGTTTTGTATGAAAAAATTTAAACGAATTTTTTTCATGTATTTTTTATTTGTATTAATCGAAGTAATCACCCATGCAATCAATGCATCTTTGCCAACGCAGTGGCAGTTTATTGATGCCCTTCTTAAAGAAATCAGCTGGACGGGAGGCAACAAATTCTTCAAAGGCATTTTGTACTGCCTCTCGGGTATTGAATTTTTTTCCCGCCAAGAAGTTATCCAAATTCTGGAAAAAGTAGTAGTCTGTAGGCGCAAGGTCTGGTGAGTAGGGCGGATGACGGAGACCTTCCAACCCCAGTTCCTGCAACTTGGAGACCGTCTGCTGTGCAGTATGAGGTCGCGCGTTGTCGTGCAGGAGCAGCGGAGACGAGCGATTGACCAATGCTGGTTGGAGATGTGCCAGCTTCTCCATCATTGTGTTCAGTTCTTCACAGTACACATCTGCAGTAATGCTCACCCCGTTTGGTAAGAAGCTGTGATGAATCACACCGGCGCTAGACTACCAAACAGTGACCATCACTTTTCTAGGGGTAAGTTTTCGTTTAGAGCATTGTTTAGGTAGGAGCACTGTTTGGACCCTGGTTCAGACCAGGATCCAACCAACTTGCTGAGCGCTTGCGGTTATCAAACAGAATCCATTTTTCATCGCAGGTAACAATGCGGTTCAAAATTCCTTCATTTGTGTGTCTGTTGAGCAGTGCAAGGCACGCCTCTACGCGTACTTCGCGCTGGCGATCATTGAGTTCGTGGGGCACCCATTTGTCAAGCTTTTTTACCTTGCCAATTTGACGCAAATGGACCAATATTGTTTTGACGCTAACGTCGAAAGCTGCTGCTAATTCAGCCGTAGATTGTGTATCATCAGCTTCCACAATCGCCTTTAATTCGTAATTGTCGACCAAAGTCTTCGGACGACCGCGAGGTTCATTTTTCAGGTCGAAATTTCCAGAACGGAAGCGCGCAAACCAATAACAGGTGGTGCGTTGGTTTGTAGTGTTAGCTCCGTAAACGTCGGTGATGTTGCGTGCCGCTTGTGCCGCGTTGCTGCCACGACGGTACTCATATTCCATAATTACTCGAATTTTTAACGTATCCATGATGACGAAAAAGATTGAAATGCGATGAAAATGTAACACTAATCATTAAACAAATGACTTCTTTTGAAAAAAGAATTCCATGTTTTTAAAATAAAATTAATTTGAAATTAGAATTCTTAGCCAAACAAAAATTATTTTGATTTGAAATGACCAGTACTGCAGAACGGCAATTTCATAGGTAAAGACCTACTATTAGCGGTACCCGCTTAGTCTAGTAGTCGTAAGGTTTGTATTACCCCTTGTTGTTTGTATTGTCCCACATATTATTTGCCCATCTGTTAGCAAAGGCACAGGGAGCTGTTGTGCCACCCGCCAGTAGTCTCAGTTGGTCTATTGACAGCCGACAGCGACGCTAGACCTTCTGTTAGTGTTCATGAGAGAACAAAAGTCAGCCTCGTTTGTGTACGTGATGAATCATTGCATGGAAGGCCTTACACCAAGCTGCGCGCTGTTGAACAA
Source organism: Lithophane semibrunnea (assembly GCA_947363905.1). Lineage (NCBI taxonomy): Eukaryota > Metazoa > Arthropoda > Insecta > Lepidoptera > Noctuidae > Lithophane > Lithophane semibrunnea. The sequence goes on along the minus strand of OX376199.1, from coordinate 17,668,580 downwards.
CTTTATAATATGATTCCGATTTAATGTAATTTGAATATTATACACACCTAGTGCCTATTAACTCATATCAGTTTGCTATTAGCAGTCATAAAGTACATACTTGCATCATATTCACATAAATATGTTTATTTTAATACCTACCTGTCACGATTGTGCTAAAAGTAACACAAATTAAAATAATGTTGAGTTCATACCGGAGTACCTGACCGACGTACGATACATACAATGCTAGTAATTGAACAAGCTGGTGTTTTTGTGGGCGACGTAAACATGGCCTGAGCTTGTCATTTACATAGTTCTGTAATAGTGTACATAGAAGTGTAAACATTCGATGTTTCCTCAACAATCGACTGTTATGCAATCGAGTGCTAAGTTGGGTTCCTACCTAGACACACTGTCGCTATATGAGTGGATCAATAGGTCAATTGCTATCAGTATGTCGTGTAGGAGGCTCGCGTTTGTACGCGAACACTATAAAGGTGACCGTATGTTTCCTCGCTGACTGAAAATGTTTACTAACATAATGACGAGCTGACTCTGTCTCTTGAAGACACTCTATGTTCACTAACATAATGACGAGCTGACTCTGAATCTACATGAAGACACTCTATGTTCACTAACATAATGACGAGCAGGCTCTGTCTCTACATGAATACACTCTATGTATACTAACATAATGACGAGCTGGCTCTGTCTCTACATGAAGACACTCTATGTATACTAACATAATGACGAGCTGACTCTGTCTCTACATGAAGACACTATGTTCACTAACATAATGACGAGCTGACTCTGTCTCTACATGAAGACACTCTATGTTCACTAACATAATGACGAGCTGACTCTGTCTCTTGAAGACACTCTATGTTCACTAACATAATGACGAGCTGACTCTGTCTCTACATGAAGACACTCTATGTTCACTAACATAATGACGAGCTGGCTCTGTCTCTACATGAATACACTCTATGTATACTAACATAATGACGAGCTGACTCTGTCTCTACATGAAGACAGTATGTTCACTAACATAATGGCGAGCTGACTCTGTCTCTACATGAAGACACTCTATGTTCACTAACATAATGACGAGCTGACTCTGTCTCTACATGAAGACACTATGTTCACTAACATAATGACGAGCTGGCTCTGTCTCTACATGAATACACTCTATGTATACTAACATAATGACGAGCTGGCTCTGTCTCTACATGAATACACTCTATGTATACTAACATAATGACGAGCTGACTCTGTCTCTACATGAAGACACTCTATGTATACTAACATAATGACGAGCTGACTCTGTCTCTACATGAGGACACTCTATGTTCACTAATATAATGACGAGCTGGCTCTCTCTCTACATGAAGACACTCTATGTATACTAACATAATGACGAGCTGACTCTGTCTCTACATGCAGACACTCTATGTTCACTAACATAATGACGAGCTGACTCTGTCTCTACATGAAGACACTTTATGTTTACTAACATAATGACGAGCTGACTCTGTCTCTACATGAAGACACTATGTTCACTAACATAATGACGAGCTGGCTCTGTCTCTACATGAATACACTCTATGTATACTAACATAATGACGAGCTGACTCTGTCTCTACATGAAGACACTCTATGTATACTAACATAATGACGAGCTGACTCTGTCTCTACATGAAGACAGTATGTTCACTAACATAATGACGAGCTGACTCTGTCTCTACATGAAGACACTCTATGTTCACTAACATAATGACGAGCTGACTCTGTCTCTACATGAAGACACTATGTTCACTAACATAATGACGAGCTGGCTCTGTCTCTACATGAATACACTCTATGTATACTAACATAATGACGAGCTGGCTCTGTCTCTACATGAATACACTCTATGTATACTAACATAATGACGAGCTGACTCTGTCTCTACATGAATACACTCTATGTATACTAACATAATGACGAGCTGACTCTGTCTCTACATGAAGACACTCTATGTATACTAACATAATGACGAGCTGACTCTGTCTCTACATGAGGACACTCTATGTATACTAACATAATGACGAGCTGACTCTGTCTCTACATACAGACACTCTATGTTCACTAACATAATGACGAGCTGACTCTGTCTCTACATGAAGACACTCTATGTATACTAACATAATGACGAGCTGACTCTGTCTCTACATGAAGACACTCTATGTATACTAACATAATGACGAGCTGGCTCTGTCTCTACATGAAGACACTCTATGTATACTAACATAATGACGAGCTGACTCTGTCTCTACATGCAGACACTCTATGTTCACTAACATAATGACGAGCTGACTCTGTCTCTACATGAAGACACTTTATGTTTACTAACATAATGACGAGCAGGCTCTGTCTCTCCATGAAGATACTACTTGCAACCACTTCGTTTGTAGTGAGTTTGCGTTGACTCTACTTGACTGCTACTGAAGTACTGACACTGCGCTTGAAACGATAAACGGATATTAATATTTGAGGTCCTTTTAGGAACCTCAACGTAGTTTACTTTGCTTACATTTTCTCGTCATATATTATTTTTCTTTATTACACACATTTCCTAGCGATATTAATTGTTGAGTGTTTACGGCGTCATATTAATAAAATACAAATTAATCTTTGAACTAGCGCTCGCTCGCTTATCAGTTAATGACCTCGATACACTATTTATTATGATTCAGGTAGCGATTACACTGCGTTTACTTTCTTACTTACACCTATGTACCTATGTATAATATTATAGCTTTATTCTTTAGGCTCTTTAGACGAAGAGGCAGATTTGAGAAATGGCTACGCAAAAAGTGTATCGGCTGGGAATGACCGAAGGACCTGTGCGGATCTAATGTCTTTATTAATTGATGAAATGATGAGTCAATACCAGCCGGTCGATCAGCTGATTTTCACCTTTGTATTAGGCACCTCCTACGCTCACGGAAAGACATTGTAGTTGTTGTAATTTTAACCGGAAGGAAAGAACACGATTTTAATGTCGTATTTCTATATTTTCTATTTGTCACTCGTCCAAGTGGTCTACCGTTGGCTTGGTCCGTGAAAATAATGAAACAATCTCATTACAACACTTTACAAGTCGTGAGCTGTAATGATTACAAAACTAAAGCGTCCACAAAACAAACATCTGTGATCTAATACATTGATCACGATTCACGATGTTCTTAGTTACTAAAGATAATAATCTAATTAAATCTGTTTTTTGCGCGATCAGGATATGTTGGTGTAAGTTCATTGAATGGATCACGTATGGGGTGACCGTGTGGGACTGTGTGGGTATGTTCGCATATACCTGGGGCTTGTTGCTCTGTCTCTTCTGCCTCCATACGATGATGGGTCCAGTTTGACAAACCACAACTAACACTAGCCACAACTAAAACTACCACAACTACAACGAGGTGTCATAATGGAATGTATTTAAAACTTGTAAGGCCATAAAGTTGACTGCGCCAAAAAGTGTTTTTTTCCAAGTGCAGTCTATGCTAGGGTGGGTATTTCTTCCTCATGTAAGTTAATTAAGTAATTAATTACAAATATTACAATTACCCACACGTTTAATTTTAGGCGCGTGATAGAGCCTTCTGTGCTTTGCATCGTGCAACAGCTGCGTAGGCGCAGCGTACTCGTGTAGGTACTACAGTTGCACGTGCTAGTCAATCATTTTACCTTTAGACTTCAAATGTACATACTTCCTATCGAACGTTTTTGATGACGTACAATTTTGACGTCGAAATTAACTTAATGTAGGTACTTAAGGCTACTAAGACCACTCTATATTGATCTAATCGCCTTATTTATTCAATGTTTACTCCATGATACTGGCAAATGATAGGATAGCTTTTTCTACCACGCTTCTTAGCACGCTACAGCGTGAGCATTATCAAACAATAACAAATTGTTGTCATGGCGGCGCTAGCAGCGTCCTTGACAATCACAGAGGTCAATAAAAAAGAAGTAGTAAATAAAAACTATGGCTTAGGTCATGTTTAATACGGTCGTGATCGCTTCCAGTGACTTGTTGCCCGCTAGGATTCATCGCGTAAAAAAAAAGCCTTGATTACTTTGTTTTAACTTAGGCGTAGGTACCTATAGATGATTATTTCGTTCACGAAAATTAATTCGCAGCTTACATTCATAGGTAATTATTTCCAGTAGAACTTATCTACCTACTGGAAATAATTGATTAAATCATCGAAATAGAATATCTTACAGAATGTTCCGAATGCGGTTTTGCTAACTTATGCTTTTCAAGCCACACAAAGCAAGGCACGAAAACATTATTAATCGTACTCCTCAATAACTTCGTACTTGACCGATTTTTAGCACTCAACTGCAGTGGAGTGGATTCGGTATAGCATTCAGTGCTCAATTAGTACGTTGAACACACAAACAAACAGACCGGCGCGGGCGCGTGCGCATCAGACTCCATTTCATTAGAGTTGCTTATAAAAATAAATAAATACTCGGAAAAATAGTCAGGTATTGAACTTCGTGAACTTTGGCAGGTGTTACGTCTTGTATTTTATGGAAAACTTTAAAAGTTACAAAAAACTTTGGTGAATATTGATAAAGTTTTTGTTGATATATTTTACATACTGCAAACAGCAATGACAGAAATATTTTTTTAAACTAATGTATTTTATGTATTTACGTTAGAACCTGATCATTATCATTATATTGTTGCAATAAATCATTACTTTTTGTATGTCCAAATGTCCATTGATAAGTTATTATATAGTTAGTTATATTCATAAGTTATTTTTTGTTCAGAATGACGCTTACAAACTCATGGTGTTTTATCTACTAAGAGGAAAGGGTTTCTTATTTCCATCAACGTCTTTCATAACGCGTGGCCTAGAATTTAGTATTTATTAACACAGCACAGTTCTCTTAGAAGCTTTTGTTTGCTAGGAGCAATACTGGCTAGGAGAGATTCTTTGGTGACCAGCACGCGTAACATGACCACCGTAGAAACGGGTTTTGTCGACGGTAGAGTAGACAAACTGACAGATTGCGATTGTTAATCTGTCATTTTGTCTACTCTTCCGTCGACAAAACCCGTTTCTACAGTGGTCAATGTGGTCATGCTACGCGTGCTGTTGTATGCTGCTCCATCTTCTGTTCTGCACTCGCTATACATACACTCTGACTCTCTGACTCTCTGACTAACTGAATACACAGAAATATTTATATTTAGCCATGTAATTGCGACAAAACATTGACTATTGGAGCGAGTGTGCACCGTCGTTTGTTTGTTCACGTGCGCCCGGGACCCGTAGGGCTGCTCGGTCGGAACTAGGAAGGGAACCCGACCCGGCGCCGCTCAATGTGTCACGATAGACCTATGTATCACTAATAGCTTCAAAAGGTATAAAGTACCGACGCACTGCATGTGCGTGACACAGTGGTCAATATTGTATGAATGCTCTACCTTTCATTATGTACGAGCCAATAATTTGCTGTATGAGGACAAAGATGTCGACGAAACGAATGTCCGCCCTGACAGATCCATCTTGTGTTATACCTTAGCCGTAGAGCTACTTTCCTGGAAAAATATAAGAAAATCAGGTGCCGTGGGTGGGTGACAATGATTGCGGGAGCGTGCTTTATCTATCATTCATATTTGTATATTTGCAGTTGGCACCTTTGATGAGTCTCGCTGTGTTTAAGTTACGTCTTTTTCGCAGTATGTCCGTAGTTCAACACAATATGTGTCACCTTATTTATGCTTATCTTTAGTTTCTGTACCAAGTCAATAAAAGAATAGGTTGTTTAAGTTAGTTTTATGTTCAAGTCATGGATGAGTTGGTCTCAAGACTCTCCTGTATGTTATGGATGGACATGACTTAAGACAAATGTCACGTTTATTGCCAAGTTATAACGCAGTTTGTTCTAACCTATAATATAATTGGTCCATTAAAGTCTGTACCTCCATAATTGAGACCATAGCGCCTTACTTAGCCTTAATATTTAATTTGTGTGTGAATCAAGGAGTCTTCCCGGATTTCATGAAATACAGTAAGGTAATACCACTTTTCAAATCCGGGGACAGTAAAGACACCAATAATTATAGACCCGTATCCGTGCTGCCGGTCTTCAGCGTGGTGTTTGAAAAGGTGATGCTGAATCAAATGCTCAATCATTTTAACACAAATAAAATCCTTCACGAACAACAATAAAGTTTCACCAAAGGACGTTGTACGACCGACGCTGCGACGACGCCGGTGTAACCTTATTAAGATCAATCCTCAACTATAACATTATATTTATTTCAAAATTAATGCTGCAGTGGTTTCGGCATAACGGAGGATCATGCTGAGCAATTTGAGGTAGGGTAGGGCCCTAATTATTAATTTTGGATTATTCAACTCATTTTTGAATATTCGATAAGTCGACAATCCTACTTAATATTATAAATGTGAAAGTTTGTGTGTTTATGTTTTTTGTGTTTGGATGTTTGTTACTCAATCACGCAAAAACGGCTGAATGGATTTCGATGAAATTTGGCAAACAGATAGTTTATAACCTGGATTAACACATAGGATAGTTTATATCCCGATATTCCCACAGGATCGAGACTTACGCGGATGAAACCGCGGGGCGCAGCTAGTTGCTTCATAATTATTTTGCGATAAATTACAAGCGTTATGTCGTCGCGCTTCTCTTTCTTTTCTATGCAATCCGACAGTGACCGCAGTGACCGTTGTACGTGTCAGCATTAGTACTGACTCATACCTACATTATTTCTAAGCTTTACACTGTATTTTACCTATTTTAATTTCTTGAATAAATTTATTATTTAAATTTATTTATCTCATCTAAACTTACTCGTAGTAATCGTTACTGCTATTATTAGAAATAATGTTGCACATTTACTAATTATAGATTGAACGTTATTATGGTAGAGTTTGGTCTAGTTCAGATAGATTGTGCAACAGAGACCCCTTGGAGCTCAGTAAGAGTGCATTCCGTAAATTTCAGTTCAGGCAACTGACATGACGGGGACTGCCCATATTCTTTGATACTTTTATTGGAGAGACCAAACATCCTGGCAAATTTTGAGCTGATCATGTTGGTTCTAACTTCTAAGCACTAAGTGTGCACTTGGGTGTAAGATGAATCTCTTTGGAATGACGGTAGAGAGGTGTTGAGTTCATGAATATGTGCCAACTTTACGTGGGTACGTCGATACAATACGGCCGATATAACTTGGCAGGTCTGAACATAGGCGCACATGTTCTGTCACTCAGACTCGCCTCAATGGTGACAACCATTTGGTTCCTAAATAAAAAGTAGAGATGGGTTGTAACAGGTGAAACACGATATCTGTGATCACTGTGACTGTGACAAAAAATAACAGATCCAAATATCTGTTATTAAATCACAGCCTGTGATTTTTGTGATTGTAAGTAGTGGAATAAAGGGCATTTTTATTTTTATTTTATTTTTATTTGTGATTTTTGTGCGGACGATAAATACGTATCTCAATCGAATATCATCTTTATTTCTTTTGATTTAAAGTCGAAAATCTATCTGTTATAAAATCACAGCCTGTGATTTTTGTACAGACGATAACAATTGAATATCTTCTTTATTTCTTGTCGTTAAAGTCGAAAATCGTATCCGAAGTTTTAACAGTAACAGTCTTGATGATCTGTGATTTTAAGTAACAGATATTTTTTATCATTAGGAGCAATTGCTATCTGCTATTTTTTAATATCTGTGATTTCTATCTATGGCGATAAATACGCCTCACTCCTAGTCACATAAAAAGTGAAAAATAAAAACTTTCGGAAGTCGGTGACTTTGCTTTTCAATTTTCGTTTTTTGCCATCGACTTCCGAAATTAAAGTTTTTTTTTCACTTTTCAGTGGTTTTTTTGGCAGTCGGTTGATTTATTTTTATTGTAAAAGTTTTTTATTACGATTTGTTTACCTTTATTTAATTACCTAAACCAATGGAGTATGTCTGTGGCCCTAGTGAAAAGGGGTATAAGTCCGATTTTGTGGAAAATGAGTTAAGTATACAGAAGTGATCAGAGAAAAATGCTATATCGTTTGGTGTAAACGGATCTAAGCTATCTTTAAAAAAAAAAACAAAAAAAAAAAAAAACAAAAAAAAAAAAAAAAAATTGTCACACTGTGACAAACAAATACGAATTAAACAGAAACTCTCAACGCCTGCCGACACGAATGGAATCATTACAGTAGATTATAAGCTGAACCGTAGACAACTAAGTAATAATAGATTTTCCTTCAAGGTCAGTTTTCACAACATTTAATACAAACAACCAAGTAAACGAAGCAACAGTCTTTTTCTTTAGCTAGAGACAGAAGGTCAATTGTTTGAAACTTATTTGTTGAATGCCGCAAATGGGACAAGCATAATGAGTTCTAAGTATACGACCAGTCTTCGTGTAGCCCGTACCTCCACGGCACGGGGCGCCCCCGCGGCCTCGTCAGGAACGATGTTCCTTGTCACGTATGAGTTAAAACAAAAACTTTTGACGATGGAAGCCTTGAAAGGGGCATAACGCTTTTCCTAACGTGTTCTACCAGTCAACTCCTACCGCAAGCCGCGTTAAAGGACTTCGTTCCAAAAAGCCCTCTCCCAGCCAGTGTGCACTACCTATATGTAGCTTGCGACAATTTTTTATCCCAGTAAACTCTAACGCTATAATTCTGAAGAACCTCCTGAAAAACAATCTCCGTGCGTGCCTAAGAATACACCTTCTGTCACTTTTGATGGGTGGCTATTGATAGTGCGTGCTGACAAATAGGCGTGCGAATATAATGTATGTAGTTCGGAAGCGGGCAATAGACCCGCGGTGAATGTCCCCGCGGCACATCCGGTGCTGGGCGGCCGCCGGGGGCTGCCGACCCTAATGTCTGCGTTATTCACTTTAATTTCCTCTACGTATCATATGATATGCCAGCTTGGGTTCAAAAGCTTATTGAATCCAGTCACACAACTCACACATTATTGGGGTCAATGTACCTCTGCCCTTTTTTATGATTATAGACATGAATGCAGTCTGACCTTTATGGTCACTGCATTCATGTCTATGTACGTATGCGCTTGTTTATAGGGTTTTTATAGTAAGTACCTTTTCGGTACTTAGTGTCTTGTTCAAATGGGATGTTTAGCTTTACTCGAATAAAATTAAAAACTAGCAACGACTTTTTACTGAAACATTGCTCTCTTGAATGAGGCACTCACTGACTAACCTAACCTAACATAATAACAAGAAAAACTTGTAAAGTGACTCTCTACCTATTTTAAAATTTGCTGTGCCCGACAGGGTCCATAATTGTTTCTTTAATTTTTATTTACCACCTAATTTGTACATTATGGATTGCAATAAACAATTTGATTTGACTCTGCTTGTTCCCCGAGCGATGTAGACAGAAAATAAAAACCGTCATGTTTTAATATGAGCAGCCTCCCCGACCAACCGCAGGTTTGTTACAATTATTTGACGAAGCAGGCCTCCGTGACCTTTGCTTTGTTAAATAAAAATAAAATCAAAAGCATTGTTGTTACTGGTGTGACCGTATCGCTGACTGATTCGATTCAACTTAGCGATAATTTCGAGCGCGACTAATACCCGCTGCATACGACTATTTAATGCTTTAGCTAGGTATACGTACACTACACTGATTTACGATTAAAAGACGAACATAAATAATTGAACTAGGGTTCACACCATCGATATTTCGTAGATCAGTTCGATCGCTCGGAGAAAGTGAATTTGGATTTATCTGCTCGAAATTCCCAACGTGAATCGTGACTAAGCGTATCGTAGCAAACTGCTAGATATGAACTCTGCAGTTTTGGCGCAACACCCGGTTGTTCTATTTCCAAATCCCGGATCTTTTTTGAATCATCGAAAATAGATGATGCTCCTCAGCTTTTGGTGTTTACAGCACGATTGGTTTGTTAGAAGTGTGTCACATAAGTGATGGTTTGTTACAGCGTCGGCAAGTTGAACCTAGTGGACCTGGCGGGCAGCGAGCGACAGCGCAAGACTGGCGCGTCGGCCGAGCGGCTGCGAGAGGCGTCGCGCATCAACCAGGCGCTCTCCTCGCTCGGCAACGTCATCTCGGCGCTCGCGGAGAACAGCCCGCACGTGCCCTACAGGTGAGCTTAGCTACCAGGCTACCAGAACAGACAAGAAGTGCTCTCGCACTTCATCTGCGATAAAGTAAATCTTCTACTGATAGCGAAAATTTAACCTACTTCGAGGTTTGACTAATCGGGCCTCTGAATGAGGTACGTTACCTTTTTTCCCATAGTCATAAGGAAGGCCTGTGCCTTACTTATGACTATGGGCTATGCCTTTTTGTGGTTAGTTTAAAGAGGTATGTGTAATGTTGCAGAGACTCGAAGCTGACGCGCATCCTGCAGGACTCGCTGGGCGGCAACAGCAAGACCATCATGATCGCCAACATCGGGCCCGCCTCGTACAACTACGACGAGACCATCACCACGCTGCGGTACGCACACAGAGCTAAAGGTAACTAGCATCACGAACAGTCTGTATGTTACTAATAAATGGTAGCTATTGAGACATACATTGTGTTAGTACTACCCAGTATAACCAGTGCATGGGGACAGCCATAGGCATCCCTATGGCTGTCCCCATGCACTGGTTTTGGAAAGGAAGGGCACAACGGGCAGCCATAGCATTTAGGATGCTATTGCTGCTGCTTCGTAGACGGTGCAGCAAGCATTTAAAGTCATGCGAGATCTTGGGTGGTAGTTTCATGTTCTTGAATGAATAATTATGTTACTAATGATTTTCGCTTGAATGTTCCAGCGATAAAGAACAAGCCGGTCCGCAACGAGGACCCGAAGGACGCCAAGCTGCGCGAGTACCAGGCGGAGATCGAGCGCCTGCGCGCGCTCATCGAGATGCGGCGCGCGACCGAGCGGCGCGTGCGCAGGCCGCCGCGCGCGCGCGCGCCCGCGCCGCCCGGCACCTGTCAGTATACCTGCAGCTACTTCCTAGAGAACGATGATTAGGAACTATGTGGCACTGGGTGCTACTGTATCATCATTTAGCCGAATGACAAATATTTTATTGCTGGACATAACCCTTTCTGAAATTTTGCCACATCTACCGGGATGTATTCCTGCATCTAGTGGATACCCGCGGTCTCCCTTCACCAGGTTGTTCAGGTCTTCTGAGTGCTTATGTGACAAAAATTATTAAGATTTTATAAACCTTGTTTTGGGTCCCTTAGATAACAAAAATAAGTATGTATAAATAATAAGTTATTTCTTAACATTAATTTTTCTTTTATTATTATTACAGCCGAAGAAGAGACAGTCAGTATAGAAAACGAGAACATACTGGCGGAGTCTACGATAGAGCAAGAAAAGAAGCAGATGGAGGAGTTGGAGCAGCAGATCTTGGCGCTGGAGGAGCGGCTGGTGCAGGGCGGCGGCGGTAAGGAGCTGCTCAACAACCTCAACGAGACGCAGCTCATCCTGCAGCAGCGACACACCGAGATCACGCAGCGCAAGGAGCGCGAGGTGGAGATGCAGCAGAGGATCGAGCTGGAGCAGGAGACCACGGCCATCGTCAGCGACACCTTCACCACGCTGCAGCAGGAGGTGGACCACAAGACGCAGAGGTACCGCACTCACACGGACAGTACGAGCCGCGCTCCGACCGCAGGCCGGTGCGGCCGGTGCGACGCGTGAGCTGTGCCGCCTCGTGTTACAGTCATTTTTTTCTTCAATTCAATTCAATCGTTTAATACAAATCACATGTATTCCTTCTTGTCATGGAAGCGAAGTGTCTATCTTATACAGGGTCTAATTAAATAAGTCAGCGAATCTCCGTAGACGTGATGGGGTATACATATCTCATTATGATTCCAGGTTGAAGAAATGCCTATCAAAGTACGCGTGCATGCGCGAGGAGATGGTGGAGCAGCGCGAGGCGCACGACGGCGAGCGTCGCGAGCGCGAGGCGCTGCAGGCGGCACTCATAGCGGAGCTGCGGCGGCGCCTGCTCGTGGCCGACAGCTTCGTGCCCGACGCCGGCCGCCCCGCCGTGCTGCGCGCGCGCTACAACGAGGACACCGACGCGTGGGAGCTGCGCGAACACAGGTACACGCCGACTGGGCGGAGCTGCGGCGCGTGCTCGTGCCCGACGCCGGCCGCCCCGCCTTGAAAAACTATAAAAGTTACATTAGAAAAGCATAATAAAATAACTAGGTAACTATGAAAAATTGCCTTCAGAGTTAGTAAGTTAGTTGCCATAACACTTGATGGGTAGCATAGTAAATATTGACATAATCCACGTAGGGTGTCGTACGTGCCGATGTGTCGAGTGCTGTCGTTAATACATTGTTTACACTTTTTAGTTTGTATTTTGTGTTTCGTGTTCTGTGTCCAAATAAACGTTACTTCTTCTACTATCGAGCTATCGGGGGCGCTTCCGAACTGTACGGTTGATTGATTTATTCAGCGGTGTGGAGCCCCTGACGGAGCGGCCCGTAGCGGGCGCGGGGCGGCGCCGCCCCACGTGCGCGGCGGCGCTGGGCGCGCGCGCGGGGGCGCCGGGCGCGGCGGCGCTGGGCGCGGGGGCGCCGGGCGCGCGCGTGTCGCGGGCGCGCGCCGAGGACGTGCTGGACCTGGCGCCGCTGGCGCTGCCCGCGACCACACGCGCCTACACGCGCGCGCGCGCCGGCAGCGACACGCCGCCGCGGCACACGCACCACGTGCAGGTTGGCATTCAAATACTTCAAGTAGTATGACGGAAGTGTATAACAGGAAGCCGGGGAAGCGCGCGCTATTTGATTCGACCGATACCGCGCGCGGCGCTAGAGTTAGTCGTCAGATACAAAACCATTTTCCGAAAGGTCGGTACTGTCGGCCAAGATGTCAGATGTATCATAAATATGTTTTAATACCATTATTACCCATGAAATCTTTGAAATTTCGGCAACAATTTTTTTTTTAACCCAAAGTCTCCGACATTAACAATCACTGGACTATCGAGTGAAAATCTCCTGTGTTGTGTTGCAGAGCGTGTCGACACCCACGAAGAAAGAGTCTGAGATGGAGCCCGCGCACGTGACGCGCAAGTCGGGCCGCGCCGCGCGGCCGAGCACGGCGCACCAGCGGCTCGGCACGGCCGGCGTGCGGTAGGCGGCGCGCACGGCCGCGACTCCTCGTCCGGTGTCCGGTTCGTTCCCGTCGCGTCCGACTCCACGGAAATGCGTGATAACTACATTTCCTGTGCGAGTGCGACGCGGCCCGCGATGCGCCCCTGTTGTAATTTTTATACTATTCGATCGACCGAGCGCTGGAAGCTTGCGACGCTTACCACCGCCTGTTGGCGCAACGATGTCCTGCCGCGGGCGCGAGTGGCGCGCGTGTGGCGCGCGAGTGGCGCGCGAGTGGCGCGCGAGTGGCGCCACAGTTGCGCGACGTAATGTAAGCTAGACGTAGTCACAAATTCCAGTCGCGAGTCGCCGGACACGCCGCCGGCGCCGCGAGCGTCATCCTGATCTCACGTATCTTAATTCCCAGTATTTAGAAAGGCAAGGAACCCTTGTATATTATTTTCAATACGTATAAGTCGTAGCTACAAACTGCATGCCCGAGCGGGCGACGCCCGGCCGTCGCTCGCTACTTCACGTGCGCGTATTATTTAGGTGTTGTTTGTTTTATAAGATTTTATTTTACCATTGTTGTCTCTTTTGTTTTTGTAAAATTTTATTTTGTGCCTCGATACCAACACACGTGTTTGAGCTAGTGATATTAGATAGTTTACAACGATTATTTGTATTAAATCCTACTGTGAAATGATTTATAATTTCAATACAATATGTGAAATTGCTATGTAAATAGAGTGCAGCGCGCGACGCCACGCGGCACTCGGCGATGTGATCCAGTAATGTATGTTCAAATGTGTTACCAAAGATGGAGCTGTCCATTCCGTAGTCTGTGGTCTGTGGGCTGCGGACAGAGGAGTCCGAGGGGCTCCGGAGGTCCACGCCGTGATCTTCTTGTTCCTTTATGTGTAAAAGTTCATTTGTGGATATGTTAATATAATTTCTAAACAGTTCTAGTCAATGATGATGAATTATATTCTTGTATACAAATATTGTAAATAATAATAATAATGGTATTTTAGGTATTTAAAAAGTATCCATAATACAGAGTATGAACTAGTGTAAGTAGGTTGCCAATTAGCGCACAATACTTTTTGAATACCGTCTGGAACTACTGCCATTATCATTATTGTGTGGGCCGGTTGTGGCCCAGGGTGGCCCAATGTGGCCCAGTGTGGCCCAGAACGAGCGAGTGGCGAGGTTCTTACACGATTATGCTCACACATTTACTTACTTGCTTTAAATTTTGTTAAATGAATTTTTCAAATGTGAAATAATTTTATATTTTGGGATCGTAAGTTGTTTATATTATAATGTATTCATTGTATTGGCTTTATATTTAATTTAAATTGTGAATGGAGAGGATCATGTATTGTGATATATAATTTGGTAACTGCTAGTCAGTCGTGCCGCATACACGCTTATACTCACTAATGAATTAAAAAAATTAAATTTTATTTGTTAATTTATTTAAAATAACCTGTACCCCATCCCTTCCGACCCCTTGGAATAACAGCAAGATGGTTAGCTGACACGCGCACACGCACACGTGCCACAGGCTCACTCACGCAAATAAATAAAAATCAAACAACCAATCCTGACGCGCAGTGAGCAGCAAAACAGTCGTAAAATGTTTCTATGATTGCTTTGCTTTCCTATTTACCCATTGCCATATGGGAAATGATAGGCGTTTATCAGCAAAGATATTTGTCTTTGTATATTAGAATATATTTCTTTATACAATGACAAATATCTTTGCTTTGCATTTCCCCATATGGCAATGGGTAAATGTATAATGTGTGGTAATGAGGTGTATTTTATTTATTTATGTACACATGAAACAGAAATGTGTACATACATAAAATACATCTCTGCCTGATCCATTGATTTATGTGTATATCAATGGCCTGGGCTAAATACATACACCGGTAAAATGGTAGGGGGTGACTTGCACACTCAATAATGAGCCCCCAAAAACTGTCGCTATCACATAGTGACTGACCTAATGACAAAGGGGTAACATATCCAGAGTTGCTTGAGGAGTGGAGAGTTATTCCACGGCTATAAGGTCAATCCCGGAAATAAGGTTAAGATGCTCCGCTCCGGGTACATTTGCTCTTGCAAATCTCCACTCAAGCCGGCCAATATAGGCAAGAATGAGGTGGGAGCACTGGTCCTCGTCAGTGTTCACTCCAACCGGCCAATAAAGGCAAGCTAGAGGCGCAGAACAAGACTTCTCCCGGGAGACATATTTTATTTATATTGATTTGATATCACTCATCACACCGGTCCAGTCAGGGTAGACCTTGACGCATACCCCTAGAGAGCTGATATCCGCAGACGTTTCATTCTGTTTCATTCACTGGAGTGAATGTTCATTGTTGTTTCATTCCGGTTCCAGGGTTCACCCGACACCTTTCTGTACCCTATATATAATAGTAATCTATGCCTTTCTGTCTTTCTACGCCCGACACCGACAAAATTATTAGAATAAAATGATGTTCATCTGTTCCTCTAACTTCATTTTTCGATCATTCAGAAGTGATGCCAAGTGGCGAAATTACTGAATGCATCGGTTCCACAATGGTTTCACTATTTCACTTTTTATTTATTTTGTGTTCAGACGTTTCACTTCGAGCTTAGTGATAGCGAAAGAAGCCGAATGCAGAATGACAAAAAGCTTGTAAAAATAACAAAAAATACCGGCCACGTGCGAGTCGGACTCGCGCATGAAGGGTTCCGTACCGTTATGTATAAAAACGCCAAAAAAATCACTTTTGTTGTAGGCTCCCATACAACAAAAGTGATTTTTAAAAACATTTATTTTATTTTGTTTTTTAATATTTGTTGTTATAGCGGCAACAGAAATACATCATCTGTGAAAATTTCAACTGTTTAACTATCACGGTTCATGAGATACAGCCTGGTGACAGACGGACAGAGAGACAGACAGACGGACGGACAGCGGAGTCTTAGTAATAAGGTCCCGTTTTACCCTTTGGGTACGGGACCCTAAAAATGAAGCGTCTGGGGATGCGCTAAGCTAGCCGCGAAATTCAAATTTTCTTACGGTTTTTGCAATTAATAATAATTATTATTTGTTTAGTATCAATATCCGGAATCCATCTTGAGTCAAGCACCTGCTTTTCAGCCTCTTGTCAGCGTTTCCTTTGCCTCTCCGCTGGTGACGCCCTCTATACTTACCGTTGGTACTAAGTATTTTAAGCGCGCATCGGGTGATGGCCCGATTTACCGCCATTATAGCGTCGTTTTTCGCGCCGTTAAGTTGTTAGCGTTATTTAAACTTCGCGAAATAATATTACCTATTAAGTCTTAATTCATTTAAAAGTTTGGTAAAACTATTTCAGTTTTAAATTCGTGAAATTTTTACCTCTCCGTTGTTATTATGGACAATACTAATAATAATTTAGAGTCGGAAAGTATTAATGACGGCTCATTATCTCGTAAACGGGTTCGTTCTCCAACACCAAGTACAAAAGATAGTGATAGTGATTCTTCTACAAGTAGTGGACCCAGCCCAGAGAAACGCAGAGCGAGAATGGACTCTCAAACCGTGAGTTATGCACAATTTGAGTTTTTATCACAACAAGTGACCTATTTGACGAACCTTTTATCGAAAAATTCCGACGTTGAAAATACGAATTCTAGTGCCAAAAACAATACGTCCATTACCACAAACGAGTTAAACCTACGACGACCTGAAAATAACAAACTTCAGATTTTGTCAGAAGTCAGTACAACGGTAAAAGATCCGATTTACCCTAAGGCGAATGAAGTGTTTCTTAAAAAATTAACGGAACTACAGCGTTTTAATTGTGATGATTGGTATGCCGTTCGGTTTTCGGATGCACAAAAGAAATATTCAGCTACCCCCGGTTTTGTCGAGTTAAATGTTAACGACGAATTAAAGCGTTTTGAATCTGATATGTTAAAAGAAGATTCACGTTCATATTTATTAGAACGATCTTTTGCTGGATTAACGAATGCTTTACTTTCTCAAAAAAATGAATTGCATAGAACATTACAATCATTGGTGGACTGGTCAAATGAGTCTAGAGAAACGTTGACACCCAAGACGTTATTCGAAAAAGAGGAGACATTATTTTCGAAAGAATCTGCGTATAGTAAGGTTACCGACGACTTGTTACAAATAGTGTGCGGTCGCAGAGCCGATTTAATAAACATACGTCGTGAGGTTTTGTTGCGCCAGATTTCTGAAGGTTTTCATCGCGATGTATTACATAAAATTCCTCCTAGTACAGAATCACTTTTTAAAGACGAGGCAGTTCAAACCTACCTCCAAAAAATTGGGGGGGTGGATAAATTAACTGTATCAACAAAATCAGTACCTCAAACTTATTCTAAAGAAAATTTTTATCAAAATCAAAAACCGTCGACTAGTAAGCAAGCTGATGATAGATTTTTTCGTCGAGACAACTTCAATAAACGACAAAAACATGGTACACACGCTTCACAACAAAACAAAAACCGAGCAAGTAACCATCGAGCCAAACCTAGGGGAAAGAAAACGCAATCGCAGGCTTTCACTAAAAACAAGCGTCGCGAATGACTGTCGGACATTTCAAGGCGGCTGTCTGAAGCAATTTCAGTATGTATGGAGCAATCTAGGTGCGCCAGACAAAATATGCCGGCTGTTAAACGGTGCACGCATACCTTTCATACTGAAACCGCCGCTAATATTTCCGAGTCCCACGGTTCTGAAATGTTACAGAACCAAAACATCTCCGAATATGACCATGCAGATTCAAACCTTGTTAGAGTCAGGTGTACTAGAACCGGCAGAACGGACGCCCAGCTACCTTTCCACGTTCTTTCTGGTACCGAAGTCAGATCAGACCTTCCGTCCTATCTTCAATCTGAAGCAACTGAATCAGTTCGTAGTAGCCAAACCATTTCAACTGTTCAGTCACTTCCGTGTTCCAAATTTTTTGCAACAACTAGATTGGATGGCCAAACTAGATCTGAGCCAAGCATACTTTCACGTAGCCATCGCACAGCAGCATCGCAGGTTCCTGAGATTAAATTATCATCAAGATTTACATCAGCATCAGCTACTTCAAATGACTTGTTTGCCGTTCGGCCTTTCATCGGCACCCAGAACGTTTGCTTCGATAACCAATTGGGTGGCGGAATTCCTGAGGAGTCACAACATCAGGTGCGTCGTATACTTGGACGATTTCCTTCTAGCAAACCAGTCAAAATCGCATTTGGAAGACGACATCGCATTCACGATAAAGATTCTGCATTTACTGGGCTGGACAATCAACTTCGAAAAGTCTGTTCTGGCTCCGACGCAATGCCTCGAGTTTCTCGGCATAACATGGGACACAAAACGCAACGCAAAGTCCCTGTCGGAGCCGAAGTGCTTATCGCTACGCAATGCACTTCTCCAACAGCTCCAGACAAGCAAGTGGTCCCTCAAACAGTACCAAACTCTAATGGGGAGACTCAACTTTGCAACTTTCGTGACTCCGAGAGGTCGCCTTCACTGTCGCACTCTGCAATACTTCAGTCGACAGCTGTCGGTGAAACACCCGTACCGGCTGATACCTATACCTCAACAAGTTCGGTCAGAGATGGAGTGGTGGTGTCAAGCTATAGGAAAGTCGATGCCGATCCACTTGAGTTCGGTGACACACCTATTGACTACAGACGCATCAGATATCGGATGGGGTGCACAACTCAGCGATACAAATATGGTGGGAACCTGGACAAATTCACAAAGGACATGGCATGCCAACAAAAAAGAAATGTTCGCTGTTTACGCGGCTATACATCAGAACCAACAGCAACTTCAAAATGCACAGATACTGCTGCAAACCGACAATCGGACAGTGGTCTCGTATATAAACAAGGAGGGCGGCACAAAATCCAAGAAACTGCTCCAACAAACCCGAAAACTTCTTGCTGTTCTAGACAAGCAGAACATTCATCTGACAGCACATTATTTTCCGGGCAGATTCAATTCGGAGGTGGACGCTCTTTCTCGGCAGAAGGCTTGCCCAGAGTGGCACCTCACGAGGACAGCAACGAGGCAAATCTTTCGAATGTGGGGCACGCCGGAGATAGACCTCTTCGCATCGAGAGCAGCTCACATAGTACCAAGGTACGCATCATTGGACGTGAAAGATCGGGAAGCACAACACCACAACGCTTTTTGTCATCAGTGGCACTACAACCTAGCTTGGTTGTTTCCACCACAAAATCTGATTCCCAGGGTTCTCAGACACCTGAACCAAGCCAGCGGAGCCTACATATTGATTGCCCCGAAGTGGAACAAGGTATTTTGGCAAGCAGATGTTCAACGGCGAGCGCGTCGCCCCCCTTTTCTGATTCCAGATCTAGCCCGCACTCTGATAGACACCAGAACAGGGACGCATCCGCCGCAGGTGCAAGACCTACACTTGGAGGCATGGCTGATTTCGGGTGGTCAGATATTTTGACGGACTGGACGGATCAAGAACAAAAACTCCTTATGTCGAGCTGGAGAGGCTCCACAATCAATACCTATAGACCAGCGTGGCGTAGATGGAAGCGATGGTGTGAGTCGCATTCAATTAATTACAAATACCCTAATGCGGATCAAGTAGCTCG
Organism: Lithophane semibrunnea; assembly: GCA_947363905.1. NCBI lineage: Eukaryota > Metazoa > Arthropoda > Insecta > Lepidoptera > Noctuidae > Lithophane > Lithophane semibrunnea. The sequence continues at coordinate 17,648,766 of OX376199.1, read as the reverse complement.
ATATTTAGCACATTTACACTGTGATAGTGATATAGGTTTTGCTTATAGAACTATTTTGGTACACAAATCTGTTATTTCAACTTTCACACACTTAACATCAAATATTGATTTGTCGTCAAATTTCTTTATAAAACATATATTAAAAGCTATTGCTGTCGCACGAGAGAAATCCGCTAAACCACCTATTTGGAACCCTAAAGTTTTATTGCAATACATGAGTACGTACAGTTTTGATAAAAATAATATATTTCATGTATCAAGACATGTAGCTACTCTCTTTCTGCTAGCATCAGGCCGCAGGATTCACGATCTTACATTGTTGCGAATTGATAGCACTAGTTTAGTTGATGATGATACTTCTATTGTATTGTGGCCAGCATTTGGTTCTAAAACAGACAACCATAACCATAGGCAGTCTGGATGGAGGCTGAGGGAACATCCTGATAAACAATTAAATTCGATTTTTTGGCTAAGACATTTGATACATATTACTCTAAACCGTAGAGGAAATATAAAACAATTGTTTATTACAGCAAAAGGAGATATAAAACCTGCGTCTAGAACTGTCATTGGCGGATGGGTGAGGTCTCTCTTAAAAGCTAGTGGTATTGATGCAACTCCAGGATCAGTAAGATCTGCAGTAGCTTCTCTCAATTTTGTAGAAAATTTTCCGATTGATCAAATTCTTGCAACTGGTAACTGGAAAATGATTCATACCTTTCAAAATTATTATCAAAGGGAATTGCAAAATGATTTGAATATTCCCAATTATTCTGTATCTTTATCTAAGTATTTTGATCCTGTTCATTGAAAGATTACCATTATTTTTCGTGAGTTATTCATTTTGTTATTTACGGCGGCTACATGCAATATGTCTTACTTGATAATTGTGATACATTTACATAATTATACATTATTAATTTAATTAACCCATCTTTTTCTTACATCCATATATTTACACATTATAGCGTCTTTGGGTTAAGCGCACCAGGTGATAACAAACACATCACTCAAGATGGATTCCGGATATTGATACTAAACAAATAATAGAGAGTTTTACATAAAATAAAACTTACCTATTATTTTTTCATCAATATCCGGAATCCAGGTAAGGTCTACCTGGTGCATCATGAGTTCCATAATGGCGGTAAATCGGGCCATCACCCGATGCGCGCTTAAAATACTTAGTACCAACGGTAAGTATAGAGGGCGTCACCAGCGGAGAGGCAAAGGAAACGCTGACAAGAGGCTGAAAAGCAGGTGCTTGACTCAAGATGGATTCCGGATATTGATGAAAAAATAATAGGTAAGTTTTATTTTATGTAAAACTCTCTATTATTAAAAATACAGCCTAGTGGAATCGGAAGTGCCGTACTACAGGTACGTGCCAGACCCAGTTCTCGAAAATGGAAATATCACATTGTACTGGGATCGATCCATCATCACTGACAGGACTATTGTTGCCAATAAGCCTGATATAGTGGTGGTGGATCGAACAGAGCGGCGCGCAATGATCATTGACATAACGGTCCCGCATGACGGGAACCTCGTCAAGGCCGAGAAAGATAAACAAATCAAGTATCTTGACTTGGCTCACGAGGTTGTCGACATGTGGGATGTGGACTCTGCGATCATTGTGCCGATAGTCGTATCAGCCAATGGCTTAATTGCCAAGAGCCTCGACCAACACCTAAGGAGGCTCTCGTTGGGCAGCTGGATTAAGGGCTTGATTCAGAAAGCTGTACTCCTGGACACGGCTCGCATTGTTAGGAGGTTCCTCTCTCTGGAGCCCTGACCGCCGGTAGCTTGGACCCTGTTCCCGATACCGGTGGGCTACTATTTTTTATATTTTTAAATGTTTTATATATTTTTTTTATTCTAATATTTAAAAATATAATTTATATGTGTGAAAAGTGAAATAAAGGAATAAAAATTATTAATAGAATTTTAATCACAAAAATCTTCTTTAAATGTGTAATACTTATGTTGTTAAGCTGAGCCTGCCCAGTCAAAAGATTTAGGTAAAAAAACGTGTCTGACTCATCTCATAAATGGTTTAAAATATAAATTATTCTTATCGAGTTCTTATCTTGCAAAAAGATAAGTAAATTAAAAAATGTGATTAAAAAAAGGGATTTTTATTTGGTATTTGGGCAATATGATTTCTGAACGAAGGGAACAAATTAAACATTTCTGAACAAACTACTAGTGTTGTGCGCATACGATAAATAATAATATTTAAAAAATAGAATTATTTTCCTTTAATCTACGAGATGTTACAGTAGATTTAAATTACTCGAGTCGAGGAGAGGTCAGAAGTTTCACTGATTACAGTACTATGTATTAAGCTACTGAATTGTCATGATTCATCATCATTCTTCTGCCCTTATCTCAATTTATTTGGACTCGGCGCAACATCTCCGTATCTTCCATACTTCCCTATTAGTCGTAATCTCGGTAGTCACTATTCCCTTTATAAAGTTATGCGTTACTTATGCTAATTAAACCAAATTCTGTATTTTTTTGTATTTACACACACTTGCAAACTCGTTGCTCATGTTTTAAGGAAAAAAAAAAAAAAAGTATTTTTTTGTACCTTTATTAAAAATACTGACTTTTTTTTCTGCAGTAGCAAAATATCTAAATCATAATTTTTATCAAGATTTTATTTTTATTAAAGCCTACAACATTTTTTAATTTAAAAATGTGGAACCGAATCGTCAACGGTCATTCCTCATTATCGACTTATTTTAAACCTGGCCTCGGAACATCACTAATCTTGTAACCGTCGATTATATTCAAATGTTTAGTGGCTTTGTTTCAATAGCAAAATGTGAAATTCAATAAAATCATAATATATATCTATTAAAATGGCGGAAAAATTAAAGGACTATCAAGTTATAGACGTTTTCTGCAGCGGTACGTTCTACAAAGTGAGACACAAGGTCACCAACAACATATTTGCGTGGAAGGCGTACGATTGCTCCGCGTTCAGTAACGAACAAATACAAAACGTCGCCAACGAAGTGAAAACAATAAGCAAAGTGACATCGAAGAGCTTATTGCGATACTACGACACCATTTTTCACACCCCGTCAAAAATATTGTATTTTGTCCTTGAATACAATTCGTGGCGAAGCGTGCAGGAATTACTCGAAGTGTGCAAGGCCACCGACAAATTCATCGCCGAGAGCTTCATCTGGCACCTGCTGCATGAGCTGGCACGGGTCTGCAAAGCTGTCGAAGATTTGCATGTTGTCGTTGTACAAAAATGCATAACTCCAGGGTCAATCTTTGTGGGCGAAAGTGGCGAGTTGCGCATCAATTGTTTCGAGCTGACAGTGGCGCCGGGCTCCGGGGACGTGATGCGACAGATCGGGCACGTGATTCACACGCTGTGCTACCGCCCCGGCGCCTCCGACGACAAGATCAAGGAGTTTCACTACAGTGACGACCTACGCGACATTGTCAGCTTCCTGATGGATGATAAGAACGCCAACATGCGCCCAGATGTCGTCCTGTACCATCCCACAGTCCTCATGAACTTGGAAAATAAAATAGGACCAAAATGTTTGAATGACATTGTCATCTCGGTTGGACAGTCATTATACTTAACATCAGAGGTGAACAAATGTGATTCAGAGAAGGCTGTGGAGCTGTGCAGAGCAGTTGAGCCTCTCCCCAGGACACTGTTCAACATAGGAAACAGCCCTATTTACTGCAACATCAGTCCGAAAAGAAAAGCAAACTCAGAGATTGAACAGTCAAGCTCGCCACTGGGCCCTCTGTCCCCCACATTGGCTGCACTTGCTCTGGAGCTGCCTGGCTTTGTGCCTCGAAGCAGGAAGCCTTACACTGAGACATTAGACAAGTTCAACTGTCCCCAGCGAGTGTCAGAGGAAACTCTGAGCCAGCAGTGGATGTCACGCCTCGTGGCGCTGCGCCACCGCGAGGAGTCGCTTAACAAGAGGGAGAGGGACCTCATAGCCAAGGAAATAGTGAACAGCCCATGTACTAAAATCATACCACTCAACGCCTCATTGGAACTAGCTTGTGAAGATGAAAGTAATGGTATAACCCTGCCTCCAATGATGACACAGGCTAAGGACGACAAACGCGAGTGGCTGGCGCGGCGGCGGCGCCCGCGCAGCGGCTCCTTGCGCACCCGCGGCCGCAGGAAGAGCTACGCGTACGAGGACCTCGACAGCTCGCTGTCGGCAGACGCGGGTGACGGCAGCATCATCATCACAGCCTCCAAGTTCACCGCCGACAACATGCCGCGCCGGAACATCTTCCCCGAAGTGTCCACCAAGAAGGTACACTTCACAGCAAGTAACCCATTCACAGAGAGTGATGACAGTGTCACTCTGACATTCTATGAGCTAGACAATGTAGATACTGAAGGGTATCAGGTGCCGAGACAGGAGGCTCTGGCTAAAGACATCAACAAGTTCAAATACTTGGATTTGAAAAGGTCCCCCTCTGAGAAGAGAGCCTCCATGCAGTGGTGTCACTCATCTCCCTCTAAGCAAGCTAAGACTACCAAGAATATATTTGGTGACATCACAAACACAAACCACAGCAGTATGAGGAAGACTCCCTCCAAAACAAGCCTCACTTCAAGAAGCTCCAACACTTCTCGTCAGTCCATGTTCTCGTGCAGGAGTCACTGGAGCATGGAGTCCAGCAGTACCAAGGTGAGCGAGGGCAGTATCTCTGAGAGGACCCGCTCCTCCATGAGGCAGGGGCTGCCACAGACTCCTGTGGCTCCTCCTGATGTTAAGAAGTCTAAGAGTCGTAAGTCTCTGTTGAACTTCAAAACTCCCTTCAAGTTCATGACAGCAACTAAGATCTAGATGGATGTAGCTTGTTGCCTATTTGTATAAAGTTGTGATTGTAAATTCGATCTCTGATGAAACTTGTTTTAGAAAAATTATTAAATTCTATTAGTTATGAAATGGTATCAAACCTATTGATTGTAGTATTGGTTGTGGTTTTATCTATAAGATAACATTAGTCTAGGAGTAAGTGTTAAACTTCCAATTAACTGTAGTATCTAATAGAATACTCTTTATTTTGTAAGAACCAGATATTTCTATTTGACATAATAATTGTACAAAATGAAATAAAATACGGACATCAACCCACCCTAACCTTAGAATAGTGAAATTATATGAAACATTATTTTTATATGATAAATTATACAAAATGTAGTTTATATTGATGTATCTTGTAATTATGCACTTTTATTCTGTGTGCTTGTAGATATTATTGAATTTTTGTATAGTTTTGCCATAATTTACTAAAGACATTAATTTTATATAAAGTCCTATATACTAAATTGAATTTTATGTTGTAAAGTATATAAATTGATTTATTTACATTTCTATCATGATAATAATCTAACAGTCAATGAACAACTCAGTGATTTACTGAACTTTAGTCTTTTGTCTTCCAGTTTGTAACAGATTTTAAATTTAAATTGTATTAAGTATTAAGTTAGAACTACTTTATAATAATAAGTTTGTTGAAGTGTGATGCACTTTAACTTTGTGTTAAAGTATTTTGGCTGCCATAATTCGCTGGACTAGTTTAAAATTAATGCGTCTCATCATTGAGGTGTGTACTAGATAATTTAGTTTAGGGTAAATATTAAAAATAGTATAAATAAACGTAAGAAGCTCATGGTAGTGTTTTATTATTTCGTAATCACACTGGTTATCACTGCACTCTCTGTCATCAGCGTCACTTGTTGCCACAATATGTTGCTTGGAGGTGTTCCATCATTTCTTCTTGTTGAGTGCCTTGTCGGCTCCTTCCACAAACTTTTTGGGCAAGCCATACTTCTCTATGAGGAGTTTGGCAATGAAGTATGTCTGTGGAAGATAAAAGATGTAATGAAACCACTATAAAAAAACAATGTTTACAGTTTTTAAATAGGGCTTGTGCTTGTCACAAACATGAAGTAAATTGGTCACAGGTAAAACAAAACTTTTTAACAACCTTATGTGGGGGAATACTATGATGAGTAGTGGCAGTAAATAAGTTATGTATATCATGTCCTTCACAGAGGACACGCCTCTCGGGTTCTATGAACTTACACAAGTCTGTGCATTGCATGCAAAAGGTTCACAGGTAAAAACAAACTACTTTTTGAGGATAATGAGTCAAGTTTAAAATTGAAATTATCTTGTGAGTATGCTTCCATTGACAAATATCATGCCTACATTCCTCGAAGGAGTAGGCAGAAGTGTGCCCCGAAGGCGTCACACTCGCATTACGGCAGTATTTTTTTTAAATTTGACGAGTCTATTGCTTACAAGTTATTAGTCTATTGCTAACTAGTTTTTTTATGGAAAAGCCCGACCTGGGAACAGGACCCCTCAGCAGTCGTACCCGCGAGCACTAGTAGGCGGCAGTGGTTACCTGGTCCCCCTGCAGCATGAGCTGGTCAGCGCGCGCGCCGGGCGAGCGCGTCACGCCGCACGCCGCGGCGACGCCCGTCTGGCACACGTGGCTCAGCGCCGGCAGGCTGAAGCCGAACTGCTCCAGGTTCGATACTAGCGTCACCTGGTCATCAGAAAATAGTTGTCAGTAAAGTCATGTAAATTAATGGTTAAGCAATTGACTACCAACTTAAATTAATTATGCTAAAACCCTACTTACTGTTATACTTTAACAGTTGTAGTAAATGGCTATCATTCGGCCATTGATGTAGGGCGTCAATTTGCTTAACAATTAATTTCCGACCGTACGTGTCATAAAATACTGGTAGTGATAAAATAAAATGAACAATTCAATTGGAGTTATATTTGATTATGGAATGGGGCTATGGTATCAAATCAGATGATTTTATTGTCAAACCACAACAGGTTCTATGACGTCACATCACGGTAGTGTTGCTATGATTAAATAATAAAACATTACAGTATATTATCTGCAAAATATGCCTGTATGAGACGTTAACCATGCATTGGGATAATGATAGGTATTATATACCTCATCAGAGGCTTATTGTCGCCTAAAGAGTTTACTAACAGCTAAATTGTTGACTGATTTTTCATATCCTGCGCTGTCCCGCCCTTGGACAAAGGCTTCCCTCCATTCCTTCCTCCTTCCAGTTTTGACGGAACCTATGACTGACGGTAAATAAAGTACGTCCACGTCCATGTACTCTTACCACATCCGATACGCTATACGTATATGAAGGCGTGGCATACCTTCTTGTTCCCGCTGCGCGAGGCGAGCGTCATGCGCACGGGCTCCAGCCGGCTCTTGCTGAGCCGCACGCTGCCGTCCGCGAACCGCATCTCTGTGCTCGGCGTCATCTTGCTCTGCACCGCCGACATGAGCTCGTCCCACTTCACCGCGTCCTACGGGTTGTTATTACTTGTCTCGTCACTCATTAGATGCCTGTTTGTACTGTTTGTAGTACTCGGGACTATAAATTAGGTTACATCGAATGTAGATAATGGTGTAGCTGTTCAGTTAATGTCTGTTGGGTGTAAAGGCTGGTAAATACAGCGTTGGCAAAGAAAAAGAGAGATAAGTAAGTTATGAAATTGTCTGTACAATAGTGTAAATCATGGGCGATTTTCGATCTATTATAAGAAAGCACAACATACTGTGGACTGAAAGGTATTAGTTGGCTCCCAATCAGTTTGCTTACCTGCACAGGTGTCCCGGTGATCTTGGCCAGCGCCGCGTCCGCGGTGACGGCGCCGCGCACGAGCGCCGAGCGCAGGCCGCGCGCGCGCACGTACTCCGTCAGCGTCGCGCGCACCGAGCTCGAGGTCAGCGCGGTGCCCTTCCTGATGAAAGAGGATTCATTTAACTTTGTTATTGATGCCTAATAGTAAGATACTTATGCAATTAAACCTAATTTGATTTCAGTTCGTTTTAAGTTTAAACGAAAGCTCTGGTTGTTGTCAGTAGCTCTCTTCTCACCAGTGTGTGGTGCTTTTATTTATTTGCAAGTTGTGTGCCCGATGGCATTTTCCATCGGCAGAAATGATGCACTTCCAAACAAATTTTCAAAAAATCCTTCCTTCTTTTTATAAGGATTTTTAGGCTCGCGGCGTTGGATAACTACTGGGTGGTGATGTGGTCGACGATGAGGCACGCTTACTCGAAGTAAACCCCTCACTATCGACTGGTGCACTTGCAGGCTATAGCTACCAGGAGTTCAGGAAACACGTGGAACACTCACTTGAGCGGCTTGAACACGTCGGCCACGTTAGCGGTGATGCAGTACATCTCGCGCACGACGGGCGGCACGTAGTCGCTGTCGCTGACGGCAGGCGCGGGCGCGCGCGGCACGACGCGCAGCGCGCCGGGCACGCGGTGCGCGCGCACGTCCGGGTGCAGCAGGTTGACGGCTATTACGGCATCGACTCCTTTCTCGATCTCGCGCACTTCGAGCAAGCCTTCCTTGAACAGATATACTTGGTAAGATGCCGAATATTATCGGCACTAATGAAGTTTTTTTTTTGTCAAGCTGCTGGGACACAGGCCTCTTTTCAAGTCTCTTCAAGGGGGGGTTGGTAGTTGTCACATGTCCTTGTTTTATTGGTTCTAGGACATGCCGGTTTCCTGACGTTGTTTTCCTTCACCATTTTGAGAGCAGTGGTGATGAAGTTATTTACACGTAAAGCGCCTGGCTGGGTTCGAAGCCACGACCTACATTGGGTAAGTCGTGGCCGTTATCAATCACTGGGCCACCACTGCTCTAAAGTCAGTCTAAATCCGTAAATTCAAATCACGACTGTTTCTTTGTCAGTCGCATGAAGTGACAAACGTGTTCCTTTTGATATCCCATACCTCTGTATACGATATAACCGGTGGAGTCGACGCTGAGAACATGTCAAAAAATGAATTATTTTTCGATTTTTTTCGTACAAAACAATTCGACAAAGTCAGGATTATTTATGTAAAACACTCTTACGTAAATATAAAATAGAAAAAAAGACATGAAATACACAATATTTGTGTCCATAAACAAAAAAGAACACGCATTTGCTTACCTGTAAGAATGATTGGTTTGAATGAAAATGATTTACTCGTACTTACGAGTATCAATGAAACTTAGATACACACATCGAGAGTCTAGTGTTATAAACGTAAGTCTAGTATTAAACTACAAAATTGAATAGTTTGAAGGTGGCTCATCAATTAAAGTCCGTGACTGTACATACGAGTCGAGTATACCTCCTTTTTTTTCAGTCAGTTAAACATTAACGTCGATCATGGAATTATTGAGACCTTTTATTTTGTACAGTGTGAAAATATGATTATATGACTTAAAGTGCGCGTAAAAGTGTTGTAAAGTAAGTTTGTATATCAACATGTTTACCTTTTGCATTGCTTCCAGGAATTTGCCAAGTTTCTTGTAGGAGGACTTCTTTACTTCTAAAGTTCGGTCAGGTGGACACCGGGCGATTAAATGATTCCTGAAACATTTATAGTAATGAATACAAGAATATACTCAAGCCAATGCAGCATTATTCTGCTGATAAAGTTCAATGTTTGAAGAATACTATGTTATATTCAAATAAATAGGAGTAGGTATAGAAGGTAATACTAACCTGTATAAGAGATTAGTTTTGAGCGGCAGTTCCGCGTTCTTAGCGTCTAGTTTGAGGTAGGTCAGTAAGCACCATCGCAGTAGACCGTCCATGTCCGTCGGGATGTCATCCTCTTCTAATTGTGAGTCGTCTAGAATAAAAAAAAAAAATAATAAGTTTATTACGTATCAATTTGGGTTACATTGCATGTCAAGGAGTCTCCATTTAGGCATAGAAATGCCTGTAGTTGAAGGCTCCGCTCCTCCCTTACATTATAGTGATACAAAATAAATAGGCAAATAACAAAAAAAAAGAAAAAAGTAAAAAAGAAAAACAAAATTAAACAAGGAACGATAAATTGTATAAGCGTGTGTGCGCACCTGCGTGTGTATTTGTGTGTGTGCGTGAGTGAGTGAGTGAGTGAGTGAGTGAGTGAGTGTGTGTGTGAGTGAATGTGTGTGGGGGAAAGTGTGAGAGAGAGATTTTGAGCGCATAATATATTTGTGAATAGCGAAGCGAATATCATGACTCTATATTATTTAGAATATAAAACAAACATTTTTATGTTGAGTTATAATCAAATAAACAAACAATTTTTTTTAGACCTATTTATCGCGGTTTCGATTCCCAAACGAAACATGGTGCCCATGTGGTATAAAATCACTCTTTGAATAGTATTGACCAAATAAATGAGGTAACTTGTTCATGTATCACATAAAGTGCCGACAAATCCTAACCTTGGACCAACAATTTTTTTTTTACTTTTTATCCCGGTAGCAAGTTCCCGTGGGATATTTCCTGACGTCGACGCGGGGGAGACCGCGGGCAAAAGTTACTGATATGTTATATACTGGTAACCGCTAACCGGTTGGATGCACAAGTGTTACCTGTAAGTTACTGATATGTTATACTGGTAACCGGTTGGATGCACAAGTGTTACGTGTAAGTTACTGATATGTTATACTGGTAACCGGTTGGATGCACAAGTGTTACCTGTAAGTTACTGATATGTTATATACTGGTAACCGGTTGGATGCACAAGTGTTACCTGTAAGTTACTGATATGTTATATACTGGTAACCGGTTGGATGCACAAGTGTTACCTGTAAGTTACTGATATGTTATATACTGGTAACCGGTTGGATGCACAAGCGTTACCTGTAAGTATACTATCATCCACATCAGCCTCCCCCTCAGCTATCTCCTCCTCCTGGACATCTTCAGTAATAACTTTAGGTTCGTTCTGCGGCGGCGCTGGCGCCTGCGCCGGGGGCGGCTGCCTGCCCAGGCTGGGCCACTCTTCTCTTAGCGGCGGTTGGATGGACATCTGCAACAAATTTACAAGTTGCCTAGAATATGCTTGTAGTATGGGTGTATGATATTATACAAAACAGCAGCTGAATAACAAATTATATTATACCAGCTGCGCCTCGCAGTTTCACTCGCATAAGTCTCGATCCCGTGGGAATATCGGGATAAAAGGTATCCTATGTCCTTCTCCAGTTCATGGTCTACCTATGTGCCAAATTTCATCCAAATCCGTTCAGCCGTTCACGCGTGATGGCGTGACCAAGGGAAATAGGGATTAATTTTTATAAATACAGATAAATAAATGGTTTTACCCATACAAATAATATTCCTACTTATTTTCATGAAAAGAAACTCTTGTAGCAGCAGGACACTTCAATGAGCAAAGATATTGCAAGAACATACTGCAACCAGCAATCAACTTTGCACTCGGGCTGATTTTGGGTAGTATTGAATATAACAAGAACTTAATAATTAATTAAATACGATAGTAAATGATGTTACCTGACTGACGTGTGATGTTAAATCTATGGTGATGTCTCCCTGGCTGTACCCTGCAGCGCCGAGCTTGGGCCGCTCTATCTTACTGAACTTGTTGTCCTTACACAGCTGGTCTCCAAACACCTGGATTGTTTCTAAACATACTCCACTGAAAATATAACATGGAATCATTACTTTATGTAACAAACATGATGTGTGTGTGACTTACTGAATAGAAAAAGTTTTCAAGTTATTATTTGTTTTTCTAGATTAAACTCTTGGACAGTATTTTCCTTGATTATGTCCATAAATAATATTTAACTATCAAGCTATGAAAGTTGAATAGACTAAGTTCTAGCATACATTCTCCTATTTTGGGTTGGGATACTATAATCCAGTCAATTTGTGCCAGCTCAATTATCCAATAATATAAGTATGAACAAAAAATAACTTACGCAGCTCTGAGCAGCATGTCAGCACTAGACATGGTGGATCGTCCGATGATGCAGACGGCTGCATTCTCCTGCGTGCACAGACCGATGAGAGTGCCGCGCTGGAACATCGGGAACCCGATGCCGCCGCTTGGTACAGACACACCTGGCAGGTAAACAGGGGCACCTCCTTGCACCTGATGATGATATCAAATATGTCTATAGTGAGTAGTATTATTGATTTTGTATTTAGTTATCTTGGGAGCAGGTCCAATAATATTCTGGATTTAGCATAAGACAGATCTTTGGTATGCTTGCCTTAGGCAGTACTGGGGTATGGATAGCCAGCACAGGCACCAGGTCAGGCACCTTCCACAGCGCGCAGACGGTTGGTATGAGTCTCTCGCCCGTCTCTATCACCATAGGGACGCCGTCCACCGAGTACACGTTCACCATATCGCCGGAGTGCAGCACCAACTTCATACAGATACAACTTGACTTCACAGACACTATTTCCTTCATTTTGTCCTCTGTCGTCGACGGGAACTCATCCTGAATACGTTGAGCTAGGTGTTTTCTGCAATTAATATATCATTTTTAAGTGAAACATGCTAAAATATGGTCCGTAAAATAACATACTCAAATTTGGTCATACTTCTCAGAATTCTTCAGAGTATTGTTAGACTTTAATTTATATGGTTTGGCGAACATGGCTGAAGATTTTTATAAGCGGTTAATGGAAGATCTATTATGGAATTTCATGGAAAAATACTAATGTTTCAACTTGGCACTGTGTTCAATGTGACAGTTCAATGTGACAGGAGGGCTGCTTTCCGAATTAGAAAATAATCGCTCTCAGCGCTCACAGCGATAACTTGCGTACCGAATTACAGTGCGTTCCTTATTACGCTGTAATCGATTTGGGCGCGATAAAACCCGTACCGTATTAGTTTGAACGCGATAACGATATCCCTTGAATCGTCATAGATGACGTCATGACATGCGCCATTTTGCGATAACGCCGACCATGCCCTACATTATTATCACTGTGAGCGCTGTCAATGTGGCTGTCAAATAGTGTCATAGTGACAGACGTGACAGTTGTATTGTTTTATTTTGAGTCGTACCAATAGTTCCAAAATTGTGAAGAAGAAGAAATTTGATGTATATATTGTAATAACCACGAAAATTCAAATGAATATAGCCGACGAGAATCACGGGCGACTGTTTTCTGTTAGAGGTTAACATCAGAGGAACACGAAAGGGCTCAGAGAGGTAAGTGCTGAATTTTAGCCCACTTACAGTTCTGCCCACTGCTTAAACGATTATGATGGAAATGTTTTACAGCCCACAACTGCTTGGCTGTCTGTTTGCAAAAGCTATCTTACAGTTTTTATAGTGCATACAACCACTCTTTAGCTATTGTCTTCTGATCAATCATAAATGTTTACTTAACTGGTTCTTGCTGTTTACAGATACTGAATATGTACAGCAATTGGTGAATGACAGATGCAAATATGCCTAGCTAAGAAACAGAGTCACAGCAATTGGTGAATGACAGATGCAAATATGCCTAGCTAAGAAACAGAGTCACAGCAATTGGTGAATGACTTTGATGCAAATATGCCTAGCCGAGAAACAGAGTCACTGCTGAATGAACCAAAAAACAATATGGTAAGTATTTTATATTATTATCTGGTTATGTGCAGATACTTATTAGCTGAATGTGCCTGTTGTTTTTGCATAACATCATGTTGACAACATTTTATGTGGTTACGCATACTCCAATAATTAATCTATAACAAAAGCAAGATAAAAGTGTTCTATGGTTTTGTGTTATTAGTATGTTGACAGTTAATTCTTAAGAACTTGCTCTCAGATTCTATCAATTTAAAGTTATAAAAGTATTTTCTTTAGTATATTAAAAATATCCTGTTTTATTCCAGGATATGATTATCTATGTGCCAAGTTTCATTCAAATCTATTAAGCTATTATTGAAGAATTCAGTAAAAAAAATCATCGCAAACAATATTATTGCAGTGTTAGTAGGAACGGAAGTACCTTCTTAATATTATTTTTTTTTTCAGTAGATCAAGAGTCACCACCTCTATTCATTTGGAACGACTCATGCATTTTGTTGCTACTCACATTATACAGTGAGCATAGAGAACATTTTAAAAAAATGCATCTTGAGATGGTGTATGACGTCATAGCAAGAACAATGTGCAACATACAATAAATTATGTTACTGGTATCCAGTGCCAGTCAAAAATAAACAGCTTAAAAAAAACATTATAAAAAGATAGTGGATCACAATGCAACATCTGGAAACGATGGCCTGATACTCTGATGTAAGACTTTACTGTGCTTTTTTTGGCTGTTAACACGGAACTGATTCATTTTGCAGTTGTTGTGTAACAAGACTAACAACAACTATTAAATTGAAGTTTTTATAGATCTTTACATGTATGTATAGATATGATCAGCACCTGTTTTATTATTAGTAGCCCTACTTGTGATTTTTTATTCGTTTTTAAGATTTGATCAGTACCTGTTGACTTAGTAGTATACTGTGATTGTTGATCGGTAAGTACTTACCTGTTTTAATACGTACTAAGTATAGCTCTACTTGTGATTTTTTATTAGTTTTAAGATTTGAACAGTACCCGTTTGAATAGAAATACCTGGTAAAATCTGTGAATTTTATTAATGTTTAAATTGCACTGTATGGTTGTGCTTTTACATAATATTTACTAAAATAGATAAGGAGTTAATAATATAAGTACATAAGAATTTTGTTACTGTTGTACTGTTTGATATTTTTCTTATATTAGCATAAATAATAATAAGGAGAAGATTGTGGCTTGGAGCGCGACCAGGGTACCTGAGGTTCAGTCTGATTATACTGTGATTCTAATTGATTGTTAATAAAAATGTTGTATTACTATTATTGTTGAACATTATTTACATACCCATCCCAATACATGGCGCAATGGTAACAAGTTCCCTTCTCAAATATTTTAAATATTTAAGTTCATGAATAAGAAGTATTTAAAAAAAAGAAAATCTACTTCCCAAGAATGAATTTCACATTTACTTACCTATCAGTTGCATTAATGTACCTAAATATAAAACTTATTCAAATGATAAAGGATGTTTTAAGTAAAACTACAAAATAGATTATACATTACTTAATTAGATAATTTATTGAATATTAAGAAGTTTATTAAAATTACACTGTCCTATTGGACAATGTTTGTCGCTTGCGCATCCCTTCTCTCTTTATTGAATGTTAAGAAGTTTATTAAAATTACACTGTACTATTGGACAAAGTTTGTCGCTTGCGCATCCCTTCTTCTCTCCCGTTGATGCTGTCGTTAGTATGGCGACCAGAGTCGATAGAGTCAACCAACAAACTAATAGTAGAACTTCCATTTTCAAAAAATATACAATCAGTCCTTTTTGTTTGAGGTTATGTTTATGTTTTGAAGTTGAGCGAGGACTGTGAGCGCGTTCACGAGCGTTCCGAATTGATGACAGCCGTCAGCTGTCATAATTGTGATATCTAAAACGGAACGCAAGATATCGATGTGAGCGCTGTCAGCGATTATTTCCTAATTCGGAAAGCAGCCAGATATCACAATTATGACAGCTGAGGTCTGTCAACAATTCGGAACACTCGTGAACGCGCTCACAGTCCTCGTAACATAAACATAACCTCAAACCTCTCATTGTTATTACTGTTGATCAGAGGCGGCTCGTGACATTAATTTGTGGGGGTTCACTAAAAAAGAAACCTATAACTAGAGCTTACCATTTATTTTATTTGTAAAGAAAATCCATTCGGCGATCTTTTTGGCGAGCGAAGACATCTATCACTTTCTTGTGAAAATCAGTTATGGAATTAATTAAGCGTTTTTCAATGCTTATCATACAACAAGATACACTGTATTGTTCCATTTTTAACACAAATGTCGCGCACAAACTATTTTTAATAATTATTTAGAATAAACACTGCGAATCTACTGACAGCCGAGTTGAGCCGACCGTTTGTTTACATAAGATCGGCAACAGCGCAAAGGCATAGATCGTATTCCCGCGCGCGGCCGCCTTGCGCCGTTTGGCAACGTCGCGCGTGAGCGGCGCTCCAAATTAGGCTAATTTCTCATACAAAATCTTTTGTTTCACGCGTCGGACTGTGTCAATATTTCTCTTTCGCACTCATTGAATACAGTGCTAGAAATCGTACTGAACTTTGTTTCATAGGAGCGCAATCGCTGGCGCTCCACACGTTACAACTTGACGCCCAATGTACGCGTAGGAAATGGTTTTTTAGTAAACTGCTATTGTATACATGGGCATAGTAGAAAGAATGTATGTATAGGATTATAATAAAGAAATATAGATTATGCTATTTTCGTGGGAGTGCACTGCACCAGCGCTCTTTATGACGAGCCGCCTCTGCTGTTGATATTCATATTATAAAGTGCTTCTGTGTTAAACATACCAAATTTAAAAAAAAAAACAAATTCATCAGTTTATTCATCAATTTAAGAAAAATATTGTTAATATGATTTAAAACAACACAGTACAACTGTCAGTTTGACAGCCACATTGACAGCGCTCACGGTGATATTATTCTAAGGCATGGTCGGCGTTATCGCAAGATGGCGCATGTCATGACGTCATCTATGACGATTCACGGGACATCGTTATCGTGCTCAGGCTAATAGGGTTTTAGCACGCCCAAATCGATTACAGCGTAACTCGGAACGCACCCACAGCTGCACACCCGTAGTGCACACCACAGCCGTCCGTCAGTCTCAGATTATGTCAATGTCAAACTCAAAACTTCAAAGATGACTTTCAATCAGCGTTGCCAATGCCTATTTTCCAGATTCCCCATTGGTGAAAATCCGCGAATTTGGGAAGAGTAAAATCCCGATTCCCCACAAAATCCCCTCAAAATTATTTCATAAAATAAACGAATAAACCATAATAGGATTTAAAAAAAATCTTTGTCATGCAGCTACATTATAGTAGTTGTGATAGTTTCGCCCGAAGATTTACTGAAATTTAATTTATGTTTACAGATCCTTATCCGAGTATGTGGGTAATAAAATGATATTTGTAATGTAATATTGGTTTGAGTTGCTAAAAATTTAAAATCCCCACAAAATCCTCAATTGTTTTGAGATTACCCGCAGTTTGGGGAAATCCCCACAAATTGGCAACGCTGCTTTCGATGTCAACATCAGAGGACGTTCGGAAACTTTCATTTGCATCGAAATTCGAAACTACAGTTCGAAACATAGTGAAATGAACGAAAAGGTAAATACTATCCTATACCTACTTAAATAATATTTTATGTGCTTTCACGTTCTCGTAACGGCTCTAACGATTTCGATGAAGATGAAGGTTGCATTATAGGGGTTTACGAGGGCGATAATCACAAAAAAAACACCCAGGTCGCGCAGGTACCTACTAAAGAAAGTTTATTAATAAAAAGTTAGAAAAGACAAGTAAAAATAAAATCTGAAGATTGAAATAAGAATGAAGAAGATGAAAATAGAATCATTGCACAGCCACACTGAACGTAAGGGTAGCCCGCGAAATTCAAATTTTTTACGTCTTTTGCAATTTGCAGGTCAGTGTCAGGTTATATGTTGATCTAAATATTATTTGTGCCAAATGTCATGATTTCATGAAATAGTCATTCAATGTACTTACACGAACTTAGAGAGTTGTATCTATTGCTGATTCTAATGTTTATAATTCTGTAAACCCATATTTGTTACGGCCGCAAATAATATTTAGATCAACATACAACATGACACTGACCTGCAAATTGCAAAAAACCAAAGAAAATTTGAATTTCGGGGGCTACCCTAGCGCATCCCCCCTAAGGCATCTTCCCACAGAGCACTATACCATCTTCCAGCCAGATTTGAGCTCGCGTCGAAAATTTTGTTCACATGGTCGAAAAATGGAAAATAGCGTTTTCTGAAAATAATATTAGTTAGGAAATTAGGATTCTAGGCTGTTAGGTACCTACAGATTACCAAATATTTGTATAGGTAGGTACCTATACCTACTTACAACCAGATTTGAGAAACCCTGGCCTGGATATTATTGCAATCACGTTCTCGAAAACGGCTTCGATACGGGGGAAAAATCGTAAAATAATCGAAAAATACTATTAATTAAGTAGGTAAGTACGAGGCATGCCTTTTAAGTTCTGTCGTTTCCATATTTACCGGCAATTTTAAATTTGGAACTGTTTATCGAATGTGTTTAAATTTGGAATCTCAAAACAGTTGCAAGTATTAGGATTAAAGCTATTGTTTAGTCACAGCGTCGATTGGAATCTGTCAGGTTACGTACGAAAATGAATCTCTCTAAGGAAAATGTTCGTGCAATAATTTTCTACAACTTTAGAAGAGGTCTGACACGGCTTCAGTGTTTTGAAGAGCTAACATCCGTGTTCAGTGATGAAGCCCCATGTCTGCGGACTGTCGAACGCTGGTATTTAGAATTCCAGCGTGGATATACTAGTGTTAGAGACAAATCTCGCGAAGGACGCCCAAAATCCGCCTTCACTGAAGATAACATCATTGCTGTTAGACAACTAATTCTCGAAGATCGTCATGTGATGTATCGGGAGATAGAGGCTCTATTAGGCATCTCAGGGACAACCATTCAGAAGATCTTGCATGAAGCGCTTGGTGTGAGAAAGCTAGTTTGCCGTTGGATACCGCATCTGCTTTCCGACGATCACAAGGCGGCCCGCGTCAGATGGTGTAAGAAAACTCTGCAAAGGTTCAACCGAGGACAGTCAAATCACGTCTACGATATTATCAGTGGTGACGAATCTTGGATCTATGCCTACGATCCTGATTCCAAACAACAATCTATAATCTGGGTCTTTCAAGACGAGCCAAAGCCGACTAAAGTTGTTCGTTCTCGAAGCACTTCAAAGAAGATGGTGGCCACGTTCGTTGGAAAAACGGGCCATGTTGCGACTATTGCACTTGAAGATCGTAGAATCGTCAAAATCGTCGATCGTAGATCGTTAACGCAGAGTGGTATACCACAGTTTGTTTACCACAAGTCATCGCCGAACTTCGAAATTCTAACTCAAAGCGACGCATCATCCTGCACCACGACAACGCAAGCTCACACAGCGCTCGTCAAACGATTGAGTATTTGAAGCAGGAAAAAGTTGAAATCCTCCATACAGTCCTGACCTAAGCCCTAACGATTTCTTTACATTTCCTAAAATTAAGAAAAGTCTTCGTGTTCAAAGGTTCCAGTCCGCTGAAGAAGCAATCGACGCTTTCAAGTCAGCCATTTTGAACACCCCACTTTAGAGTGGAATTAATGTTATAATAACTGGCTACGTGGTGAATACTTTGAAAAACAATAAAAAGTACTTTAAGGTTCTAGTTGTGTTTTTTTTTTCAAACGACAAAACTTAAAAGGCATGCCTCGTAAGTAAGATTTTTATCCATACATCCATTGTCTGTCTATAGGTATATACCGTAAAATGGGGTGAATAGGGACAAAATCGAACTTGTCACTGAAATTAATCGATGTTATAGGACGAATGCAATATTGATAACTCTTTCCAAGGGTTTCCGGCAGTTAATACTTTTCGTAAATGTTAAAAATATCCCCAGAATTAGTTAAAATTTAGATATTTTAACAAAAATATAGCCTGTCCCTATTCATGCTTGAAGTGGGGTGACCTGGAACGAGACATGGGTAACTTGGGAAAAACTAGTAGGGTTGTGTCTTTCCTATTTAAAAAAAATCATCAAAATCAATTCACGATAATGACGGAGTAATAGCGCCACATACAAACCAAACAAAAAACATACAGTCGAATTTAGAACCTCCAGGTTTTTTTAAATTTGAAAATAAAAGCGTAAAGAAATTTAAAGAATATAGAAACCTATAAATGTAAAATATTAAAATGCATAAAACAACGAAGACCCATATATTGTTAGTTCAACACACTACGTATTTTTATTATTTGTTTGTAGGCTTGTTTTTTAAATCATACAAGTTCGTACCTATGTATCTCTTATTACTTCTCATTAGTTCGCCTTGTACGCATGCTTGTATATAAGCTTAAAATAAATAAAATGATAATGCCTTATTTTAATAAAAAGTGAAATCCTGCAAAACAATGCGATAAAATGTTCAATTCATGTTGTAGCAGCCCTGACCCTATTCAAACTTTACCGTTCCTAATCAACTTTCATATGTCCCTATTTACCAAGTATAGGCGACTCTATTTGTACTTTAGCCGTCTCTTGTCACCCCGTTACCGTATTTATTCACCTCGAAAAAATAAACAATCCCAGAGGTTTTAAAGAAAACGATTTCAAACAAAAACTATGTAAAATCTAGACTTGACTCTTTTTGTGTAGCTTCTTAAAGATATTATATCGTTGGCTAACTCCACAAGTTGTCAAAAAAACACTAGAATTTCCAAAAAACGGTCAACATAAGGGACAATACCGCAACCTCACATCTACAGTCTTATTTGAAAGAAGATTTTTGACACCTTTTACTAACTTCACAACGCTTCGCTGTTGCCAGTTAGAAGATAATATATTCTACTTTTAGAAGAAAAAAAAGGTAGTAATTGGAAGTTCTTGCTTTTTTATTTTGTGGCTTTGAAACTAGATTCCTCGATTTGACCCTATTCACCCCTGAGTCCTTATTCACCCCATTTTACGGTACCTTACGCTACGCCTAAACCACTGAACGGATTTCGACAAAATTTGGCAAGGAGATAGATGGCAGCCTGGGGAAGATTACTCATGTGCCAAATTTCATCCAAATCCGGTCAGCCGTTTTAGCGTGAAAGCGTAACAAACAAACAAACTCATATTTATAATATTAGTTAGGATTAGGAAGTTAGGATTCTATGCTGTTAGGCACAGATTACCAAATATTTGTATACCTATACTTAGGTACCACCAGCGGCAGCGCTCTCCGTCACCCATGAGGCGTAGGCCGTGTAGGTAATTACCCTCTTTGGTATAGGTGAAGAACGTGTGCAGAGTACGTACCAAATTACTTTATACGCCGTCATACATACGTATACCTACTAATATACCTACCCCTCGTAGGGCGTTGTCTGAAATGTTTTCAGGAATGCGGTAGGGGAGCCAACGCAGACGAGATCGTCTAGAGGGCGAACAAAAGCAATATAAAAGTACAGTATTATGTGCACGAAGCCTGCTGATATTCAACTTCGTGCGTTTTCAGCGAGCTTGTTACTGTTACATCAATCTTTATTTACGTGTGGCAGACAAGCAGTCACGTGAGGCAGAGGCAGGCGGTGCGAGGCGTGCAGGTCGCGGACGCACACACACACACACACAACAATACCGATTGATTGTAGCTGGAATGAGTGCCTACCTACCCACCATGTATCGTTAACAGTTCATTTCTTTCTTCATTTGTTTCGATTACTGAGATACCTTGGGTTCCGTGAACGGTGAATGCCATGGAATGAGACGAATAGGTACCTCAGTGTATGTGGTAGTAGTACGTGTAGTGTGGACTGGTTGGAGTAGCTACGTGTAGTGTGGACTCTGCGGAGTAGGTACGTGTGGTGTGGACTGTGTGGAGCAGGTACCCACGTGTAGTGTGGACTGTGTTATAATATCTGTGACTGTGGGGAGTGGGTACGTACGTGTAGTGTGGACTGTGTGGAGTAGGTACACACGGCTACACATCAAGCTATACATTTCCAGTATAAGCTGACCTCGCATTGTACGGAAATCCTATACAATGCGGGATCAGCATAAACTGGAAATGTATAGCTTGATGTGTAGCCGTGTGTACCCACGTGTAGTGTGGACTGTGTTATAATATCTGTGACTGTGGGGAGTGGGTACGTACGTGTAGTGTGGACTGTGTTATAATATCTGTGACTGTGGGGAGTAGGTACCTACGTGTAGTGTGGACTGTGTTATAATATCTGTGACTGTGGGGAGTAGGTACCTACGTGTAGTGTGGACTGTGTTATAATATCTGTGACTGTGGGGAGTAGGTACCTACGTGTAGTGTGGACTGTGTTATAATATCTGTGACTGTGGGGATTAGGTACCTACGTGTAGTGTGGACTGTGTTATAATATCTGTGACTGTGGGGAGTAGGTACCTACGTGTAGTGTGGACTGTGTTATAATATCTGTGACTGTGGGGAGTAGGTACCTACGTGTAGTGTGGACTGTGTTATAATATCTGTGACTGTGTGGAGTAGGTACCTACGTGTAGTGTGGACTGTGTTATAATATCTGTGACTGTGTGGAGTAGGTACCTACGTGTAGTGTGGACTGTGTTATAATATCTGTGACTGTGTGGAGTAGGTACCTACGTGTAGTGTGGACTGTGTTATAATATCTGTGACTGTGGGGAGTAGGTACTCGTACGTGTAGTGTGGACTGTGTCGCGGTCAGTTTGGTAGACGATTACTAGCAACCAAGATTATTGTAACATAAATAATTAAGTAGGAACTTACCTACTTTGATATTTATGTTCCCTATTTTTCGTTTTTTTCTTAATTGATACTTATTAAGTACTTAACTATAATACTATGTCTATGTCTATTACTATGTCTGCTGGAGTAAAGTTGGTGCAAGCTAAACCTAAAATTTTATTTTAATATTTTTAAATTAAGTTCTAGCTCAGAATAGTAGTTTGAGTTATACATTTTACTGGTCACTATACCTAAACATGAAATAGGTCGGCGGTCCAGACCCGGATCCCGATCCGCCATTTGCTGACTCCTGGATAAGACACTGCTGTATCATATTGCCACTCTGATGCTATGTAGCACAGAGCACTATATACCTAATACTGGCTATGTAGTAAACATGGAAGCTTGAACTGCACTTATTTAGATTAGAATAGTCCTCTTTTGGATTGGGATTTCATTGATTTAAGAATAAAATCAACGAAATTACTTTCTATTGAGTTTGCGTGACTAACTGCACGGAATTTGATTAATCCTACTTCCTACTATCCTACTAATATTATAAACGCGAAAGTTTGTAAGTATGGATGGATGGATGTTTGTTACTCTTTCACGTGAAAACTACTGGATGGATTTGGATGTTTGGCAAACTGATAGTTTATAACCTGGATTAACACATAGGATACTTTTTATCCCAATATTCCCACGGGATCAAGACTTACGCGGGTGAAACCGCGGGGCACAGCTAGTAACTTCATAACATTTCTTTGTAAAAGTGATAGGTAGGTAAGTATCAATATGACGTACTTATATTATTATGCTTGCACAAGTCTTTTCACATCAGGCTACACTATAATAAAATTGATCAATATTTTCACAGTAAAATTAAATAAATACTAAAGATAAAACACTGAACCCAAACGCGTCTTGCGTCACCCACTTATAAAAATGTTAAGAACAAAATAACTCAGAAGTGATATACTTACATGTTATGTACATATAACTAAACTTCAGTTCTCGGCAGAGAGCGGAAGGATTTCATCTTAATTTAGTCCAATTTTGTTATGAAAACATTTTGTAACTGTTGTACCACATCCGAGTGCTGTATCATCTGCTAATTGGTTGGCGGGAATCCAAAGCTATTAAAAACTTGTAGTGGTATACAAATCCTGGGCTCTCGTGTCCCGGTTCCCGCATTGCAGACCCGTCACTGCCACTCTGATTTCGGCGCAATGCGGACAAGATTACCAAGCATCGCATCGCATGATTATTTTCGTATTCCATCCAAAATTCTTACTTTGAGAACTTTTTCTGGTTTTATTATAACTGCTGCTATTGGTTAGTTAGATACTGGTTACCATCAGCCTATTAGATGCGCCTCTCCCAAACTTAACGGTAATTTTCCAATCGTACCAATGACTGACACCTAACTTAAGTTCGAAGGGTTTCGGCTACGTTTGTATTAGTTAGTTTAGTGTTAAAGTTTTAAATTAGAGGTCGCACCGCACCGCTCGCGCTTGTGCAACTTTATAGAAACCATTCAGTTTCAAAAGTTCTATAAAATATTCGTACCTACTGACTGCTAGCACAAACAGCGGTGTTTGCGTTTATCCTCGTTTAGCTGCTGCGGCGTGGGGCGTGCTCCAGTTCTCAATAATAAGCAGTTCGTGCCTCGGGCTCCAGCCTCACTCACTTGACCGACTTGCTTCGCCGCCGCTTTGGCTGAAACACATTTTCTCCTGAGAGGTCTTTGAAAAGAGGGTTTTATGGGAAAACTAATTTTAGTGATATTATACAGTTTTCCTGAAGAGTCAGAAGGTTTGGTTTGTTACCATTTATAAAAGCAAATACATAATTTTACTTGCAGATCATATAGATAGATGATTTGAAAACACAGGGTCGTGTGACTTAGATAGGTACTTTCATTTCATAACACTGAAGATTTCAAGTCAACAATTCATTCAAGCAGACGGTGTTGAACATTCCATTTGCTTCAAACAATCTCGTCTAGATCGGTATCCCACGGTGTATTGTGTGGTGCGTGATATAGGCAGGATACCACCTTCGAGCAGCCAATGTGCTACTAACTGCGCAGTAATCTAATATTGCGCATTATATCAGGTAGATCTGGCTGTAGGTGTGAACAAGTGTTATGGTCATTATTAGTTATAATTGTTATTATAGTGTCATTAGGTGCAGTTCCTGCTGCGCGTACCAGGAGGCCAGCGCCGCGCGGGGGTGGCGTGGGCGCCTGTTTACTACAGAACCTCGCTAATCGCCTCACTGGCACTGATACGTACGCTGTACGTACGCATGAATATGAATAGTGGAAATATTACTAAGATGCTATGAAATCCTAGACTCAAGGAGCAATTCATCATATTATTTATCGATCATTAATTAAAAGTTCTGATACCTACACTCGATTTGTGTACTTATTTATTACCTGTCCAAGCTTTAGGTATTTGTTTACATTAATATTATGGAGTTAACGCTACAATCATAATAATAACTGTGGACTCTGCGATCATTGTGCCGTTAGTCGTATCAGCCAATGGCTTAATTGCCAAGAGCCTCGACCAACACCTAAGGAGGCTCTCGTTGGGCAGCTGGATTAAGGGCTTGATTCAGAAAGCTGTACTCCTGGACACGGCGCGCATTGTTAGGAGGTTCCTCTCTCTGGAGCCCTGACCGCCGGTAGCTTGGACCCTGTTCCCGATACCGGTGGGCTACTATTTTTTATATTTTTAAATATTTTATATATTTTTTTATTCTAATATTAAAAAATATAATTTATATGTGTGAAAAATTAAATAAAGAAATAATAATTATACAAGGGAAAATTATCAAAGGGCATCAATCGTCTGCATCTCTGTCAACAGGAAAAGTGCCCAAAAGGCTGGCAGCATTGCCACGTTGTATGGCAATGCTGATTCACTTGGGGTCCGAGTGCCCACTTGGTTTTTCAAGACATCGCCAAACGCTTGGTCGACTCTTCACGTGACCAGAGGGCTGGCCTATTTTTTGGCTAAAATCATTGTAGGTATATTGTATTGAATTATTAAAATTATCTACATTACAACCAGAAGTATCGGTAATACGGCGGCGATAACCTATTTCAGTAACTTTTAACGTAACATCTATACTAATATATAAAGCTGTAGGTTTGTTTGTTTGAACGCGCTAATCTCAGGAACTACTGGTTGGAATGGAAAAATTCTTTAAGTGTTGGATAGTCCATTTATCGAGGAAGGCTATATAACATCACGCTACGACCAATAGGAGCGGAGCATAAATGAAAAATGTTGCAAAAACGAGAAAAATGACTCCTTTTTGAGAGCTTCCGTTGCGTGCGCTGCGTAACCGGTTTAAGTTACGCAAATATCATGTGATGGAATTGTTCCTCTTTAAAAGTTCTAAAAAAAGTCCGCGACAGCATATGTCTATCTTTTAAGATTGACTCACTATAACCATTTTTTATGGTAATCAAATTTGTTCGAAACTAATGCATTATTTGCGAAGGAGTTTTATCAACATAATATTAATTCTTATTCAAATAAATAGTTTTAACATCAAGGGTATTTATGTAGCAGTAAAATACTTTTTAATTCATTCGAATCGGACATTCAATTTCGAAGTAATCATGAATATAAAAATGCAATACGCGAACCGTTCGACGCCGGCGCGACGTTCCCTACTCTAGAGAGGAGAGGATGGGCACACGGGTAGACCATGAACTGGAATAGGACATAGGATCCGTTTTATCCCTATATTCCCACGGGATCGAGACCTACGCGGGTAAAACCGCGGGGCACAGCTAGTTATTCATAAATTGGTAGGTGTCACCCCAATGACTACGTGTCACCCTGTCACCGTATTAGAAAATTTAAAGCGTGCAATAAACAATGCAACCCGCACCCTCATGCATTAGCTAGTAAGCCGCCTTGTAATGTAATGGACATTAGTAATATTTTTATGTAGAACCGACTGAGCACTTAACCCTCAGCAGCTAATAGGGTGTGTTGTGCCAAGAAATGGTAAGGTGCAGAAGGCCCGTGATTCTAAATCTAAAGTAACCTTACTTCAAAAATAATGTATTCAAATTATACTTACTACTTAGACTTACACGTTTTGAACGTCCAAAAGTCATATTACCTATCCCCAACACGCCTGTGCTTCACCACTTCTAAGCGTCTTCTATAAAAGAGTTCAACGCACAATGAAGAAATTGACAAAACATTAATGAAGCGGAAAACCACTGTAGAATTCTTATTATTAACTAGCTGTGCCCCGCGGTTTCACCCGCGTAGGTCTCGACTCGATCCCGTGGGAATATAGGGATAAAACGTATCCTATGTCCTATTCCAGGCCATGGTCTACCCGTGTGCCCATCCATTAATGTTCTGTGGCCCATCCTCTCCTCTCTAGAGTAGGGAACGTCGTGGCGGCGCGGCGCCAGAGTCGAACGGTTCGCGTATTGTATTTTTATACTCGTGATAACTTCGAAATTAAATGTCCGATTCGAATGAATTAAAAATTATTTTACTGCTAAATAAATACCCTTGATGATAAAACTATTTATTTGAATAAGAATTATTTCGAACAAATTTGATTACCATAAAAAAAGGTTATAGTGAGTCAATCTTAAAAGATAGACATATGCTGTCGCGGACTTTTTTTTAGAACCTTTAAAGAGGAAAAATTCTATCATACATGATATTTACGTAACATAAACCTGTTACGTAGCGCACGCAACGAAAGCTCTCGAAAAGGAATAGTTTTTCCCGTTTTTGCAACATATTTCATTTATGCTCCGCTCCTATTGGTTGTAGCGTGATGTTATATAGCCTATAGCCTTCGTCGATAAATGGACTATCCAACACAAAAAGAATTTTTCAATTCCAACGAAGTAGTTCCTGAGATTACCGCGTTCAAACAAACAAACTCTTTAGTATAGTACATAGATAGTATAGATAGATTAGTAAGTATTTCTGTTACCCCAATTTAACATTCTGCATCTATTTTGTTATGTGGTTGATTTGTAACGCGGCGCACCCTGTAGGCTACTCACCGCACCTGTTGCCACCGTGGGGTTAATTTCCTTAATTAACCCGTGTCATATGATTGCATACTTTGATACAGGGACGTATATAGTGCATGTATATATTGCATATATCGTCCGTGAACTTCTGATACCTCCTAACTAACATTTTTTCGTAAAACTTTTTTACTAAAAACTCCTAATTACGATTAAAATAAAAAACTATTTTACGTTCCTCCTGTAAAATTTGTTTGAAAGTAGATAGAAGATCTCAGAAGTTCACGGACGATATATCCATAATGTAGGAATTTTCATACATTTGGTAAAAGGGTTGTGAATTTGAAAGGGGTACCTACTTATTCAATCTGCGCGGAGTTTTTATAGGTAAGTATGTGCCGCCGAGCTTTTTAATTCACATAAACCTATGTATATGGAAGTTATGAATGGACCACGAACTACTTTGATCAAAATGCAAGGGAGAACTTCGTATGGTGCGGGGGATATTACAATTTGGATAGGTCTCATTCATGTTGGTATCGAATACAGGTGTGCGTCAGAATGGCTGGTTGCCTGTGGCTTTGGTCTATGAGAGTTGATTAGAAAATTGCTACATAATTGCTTATATTTGCTACATTTAATAAACAATTGCTACATACTATATATATTTAGAAATAACATATTTTTTTTGTACAGCCATCCTGACGTTTGGTTGGCTGGTCGCCTCCTAGTTTAAAGCCAAGCATGCAGAGTTTCCCGAAATGTATTGCGTCAATAATTGCTACATATTTGCTTCATTTATGTAATTTAGTTGTATCTTCAAACATATGTAAAATAAAGGATGTAGCAATTATTTTAATTATCCCAAGGAAAACTGCCTGATAAAACAATAAAGGCAAATACTTAGTTATGTTGAATCGGTTTAATCGTTTAGGCTCTGCCAACAGCGTAAGTAATGCGATTCTTGCGTTAAAAAAAAATATGTACCTACCCTCAATAATCCAACCAATAATCCATCATTATAACAATTATTCTTAGTCATTGCTAGTGCAGATATCGTATTGGAATCACAGTCTAGGCTTATTTAATTTTATTCAACAATTTAAATAGATCTATGTTATTATACGACCCGACGTTTTTATTTACGATATCCTTTTAATGTGCTTCGCTTGCCACCACTTCCACTTACCTACTCATAACATAAAGTAGCAATAATAGCCTCCTAAAGTAGCAATACCGTTGACTTAAGACACACTGCAACTATTTGAATTTATTGTTTTATCAGGCACTTTTCCTTGGGATAATTAAAATAATTGCTACATCCTTTATTTAACATATGTTTGAAGATACAACTAAATTAGATAAATGAAGCAAATATGTAGCAATTATTGACGCAATACATTTCGGGAAACTCTGCATGCTTGGCTTTAAACTAGGAGGCGACCAGCCAACCAAACGTCAGGATGACTATACAAAAAAAATATGTTATTTCTAAATATATATAGTATGTAGCAATTATTTATTAAATGTAGCAAATATAAGGAATTATGTAGCAATTTTCTAATCAACTCTCATAGACCAAAGCCACAGGCAACCAGCCATTCTGACGCACACGAATACAGATGGTGATAGTCGTACGTTAATTGCTTATTCTTCTGTTGCTCTTATTAAGAATTGTTATTAGAGGAATTATAGTCATAAATTATTGAGGGCTTATTGGATCTTATATTTTAATAATTGGACATGGATTATGTTCATCTGGAATGTTTTGTTTAGCTACGTGACAAATTCTTTAGGCATTCGGTCAAACCTCCATTCAATCCCACAGATTAGCTTGCAGTTTCAGCAAACCAACAAATGAGATGATGAAAAGAGATTTGTTGTTTTTAAGGGGGGAAGTGGTTTTCTTGAGTTCAAGTTTACAAGCAAGTGCCTAGGTAAGTAGGTAGGTAAAAGGCGATGTAGATCAGTACATGCATCAAGTAGATACTTTATCATATAACAAAGATAACAAAACAAGTGTCGTCGGCTCAGTGAGGCACACAGAGCAAGTTCATGAAGATTGCAGCGAAATGTAGGTGATTTGACGCGACGTGCCGGCGCGGCGCGGCGGCCCCTTTGTGCGGCACTTCGCCCTGCAATCTCAGGCTCCAGCGCTCCGCCCCGCCGACAGCTTATATGCAGATCTGTTGATAAAAGCACGGAATATTTATTCATTAAAGCTTGCTAGAACTATATTATGCGTGTAATGTGAACGTTGATTGAGTAAGAAAGGCCAAAAAGCTTTTTAATAAATAAGTAGGTATACATACACACATAAACTCACGCCTTCTTCCCAGGGGGGTAGGCAGCAGAAACTACAAAAAAACAAAATACAGTTTATATGGGGAACGCTTTATATTGAACGCCATTGCGTTGCTTTTTAACCGACTTCCAAAAAGGAGGAGGTTTTATGTTGGTAGCGTAGGTCTTTTCTTATGACACCGTGTTAATCGCTCTGTTTGTGTTTTTTTGTAAGTAAGTTGTTTTTTTTTTGTGAAAAGTTTTAACATAATATTTTATTTTGTGGCTGGCGATGGCGAAATTGATATGTTTGTTTTGTCTACTTTTCTACTGAAGGGAAAGTTGCCAACTTTGGGCCAAAGTGCACCCAAAAAGTTCAGATTCGGACTTTTCACAAAAAAATACAGTTCGCACTTTCACTTGAGTCTTTGTTGTACTTTTAACTGGAACTATAGCCTGGAGCTTATCGAGCGATAGTACGACGATAGGAGAATTAGTTACGGAACTACTTTTATCCACTTTTTTTTTTGAAGTTGTGATTTTATCAAGTAACTTCTCCCGCTCTGGGCGGAGCGGGAGGGCATGTCAGACTTTTACTGACTAAAACCCACCCGTGTTCTTTCAGTTGCCTTTTGCCAAGGGCCCCGGTATCCCTTTCAGACTTCCCCGCAACCCTGGCAGGCATCGGCCCTAGCGGACCACGTCAATTGTGCTGATAAATTCACCCTTTTAGGCCTTGACATAGATTCACACATAGATTGGAAATCACATATCCAATCCATCAAGTAAGAACGAAATTACATTTTCATACGCCCTCCGAGAAATCAAGAAAACAACAGACCTCAAAACAGCACTATAATTTATAGTGACATATTACGCGTACGCATTCGCATGGCTTAAATATGGAGTTATCTTATGGGGAATTAGTACAGACGCTTCTACATTATTCACTCTACAGAAAAAAATAATTAGAATTTTAATAAATATCAAAGATACAAACTCCTGTAAACCCCACTTTAAAGACCTAAAAATATTAACCTTGCCCTGCCTCTATATACTTGAAAGGACCATGGGGGATTTTGTATGGACTCCGTCCCCACCCTCCAACAGTCATAGGATACGTGTCAATATGTTTTTAGGGATCCCGAGAAAGACTTACTGTATTGCTCCATTGCAAAATCAATGGGGTTTTTTTGTAATAACAAAAAACTTTTCTGTTAGCTAACCTAACCTAAGCTATAATTGCCTATCCTTGCCAAACATAACCTAACCTCACCTTACCTAACAGTGATAATTTGATCTTGGATTTTGAAGGTCAAATGGAACTCCTCAATGATGAACAGCATTTGTGTATTCTTGTGATTGGATAATTGTACAAAAAACTTAAAAAAAAAAACGGCTAACCTAACCTATTTTTTTTTCAATCCTCATGGATGACCTCTGCCCTGGGGCGGGCGGAGGGGTCTGTCAGACTCTTACTGACTAAAAACCACCCTAGTGTTCCAGCTCACACCTTCGCCGGGGGTCACGGGAACGTAAAAATCTTCCGCAACCCCAGACTGGCCCGCCATTGCGGGACTCCTCGGGTCAGGGGCCCCCCCGTGACCCGAGGAGTGAGGTGTTTGACTCCCCCCGTGACGTCTAAGAGGGGCGCGCGTGGAACACTACGCACCGCCACCTCGGGTCCTGATGTGTAGGGGGCGACGGACGTCCCCGAGTCCGTCGTCCCTGGACCCATTTAGGGGGGCTGGAAGAGGGCGTTTACCGCCCTCCGCCGACGCCCGGTGCGCCTGCTGCGGGCCGGGTGAGTGGACGAGATCTCCCTCTCCCTTTCCGCAGCCTCCTTCTGCGAGAAGACTGTTTCGCAGTAGGAAACCACCGCGTCCCAGGACTCCTCGCTGTCGACCATCGACTCAACGACGGCCGGCAGCGAGAGGTCACTGCCTACTTCGGAGATGAGGGCATGGCGCGGCTCCTCCCAAGCGGCACACTCTGCCAGCGTATGCCGCGCCGTGTCCTCCCGGCAGTCGATGCAGTGGTGACCGCCACCAGGACCTCGCGAAGCTGAGACCGATGCAGCTCTATGTGTCGCTGCATCGGTTGCTCACCCCGCGCCCTCGCTTCCTCGCGCCACCGATACGATGACGCGAGTACTTTCGCCTCGAGGTCCCAGGGCGGGGATCCGGCCAGTGCACAAGCCGCCTCGTAGGAGATTGTGCGATACCCCCTGATGACTCTGACGGCCATCGCTCTCTGCGGCTTGCGCAGGACTGCGATACTACCGGCCGTCAGGTCAGCCGCCCAGATCGGGGCCCCGTAAAGGGCCATCGATCGCACGATCCCCACGTAGAGCCGCCTACAAGCGGCGCTCGGGCCCCCCAGATTGGGAAGCAGCGTTGACAGCGCCCCAGCAGCGCCCAGCAACTTGGGCGCCAGCCGTCGGAAGTGGGGCCCAAAGTCCCACCGGCTGTCGAGCACCAATCCTCGGTTACCTAACCTAACCTAACCTAAACTTTTCGGTTAGCTAACCTAACCTAAGCTATAATTACCTATCCTTACCAAACATAACCTAACCGAACCTAACTTTAAAAAAAGGTATCAGAAAAAAAAAATGGTCCCTGATAAAAAGAAAGGTTGTCATGAATGAGATCCATATTTAGGTCGCTATATTCTATGCCTCTTAAGTGCAAACTAAGAAAATATATAAATGTAAAATAATGCTAATATTGAATAAAAAAAGTAATATTCCAGGAAAACCCCACATTTTTGAAAAATGTCGCCATAGTAAAAAAGTATCGAACCCACCAGACGCTTCGAATGACACTAGTCTCAAGCGTGTTGGTGGGTGGGGACGTTTCTTCCCATGGTCCTTTGTAAATTTGTACGAAAATATCCGCAATTCTTTACTAAAAGGGGAGATATCCAAACTAAAATTGCACTCAGAAATGAAAACAGGTTAAACATACCCACTTCACGATTTAAAATGCACTCTTCTGGTGCATTTGTAATGTCCATTAAAGTCTACAGTAAGTTACCAGGTTACATCAAAGACATAAATAAAAATAATATCTTTATTCATAAACTAAAACAATTTCTATTATTCAAAAGCGAATGAATGAATGCACACTATTGATGAATACTTTAGCGATAAATTTCAAAAACAATAAAAATCACTGTTACCTAATACTTACATTTCACTATGAATATAAAAAAAAGCGCCTTCATCCTCTCTCCTATTAAAAATTAACTTTTGCTGTGCCCGACAGGGTCCATAATTGATTCGATGTCTTAACATACCAACTTATTATGTACACATTATGGATTGCAATCAAGTATTGAGTATTGATATCTCTTCGAGGCGTGCGTGGAACATAACGCGCCGTCGACCTGGGCCTTGTCCTTATCGGACGGCGAGCAACCCATTGCTCGCCGTCCACAAGCCCGCGCCTACGGAAGCTGGCTGGGAATCCACCTGGGATTCCCGACGCCCAGGGCATCTCCTGCGGCGGCTACGGGCGTGAGGGCGCGACTTTTGCCTCTCCCTCACGCGTTCCGTCTCCTCCTTCGCGAGCATTCTTCATTGCTTCGCAGTAGGAGGTGACGCCATCCCATGCCCTCTCACTCTGTACCATAGCCTGGACCAGGGCCGGACGCGAGAGGTCATCGCCGCCAATCGCCTCTACGAGGACACGACGGTGCTCCGCTCAAGCAGGGCAGACCTCCACCGTATGCTCCACTGTGTCCTCCGGGCGATCCACACAGTGGTGAACTGGTGACACCCGGGCGTTTCCTCCCGCCTTATCCTAAACAGGAACCTTCCAAAGCAGCCGTGTCCGGTGAGGACCTGCGTCTGACCCTTATCCCCTGCCCCCTAATTGCGTGAAGCACTTTCAATCACAATCCGAGGGTTTGAGGATATTCCTATTATTGCCTTGTTCCATCGATTTTTTTAAACCTATGCAGGCTTAACGCAGGATTAAAAAAATTGTCTGCATAAATACGTAAATAACGCAATGAACGTGCCTGAACTGTCTAAATGCGATTGCGATTGCGAGCAATTACCTCGCTAAAAACGTTACCATCTTACCATGGAAGAACTGAATGATCAATGGTAAGTCACAACCATAGAAATATAAAAAACACTTCTTTCTTAAATATACATATCTGTGGTCACAGCATTTACCCCACTGGACACGTTACTAATGGAAGAACTAAATGTTCAATTGTACTGTTTTCTTCGAGCTTCCGCTCCCACGTCGGCGGCGTGCGCGCAGCTCGCAACAATGCAGTGTCAGGATCAGATCTACATGTAATGCCATTGTATTGACTCCTCAAGTGTTACAGTTTCCAGAAAAAAGAACAGACTCGTGAAGATCGAAAGTATGTATAATCGGGACTTTTTTTGCAATATAAGCCTGTGGACGCATAACCGGAGCAATTTGGGTCCTTAATACTTGAATTAAACCTTTCTTACTTCAATATACATTTCGCGGATTCCGCTGAGCAGACGATGGACATTTAATTTGTCCGCAGACAATTTGGAATCGTATGGGAAACCCGGCATTTAGTCATACGTGCGCGTTAGATTTCCCTACGATTCCA
Organism: Lithophane semibrunnea; assembly: GCA_947363905.1. Classification (NCBI taxonomy): domain Eukaryota; kingdom Metazoa; phylum Arthropoda; class Insecta; order Lepidoptera; family Noctuidae; genus Lithophane; species Lithophane semibrunnea. The sequence continues at coordinate 17,614,563 of OX376199.1, read as the reverse complement.
AATTGTCCATCATCTGCTCAGCGCCTTAGCTGAAGCACCCACCCTTCAAATTCCATGTTTCCAAGAAGTTAGTAGTAACCAAAGAGTATTAAACCTATTAAACATTACATCATCTTTCGTCATCATCGTGATCATTCAGCAGAAAAACGTCCATTGTTGGATGCACTAGAGACCTAGACCTCCCAAAGCCGGCTCATAACAAATACTTAGTTGAATTACTAAAAATTCACCGCACAGATAAGATTTATAGCCAACATCGGTAAAAGATGGACCACCCGACAGCCAGCCCTCAGATTATAAACTATATAGTGATATTCACGACGCGCGATCGCCGGACGGACATCGCCGACGGGGAGTTCGGGGACTGACCGTGGCGAGTGCGGCGACCAACCAACCAATCCGCTGATCTGATCGCATATCGCACGCGGCCGCCGAGGAGTGCACACGTTCGTTCGTCAGGCGCATGCGCGACATCGAGACGCTCGACATCGGAATATTTCACGCGGACTTTTAAAAAGTTACATATTTTTAATGAATGAACTAATTAGTGAGTGATAGTTATCGTGTTGCATGTTGTGGAGCTGCAGTTATGTACTGAGTGCCCGGTGATACTACGTTTCGGTAAGTTTGTTTAAACTTTTTGGGGGTAGTTTTCGAAGTTATTTTGTAAATAGTAGTTTTTCTTTCATGTTTGGATTTTTTATTATTATTTGTAAGTATATTAATTTCTTACAACATAACATTCCACTTCCTCATTTCCATGATTAATTAGAAATTAATTAAATACACACGGATCTTATTTGAACGTATTCAGATACGATTTAAAATTAGGGTGATGTTCCGTCGTGAGATAACACCAATATTACTGTCATTAATTTAGGTAATCGATCATTGTCACGTCGCGACGCGTCACACGTTATCTTGGAAAATACCTTGTTAATGACAGATAAGCGATAAGATGGACTATCAGGCTTTATTGCTTTCATTAATAATGCAAAATGTTAAGGTCCGTTTCCACTAGACTTTCGAGTCAGAGTCGGAAGACTGCAATTTAAATTGATAAACTAATGAATGAAATTAATAGGTAAACATTCTTTATTCATACAAATGTAAACAATGTAAACAATTCGACAAAGTTGTTGAAACTGCTACTAAAGTAGGTACCTATTTATTTCGAAGGAAAACGTTTCGCAAGGTCTCTGTAAATACCACGCGATTCTAATTGAAATTAGAGCCACTTGAAGCTATTCTGACAAATGAAATTAATAAACGGAATGTACCTAAGTAGCCAACTAATTGACAGACTGTGATTGAGGTGAATAAATAGAAAATAGTCCAACAAAAAAAAGTTTTGTTTTAGAATACCTATTTACCTGATATTTCAGATAAAAGAAAATATGCGTTAAGGTCGTCATATTTTTTAATTAATGTTTCAATTACTGTATGAGTAAACGATGTAACACTGGCACAAGGTAATGAACTTCCGATGGCGATACCTTGAGTTGATGTTCCACATTGCTACCGCGAGCTGAACGCACCATTTACCGGTACAAACGTAGTGCAATGTTTGGCTAACTGTCCTTTTGACCGCGTCAGGTAAACTACCGGCTAGCTGCAGGTACTGACACTTCCAGTAACTCGTAAATGAGTTTCTGGAATACTACCATTATGTTTTTAGTCGTAATACGCAGAGACAATACGGTAGTGACCGTGCGAAATTATGCTAAACGCTCAATTTTGCAACGTTCATCATTTATTTATTATATATTTGAGAAGTGCCAAGAAGACAGTAAGAAACACGTTGTAATTATCCACTATCCATACTATATAAAGGTACTATATAATGTTATAAATTCGAAAGTAACTCTGTTTGTCTGTCAATATGTTACCTTTTCACGCCTAAACCACTTAACGGATTTCGACCAAACGTGGCAAGGATATAGATCGCATACTGGGCATTGCTGGGGAAAGACATAGGGTACTTTTTAACCGAGTTCTTCAAAAAGAAGGAGGTTCTCTGTTCGTCTGTATGTATTTTTTTTTATCGACGTACCACGCTGGTGAAGCCGCGGGCGGAAGCTAGTAATATACATATGTATTAACTAACAAAGGGCGGTCCCTCTATCGTCCATATATATATATTTTTTTTTTTTTTTTTATGTTAGCCTATACTGTCCCACTGCTGAGCAAAGGCCTCCCCCAAATCCTTCCAAACATCCTTTTCTAGGGCCACCTCGATCCAACCCTTGCGGGACGCGTCTAGATCGTCCCTCCATCTCTTCCTGGGCCGGCCTCGGCGGCGCCGTCCATCCTCAGGCACCCACCGTGTGGCGACTGTTGCCCAGCGGTCGCTATGCATGCGGCTGACATGACCCGCCCAATCCCATTTTAGCTTGGCAGCCTTTTTGCCTACGTCTAGGATCCCCGTTTTGGAGCGCAACGTGGTGTTTCGTATTCTGTCAGTTCGGTTTACGCCCGGAATGCTGCGCTCCATTGCTCTTTGGCAAACCCCAAGGCGGAACTTTTGCGACTCGGTGAGCGACCAGGTCTGGGCACCGTAGGTTAGGACTGGCAGAATATACATATCGATGAGTTTTCGCTTCATGGACCAGTAGCTTTTCCAGGCATTTTCGATACGGCGATCGATTTCCTTTTCTTGCCTGTTCTCGAAAGAAACTAACTGGCCCAAGTAGATGTACTCATCGACATAATGTATTTCCTGCCCATCTACCTCGACCCTACGCTTAGTGCTGTTGGTCATGGCTTTGGTTTTAGACCGATTCATCGCGAGTCCAACCCTGAGGCTTGCCGTGCTTAGGTCTTGAAGCATAGTCTGTAGTTCCAGAGCTGTGGTGGCAAAAAGGACTATGTCGTCGGCAAATCGGAGGTTAGTCAACCTCCTGCTACCGACTTCAATGCCCTTGGTTATCCATGAGGCTGCCAGTGTTCTAAATATCTCCTCGAGAGTGCTTGTGAATAATTTTGGAGAGAGCGGGTCACCCTGCTTAACACCCTTTTGTATCTTAAACGCAGGTCCTGTAGTATTCAGTTTGATGTCTGCGGTGCTGTTGTGGTATATATTTCTTAAGAGGTCTATATATTGCTGTTCCAGTTCTTGGTTTTCTAATGATTTGAATATTTCGGAGTGCTTGATGCTGTCGAAGGCCTTCGTATAATCTACGAAGGCTAAGTATAGTGGTTTATTATATTCTGAATATTTTTCTAGTAGCTGGTTCAAGGTCTGTAGGTGGTCAGTTGTTGAGAAGCTAGGGCGAAATCCGGCTTGTTCTGGTGGCTGATGTTTATCCAGTTTCCCGTCTATGCGATTATGTATTACCTTAATAAAAGTTTTGTAAATGTGAGATGTTAAGCTGATTGGACGGTAATTGCCGATATCACTTTTGTCGCCTTTTTTATGCAGAAGAATTATATTTGAATGGCACATTGTTTTTGGAACTTTTCCCGATTGTAGTATGGTGTTAAACAGGTTCGTAAGGTAGGGCAACAAAGTGGTAGAGCCGATTTTGATCGTCCATATATGCTAAAAAAAAATATTACCACTCAAAAAACTCTCACTATTTTTTAAATTTACCTAAGTAGTAAAAAAAATATTCACAACACTATTAAATTGATACGTAAATAAAAGAAACACTCGGTACACGCACATTTGTATTCAACGTAGAAAGACAAGTGTGACAAGTGTGCTTGTACAGTGTTTCTTTTCCGTATCAATTTAATATTTTTAGTGAATATTTTAATTTAAAAAAATAAAAAAACTTCTTATTTTTTAATGGTAATATTTTTTTTAGCTTGTATAGATGCTATACTGTTGCAGGTTATGGGGAATGCCCTTCGATGAACAATAACGTGCGAAAGTGAGTTTGTTTGCTTATTACGCTGTCACGCTACAACGGCTGAACGGATTTGTATAAAATTTCACACAGGGGTAGACCTTAACCTGGAGAAGGACAAGGGCTACTTTTCATCCTGGATCGCAGACGAACTCGCGAGCAACAGCTAGTTGTCTATAAAAGTAGATAATTATGTAATGATTAAAAAAGTAATTGCACAAAGTAATAAAGGGAATGATCTAGGAAATAACATCATTTATTTTCCAATTTAACACTTTTAAATTCAAGAAGACAATCATCTGTTCCTTAACTAGCAATCTTAATGCAATTTGCGGTTTGCCTGGAATCTGTCTATTACAATACAACAGTGGTGTTGAACTTTTGACTCGTCGGAAATATTACAAATTCTTCGTCCCTGCACCTTTAAGCGAAGTATCGACCAGTTAGCTTTACGATTCCTTTAAACTACAAAAGCCGTCTAATTTGCCATGCCAAACAAGTTTGATGTCCTCCCATCGTCACGTGCCAACTTGCCAAGCCATTAGGCTCCAAAGCGGCTGCAAGCCCAAGCCGCAGGAGCACGACGAATGAGGATATGCCATGCCGCTATGCAGTCTACAGTCTGCGTGTTAGCCGTCGCTATTTATGATATGATAGACGTTAAACTTCGGCAGAGTTGGCCTTTTCAAACGTATGAAACGTTCATTGTGATTAGTTTCACAAATTAATTAGGTACTACAATGCAATTTGCTTTGCATTAGATGAAGACTGCTATGAATAGAATTGGTTGCTGAACCATGGCTCTATGCCCGTCTTTCTCTCGCCTGTCTAAATAGAAAAACTCTGCATTACTTTTGATGAATCATTCAACGATCATGTCACTCGCAATGTGATGTGAGTAATGTGTAGTCAAGTCGTCAACACTTTCTTAATTTGACAATATGACTGATATTGATTGATTGATTAGGTAATGCAGCGATTAGCAAGTAATTAGATGTAATAATTACTCGTAATTAATAATGAGCAACGATGTGTAAGTTATAATGACTGCTTGAGAAGTTGAGACGACAAGACATCACTTTTAGCGAGTCATCGCCTCGGGCAAGGTTTTTATTCTTTCTAACAAACTATAATTACTGTAATGGGTGTATTATTATGTCACTATGTGTTATTGTGTACGAGACAACGAGTACATAACTGACGTCAACTTCATACACTCGTTATCATTAAGTTACAGAGCCAACATTTTACTCTCTGACTGACTTAGGGTTACGGAATTGAAAACAATAGTGTAATTTCGTAACTTCAGTCATAACTTGTAACGAGCAAGTGAATCAGGTTACAGGGCGGATTTTATTTTTGGATTTATTGGTCCCTTAGTATTAAGATGTTGGATGTGGTCATAAAAGTGAGTATTTAATGACGATAGTGTAATGCTTTGTTTTATTGTTCCCTTTTACGACCTATTAGGATTTAACATTTACATTTACAGGGAAGAACCTAATTGTATTTTACAGTCAAAGAAGAATACAATCCAATCTGGCACCTTTTTTCTCTTTACCTAAATAAACTTCTATAATAAACTTTTTTAATTAAACTTCTATAGCATTAAATTAGAAAGAGTATCATACAAGAATAGTATATCGAAACCTTTCCGTAATCCTTTACCATTTCTTCGTCATTTTTTTCCTTTTCTTCAATTAAATTAATCGTAGTGTTTCTTCGTGTTAACTATTTCAGCGCTCCCCACACGGCAATGCATCACGCGGCAAATTCCTTTGCTCGTTTTGTGCATGATCTTCCTCAAATGCCCACAATCAGGAAAGTATTTGCGGACACAACACAAATCGCGAAACAAATCATTACACAGTTTCAATTGAATCTGTATCACCGCATTCTCACTGCAATTAGGAATATTTAATTTTTTACAAAACGCTTAATTATCCAATTAACATCATGTAATAGTGATTAGTTTGCTCAATTAGGCAAGCAAGGTTTTAATTTCCTAAAAATTAACCAGTGATATGTACTAAGGCAACAGGTAGTGGGAAGAATTATTTTCATTAAAATGTCGACAATCGGTGGCAGTCGACCTCGGTGTTTTTATGCCATTCATCATTGTTGGCCCGTATTCCGCTGGACAAGCGGAAGCACCTCTTCATTAAGTCTAAGAGCCTGGTACCACATACCTAGCAAAAACTTGTATTGTATCTAAAACGATTGTCATTGTGTTTGTTGCTCTGAGTGCCTTCAGCGCCGGTAAAGACAAGTCCTAATAACTACAAATTGAATTTCAGATTTACGTTCGTTCTCAGTACTGTGAAGACTGTGATAATAGAAATAGAAATCCATTTCTTGGAAAACTGATTACTTGGTTTATTTATTACTGGGGTTTGACTGCAATTAAAGTTGTAAGTGCATTGATATACCGGGGTTTAGATAGAGAATGGTGCCGATTCTCTTGTCACAAATTCTCTAAACTAAACTAAAAATCACTAAAATTTAGTTTATTCCTGTCAAACGACGATTTCCTATTCTGAAAATAGACTAAAGTGACACAACTTAACTATAATTTAGTTTGACAGCACTAAGATGGCACTGAGTTTTAATTTAGTGAAAATGCTATTCTGAATATGACGTTTTAACCAAAATTTATCTATATCTAAAATCCTCTTACTAACTCTGACTATTTTTAATCACGATTAAAAATATGTGGAATAAAATTAGATGTCATGAACTAAAATTCAAACAAACCTCGAATTCTGTTGTAAAACGGTACTGTATCTTTTTTTATTTTCTTTTGCCTATATCTCGAAAACGGTGTGTCCTATCGCAAAAATAATGAAAATTTTGACCCCCTTTGCAATCCGCAAACCCGTAATACGCTACATGTTGGTGATTTAATTTTTTTGTTTTCTTCCAAAAAGTGAAAAATTCCATATAAAAATACGTCGAGACGGCTACATAGCGCGCATCGCACCGGCTCAAAAAAAATCACGTGGTAGGCAAACAAGTAGGTACCAAGTGGAGTCGCGATTGTCAAATTCGATTTTAGTTCTGTCAAAATAATTTTTAAATTTAGAGATATTTTTTGGCAGAATAGCTCTAAGATTCTCATAGAAAAAAGTAAGGAATTTTAGTGATAGTTTAGTTAGTTTAGTTCGGTGTACAAGAGAATCGGCACCATTATTAAATTATATTAAAAATAGTGCTAAGTCTGGATTCGATCCCTGTTGCTATAATATAAGCCTTCGGGATAACATACTTGGGTTGTGTTGAAACTTTTACTTATCCAATTACTAAATATCTGCTATGATGAACTTATGACTTAATTATTGAAAATAGCAATGTTTTATTTTTTATCCATTAGCAATAAGATTGATCGTGACAAAAACTAGAGCTGGATAATGATACGTTGATTTATATCGATCGGTATTAGTAGTTACGATTTCGTACGGCGCGCGGGCTGAGGTCACGCGCTGTTAAAAGTCGAGTTGTTTTTCATTCAATGATGTACCCGTACTAACTTTATATGGGTTTGTTAATAAAAAATAATACATAACCGCTTAATTAATATCAGAGAAAAAACCAACACAAAAAACTTATTAAGGGGATACTCTTAGCTTAGTGAAGGTTATGGATCCTGTAAAAGACAGCATACGGAAAAAATATGGTACGTATAACGTCATTAATGCCAAATTTTATTTGCTACAAAACTTTACATGAAAATCTCGATTTTCTTTAGTTTCAGTAACATAAGCTCAAGTACTACAAGGCTGTCCTTACACCTTCGACATACCGCACTTACATAAATTAGCCAATGAGTTATGAATGTTATGACTTATGATTATGATATATGCACACGACGTCTTTCTCTTTATGTAAATTATTTGCAAAAAAATGCAGCTCAATACAACCTCGCTCTGGTGGTATAAATTTATCTTCAGTAACGTCAACTATTTGTGTTATTGTTGAGCCAATTTCTTCCATATAGGCGATGGCTCTCATGGCTATGTGTACACATCGAAGTCCATCGCCCATGGGCCATCCAGCACCAGCAGCACGTGGCACACAATAATGAATATGCAACACCTCACCCACACACTCCCACGCCGATACATGTCGCAGATACATAGCGAAGCTAAGAAAACGCGCATAACACCGAAATAATAGGTCTTTACCTATGAAATTGCCGTTCTGCAGTACTGGCCATTTCAAATCAAAATAATTTTTGTTTGGCTAAGAATTCTAATTTCAAATTAATTTTATTTTAAAAACATGGAATTCTTTTTTCAAAAGAAGTCATTTGTTTAATGATTAGTGTTACATTTTCATCGCATTTCAATCTTTTTCGTCATCATGGATACGTTAAAAATTCGAGTAATTATGGAATATGAGTACCGTCGTGGCAGCAACGCGGCACAAGCGGCACGCAACATCAACAACGTTTACGGAGCTAACACTACAAACCAACGCACCACCTGTTATTGGTTTGCTCGCTTCCGTTCTGGAAATTTCAATCTGAAAAATGAACCTCGCGGTCGTCCGAAGACTTTGGTCGACAATGACGAATTAAAGGCAATTGTGGAAGCTGATGATACACAATCTACGGCTGAATTAACAGCAGCTTTCGACGTTAGCGTCAAAACAATATTGGTCCATTTGCGTCAAATTGGCAAGGTAAAAAAGCTTGACAAATGGGTGCCCCACGAACTCAATGATCGCCAGCGCGAAGTACGCATCGAGGCGTGCCTTGCACTGCTCAACAGACACACAAATGAAGGAATTTTGAACCGCATTGTTACCTGCGATGAAAAATGGATTCTGTTTGATAACCGCAAGCGCTCAGCAAGTTGGTTGGATCCTGGTTCAGTACCTAAACAATGCTCTAAACGAAAACTTACCCCTAGAAAAGTGATGGTCACTGTCTGGTGGTCTAGCGCCGGTGTGATTCATCACAGCTTCTTACCAAACGGGGTGAGCATTACTGCAGATGTGTACTGTGAAGAACTGAACACAATGATGGAGAAGCTGGTACATCTCCAACCAGCATTGGTCAATCGCTCGTCTCCGCTGCTTCTGCACGACAACGCGCGACGTCATACTGCACAGCAGACGGTCTCCAAGTTGCAAGAACTGGGGTTGGAAGCTCTCCGTCATCCGCCCTACTCACCAGACCTTGCGCCTACAGACTACTACTTTTTCCAGAATTTGGATAACTTCTTGGTGGGAAAAAAAATCAATACCCGAGAGGCAGTACAAAATGCCTTTGAAGAATTTGTTGCCTCCCGTCCAGCTGATTTCTTTAAGAAGGGCATCAATAAACTGCCACTGCGTTGGGAAAGATGCATTGATTGCATGGGTGATTACTTCGTTTAATACAAATAAAAAATACATGAAAAAAAATCGTTAAAATTTTTTCATACAAAACGGCAATTTCATAGGTAAAGACCTAAATGCTAGTTTAGGCGCCATATTATGAAGTATTAATGCCACCATTTTTCAAGTGAGTGAGAGAGACGTGGCTAGACAAGGCCGCTAGCTCCATCCCGTTTTCGCAATGGAATAAGTAATGATGGCATTAATACTTCATAATACTACCCCAGGGCTGGTGCCATCCGCCATCCAGTTCGTCCATCACACTGCCTTTTTAATAGCTTCTGGTCTTTACTGTTGATCTGTGTCTTTATTAAAAACATGCTTACTCTCCAAGATGCCGCATGCCTCAGAATCTGGCCAGATTCTTCAAGCTTACAGCATTTATGGCCACCAAGGGCAAGACCAAAGCCCTATAGAAAATATGGTAGATTGTTGACCAAACGATCGGCTAGCGCCTAGCGCTTGTAGGCATTTTGCCAGATTTCGAGTTAATAAGTCGTACCGCAACATACACACATAATAAACAAGCTATTGTGAACTCATCAATGGACTAGTTTTTATCACTTCACATTAGTAACACAACATGATATCATTCAGCCATGCTGTCGATGCCACCTGTTGTCCCCTGCGTGCCCCCACACTATCCCAAATCGATTAGTGATTTCAAACATGGAACACTCCATGTTTCCTGTAGTTTTTTAATTCTCTAGAATTGTATTGAATCGGTCATACGGATGCTTGGCACGTAGTGGCCAATTACTTCAGCATTTATAGCATCGAATTTGTAAAACATGGCTAGTTAGAATTTTAGATTATTTTAGTAAACTGATCGTTCAAATGCTTCAATGGTTATGGAGATGACTGGTGATCATTCATTCGTGACTTAAATCCTTTATTCATAGTCCTATGGTTCATATGTAGACTATGTGGTGGGTCCAATTACTATTAAACATCTAGGATGTGATGGAATTTTTTAGGTATGAGCTCTGAAAAAGATATCTCAATACCGAATATCCGTTTCAGAGATTAACTTCGCAATTGAACGGGTATTATCTGCTATGAAACTCAACAAAACATTCAACATTGACTTTAAACTATTAAAATGATTACAATAATGCGCCTGCGCAGGCTGCGAACCTAATGATTGGCGCGTATTATCCAATGCGATCAGCGCACGCGCACTTGCGGACACTAATAGTTTTCGGAAGCAACAGTTTCTCTCATGACGAGCTGATTGTCATGTGGCATTGGACATCACGACCTTCAGCCGTGGGAGACAATCACATGCAGACATTATCTATACATACTTTATACAAATAGATTCATCAAATTGAAGTGTCCGTTTGTACAGTCAAAATAACAGCCTTTACTAAATGTATATGAAAATATAATATGAACGGTGCTTATAGAAAAAAAACAATTTTTAAATTGTCTGTCTGTCTTTCTGTTTGTTCCGGCTAATCTCCAAAACGGCTGCACCGATTTTGACGGAAATTTCACTGGCAGATAGCCGATGTTATAAGAATTAACCTAAACTACTTTTATTTTAAATAAAGAATTAGGATCCACGCGGTCGGGCGTAGCTGCGGGCAGCAGCTAGTTAATACATTCATTATCTCTCTACTGTTAACTGTCATGGCGGACGAGCTGCTCATGCGAATATTTTTGTTGCTTCTTTGTTTAACTCGAATTAATTATCAAAATTAGTGTCATCTTCGTTCTTTTTATGAGATTTTTAAGGAATACGGAGTTTAACGTTTTAATATTTTTTCGTTCTAATTTTAATGACGAATTTTAATGAATGATGTGTTCGTTGAAATACGTTTTTGTGTGAGGACAATAGGTAATCTTCTGACACTACATTTTCTTTGTTGGTTATCATCATCATCATCTGCCTAGCCTTTTCCCAACTATGTTGGGGTCGGCTTCCAGTCTAACCGGATGCAGCTGAATACCAGTATTTTACATGGAGCGACTGCCTATCTGACCATGGTTATATGAATTTCAATAAAATACATAATTATTCAATGTTGCTCATCCGCAGTGAGGTTACACCTTTTTTTTTTTTTCCCTTTATAAAGTATCACGGTTGGTAATACTTTATTCACATTACAATCTAGCCTATTATCTAATAAGTAATTTAAATATAACTTAAACTGCTAAGTAACTATAAAATTAAGAAATCGTCCAATAACGTCTTTCTTATTCACTATAAATATAGGGGAAGACACTTGATTCACGTGTTCTTTATAAAAGTTAGCACTTGCACTAGTCACTTACACTGCACTAAACTAATTCGAAAGGTTTTACCCTTTTTAGTCTTCGCACTAATTCAGTGTTGTCAAGGAGTTGAATTGCCTCAACATTCACGTGATGATGAAGTCTGTGTTCATGAGCTTCTGCGTATTTTTGTATAACTATGTTTACGACATCCATCTTGAGGTCCCGGTGAAGGTCACTATTTCTAATATACCAGGGAGCATTGACTATGTCCCTTAGTACTTTGTTTTGAAAACGTTGTACGATTTGACGATTGCTTTGGCTGGTGCAGCCCCACAGCTGAATACCGTAGGTCCATACAGGCTTTAAAACTTGTTTATATAACAACAACTTGTTAGGTATTGACAATGGCGACTGTCTACCAAGTAGCCAATACATTTTTTTGTATAGAATATCTAATTCTGCTCTTTTCTTCTTGACATGCTCTTTCCAGCGCAGTTTTGCATCCAGGGTCATGCCGAGATACTTAGCACTATTCGCGTATGGTATTTGTTGGTTATTGATGAATACCGGAAAGTATTTCGGCTTTGTATTCGTGAAGTCAATGTGGATAGACTTGGTTTCATTTAGTTTGATACGCCATGTTGTAGTCCACTCATAGACACCTTGACAATCAAAATCTTAGCTTAGAAATGGTCTATATCTAATGGGTGAGGAACTTCTGCACAATGCTTGCAATCACAAGCTTCTGTATCAGGCTCTTGACCCAGCCCAGCACCGTCAGCCGAATTAAACTTATTATTAACTAAATGTAAGTTGTTAAAAAGGCACATTATAATAAATTTGAGACACGTGCCTCCCTACGGGCGAGCAGCGGAAGTCGTTACGGCGCGGCGCGGCTCGGCGGTCCGAACCAACCAACAACAACCGAACGTCGACAGTTCCGCGCATTTTATACCAGCCAGTACTCCGCCTACTTTGACAAAATGATGAGCATGAAAAAATATATAAGAAACGTACCTCAATGATAAACAGCGGACCGATTAGAAATCCTTCAAATCCGCGCGAATGTTTTGAAAGCCAATATTAGCATATAGAGAAGTTGAAAGAAAAATCAAACTATTGATATGTCAACTAATCAATAGAGTGCACGCCACGCCAGTCCCCTGAATATTTAAAGCGTACGATGATGACTACGATGTGTGGATTCGACTTTCCTCCGCAACCGTTTGCATAGTTTCACACCTTCATTTGTTTGTTTGTTTTTCCGCAAGATACGGTGAAACTGTAACAGTGTAAGTGTTAAGTAGTAGTACTCTATTTAAATATTTATAAGAGAAAAGGATGGTGATAAGAGCTTTGAGTATCGTGTGAGAGGGAGAGATAATATTATCTAAGAACAAGTGCGGTTCATCGCCCGAGACGTTGTCCCACAAGTATATTAGCAGATTTGGGTCAGTGTGGTGTGACGGTGACATATGACACATCCGTCATCCTCACTGTTTGTGAAATTAGCGGGAAGTAGGATGAGTGGATTACCAACTCTAATGAAGGGAATCCTTTTATGTTGAGAAATTGCGACTTTCATTTTTATTGTTGCACGATCGATCGATACTCAATTTCTAATGAAAATAACGCAATCTGATTACCACCTTCACATCAGTCTTATAGAGTCATTACTCTATAAGACTGATATGATCTTCTTGATGACTCTGGTTCACAGAACTCATCTTACCGGTGGAAACGTCTCTAAAGAATCTGAACCACCAACTGTCATTAATTTTAACCTCTTTGGGCTATCTCATAAGAACCAAAAATTCGCAACGAATGATGTTGTAACTGATACGAATAACATGCCACATTGGCCTCTTTAACTCCTATGGACATATCCTCCGTGTGGTCGCGACTGGAGGAGACCAACGACACGGGCGTGGGAGGGACAATAAAGGGACAGGTCTGACCCGCGCGCGGTGGTTATCTCAACTGCCTAGCAGATTAGACAACGAGCACACTCTTTTAAAGTGGATAACTGTCGCTAGTTCAAGTGGATCGTAAGTCGTGACACTTGTCAACTCGTTAGTCGTGACTATCATGAGCCTACAACTACAGTACATGGTTGAGGTGTCAGAAATGACGAAATGATTCCTTTAGATGTTGGCTGCATTGCACTATAGATAGATAGAATACTGTTTATTATGTAGACCATACAAATTACATTTATACATGTAGCACTAGCTAAAAGGATAATGAAACAAAAAAAAAAAAAAGTTTTTAATCATCTCTCACTTGTTTCATACTAATGTTATTGGACTACCAACGTGTAAGCTCTAAAACAGAAACGATATGCGATACAAGAATGTCGGCAGCTTGTAAAAGACTTGTAGTAATAAATAAACGCAAACAACCTACCATTTGTGGTCTAGATATAATTGGTAAGCAAATATCACATCTAAAAGTAGTTTTGGCAAGGCTGTGTCGATCTGACCTGCGATCGTATTCGGCAGATATTTTATTGCCAAATACAGCTGTCTAGCCTGAAGTGTCCTCCAAACATGGGGATCAAAGCTATGAATACATAAAATATTGTGTTCTCTACAGCGCACAGTTAAAATCATATCTTTTTAATCAATTTATTTATGGCTTTGCCGTTCATATTTAAACTTTACTATTTTATTTGTGTTCTGATTCCGATGTTCCCTCCCTCGTAAACGTTGGAGGGGTCTCTGATAGAATTATTACCTAGAGGAATTATTACCTATTATCCTCAGGATATTATTGTTCTATACAAGGGCGTATGACATTGCCATCCAAATATTTGGCCAGTCAGTCACATTGCAGCTCTCTTCGACACGAATGCTACGGCTACACTTCGCGTTATCGCGAACTTTTCTTCGTGTGCTCTCTGTTGCTCAGCGAGTAATCGAGGGGTGTGCGAGAGAGAGCGCACGAAGACAAGTTCGCGATAACGCGAAGTATAGCCGTAGCAGAAGAAGGAATTTAATGACTGCAAACTCAGCGAGCGAGGAGAGCAATTCAGAGGAGCGGAATGAATATTAATTCATTTCCATGAATGAATGAACACCACTTTATACAAAGAGAGTCTTTCGGACATAGTTTTTCTTTTAATTAAAACAAATAATGATAAAGGGATGAATAACAGAGCTTTCCTAATAGAATGTAGTGAATGAGTGGCGCTTCGTCTGACTATGTAGAGGACAAAGCGCAGGCGGGCGGCGGCGATAGCATCGACGCCCTTTATATGTTAACTAGAGATGACAAGTACTGGAAGTTCAGCAATGTCAGGAATTTAACTACGCACTGCTTTAATTCTGCGTAGACTTCCAAGAAATTGAGGATCAGATCTGGTTTTCGTACTAAATTAGGAGGGATTTCTTTGCCAATTTACTTATTTCAGTCGTTATGAACTTGAAAAGCATTACATGTTTTCCCCAATCCTGGATTTCACTCATCGGAAATGTAAAATTGAAAGAATTCGGGGAAAACTATAAACCTCTAAATGGCTACTACATACATAGATTATCAAGTCTCCAATCTGCCTGCCTTTCCACCAATTGACCAATGATGCAATTAATTTTAAAATATGCTAAAGTTCGTATAGTTGCTATGAATTAGTCGGTGGTACTACATAACAACAACGGTAAGATGATGATATCTGTGGCAGCCTGCCACGTTATATTTGTGGCAGCCTGGCAGGTTATATCTGTGGCAGCCTGGCAGGTTATATCTGTGGCAGCCTGGCAGGTTATATCTGTGGCAGCCTGCCAGGTTATATCTATGGCAGCCTGACAGGTTATATCTGTGGCAGCCGGACAGGTTATATCTGTGGCAGCCTGGCAGGTTATATCTATGGCAGCCTGCCAGGTTATATCTATGGCACCCTGCCAGGTTATATCTGTGGCACCCTGCCAGGTTATCTCTGTGGGAGCCTGCCAGGTTATGTCTGTGGCAGCCTGGCAGGTTATTTCACCGTCTGTAGTTCGACACCCGTTGTTGTTGCAAGCGATATCGGCTCATCGACACAGTTTCACTCATTGTTGTAATAACGGCCGCTGTTTTAACATTACTTTTGTAAATATCGTCAGTTTTGACACTTGTGGCACAAACATGTACAGATTAGCAGAGACAATGCTTGTTTGGTGTCGTTATTGCATTGTAGTTACGTGCACGGTGCAACAGGCAATCCATCGTTGCATCGTATGCATGATGAAACATAGTCAGAATTATTGGATTCTTACTGTAACGCTGTTGCATCGATTAGCACAGCATATTCGATTCATACCGCTAACTCTTTCATCCGTGAGTGTGATACAGAAGTTTCTAAGTGGTTCTATCAGGCTTGTTATCTTGTAAATATCTTCACTTCTCTCTTATTACTATGTGTTATCTGCTAAACTATCAGAAACTCTGATGCATTTGACTGCACTGTCGAAAATTCCGTTTTCTCCGATACTGATGCGTTCGTGTTACAAAACGATCAATTAAATATTGTTATTTGTAATTGTTGGTAACTATGCAAACACTTGGATCACAGTGCACGTGTTTACTAAAAACCTTTTTTATCGATTAGCTTCGCGGTGTATTCTAACTCTATCGTTGCGTCAGCGCATGCCATGTTGATTGCAAAGTTTAAACAATAGATTAATAAAATTGACAGCAGTTCAGAGATAGAAAATATTTGCATAGTCAAATATTTGTTTAATTTGTATTTTATATGCGAGTATTGACAGTTAGTCGGATTTTAGAACAATTAATACTTAAGCCCGTTACTTTTGATAATGCTCATGCATTTTATAGATTTTTTGTGCAAAGACAAGTTATTTAAGAGAGAAAATTGGAACTAGATTAGTAGGTATTTAACGCATTTTAAAACTAAGTTTAACTTCCTTCATAGTGTAAAGCCCTACAATTACTCCAAACAAAGGTGAACTATAATGATCAGCCGATGATCATGACTACAGTACTCTGATCGTCAATCATCGGCACGATTGCCTGCTCTCGTAACACCACGTAATGTCTTCTTCACCGCCCACTCGACCTGCGTAAGCGGCTACACACCCACTGCGCAGCCATTGTGTCCATCACAACGAAACCGAAAAAGTGTCGTGTGTACTATGTACTAACACTACCAACTATACTGGCTCTTCTACAAGCACCACTTTCAAGTTCACCAACCGTAAATATAACTTGGCTAATCTGATCAGTATTTTGGAGTGCGATATTATTAACGTTTAGCAACTGTTTTTGTTACCGCTTCTATATTCGGTGTTGTGATATTTGCAAATGTCTCGATGTAATGATAGTTTTGTGCCAGTAAATTGTGTAATTGTGTGTTTAGTGTATCATTTATTTACTTTCCTCACCAGACTAGTCACAGAACAAACTCCGCAATCAAATGCAAATGATCCGATAAGAACAGTTGCTCCTATAATGATATTCATAAATTCAAACATAAAATGGTTCACACCTCATGTGGCAAGTGGATTAGAGAAGTTAGTGGCTACAATAAAACGATTGTGCTCACTTTTACCTTTTGTAGTTTTTGTTTTGAGTGGTTTATGGGAAAAGTTTCATTGAACTTTTTACGATTCGCCTTTGCAGATTCTTTTTCATTCTGACAGTCACAGCCGACTCCAGCCATTGATTCAATAAAGGATCTGTCGCTCTGCGGTATTTGAGCACGACAGTATCTCAGCTCACTTTATCGCTTCTTGTTAAAGAAGGAAAGTTTTCCAAAACATTAAACTGGTATAATAACGTCTGTAACTTCATATTATTTTCGCTCATTACGTGCCATCACTAATGTGTTCGTATTTGTTCACTTTCGCTGTTCTGCGATACGCCACCGACCGCTGCTTTAACTTTTTAAGCGAACATATGACTAATTAATTAGGCTTTCTCGTTGCGCAATCATTAATTCTGGTGTTATGCAGTGCTGTAAATGGTTGACATTAATTGCAGAGAACAGAGCAGTCGGCACAGCACAGGGGTCGGTGTTCGCAACAACGCGGCAGAATATAGATTAATTCAGATACATTTTAGAATTCTAGCGCAGCGCAGATGTTAACTTGCACAAGAGAAACAATTGCAGATAACCAAATTAAAGACGAGCAGGTACTGAATATATGTATATAATGGGGTTTATTTTTTTGGGTTTGTGATCATTATCATTGTACTATATATAGTTCACGTACTGCTTCATGCTTCTTCACTCCTTTGAAGTCTTCCCAAATCGCGAATTTTTTTTTTCTCTTCATAATTGTAACTATCAGATACTTTCTCTTTATTCTCAAAACATTTGTGGTCCACGTGTTCTTGTTATATCATACTTTCTTTGTACTGTACCGCATTGTCTCGGGGCAGTCCAGTGCACGAAGACTGCGACAAAAAGGAGTCGTATTGGACCGGTCGGAGTGGATACGCGCGCACCGCTATGCGAACACGGGAGGTGTTTATCAGTATCTTTTACTGGAATAGACTTTATCATATTTAGACAATTTACGCTTTTACTACATGTTAGTGTTGTTTGGCTTTAGTTGCTACTGTTGTTTTGAAATGCTTTGACAATTGGTATCGAATTGAGTCATCAGAGCCCTTTTTTTTAAGTTTTTTTTTTTTTTTGTTTGGGACATCATCCAATGACTTCTCCCGCTCTGGGCGGAGCGGAAGGGCGTGTCAGACTTTTACTGACTAAAACCCACCCGTGTTCCTTCAGTTGCCTGTGGCCAAGGTCCCGGTATCCCTTTCGGACTAACCCGCAACCCTGCCAGGCATCGGTCCTAGCGGACCCCGCCAATTGTGCTGACATCTCTTTGGGGGCGCGCGTGGAACATGACGCGCCATCGACCCGGGCCTGGTCCTAATCGGACGGCGAGCTACCCATTGCTCGCCGTCCGCAAGCGCCTATGGTGGCCGGGAATCCGCCTGGGATTCCCGACGCCCAGGGCGTCTCCAACGGCGGCCGGCGGTTAGGGGCGTGAGGGCGCAAACTTTGCCTCTCCCTCACGCGTTCCGCCTCCTCCTTCGCGAGCATTACTGCTTCGCAGAAGGAGGTGACTGCTTCCCAGCGCGAGTTGCCCTGGGACCTTAATCTTGCTAATTTTGACGCAAAAAGCAGATTACAACAGCGTTACGAGTGTATAGTGGAAATACCACGTCAACAGGATTGTGGAAATAAATATCACACCGTCTTACTTTCTTTTTAGATACATACTTACATGAGTATTAATATGAGTTCGTCTTCGGGCATAAACGAGGTTTGTTTGATCTGATCAAGTCCGATGCGTTCCACTGAGACCTGTTCCCCTCATTCAAGGCCTATTTATTCTATCGCGCTCGGCCGATCCTGCCTATCCTGTCGCGCTGGGTAGGTAGCGATACTGGTCCGCCTTCTGGTTAGACACTTTGGACCAGTATTGCTACCGAGCGCGACAGTGATATCGCTTATATCTATGGTATGGATTAGGCCCCGTTGTCGTTAAAGTCTGATAAAAAGATCCCCATTGGCGGAGGGTTTTAAAATATCCAGACGAACAAAAAGAGCACAGCTATTCAATCTTATAATATTGTTATGTACAAGAAAGTTACATGAAGGTTCTAAATACTAATGATACTTACCTCAGGTCCTCATACTCCTTCCAGTATTTCTATAGCTCACTGCCTCGCGTACACGGAGCGCAGCGGCCAGAGGAGCTCAAATATTGATATTTTTGTCGGGGCAACTACCTATGCGCCGGCATGGACTTCCTCCCCGATGCAGGCGGACCGTGAATTAGTCGCACTACAACACAAATAGAACGACTTGATGGTTTATTTTCTTTTATAATTTCAATAGAATTGGGATAACCTACTCAAATTTCAAATAAGTCCTTAAGTTAATTTATGTTCATTTTAAAATTGAGCAGTGAGTAGGTACTTAGTTCAAACAGTTTGAATACTAATTAGATTATGTAGCGTATTCACTCGTCTGTAAATTAAAATTGTATTAGGAGCTCATGAAGTAAAAACCAGTTTTTTTGCAACTCCTTATCAGTTATGGCGATCTGTTTGGTCCTCATTATGTCACCCGTTAATTTATTCGCATATTATCACTTCATCTACAGAGTGGAATGAACACACTGCGCAGACGAAAAACTACGTAAAATCAGTAAAAGTTATTTTTTACTGTCATATAATAAAACGTACCACAAAGTGTTCGTCACCCCTGAAACATTATGTTGTAGTCAAGTACCTAGTAGTAGATTATGAAACGACTGAGTCTCGTCTATTTCACTCCTCACATACAACTGAACTGCATATAAACATGCTTGTATTCATTGAACGCTCTATTTCGCCCAGTCGCCTCTTATGGATGGAACAGTGGATCATGGCTCACACAAATGACAAAAAAAGCCTTATTGCTTTCGAACCTAAATGAAGCTCAATGCGGTTTACCTTCCATAAAAAATGTTTTGTATTTTATAATATTGCTGCAATTTTATATTTTTAACTCCCTTTAACAAGTATAATATAAGGACTAAGCCCAAAAAATGTATGAATAGATTTAATTATCTCAGCCTGGAGTCTGGATTTGTACCCGGTTGATGGCAATAACCCGCCCCCGATAACATGGGACATATATTTATACATAACTGGCGAAATGTGGATGTACTTTGTAAGTAAAGTACACCTCTGCCGGAATATGTTAAGTACTTACTGAAATAAGCGATATTTCCAGTGCTGCCACTACACAGGCGATATAATTCTGTTGACAGCAGTGCACATTAGGTGACATTAGCGACACAAACATATCAAACAGATTTGTCAATAAAACTTCCTCTAAAATCATGTTCTGGTTTAACTCGATCACGAAGACTTCCGCCACGATCCGAGCATTCGTTTATATTATTTGACAATTAACATGATTCATAAAGGATTTTGGTCATTCAATTCGACACGACACCCGTTTGTGATTATAAAATTAATATTCTATAAATCCTTATGTCTTCGCGAGGTGTGGGTGTTTATGTTTACGTGAGGGTGTTTATTTATTTAACCTATAACTAAGAGCCGAAGCTGAACTAAGTACAACATTATCTGCATAGCCTTTTCCCCACTATTGTATGTAGTATTGGGGTCGGCTTCCAGTCTAACCGGATGCTGTTCACCAGTATTTCACATAGAGCGACTGCCTATCCTACCTCCACAACTCAGATAAAACGCTACCCCCAAGGGGTAGCGTTTTACCCAGTAACTAAGTAACTGCTGGTTTCGGGCTTCTGATGACCCGTAACGACTGTCAAAGATGAGGCACGGAGGGGCTGGCACAGAACAGATAAAAGAGGAACCTCGTTTATCTGTTTTCACTAAAAACCATCTAGGTTAATTTTCAACGGTTTATTAAGTACTTAGAACATTCCGTGAACAAACGGGTGCGATAAATAAATTACTTTGTAAACCATTAGGGGAAGGTAACCATACACTCTGACACTCGAGTTATATTGTCTGTTTTAAAATACCCACAATATAAACAAAAGTTTTAAGTGTTGAGCGATGAAGTGGCCGGCTGCAGGCGAAGGACTAGGGCGGCAGACGCGACGCAGAGCACCCTCGGGGCTCGCCCGCATCCTGCTGCAATTACCTCGTCATCCTATACACCACTTAACGATTTTATTGCATTGTTACCGCCACGTCCATGCGCTCCCAGTAATTGAGACTGCACTTAATGAAGAGGTCCTTTGAAATAGGGGAAGCCCTAACAAGCTTTTTTTATTTTGTGTTCTTTGATTCAACTGTTTTTCCTATTTTACAACAAGGATATGTTGTACAATCCCTCAACTACGTATATTGCAGATGCTTAACCATCGTAAATTATTTAAATACGTCCTGCCTCCAGACTGACTATACGTTATGACTTGAGTTATGACTTTTACGGGATCATCTAACTCAGTATTCCTGTGGCTTTAAAGTGCGAGCAATGAAGCATGGTATGCTATGGCTATAGCTACAGGTCGAACCCTTACACTTATTTATAGTTAGGCTATAAAACCTCGCGTGTGGCCCGCCGAGCCGGGAGCTGTGGGTTACGTCTGCAGAAACTGCGAATCGATCCCGAAATTCCCGGTGCTTATGCTGTATGTGTATGATTCTTAACGCCTCGATAGGCTCAACCGTAAATTATGTTTAATGCAATCTTATTCCATCAAAAGAAAATGTTGAATTAAATTGGCTTCTAATTCCATCTTTTGATGACGACAAAATTGATAAATAAATCTTTAATTCTGCGGCTCAGAGGGCTAAGCAACATGCGGTGAGCAGACCAAGGGGGAGGGTTCACAGTTTCACACTCTAGCTAGGTATTAAAAAAGCGTCTTATTTTGCCGACGACATGACATGAAAGAGTGCCCGGACTCCGGACGGGCCGTACTCATAAACCTCCCCAGCGTCTACACTAAATGGTTGGTTACAGGCAGTGTTCTAAATTACCGAGTACCTATAATGTAACACTTTTTTGCTTGACACGGCCTGTTTGATTTATTCTGATTGTAAATGGCGAGGCTACGTCACTGCTTACCATATTTTGATTCAAATATACATCTCACCTGCTGAGCTCCAGCTGCGTGTTACACTTTACGTGATATATTGCACACGTATCGTGCTGATTTGATATAATGTGTATACATATAGTACTTGCCATTGCGAATAAAGAATGGTTGGCGTAACGACGTTTTCTATAGAACTTTCTTATGGAGATATTTTTCAGCTAAAAGAGGCAACTCATCAAATAGCACCAGTCATTGTAGCGGATGATAACACTCGGACAACAGCTTTATTAAGAGATCAATTTACTCAAAATGCTCAACATCCTTTATCATCCTTAGCACACAATTGGCGGATGCGTCCACTAAACTCCAAAGCTCTCATATTCGTGACGTGTGCAGTGTGTGCATGAATGTGTGGCCACTCGGTCTGCGACGTCGTCGTAAGGACGAGCACGCACTCGCCGCCGCCCACGCCGCATAGCAATCACGGTGCTATTGCTCAGCCCAGCCCTTTGTATGCGAGTCGTAATCCCCAGGGTTACGTAGGAAGATGCTTGTTAATCTTTGTTGTGGCGCGGTGGCTTTTGTCAAACCGTCTGGATCGAAATACCTAAGGTGTTTTGGTAAATCTTACCAACAAAACAATTCAGGCTTTCCTAAAATAATTGTTTGCAAAATTCTGTCGTAAGCTATTTTGTGTCGAGCTTAGTGCATAATAAGGTTCGGTCCCCTATAATAGCAACCAATATGTCCAACGTCCTTTATGATCAATCACACATTCGCCCCTCACAATAGTTGATCATGCATGTCACTCAAAATGTATCACAATCATCAGTGTAGACGGACATGCGGGCACTCGCTTATGTTCTTGTATTCTCGCTAATCGTTCAATTCCATTGTTTCTCGTAACATTCTCGGCATCCCATTTCCCATACGTACCTACATTGTATGTACACGTGTGTGTTTGATCAAGTGCTATGTTCGCTCTTGACACGAAAAAACATCGCTTAGTAACTCCACAATGGCGTACAGCGAATAAATTACAAATTATAATAATGACAAGCGTATACCTGAACTCATGAAGGCTGAAAAACAGAGCGGCCACAGCTGTGCAAGCGTGAGTCAAGATGTACTTGCTTAGTTGTTCTATTGCAAACATTAGTCCGAAATTGTAATTCAGAAAACCAAACACTTAAGCAGACACACTGTGCACACAAATTGAACGTTTTCTACGAAACACAAATGTTTTCTGTTTCTTTTTCAGCTTCAGTTGTCAGCTTAGGATCTTTTCAGGATTTCCGACCGACACCAAAGAAAATAAAACCGAGCAAACAATCTCTACAAAATTTTCTTGAACAATTTGCATACCGAGGCGTATCTTACTCGATAATATACCGTCTAATCCTTTGTTCAAAGCAAAAAGGCTCATAATATTCAACACTCGCGCTTCTAAAACAAGTGGTAATCTTGGCAGCTTCTCTACAAAGAGTGATATTAAAACTGGCTTCTGTTTATCGTCCTCACGATCCACTTTGTCGGTGCGAGGGTTCTATTCTCCATGCCTACACAAAACTTAAAAGACAGTACTTACTTTCAAGTGCGTAACATGAAAGCAACTGCATCGCATGTGGCGTTAAAAAAATTGATAAACATAACAACAGAAATAGAACTACGTGCCAGCAAACAGATTTATAAGGCGTACGTTTTGAACCGGAGCTTACACCAGCAAACATCAGTCAACACGTCAAATGCATCAGTGAGATCAAAGATGGACGTCGGAAAATGGTTTCCGAGTAGTTTGACTACAAAATGTTTTTACTTTAATGGCTGATTTGGTTTTGATGAAATGAATGCGGTAAAATAGGGCTCATTTTTCCTAACGTCGTCATTCTCTTTCACATAACAGAATATGTCTCTAGATAAAGTAGTTGTTTTAAAGATAATGTAACTGTAATAATATGTAGGTATTAAGTATTACCTAGAAAATATTTAGAACGCCCATCAAGAAAGGCAAACATCCGCCCTCACCGCCTAAAATGATGAATTTCTTATGAAGCTAAATCACTACAAAACAAGATAGTTAATTGATTCAGGCGTGACTTTGCGAACAATCGCACCAAAAAAAAAAAAAATACAGCGACCGTTACACTGTTGAACGAATTAAATACCAGTATTCCAAGGTCGCCTTTGTTGCGATTGTTCGCCCCTTATCGCGCTTATCGCACTGATAACGGTCCTAGCCAGTCAGCGCCGAGCAGTAATCCTATATAAGTGGGGGTGTCGGGCGATTTGTTTCACTCTGCGTCCAGCGCTCGGTGTGGAAACACGTCGCGTTCTGGTTTGCAATTGGTCAATCGTCATCCTGAAGATGCCTCGTTGAGAGGTGAAACACGTGTCGATTTCTTACAGGGTTTTTATGACTCTTGAAGAATAGTCAAGCGGAATAGGTTACTAAATATATCAGCGTCTATTGTATTTCACTACAAAACAAGCTAATAACGAGAAGTGTAGCGTAAAACGTACGGTCGTTTTGGTAAACTTGCACTTTGCAAAACTCCGGGAAAGTACGGTATAAGCGCGGTGGTTGGCGCATTGGCAATGCCGTATCTAAGCTACTGCTCACGCATGTCTAGACAGACTATTACTCTATGCAACTATGTACACTGCACAGCACAGTGTGGACCGGTTTTACTGCCTCCTGCATTTTATTAGCTTTTAACTGCACCTCCACCGCAG
Source organism: Lithophane semibrunnea (assembly GCA_947363905.1). NCBI lineage: Eukaryota > Metazoa > Arthropoda > Insecta > Lepidoptera > Noctuidae > Lithophane > Lithophane semibrunnea. The sequence continues at coordinate 17,589,839 of OX376199.1, read as the reverse complement.
TCTGGAAGCCTGGTACTGGTACAACATTTCGCGGAAATGGTCGCTGTTCCGTTTAGTTTTTCGTGGAAATGGGAAATGTGGATTTTAACCCAGGAAACGGTAGGTTCCGGTAAAGTGAGGTTCTGTAGCGTCGATCAAGAAGTTCATCGATGTTCTGTGGCACATCTAATTTAATATGTATTATATAGATCTACTACATATTATAAATTAAAGTCGCTTTTCGTGTCTGTCTGTATGACCGCGCTGTTTTTCAAACTACGCAACGGGTTTTGATGCGGTTTCACCATCATTTATTAAATTACATAAATAACTTGTCAAGACGTAAAAATCATGCGAAGCATGTCGGGTCGCTATCGCTAGTATTTAATATAATGTATAAGCTTCATAATAAAGATTTGTTGACTCGCTCTGTCTTTCCCAACTATAAGTTTACTATTGTTGTTTGAAAATTAAACGTATGGGTATCCATTATTAATTATTTAAAAGTGTATTTAAACTGGGATGACTAATATTTGTATGTACCCGCTAAATCACTTGTTGTGTAGGAAAGTGTGTTCTCACATTAGACTGTATAATTTACAAATATTTGTGTGTTTGGGGAGAGACCGATTCGTCGATAGCTTTCACCATATTAATCACATTCGCTTGTTTTGTCACCGATATGTCGGGACGGGACACGTCGCATTTGACACCGCCCACGTAGAAACTAAAATACTCCTAGCTATTAATAACTGACTGAAAACTGAGTTTGACACAGGTAGAGAAGTTAATAGTTCAAAACAGCACTTCCCGATCGTGTAGGAGAATTGATAAGATGAACACATCATCGATACAGATACTTAATCATCAAAATAACTATATAATTACATTATGTAAATATTGCTGTTTAGCCGTACCTGCAAGTCTGACCCCAACCCATTATGTTCGTATTTGGGTATGAGGTGTGTATTACATATATAAACTGATGACTCAGTACGAAATAGGACCTATTATTACACCCTGGGGTAAACTTTTCACGACACATAATACCATAATGTTGCTAATGAAATTATTTTAATTATTATTCCCCATTTAAACTTCTTCTAACTTGGGGTGGAACGAAAGGCCGCAGCTGCACTAAACCAACTCAAAGTTATTATAAATTCATAAAGCACAATGTAGAAAGCTTCGAATGGCTTGTCGAATGCTGAGGTAGTCTAGGTGTTCTCCGAAGCATTATTTCCTGTAGCCGCGGTGTCTGGCAGCGTGCCAAGGTGCCGCACCTGTGTCGAGGATCTCTCGAGCTAGTCCCACCCTCGTGAAGTCGTGTCTGCTTCGCTGAGTCGCTGCTCTAAGCTTTTACTTTAAACTCTTTGTGAGTTTCGCGATGTTTTTAAGATGTTGATGTTGTGATTAAATGTTTTTGGGAACCAACCGTGTGTATAGTACACAATAGGTATGCGTCAAATGAAATGACGTCTTAGAAATAAAGTAAAGACGGAAGAACAAAATATTTATTCAAAATTATGTTGGAACTGCAAAAATATTCTGTATCGTTGTCATCATCGCCATTACAAAATATGATGACTAAAATGAAAATTATTTCCATGTTTTTCAAAGCATCAATTATTATGGTAATTAACAGATATTAATGACAATAGTATCTTTGTCGTGTATTTGATCAACAATTTGATGTCGTTGCCACCGTATTGTTTCTTTTGACGAATGATTCACCACGACGTGGTAATCATGGAACATGTGTGTGGCCTCAGTAAATATGGGAGTTATGGAAATATCAGTGATATCATGTGCTGACACTTGTGGCGATTAATTAAATGGTCCCATATGATCAGCAATTGTTATTACCATAGCTCTAACGCCTTAACTGTACAGGAGTCCTTGATAAGCTGTATTGTTTGTGGTCAGAGTGTTCTTTATTGTACAGTTTTTTCATAGTAACCATCCCTGGACACAGTATTCTTACAACCCGGTCCTATGCCATCTGGATTCAGTCTATTCCGGCTGCCTTTACAGGACAATCAATTTATCGCAATTGCTTCGAATTTAGACGCTAGGTCTCCAGGGAAATCAAGCCCATGTTAGCTGTCAGTGTTTCTACACGTTCTATAAATACGTACTAACTTGTATTCTGTACCAATGTACCTTGATAGATAGATAACCCGTGTAATATGTGCGATTAGGTCATTAAACTCATTAAAGTTAAACATTGTGAAATATCAGCACACATTTCTATTTAATGGTCTAATATTATGTGTTAATTTTCTTAATTAATTAAACAGAAAGCAGTGTGTTTCTGTATTCAAATGTTAGTAGGATGTAGTCTCTTTCACAATAAAGTGATAGATGTTATTTACTTAGCACGTGCGTCATGAGCGGCTATTGTGCTAAACAACACATGTGCAGTTGCTACTCGATTCAATTTATTTCTTTAACCTACGTGTGCGTAGTTTTCTGATTGTCTTCAGTGTCTTCAATTGTTTTTACAATGTCGTCGTTACCTTTGGCCTATTTCAGAGAATAATATAATGGTAACTAACTGATCATTAAAAATTAAAGTATTTAACCGGGCTATTGATAAAACATTGCTGTATACTAGGGATGAATGTTATGCAAATGAAGCTTTTCTTACACCAATAACAACGTCTTCTTTTCTAAAATAAAAATATTTTGAGATAGTTTCATATTTCTGTAAAAATAATAAAATTATATCTTGAGACATGATCTCACTGTTGAGTCGTTTGCGTTCACAGTTCTAATTCTCTCGTCGTTCATTATTAAGTTAATCTGAGACAATTAGAATTTACTACATTGTTCTGTCATTCTCTCATAACAGTATGCTTGCGGTAGTGTTTATTGAGCTAGTTTTAATAGTAAATACATGATTAATAAACTCAATAAAAAGTTTTATTAATTTTCGTGCTTTGTTAACTCGAAACTTTTCATGTACGCATTTTACCTATCGAAGGTCAGATTTAGAATTTTTTTCATATACTTACCCATTTTATCGTATACTGGGTATACAACATTATTTTTTGTTTATGCTAAATCCGAAAAGGGGTCATTGTACTCACCATTTTGAACAACTTTTTCTATGGGACCAACCTTGAAATCGCGAAAAAAAAAACAGCTGTTCCCTACATTTTGTCGATTTAAGTGAACACAAATGAATGGAACAGCTGATTTTTTTTTCGCGATTTCATGGTTGGTCCCATAGAAAAAGTTGTTGAAAATGATACGTACAATGACCCCTTTTCGGGTTTAGCATAAACAAAAAATAATGTTGTTTCTGACGCACAGAGTAGCTTATGAAAACAGGATTTTCTGATGTCATTTGTTATGAAAACCTTAAAAATAATTATGTATTTGGTTAGATAGGTAGCTACTCAGTAGATAGCATAGCACTAACCCATAACAAAGTGTAGTGTTAGTACTTAGTATCTATCAGATAATGTTATTAACAGCTTTGATTTATCGCATCAATAACAAATACCAACCTCTTGAAGTTTGAACGATAACTTTGTCTAACGTTCTTCAGAGTTTCGTGGGAAAACCACTCGAATGTTCCCGGGGGTCATTCGTTATCAAGTTACAGCTATTTATAGTTCCTAGGGGATGTCTCTAATAAGATTAGTTGGGTGTAGCCCACGCTTGTCTCATTAAATTGGTATTTTGTTTCGTGAGAGCGAGGGTCGATAGTTTGATGATGTCGTCTCTTTGACGTCGAGTTACTAGGGCGACAAAGGTGACCAAGGAGATGCGGGTTTGGAGATGGTATTGAAAGAGTTATGCGTATAGTTGTTGTACAGCAAGGTAAATAAAAAATAAATGTATTTTTTCCTTTACATACTTGTAATATATTGTTACTTTTACATAGTTAAGATGTCATGTCATATTTAATTAAATAGGTAAATAAGGGTTTTTTGGGAAAGTATAAGTCGAATTAACCTTGATATGCAATTTCAATCAGGCGTTACCTTGAAAAGAGAAAGAGATTATGCAACAGTAAAGTAATCTATTTGAAAATAGTTATAGACGTCAGAAACACGAGTTATGGCGCACGGACACGAGAACAAAAGAATAGCATGAAAACCAAAATATTCACAGTCACTGCGAAATACCGCCGTATGAAATGCACATAATTTTAAATGTTTATGGCGCGGTAATTCCGCCATGATTCCATTCATCCCGCTATTACTCCATATTGATTGTCCAAACCTGGCAATAATTCGTCTGCCAACTCTAGGGGTGAGGGCTTGCGCGCTGCGGATGTGTTTTGTCTCTCTTACTTTCAGTGCAAAAAGGAAAGGTGCAAGTGAGAGGAGAAATAGCGAGATTGATTCACATGCTGCAGATGCTGCGGATGACGAATGTTGAACGGAACCAATTTTGGTGCAGTTTAGAAAGGAGTAGTTTTTTTTAACAATGTTTGCTTTATCTAGTTGATTTACATTTTCTCTGGATCTTATTAGATTATTTTACACACATAGAGGAAAATAGTCATGGAATAGATATATTCCTAGCAGATTCCCACGACGACGTAGATGTACAAGGCAATTCGCTAAAAATGCTATATAGGTATAGCTGGTTTAGAAGGATTGGTCGAAACTAGAAAATCTGACTATGATCCAGATTTATTCGTATTACTTGTTGTACGGTAGTTAGTTGCGTGCACCTATAACTTTAAAGTCATCACGATATCGTGACGACTTTGGAAGGCGTAAGTAAAGCAGGCCAATGTAGTTGTCAATACTAACGAAGGCAATTTAAATGCTCAACAACCAAAGTTGTAAGTAAATGGCAGCGTAAAGGGCGCAGCAATTGTTATGCAGCCTGTGTCGTACGTAACCTGAATGTCTGGCCTTAAAATCGTATCTGAACTTGACCTTCCGCTGGCTAGCTCCTGCATATCGGCGGCCACTTTCCCAGATGTGTCGCTCGTAGTATCGGTACGGCACAGCGGCACTCGGCACTCGGGCACAGCCGCACAGTGCGCGCCGCGCCGTCGCTGGCTCCGTACCGCGCGCCATCCTCCGCAATATTTATATCCTTTCGGGGGATGCTCACAAATAGAATGTTAGTGTGAACTCGCCTTAAATTAACACGGCTGTTATGTGGTTAGTGATGTGTTCTAAGATTTATATAGTACAACGAATTCTATCGTAGACTAGCACCTGTAACTTTACATCGTAATTTTATCAACGGTGAGTATTTTTTTTATTAACAATGATTTTAGCTAATACAATGTAGAATTTTATTGTTTTTTAAGTAGACTAGACTTTAGTTCTATATACAAAAACCGTGCACAAAGTTCAAGGAACTCGACACAAGAAGGACGAAGGAGACGCAAAAAAACCTCTTTTAGTGGGTCCGGGGTGTCCGTCCGGACTATAGGTATCATCATCTGCCTAGCCTTTTCCCACCTATGTTGGGGTTGGCTTCCAGTCTAACAGTATTTTATATGGAGCGACTGCCTATCTGACCTCCACAATCCAGTTAACTGGGTAACACGATACCCCTTGGTAAGACTGGTTGTCAGACTTTCGGGGATTCTGACGACCCGTAACGACTGTCAAAGATCTACAAATGACAGCCGGACCATCGGCTTTATGTGCTTTCCGAGTCAGGGAGGGGTCTTGGTATGTAAAGATGGTCACCCATCCATTGACCAACCGCGGCAAGCGTAGCTTAACCTGATCGATTGACCCGTAACGCTCTTATTACTTAGCCACCAACCCCTACAGTAAGTAAATTAATGAAACTGGGTTCAGGGTATTAGCCACTTGAATTCGTACAGTAGATTGATACCTACACATAAATAATTAGATAGGATAGGAATCGGTCATTATTCCACTAAGAACAATATAATAGTAGGAAAATTCTGAGCAATTTGTTTGATAACACGCGCACACGTGTCTCATGCCCCAGTTTGCACAGAATTATAATGTGGTTGATATCCAATCATGTCCATCATTGTTGTCCAATGCTAAATCTAGCATCTTGTAACAGTAAACATTACGTATTAGATAGAATACCCTACATAGATCCATTGCTGATCCAAATTAAGTATCACATACACAAAATTCAATCGCAGACAGTATAAGACATCGACGAGATCCAGTTTAAGAGATAGATAAGATAACCAGAGGAGGGGAAACAACCTAGGGTAATATTATAAGATCTGTGACTAGGGCCTGTTTCCATAATTTTTTTACTAGAAAATCAGATTCCAATAGGAGCTTAACGAAAGGTAGACCATTCAGCAGACACTGCTGAAGCAGTTTCAATTCAGACTTGACGGTGAAGACTAGAGATTCGATGAGGGATACAACAAGTATAATGTAGGTAGGTAGAGGTACTGTTGTACCAGTACATACACTAATGCTGACTCTTTTGTGATATCATAATACTTTAATAATAACAAGATAATAGTATGATGCACTACAAGATATACAAAAATAAACAATTTTTTGAAGATTCTTCCATCTTACTTTTTTTTTTGTGGCAGACCACGCTTACTTCTCTTTTCTTTTCAAGTGTCGCTCTTATCAATAAGGATGGTAAGACATAAATATAATAGAGGTTAACAGAATGATCTTTCCTTTATATTATCATGACCCTTGCAACTTTGGCCTTCTCCGGGGTTCAAAATAACAACTTCTTTACCATATTTTGTCCCATTACAATGTTCCTAAGTTTAGAAGTATCTAAGAAGTAGTTTGCATTCTATGATACCCTGGTATTCTAATCAATTTATCCGAGGAGGAAGACAGGTTCTCAAATAGCGACCGCGAACCGGAAAATGTAGCGTGGGGCGACAAGACAAACTAGTGTGCTGTTATCGATATAGTAGAACTAGTTCCTTCAGCTTGTGAAAGATCTAATGCTGAAGATAGTCCTCCTCCTTAGATAGTTCAAGAAGTATAATCATAGCTACAAATATGACGTTACTTCCGATGCCGAACGAATCCATAGCCTCTGTTGAATAATCTTATAGTGCCACAATGGCTACTTTTAAGATTTTGCAAAACAATATGTTTGCTGTTGCTCATTAACTCAGGGGCATAAGACTCTCCCAGGCCGCGCCACAACACTGTATCCCATTGCATGCACTGTATCCTATTGCACTGCATCCCATTATCTCCGTCCCACACTACGCTTCCGATACGTGGTCTCCACTCCAGGGCACACTTGCACCGGCCAACAGTCCTTCGACAAACATGGCCAGCCCACTGCCACTTCATCTTGCTTTCTCTGCAGGCTATGTATGTCGGTAGCTCCGGTTCATCTTCGGATAATTTAATTCCTGATTTTATCCTTCAAAGAAACTCCGAGCATAACCCGCTCCATAGCGCACTGAGCGACCTTGAACGTTGGTGCTTCTGAAACAAAAACCAAGAACCTGCAGTATGCCGAGAAAAATGACGTCTTTAATTAAATATTTTCTGCGAAAGAAATTCCAGTAAACAATATAAGAAAGCAGATTAGGAGTGCAGCTGATAAGAGCGTTGTTATCAGAGTTAATATCCAGTCAGTTGTGGCGGAGAGTGACGCACGCGCCGATAACACCGCGACTCGCGAGTTGCCCCGCTATACACACACACCACAAGTAAACGATATACAAAAAATATGATTGGCTTTTCAGTCTCTTTTCTTGGCTGTTTTGGGCAGTTCTGTCTATTTCCAGGGTTTAAGCTCAGCATGTTCTTTAAGTAATTAATTTCCTAATCAAAACCTGTAAAATTGCTTTTAAATGTCTAAATATTTGATGTTTGATAAAATTGCCGCATTGGCGTCTACATCCCACTAATATATAGTTATGTTATAGTCGTATAGGTATTGTTTGCAGACATTTGTTTTATGTCTGGACTTTTATGGCCAGTGTAGATGCGTTGGTTCCCACAAGTAGAGGCTATACAATAGTCATTGAGTAGCGCAGACAACAGCTGTGCATCAGCTGCGTCATAACTCCCAAGCTGCTGCGCTGGCAGACGAAGTGTCGCCGACGTCACTCTCATTTTTTTTATAGGTATTTGCTTTTAAGTTGTATTATTATGTTCACTTATGCTCAGTCTTTCTTCGGATCTTTTAATTCTGGATATCATTTTGATCATTATTCACATAAAACATTTCATTATAGTCTAGATTTATAATCCCCTCATTTCGATTTGAGATAGTCTTTTGTCTATTTCATTGATGATCTATTGCTTCATCTCGGTAGAGTCTATATGAAATCGTTTGCAAATGTCAAAATATGATATAAATCAGCAAGTAACAGTAGATATGCGGAGTTAATAACAATAAACCTCCTGCCACGTTAAACGCGAGTTAACATAATGTGGCGAGATCTTACTGATAACATAAACAGCATATTAAAACTGAACAGGCACGGAATGTATATTGTACGACGATTTCGTCATATTGCTGACAGTTTATAGGAACCACGCTCTTACTTTATTGAGAGTGCGCCAGTAGAATATCACCTTCAAAGAATATTTCAGTCCAGGTGGTGGGAACTGGGAACCAGGATGGTAGTAACGGAAGAACAGAACATGGGTCGTGATGTTATTAATTCTTGCCTTGTTTAAGATTTACCTTGGTTGTATAAGCAACTGTTTATAAAATAAGGGAGCGTATGCTAAATCAAGGCGCTCTGGGAGAAATGTTGATTGTATTGTATGTTAAGTTTTGAAGGTCGACGCTGAGCGTGCTCGCAGCTCAAGTCACGGCAGTAAATAATATATGGAAACAATGGTCGCCGATAAAACTGATAGATTTACCGTCGAAATGTATTAAACAAGCAGCACTCGTGTTACAGCCATTGAGTAACAACGCACGGATTTGTATTGACGACGCAGTTTCAAATGTCTTACACGAGAAGAGTAATATCGTCATTCTTGTTTTACTTACATAACTCCAGCAGTTAACTTTAACATTAGTCATTACTTACTCGGATTTACAAGATGAAGAAGTCCATCAAAGCTATCTCAGCTATAGCTCAATAATGGATATTGCTGAACATTAAAACTGCATCTACTTTGTCACCTCTGTGATTTATTTTTATAACAAGTTAAATAATTCAATATTAGAAGAACATCATTAATTAACACTTATTTATGGTCTGTGTTCAGAATGCTGTATTAGGAGAGTATATCGTCGAAGATAATGAGGTAATCTTGAAACTAGTAGGTTAGCTTAGTTTAATAATCAAGAAAGTTGCATAGATGCATTTGCTAGAGACAGCTTCTACTATTTCTGATCGCCTGGTACTTACTGCATTTGAATAATTTTGTGCATTTATGTTGCATATCAATAAGTTCCTATTTTCTCGAGCGTGTTTTTTTAAAGCAAACGAATGTTTAATGTTCTTATACTCAACTTGCAAATAACTTTGAATTCTGGGCTTTAAAAAACCAATGCAAGCAAAAGTACGTACAGCCACAAATAAGGTTGCTTGTAACGTGTAAGAGTAGCCGAACCGGATTGGAAGCGAGTGTTGTTCTTCAAGAAATAATTAAACTATTGTACCCACTGCATTGTATTTAAGTATCACAAACGGTTCCAATCACACTACAGTTATGTATTGAACAAGAACAATGCTGTCATTATAGTTACTAACTTATATCTCAGTCACAGTACACATTGTTACACGAATATTTTTTCAGTGTTCCTTTAATTAACAAATGGGTATAGGTAGTCATTTGTTCTCCCGCATTACAGTAACGTGTCTTGTCTCTGCATCTTGTAATACACATCTTCCGAATACAAATATAATGTCTTGTCATAAAATATACGATGATAATAATAATGTTGAAGACGCAAATACGCTGTTTTATCTCTGCTCTACTTAATTGTAAAAGATGTGAGAATTATTCGTAGATATTGAACAGGCAAAAAAAGCTGCAAAGGTAATTAATTCTTGTATCTCAATTAATTAACAAATGAGAATGAAAACTAAAAACGCACATTAAGGGCGCCCGCGCACCGCGACTACACAAACGATTTAAATCAATATCAATCGATTTCAGAACATCGTTCCTAATGCCGTTTGTAACTTTGTAAAGCAATATCACTAATATTTTTGTAAATGTGTAACACCCACGCGACACACGCACATTAAGGTTAATTAACATTTCTCAACACGGACGCAACCCGTCGGAGAATAATCGACGAGAAGCCTCGACAGGCGTGATGAATCGAATCGTATCGATTGTATGAGAGCGAAACAAGCGAGGAGGTGACTGGGCTGGCTACAACGAAACGTGGCGTGTAGGGCTGTCGCGAGGTGAGATGTTTGCATGCTAGATCATACTCACAGTTTTACACAACACATACACCTTGGTATCGAGGTATGTCAAATTGATAACAACATTGTTTTTTTTTAATTGTATTATTGTTAGAATTGCATAAAGATGAATCGTACCTAATTCTGAATGTTGCGAAAGCAAATATGAGAAGTCAGTTTGATTTTTAACCTTGCTTATCGTCTTCATCCTTAGCCTCCATATATTTAAAGATATGGAGGCTAAGGAGTAGTGGAGGAATGGATAAACGAATTTTACATCAAACTTATTTTTACAAAAGCACGTGTCAAACCTGGCATGACCTCAACGACATTATCCATACAGTAAAACCGTTTTGTTTCTTAGAGCAGTATCATTCGCCACGCGTAACGGATACTAACTCGATTCATATCGATAGACAATCTCGATTGTGCAGGATCGTTAACCGGTCAACTTGTACTAAAATGTTCGTGTGACTAATTAACTGCCCATACGATATTATTTTATTGTAACTTTTCATATTCCCACGATGTCATTGTCATCCTTTTGTTCATTTTACGGTTTCAAAAATTGATACCTAAGTAGGTACTTACTTATATTTTAAATTAAATCGGGCAAGTATCATTTCCTGCGTTAGAATGGCAACTGTATTCTTTATGTATTAATGAGATAGGTATGCTTAATTATCTTGGGCTTTCTTTATAAAAAAGCGAAGATCTAAGAGCCTCCAGATTTTATCAGATGTTTTGTACTTACTTTTACAGTTTTTCATTAATTCTAAGTTTTCTTTTTATACCAAAGAAAATATGTAACGAAGCGCCGCTTTAAAAAGGGAAATTATAGCATGATTCATCCCAAATGAAACATCGTAAATTCGTAATAGTTTTAAATCTAAATAATTTCCATGCTCTATTTGCTCTGGGTTAGCGCCGTGTCGTACATAATGAGACAATTTCAGCTTTTCACCGTCGACCACCTTTGTTTATAAACATTAAACAAAAAGTTAGAATGCGCAGGCGCAAACGTAGAAATTGTGAGCATAGAGCATGAAATTCGGAAGAATAACAAGAAGAAAGCAGCCAATCATGACGCGGTACTGGGTTCTTATCCGCGTTGAGTAACCACCACATAATTACGATTGTGATTCCGACGTTTTAATTGGTGAATTCTTTGGATAAAGTCTGGCAGATTCTTGAGAGCTCTTAGTCAAGGAATTTTCTTTAGTAGAGCGCTTAGCGTGTCAATATAAACCGCAAACGCACAATTCACGTTTTATCGAATGAGTTTAAACACAGCACAAAGCTATTAAAGTAAGATTTATTCAGTTAAATACTACTTCAAAGTTAGGATTGACAACTAATTATCTATTTCAATTTACTAATAATGATTCACATTGACCAGTAATCAATTAAACTGTTAAGCAATAAATGAGTTATTGATTACTAAACTATTTATTATGTAAAATAAGTAATCAACGAATTATTGACTCATTAATTTGTAACAGAGATAATTAATTCGTTTACTGACGCGCGTCAACCGTACGATTGGAATTACGAAAATCTGCATCAGTGATTTCAATTATCGCACACAATTAACCTGGAAAAGCAGTAAGTTACGCACGTCTCAAGTTACTGTTAGCGCATGTGTAACATCATTATCAGTTATTATTAACTAGAGCATTATTTTATTATTATTAGCTGCTCTAGTGTTATGAAGATGATGACTGTCAAAGTTTCAAACTGATCAGAGGGCACCTAACCTAACTGGCGCTTGCATTGTATTTTCCGCTTTGTTTTTGACTAATATTTACTAACTTCCTATGTACTATCTGGCTAATTCCGTAACAAAGCCACAGTACAAACTGTGAGAGGCCCATTTCCAGCAGTTAATAATAACAAAATCACCATAATCTACTGCTTCATATTCATATTACTAGTAAATCGGGTTTAGCATAATTCACGTCACGGTGAATCAATCCGGTGAGCCTGCTCATTAATTACTGTGAGCCGATCACAACCCGTTGCTATCGTATAGTTACGTGAATATAACGTAAACTTAACTGTATTGCTTGTAACCATTTTGTTACCCATGGAATAATCACATAGACAACCTTTACAGACCATTAGGGTGGGTAGCCATGCTAACTAACAACATCTAAATACCAATTTTCTTGCCGATTCCCATGACACGAATGAAACCTTAGAGAATTCCAACAATTTTCTTTTATTCTCGCCCGTTTCTCTTAAAACTTTACGAGGACAACTGTATTGCAATAACGATGGCTTTGAGAACTGCATCATTATTTTATTTTTTTCATAAAGTTCGTATAGATGTTTACTGTCATAATATCGACTACAATGGTAAATGTACGACGGTAAAAGAAAATGTTCATACCTTTCACTGGAAAGAAAAACACCTGACTGCTAGTCATGAGGCCTTGGTACCTATCGGTGCAGCGGAAGAACAAAGAACACATAATACGCATGTAATTCTTTAAACCTTACCTATGTATGTATACACATTCAGTTATGTAAAAGTTTCAGCGGTTTTCAACGCGTTACATATTTGACGCGTTATTTCTGTGCTTCCTGACTTTTTTAGGTTAACTTTAATTGCAAGCAGTTGTAGTGAAACGTGAAATGTTTAGGATTTCCTCATCGGCAGTGGGTCGTACCATCGCACCGGTAATGCATCGCACTTTCATTTGTTTTTGATGTATATGTCGCAAGGTGATTTGATCATTCGTACTTTCGCGAAAATGGGGAAAAAGTTTCCGCGATTTAGTTGGAAATAGCGGTTGTCACAGTTTTAACCTAACCTATTTCACCCAGTTTTTCATCATTTTCTAATTCAAATTCAAAAATTATTTATTTCAATCCATACATAAACTATCATAAAAATTTAAAATTTCAATCACAAATTAAATTAATTCACATAATAAATTAAAATTTATTTTCCGGGTTTTCCCAATATCCCTAGGGTAGGGGCATATATACCTACTTCGATCAGTCGTTTTGGCGTGAAAGCGCGACAGACAGACAGAGTTAATTTCACATTTATAATATTATTAGTAAGGATGTACACTCTTCAGCAACAGCCAATTGAAAACCTTCTTCTAGTACTTCGTACAATCATACTCAAAGCACTTATTTCAATTAGACCATTTACAGGAACTTTAGAATTGTCAAAGGAGTCGGTCGGTCACAAATAGTAGCTTCCTATGGAGAAGAACGGGCAAGAAACTCCACGCACTCTTTTTTTATTATGATAAACATATATATTGTATCCCCGATGTATTCATTTTCATGAAATATTTGGACATGCTGTGTAATTTTCTTTAATCAAATACAAAAACAATTTTAAATTGATTGAATCTTGGATTATTTTAATGAATGTATTACCAATGTTTGAATGTCTCCGAACTGTGTGACAGGCGGTATCATTCGCTTTCGCTACGATTTCCACTTTCTGAGCGATTACGTAAATTACATAAATAAACATAATGAATTATGTACTGCGTGCGTATAACACTGGTATCTAATGTAAAATGGACTAGTACATTCTATTTTTTGTTTCCCTTTTCCTGTTTCTATGGATCTGCGCTGCGGTAATTCGATCTACAGCTACGTTTGTCGATGTTTTTTTTTATTATTTTTTTATTTATACTTTATTGTACACCACAAAATTATTTATTTGTTTCACCTTCGTAATATTAGATGAATAAATTGTCTTTTTCTTTTATGGTAGGTACTTTAACTTTTTTCAGATCATTACGCGCAATAGAATTATTGTAATCCATTTATTATACGAATTGCAAAACTCCAAAATCACACTTTTATATGTTAGTAAGTAAGTAGGTGTAGTCAGCGGCAGCAGTAGAAGTTTATTTTGATTTTGGTTATACCTATATTCATAGAACCTAATAATTATCGTTTTAATTACCTATAAATAATTATTACAATACTAGTTTTACAATTACGGTAAATATTTCGTAACAGAAAAGAAAAGAAAAATTAAAAGAAAAAAAAATACTTAAAAGAAAAAAGAAAAAAAAAGAGAAGAGAAAAAAGAGAATAACAGAGAGAGAATTGAAATTAGCAAGTTTTCATTAAAAAAAACGTCCTACCTAAATATTTTCTGTAACTGGTAAGTACATAAATTATTGTCTTTTTGCTGACTTTACAACTAAATTAAAAAAAACAGTAAGTATCTGAATTACACGTAATTTTATTATTTTTTAAAGTTTAAGGTGTCTGTCTTAATTATTTCTTAAGCTCCATAAAATATTTCGTCAATATCTCGAATATTGACATGATTGCAGAGAACAACTGTCCATTTAGCACATTCTCGTTTCCAATAATTTCGCAACAACCTCCAATGTGGTGCTACTACAAGCATTTTTAAGATAGTAATTAACCTTATTAGTGCGGGGGGCGATGCCCTTGACGCCAGTGACATTATCAAGCGCAAGCGCGCATAACTGGATCACAGCACGAAATGAGAATGTACAGAATGAGTAACAACTATATTATATGCATATGGCAGCATTGGCAGCGCTATTAATCTGACTCGCAAAACGCATGTAAAGATTTTGTCGTGTGCCTCACACATCCAGGTTAAAAATAAAGTCAACAATATTCAATTTCAAAACCAATCTAATACATAGCGTGTTTCTGTAGAGCAGGCTGTAACAAATATTCATTTTACGTTAGATATAACCATCGATCGTCGGCGACCAACGATGCGTTTTCTTTATTTGCTCTAGCCACGTGAGAGGGATGACGAATTGAATATCTTTTATTTACAACCAACAGGGATAACAAAACGATATCGTGGCTACTGGTTTTCTAAAAAGTCACTTTCCTCATGTTTTCCCTTACATTGTGCTTCTGTGTCACGCAAAATGCTAAGTTTGAGATAATAATATATCTCAAACTTAGCATTTTGCAATCATTATTGATTGATACTTAGGTGGATAAGCCTGAGACGTCAAATAAAATGTTTTTTTTGTTGTAATATTAGTTTTATTCTTTGAAGAGTAGATTTTTCTTTAATTAGACTAAATGCTTCACTAAAAGTACTAACGACTCCTAATAACTTTCTGTATCTTATTCTCTAGAGAACTTCACTGTATCATAGTCAGCTCAGCTCGTACGTCACGTGCAGCATATTGTGATCATTATATCAATGATGGTAATTGTATGCTTATAAAATTCAAGTCATCAAGCACGTGCGGGGAAAGTGAAAACTTCTTAAAATACGTCAAGAGCATGCGGTTGTATAGTTTGTGGACCTTGAGGGTCAATTAATGTGAATTCTATAGAAAATTACTGCCGGTTATGTAAGTTAGAACATACTTCATCATTTCATGCTGTCACAAAGATGAAGGAAGTTTCGATATGCAGGAAACTTGCATATCTACCTACTTATGCGGTCCTAGTCTGCCGCGGCGCGGGTCCAACTTTCAGGTTAGACCACGTTCGACGAATGACGACGCATCCCTTTCTGATTGATACCTGCTACTATAGTACTAATTGAATTAAAGTATGTATAAAGGTATGATTGAAAATGCCATTCGAGAAACGTCTATTTCAATGAGAGAAAAAAATATTAGGAATGGAAACCTCAATTCATTTAGTTTGCAATTAATAATTATAAATCAATCAGGTGTTTATGTATAAACGTTGCTTAAAGTTAAGTAATGATTAGCGACTGATTAACCATACATTTTGGACGTTTGACCGTCACTTAAGTTATAACTTTAAGTAACGTTTATTAAAAAAACCCTGAGTTGTTTGCTAAACATAACAAACTCTCAAAAACCATTCGTCAAACGCGTAACAATTTGACATATTAATGTTGCTTTAGTAGAAAAGTACAGTCCTAGACAGAACTATTTAACTATTTATTTGTTTGCACGCAAATGTTAAATGAGGGCGTTGCTACAAACAACAATGTAGTGAGTACTAGTAAGTAGTAAATACATTGTATTCAGTGCGCGTCATTAATATGCCTCGTATGGTAATCGTATGGTCATTTCGCGATCAATGGCCACGAATACAAAGCGTGACACGCAAAATGTGACTCTTACCGAATGTAAGACGTTGCTCATACACAGTGTTACTTTGTCTGGAATTAATCACAATAGGAACTAATGAGTATGATTGAGAAGTGATCCCTCATAAGACTGAATCATAATTATGGAATACAGCATTTAGGCATAATACCTGTTAACTTCAAATAAGACAACGAGAAAATCATCAGTTATGGTCGGATGAGAGTACACATAGTCCGACCCAGTGGCGGATTTACCAGCAGGCTGAGTAGGCTCAAGCCTAGGGCGGCAGATTTTGGGGGCGGCAAATTTGGGGAACGATTTTTTTTTTTTTTTTTTTATCTCTTAGAAATCAAAAATATTTTTCTATGACGGTTTTCTGATGTCTTACAGATAGATGAGATAGAAGTCCGCAACAAATTTTGTCGATGACTTTTCTCTCTCACTTGTCATTGCACGTTCCGAGAGTAGCAAACTTCCATATTCTAGAGTAAAACAGCTAGTTCGCCGCCCCTCAAGCAGTAATCGGCCTCTCGCCTCTGCGCCCTTTGCCCACACTTCTCATAAGTGAAAAGAGCGCAATTGTAAAAAATATGCGAATATGCCCCTCTTCCCACTACAACCCATACATGCCAGTCTTACTACTGGTTGGAGGCTACGAACTGGATGGTTTGTATATAATTTTCCGATTTTTATTCGAATATAATGAATAATTTAGTGATTATTGTTAACTGTTTGAAAGCGCAATAAAGATTATTTATTAACGTTTACCAAATGTTCATTATTGTGTAAATAGCATACATTACCCCGCCCATACATAATTGAGCTTCGATTAGCTCAAAAATATACCGAAAAATAATTTTACGTGCAATTTCAACGAAATTGGTGCATTGTAAAAATAATGTATGATATGACAATTGTTGAGGCAAGGGCGGCAAAAACTATTCAGCCTATACCTTAAAAATTTGTAAATCCGCCACTGGTCCGACCATAATTGGTGATCCTTGAGATTGGCCTGTGGAGATCGTTTTGGTTTGATATAAAGTCTATGGCCTGTGAGAATCTATCAGTAACCCACCTTTTTCCTGCACTTGGGCCCGACCCGACACGGAACTATTCGAATCTAATCTGGAAAATTCGTTATGGAAAATTGGAATCCCACCTGTTGCACTATAATCGACGAGAATACACCACTAGTTAGAAGGATTAACATCCAGTGCCTGTAATCTTAAAATATTTCAATATTTTCTGTCCTTTAAATATTTTCAGTAGCGCAGAAAACAGTCTAACTTTTCCTCGCTTTTCTAAACTTCATGTTGGTACCTCAGTATCTAAGTACTAAAATGGAAGTGGGCTCATATTCATACATAATTATTCATCCATATTTCCTTCCGTGTCGCACTTTCCTTC
The DNA here is from genome assembly GCA_947363905.1 of Lithophane semibrunnea. Lineage (NCBI taxonomy): Eukaryota > Metazoa > Arthropoda > Insecta > Lepidoptera > Noctuidae > Lithophane > Lithophane semibrunnea. The sequence continues at coordinate 17,572,094 of OX376199.1, read as the reverse complement.
ATCTCACATGCTATTACATAGCTCGTAGCTTGTTAGATATGTGCATCTTTTGTGCTTATGCTAAATACTCTTTTTCATTTGTCTTCCAAACTTTTATTATTGTAATTGATCTCTCGATGCTATCTCAAACGCACAACAATTAGCGCCACAAGTATCTGCTGGTCATGATCTTTAACACAGGGAGACTCATTAAAAGCTATGACTGTGTGGTCTATGGTGAGCACGGGCCATAATGCATGTTGCGAAATTACAAGTGACTCGAAGCAAGGAACGCTAATCGCGTTGTACCTACCTATTTTAACTCTGCTTTAATCATCAACTGTGTTGCAAGACTTCATTGGACAACTTTAAGAAAATATCCTTAAAAATATCATTGGTTCATGGCTAGAACAAGGTATTTTGATGAAGTCTTTGATGTGTATGAGACTATGAATCAATACAAGTAGATCAAAGAACAAGAACGGTTATCTAATTACGATATTGACAGGTTATAAGAATCTCTCGTTTCTTACGATCTGTAATGTATTGTGGAACTGCGGTCTACCCTATGGCTCCTTCATCCATTCTTGCGAAATCACTTCAGTTCTGCATGACTGCATCAGCACTGTTTTAATGGCACAACAAAGTCTATCGGCTCCGGTGAAACAGTACAGAGCAGCACGGTGCGTGTCAGTGGCGGCCGCGACTGTACAACGGTTTCACTCTCGACGCGCGCCGCGCCCCGTCACGGTCAAGGCGAGCACTGCTGTCGGCGATTGTACCTGTGTCCATTACAATACAACCGATTTAGATAACTGTGCCACTCGTACGGTGAATTACTATAAAAGTAAGATTGAATTGTTGTTTTCGGGCATTTACTTAACGATAGGAAAGAAACGCAGACTCGAGTCGAGTGATTTCGTTTTTAAGTGGGTACCTACTCAAGCAGCGCCAGGAAGGTGAAACTGTCTTGAAAGCTCTCGGATTTGTTTTCGATGCTTGGTTGAATGATGGCTTTCTTAAGTTTCTTCTCGGTCAAATCTTATTTATATGTTTCCAATCTATTAACGCTTCAGGAAAACTTTTTCTGTTATAACTTATGACATCTGACATTGAAATTCAATAAAATTCGCAATTCCAAACGTCATTAACGGTATAATATCTACTGTTACTGCAGTTACCTATTTATTCAACTGACACAAACACTCGGCCGTGCATACGACAGAGTGGCACTTCGAACCAGAACAAATATTAGTGATCGTATCGTGCGCAGCAGTGGACACGGTGAGTGTTTGTTTAGTTATTTGTCTGGCAGCGGCGCGCGCGCCGGGTCACTCGACATTTATCACAGCTTCCGACCAATCACTATGCAAATTATTGTTTAAACATGGCATATTAAAGTTTATTTTATGTTTGAGATAGCATATTATGTGGTCGCTAATAACTTCAATGTCAACAGTTAGGTAAGCGTACAGGTGTTGAGAAGAAAGTTTAAATGTTAGAAAGCTGAACTAAAGGATTTTGACTGAAAAATTGGCTCTTGGATATAATGGGAATTTCGGCGTTATGGAAATTCTTTTAAATTATCAAGCATATTAGTGTCAACATTATAATAATTTTGTAAAAAGCGTTGAAAGTAAACTGTTGTTACCTACAATTGTTTACTATTAACATTATGCAAACGTTCATGTGTCTACTTAACGAGTTTGCATCATCGTTACTTACCTACAAATAAGATTATTTCAGTTCTGAATTTCGTCAAATATAAAAATGGTGTTAGTTAACTTTTGACACCGACTGTACTTTACATTTAATAAAATTTATTACACCAAATTAAAATTAAGTATGTTAATTTGGTATTATTATCTGAAATTATGAATACGTAGACCTGTTTAGGCGAATACTAATTAATTACATAATACTTTGTTGCAAAAAGGACAGATAGTAAACAAAGTTATGTTAGAGTAGAGAGAGCTTCCGGTCACTGAGCAAACTTTACATAATATACCGTTATTTATGATAACAAATTGCTTAATTCAGTTCAAAATAAAAATCTTAAAAAAACCAGAAAAATATCCTGTCATGGCATCAAATTAATAACGAAATCTCCATTTTAGATGTAAATTAATGGCTTTAAAGTTTTAAACCTCTCAGAAATTGTATAATAGTACTCGTACTTAGTTTAATTAATTGCAGACAAAACATTGCTAAGTAGGTACTTAAATAAAATAATGGAAACAAATTGGTTATGAGACGAATAAACACCGTAAATGAGATCGGAAGCACTCGTAACAGTGGTAACAGTGGTATGTAATAGCGAGCAATCGATATCGACTAGTTATCTAACAGTTATCGAGTTTTCCGATTGCAATAAACATTTCCATAATCCTGTACCTATGTTTCCCGTCCGGGCCAGCCTTATCGCCGTACGAGGAAGTGAGTTGGTTACACGAAATGAGTAAGTATAATGAATGCTCATGACCCAGAGTAGCAGTAGAAGAGTCAGACTTTAATCATTATTTAAATTTTTTACTTGACTGCAGAGAACGGTTATCTATGGAACTATGGAAGTATGGAACGGCCTTTCATGTGTATTGTTCGTGTTTTGAGCTCTTAATTTTCCTATAAAAGACTTTTCATACGCAATATAAATCCTAATAGTGAATCGATATTTTATTGTAAATCGTAAGTGCAAATAAAATTGACCAAATTCCGTCGGCCAATGGACAATTGGACAACAATTTTATGCTATATTCTCAACAACACCGCGATTTGAATGATTACATTGCATTTGTGCAGATTGACATCAGAACTTCAGAATAAACATATTATAATTAATAATTGCCCTAGCAGGTGTCGAATCAATTATGTGAGGTGTAGGTGCCAAGAAACCTTGCTTGACTTTCATAAGGTTTTCCTAACCCATCGTAACTAACCACAGGAATCGTTAAATATGACACGTCTGTATTTTCAAACAATTTATGAAAATCAGATGCACTGCAGAGTATGGTCGTGAGTAGGTATTATCAGTGTAAACGATATCGGTCGTGGTATTAGTGGTTAGTGAATATGTCTGCAGCAGGCATTGACCGGAGAAAGTCGCGGTTCCTCCGGTTTGATTTACGTTGCGGTGCCGCGCCCGGCCCGGCTGGGGCACCCCGGTCACCCGCCCCGGAACACGGGTTGCTCTGATTCAAAATAGATCATCAATATCAGAGCTGCTCCTATAAATTCTTGGTTCCCTGGTAGATGCTTGGTGGCTTGTTTTGATTTCAGAAGAATAAACGCTTTTGATATCTGCGCAAGATTATTGTGATAAACTTGTGTTTTGTATGAATGTAATTTGTTAGTAAGCAATCAAAATAAACAACGGATATTTTCTTTTTGTTACAGGTCACCGTTGAATGTACCTAGGATGAGACAGATATTTTAATCAATAAGTGATAGGTAAGTAGGTACCTATTTTAATTAATAATTATTATACTTAAACAAATGTTACAGGCAGACAGTTATAAGAATATTTTAGTAAAACAATTAAGTACCTAATCCATTATCTTCACGCAAGGTGTTGATCGGACTGCAAGAAGATTTTCCCCAAGCAAGCCATTAGGAATTAGACACAGTGCCGACTGCGGGAAAGTGGTGTTCCGAGCTATATTGCCCCACTTGAGGAGAAAATAGCGGAGAATATGGGGCAATTGAGAGTGGAGTTAAATACAGTCGAGTAAAGGAATAAAAATAGCTACAGAATCTTGTTCATAACAGTGTTTACACAAATGCAGTGTGAATGTTGATCGTTCACTCTCGAGACTGCAGGATGATTGTGACAACATTAAGATTGAAGACAGTAGGATTCATGAGATATTTATAAAATGCTTTTGTCAAACTTATAAGTACTACGAGTCTACGATGTGGGATGTCATCGCTTCATCATCATGTCATGGTTTCGTGTTGCCTTTCATCCAGATAATTTCCTTCCTAAAATGACTGCTCTCCTCCCTTCAATGACCTTAAAGTTACCAACCACAACAATAAAGAAACAATGGGACTATTAGATTAAAGGCCATTTAACTTTAAGTACTCAATACAAAGTAAGGTCTAATCGTAATCAATTACCTAATGAGTGGCGCGTGCGACGGTAGCCGCTACCACGCTTACTATTAGGTACTATCTCGCTATGGTCAGTCGAGGCCGGCAGAGCCCTTCTCGGAATGCGACCTCGCCACCGTTGAGATAATGTTAGATAATCGTGCTGTTCACTATTTACCTGACAATGGAACAATAGCAGCGTAGATCTAGAGTAGAGGTGACTCATATACGGTGATATGATTTGGAACTGATAAATTAAGAACGAAGTCAGTAGGGTCAAGACGCAAAATTACATCCTTAACAACTGATTTAGTTTCGATTAGTTTCTGAAAATTTTCAACATTATTTATTTCGAAAAAATATAATAAAAATCGAAAAGAATTCTTTGTCGAATCCTGGTTTTGCTATCGACCCTCCTGGCTTGGTTGTATGTTCAGATGTTCACTCCTCTCCTCAGAGCAATTTCTTTTATTCTTTTATTATAACAATATGTAACGAATATGGTACAAACGGAACCTATTCACACTCACCTTCATACATACATAACTGTTATAAAGTCATAAACCATTCCTTTATGGCTAGTCGAACAAAAATACCTGGTTCACTGCTGCTCCACACGGTGGGAATGGGGACAGTGCACAGTGCGACAACATCCACAATTTGCGACAAACGGCTGCATTTACTGCAATTAAACTTAAAAAGGACGCTTACGTAACTAACCTAGCGCACTACGTACTGCGCCCATTGGGAGCGGAATTGGATCTTATTACGGAACTGAACGCGAATAGTTGGTCGGTACTCTAAACCTTTGTCTTTAGAGTCGAGAGTCCTATTCTAATGGCACAGTGTATTGGGCAGCTTTCTACACGCGCCCTGAATACGGTAATGCTGAGTTTATCCGCTTATCGCTGCCGCAATGGGCGTCCGCGCCATTTTGGGCACTCGAGCGACGACGCTCCGACCAACTCCGACTGAGGGATTACTGCCACTTACCATACAATAAAAAGGTACAGAACAGCGATTTTGTAAAGAGGCTCATTTGCATTCTGCGTCCCTGCTACCTCTATTTACTTTGAATTTACAGAGAACGACGTTTCTTCTCTTCGAACCTTTCTTTATTTTCTAGCCGAAGGCGCGTCGGCGGGTTGATCGTATAATTTATAAAGTTTTTTCTACGAACATTTTCCCCGCCCGGGTTTATTTAGACGTTGCTTTTTATTGATTGGGGATACGATTCAGATACAGACAGTCGATTCAGAATAGCTGCGGTATAGAACATTAGATTAGTGGTAGATACTATATAACATTATGGTCTGCTGACCTTTTGCTCCTCTTGATCTATGGTAGTTCAGTATCGCTCTCACTTGTTGTCATTACTACTTCAGCACGCGCGCGCGCACGTCTCACTGTTTACGATTACCTATGTACTTCTACTCACCTTACTGTTTAAGATTGGAAATCGTTGCAATAAAACGTCTACAAACGTCTTCATTTATGTTCCTTGATGGCTTAGTTCCGCTTCATTAATTTCCGAACCAAACGTAGCTGCTGGGCGCTTTCAATATTCATAACTAGTTAAGTAGTTATTACTGTTTCAAAGGTTTCGTATTCACCTTTTTCTCAGATTTCGGTCTCGATGTTTTCGTTAGTTTAGTATCGCTTTAAGTCTATTCGTTTACCTCCACGTGCTGATTCTTTGTCCTAACTTCTTCTACTTCTGTCTTGCTTGTCCTCGACTCATTGGTCCTTTTTATACTAAATCGCGTATCAATCCTTAATTGCCCTACATTTCATTACTCGCAAATTTCTCAATGACTCGCTTCCTGTCTCCATTGTATTGATAGAAGCGAATCGGTCACCTCATTAACTCTGGTCCATTACTCGCGATGTGATTGAAAGCCGCTTCACGGCTGTCAGCGGGATCAAAGTGTCAGCGGTGCCGGCGAAGCGCCGGTAGCAGGAGTGACGTAACTCCTCCGGGAGACAGACGAATGTTATGTCATCATGTCACAGTGCCTGATTGGGACGTGACCGCCTTATTTGAGAATTAACCGATTTGATTGTTTTCTTGGCCTATTTGAAAACGTTTCTCACATTCTTTATTCTACACTCCTTTTTTGCTTAGAGATCTCGAATCTTCTAAGGAAGGACGTAGATGAAGGGCACACAAATGCAGCGTTATTGGCTTCTATTCGAAATTGGCGTGTTGATCAGAGAATCCGAGGTAAGTGCACGTTGCCGTTGTTCGTCGACCCACTCCCTCGCTAGTCGCCGAGCCGCTCTTGATAACAATTAGGGAATACCCTAATTGTTATCAAGAGCGGCTCACTCGGTGATGGTGTAGGGCTGACGCTCTACTTTCATTCTCGTGTTAACTTCAACTTTTGTGAAAGTTCAAGAGTGGCCTGATGAACTTGAAAGTAATCACTGGCTTATAGCGACATAATAGGAACTTCCTTAGTCCACCTTCAAAACTTTTATGTTTTTTATAAATACTTACCACGTGTAGCACCTTCGAGATTACCTACTTAAAGTGCCCAAAATCTATTTACATCTACTTAGCCTCGTGTGATAATGAAGATCACGAGAACATCTAAGCAATGCTTTGCAACCCTCAAGTGTGAGCAGATGTTGTGGCGTGTGACGCAATCATCAGTTCCGCTTTCCGTGCTAAGTGTGCTGCGGCTACGACGCCGCCCAATTTAATTACTGCTGCACTTTCTCGGCGCACACGCATCGCATCGCGCGCAGCACATCTGCAAGGTGCTTTTGAAACTGTTATCATTGCACTGATTTACTGTAAAAAATCATTTAATTAATGTGAATCTTTATCATATAATTTTCGGGGAAAATATGAGAGCTCTGTTTTTGCCTTCGGTTTTTGTATCTTATTATCCAGTTTTACAACTTCTTTCATGGCATATCCTTCTAAATCTATTACACTAAGAAAATAGATATTCTGTGGTTTGAAGTTTATGTTTGTGTCACAAAAATTTCAGGAGCCTAGGACCTACAATCACAAATTGCCATTGCAGCTACCACTAGTGACCTCGACTGGAAGCGCATTAGAAATCTAATCAGAGTAATCACCATCCACGGCAGCAAAACAACAAGTGAAAAGCCTAATATGTGCACTCGAGAAAAGTGATGCTGTGACAAGAAGTAGTAGCGAGAGCACATGCATGCGGACCGGACCCGCCTATTAGATGGTACATAAATACCCACTATGCTATAAACATATGCCTTCACGTATTTACGACGTTTAGCGCGAAATCTGTCTCGTTTCCAATTCTGTCCAGTGTGTCGTCACAGAGTCACGGCTATTAGAAAACACCCTGTCTCAGTAGAGAGTGGATGTGGATGGACAGTGGACAGTCGATATTGCAGATAATGCCACACGTTACGTACTTTCTTAACAATTAGAGCCGTGAAAAAGAGTTGAAAACATCCACGGCTTTCTAGTTGGACAAGAGGGATTTGTGGACGCTGGTGTAAATAAATGTCATTAATCGTGATGTTATTCACACTGTTTTGAATGCAAAGTGATTTCATTTTTTAAATCATGAAACAATAAGAATAAAGGATGTGGGAAATAGCTCACATTTCAAGACTAAGAGAGAGTCAGAGTTCAAGCTCAAGTTGTGCAAATAAAAATATTCTTATTCTATTCAAGACTAAGAGACGCCATTTTAGTTAAAAGACTAACAAAGCAAATGATTCTGGGGTTGAAAACAAAAAGCATTGAAAGAGTCTAAAACAAAGTCGATGACGAAACCTAGCTAGGGAGCAATGTGTGGAGAGTCTCACGACACTCGAATAACTGATTAAATTCAGCTAACAGTTATTGCCCAATGACATCTTAAGCTTAATCTTACTTAACCAGCATCTGTGTGACTGCACGTAGTGAACACACCAATATTGATGTCAATTTATTCATTGCTAATTGCATTACAATCCGCAGATTACCATTTATGTTACAAGGCGAGATCTAATTTAAAAGACAAGTGATTAAGACTATAATCCGATTAATTTAGACAACATTGAATATATAATTTAAACGTGACCGTGGGAAAGGCTGAGTTTACTACAAAGTACAAATGAATATCATCTGCGATGTGTCGAATCGACCGACGCGACTGTAACGATATGGATCAATGCGCGCGCGTCGCTGCTTTGTACGGCAAATATTTATGACGCTATTTTATAGTTCAAGAGCGGTACCGTTTGTAAGCATTAAATTCAATTAGCTAATTTCAATGCAATAAATACTGCTGGACAAGTGGTCATGTCTTTATAAGCGATACTTGCTCTTAATCAATTATCATAAAAGGCTAGAAAATTGTTCTATCAACTACTAACAAGAGCAATCATGTTTGAATCTAAAGGCGTTTTCTTCGTTCCGTTCTGGATTGGTCGCGCCAAAGATTATCGTGTACATGTTTGACAATGTTTTCATCAAGCTAGTAGTAGGACGGAGTGCTCCCACATCAATTAGTGAACAATAAGTTCTAATTAGCATCACCATGTAGCGCTCCAGTTTCGCGATGTTCATAATATCAATGGCCAATAAAACAGTCATCTGTCTAAGTTAGAGCTTGCATTGTGCAGTTCAACAATCAAGTCAACAACATTGATTAGTTCGCGTGTTTACTGATATAGGTAGGACTAGGATATCATCATGCAGTAGGAAGTCAATGGCTATCTAATTACAGTATTTTATGTGAGTAGGTGCCAGTCAAGTCAACCCATGTTTTAGAAATTTCCCATTTTATAGGATACGAATGGACCTGAAATAATTTGCCTTGAAAAATATACTCTGTGATTTCGGACATAATCAGTAAATCACGATTAACATTGTTTAAGTTTGGTGATTGCATTGCGTTGCATTTGAATGAATATCACGTCCGTGCATGTTTAAGAGGATTAATCTATACTATACTAATACTAATATTATAAAGCTGAAGAGTTTGTTTGTTTGTTTGTTTGAACGCGCCTCAGGAACTACTGGTTGGAATTTAAAAAATATTTTTGTGTTGGATAGTCCATTTATCGAGGAAGGCTATAGGCTATATAACATCACGCTACGACCAATAGGAGCGGAGAAAAAATGAAAAATGTTGCAAATTCGGGAAAAAACATTTCTTTATGAGAGCTTCTGTTGCGTGCGCTGCGTAACCGGTTTAATTAAGTTACGCAAATATTATGTATGAATTGTTCCTCTTTAAAAGTTCTAAAAAAAGTCCGCGACAGCATAATTATGTCTATCTTTTAAGATTGACTCACTATAAGCATTTTTTATGGTAATCCAATTTGTTCGAAACTAATGCATTATTTGCGAAAGAGTTTTATCAACATAATATTAATAATATTAATTCTTATTCAAATAAATAGTTTTAACATCAAGGGTATTTATGTAGCAGCAAAATACTTTTTAATTCATTCGAATCGGACCTTTAATTTCGAAGTAATCATGAAAATAAAAATGCAATACGCAAACCGTTCGACGCCGGCGCGACGTTCCCTATATTCGAGAGGAAAGGATGGGCACACGGGTAGACCATGAACTGGAATAGGACATAGGATACGTTTTATCCCTATATTTCCACGGGATCGAGACCTACGCGGGTGAAACCGCGGGGCACAGCTAGTATCAAATAAATGTCTAGGTATCTGGTATGTGACCCTGATTCATCTAGTAACAAGGTCGAAAAACAGCTTAATTATTCCTCGAGCAATATCTCGTACAAAAAATGGCGACAATAAGAAAAAAACATGTGTTGGAGTCTCAGACCAAATAATGGACTGTCATACGACGTATGTACCGCGTACCTGATGGAACAAAAACGCTGTGTATAATGATTAGTCCAACTGTTTCTAAAGATAGCCATCTGGCCGCACATGTCTTCCAGGGGGCTACCCGACCATTACTTACAGAAATAAACTTTGCTCAGAAGGAATCGTTGCTACAAACCGAAGAAAAAGTACGGTAAAACTAAATTCAAGAAGACCTTATGATACCCTACATGCATCGTATGTATGCATTGCCTGAATGAAACACATGACTGCAAATGTAACTTCGCCTCACCGCAAACCATAGTTTCCATCAAGAGTAGGTTTGCAGCACAGAATCTCCATTTTAATAGCATTGACTTGCAAAACAATAGCCGCGTCGGGCGTCGGGTACTAAACGGCGAGGCCAATAGGTTATCGGTTTATGCAGGTAGCAAGTACCAGGCGTACAAGCGCAGGCAGAGGTGTCACATTCAGTTTTGTCACTTAGCAGGCGCAGCATGGCGCTTTCTATCTCTACGAAGAATAGACATAGCTTTTTCTATACGAAGTGACAGTTCGTTTCTTCATTTTTGACATCCACCGTAGAAATCTTTCTACAATCTGTCATTTTCTCTTTCATTTCTAACGACCTTTGTCTAGGTTTTTTTTATATGTAGACTATTTCTGAAGAAAGTTTTCTATCCTTACTGTCAAAATCACACAGACAACCGATAAATCCTATGTTAAAAGTGGTTAAAACAAAGAATTCTGAGTCGAATTATGTAAAAGAGTGAATTTCGTAAAAAGTGCAGTTGACTCTTTCTATTTTGCTGCCGTCTCGTACTGTCTACTGGAAACGTCATTTTTGTCTACTCTTCCGTCGAAAAAACGGTGCTCATGCTACGCCTGCAGGAGTCAGAACTCTCTGTGATCTTATGAAAAACTGGGCAAAAAAAACGGGGATTTGGGAAAGTGGGATTATAAGATTTAGTCATCCTAGAAATATATGTGGACAATAGATGTAACAGCAAATACTAGTTTAAAAAAGGCTGAAGAAGAAAATGCTGAATGGACGAGATTGGGCAAATTTTCATCCACTCTCGGAAAAAACTGGTTTTCCAGTCGGACCACATCCTGGCACAAGTTACCAGAAGACCAGGAACGGTAGGAGGTATCACGTTCAATTTCAACACCAAAATCACTCGACCAGCCACTGATTGTACAAAACCGTCGCTGCTCGATGATCTGTGAACTGATGTTACCCTCCATTGTGAGTGCACTCGAGTAAACAATTTACGCAGCTGGCACGATTTTATGAATCGGTTAAAAATAATGGCTGCTCGTCACAAGATCAGCTGTTAATCGTGCTGGATGGAACAGGTGTCCATAATTTAGATTGCCGCTTTTATGAGGTACGTATTAGTAGAGTCTATTAGGAATGTGGCTGAAGGCGCTGAAGCATAGATAATATATGCTGAAGCCAGTGGGTAACCGCAGTTGAATGATAGAAGTGAAGAATATAGCGTCTGCTTACCTACCTCTTTGGTAAGACAAGTTGTCTTTGTTAATCGTTATATCATAAATTTTATCCATGGTAACTTTACAACAGTGGGTATATAACCGCATTCAAAGCCATTTAATTTTGTAGCGCTCATATTTGCATAACAAGTACAAACTGCCGAGTCATTGTGCGTAATAACCGCAGTAGGTACCAATAACTTTTTGACAACACTAATAACTATACACTACACACTACAAGTATATCACGTATCTGTAAGTACTAAATTACCGTATTTCGAGAGTAGTTCGTATGGTAATCTCTGGCGGTGGACTATTTCCCTCGTTACTGACACTCAGTAAGCACAATGTGTGAGCGCAGACGTGCATATCAACTTGTTTACATAAGTCCCCGACAGAGTAAGTTGTTAATCGTTAACTGTTCAACAAGCGTAAAGAGATTATTGAAAATAATTCAAGTGGAGACTTGAGGAATAGCTTAATGGGTATAGAGCATTAGTAGGATTAACGTAACCCTTATAAAACTAAAGCTCTCATAGAATAAGTCACACGAAATCCTTGTCATCAATCCGCACCATACTATGCGTATGCGATTGTATAGTCTGCACTGCACGCGCATACAAATCGAATTGACAATTCAACTGGCCGACTACATAAAACATCTTTAAAACGTTCAATGATTATACCTGCAACAACAATTCTACTTTATTTATTGTAACACTTATTACCAAACGTGTCCTACACACTAATTACCGTCGACCTAATCTGTCCCATACAAGTTACAACCACATACAACATGAGTGGCACGTCGTTTGAGTGGGCGTGGGACACCGCAGTCTATGGCATACGACATGGCAAACTGTTAGGACTCGTCGAGATGTCATGCAGCGTGCACATTAGTAGCCGTTCACTGGAGCGCCTAGAACTTGGTGGTGCTTTGATGAAGCGGCGGCAGCAATGTGGTGGTATGAAATAGGAAATACTATGAGGAGAGGTGACCTATTGTTATATGCAGCATGAAAATGGTTAAGATGAAACAAAAGGCTCTTACATACTGGCGCAATTCGCCGCGCGACGCGAATTTTAACAAAACAATTTCTGAGAAATCTTCACGGCGAACAACGAGCGGGCGCGGCGTTGCGTTGCGCGGCGAATCGCGCCTGTATGTAAGAGCCTTTAAATCAAATACAAAGCACTAAATACCCGGGATGCTACCTAAATGATGAATACTTTGTTTAAACGGACCAATCAGACAATATAACTTTCGTTTAGTCTATTATCGTGCATACTGCATGTATTTACTACTCTTATGATGATATTACTACCGTTCTGCAGGAATATTAAATAGTGCGCGTGGGTTTGGGTTCAAACGCTGGTATATCGGGTCGTAAACATTGACGTGCACTCCACGACGCGACCGACGACCGACGGCCAGGCGGATGTGCTTGCGGTGCGCTGCGAGTGCTGCGACTGAAGCTGCGTACGCGTTGGTGTTTGAAGTCCTGTCCTATGTTTACATGATTCTGTGAGTGTAGAGAGGAATTGATATGTAAACTATTGTAACGATGTGATGTGGTTTCTGCATCTTGTGTGTGAACTGTGTGATTAAAATCCTGCTAGTATGTTTATCCTGTGACTGCTGAAGAAATGTTTTATAGTTTATGTGATTGAAACACAATGCAGCTTACCGCTACCACAGCGATTATAAAAGAATCACCTTGTTTTAGACACATGTCAGGTGTTTGCTCTTCTTTATTTAAATTTGGCTTCCTTATTTTTGTCTTCGCCGTCGTTTTACTATTTCACTTAATTAATTAAGTAAATTAGTACATCATACATTGCCTTGAGTACCTTGAGCAAGTAGAAACAGAACGTTCTCAAACAATACTTCTAAACTGTTACTGTTACGATTTAGTCGAGATGTCGAAATCACTCGGTGCTATGAATATAAATAAATCATCAGTGAATATGGAGCGATCTTTCTTCGAGCACTCGTCGATCTGTCGAACACTGCTAACGATGCGTTACTAAAGCTCACAGTCCAACACAAAGCTGCGTGCACACTGGCGCGGATCGCGCAACGCAAAGTAAATTTATTGTACATACAGAAGGACCACAATGTTTATGTGGTGAAGATATAGGTAAGCTTACGCCACATGATCTGTGGTTACGCTTACAACTGAACTGCTGATTGCATGTTTTACCTACCCAGTTCCTGCATTCGAATTCGGGAATTTGTGCAGGATTACAGTAAATACACTTAGATTTAAAAATAAAGATCTAATTTATCATGGATAAATTATTGCGAATAAAGCCAAGGTTAAAATATCTGCAAAAACAGTATTTTAATTGCTTCCGCTTTTCTTTAAGAGTGCGTTTCATCAAATAGTTCCTATGCCGTAATGTTGGTTCCACTGTTGTAGGACGAACAATTTTGTACGTTACGGCGCCACCTAATAGGTCCGTTGTTAAAGTGCCAACATTACGGCATAGAAACTATAATGATGAAACGCACTCTATAAGTACTTCCCGATTTGGACGTTCCATTGTATCTATAACCATCCAGTAACCATAATAAGCTACACATAGTATAGGAAAAATAAACTAAGAACGAGTTATTTTCGATCAAGAGAATAAATGACATGGAATATAATTATAATGCATGTTTTGTTTATAATTAATTTGATTTATTTACACACCTACAGGTTAGGTTTTTATTGACATTTGTGACGATCGAAGACCATAATAGGTAATCACTGTGTATAAAGGACTGTTATTTCTTTGACAATGCATCTGACATTAGTGGCGGGACCAAAGGCACAATATAATCTTTTACATAAAATCCCTAATTAATCGATTCGAGTTTAACCAAAAATCGATTCACAAAAATAATATTTTTGAATTGATATTTTATTATACCCTTTTTAACTGTGTTTGATTAATAATAACATAACATAACATCACGCTTCTAATCCCTGAAGGGAGAGGTGTACCTATACACCCTCATTTCACTAGTTATGTTGTAAGTCCCGTGCAATAGGGGGCGAACCTATTGCCATAAACCGGGCAAAAATCCGGACTCCACTTGCTACTGAGATATTCCAGATTGACAAACCAAATAACACTTTGCCTGACTCTGGAATCGCAGCCAGGACCTCATGCTCAGGTCCTGGGTGCGATTCCCGGGTACAGCGCTACAGCGCTTGTGACCACTAGACCAACGAGGCAGTCAAATGATTTCGAATTTAGTGTTTTAGGTTCGAGAAACAATCGAGTATCATTTATCGATCTCAGATCGCCATTCACCATCCCTACTTGCACATCCGATCTTGGCGTCACGTTGTGTTTACATGATCGTTGTGTACTGTCGATTTTTGTGTTCTATTTCTAACGACCATTGCTATTCTTTACGAACAGATATCTTCAAAGCCTGATTACCATTGCAATATAAAAAGGATTCATCTGTTTTGCTATACGATTTGATTAAATGGATATTATCATGAGGTGCATAAACTGTGGCATATTTCGTAAGGCGGGTTCAAAGGCGTATTATTTCAATGCCAACCTTACCCCTGCAGGCGAGACTTGCCCGGTGGTTGAATAATCAGGTATGTACTTAAACTACATTGGAACAATACTATTTAACAACAAGACAGCAGGTATAAAGTCTGACACAGCGGTTCGATTGCGTGTGAGCCAGCAAAACTTAATAAAGCAGCGTTTATTTGGGAAAAGGGTGGCAATGCATCAGCAAAAACCCTGGTGTTGTGGATGTCTATGGGCGGCGGTGATTGCGTAATTCCCGTAAAAACGTTCAAATTCAAGTCGCAGTCTAATCTCAGCGACAATAAATGTCAAAAACTTGTCAAAAACTTGTCTTAAACTCGATAACCACAACGCTTAGCGCCATCTCATATCGAAAAGCAGAGTTATTTAGTGAATACTTATCTTTATTTTTCTCAGTTTCCTGATCTTTTAGACTCGTGAAACTTTTTTATCTGGAAACTGTAGAATACAACAATTGCAAAAATAAAACAATATTTGCTGCACATTGATTTCAACACTTTAGCAGGCGCCCATAGTCCCACTGGTCATGTCATTTCAATCATTGATCGAATGATTGAAGATCGTTGTTTTTGGGTTAGGGGTAGTTCTGCTACATTATGGAGTTCTACGATAGAAGAGAATATACTTATCTACTTTTCTTCATAAAAATGTGTCCTCCTGTAAAAGCGGCCATTTTTGCCACCTACAGTAAAGTTGGCACATTATTTGCCTGACTTTGTTGATTCCATCGTATGAAGTGGCTCTTCTAAAGCTCATACGTTGAGTAGTATTGTGAGGTACACAGTGATCGAGTGCACTCAATTCATCAATGAACACATAAAGAACAGCGCAGCGGTGAGGCGCAGCGCGGGGGCTTCCGCTGCGAGTGCTGCGACGCCCTTCAGTGTGCACTCAAGTTTATAAGAGATGGCGATGGAGAGCTAAAGATCTGCAACAAACACATTATAAAGTCAGAGAAATTAATTGTTAACCAAATTGCCTACCTACTTATATTGTCAATAATTATATTCAAATCACAACTGTCATGCCCTGACGGTTGTATGAAATGGCTATAACCCAGCGAATTGATGTAGTGTGTCAATTTGCTTAACAATTAATTTCCGTGCCTATCCAATTGCTTAACTAAAGTTTGCAAATTGAATTTCGCAAGATGTTTCTGAATGAAATTACTTAATACTGGTTTTGCACTGTTGCAATATTGTATCGCATTGTTATTAAATCGATGAGATGTGAATGTCATTCTAATATTCAATGGTCGACTTTTCGCAGACACGTGTCGAACGATTTGATTTATTGATTTAAAGAAATGATCGATTAGCCTTTGCATTACTTGATCAGTATCGATAATCGGAATCAAACATAACATTTCAAGAACTCTCGTAACTTTTGACTTGTACTACACTCCCCTCTTCGCTGCCCTATTGAAACTATTGAATATAAACAAACAAAAAGAACTGTATTCCGTCGTGTTAAAGCCTACTATTCAGGTATTTACACACGGTTTGTTTGTGAATGCAATTTATATTTTTACGTGGAAGTGCGTCGGTAGCGACGGTAACCAGAGCCTGCCCTTTTTGTTTCTATTTTAGTGAGGTTACAAGAAGCAGCGTGTTGGTCCTGTGTGTTGACTAACTGGGCGCATGTGTAATAAATGTATTCGTCGAAAACCAGTATGGGACCATTTCTTTCAATCCTCCTGCAGATAAACACTATGAACATAAATTAGTTTCCCAAAATTCACTATATACGCAATACAACTACAACTAATGCTCTAACAATCAATGTGCATGCGGTGGAACTGAGACTGTAATTGTAGGTTTTAGGAGACCGCTCTCCTCATCTTGCAACACACGCTTATTATAAACGCGCTGCGTCCACGATTTCCCACTTTAAGGCAAAAAAAAAGCAATGTGTACACTGCCTTACAAATTAGTGTAAGTGTTGACGTCCACTGACGTGATTGGCGCTGTTCCGCCGCGTCAACGTCGAGTGGACGAACGTGATAGATCGCTCGCTGCAACGCAACGCAATGCCTGCAAATGTACGGAATTTGAGCATTCGAGAGAGAGAGCCACTCGGATTGGGTGAAAATGATAACCGAGTCTAGTCACGCTAGCACGCGTGAATGATTTGAACATCCTAAGATGTTGAGAAATTGGTCTACACACACGAAAATAGATATTTTGGCTAAATTCTTCTTCAAATAAGTTGTGGTTGTATTTAATTTCATCATAACATATAACAGTCCAAACTGGAGAACTGTGAGTAAACCACAGAGTTAACCGACTCCGCCTGTCGAAAGCGAGTATATGTGTCTTGCGGTAAAGGCGCCTAGAAACCGAGTGCGGTACTGCGCGGCATACCGCTAAGATGCGGTAACTCTGACACCGATACCTGAACATTGTGAAATTGAATTGGTTTCCGCACGTTTTTTTATTAAAAAACACCACCATTCCATGCCGTCCTGGTATTTACGAGCAATTTAATGAAAAGTAGAAGAAACTATAATAATCTACAATAATTGGTGACATTGGGAGATCTTTTACAACTACATATTTCTTCAATTAATCTATTTCTTCTCAACATGCAGTTGAAGGGGTGACCAATTACATTACCACATCACTCAGCAATCGTGAATTTGAAAACATTTTGTTTTACGAATTAACTGTGCTAATATTTCTTGATACAAAACTGCTCGCGCCAGCAGCAGCTGGTCCTTTGAGTCGAATTCCGCGGTAAGCATAAACGCATTCCTACAGACCAAGGAGTTCCCAGAGAAATACAACAAGCTGACTCAACGGACCAAGCCAAAGCAAAATCCGGTACAATTAAGCATAAGTACCGTTTTCTTTGGCTTTGCTTTCTCAGTGCGACAGGATCAATAGAAGTATCTGCGATCTCTTGACATGAATCCGCGTCGATAGCCGTCCCTTCCCGGGTCGATGACACGCGGCAGATAGCTCATGCGCGGCTATCGCAGACGACCAGTCCTCAGGCATGTCGGGTCGGCTTGTACATACCAACTTAGTACTTACATGCATGTTTTACATTTTCAAATCGTTGCAAAGCGCGGTACAAAACAAGTGAACTAGCTGCTACGCCTGATATCATGCTACTACAGTCGAAGCTCTCTGGTTCTACGTAGTAGTTTTCCTTTAGAGCTCTTTATTATTGTATTTTTTTGGTTCTGAATTGTAAGACATCGTTCCTTTCGCAAGTGAGGACTATCCATCAGATAGATACCAAAATTAGAATCCTTTGTGCATAATGCCATAATGCCGTTATGTCCATACCTGAACTCCGCAGTACCAGGCAAACATAATCTCTGAAGACTATCGACCTCATCAGGGACTGCTATATGGTTACCGAGTTTTTATGGGTCCCCGCACAATGGAGCGGTAACACTATACCGTCGCCGTCGGCTCGCAACCGCGATGCACTACGAATGCACCATCGATAATGCACTTTTTACTCGATCCAGGATTTGTTTTGACTACAAAGTGGGTCACTTTGTAGTCAAAACAAATCCTGGATCGAGTAATTTGTAATTTTTTTGCAGAAAAAACTGAAATTGACAAATATTAATGTAAAATATAGGCTAACGCAATTTCCTACCTTCTTAAAACGCAAGAGACGAAAGACTATGAGACAATCGGCTTATCAAGTGAATGTTAAATACTTGTACCTAAAGAGAGACACTATCGCCCTGAAATCTTAGATGTGCAAGAATGTATGCAATGCGGACAATGTGCGAGTTGCATTAGTAACTCGGCTCCACAGAGTACATTATACTCGGCTCTGAGCGGGCGGGAGTGAATATGATTATCCAATTAAGGAACGCACGGGAGTCAACGCACCGCCGCTCGAGGACCAACCACTCACTGAGAGATGTCTCCAGTATTCCTGTTGCCCTAGTCACTTATGGACATTTCTTTTTCGCCTCTTTCAATCAGATTGACTCTTCCGTTTCAAAGTTGAATTGGTCGTTAAGTATCTGAGCTGTTTGTAATAATGTGTAATTTATTTCGACCTCTTCAATTTCTCGGATCAACACAATACCTTTAATAACGACTTCTCTGAAATTGCTTCATGCAGTAATAAGATATCAACAAATTGCCGTAACTTTGTCATTGGTTGCTCATCCTTACCCATGTTCAAGAGAACGTGTGGACATTTTTCACACAAACGACCGTGTAAACGGGCTCAAGAGCGTCGTAATGAAAAAGCTGCCGGGAGTGCTCAGACCTTCGAGTCTGCGTGTAATTTGCGTAAATGGACGATTTTCTTGAACGACGCGACCGGCCCGCTCAACTTGACCTATACGGTGTAGGGCTGACAGCTGTGTAGTTGGAGATATATTGTGCAGAGACGCAATTAGAATGATAGTCTAAGGGCTTAGCATAGCTGAAAGTGAAAAAGACAGACTGACACATTAATACAGATTAACATTTGGAGAAGTAACATAAAGATCATGAGCATTCTATTGCTCTTCTTCCATGAACATCAGAATCTCATGTTAATTGTTAGTTATTGATGACAACCTTATTTTAATATTGGGCACCTTGCAAAGAATGTGACTGATTTGTAAAATTACATTCTTCAGATCGGGCAGCCCTGCAAGCCCTGCGTCGTATCGTAGGCCCGGTGCGCGTGGGCAACACAACATAGGTCCAACCACTTTATGTTGATTGATGCTAGGCTCACTGCTGTGACTGCGTAGCAAGGCTCGCGTTCATTTCGTCATCGACTGACAACGTCGTACCAGCAGACCTACACTAAAATGTTTTTGCTTCAAACTAAAGGGCAAAGTCGTAAAAACAAACAGGCTTTTTATGATGTTTTCGTCTGTATTGATGACACAAAGCACGAAACAGTTTCTTTTCATAATGCATTCAATTTTCAACTTTTATTAGGTCCATATATATTCGTGTGTGGAAAACGGCATACAAAGTGGTCTGAATCGAAACTTCCCCTGCATTTTTACATGTTATAAGGTGTGCTTCGACCAAACTTTTCCTTATAAAATCACGTTTTTCTAAAGAAAACCGCAAGTCACCTGCACCCGGTCTCACGTGCTATCTTCCATCAAAAGAGGAAACAAAGAAAATTGAACTCTAAGTTTTTGGAAAAGGGTACTATTTGAAATAGAAATAAAGTAATGGCATGCAAAAATATTGTCCCAATTCGGAATCGATTTTCCCGTGGTTTCCGTGTCGCATCGCCGTTGGGACGGCCCGAACGGGCGCGGTGCCGGCTCGTCCCAATTGCTCCCATTCACATAAATTAACTGCCATGGGAAAACGTCATTTGAATAAGTTTAAACTATTATTGAGAATGTTATTTTATTCTTGCGTGTTAGTGCTAGAAAATTGTTCCATTCAGTTTAACTGGAATCTGAACATAAACGCTCATCTATTTATTTCACATTCCTCAAGGATAATGTTGCTTTTAATGTACTCTCATTTTCGGGTTCTTTACCTCGGCTCAATGCTGTTACATTTTGTTCATATTTTGGACAATAGCTCACGGTGAACGAGTATATGTCCAATCTGCGCTCCCAGGACGTGAACACGCGTATACAAGGACCACCGCGCACAATGGAAGCCGCGGCACGACACCCACATAAACCCAGGTGCACACAAGCGACACGAACTTCTTACTCAGTGAACTACACAAATATGTAGTTCTATAAAAATAGTACATGTTTGTGTGTTACATTTCTGTTCTTTTTCCCGCTCGTGTAGACAGCTTACGGGCTTCCCATCATAACTAACGCATGCTCCTGCATGTGACACTCATTGTACTTTAAACGCAGTTTAATATCCGCCATGCGAATAGGAACGGAAGGAATAATTTATAGTTATTGCGAAATGTTATGTTGTATGAGGTATGATCATTGGAATCTATGTCACAGCTTGTATGCCCTTTCGCTTTAGGCTTTATGAATTCCGGTGACATGTTCCAAACGGTTTAGGCAATCTTTGGTGGTGGATTTCTGTTTTAGAAGTCGCTCAAATAGTGACCAAGAAGTTATTAAATGCTTAATCGCCTTCCACTATTAAGTAGTGGCGGAATCATGGCCCAAACTGAAACAATACCGACTATCGTTGTGTCGGGAGTCGCGTCACGTACCTTGGTACTCGCATCACGACCGGCACATATATGGGAAACATGGACACCGTGTGATCTACCCGCGACTCCAGCCTTTTGTCTTTTTGCCGACGATCGACCAAACTTCGGCGCCATCGCTACGATCGTGAGCACTCAAGTCTTGAAACTAGAATTCCCATGAAGAAGAAGGTTTACTTTTAAACGTGGTTGTGATAGTGTGTGATTCAGCGTAACAACGAAGATAAACATTCAACAGTGTCATTGTCTCAGTCCTTTGTTAATAAACCGATGATACCAAGCAATTTTGCATACATCGAAACTGACTGGAATCACTCTTCATTCCCACACTCTGGCTATTATTTTCTTTTTACGAAACCAAGTTATTTGCTACTTTTTTTATATGTTACTAAATTGATATGCCCGACAATCCATGTGAACGTTGGCGTTGTAACTACTTTTTTAAGATATTGTACACACATACGCAATAAAGATTTGAATTTGAAGTTTATCATCTCGTATGTAGCTAATCTAACAGATTATAAAGGTTCGAATTACCGGATGAGATGTGTGCGCATCCAATCAAAACAAAATCATTGTTATTACTTTACCGAATTCACCTAAATCTGTCGGTAAATTACCAGCTGTCAGTGTTCATATCTCTTTGTCAGCGATCACTTTGTGTCATAATTACTGTCTGTCAGAGTGCCGGCGACCTTCGCCTCATCATTAGTTAGTTTTTACCGAACACAGCCCTTGTCTTGTCAGACATGCAAATTAGTCTCGTGCAGAAAATTGGTTGCCAAACGTTCTCTTTAAACTTCTTTTATTATCTAGTTCATATTTGTTGAAAAGGCCATTTATGCGGCGGAATGACGCTCATCAAAATTCTCGTTATGAATAATATCCGTCGCTACAACTTAATGTGTTCATGTTTACTTGTCATCACTCGCTTATACATTTCAAGTTGTTTTCTGTTCAGTTGAAAGTAGATGCATTAGTTGAGTCTTATCTGAAATTAAATCGATGTTCACTGTTGTATTGTCCTTGTTGCAGGGAAGCCTTGACAATGGCATATTACCGGTGCGGACCGACTGCCATCGGGAGCCGCACGTCGTGGGGTCCGGTAACCTCGCCGACCTCTGTGGAGCCCAAGAGCTTCGACAGGCCGTTGAGTGGCAACTTTGATAGAATTTTTAATGCTTTTGAGAGGACCAATGCCTTCGAGTACATCCGGAGCTCCTTCGAAGGGGGGAAAGAAGAAGAAGAACGCCATATCGGTCATGGAGATATAGTAGTAAATAGGAAGATGAGCAGCAGCTTTGAGCGCGCGGACTGTGCGCTGGCGGCGCAGACGCCTTGCTCCGAAGATGAGGACTTCTACAGGGAGAAGATACTGTACTCGCAGGCGAGGCAGCTGTTCCCCCTTCAGGAGGACCTGGCCGACTGGATCAATAAAACTATAGGTGAGTAAACAACATTTTTATTGTGGAAATGACGCGAATGATAACAATGAAACCATCACCATTCAGATATCTTGACAGTAGTTGTCATTATTAGAATATGAAACGGGTAAACAACTAGAAAAATGGACGAAAGAAAGCAGTGTACATAAAAACCCGCGGCCTGTTGGTCTGCAGTGAACAATAACGTTGTATGAGTTATATAATTCGGAGCGAGTGCCGTGAAATATTGCAATTTTACGAGTTTCTCCGACTTGCAAATGCCATGTGAGTTGCCAAAAGAAATGTTACAAATCAAAATTGGTCAAAGATAAAACTTTTTCGATGTTAGAAATGTTTGAATGGTGCACTGAATTACGACTTTAGATCCAGCATCATAATTATGCTTTCACTGGATATTCCTTAGCTCAGCGGATGTTATAAGTTCTGAATCAAGGGTTCGTTGTAGTTACATATTATTATTATATTCTTGATTTAGAAGCACGCCGTAAACTAAACTATACGATTGCCATTTGTTATTCTAATCAAAGATCAACAGAAGTGACTTTAGATGTTTTTAAAATAATGTTTTGCAAATTAATAAAAGCTAATATCAATAAATTCAAATCAACTGCGATTAAATTCACTCCAAATTCTTGAAATATATGTATTTATAGTATTACACAGGGCCATGGAATCGTAATAATAAAACACAATTTGTACGACAAGTGATTGTATCATCGCTGCCATATATGTTTGCACGGGTTTTTGTGTAAGTAGTTGTCGACGAGGAGCCGGCCTGCGCGCCGCCGCGTGGGCAGCCACCGGACAACGTTATAAGATGTGCTGATAATTAGCAGCTTAACTTTACTACTTGCATGACAAGTTCACGCTTCGATGTAGGTGGATATGGAATCAACATAAATAAAAATGTTGTATAAGAAGCAATATCAATTATTTTTTTACTACCGTAGTTTATTAAAAGCTTATGTATAGGCGTTTACTAATAAAATATTTGTGAGTATTTTTCCTTACCGTTTTGGTTATGTTAGAATATATTTTATTTTAACACACTGGGTCTAGTTGAAAAAGTAATAAAATATTATTTATTTAAATGTGTTTACAATAACTGCATGGATGGAACATAAATCAATTTCTGTACTTTTCACTTTACAGTGTTGAAATCCGTAGTTGAAATTCTTATTAGGCATCTAAGTTCATTTGTTTTCTTCAGTTTTAAAATAAAGCAAAATGTACAAAATATAGCATATATACGTCATCATCTGCCTAGGCTTTCCCCACTATGTTGGGGTCGGCTTCCAGTCTAACCGGATGCAGTTGCATAAGCATAATCAGCCTATTTACGGTGAGTGGGCCGTAATCCACCACGCGGGCCCACTGCGGGTTGGTAGATGTCACATGACTTCGAATTGTTGGTTCTAGGACATGCCGGTTTCTTCACTTCTTCTTTGATATAGTTTACACAAAGTAAACTTGGAACACCTGTCTGCACTAAACTTGGAACTCGTGGCCGTTACCACTAGGCCACCAATGTTCTGAAAGGATGCTGCTAAATACCAGTATTTTACATGGAGCGACTGCCTATCTGATCTCAATAAACCAGTAACTGGGTAATACGATACCCCTTAGTAAGACTGGTTGACAGACTTTATTAAGTGAATTGTTTTTGATTTTATGGATAATATTTCCTCTTCTACACACGGTGTCTGTATCTCGTTTATTTATTTTCCTATCGCAGGTATGCTTGAAGAGATTTCTTTAGAAATATGCATCACCTTTGTACGTATTTTATGTTGTTTTC
This sequence comes from Lithophane semibrunnea, assembly GCA_947363905.1. Classification (NCBI taxonomy): domain Eukaryota; kingdom Metazoa; phylum Arthropoda; class Insecta; order Lepidoptera; family Noctuidae; genus Lithophane; species Lithophane semibrunnea. The sequence goes on along the minus strand of OX376199.1, from coordinate 17,547,797 downwards.
TTTTTGTCTGTTTATATTATTTAAAATAAATAAATAAAACCATGATTGCACAGAATTCTGCTTATTGATTGATTTATTTTGGCATAGTAAATGTTTCGGTCGGTCCTACTAGGGCCGCACATATAATTTGGAGGTCTTTCAAGCAAGCCTCAAGGAGTGGTATTGCGCGATGGGTGGACACTTCACGCCGCCTACATGACAGGCGAGTCACGAGCAGACACACACGTGCGAAAACAAACGCGCAGATTTACGACGACACTCACTCCTAGGTGGCGCAATCGTGTTTAACTAGCAATTCATATCAGATAGAACCTTTGTTCGGTCTTGAAATGAACAATACAAATTAGATTCAAGGGAATTCAAGCTTCTTTTAAAATTATTCTGAGTTTGGTGCACTGCTTCATTTGCTTTCCGACTTACCTCCTCTAGTTCTCGTAGTCCTAGTTATTCAATGTCTGCATTTTCATATTTGCTAACCACTGAAATCCTGTGCATTGTATAGTAAGGCCGCTAGCATTTAAGTATTTGTGTGTAATGTATTAATTAGTACCTGCAGTCTTTCCTTGATTGTTATCATCATGACGGCTATAAAACATCGTGTCCCTTATGGATGAAGGGTATTCTTATCTTGTCATAAAAAATCATTTGCAAGACGATTTGTATTGATCGCTATTAAACGTGGTTCGTTAAACGGACGCCACTACTTCCTATCTGCATTGTGTTAATCTCCGTGTTTTTTACGATACTTTGTAAATGGCGCGTCGGGTGGTCCCCTCAACTGGGAACTACTTACGACATTCTGAAAACTTCCATTATGTTACAGCAATATCATCTATTTGGGAAAACTCTTACCCTGACGCACTAACGATATAATTTACGATAATGTTCTTAATAGTGGCATTATAGCAGATTATTGTCTTAAACCAACATGACTCGCACGAGACAGCCATTACGTTCATACACGTCTTCTCAATTACTTGTCTGTCAGAAGATCATCACTATTACATCCCCTATCAAACCAATATGAACTTTATACCCCAGAGATAGTTTCCACATTAGCATGAAAGCAAAAAATGAATTGATTCGCAAATTGTTTGTTTTATGCTTCATTGAACTCATGAATTGTCCGTGCAAGCGATGGCGGATGAATTTATACAAAAAGCGTCACGAATGTAGGGCATAAATGAACGATACCGTAACATAAGTAAGGCAAGTGATTAGTAAATAGTAATTAGTGCAACGCATGATCGGCTGTCTCGGGTGGGTGACGCCGCGGGTCGATGTAATAGCTGGCGACACATAACTGTGTTGTAATTGTAACATAATTATGAATGCTTCAACATTTACACCATCAGCTAATAAATGTGGTTGTCTGTTGTTTGTTGTTGTAATTAATTCGTTTTCATTGCCGAACTCAGGGTTGAACCCTGTGGCATACCCACCCAGTATAACACAACCTATCTAAGATATATTATTAATCTGTTCTGATTGGTTTTGGGCATATCTTTGATTGCCAGGATAAGACAAGATCGAAGGCTCGCCAGTGTCTTACCTATAATAGAGTTGTAACATAACATAAATGGATCGTGATATTTGTGATCAACACAATCCAAAGCTTCTGTCAATTCTGTGTCTCAAAAAATGTCGTTGCATTTTTTGTTAATTAACGACGATACGAATTACCTATGTGTTTAGTAGAAAACCCATGGGATAAGATGGCAGGCAATCGTTAGTAATCATATTTCAATGAAAGTTCACTTAATATAAAGTAATGGGTAGTTTAGTAATTGCTATCGTTATTAAAACTACCTAATTGAATTTCTAGGAAACAAGTTTAATTAAATTACGCAGGCAGCAATTTACCTAATTACAGTAAAAGTGTACAGAGTACCAGGCGTGCATAAAATGCTAATGGTATATTAGGCTGTTTAGGGTGTCTACTCATATCTACAGTATGAACTGCCGCTGCCTAGACGCCTTGTTATGAATATTTAAATACTATGTTGAGTTTGGTGTAAGTCAACGAATTAAGCGTTTTGTTATCTTATCTTTGAGCTGTTATGTATTGTAGTTAATGAGGAATTTGCTTGCCCTACCCGTAAACTGTCCATTTTTCTTGTTAGCGTCGTTGATCATTTGAAATCGTTTGAAAATGCATTATTTCTACATTGATTTTCAGGTGGATAGATTTCTTCTTATAATGTTATCAGGTTCTCAGTTAAACTTTTCTCGTTACGTTGTTGTTATATCCACCACCATCCAGACCATCGGGGTTTCAGTATTTAACTTACAGACGTTCTTGAACTTCAATGCCACGCGTAATCCCTTGCTTTAAATTGTTATGGCATGCCAAGTAACACCTTATAAATTATGGAGTTATTATTGCAATATCGAAGTTCCGTTGGCGGCCCGTTAATCGGCGCGGGCGCAGTGTACACCGGCCCGATTGGTCAGGCATTGACATCCTTATGATACCGTTATTGGTATGCGAAAATAAATAATTAAGGTTAAATGCATTACAAATTCGATTTAATAAGTCGTCTTGATGAGTAATCACCAAATCGAGACGACAGCCGATTTTTCCGATAGGACACACCATTTTCGAAATATAAGCAAAAGAAAAGAAAAAAAGCTACAGTACCGTTTTGCAACTGAATTCGAGGTGTTGGTTTGAATTTTAGTTCATGACATCTAATTTTATTCCACACATTTTTAATCGTGATTAAGAATAGTCAGAGTTAGTTAGAGGATTTTAGGTAGAGAACAAAAAATTTGGTTAAAACGTCAAATTCAGAATAGCATTTTCACTAAATTATAACTCAGTGCCATCTAAGTGCTGTCAAACTAAATTATAGTTAAGTTGTGTCACTTTAATCTATTTTCAGAATGGGAAATCGTCGTTTGACAGGAATAAACTTTTCAGTGATTTTTAGTTTAGTTTAGAGAATTTGATCACTAGTAGGTAGTGATCAAATTCTAACTATATTTTTCATTAGACTATAAAGTCGCGATATGAATCTTATTGATTTATGAATTTATTTCATATAACATATTGTTCTGTAATGTGGGAAAAAAAATTGCGAATTGATCGTGTCGGAAAAAAGATTGTGTCCAATGTCCAATTTATGTTTGCTCATGCTTTGACAAAATGCAAATCTGTCTGTAATAAAGGAGCACTCAATGCGGCATCAAAATGACATGCTGCGACTAAGCTAACGAGTGGGACGCAGCTTTTCATTTAAATTCTAATTGCCCATACATATTCAGTTTTCTGCATACATTTTTGCTTGTTTTCGAGTGGGTCTGGTTGCAAGCAAAATGAATAGGAAATTGATAGAAGGCCAGGCCTGCCGTTTGGGCAGTTTTCCCACTGACAGCGAATTTTTCGATGTCTAGTAAGCTCTTCGAACGGTAGGAGTGCACTGGCAGAAATCGTCACGCGAAAAAGCGTTCATACTCTGTTGTTCTAATTCAAAGAGAAAGAAAGAGAGAGACTAATTTCACACTATCTCTCTCTATTTTTCTTTCTATTGGAATTAGAAGAAGAAATTGTGAATGTCAAAATGTAAATCCAAGATCGGCTGCGATTTTTTTTTTAGTTTTTTGTAGTTTTCATAGTTTTCGAGGGTGCAAAAGCTAATAGTGAGGTCAAAATGTAAATCCAAGAAGGCGGCTGCGAAAATTTTGTTTTAAATCACACGTGAGAAGCAACTTCGTACGGACGTCTGACGGGCTTAGGGTCCCCCGACCGCACACGTTTTTCCTACATATACTTGTAGGTACAGTCACGGACTTTAATTGATGAGCCACCTGGTACTGTTCGCATTTTAGCCGTGTAATGCAAATCGGGTTTATTCGGTTTCCGACACGCAAAGTCATATGTCTTCGTATTAGAAGAAGAAAATTATATTTCATATCTTTACCGGTTGGCTAACCTGAGAGCAGAACTACAAACTTGACAGCAGTGACTACTCAAAGTCAACCAATTGCAGGTCTAGCAACAGTTAGGTTACTGTTGCTAGACCTGCAATTGGTTGACTGGCAATGATAAACAATTGTTGCTAGGTTACTGCTGCATAGTAACGTTAGCGTACGGAGAAATTCTCTGACATCGATATTTCAACTGTCACTGTCTTCAGTTAAGTTTTCAGAATTATTGAGTTAATGAGCTATGATTCAAAGGAGGTCAGTATCAAATAGATTGGATAAACTTAATGCAACATTGTATTTATTTTTATCATTAAGAACTTATTAGTCAACCTCTATGGATAAGACTATTTCCGATTAAAAGTAATTTATTTGTCATCTTGATATTTCAACTGTCACTGTCTTCAGTTATGTTTTCATAATTATCGAGTTAATGAGCTATGATTCAAAGGAGGTCGGTATCAAATAGATTGGATAAACTTAACGCAACATTGTATTTATTTTTATCATTGAGAACTTATTAGTCAACCTCTATGGATATTTCCGATTAAAAGTAATTTATTTGTCATCTTGATATTTCAACTGTCACAGTCTTCAGTGTTTTCATAATTATCGAGTTAATGAGCTATGATTCAAAGGAGGTCGGTATCAAATAGATTGGATAAACTTAATGCAACATTGTATTTATTTTTATCATTGAGAACTTATTAGTCAACCTCTATGGATATTTCCGATTAAAAGTAATTTATTTGTCATCTTGTTTACGAGCGTGCGATTTGAGTTCGTGTTTAATCGTGTAATCTCGTGAATGTATGAAACTGCAAAATTGAAAAGTTTGAAAGTGGCTCATCAATTAAAGTCCGTGACTGTACATAATATAAATATTATGTGCGAAACAGCAAATTGACATTAGTATATCACAACCGTTGTTGTCCTATAGTAATTTTGCTTCGTTTATGTATGAACGTAAACGAAGCGAAAAGGAGTATGTACGCGTGGGAAGAAGGTGTGAGTTAGTGAATAGTGTTAAAGTGGATGAATGTCGTAATTAACAATTGCTGCTCATCACCTCGGTGTGTCCTCTCATATCTGACCAAAATGGCATTTAATTCTGTAGCTACAACATACAAGTAGGTACGTGCGTCCTTGCTGCGTCTGTGGCGAGTGCGGCGACGTTATTATTTATCACAAATTTATTTATTTTGCAAGACGCTGTCAGCTTACATTACTATCACGCTAATTACGGACGAAAAACCTCCTATGCGTTCATGAGGACCGGTCACATGAGTGGTGCCGATGCCGCCGCCCTCGCCGAATTGAAATTAAACTTAACCGCAGTTAATTGTGCCAATAAAAATCAAACCGACCGTTTACACAAATATCTGACATTCCTGAATAAAAACAACTTTTACATTCGTATTAAGCAAAAAATGGTTGGACAACTATACTAATTTTGATGAATTGTAATTGGTTGGACAACACTAGTTTTGTTGCATTGTAAATGCCTAAATGGGCAAACAATTTCACTTAACTGATTATATTTTTACGGTAATTTCGAGCCATAGTTTGTTTTTGCAGATTTGAGATTTAAATGTCATGTGATGACGTAGGGTTATCACATGCCTGTGTCCTCATTGTAGGTATTTATGTTCTTTGTCCTTCTCCATCACTTGAATGAAATAGGCATATTTCATACCGCTTTGCTGATACCAACTTTTCGTCATTTTGCACATAGGATAAGTTTTTCTTTTTCGAAGCGACTGCTGTTTATCATCTGCAAACGTTAAACAATAACCCAGATCTTACATCTGGACTTCTTCCTGCATGACTGTTTCGACATACTCGATTGGTCTGCTTGTCCATGCTCTTGATCGAACAGCGAAATAAGTGGTAACCTTACCTATATGATGCATAATTAAATAAGATAATAGCCAATCATCTGTGCTGAGAGTATGCATCACTGGACCACCTCGTTCTCTCGGTGGTCGCGCCCCACACTGGATTGATGCCGATTATAATTGAATCGATTTTCAATTAAATCATTTCAATAGCGTTTCGAGGACGTGATGTGAGCGTAATCTTGATCTACGCTACAGTACAAGGAGGTCTATTGTTTTCGTATGGACGATGAATATTGCTCGAAGATATAGCGTAACCAAGGAACATCTCACCTACGGCGAGAGCGTAACGTTACTGATTACTATTGATAACAGATCTAGGTACTACAGCTGCAATCTGCTGATTTATTAAAACACGTCTTCAATTTCATGTCTTGCAATCCGCCTTATTTTCTGGATACAATTTAGCCTTTTAATTTCCCTTAGCATATGTAACAATTTATCAAAACTGTTTCATCAAGAGACAAAGGTAGTGTACAAAACTATTAAAATCAGCATGGAAGTGCAGACTCCACTCCATGCAAATGTTTGCATATCTTTCAACTAAAAATAGTCGCGAACTATCTCAGCGCTATGAAATCCTAGTAATATCCCATGCAAATCTGTGCTCCTAGTGCCTGGGTGGTCTCACACAATCGCACCGATATTATTTATCTTTTGCTCACATGTATCGGCCATCCAAAAGCCGGTTCCTTGCGTCGGCTTGCATTCTTCCACCGACAGATTGCAGGCCGCACATAGTAATTACTTCATTGCCAACTATCTGCTGCTGCAATGCAATTTCTACTTGTATTTTATAGGTATATGAAAAATACCTGAAATAATTGAATTAAGTACCTACTAATGTTACACCGTGTAGGTGTCACAATATTATAAGCCATGTCATGTTAGTTATTTTCAGGAAACTTTTGTTTTGTTGTTCTTTCATTTTTTTTTATTGACAGGAAAATCATCCGATCCAAAGGTGTTATATTTAATTAGACACGGTGATTTCTTTTCCCTCATAAATTAATTAGTTTGAAGAAGCAAGCGTGCAGCTAACGAAGTGATAAATCATGTTGTTACCAGTTTAGACTTAGATATAATAATATTGCGTATATCAATAATTCATGAACATTGCCGTGATACCATTAGCAAACTTATTTGGCGAAACAGGGCGAAACTTATTTGTCATTCAATTTGAAGAATTATGTTACTATAGGTTAGATCGATATTTCCCAATATGGCAAGCTTGCAGCGGATATTGTTCAGTCACCAGGCAAGTTTATATTCCAGCAATACCCACTATTTATCCACCTCCATTCCATAAGAATAAGTCGGTAATATCGGTCCCGATAATAAAATAAATCTGCAACCAGTGCCACAGGGCCAAAGGTCGACGATTAATAAGCCCCCGTGGTACCTGGGTAGCAGCGAACCGCGGCGGTCGGCAAGATCTGCAGCGATAGGGTCATGAGAATGCGATCGGTTTCGTTCGATCCCTGCCTTATGTCCGTCGTGAAAATTCACCGCTGCACCGTCTAGGTTAGGCGGTTTGCAATTATTGTTGGAATTACACACTCAATATTGTATTTGCAAATATGGTGTGGCAAAAATACCTAAAACCAAGTTAACCTGAATCAGACAACCTGTCTTTCCAACTAGTTGTATTTTCTACTCTCACACTGCTATTTCTTGGATTGCGCACATTATTCAATGTTTTATTACTCATCGCTTCATAATTCCGAATTATTTGCTGTTTCACGTATTTCTAGATCTAAATCACATTGTTTACGTGCGCAATGGCGGGCAGGCACGCACGTGGCACGCTCCGCGGCACGCAGACATGCAAGAGGATGAAAATACCAGATCAGTAAAAAGTCATACATACATAAACTCACGCCGTCAATAGCCGTCATCCATCAGTAACAGGTCGGCCGCAGCCGTTAGTGCATTTGTTTTTGTTAGCTGTTTTGTTTATGATTCTGCAAAGGGGATCCCTAATTCCTGAGTACTTATTGTGAATTTATTAATCGTTTTGAAAATTCAAACGGTGAAGAAAAACATCGTGAGGAAACCGACATGTCCAATATAATATTACCACTGGGCCCGCGTGGTACATTACCTACAGCCCACTTCCTCTCAAAGAGCTCACAGAGAGGAGGCCTGCTGTGTCCCAGCAGTGGGAACATTGCAGGCTGATTATGCTTTGGAAGGATAAAAGAAAAGCTGCAAATAAAAACTAGAAAACTGTGTAGGTAGTCAGGAAACATGAATCTAAGGAGCTATGCTGTGACCATTCTATTATTATGTGAGTGCCTATTAAATTACTATTCATCGTTTTGATTCGATACCGTGAAGGCGTTGCATAGCTAGTTTTTCTTTGTCGTTAAATCTAGGTTCATTGGCTGCGCCCGCGCTCCTGCACCCTGCAGTCATGCAACTCACTCACAAAGTCGTAAACTTGCTACACTAGAGTCCCAACACTTAGTTGAGAAGTCTCACGAATTTCACAATGATGCACAATGCATTTAACATGAGCTACATGAATAAGAATATCTATCAAGCACTTTATTTTGTTGATGCCTCTTGATGAATATTGACAGACAAGCAAATGCTGCAGGTAGCTAATTAAGAATATTTTACTTGTAGTAAGTTGCGTTCGTCCAGCTTAAATGTATTGACAAGCGGCTATAAGACGATCAAATTTTTTATGTAGGAATGAATTCGAAACATTGCTGCCATTTCGTGAAATCGTGAAGTATGAAGGTTCAGCATATACTGGTCTCCCGTAGGTCAGGCTCGGTCGGCGACACGACGACTATGTTTTACGATATCTTCGATAGCAGCAAGATTTAAGTGTGTCAATCGTTTACACTGTAGAGATAAGTTTTATTAAACGAGTTGTGCAAGAATTAAGTTGTAACTTTACTAAATGCCGAGATTGCACTTATCTTTTATAACAAACTTAGCCCACTGGAAATTATTGCTCGCTCCACTTAGCAATCGCTATCGCTGTACACCACTAAGATTTAACTAAAAAGGCTTTATGTGATCTAATACCCTTTACCTACTACATTATCCGGAAACGATGGACGCAGAGGTCCAATTAGTGACTGCTTGCCGTACATTACATTACATTGCCTAAAAAGGAAACCCAAAAGATAAGATATTCCTTGGCATCCTGCTAAGTCAAAAACTGCAGAACAGAGCCTCGCACCCAAGATTCGTTGAGGAGTAACAATTTCCATCATGATTGTAGCGGAGGAAGTGTGTCTAATGTCTGGCTGTTTGTTGTTCCAGGTATAACGTATCTGTCCGGTGAGAACTTCCTGGATGTGCTGGACAACGGCGCGGAGCTGTGTCAGCTGGCCGCCGTCATACACGAGCGGGCGCGGGAGGCGCTGGACCAGGGACTCATAGTTGGCGTGAGTACGCATTGTTATAATATAAGCAATATATTAACTGAGTTTTTGTCCTGTGACGCTTTGGCTCAGTTTCGACCGAATTGAAATAGCAATGTTATGACTCGTTCCACCTGGGCATCGATTTGGATATCTAGTAGATACTTTAGACTGCTACCTACTACATCAATTTTTCTCGAAACGGCCAGTGGCCACTACAGTTTGGCCTACTATAGATTTCTTGTTCATTTTCTGATATTTTGGTTTTGATTCAAAATTCCCTTAAGAAATAATAACGAAGGTTTCATCTTCCTAGCCGGTGCCTCAGATCCGCGGGCGCTGCTGGCAGCGCGCGGCGCGGCGCAGCTTTTTCTCTCGGGACAACACAGAGAACTTCATCACCTTCTGCAGAGAGCTCGGCGTGCACGAGAACTTACTCTTCGAAAGCGATGATCTTGGTGAGATATTGACTTGTTGTGTACAAAAATCAAGGTAACATCTTTGATTTTTTTAATCCTTTTCTTGTCGTCACGTAACTTGGATGCTGGAGGTGGCTCGTCTCACAACCGACTCCAAGAAAGATATAGATTCCTCTTAAGTTACATATGTATACCTGATATCACAGTGCTGCACAACCAGCCGCGGCAGGTCATCCTGTGCCTGCTGGAGGTGGCTCGCCTCGCCACCAAGTTCAACGTCGAGCCTCCGGGGTTGGTGCAGCTGGAGAAGGAGATCGCGCTGGAAGAACGGGATTCAGGACTTGACTCCGCTATGTCAGCGACCGCGTGGCAGTTCAGAGACTCTTCGCCGCCACCACGGGATGAAAAGTAAGTTCTTTTCGTTTAATTCTTTTAAATTCACCAAGACAATTGATCCTAACTACAATAGTGAAATAACTGCGTCATTGAATGTTTTCTCTAGTCTGTCAATGTTTGATTCGGCTATAATGGGCACCTTTGTTTATTCAGCAGATCTACTATTGAAGTACCGCCTAAGACACCAGACCCCAACGACTGTAAGTAATTACTACATTATACCACTCGTTTTTATACTTACGTTTCTTGAAAGAATCTAAAGAGTGCAACAATGCATTTTATTGAAGAATTGTCGCTCTTAGACATAAAATAAAAAGAAGTGATTACCCTTTGCAGCGCAATTAGCGGTGGACAATGCAGACGCCGAGAGCACCAAGTCGGAGGGAACAGTGGCCAGCACTGACTCCGATGTGCCGCTCAAACCTACCAATGAACTTGATAAGAGGGTACTTACGTATTCATGCTTCTTAAATAATGTTATGAATTTACGATTAAAGATCAGTAAACGCAAAGAACAAAGTTTGATTTAGAAAGTTAGACGGCACTTACTCGGATTGTCAGTTTCTGACTAGCTTTCCTGTGAAGGTCCTACCTTTCTAAATCAGCAAATGAGTGCTCCAGTCTTCGTCTTCTGGATGGATATTCCCAAAAAGCGAGGCTAGATAGAAGTTTCTCTTGCCCGAGAGGAGTTTTTAACGATATTACTTTTTCTGTTCAGGTGCAGTTGGTAACCCGGCTGATGGAGCGCGGCTGCAGCTGCAGTTCCGGCAAGTGCTCCAAGCTGCTAAAGGTCAAGAAGGTCGGCGAGGGCCGCTACAACATTGCCGGCAGGAATGTCTTCATCAGGGTAAGTTGACTGAACTGTTTATCACAAGTTATAACATAGGAAGTTCAGGTTCTCGGGAAAATTAAGAAGAGAAAGATAACCTAATAACCTGATAGTAAATAAAATACAGTAAAGACTTTAAACTTCTGTATGCTACTAATAAAATACAATACTTAAGTACTACATTACCTATATAATGTAATCAATTTGACATTGCGACTTACCGATGTCTCGATGTTCTGTTCCAGTTGCTGAAGGGTCGCCACATGATGGTGCGCGTGGGCGGCGGCTGGGACACGCTGGAGCACTTCCTGTCGCGCCACGAGCCCTGCCAGGTGCGCCTGGTGACGCAGGGCCGGCGCGACGTGCTGCCCGTGCCGCTCGACTCGCCGCCCGCCACACCCGCGCACGCCCCGCTCTCACCCGCCAGCAGTCGCGCCTCACTCACCAAGGAGCCCTCAGTGGCCGGCACCGTTTCACCTGTCGATAGTAAAGCTTCCTCCATCAGCGGCAAGACCTCCCCAGTCGAGCTCCGTAGTGGCCGCTCCACGCGCGCCTCCAGTAAAGCCAGCAGCGGCAAGAGCTCACCACTCCCCGACCCACGCCGCACTTCCACGCCTGTCAAACCGACATCTGCCAGAAGCTTGAAGTCCGCTTTAACACTCCCCCTGCGAGCGGACTCAGTGGACGGTCGCTCCCCCAAGTCCCCCGCCACCCCGCGCAGCAGGAAGCAGTCCGCACCCTCCAGCTTCAGCACTCCCAACACGCCGACCGGTAGATCTGTTAGAACGCCTCCTGTAGAGCATAGGAAATCACTCACATCCACCACTTTGGCTAACGCACCTAAGAAGTCCCGTAGCATGAGTCTAGCTCACGTGCAGAAGGACGAAAAGAGGGCGTTCTGTGGTACCGACAGACTCAACCAGGTGAAGAAGAACAGGAGCACGAGCGCGGCCACCACACCCACCGACACCACCGCCGCCAGGAAGACGCGCAGTCAGAGCCTCGCCTCCACTCCCGTCAATGAGCCCAAGAAGACGTTCAACGTGACCAATGGCTACGCTAAAAAGACCAGAAGTATGAGTCTGGCAACTCCCGTCGACTTCAAACCGCTGAACAAGAGCATCTCTGTGAGCGGAGCGATGACGCAGGCCGCCATCGAGGAGAGCATCAGACTGTCGCTGGCCGCCAGCATCGCCGACGACAACTCCTCCAAGAAGCCCTTCTTGCACATCAAAGCCAAATACAGAAGTCCTCCCCCGCGAGAGGTGCCCCCCAGATAATGAGTGCCTGCGCATACTGTTCATTCCATTAGTTTTAAAGTTTGACACTTAACTAAAGCATCGTTATAAAGTTCAATTAGTTTCGGTAACTCGTAAGCATTATTTAGATCTCTGAACTGAGCAATCTCATCTTTATCATCTCCTAGTATTAAGTAGTCGCTCTAATTTAATTCACACATTCATGCACTCCATCTGTACGGGAGACCTAGTCATAATGAATTTGTTATTATAATTATAATGATACGCTACGATTTAGTTTTATGATAATTTCCAATTGCAATAATTATGATATCTGATTTATCTTGATAATTATTATTAATTGTGTTTTAAATCTTTATTTTTTCTGAAAATTATTTTAGTTTTATTTTACTTGATGTGTGTTATAATTTTTTGAATTTCGCATTTCTTTCATTTGACAATACCTAAAGTTAGTGATAATTGTACAATTTGGTTTTGAATTTTGTTTTGTTTATTTAAATTTCTTGATACATAATTGTTTGGATTCAGTGATGCACGGTAGTCGATATACTTAGTTAGGGTAGCGACACAATTGTGGCCTCACGCTCATGCGACCTCCACGGTACAAATAATGTTGTTTAATCCACACAAGGTATATTTTCATACGAATCGATAGAAGATATTTTTGCACTGACGAAGTGACGGTAGATATACAAGCACTAGATAGACACTATTTGAGTCCGCCAACACTAAACATGGAACACTGTGTTCATAAACATAGCTCTACGAGTGTAGTGATAGTCTTAGTGGGTATGAATACTGAGCTATTAATCGTTCAATTAAACTATTTAAAATTCGCTTTTCCGTATCTAGAATTAATATTATTAAGGAAGACTTCCTACGATATTTGGGAGAACACTTCAAATCTTACTTAGTGACGTTGGGTCGGTGTTCATTCTCATGAAACCGCATCGTGTGAACTTTAGGATTAAAACATTAGATAGGTTTTGGGGAGTCAATTGTCTTCCAAGTTATGCTGTATCAAATGATGGATTCCAACGAGAAGCTCTTAAAGCATCGGTATTGATGTGTATGGAGCGCGGGGAGATGGCTTCATCTTCATATGCATCAGTTATACATAGCTTACAACCGTATTATGTACGAATGTTAATGAATGAGACAGCATACTGACAATAATAAATTGATGGTCCATAATGAGCGAGAGACAAAACTGTTATTTACAGAAAGACTAAAGCAATGTATACATAAACAGTAAGTATGTAAATTGGAAACTTTCAACTTTTACAGTGGGTTCAAACGCATATAATACTTATACCGTAGAATATGGCCCTGCCAAAACAATCACATAAGTTAAATAATATCACTGCAATAAATTATTAAATCGTTTTATTAGTCCCATTGACCACTAGAGTAGTATTAGATTTGGTGAGAATTTTGAATGATAATTATAATCCGAGCTTAGCATATACTTGTACACAGGTGATATACATGTTACTGCCGACTTACCTATCTGCAATACTGTGCCAACGTTTAATTATGTATGGTTGATAATAAACTTTTGATATTCATATGTAGTTGTTTTATTTGTGCACTTTCATCCACGCACCGCGACACAACAGCAACATCCTAATATACACAGTAATGTTGATCTTAGTGCTTCGTAAGACTTTGGTTGATGATCACATAAAGCCACTATAATACGCATAAAGCTTTTATTATGAACATTTGTGTTGTAATGGTAAGTTCTGCCAGCTGTCCAACTCAATAGTCATGCCAGGGTTCCATCCAGGGGGAGTATGGTTAAGAGGTGGGGCAGAAATGATTCGAATTTGTCCCAATATAAAAATAACTTCCAGAGCGATGCGATGACATTGGAAAGATGTTTTCGTGACTGCACGAGTTTGCTACTGCAACACATTTGCCCAAAAAGGCAAATGAGGTGGTAATGAAAGCTTAACCATTCTGATAAACAATACCACGAAATAGCAAAGATTCAGGGCTGCTCTCAGCCCACATTTACGCATGTCAACCGCAGTCTTGAAATTTCCCCGCCCTTGTCTCCAGTGCCGCAAGATGGCGCCGACGACTCCCCGAGCGCGCGCGCTGGTGCCGGTGCGCTCGTCCGTGACGCCGCACAAGCGTCGCTACACCTACTACAACAAGATGTACAAGCCCATGTGCTACGAGCTGCCCAGACCGTTCACCATCTCACTTGTGTAACCATTGCAGAAGTCGCTGGAATATATATTTGATATTAAGGTGACTGATGATGGTAGTATAAACTGCAAGTACCCAGTGTAACCAACCACCTATAATCTAGCAAAAAAATAGGTTCACAAACATTACAGACATTGTGGGCAGCAGTGGACGTTCACATGTTGATAATAATGGTATGCGTTAAGGCCTGCATGCGTTATTAAATATAAAAAATATACGTTTAGCACTAACAAGACAGAACGATCTGTTAAATGAGTTTGTCGCTAAACGCAATTAGTGATTTATGGTACAGCGGCCTAAGTGTGCGGGACAAGCTTAAAATTAAATGAAAGTTGACATGAGTGGTGACCAAGACTGCTTCACAAGATTCTAAATTGATATTAGTAAATAGTAAATAAGTTTGTCCACTTGATTCTAGTAATTTTTAGGTTATAATTATGATTGCATTGTTTACTATTAGCTATGTAGGAAAGAATTATTCAATAACTTGCGATACACAGCAAGATTACATTATCAATTCGCCTACATGAGTTAAGTAGGTCGCTAATCGGACATCCCTTGAGCTTCTTCACTTCCGCCAAGGAAGTGACGCAGGTAGCTACTGGTATGACAAGACGACCATCACCGTTTCTGTTTTTATTCTATGTATTTAATTATAAAATAAAAATATATTACGATTTTAAACTTTACTTATTAAATACCCCAATCAGGTAATACAAAATAATTCAAAATTAAGTATAAAATTAATTTAAAGTAGGAATGACTGAATAAATGCCATGAGAATAGTTTTATATATTCGCATATTTGGAACTCGCTATTTTATAAGTTATTTATGAACTAGAGAGCTATGATTTCAAGTATACTTTTTAAAAGTACAGCGTTCGGGACGCGTTGTGGTACATATTTATTTAAACTTATCTGTAACTTGCGCTCGAGTGTTCTGCATTCTATACAATAAGAATGGTTGAAGAATGTTAAGTGTAAGTAACGTCAAGTGCGTGCGTATCGTTTACAGGCAACAGTAAATATAATTTATTACGTCTAGCTATTTCCTTAGTCTACGGTAAATAGGCTATTTATTACACGCGGTGTTACGTCACTACATAATAAACTATATAAACAAAACTATGTTTATTATTATTATATAAAAACTAAACACTACGCGCATCTGCATACTCGAATATGATGCTTCAACACACTGCGAAGGACACACATTCATTCATTACTCAACACTTTGGATCTTCATGCATACTGTTACTAAAGTTAAACGACTCGTCTGCCCCTATGAAAAACAGCGAAGAAAGATCCATCATATTCGAGTATTCGTTACTGCTACACTACAAATTGTAAATAAAAGTATTATTAGTATCTCATTTAATACATTTTGGTAAAGTCACTCCGCATAGTTGATTAGATCATTTGGCCAATTAAACTTAAATATACCTTACTTATTAAAGAACTATTTGATGATCGCGTCATCACTTCATCAATCCATGCGTCGATTGAGATTTGATTAAAACTTGAGTATTAACACTAACATGTGCATGATTTAGGCATTTTAAATTAATTTATTATGATATCTATGTTTAAAACTGTTTGTACCTACTGTATTTAAAAACAACACATTAGGTAAATATCCCAATCAAAGCAGGCAGCTCTTACATTTATCTACATTTTATGTCAATTTGCGCATGAGTTATAAATTAATCAGTATTATAGTATCTGGGGACACGGTAGTGCCCCGCCAAGTCGATTAACTTTACATGGAGAAAAGTATTTAATAAAAGATATAAATAAAAAGAGGAATACATGAGCGCGTAAATATAAACTAAGTCAAACTGACCTATAAGTGATTTTCGTACGATTTTAACTTTAAATATTATTGAAACTACGAACGATTACACGATATGCAACTTCGCGGCTAGAAAACACTGCAGCAGCTAGATCTAAAATATAATCTTTGATATTATCATTGTAGAAACTTATGAATATTGAGTTATTAATAATATTGAATTATAAATCTGAATTTTACGCGATAAAATGTAAAAATCTGCACTCCACACTGTCACACTATTATTACTAAGCAATGCTATTCAAAATACATTATAATGCATTTAAACTACTGATATAGTCTTATTAAAAACTGATTATCTTGAAACTTACATTAATATTACTGTATAAATGTACAGCCAAGGAAATTAATTGTTCAGCAGATTGACACACTACGTCAACTTGCCATTTCATAAGACTGTCAACGACTGACAGGTGAAAGAATTAACGGACAATTTGAGTTGACAGTAAATTTGCTTATCAACAACGTCTCCTGACTGTACAACAAGGTGTAGTATCATGTTGCATATCGTGTTACCGCGTGTGTTGCTGTAGCAGTCGCATGTCGCGCCACACGTTACAGGTGTCGCGGCAGCGTGTGTCGGCGTTACTTCTTCTTGCTCTTGCCGAGCGTGAGCGTGTGATGCGCCTGCGCCGACTGCTGCTTGCGACGGTTGAATTCGATCGCATCGTCCTCGATCTTCTTGCGTACCTCTTCAAGGCGTTTTTTCTCGTCAGTGTGGTCTTTTTTTAGTTTGTCGAATTTGGCGTGTAACTGGAAAGATAATTTCGATATTGTTAAGATAATAATCAGATTTAGTAGAATTACCGAAGTAAAATGAGTGCAGTATTTTCAATTACGTATTACCTAAACGAGAAGTAAACAATCTCAAAAATAACTGGGCAGCTTAAGCTTATTGTTACATGTGGCGTTTCTGCTCATCAATTAACGCATCATCCATAGTTGTCACGTGCTTTGTCGCCGGCAACATAGATTTTGACTGACACTGTTACTGTAGATGTGCCATATTTACGGGCGAACGTAAGGGTTGTACCTCTTTCTCGGCCTCTTTAAGTTCAGCCTCCTTCTCCTTCACTCGCTGCACGAACATCTGCCGCATCTCGTCCTCCTTCTGCTGCAGCTCTGCCAAGTGGGCGCTGCGCTTCTGCTCGAATGTTTGTTGGAACGATACCTGTAATGAAAGTTACGAATTAATTTAGTCATTAACAAGAACAGAAGTTGTGTGTGTCAAAGTAACAGTGAAATGGTCTTTTCTCACAATAGGCGCTGAGTACAAATTGTTCCTACAAATGTAACAATAAAAAGAAATACAAAACCCGACAGTTGCAGTCAAACTTCAAAACAAGCTCTTTCAAGCCGTCTGATGCAGTTATTTTAGCTCTGCATCAGACTTTTATTTTCTGCCTTTTATTGTGTATTTTATATAATATAAATATTTTTTTGGAATCGCCTCGTAAAACCCATAGTTTTTCAACACATTTCTTATTGAAGTCTATCCACTGTTTTGATTTTATAAAAAAACTTTTTACAAAAATACAACTTTAATTTCGGATTTGCTTTTCAATTTTCGTTTTTTGCCACCGACTTCCGAAAATAAAGTTATTTTTCACTTTTTTAGTGTAATTTTTGAAGTCGGTTGTTTTTTTTTTGTAAAAAGTTTTTATTTTCCACTTTTTAGTGGTGGTACCAACCCCACTCAAATTAGAATATGCCCACTACCTGCTATATAAATAAGAGTGAAAGGGTGAAATAATTATATCGTCTACATACGCAAAGTGAGAAAAATACGTAATTATTGAAGCTAACTCAAAAACTATGCAAGCAAAATTAATAAAATTTATATGGGCCACCTCTGAAGCATGACCTACCAAACAAAAAAAGGATCATCAAAATCGATTCATAATTGGCGGAGTAACCGCGTAATAAACACACAAAAAAAAAAAACAACATGCAGACGAATTGAGAACCTCCTCCTTTTTGAAGAAGTCGGTTAAAAATAAAACCTAGCCTATGATCATTGCGATGGCGATAGACACCACGATAGACCTAGACAAGTCGATAGACACCGGCTTTCTTTTATTTCCAAAATTTGCGACATTCAAAGACCAGCGTCCTACTCAATGGATCAACAAGTCTGAGTAGATACATACGGGCTTATTATCAGCGTCTACGTCAGTGAAGCCCATCTGCTGCAGGCGCCGGCGCCGGTACAGCTCGTAGTGCCGCGCGTGCGTCTTCTCGCGCAGGTCCTCCATGTTGGTGCGGATCAGCATCTCGCGCAGCTTCACGAAGTCGCAGTGAGACTCGTTCTCAACTGGAAAATAGGAGCAGAGTGGTTGATTATAAAACGTAGTATTATCAAAATCAAAATCAAAAGTCATTTATTCAAACTAGGCTGAGAATCAGCACTTTTCGAACGTCAAAATTACATAAGACAGTCCCCCCAAAACGCCCACCCTTCACCACTTCCTAGTGCTTTAGCTGGGAAGAAGAAGTGGCGCAACAAACTCCCCAGCAGCACAGCTGTCTGTTCAGTTAGAAAAATTTGATTCTATACAAAAGTTTGCAAAATCATTTACATTATTACGCAACATAAAACATAAATCTAATTAGCCATATGTCAGCTAGCACACGCCAATAAACCAACCAAAAAAAAAAAAAAAAAGAATAATATAAAAAAAAAACGAGAACGAGAACTATACTATAATATGTGTGATTATAAATTATTAAACAAAGTATTTAACAAATACTATATTATTTGACCATTGGTCACATTTAACCAAACACGACGATAGTATAGCATAATTAAGCATCACATATTAAATTAAATTAAAATTAAAATCATTTATTTCAGGTACTTTAACCCATATCAGAAGTCATCATACAAAATAATAATAATAATAATAACCCCACCGCCGTATCTCTACGTTCCCCACCGCCGTATCTCTACGTTGACGTCGTGGTGGGGCTTGTGCGCTCCGAACTCTAGGTCTGTGCCGGTAGAGTTTACTTTGCCGGGACGGGTCTAGGATGAGGAGCCAGACCAAGAGAGATACAGAAACCCGCAGGGCAGCATGTGGCGAGCTGTTGGGCAGTAGCGACCCCACGGACCCTATCTCCCGGGAGATTTCTTGTTCCTCACCTCTGGCTTGCCTTTATTGGCCGGCTGGAGTGAACACTGACGAGGAACAGAGCTCCCACCTCATTCTTGCCTTGATTGGCCGGCTTGAGTGGAGACTCGCAAGAGCAAACGTGCTCGGAGGAAGGAAGTATTCCAGTAAGTGCTCGTAGGGATCTTGACCATCTTCCGGGCTCTGGGATTGTTCTGAAAGCCGTGGAATACCTCTCCACTCCTCAAGCACCTCAGGAAGTGTTGCCCCCTTGTCGCTACGTCACTATGTGCTAGCGACTGTTTTCGGGGGCCCATTATTGAGTGTGCAAGTCACCCCCTGCCATTTTATCCGTGTATATATACAACATTGATCAGGCAGGGGCCATTGTCCTTCCATAGTTCCAGGTTACCAGTCCACTTTAGCCACCTAAACTCATAATCCAATATGTTTGTTTCCCTATCCTGCAATAGTCTTACTCCAACCGGGGATTGTCCTTGGCTGCACTTGTATAGTGCGAACAGG
The DNA here is from genome assembly GCA_947363905.1 of Lithophane semibrunnea. Classification (NCBI taxonomy): domain Eukaryota; kingdom Metazoa; phylum Arthropoda; class Insecta; order Lepidoptera; family Noctuidae; genus Lithophane; species Lithophane semibrunnea. The sequence continues at coordinate 17,527,982 of OX376199.1, read as the reverse complement.
GATAATCGTCGGTTGGTGCCTCATTCCATTAAAAACGTCTAACGGGCCTCTGCGAGCTGGCTTCGGCCCCTCGTACGCCTTCCAAAAGACCGGGACCCCATGGTCCCGAGATGTGTAAACATATATAAAATAATAATAATAATAACCCCACCGCCGTATCTCTACGTTGACGTCGTGGTGGGGCTTGCGCGCTCCGAACTCTAGGTTTGTGCCGGTAGAGTTTACTTTGCCGGGACGGGTCTAGGATGAGGAGCCAGACCAAGAGAGATACAGAAACCCGCAGGGCAGCATGTGGCGAGCTGTTGGGCAGTACCGACACCACGGACCCTATCTCCCGGGAGAATTCTTGTTCCTCACCTCTGGCTTGCCTTGATTGGCCGGCTGGAGTGAACACTGACGAGGAACAGAGCTCCCACCTCATTCTTGCCTTGATTGGCCGGCTTGAGTGGAGACTCGCAAGAGCAAACGTGCTCGGAGGAAGGAAGTATTCCAGTAAGTGCTCGTAGGGATCTTGACCATCTTCCGGGCTCTGGGATTGTTCTGAAAGCCGTGGAATACCTCTCCACTCCTCAAGCACCTCAGGAAGTGTTGCCCCCTTGTCGCTACGTCACTATGTGCTAGCGACTGTTTTCGGGGGCCCATTATTGAGTGTGCAAGTCACCCCCTGCCATTTTATCCGTGTATATATCAACATTGATCAGACAGGGGCCATAGTCCTTCCATAGTTCCAGGTTACCAGTCCACTTTAGCCACCTAAACTCATAATCCAATATGTTTGTTTCCCTATCCTGCAATAGTCTTACTCCAACCGGGGATTGTCGTTGGCTGCACTTGTATAGTGCGAACAGGGATAATCGTCGGTTGGTGCCTCATTCCATTAAAAACGTCTAACGGGCCTCTGCGAGTTGGCTTCGGCCCTTCGTACGCCTTCCAAAAGACCGGGACCCCATGGTCCCGAGATGTGTAAACATATATATAATAATAATAATATTCCTCTCTCTGGAGCCCTGACCGCCGGTAGCTTGGACCCTGTTCCCGATACCGGTGGGCTACTATTTTTTATATTTTTAAATGTTTTATATATTTTTTTATTTTAATATTTAAAAATATAATTTATATGTGTGAAAAGTGAAATAAAGATAATAATAATACAAAATAATCAAAATACATACAAAATAATCAAAATACATACAAAATAATCAAATTCATTATATAATCAACATTATCATTACAATAGTCTCTTATGTGCGACACTATATGTAACTTGTCTGTTACAGCAGTGTCGCAAATAAGGACAGTCCACCCTATTTGCTATCATATTCAAAACGACATTGGAGCTGGCCCGCACTCTGCGCACAAGAGACGCGCAGCGCTTCCGCATGGTCGCATGAAAACAGTTCGTACGCGCCCATGCGAACATACCCGAAGCGCTGCAGTAGCGAGGCAGACCCAATACCGCTCTGAAGGCGTTATTAAACTGAACGCAGAGGGTGTTGTAGCTTTTCTGCGTGTAATTAGCCCACAGGCTGCAGGTGTACATAGACTTGCAATATGCTCGGAAAAGAGTTATTTTCACGCCATCCGAGCAACGCGCGAACCTACGGGCTAGCATATTAGCTCTTTTAGATACAGCCCTCCGCTCCCGTTCCAGGTCAGCATGATCCCTGAGGTCAGCCGTGACTATATGCCCTAGGTATTTAAACTGATACACCCTCTCTAAGGGTACACTATTGAGACATATAGGTGGTACATAGTCAGGGCATATAGAACCGCGGGCGTCAAAGACCATGTACTGACTTTTCTTAATATTATACACAAGACCATATTAGCATTGCTTATATCACATCAAACTGCAAAGTAAAAATTCCCTGTTAACAGTTAATTAAAGATGTTTTGCAAAGTAGGTACCTATGTACCTACTTTGCAGAACATAATTTGTGTAACCTCAACTTTGCAATGTTCTCACAACCTTTACAGTACTAAAACGTGGCGCTCACCGTGGCCAGTCAGCCAAGTTATCAAACTTGCTGACCAGGTAACATCTCACCATGTCACAAGCTATATTTATCTACATCATACCTGTAGTGCTGCACTCTAAATTGCCATACAATAGAGTTGTCACTGATAAAAGACGTAAAGACATCTGTATGGATAATTATAGATTAAGGCATTCGTTTATGTATAGATTTTTTATATTTTTAGGCCCATTTTTGTATAATAAAGTAAACAAAATTTTGTCTATGTCTGCATTAAGAACGGTACAATGCAAAAATGTTATTACATCTTGGTTACAAAATCTGTCTTATGATGACACAGAAAAGTTACTGGTTGTTTTAAGTTAAATATTATTTTTAATTAAGTATTGTCCTATCATTAGTCTGTTAAGTTACCCACTAGTTATGTCTACTATCAATTGTAGAAATTTTTTCTGTAATTTTGCACTTCTGACACCTGAGATACAGGTTTATCCTAGTTCAGGTCGAACCATTATTTTATACCTACCACTTTAGTATAAGGCTTAATATTGTAAATAAAAAAATAAATATATTCTATATAATTAAATAAATAAATAAATTGAATTGAATTGAACTAGCATAAGATTATTTCGATACTAAAATTAGTTTGAAATTTTCTTTTGTATGGATTCTTTGTGGTCTGAAATAATAAAGGTTTATTGTTCCTCGTCCGGGGCTCCTTGTTCAGCAGTGGACCTCACACTAATATGATGGCGTGTGAACCTACCTTGCACGGTCCCCCACGGGTACTGCCGCGCGCGCACCGTCTTGTTGCCGATCTTGACAAAGTCTGTGGAGCCCACCACGGCGAAGGGGATGTGCGAGTTCATCACGCTGTTCACCTCCGTCACCGACTCGTCGTCCACCGGGAACTGGTAGATCTCCACGGAGTTCGCTTGCAGCTCTTGCATTATTTTGGACTGGAATGGGAGGTTTAGAATGATCAGTTTATGGAGTTCAAAGGTTTGTTAATCCCATTACAGCTCAAAATTCCACTGCTATTTAAGATTTTTATTAAGTAGAAGAAGATACTATCTTAAATTCATTCGCTGACAAACAATGCAAATGTCAAACTCCAAATTGAAAAAACAAACAATAATCCCTTGAAATGTCAAATTAGTCTATGAGATTAAAAAACGGACTTTAGTAACTTTTGTTTGCTCATTGTAAACAGAAATAGCTGGCAATATAGTGAAAGGCAAGTAAGTAAGGGAAGTAGATTACGATTATACTTGCAAATATACTGGAGTAACTCGATATTGCGATACTATCTAGTAACACTACACAGAAATTAATAACATATTATTATTTCCCGCAACTGGTACAAACTATACTTTACTTAAATAAAATAGAGAAAGTTATGACCAATAAACATGAGTAAAATATTGTAATAGTAATTTATGATCGTAGTACTGAGTCATAGTGCAATAATACATTGTAAGTTAGAATGAATCACTGGACAGTCGGACATGAATTACATAGTAAAGATGTGAATATACACAGATGATGTTCCTACATGTACCCTGCGTGTGTTGCTAGTTGATAATGGTCTGTGAATACTGGCTCTTGTAAGAAAACACGGAAATAATGCACAATGGCGTGACTGTAGACGTTTACGTTGAATAGCAGTATTAATTAATTAAGAACAATAGGGCTGACAAGACCATTACCATTGGAACCCAACAATATTGGAAATAAAAGAGCACCAGAGCACACAGGTTACACACTCTTTAAAGAATTTACTGAACATTTTACTAACAAAAATAAACAGGTAAACAAGTTCCTGACGTTATAAAGACGACGAGAAAATAAAGCTGCCTAAACTCATGGATACCAGGATAGCATACCTTGAACTTCTGCAGCTCTGTCTTGGAGATGGTATCCGCCTTCGCTATGATGGGAATGATGTTCACTTTCGTGTCCAGTTTCTTCATGCACACGAGGTCGATGGACTTGAGCCCATGACCTGGAAATAAAGGAAATAGATTCTAATAAAATAGATACCATTACATAACTCGGGTCATCGTCATATCGGCCGGATGAAGTTGGCAGGAGGTCGCCCCCATAGATTTCTACAACGATATAATTATTCTGGGCTGCTTGACTGCATCTATTGACGACCAGCGACATTTACGGTTACCAGAGCGTTTGTCCACCTGCTCGGGGCTATTTATCGCTCTGTCCAGTTGGATAGCTACGATAACTATTAGTTACAGTTGTTGCACACTTGAGTATTATCAACTCTCTTCGTTATTTAATTTAAAGTTGTTAGAGGATTGTTATGGTGTCCCTACGTAGTTCCGAATGATAAATGAAATCTAATCTAACTGCTGTTTGTGACAAAGCCGAGAAATGGCGCAGCGTCGGACTACACACGCGTTAAATTCCGTTATCACCGCTCCTTATGACGTTTATGAGCCATTTCCCTACCAAATACATGACACCTTACTAATAATGGAAAGTAAAGACTACCTGAATTTGTATGATCAGAACTATACCTACATGGTTTTATGCTGAAGCATTTTGACTTTTGAATAATATTTGGGCATGTATACCGTAGAATATACCGTACAATAAACAAAAAAGAAGAAACGCCAATTCTTCAGTTTTTTAGTCATGTCTATGTCTACATTCCAACAGCTTTAAATGTGACTTGAAATACGACTATTTATTTTTCCTCAAACTGCCAAGAGTAAATAAAGTCATGGGTGCACCAATAATAAATCAAAGTTAATTATCTAATCAACAAGTGAGTACTGTTTAGTTAACATCAAGTAAGACAAGTGGACGTCAATTAGGTGTGGAGTTACGCGCCGGTATCACGCATACATCAGCGTCGCCACGACGCGATGTATGCGCCCGCGCCGCTGCACTTGTTGTGTTTACATTCGAACAGTATGTGTACCACACAATCAGTGGAGAGGAATTCGAAGCGCTTCCTTTATCTTTGTCCCACATTGTCACTCACATTTGGAGCATGCGAAGGTAATTTGATAAACAGGTTGATGATACATTTACTTTGTTGGCGAGAGGCATTTCATGCTGGGGGGATGGGATTAAATCGTTGACCTTTGACCAACATTGACCATTGCATTGGAAGTATTCAGTAAATACTATTTTGCAGGGATTCTTTTAGTATAAACTGTATATAAGCTTTATACTGTATTTTACCAATTTTTATTTTTTGAATAAATTTATTTATTTATTATTATTTTATTTATATTTAAATAAATGAGACGTAAACGTGTAAGATAAGTACCTCAACAACAAAAAAAAATTACAAAGACAACAGAAATATATTCACAATTTTCCATAATCATAGTTAAATAAAAAGTTACAATACTCATTCTAATCTCGTGTATCTATATGTAACAGAAGTCCCGTTACCGGCTCTATGGGGAGTATGGAGAATTCGAGGGCAGCATATAGTATGCCGCGCGCGCCCTGAATAAATCCTACGTTTGTGCGCGTACGCGTGTCAAGGACAGCTCGTAAAAATGTCACCCAGTGGGCTATCTGCCTACTGCACTAGACCAATATGTAGTGAAAGTTTTTATTGATATAGTAACACAGAAAACTGATAACATTACGGATGTAACTAAAATTACAAATAAAATAAAGTAAAAAGTTGCTCTGTCTGCGTAAGTAAGCGCCGAATGACAAAATATTTTACAGGTTAAAAATTACCCATATCTTTCTCAAGTTAAAAATATAAAAATAAGTTACTTTATTGCAAAATTTAATCAAAATCTGTTGACTCAAAACTGTCAGCTCCTGATTTTGTATGTACTATATATGCTATGCAAATATCACACAGGATAAATATATTTATAAACAGAATGCTACTAACATTATTTACTTTGTTTCTAATTAGGTAGATTAAAAACTTGTAATTAGGTTTAATTTTATTTAAAAGTGATAATAGTTGACATTGGACTTTGGGTTTTTACATACATACATATATAAATTCTATTAATGATATAATTTTACATAACATTTTAAACACTTATTTTCAATAATACGGTTTTTTAAGCACAGGTACTCTTTCTTACATTTTGGTAGTGATGTTACATCTATGAGGTCTCACTATCAAAATTTGATAAGTCTCACTTATTTTCTACACAAACTAATAATAATAAATCGAACTAGATTTTTCATGTCCTTTAATGTAGGAAATAAATCCTAACACACACAGTTTTAAATGTTGGAATGTCCAATATCTGAAATAATATTCAATATCTATCTGTTTACAGCTCATAGGTGCTCTTGTAAGTAATGGGGCGCTTAGACTTAAGTTTGCAATGTACAATTGAATAGTGTAAGTCACTGTTGAAGAGCCTAATATCTGTAATTTGGTGTACATTATAGAGTATATTATCGACCTATGAAAATTTGTTTTCAGGCATAAAAACAAAACTTTTGACTGACCTGTGGGGCAAATGAAGTACAGACAGACATGTAGTCGACTGTCATGGTATGTGGGCAATGCTCGCTTGATTTTGAGCTCCTCTTGTAAGTATGCCTCAAACTGGGCATCGATGTAGTCTACTACTGCTTTGAAACTGTCCTCCTTGTTGACTTGGTCACCATAGCCGACGGTGTCACAGATAGTTAGCTGCCAAGTTTAAAATTTGTATTAAATCTTAGAAGTAACACATTCAGGTTTATAAAGTTAATTGACATCAATTTATTCTTTTTTATAAGGTCTTTGCACCTTTTCTGTGCTGTACTGAAACAATTACTGGCTATTTTTATAAAAAAATATTAGAGAGAATACAAATGCTGGCTTTTTAAAGGATCTAGGTTTATACAAATAAATCAATCTTATCTTATCTTAGCCACTAGAAAACAATTTAAATGTTATCAAGATGAAAAAAGGGCTAATGTTTACAAGAGTAAAAATGATAATAAAAATGTTCATCATACCTTCAGTCTAACACTACTCTCCTGCAGCTCATATGTGTGTGCCTTCAACTTAACTGTGGGCAGGTTGTGTGGGCTTGGCACTGACTCAAAGTTGGTGTTGAACAGCGAGTCCATCAGGGTTGACTTACCCAACCCAGTCTCACCTGCACGGTGAATAACATAGTTTTTACTTCCTTCATAGAATTTGATACAATGTCATTAATTTGTGGGATGTGTGGTGTTACACGAATGGATAGAATAAGAAATGAGTACATAAGAGGAAGTCTGAAAGTAGCACCAGTGACTGAAAAATTGTGCGGAAATCGGTTGTCATGGTATGGGCACGTGATGCGAAGGAATGAGGAAAATGTTGTGAGGAAAGTTTTGGGTATGAATGTCGATGGCTATAAGAGTAGGGGAAGACCAAAGAAACAATGGATGGACTGTATGAAAGATGATATGGCTAGAAAGGGGGTGACTATCGAGATGACGGCTAATAGAGAAGTATGGAAGAAAGGGACATGTTGCGCCGACCCCAAATAAATTGGGATAAGGGCAGGAGAATGATGATGATCATTAATTTTCCTGTACAACTCATTAATTAGTAAACCTACATTAACAGTAGTAAATGAACGAGGTCGTACGCTAACCATGGCAGCGATAACGTAGGTGGGTGACGGTGATTAACTCAACTACAACAATTAGTCATTGTGCTCACCTATGCACAGGATGTTGAAAACGAAGCCGTTCTGCACGCTCTTGTTCACCAGCTGGTCAGGCAGGCTGTCGAACCCGACGTGCCCCGACAGCTTGAGGGTGCGCAGCAGCGTCTCCATCTAAAATTAATTTCTTATCTTAGCACACTGACCGAATTCGCACAAGAGACTCGACCCGACGCATTCGCCTATTACTTAAACGTAATAGAGGCACGAACGTAAACGCAATGTTTGTTGTTTGTTCACCGGTCTCAAGGAATGTTTTATTTACTATTCTGTAACGATAATAAACACAGCAACGGATTCAATAATCATTTTTTTGTCGGAAGAGCAACGCCCTTAGGCTTTAATTTTCTTTATTAAAATGTGAACATACAGCCTCGAACTAGTTTTTGGTTGGTTGCTCATATTTACTTTTACAAAATTTACAATACTATACACTAAATTATTAGTTTTAAACAGAGATACACATAATTTCACTCACTTTTTGAGGCTCAACGTCGATCGCCGCCATGTTTACTTTTTGACTGATTTCAACGAAGTGACATGAAGTCAACTTTAATTCACTTTGCATTAGCATTTGTAGCCAACTTCACAGCAGACACGATAAAAATCAATAACCACAATGTCATTGTGTGCAATCAATAAAATAATATAAATACAGGCTCTTTTTGATTCAGTGAATTGTTAAATAAAGACCTAACAAAACTCGTAAAATAAGCAACACAGACGTATTATTAACATTGGTCATACTGACTGATCCTATCCTACAAGTTGTACCTGAAGTTATTGCCAATAAATAAAATCCCTCTCCATCCTCTATTAGTCTCTATTCCAATTTTTCGGAAAATAATCATTGAGAGAAATGTGACACATTACCAGTAAATCAAAAATTAAAACATCCCCTTTATTACCTTAATTGGCATTTTTGAAAAGAAGTTTTTAATATTGCTTTTGCATAAAAGTAATTTATGTTTTTTTTGTGAGTAATATACGCCAAGTCACGAAAAAATAATTTTTGGGGAGCTGTTTTCATGGTTCTACCATTTCAAAAATGACAGACATTTTAGTAGAAATTGTTAGGGTACTAACTCGAAAATCAAATAGGGCAACATCTCCAAAATCCAAAATGGCAGAATGCGACTTTGGTGTGTTATCATGTGAGCCAAAGGAATAATGTTTTCTTGAATTTTATGGTCGTGAGTGGATTTTAAAATTGTGTATCAGTGAATTGTGACAAATTAAACTATGGCGGACTTAAAATCGCCGCCGTTTAGTGATATCAAGAGACCTGAAGAAGTGGTCAGGATGACGACGAACGATAGCCTGAAATTCGCTGTTCTTATCGGGCTGATTGAAGTCGGACAGGTGACCAACCGGGAGGTAGTGAACACCGTCCTGCATCTGGTAAGTCGTCGCGTAACTTTCCTCCACCGTTGCACCATAATTGCCTAAGTGCATCTAAGTGAAATCTTATTAGATTCGTCTTAGAAAGGTTATTGGATGAGACTCTGTATTTAGAAGTTTTAATTCGTACCTCATTGGTGTAGCGAATAATTGTGTATTTTATCATTAATGCGGATTAATTATTACCTTGGTGATTATGCAGTAGCGTGGAGTCGGCCGAGAGCCGCGTCTATTTTCATTGTTTTTATCGATCGCGTTTGGTCGTGAATCGCAGGATCGCGCGGCCAGCTCCGCGGCAGCGGCCGGCAACCGATCTATGTTTGTTTTGATATTTCACTGCCGGCCGAGCATACTTTCACGGCGAGGCTCCAGAAGGCTAGTGCGTGCATTACGTATAAAGCCGTATTGTTGATTGTTATAAGCCTAAACATTTACCGTGGTATATGATGCGTAAAATAATGATGTGTTTTACCTTGAATATTTAACTTGGTAGCAATCTTCACTATGAAAATACTGCCGAGGAATCGAAGTCGCATCACTACAACCTACCCACAATCCTGCGTATTTCAATAGTCGAATCTGATAGTTGCAAATCTTTGAAACTTCGTTCCGAGTTCTAGAACGCTGTTGCAAAGTTGGAACTTGCAAAGAACTGTGATAAACTCATTGGATAAACTGATAAATTATGCACGGCACATACTCAAATGCATACGAAGAATCGCTCATAACAATGTCCTGTAGGTAGGTACTTACCTACCTCCTTAAGTTACGATTGTGTTGCCATTCAATCGTTTAAAAATGACAATAATAGTGGCCGGCACAATTACATTGTGGGTACATTTGCACTTATCTATTTGGTTATAATTATGTCTCCATTAAAAATGTTATCGATTATCAATAATTTGATTGTATCGTAGAACACCAAACCGCAGTGACGTCGACATTACTCATTTTGTAGTAGGTATATTTTGATGGTCAAATACCTACAATTTATGTGACGACTCGGCGCAAAAAACTGCACCGGTGTTTTGCCAAATTGTAAATTTTACCTCCAACGGTTATGCCTCGTCAATTCAGTAATAGGTATTTAAGCGGCCATCAGCATAGTATCTATTTACTATTGTTACCACTTCAGTTTATCTAGGTTGGCGATAATACCTAGAATGGTATCCCCCAAAATAAACTCGGTGTAGTGGATCATGTGGAAAGTCATAAGAGGGCCGACTGCAAATAATGTGCTTTGTCATATCATCCATTTGAGTCGATTTGAGACTTCTCCTTGTACCTACTCTTGTATCCACGTGATAACCTACATAAAACGTACGTTTTTCCTGAAAGACAACTCGATAAGTAAGCCTCGTGGTTTTTTACACAACATCTTACTATAATTGCGCAAATTGCAGAACAATACGGTTTTAATGTTTTGTGTTTGCTACTAGTTGAGGTAAAACCGGCCAGTCACGCGCGTGTACTTTTATCATGATTAAGTAATCTATGAACTATCCAACCAGTTGTTACCTGTCTGCTTCATAATTCAGTCTATCGATTACACCGGGCTTGCCCACAACGTTTGTTACAACAATTAATGAAACTTTAATTTAAAAACGAGCGAGCAGCATTCGCGTTAACCAAAGTCTTTGAAGAAAAAGTCCCCGGTAAGGTTTCTGCAGAAAGAACTGCGACAGATTCTATACGTCTGTATTGCATAAACTGCGGCACGCTTACTGTTGGGTTGGTGTGTATTATGTTTGTTTTTGGTCTTTTTGGAAATTATAGTACTAACTTATATGCTGATAGCCAAAAATACGGCTGAAAAACCCTCGGGCTTCGTGAGGGTTTTGGGGGTGCTCGCTCACCTTGCGAGCTGGTATTCCCTGAAGATGATGGGTCATGCAAACCCTCGGGCTTCGTGAGGGTCACAAGAACACCATCAGAAGATTCCCTAAGTTTCAAAGGGCCGACTCCAAAAATGAAACATAGGGTATCATAACCAAATGTTTATTATACCTTTGCTTTGCTGGTAACATCAATAAAATGTACAAACCTTATGACCTGGGTGTTATATAGTACCGGCGGAGACTCTCGACACCGCGATTTAACCTTTTAACTCAAATAAAAAGTGTCATCTATTGATCCAAAGTAACAATATTTGGGAATGTGACATTAGTCTACAAGCGATATTGTTACTGGCCGACAGATGGCTGCACAACGGCAGTATGTTGAACCAACAAGTACTAAAAAATCCCAAAAATGCGCCCATGAAAATGCACACCACGAGCAAATTAAATACGACTCCCACTCCAGACATCCGTCCAAAACCCGTTAAAATTAGTTATAGCTGCTGTCTTTTTATTTGAATATTTCTTAGACCTACTACCTAATTGTAGCGACATAATTTCTCCGTTCGTACTTGACCGCGACCTTGCTCTATGCAGCCAAGAACCAGTGTTTTTTCCAACCAGTCTAGCGGCTTCGGCGACATCAATCTATAGAGACCGTTTCTTTATTTTATAACTGGCTGAACCGCACCTTTACATCATTAATTTTATTATTAAATAACCTTTGATGACCCTGAATCTTGTTAAACTTGTTTTAAGGTTAGTTTCGGTTACTTACCGGTTTCCCACTTGTTGGGTTTCAGAGATGAGATAACAATGGTTCTGTTAAAATACCGTTAAATATGTATATATAATTATCTGACTACCGTTCTAGTCCTTTCTTATCTTTTCAATCTAGATTATCACAATGGTATAAATACCTAATTAAATAAAGGTTTTTTATAAAACGGATACTAATACGGTAACACGAGTAATCAAAGGTGGTTAGAAACAGGTGAACTAGCGTGGTCCGGAAATAATTCCGCTCGGAATGGCGTCGCTCAAAACCAATTAAATGTGACCCGAGCCCGGAATATAAGTAATCTCCATCCGTAACGGGTTAATGGCACGGCACACGAGACTTGCCTGATTAATAAATACGTGGTACAGCTAAATTCCATGTTAGAAATGATGCAGCGTTCTAGTAACTTTTTAGATCGAGAGCGCATCTACAAACTAACGCTGGCATAATTTGGTATTCATCAAGGACGTGTGCGTATTGCTTGGAAGTATACTGACACAAAGACTAAAACTAAAATTGGTAATAAAAACACTCTGTCTAAAAATGAACTTAGAAGAACACGCCATTTTCACAAACCTACGGAAGCCGCAAAATGTGCTATCGCTAAATGTGAATGAATTTCACCAGCAGCGTGGAAATAATGTCAATATCTGAATAACGCTGTCGATCGCGGTCCTAGGACTGACAGGAAATTGAAAAATTCTGTTCGTTCGATCCACCTAGTGCTGTGCAAACAATGCAATGCATAGAAGTGGGACTATATCTATACATAAAAGTTACAAGTATAGTACGTACGGCCAGCTAGAGGAAAGCCGACCGGTGGTTGAAAATTCTGTGCCACCAATTGGATCGACGATTAATTACGAATACTTAGTGAACGTGCTGTAACACCCGGAATCTTAATAGATATTCATGAACAAATAGCGTTTACGAAGTCTGTTTAGACGCAACGAAAACGATAACGCTTTAATCCGTTCAAGATGGTTAAGGTACCTTATAGAAAGCAATTTATACCAATTATTGTAGTCTCATTTACTGTACCATGAAACACATTTGCTTACTTTTAGTGTTTCAGGAGAAGGCGATTTAGAATTACCTTTTATTATTAAGGACGAAGATGAAGATAATGGCTTCCATTTTGATATTTGAATAAAATCATGTATCTCATCAATCACATAGGCTGCTCTATTATGGAATAATATCGCAACACGTGATTCTTACTAGCAAAGTTGAAAAATTATGATGATTTGGGACTAGAGGTCTCCCTTGCTAGAGCAGTTTACGCAGCAAATATTCTAAGTATGAAATTGACAGCACTTCCATTCGAAAATTTTGCTGTAAAATCGCTAAACATTTCATGGAAACAACCCTTCCCAGTGCCAGCTCGGTGCTTACGTAAGCGAAAGATCTTGATGTCAGTGCGTTCTGCTGAAACGAACCGAAACTTTCATCGACTACTAGCTAGAGTATCAGTTATGAAAGGAACACAATTTATTGTTTGTAATTCAATAGATTCGGCAGACGTAAAGGAATTCGAACTCGAATGCTGTGGAAGAATCTATTGTAGAATCTTTGCACATTCATTCCTTTATGATGTTTTGAACTGGATATTCTTTAACATCGAAGCTGAGAAGAAACTCTTCTTCGTTTATCGTAAAGTCAGACTCGATGCGCTGAACGAATTGAATAGAATACAATACAATAATATAATTGATTGTTAAACGGCGCACTTTGTGTGCTATTATTCGAGTTAATTACGCTTGAGCCGCATTGTGCTCCATGAAATTTAACTCGATAATTTGTAGGTGTGAAATCGCGGATAGATTTCACTAACAGGTGGCGCTACCTGTCTCGAGGCAGCGCAGCCGGTGCATTGCGTGTGCGCATCCACCTGGCAACGGATTGTTTATGCCCGTCGGGGTTATTGTTACCGGTTTTATGGAAGTATTAGCGCGTGCGTGGCCTTGGTCGTCCACAACAAACGATGTTAAGTAATTTACCGGTTTTCCAGCACATTGTAACTTAGCGTAAACATGTTTCATGGAATAACATATTTTTTTCAATAAATTATAAAAACAAGATTTTGCAATGCTTCCAATAGTACGTAGTTATTGTAAAAAGCGAGTTTATTTAAGCTATCGTTCTCATTACTCATTATGCCAACTTGATTCAATGTAGTTTCGCCACAACCACAAGGTATTTTTAAGTTTTTTATGGTATTTCATTTTAATAATGTCATAAAAAGTTTCAGGTCATTAAATAATATATCCTATGTTATATTGTGTCTCCCGAAAGGCTCTGAAAGCCACACGGCACGGCATAATTTTAAATATCCGGTATAGACAAAAAATAATATCGGCAACTTGTTAATTAGCCTAAAATTTGATCCTTCAAGCAAGAAAGTCCGAGACGAGGAAAATAAGTCGAGTTAATTCTGCGATGATAAATTTTCAGGAAATAATAAGTTGAAAATACACGAGAAATGTCAAGATAAGTAGTCATTTGGGGGCCTTAAACAAGAATTTTAGGTAAACTTTTAAAATTCCAAAGTTCTTTGTTAATCTTGTGATTTTATTTCAAAGTAAGGACTTTTTAAGAAAGTCAGATTTGGATCTAGTGCTTTTTGACTTTTGTAAGATAAAGAATTGGAAGTTATTGTAGTGCTTCTAAGATTTCAGTGAGTAAATTCTAATGCTATGAAGCTGGATGAGTGTACAGTCACGGACTTTAATTGATGAGCCACCTGGCACTGTTCGCATTTTAGCCGTGTAATGCAAATCGGGTTTATTCGGTTCCCGACACGCAAAGTCATATGTCTTCGTAATAAAAGAAGAAAATTATATTTCATATCTTTACCGGTTGGCTAACCTGAGAGCAGAACTACAAACTTGACAGCAGTGACTACTCAAAGTCAACCAATTGCAGGTCCAGCAACAGTAAGCTAGCAACGATAAACAATTGTTGCTAGGTTACTGCTGCATAGTAACGTTAGCGTACGGAGAAATTCTCTGACATCGATATTTCAACTGTCACTGTCTTCAGTTAAGTATTCTGAATTATTTAGTTAATGAGCTATGATTCAAAGGAGGTCAGTATCAAATAGATAGGATAAACTTAATGCAACATTGTATTTATTCTTATCATTAAGAACTTATTAGTCAACCTCTATGGATGAGACTATTTCCGATTAAAAGTAATTTATTTGTCATCTTGATATTTCAACTGTCACTGTCTTCAGATATATTTTCATAAATATCGAGTTAATGAGCTATGATTCAAAGGAGGTCGGTATCAAATAGATTGGATAAACTTAATGCAACGTTGTATTTATTTTTATTATTGAGAACTTATTAGTCAACCTCTATGGATAAGACTATTTCCGATTAAAAGTAATTTATTTGTCATCTTGATATTACAACTGTCACTGTCTTCAGTTATGTTTTCATAATTATCGAGTTAATGAGCTATGATTCAAAGGAGGTCGATATCAAATAGATTGGATAAACTTAATGCAACGTTGTATTTATTTTTATTATAGAGAACTTATTAGTCAACCTCTATGGATAAGACTATTTCCGATTAAAAGTAATTTATTTGTCATCTTGATATTTCAACTGTCACTGTCTTCAGTTATGTTTTCATAATTATCGAGTTAATGAGCTATGATTCAAAGGAGGTCGATATCAAATAGATTGGATAAACTTAATGCAACATTGTATTTATTTTTATCATTGAGAACTTATTAGTCAACCTCTATGGATATTTCCGATTAAAAGTAATTTATTTGTCATCTTGTTTACTAGCTTGCGATTTGAGTTCGTGTTTAATCGTGTAATCTCGTGAATGTATGAAACTGAAAAATTGAAAAGTTTGAAGGTGGCTCATCAATTAAAGTCCGTGACTGTACCTACGGTCGATTGCGGACGAATGTCTACTTCAAAGTAGGTGCTCAAAATTCTGTCACAATGGAATGACTCCGCTATTGGATTCCAAAGTCATCCGAGGTTTATTCCCCACCTTTGCTCATGTAGCAAATCCCGTAACTTTGTAATATGCGACCACTAAATCCGATCCGAAGAATGTATCTCCCAGACCCCTGTTATAGTGAGAAGTAGTTTCGAATGGAGCGTTTGACAAGCTCCCTTTAAACTCGCCAAATACAGTATCGAAGCTGAGTACTTAAAGCAGTCAATATCTCTGGAAAACAAAAATATCAAAATTACGAATTTATGTAACGAAACCCTCTTATTTTAATGAACACCGTGATAAAAACTCAATGAATGCATGTAAGCAGAAACATGCGAAAAGTGCTCTCTCCGATGCATTAATTAACAATATCCGATAGTGGAGTGTCTGGACATGTAATGGGCTCTCTGCGGCACTTGCCACACGGGACGAGCGGGCTGCACTGAAATATACTGGAAAATGTACCATCTAATGAAGCCGTTTTGCACCTAACTTTATTTGGGCGAAAACCGAGCACTGGGAATTAGATTCTGACCATGTTGCAGTATCTAAAAAATAGAATTTAAAACCTCGATTTTTTAAAATACCTTCCACTTCCTTACAAATTATAAAACAAAGTCCTCCGCCGCGTCTGTCTGCAGTCTGCACCGATTTTCATGCTGTTTTCACCAATGGATAGAGTGGTTCTCGAGGAAGGTTTTAGTATCGAATAATAATATTTTAAAGAAAAAGTCCCTTCAAATTGGTTCAAAGCACTTTATACATATTTGAGCGATTCAATAAAAAGAGCAATTCCTACCGGGAACTCCTATGAGCTGCTGTGAGCATTCCGTTTAGGCCATCCGCCATAGTCTGGTAGTAGATGGCGGGGCAGGCGGGTCGATATGACGTCTGCGATGGCTCATTAATTACGCTGTTGAGAGCGTTCATTACATTCATTAGCTGCACTTATTCCACAATTAACGCCACAAAGATTAAATTAGTCCCTTAAAAGGTAAACTTTTTAGAGCTAAATCTGAGGTAACTTGCTTACTTCGCCTTTTACAAGTGCTACCCTTATAATGTTGTCTGAAGTCGGTTGTCCGTTTGGCAAATATCGATTAAAACATGGAAGAGGAGTTATGCCGTTTCACACTTTAATTCAGTACCTAATTTTGTAACATATTCTGAATCACAACCCGAGGGTTTTGAATGATATTCCTAATCAATCTCGTAAATAACGCAATGAACGTGGCTGAACTGTCAAAATGAAATAATGCGATCAATTGTCATTTTATGTGTGTTACGCAATGACCCCGCTGGTCCGTGTAAAATACTCCTTCAGTGCTTCCCAAATACGAGTATATTTTTGTTCCCAGACAAATGCAGATTGTAAATGTTTCTTACAGTGAAGTGCCGCTAGCAGTTTCTCAAGTAGTGCTATAAGTCATTAAACATTTAAAACTGGGTACATCGATTACTGTTTCACTTGAGTTGTCAAAAAATAAGGCTGTTATTTGTCAAGATATCAATCCGAATGTTTCAATAAAATACACTATTTAGACGTCATAAAGGTGGAAATCGATCTGCTATGGCCTTGGTTACTATGGCGTGACTGTGGCGGCAGTATCGCCGTTTGTACAGCAGTGGTCAGCGATTGATTGATGTGGCACTGGCGGGTGTGGTCACAGGCCCTCGGCTCGCGAAACACTAGTCTCAAACACAGCGGCTCGGATAATTGGTTTGTTTACGGTCAACGTGTTTGAACTTCATGGCAAGACACGGTCACGGTCGGTGGTCACGTAGCATCGCACCTCCTTAAAGAATTTACCCCCACCTTGTTCCCAAAAAAAACAACTGGTTGAACGAGGAAACTCGAAAGTCCTCGTATTACGGTCCAATTTAAAAAAAAAACAATTTTGAATACCATACGAACTGTCTACGAATTTACATGTGGCGGTTTTCCAGAAAGCTCATTCGATGTTGGCTTCATTATTGTTTTAAATGCTTAAATTAACGTAAGTTCAGACGACTACCTGAATGCACTGAAACGTTATTCAATACGAAAGGAAAAATGAACACAAACACGCCAATACTCTTCTGTAATTACATCTATGGACTCGAACGATTTGAATATGAACAGCCCTAATTAACTGACAGTCTAGGTGTCTGAGGACGGCCGATACAATAGCAAGACATGAATACACTAGCAATGCAAATGAGCGCAGCGATGTTGTGGTGTGTGTGTGGACACGTGTGTGCGGGATCGATACCGGGCGAGCATCGTGGACATCGCGGCTGCACCTCCCACATGCCTATACAATCATATCGACCGATATTGACGCCGCTAATTATACTTACTGCGATAGAAAAAGTCGCCCCATGCGTCAACAAAAACCGTATTTGCGTGGATCAAACATCTCAGCACAGTGATCCGTCATATCCGAAAAAACAAAACCTCCCTACAGATACTAGCTGAGAAAAAATAAACGTTGAGGTGAGAGGAACTTTTTGTATTTGGTGCGAACGTGCCAACCAATCGCCGGGGGCAATTGGTGTCAGCCGCCAATCTTGTACGGGTAGTTGGAGGCTGGAGGAACGAGGATTTTCCTTTACTGTTTTGCTTGCAGCATAAGTTTTCCACTTCTCACTGTTCGATAGAAGGCTTCGAAATAAAAATCAAACGTAAAGCGAATGCAAAAGCCTCGTATACAGGAATATAGAACAAAATGTATGAAGTAGTATAAGACACGCTAAGCAACAATGTGCAAACAGGGTAAATAATTAAATGTTCTATTTCAACTGTTGGCAATTTTTCGGCGGTGTTCTATCTAACATCTGGATGGTGTGGAGCGCTCAAAATGGCAACATATGTCCTTGTTTTTCGGGTTCCCTGTTAAATAATGTTAATTCTGAAAACTTTTTCTCGTTCCAAATCTGGTATTTCAGGATGTCTTAATTTCGTGTAATCCGGATTAATAACAGTCCTCTCGAAGTTAACTAATTGAAGTTAGTAACTTAACAAAACTGCTCAGCTGTTTCGTACTTCTGAAGAGTGCATTAGTTAGAAACTTAGAATCATGTCATTAGTTCGTGTGATATCAGTTGCTACGCTATGTACGAAATCATATTTTGATCTGTTTTAAGTACATACATAATGTATTTCTTAACAACCTGGCCCCTGAGACTTCTTTAAAGAATAAAATTATCTCATCAGGTTAAACAACCCAACTCGGAATGAGTCCCGAGGAATTATCAAGTTACAGATGCATGCTGCTGCTCACAGCTTCTCTAAGTCGCCTTTAACCTTCAAAGGGAAGTCGGGCCAGCCAGACACGGAGGCAGAGCTATTTCAATGCGTTTCATCTGATGAATGAAATGAACGCAGAAGCCAATTAGAGATTCTATTTTCGACTTGAGCGGTGTTTTGTACATGCAATACGAATTTCCCTCTACTATAACAATCAACAAAATGTAACGTAGTCGATATAGATAACGCTAATAGCGGTCGCTGCAACATTAACGCGTCCGGTTCAATTTGGGCATAAAGTATTAATTTATTTGTGGGTATTGGGTGTATCCCTTCGAACCCTAACCCGGCGTTAAATGAATATTTTATGTAAGCGGCGAACTGTCGTAAATACAACGCTTGGCTGTTTCTACCGCGCTTATGGCTAATCCTCTTCGGCGTGGCAATAGAGCTGTTAACTTGTACCGCCCGACTCGCTCAATAACGTGCTGCTGAGAAAATGTTGTGCCTTGTGCTACAGCGTTCATAAATATGGCGGAATTTGTGTAAGTAATTAAATTACTCGTCCATTGCAATAATTTGTTTCAACTGGGGAATGATTGATTAATTACTCTGAAATATTTACTGAAAATTCGAAAAGTGGACAGTTTATTAACAAACATTTTAAAGCAATAAAGTTTCAAATAGCTATCTATTTTAATATTTTACACAGACGGTCATTTAATTACCGTTCAAGCCACTTTATTCCCGCTATTTTTCGGCTGGCTGCCGAAATTGACGGCTATGAAATATTTATCGCTTTCAACGTGTGCTCAGCGCACACCAGCGTTTAATCGGAACAAGCATTGTATCAGGTAAATGTTATTTAGCGGATGGGCCCAGTGAAGGGTTGAGGACAAAGCCCTGCCGGAGAGAGATCAGTTAATGAACGCGGTGCCAATTTGCCTCGTCAACCCTTTTTACGCCATCTTTTATTTTTCCGATCGTTCCGCTTGCATGTATACGTTGAGGATTATGCTGCAATTAGTCAAATGCTGCGGTTTTTGTGCTAACGGTAATTTATTGCGAGCTCTTGATTATAACCGGATTGAATTCATTAGGGATCAGTTTGATGTAGGTATGTAGGTGCTAGGTATCTGCTACTGAGAATTGCAGTTTGAACGTACTTTTTTTCATGTTTCGTAATTTTTAGGTAAGTACTTAGGGTGTATAATTAATATAATTATGTATTACAAGAAAATAAAACATTACAATCATGTTTTAACAAATAACATGCTTTGTTTTTCTTGAACAGAAAGTATTATTTATTTGTAGGTAGGTAAAACTTCAAACTCATTAAATTCTGTTATTTTAAAAATAGAACTATTATCTAGCTTGATCAGCATGTAAGAGAGTAGTGTAATTGAGCCGGCGAGTGGCGGTCATTACTGGCATAGTGCTGTGGCTATGGTCCTTCAATTAACTGGATATCGGCGGATCGCGCGTCACCCACTATACGTCCGAGCCATGGCACAGGGCACTACACGACTCGAGTGTTGACGCGCTCTATCACAACCCATTCACAAAGAATTATTTACAAAATTTTACTAACTAACCACTAAAATACTACTCTAATGAGGCATAGATTTGAATTTAATACTTACTTTGTTGACTTACGAGAAACGTTATTAATAAGACGAAGGACGCTTGTTTAACATGCTTTGTTTAACATTTTTCGTCGATTATTCAGTTACAGTGAGTTTAATATCCGTTACCTCAAGGCAAACGCGGGTTTAAAGACGTTTTAACGCTGTTTTATGTTTGTTAATAATTCGTAAACGATATCGCCGACCCGACGAGTAACATTCAACAATAGCGATTTAAGAATCTCATTTTCAGGGAGTGCTGAAGCTACATTACCCTTAAATGGACTGACAGGATTTTTTCGTTCCCATTCTGAATTTAAATTGCCATAATGAGTATTTAGCTTTATTTGTATAATGTTCATCTTTATTTTTCCTTTAAGTGTGAAGAAAGAGTCTGAGGCTTTGTTGCGGGGGGTAGGTACAAGTTTCCCCGTTATAATCCATTTTTTTAAACTAACCTAACCTAAAATGACACTTATAAAATAAAGTCCCAGTTGGGCGCCAAAATAAATGTACACTGACCTACCGAACAGATCGTAAATATAAAATGTACACCGGCGCGGTAAACTGCAGCATTGGCGGATTTGACGCGATAACGGTATTTATACTCGACATGGCCATAGCCGCTGGTAAAATGTTGTGATCATAGATAGCAGCTTTATATTATATTATTTTAACACCTATTTCCAAAAACAATTGTTACTTTATTAATCGTCAACATAAATCAACAATACCTTCCTAATTCCGAGCAGTGATCGACTTGTAATCGAATCTTCACGTTATTTATCGCCAATAATATCTGTGATGGAAACAAACGATGCAGAGAATAGAAAAAGAAAATTGGGCTATATTATAACGATCTCCGTAAATGAAAGAAATCGCTCCCGGGAAGTTTGGATCATTTAACTCCACCCAGAGATATATGACGTCTCCTTGGCTGCGGTTATTTCGAGAAAATTGTGCGGTTTTAGTTGGGTGATCGTTAAAATAATAGAAAATAATACCCACATTGAACTCGTAACGTTTTGTATTGTATGTTTAATAGCTGTACCCGCGAGATTTCGCGTTGTTGTCTAATGGTGGAATCCGACGATCGGCAATATTGTAGACGGACACGCACGGCAGGAATCCGACGATCGGCAATATTGCAGACCGCCACGCACCGCGCCCCGAGGAACTTTCGATGTCTGCGATACCCCACAAATACACCTTTCCACGGTCTGTCGTCCGGGCTCGTCGGTATCGGTCCGCAAAATCGCGAATCGTGGGATTTCGGTATTACTTTTTAATTAGTCGAGATTTTTAATTCATACTCTTTATGGGAGCTTTTTAGGTTATATGCCTACCCGAATATCAAATATTCGGGTACTATGATCTCCCGAATATCAAAAAAATATTTGGCTTAGTTCTTAAGGGGGGGCGTGAAAATTGATCCGCTGGTACAATGTATAGTAGATATTCTTTAAGAAATTGTTATACTTACGTTTAGTTTGGAAACTATTTTACTTAAGTATCACAAAACAGGGTGTTTACGCTACGACGACACTTCCACATAAAATTGAACCCAATTGAGATAGAACTTAACCTAAAAGGTTTTACTTGAACATCAAACAAGTGTAGTAAGTACAAACAAACAACGTTTACTTAAAACACTTGACGAGTATATTTAGTGGTCTAATTTAGAACATGATTAGAGGTCGCCCAGCTCGTCACTCCGAAATATATTTACACAGTTAATCGCCCGCTCGTATAAAATAGTAGAACTTGGAGAAATTCTCAACGAAACGAATTCAAGATCCTTTTGTAAGCTCATTATATGGAGCGCTTTTTCAGTCACTTTTTAGTGCCACTTCAAGGATTGGCTGGCGGAAATACAACGGTATTCAAATATTTACAGGGAAAGCTGATGCTTTTGACGCTACGTGCCTACGGCTACGTCGCATACGTACGACTACGGCGTAGGCGTTACGAGCTACGTATATTCGTAGCGCGCCGGCAAGGTGGGAAATGGATACGCTCCTTTGAAATTCTTGTGAATCTCTTTTCATAAAAGCGTACACACATATCGCTATATTTTTGCTACAAACTTTTTTTCTTTTTAACAACAGTCGTGTTAGACGAGGAATTCCGACCGCACAATTCGGAATACAAAACGTTTTGTTCAGTCGTCCAGACTCGAGACAGACGTAGACAGTCGCCGGCTCCCGAAATTCCATTGTATTATGAAATAAGTCCAATAATTTTGTAGGTCGTCGCCGCTGCGCTTTTGTTCCAGCCATATTTGCAGGTTGCACTTGAGTGGGGCGCCTTCGTTCTATGTGCACCTAGTCGTTTTGTTAATGAGCGCTCGGTCTCAATGTGCTGCGGGATGCTTTCAGGAAGATTTGCACAATATAAAAACGTTTGTAAAAAGTGGATGGTGGGATTTTTAATTTATCTTCTTTCGATGTTAAATAAGCGTTTCTTTATGAGCAAACTGTATGGTGCTAAGTGTTTTATTGTTGCGTTGTTGTTTATTGAGAGATCGGCGATGGTCGTTAAAAGATTATTAGGATATCTAGAACAGCTTCCTCCTTCCCAATTTGCTTTAACAATTCGCCACATCACATTCATAATTTGATCAGTTTCAATGTGATTTATTCTGTTCCTACTGCTAAGAGCCCGCCCACGTTTATTTCGATAGCAATAATTTACTAGCTTCCTGTTTCTGACACCCACTTTCTTCGTAATCCTCTTACAAAAGTAGTCGAGTCACTCATTAGCCAATAATGGCGTGTATGATGAGTGTTATTTCCTCTCCACACAACGGAGACTGCAGGCGTTCCCTCGGGCCCCTGGGCCCCTCTCTTCACACTTCGTCGACGTTTATGGATTACAATATTATAAGTATAACCCTTCATATAATCTGCAGGGGTCGCGAGCCACGCTTTTGATAACAACCCTACATTTATTTTTGCTTCTTTGCTAATTTTAGCAACTTGCTCTGGCTCTGAGACGAGCGGTCGTTGATCCGACGACTATTCTGAACTGAACAATCAATACCTATTGTGGATGTAAAGTTTGAAAGGAACAATATTTAATATTAATGGAAATTGGTTTCATAACATATAACTACTGTCTCAACAAATACTAGTTCGGAAACAAAAATATTTAATAATATCAGCTGATTTATAATATTTGTCGTCCGAAATTGCAGGGGTTGGTGAGACGGTGAACGTCCGGGCTCTGTTTGTGACCGAGACGGTTCCGTATTCAAACACCCAAACGGTTTAGTGCTGGAAGTGTAATTTTATCGCTTACGCTATATTGTTTTTTTTGTGTTGTTGTTTGGTTGACATTTTGGTGTCGTAAAATCGTGCAACAGACTTTCTGTTACGTTGCGTTGGTTTAATGTGGTTTATGCTTTTGCGGTGTAGAGATTTTTTTTTCTATTCCCCTGTTTGTCTGACCTTTACTTACACATATATTTGTAGACTATTATATGAATGGCTTCTATTCTGAACTGAACAATCAATACCTATTGTGGAGAATCGTACTACAGACTACTACTATGTGATTGAAATCATTAGATATGCTCAGGGGATGCTATTCTTTGACTTTATTCTCTTTTTCCATCATGGAACATGACGAGACGATCTATTTTAAGCGGAGGACGTGACGAATTGCGTAAAGGTCTCTGCACACAGCGGGCGTGGCGTGGCGGGGCGCGGCGTGACCGGGCGCCGACGCAGCGCTGACGCGACGGGAGATTTCATACTGCGGGCGCGATCACGTCCCGCCGCGCCCATTCACGCCGACCGTTTAGCGACGCGATTCATTCATCAAAAAGATGTTGAGCGATTCAGACGTGGAAACGCTCTTGTTCTGTGTTGCGCTAGCTAAGAAAAACAACGTAAACGGAAATGGGGGCATGAAATAAATCAAAAACGTCCCGTCGCGCCGCGCCCCGCCGCGTCGGAGTTGTATTCGCGCTCGACGCGACGCCGGCGTGGCGCGTCGGTTCGCGTCGCGCCGAGCGCGGCGGCTCTGTGTGGCGTCGTCCATAGTAACTAGTACATTACAACTGCTCAGCGTCGCGTCGCCGCCCGGTCACGCCGCGCCGCGCCCGCTGTGTGCAGCGACCATAAAAGCGATAGACCTCAATAATTCTATTTTTAGAAATATCGTTTCAATCAGACCTCCAAAATTAAACGTATCTTTCAAAGACAATATATTAGGTTCTCAAACAAAATCTTTGTGTTCAAAAACCTGGAGCTAACTTTAAACTCGCTTTGACGCTCGTAGCCTTTTATTTAATGTTCTCGAATAGCTTAAATGAAGAAAACTTGCTAAATACTCTCTTCAGTTGAATATTTGAGACACTTTAAGTACTGGAGTGTTCGGGCGGTGTGACACAGACGCGAACCCATCGGCGACACTTTGCGTCAAGATGTTGGAAATATTTGTTTGAACGGATTTGTGTTACGTTACTTACTGACTTGTATGGACCGACGATATTGTTGTTGTGAAATTCAGTTTGAAAAGTGCAATGAAAATATTTTGATAAAGAGACCGAAAGCACAGAATTACGAAATAGTACAGTCACGGACTTTAATTGATGAGCCACCTGGCACTGTTCATATTTTAGCCGTGTAATGCAAATCGGGTGTATTCGGTTCCCGACACGCAAAGTCATATGTCTTCGTATTAGAAGAAGAAAATTATATTTCATATCTTTACCGGTTGGCTAACCTGAGAGCCAGAACTACAAACTTGACAGCAGAGTGACTGCCCAAAGTCAACCAATTGCAGGTCTAGTAACCTAGCAACGATAAACAGTCGTTGCTAGGTTACTGTTGCGATAGTAACGCTAGCGTACGGAGAAATAATAATAGTCATTTCGACAAGTTCGAAAGTAACGTCTTTGACATTGATATTTCAACTGTCACTGTCTTCAGTTAAGTTTTCAGAAATAACGAGTTAATGAGCTATGATTCAAAGGAAGTCGGTATCAAATAGATTTGACAATCTTAATGCAACATATTTATGCAACGTATTTATTTTTAATTTTTTATCATTGAGAACTTATTAGTCAAACTCTATGGATAAGACTATTTCTTATTAAAAGTAATTTATTTGTCATCTTGTTTACGAGCGTGCGATTTGAGTTCGTGTTTAATCGTGTAATATCGTGAATGTATGAAACTGCAAAATTGAAAAGTTTGAAGGTGGCTCATCAATTAAAGTCCGTGACTGTACATCGCTGAAATGCAATTTGATTGTAGTTTTGGCAGCGATGGAAACAGGTTTTTATTGAATTCACGGAAGTAGTGAATTGAGTTATTACACATTTCAAGGAAAGGGATCACTCCCTTGATATAAATAAAATATATTCATGATAGCTGACTTACACCGACACTGCCGCAGCAGCGTACTGCGCGATAAAATCTACATTTTGCAGGATAAAAGCCGTGCTTGTACATGTTTTTACATCTTATCTTCATACTGTTGGTATATGCATTTATACACTGTATGGTTTTCACCCTTTCTACTGAGCAATGGTAGTTACATTTCAGGTGCACCTACTATAACTTGAATAATCTCTGGTTAATATGAAAAATAAACATGGGAACTAAAAGTTGTGGTAATGAGAAAAGTTTCATAATTGACAGTTCATACTTGGGTTATAGTTTATGATGTTATCTATGTAAATAAAAATAAATGCTGTTCGTTGGTAAGCGTATCATTTGAGAACGATTGGACTGATTTGGCTATTTTGTGTTTTAAAATGTTCGTAATAATCGGAATTAAGGGAAAGAAAAATTTAAAAAGTTTCTCGAAAAATATTCGATTTGGGGAAAAACTGAACGTCCTTCTTTCTATGGATTGATATTTGGCCAGGACGTCTGTCGGGTCAGCCAGTGTTTTAATCAAGTGTGGTAACGGGTCTTATTAAACTATTATTTAAGTAGCTATATTACTTACTATGTATCTTACCGCACATTGAAAACGTTTTCACAAAGTGTAGGTACGTAAACCTATGTTTACATTGTGTAAGGGATGTCGAAACACTGGTCGTGAGCACAGCTATATTCTGAACATTTTCAGCGGGATAATGGCGCTCTGTGGTTGCGCCCAATTACCGGGCATTGTGGTGGCTCGTAATGACGTGTTGCGTGCGATCTGTAATCTGTAGCCTGATTGATGCGCAACGTCTGTCAGCCCGCCTTTGTCTTCATTCGTTAAGAAGAATAGAACCACCCTCCAGTAAGGGAGGTACAAACGCGCTTTCTTTGCTTCTCAATTTCAATATTAATAGAACACATTAAACTTTTATAACTATTGAGTAATGGGTTATCTAGATTTCGTGTTCTTGAAAAAGTTACATTTACTAAAGTTCTATTTTATAGTTCTTCCACATGGAAGAGACGCGTCTCTTTGCGTTATCTTGCCTTACTACATTTTCTATGAAGTCGCGCGAAAATCTACATTGTGTATGTAGATTTTCGCGCGACTTCATAGAACGACGAGAGAGACGCGACTGAAAAAAGAATCTCGGTTTCTCAAAGTAGACGCGACG
Source organism: Lithophane semibrunnea (assembly GCA_947363905.1). Lineage (NCBI taxonomy): Eukaryota > Metazoa > Arthropoda > Insecta > Lepidoptera > Noctuidae > Lithophane > Lithophane semibrunnea. The sequence goes on along the minus strand of OX376199.1, from coordinate 17,500,941 downwards.
TGACGTTTTGCGCCTGTGTGGGTGAAGCCTTTATTCTTTTATGCTTTTCTGCACTGAATAAAGTGATTCAGTTAGATTAGATACACGAAGAAAATATTATGTGGATGTAGAATAAACTTACCAAGCCGCCCCCGTCACGTTATCTCTGTGCATTTTTTTTTTTTTTTTTTTGATGGTGGGAAATCATCCAATGACTTCTCCCGCTCTGGGTGGAGCGGAAGGGCGTGTCAGACTTTTACTGACTAAAACCCACCCGTGTTCCTTCAGTTGCCTGTTGCCAAGGTCCCGGTATCCCTTTCGGACTAACCCGCAACCCTGGCAAGCATCGGGCCTAGCGGACCCCGCCAATTGTGCTGACATCTCTTTGAGGCGCGCGTGGAACACGACGCGCCATCGACCCGGGCCTGGTCCTGATCGGACGGCGAGCTACCCATTGCTCGCCGTCCGCAAGCCCGCGCCTATGGTGGCCGGGAATCCGCCTGGGATTCCCGACGCCCAGGGCGTCTCCAGCGGCGGCGGCGGTTAGGGGCGTGAGGGCGCAAACTTTGCCTCTCCCTCACGCGTTCCGCCTCCTCCTTCGCGAGCATTACTGTTTCGCAGAAGGAGGTGACTGCTTCCCATGCCCTCTCGCTCCGTACCATGGCCTGGACCAGAGCCGGACGCGAGAGGTCACCGCCGCCAATCGCCTCCAAGAGGACACGGCGAGGCTCCGCCCAAGCGGGGCAGACCTCCACCGTATGCTCCACCGTGTCCTCCGGGCGATCCACACAGTGGTGACACCCGGGCGTTTCCTCCCGCCTTATACGAAACAGGAACCTCCCGAAGCAACCGTGTCCGGTGAGGACCTGCGTCAGGCGGAAGGTGAGGACGCCGTGGCGCCTCTCTAGCCACTCCTCAAAGAGGGGACTTATCGCCGCAATTGTGGCGTGCCCAGCACTGGGTTGCGACAATCGCACTCTCCATGCCGCCATGAGATCCTGCCGGAGCTCTGTCCGCTGAGCCGCGATTTCTCGCGGCAGCGGAGTTACGCCCCGGCGCTTCATCTCCTCGCGCCACTCCCAGATGTGCGCGAGGACCTTCGCCTCCAGATCCCATGGCGGTAATCCGGCCAGGAGGCTCGCCGCCTCGCGGGAGACCGTGCGGTATCCCCGGGCCAGCCGAATGGCCATGACCCTTTGGGACGCGTTCAACCGGCGGGCTGGCCGCAGCCTAAGGGAACGCGCCCACACCGGTGCCCCGTAAAGGGCCATGGACCGCACGACCCCCGCGTAGAGCCTCCGGCAGGAGGCGTTTGGGCCCCCCAGATAGGCAGGAGACGCCCCAAGGCAGCTCCAGCCCGGTCCAGCCTGGGAGCCAAACGTCGGAAATGCTCAACGAAGTTCCACCGGCTGTCGAGGACGAGTCCTAGGTACTTCATCGTCGACTCGACGCCGATGTGAACCCCTCCTACCGTAATTTGGGAACCCGACGGTGGCGCGTTCCGAGGGCCATGAAAACACATGACCTCGGACTTGTGCAAGGCCACCTCGAGTCCCAGCTGCCGGATTCTATCGACGATTGTCGCAACCCCGCGTGTCGCTAGTTCGGCCGCCGCCTGGTGCGACCTCCCCTGTGCCAGGACCAGCGTGTCGTCAGCGTAGCACGTTATCTCTGTGCCTAGATTTCAATCTTGACGAGTTGAGTGGTACTGTTTAGTTATTTAGTTTTCGGAAAAGTGGTACTTAAGTGTGAAGGTCGGTCAATATTGCCTGTCGCTAAACAGTCGGACAAACATTACACAAGTTGTCGGTCCTTGCGAGTGGCCACGACTGATCGTTGTTTAAGTGAAGTTTCATTTCGCCTCCCAAATGTTAACGCTAACTCGCAAAATTTTAGGAACGAAGTTCTTTAACGCAGCTTGCGGTAGGAGTAAACCCGCAGAAATCGTCACGTAACGAAAAAGCGCTATGCCCTAAAAGTCAGTTTCAAGTATCACTTGAAACATGAGACCATACTAGATGGCTCCGTATGAGTACATAATATACTGCGAAAGGAACTTCGTGATACCTCCCGACGGTTTTTTTTTATTGAGTCAATTAAAGTAAAAACAGACATTTGCCCAACTTTCAAACTGAAAACATAAAAGTGCTTTATGTCACAATCGAACGTAACGGGCACACAGAACTGCAGTGAATCGTTATCATGTAACATGAATGCAGGTATCAAAATGTAATGAGACAGTTACTGCCCACCGCTAGTTACCGCCCCACACATTTATATTAATTGTACTACCGCACTGCATTCGTGGAATAACTACTGGTCACAGTGTATCTAACGATCTAATAAACTTGTGGCATTCTGATACTGGTACCTAGTGCAATAAATTGGTACCTAGATTAATGTACTTATTAAAATAAGTTTACAAACAGTAGTAGTAGTAGTAGTAGATGATGAGCACAGAAGGTATCAGTTTTTCCCACACCAGTACTTCCAGGAATCCGGAATCTTCCCACAATAATCTGTAGTAAAGTTCATTGATCTTTGAATATTTTCCGCCCACAATCCTCGCAACGAATCTTCGGCGCACGACATGATTCATTCTTATGTAATCCTAGTACATGGACAGCGAGGATTTGTGGAAGTGAAAATATGAATCCCATATATTCTTTATATTTGTGCCAGTAGAAAATGAGGTTCGCTTTTCGTGTAGGTACTTAAATTTTACGTGACTCGGTTTACCTCGTTTAACTAACAATATGAAATACTTTTTGCGGACGTTGCTCATTCCTGTATACATTTGTTGTTTATTTTCAGCAGTTGTGTGTGTGTCTGGGTAAAACTAACGCAATATGTATGGTGTATCATTTTTTAAATTACGCAGGCAAAATGCTGCTCGATCTACATTAGGCCGGCCGGCTGTATACAAGCAGCTCGAGCAGTTTATCTTTGGGCAACTTACACGGAGCGTTTGAGCAGTCAACCACTGCAGCAGTTGACAATTCGGATGCAGGTGCAATATGGATTTTTAGGGGGAAATCTTAACGGGAGCAGTCGATAGCTAGAGAAAACAAGTCACATAACATATCTTTTTGTTATTTTTCTTGACTTGTGGCGAATTCTACCAAACTTTTATCACTAGTATATATCCTTTTGACAGATTTTCTGTACAAAAATTATCAGACGTCAATTTTATTCCCCGGCTTTGGTTAAATCGGCCCTTAACAATTGATTTACTTAGATAAATAGTAAAAGAGAAGAAAACATCTAGTTACGACCAACAAACAACGGAATAACATTGATTATTTGATTCGAGTGCTGCGGCAACAAATAATACGGCACCCCTGACGTGACGTACACACTATACATGGTGTAGTCTGTACACTGTTGTAGAGGGTGTAGTTTTATGAGGACGGGCCGGCCCCGACGGACGCGGCGCCCTTTACTGAGAAGAAAACGTCTAGTTACGACCAACAAACAACGGAATAACATTGATTATTTGATTCGAGTGCTGCGGCAACAAATAATACGGCACCCCTGACGTGACGTACACACTATACATGGTGTAGTCTGTACACTGTTGTAGAGGGTGTAGTTTTATGAGGACGGGCCGGCCCCGACTGACGCGGCGCCCTTTACTACCGACACAACTACTACTAGTAGGTTACTAGAACAATGCTGGGGTATTAGCCCCAAAACTGCATAGGATTGGACTTTGATGATACGTAATATCACAGAATTACAATCATGATTATGACTTATGGGTATGATACGGTTTTATCAGCGTAGTTTTTTAAACATTATGGTAAAAAAACCCTATCATATCCTACACTTATCCCTCAGATTCTCAGGCTCATGCATCAGATTGTTATTCCGTCTGTTACATGTACAGTGAAACATGCACTGGTTAAATAAAAATATGTCAATTTCAACATTTCTACATTGCACATAAAAGTCGGGATGATTCTGATAAATGGTTTCAAATAAATCCTCTTGATTCATAGCCGTATTCCATTACGGAGACCTAGTATTTTACTTCAAAAGCACAATGAAAATGGTCATAACTTCATTTTATATTATTTTGTTCAAAGCAAGTCACGAAATTCATTGGATTTGAAATTGTTTCAGTTAGAAACAGGAGGCCCCATATTGACCACAATAAAACACTCTTCAATCAAAAGAACCAAATCACACTAAAGTTCTCCATGAGAACTTCTTACGTTTTAATACGTCTTGGTTATTTCAGGTTTCGGCTTTGTCGTCGGTCACGTGGCATACGGAACCGCAGAACACGGTCATAATACAAGCGGTCTGGCGTCTGGTGTACTAGGCAAACATAGCACGCCAGGCCATGTGCCATGTTTATAATTATTAACCTTATTTATTAACACAAGTTTTCATAAAAAGTATGTATGTCTAGGTTAAGGTATTTTTCTATGGGCCTGTGTCGCCTGAAATAAATGGTATTATTATTATTTGTTATATATTTTGCATATCTCGGGACCACCGGGGTCCCGGTCTTTTGAAAGGCGTAAGAGGGGCCGAAGCCAACTCGCAGAGGCCCCTTCGACAATTTTAAATGGAATGAGGCACCAACCGACGATTATCCCTGTACACACTATGCTAGTGCACCCAAGGACAATCCCCGGTTGGTGAAGGATTATTGCAGTACATGGAAACAAAACATTGGGCTATGGGTTTGGCTGGCTATAGTGGAATGGTTACCAGGAACTATGGAAGGACCCCTGTCTGACCAATGATATATAATATATATTATGGATAAGATGGCAGAGGGTGATTTGCACACTCAATAATGGGCCCCCAAAAACGGTCGCTAGCACATAGTGACGTAGCGACAAAGAGGCAACATGTCCTGAGGTGCTTGAGGAGTGGAGAGGTATTCCACGGCTTTCAGAACAATCCCAGAGCCCGGAAGATGGTCAAGATCCCTACGAGCACTTACTGGAATACTTCCTTCCTCCGAGCACGTTTGCTCTTGCGAATCTCCACTCAAGCCGGCCAATCAAGGCAAGAATGAGGTGGGAGCTCTGTTCCTCATCAGTGTTCACTCCAGCCGGCCAATAAAGGCAAGCCAGAGATGAGGAACAAGACTTCTCCCGGGAGGTAGGGTCCGTGGGGTCGCTACTACCCAACAGCTCCCCACAAGCTGCCCTGCGGGTTTCTGTATCTCTCTTGGTCTGGCTCCTCACCCTAGACCTGTTCCGGCAAAGTAAACTCTGCCGGCACAGACCCAGAGTTCCGAGCGCGCAAGCCCCACCACGACGTCAACGTAGAGATACGGCGGTGGGGTTATTATTATTATAATTCCATGTCCCGAGAGAGATCAGCGAATAACATAAAGGGCGCCTTCAAATTTGCCGCAAAGTGCCGCGCGGCGGCAGCGCGGCAGCAGCGCTGCCACCGCGCTGCTTTGTTAATCCATATAAATAAAAAACGCGCGACTGCAGCGCGGCTGCCGCGCTGCCACCGCGCATCAGTGCATCGATCGACTAGTGACGATCCGTACGTAGTTTTTGTACAAAACGTCAACGAAAATCAGGTTGAAGAATTTATCGATGAGGTCGAAACTAAATGTACAACACCATGATGCTCGAACTAGCCTAACGCTGCCGCCGCGCGGCTCTTTGCGGCAAATTTGAAGGCGCCCTAATTACCATATTATGCTTTATCCATATTATGCTTTATTGGGTTACCGCAGACAAGGCTTTGTTGTCATATGATTCTGTTCTACGATGTTGTCTAGCAGTGGCTATACTATTGAAACACTAAAGGCTACCAACTACCATAGGTACATAAATCTGAACCGACGTAACTGCGCCTGATCAGTCTGACGTTGACCGAATGCGCATAGTCGAAACGATCCCATCAGTTTCAATTATTCGCTTCAGGTAGTGGATGTTACGGTCGTCGTAGGCCTTGGGGCATTGATCTTGTGGCCGTTACAGCCACACACGGATTTTGATGAGTGCGGATTTCAGACCGTTCTGCAGGTAGAATAGAAGTGAGTAGACTTTAAGCTAGATAAACTTCAGTAAACAGAGAAACAGTAGAGATTTCTAAATTCAGGACTGAGGGGAGCAATACCGTAATGAAGCTCATTCTAATTGCGGTTCCCCAGCTTATTATTTTCCCAAATAATCTTTATTTACTTTCAATTATCTTTAATACCTCCTAGGTGTACCAACCGTAAGCGAGATTATCACTGCGAGGGCAATCTGACAGTCCCATTATACGGTAGCCGCGCTCGGTCATCCGTCACGTGACTGCTTCATCTCGCTGAGTAAGAACCACGTTCAATATCCACCGCCTGCCGTGATCTGTTACCCTGTTACCTATTTATGTGACAGGTTACATCGTGCGTGAAGTTTGAATTGAACAAAACGTTGATTAAGTGCTTTTGAAGTACTAACCACTTGCAGTGTTCTATTCTGGCTAACTTGTTAGAGTGCTATTAAAAAAAAATACAGTACCCAAATTCGGTTGTTGGCAAATTAAACTGCGACTTCCTTTCTTATTGCCACTCAAAATATGGAATAAGCTCGGTTCAAACGGGTGTAGCATTTAGTAAAGTAACGCGTCGCCTTTACACACCCACCTAATTATAGCTATAGCTATTTATCCACAAAGGTTAGTCGCGTGGTTGGCTCGAGTATAACGCTTTACGAACCAGGGAGAGGCTTTATTTCGTCACACGAATAATTATGACGTCACTACACCGATAAAGGTGAAAACACGCAAAACGCACGGTTTTATGTTCCAGAATAAAATTCTTAACTCAATATGCGGCTTTATTTGTACCGTGAGACTGGATGTTGACGTGAAATGTCGGATGTCAATTGGAGTTTATAGTTTACACAATTAAATTCAGAATAATATTTTAACGACATTTCGGTAGTGTTGTATGTGTTTTTTGTAACAAAAATCTTTTTTCTCAACATGTTTGGAAATGAGTTCAAATTAGAGCAATATTTTGACAACCTTTTTCGAGATAAATCGAAATTGCTGTACTGGTCAAAAACAAGTGACGATGCGGCCGGCAATGTTACTATGAAAATCCATATCTTCGTTTAGCGGTCAAATAAATTACTATGAAAACTCATATTTATCTGTCGTGTTATTTAAAAAATCAAGTAATAAAAACTATTTTTTTTTTTAATCTTTTGGGTTTATAATATATATATTTTTGAAATGTGCTCATTAAGCCCTTTCATTTGATACCCAACATCGTACGATTAAACCATTTTTTTTTTTAAGTTCCTCACTATATGTCCTCTAGAGGGTGCTATTTTTAATTTAATGTGACTTCACATAGCCTATAACCAGCGGGCAATCACGACGCTTCTAACGTCCCTAACGTAACCTCATTTGTCAAATTGTGATAAGTGGTTTGGAAGATAGGACGGAACAGATGAACATACATACATACATACATACATACATACATACATACATACATACATACCGGTCAAAATCATAACCCTCCTTTTTTCTTCGCCGTAGTCGGGAAAAAATAGAACAAACTTTTTACTTCAACACATGGCAACCAGAGAGGTATATCAAAGATTTTATTTAAATTTCGATTTGGCTTGCAAATAGAGCTATTTAAAATAAAAAAATTAACATGTTGGCGCGTGAAAAATTATCGTTCTCCGTCATTGATTCTGGAATTTAATTTACTCAGTTTGAATTTCCGCGCATTATTTGAGAAAAGTACTATACAAGCCTTGGCCGCAACCAGGCATTCATGGAATCACGCATGTGTGCCTCGGCTTCGCCTCGGTCCATATTTTTACGATCGTCCATCAATGCGCCATTTGCAGGCCGCGACAGTAATTTACTATAAATTCGTTTAGGTATTTTGTTAAATCAGGAAACTTGAATGGCGAGCATAATTGACTATTAAACATAATATGGCTGAAAGTAAGTAAAGGCAAATCAATACTGTCAGTCGACAAATTGGAATTTGTTGTAGTGTAACAACGTGCTCAACAATCAAGTTCTCTGACTGAATATAACAAGAACATTATTGAACAAGTCAAATATCAAAGAGAAAATCCTGTGACGCACTTGGCGTACAACTCAATAAATCCGCGTATGTAATGCGAAATGTAAATCAGTGGAACACTGGTTCACACTTAGCAATAACGCGGCGATCCTCAATAAATTGCTGATCGCTCCCTGCGACCGATATCCGCGTAAAGGGACGAGTACGACATTGCGTAAATCGCGGTGATATTCGTATGAACAATAATGTGCTAGCATCACGGCTCGTAGCTTTAACGGTTATTATCTCACTGGGTATGTTTTTACTCCGATTATGGTCGTGTTCGTATCATCGGCAGCCGAGCAATTTTCCGGGATAAAGTGCCACAGCCCGATGTCTAACGACGAATTCGACAGGTTTTCAGTTTTGCTATCTACGGCATTCAAATAAAATATCAATCAAAAGTCATTTATTCAAATTAGGCTGAGAATCAGTACCTTTTGAACGTCAGAATTACATAAAACATTTCCCAAGTCACCTTTCACCACTCTCTAGTTCTTTCGCTGCAAAGAAGAAGTGGCGCACAAACGCCCGTGAACATCGTTTAAGTAACTATGGCAACATTAGTTTAAGTAACTTCATTAGCTAAGTATAACGGGTGTAAAAAGACACTTAACGAAGCCGAAAGTCACTTGTTATTCCTGATAATCCTTCTGGTTACATAGATATTGAAGGTTAAAATTCCAACTTTTTCAGACGTTTTTTAAAGAAATCAAGCTTTAAATGTTATAACTTATTTTACCTATCCCTATAAACCTTGAACACATGCACCCATAAACAATGTTTTGAGTGCGTTACGTTGCGCACTACCGTAAACAGCGATTTATCCCACCAAAAATAAAAGTAGTTTCCCAGCAAGTATTTTTGTGCAATGTTACTACTGTACACTTAATTTGATGTACAGAATGCGTGGTTGACGGCTATGTGATGGGTCTTTTAAACCCCCGACGGAAAAAGAGGGGTGTTATTACACCCTGTATTATCTAATCAGTTCTTATAATTTCTTGATCAGCTATTATTTTAGTCAACATTATTTTAAGTGCTACATGTAAGCGTGAAACTTTTGGTTGAAGTTGATATGTGAAAGGTGTGTTTTCGACTGGTTTCTAGAAGATTAATACCCTAGAACAAATGGCGCACTTAGTACCAACATAAGACAACATTATGTATAATGTTTGCTGCTGGTGAAGGAGGCTATTTACTTTCTTTTATTGCGCAGCGAAAGCTAACGTAATTTTTCTTACTTCAGTCTCCCAAATGTCAAGGTCAGGGAAATTCCCGCAACAAATACATGCATATCCAAGTAGGTAAACAAGTTTCTCATAGAAGTTACGCATGATTAACTTACCTTACAAATACAAATACGTCATCTGGTAAATTCTTTTGAAAACGGTGACGTAATTTCACAATTTCGTGACTATTTTGCTTTAGCGATAACGGTAACGAGCACCCACATCACCCTAATGTGTGTAACCTTTGGGGGGCGTGATTATGTACCAGGGGAACAGAAGCCGGAGCGATGTGTACACATTATAAACGGCGTGCACATGTGATTGTAACTAACAGCATTTCCAGCGCTTTCCTATCAGCGCAGCCAGTCCAATTACCAAGGAGGTAATCTGCGCCCGGTGCACGGAAATTGTCGCCTCGTGTTATTAGTGCACTCCGCCAGTTTTGCAGCGCTGCAGCGGTGCGGCGCTCGGCGGCGCGGAGCCATATCGCATTGTCAACTAGGCGCATATAAACTACTCAGGGCTTTTAGCAGCGCTCTAAATTTTAATGCACGTGAATTTTAATACTTAAGTTAAATTAATTGGTTCGCCAACTGGAAGTTTGTTGAAGCTTATTACGCGTCCCTCGTGTTATTTTATCGACTTCTACGTAATCTACTTGCCCGATCTGGGAGAGTGAAGATGGAGACCACCCCAGCTAAAGTTGGGGGCCGTTTTTGCTATCGGCCGGTGTGGTGATTTATGATCAGTCAGATGTCCTAACAAGTTTGTGTAAATCTGTATGTGTAACGTGGTCAAAGCGAAAAATGTTTGATATTAGGCACGTGATTGTTTCTGAACTCGGTATAACTAGGCATTTCTATTAAATCCAGTCTATACCAAATGTTCCCTCTTCCGGATCCCATTGAGCCACGCTTGTGGTGTAAATCCCTTTTTACACCGCAAGAGAACCTTCAAAGGCGCAATCAGTGCAGCCAGATAACAGCTGTGATCAAGATTTATCAGAATGACTCGCCCGAATGGACGCTCGTTTAAATAAGTGTCCGTTCCAGTGCTCTTTGGTGATTCTTTAGGAGAGAGATTGCTCGTTTAGTTAAAATGTATCCAGCAGAAGTTCTTTCCACTGAAGTGCTGGTAATTCCACGGTATAGAGATAAGCCTTTTGATTATAACCTTTGAAGAGTTACTTTTCCCGTAGTTCCAGGTTCTGTAATTAAAAAACGGAACACTTATAGGATCGATCACTCGTATGTCTGTCTGTCTATCCGTCTGTCACAGTCATTTTACCCTGAATCGAGCGGACCGATTAAGTTGAAATTTGGTTCACATGAATTTCTGGGACCCAAACACGGACGTGTAACGTAAATGCCATTGAATGCACCATTGGAAATATTTTTAGTAAAGTTCTCTGCAAGCAAATTTCATCGAGCTTTCATGTTTTGCCTCTGACTTTCATACAATATCTACGCTTCTCTGCACAGTCAAAATTGAAAAACAAAACACGCCCAAATCCAATAGAAATGGCACGAACAAGTAAACTTCTTCCTTTATAATAGTGTTATTTCGTTCGGAAGTCAATAGCAGTGTGTTTAGAGTGAGATAACTTTGTATCAGCGTGTATTGTACAAGTTGTATCGATACAAAGTTAAGCCGTTCCGCCCTGGGGCTGTGTGAGGCTGTGGGGATGTGGGGCTGTGGGGGTGCCGCAGAGTAATGAGTGGGCAGAGGCTTTGCGAGTGGAGGACCCTTTAAACGAAAACTATTTGGAAAATGCATCAAGAATGGAGAGGGGCTTCGTTTTATCTTTAATGTTTCTTTAGTGCTGTTTAAGGACGACTGACGTTAACGTTACTTCTCTCAATTCAGAGTATTAATTTTGCACAGTTGGACAAACATAACCATTTAAAATGAAGCTTAGCTCTTTGAGTAAAACCACACAGGTGTTGCTGCACTGTCCCTCATTTTAAACCCTAAAATAAAACAAATACCTTGGTGCCAAACATTAATCATAATAACGTTTTTATTTCGCGTCATATGCGCAGTAACTGTCAACGCGAGGGTTAAGTTATAATAAACAAGTGTTGCTGCTTGTAGTCTACAACGCGGTAATTTCCCTGGCGGCGCCGTGAGTGCGTGCCTCGGCGGACGGCGCTAAGCGGGACGGAGTGGCCACTCGCTCCTCTTTGTGTGACGGATGCACACAGGGTTGGGTGATAGTTAAAGTTACTTGTATTCGCTCCAGTGTTAACGAAAGTGTGGTTACTATAAGAGTCTACGTAGTCCTAAGCATGTTAATGCGAGAACGACGAAGCAGTCCTTTGACAACAAATCTCAAGGAGGAGAAAATGGGAATTTAGAATAGGTACAATGAAAAATGACCATAGTTACAAAATTGGTTTTGAAACCATTAACTGTTTCCAGGGGAACCTAATGCAGGCTACGAGCATAGTTAAAGAGTGAACCAGTGTCTGGTAGAAAAACGTTTTAAAAGTAGTAGACTCGAAGCCTTCCCTGGCTATAACACCAAATTGAAAAATCAGTCCATCGTCCTGCGTCTGCGACCGTGACGTCTAACTCCATAATCATTAAGTGTCACATGAGGCTCCACAGTACAGTAACTAGTGTAAACGGGAGCCGATCAAACTCCGCTTAGTTGTGAACTAATAACTTTGATAGTCAACAAAGCCTTTTAGTCGAACACCCGCTGTCGATAGAGAACTTCCCGACTGTCAATTCAAGTTATTTTACTTCGTTATTACTTGAACTGTGTAGCTGTAGTGTAGATACACCTGGGTCACCTGTACTTATATGACTATGGGCAGAAGTTCCACTTGCAAAGTGTAATGATAAGTCCACTGACACAGAACTTTGACTGGCTGATGTTTGTGGTTCCTCAGAAGCAAACGGCATCCAGTTGAATTTAGGTTTTAGGAGTACTGGGATCAGCAATATTTATTTTAATGCAAATGGTAAATTATACTTCTGTAAATTGGTTCAAACAAACACTTTTACACGTCAAAAATAACTTATGTTTTAAAACTGAGATGAGATGAGTTCGCTGTTTCCTATTCGACTATACTCTGAGAAGAGAGACCGAAACAAACAAAGGTCTCTCTCGAGTCTCTTTTAAAGCCCAGACATAATCTTGGTCAGGCCATGAAGAACTTGCAGATTAATGTCTCAAGATGGTCTTTTGAGGAAAGAACCACACAGGTTTTAGTGGTCCAGTGTCCTGTCCAGTGTCCAGTCAGTGCACGCATTGGTCAGTAATCGTGTCGCTCAACTCAGAACTTAAGGACCTCAACGACTCGATGAACAGTACCAGAGAAATGATATTTCATCAATTACTCAAACTGCTAGATTATCATAAAAATTAACTGAGAAAAAATGACTCACGAATGATGATCTGATGATTCATTCGCCTGTGAACACGGCAATCTAGTCTGGACCGAGGTCTTCGATTGGATTGGATTCAGAAGATGTCGGCGGTAAACTTGCTGGACGGCTCTTCAAGCCACAAGCGCAACAGGAGCCTCATACTCCATTAAGCCAGTTGCTATGAGTTAGCCTTTTGAACTTCCTGTGTGAACATTAAGCGTATTTATTTTCCTCGGTTGCCGGTAACAATGTGGCTTATTTGTTCGCGTTTTGTTTTTCACGCGTCACTTTATTGTCAGCCATTTTGGCAGTTTTAGTGACATATCTATTTTGTGTAAATGGTGGAACGCCGCGTTATTATATTTTGTGGCTGGCTTTTATGCCCTGAAAATAGGTCTGTTTTGAATTTATGGTAATGTGCTTTATTGGAAGAGGAAACGGCACGAATTGTGAGAACGGAAACTAATGTAAATAATCCAAGAAAACTCGAGGAAAGATATCAAATTAAATAGGGTATACATTTTTGTGTTAGTACTTTCAAATGAGAAAGAAAGCATTGCAAGGATTCGGTAATCATAATAAAACGCTTGTAATGTCCGTGAAAATGCTATTGATAAATTTCAATAAGCCATTATATTATATTTATTTTATATTCTTAACTTTTTCTTAGTACACGCAAAAGTTAATCGCACTTGGGAGTTTTTGAGGGAATTAAAACTCAGCACGTACAAACTTTTAATCTCGGAATTCATGCTTGCTAATGAATGCGCTGATTGCAACATTGTGACTACCTGACAAAACATTAATAAGTAAGTATACCTACCTTTTCTATACAGTTACTTCGAGTTAACCTGTCTTGTTCGTTAACAAGCGCAGATATGTTTGAGCCTTCGAGATCCAGGATTCGATTTATGGATTGGCATTTTCACTTTTTCGCTATCCCAATGATTAAAACGGTACTCAAGAAATTAACGGTACTCAAGAAAGCAATAAGCCAGCCTACCATGGAACGCAAATTCGGTTAACAATACACAATCATGAATGTTAAAATTAAAATGTCTTGGATAAAGTATGCCACAGCTCACGTTCATCGTGAATTCTATTCAGACAAAGATACTTAAATTATAAAATGATGATAAGACCGTAAACGATGCAATCACTCCAGAGCGTTCATCCCCTGTGCTCATAAACAAACGTTCGCAGCGCTCGTACATAAAACATGTCTCGCTGCGTCGCATCGCATCACATATGCGCGGTTTTTGTACCACTCTGTTGGCAACACTCATTCGTTGCCGCCATGTTTGTCAGTTTAACTACTAGAAAGGACATTTGAGAAATAATTGCTGCAGCAAAATATTTGTTACCGTTTTTGGACATTTGTACTGGGGCGGCAATATTTGAACGTTACATTTTCTTAAATTTATTCCATCTTTTACGACGCAGTAAGCCTGATAATTGCCTTTGTTATCCCCAGTACACCATGCTGTAATATTTTAGCAACACTTCTAAAACAAACAACTAAAATTGTCACTGGTATTTTTAATTTAATTCGGTTGAAACTGGCAACAACGTTTCAGTTGCATTGCATGGACATCGCGGGCCGCGGCTGACAAACGATCCTCTACAACACTTGCAGTTTCTGCAACCCTTAATTTTTTATTTTCTTTTAGACTTGTGAAAATGTTTTAGAATCACAGATATTTTTTTGATATTTATATTATATTCCTGAGGGCGAGTTGGAAGCAAAATTGCCTGTCTTCAATTTGATTTTTCATGAAATTGATAAGACTTAGGTGTAAAATAAAAATAGTATGAGTAACTACATGATATTTCCAAACTTTTTGTGTAACAGAAACACAAAATATTAAAATTTTCTCGATAAAAAAATATCACGAAGTTACCTCTAATTTTCACGTATTTTCGATTTGTACTTAAAATGCTAATGCCTATTATGATAAAAATTAGATGATTATATGTATTAAAACAAGGCAAAAAAAATTGTGTAGGCTTTTTTTTTAATTCCTTTTATTTTTGGTTTTATAACGAATCAAAGCTTGTAGGACTTACGACGTTCTTAGTTCGTGGAAGAAGCCATCTTCCGTCGCACATTACGGGAACTTCAAGCATATTTTTGTTTCACAAATCAGTCGGCGTCGCTCTGTTGAGACGAGAGGACTACGCTCAAATTTTTGGCTGCGCTGTTATATTATTTATTTTCGTAAATAATATTTTCGTAATTTATCACATTCCACAAAAGAAACTGAGACATAGAAAACATGAAAAAAACACTAAAACCACTTCCAAAACGAATATTACAAGTGTTATTGATTGATAAATAAATAAATACCGAGTCTAAATAAACATATAAAATTCAATGTTGATATTTGAAAACTCAAGATGACATACATTTTATTTGACAGATTTTTGACTGGTATAGTAGCACGGAGTATAGAAAGAAGTAGGTAAAACTAGCGCCATTGCTCTATATTGCGGTGAATTTTCTTGCGGAGAAAATTTACAACATAGCCAACGAGCCCATTCCACGTTCATTTGAAAGTTCGCACTGGAGATTAAATCTTATTGCGATATACTCAGGATCCAAATTCGTTTACTCCCACTTTTTTTGACAAACTTCCTGTAAGGTGACCCTTAGACGAACAATTGGAGCGACTGACCGCCCCTAAATAAAACTTGTTTAGAATAATACCTTTATTCTTCGGTTATTGGTACAACGAACGAACTCGAAGAGATTCCGTATGACTCCGGATTTTTAATTTGTCTGTCCGTGATGTCTTGTTTATATCTCTTTAGTTGACTTTTTTGTCGTAGTTGGGTTTTAGTTTTTACCTGACTACGGCAGTAAGTAAGTAACAGTAAGTTACCTGAAGCAAAAAGGAGGGTTATAATTTTGACCGGTTTCTATGTATTTATCTATGTCTGTTCCCACATATTATCTTCTAAAAGACTCATCACAATTTGACAAATGAGGTATCGATGGAAGCTTCATGATCGTCTGCTGGTCATAGGCTATATGAAGACACATTAAATTGAAAATGGCGCCCTCTAGGTGACATATCATGAACAACAAAAAATATTTTTTAATCATACCATGTTGAGTATCAAATGAAAGGTTTTAATTAGCACATTTCAAAAATATATATTATAACCCCAAAAAAAACCGTAACAATCAAGACGTATATTGCCATATGTTTATGTTAACGCGTGGGATGATAACTGCCGCTTCACGCGCCGCCGCACCGTAAACAGAAAAAAACATCAGACGCGCCGCGTGACGCCACACTGCACGCGACGCGCCACGCCCCGCGTCTCCGTAAATGAGGCCTAAAGTTATAATGCAACTTGGCATGTTATTAAAGCTACAATTTCAACAGTTACAAAGAGGGACCATACTAAACTTTCTACTAAGGGACTAGTTATAACAAGCGCCCGAGACGCGCATTTTGTACGCTGCGTTTCGGGCGCTCAATAAAATTGTATGAATTCCTATGTAACGAATTATATCAAGCGCTGCAGTCTAAGCGAGCGCCCATGCCGGGCGCCGTTAGGCTTGCACATGTTGCAACTTGCCACTCTCAACTTGCATCTCCGTTGTGCGATTTACAAATAAGACTGGGAGAAGGTATGCCGCGGGCATTGCTGCTACGTGCGCCGCCGTGATGAAACGCCGCGTGTGACGCGGCTATGCCATTCGCGGGCTCCGCCGCAAAAAACGCTCCATTTCAAACAAACGCGTGTAAAATCGCGTCTCCGTAAACGCACTCATACAACGCCATATGTTTGAATTCAGTGCGAGCCGCGCCGCCCAAAGCCACGCGCGACTCCTCGCGTCTCCGTAAATGAAGCCTAACCGTGCCCTTGACGCTTGGACGCGAGTTCCTTTTTCACTATTTTTCCTTGTCATTTTCTCCGCATTAGTAATAAACTTAAAAGAAACACGGTTCAAAAGTTACAACAAAATGTGGAAATCTTGTTGCGTTTGACGAGCGTCCAAAACGCGCCGGGCGCGCGCCCAAAACACAGCGCCGGTACTGAGCGCGTACCTCGGGCCTTTGTTATAATTAGTCCCTTTGGTACTTTGGCACCCATTTACCTAGATGAATAGATGTCAATTCTTTTAGTGATGAAGCCGACAATCCTACATTTATTTCTTTTGTACAGAACTCGGCCTGTTTTTCACATGTTTCAAATGTTTTCGAAGGGGATTGTTCGCGTTTGGCGCAGGAAAGGTTTTCATGACACATGCCATATTCGTTGCACAATACAGTGCAAAATTCATTATACGAATATTATTTTTTACTTGGGTATCACTTTGCACGATCCTCCAAAGAGAGAAATCCACGATATAGCATTATATTTATTACTTGGTAACACAGTTTTCCACAAAAACGTCATTAGGTACAAATTGTACAAGGTCCTAAATAAAATTTGGTAACATTTAAATTTGAACATTTTCACGTCAACATTGAGTTTCTAGTTCCAAAACATGAACATGATCTATAGTTCTGAATTCAAGCTTAGCGTATCGTATAAGCAAAATAAACTACAGAAGATTGAAATTCGAATTCTATAAACGCCAGACGAAAAGTTTCTGCTGGCGGGAAGGCATTGTGTTTTGTTTTCGTCGTGTTTAATGAGAGGGGTAGGTAAGGGTTGCGCGGGTGAAATATGATTTTTTGGTGTCAAACTACTCCCCCTTAAAATCTTCATGCCTTTGTTGACTTTCACAAGATAGACGATTTGTAATTACCGCTTGGATTCTGAATTCATTATCCAATAACTAGAACCTTGCGCTGTTCAAAGACTTCAAAGGTTATTTGAATAATTCTCAGGGAGCTCCTTGTTTTGGCACGTTTCTTCAATATTTCGATTTCACAGAGATAATACATGATCCGAAGGGTATGAGACAAACATATCAGTTTCACACGATATTTTGATCTTTTTGTATCTTCTAGTTACATTTCATGTCGTTAAAATCCCTTTAACGTTTCAAACGATCATAAAAATTGATTTATAATGATGACAAGCTCGTGACTTGTACGACAACCTACACTCGGGTATCAATTGTATTGTCTATTTGATAGCGAATCCAATAACATTATCTGTACAATGATAATAATTGAATGACATGATTTTTAAATGGATTAGTCTTGTTACAATGTATACCTGTCGTTGAGGCCGGATTATATTTTAAGCGGTACATAGTCAATTCAAACTCACGTTAAGTACATAATATCGGATCTCCCGAGATTGGCCAGCGCTTAAAGCAGTCCCGGTGGCATTGAATTGAAAGGCACGCCCAGGCTATTACGTACACCCGGCCATCATAGACGGCAGACGTGGCCGCTTGATTCCATACATAAACTACACTGTCCCACTTATTCTTTTACATAGCTCACAAAATTGGATTTAATGTCCACATTTATCATGTCGTCCTAGTATTTTCGCTGTGCGAATCTCAATGAGAATTCTAGTTGAACGCCGATTTATTTTTCTGGCTGTGTTGAGCTGGTCCATAGCAGTAATTAGCGAGTGCGTGACGAAAATATACTAACGAGAGTAGGCTGACTGAATTTACGCAACGGTTAACAAGTAGGGCCGGTCTTTACGCAACTGAGACATATCACTTACTGGATTTTTCTCGAGACTTTATTTCTTTCGTGATACAAATATAGTGAACGTTCGTTCGTTAGCGTCGTGTTGAACAGCTACAAAGCCTGAGAGTGAATTTGTGTGCTCTATCAGTCCGCGCGGGGATTACCTTGACTTTAGCGCTTCAGCAGAGGGCTCTCCCAGACGTCACTTGGCGCGAAATAAAGTGATTCAATACTTGCGGAATCTGCGCTCATTCTGCGAAGCTTGTTAAGAACCACTAGTGCGTAGAATAGTCATTCATAATCCTTAGTTTAACCCTAAAAGGCTGTTCTATAAAAGCAAAGTTCTTAGTTTAACTTACGAAGCATGACGACAATTTGAGATCGTAGTTTTCAAAGAACTGCAATAACACTAAGATAAAACGTGGATACTTTTAAAACTTTTTGGACTTCCTCATTCCTGTGTCCTTTTAGATTTGTTGGCGGCGCAAGGGTGCGCACCTAAATTAACTCAACAACTCGGTAAATAAATTAGCGAGTATAAAAAAACTTGGTTCCCGCGTCCCCGAGGCTTCTACGTAGTTTCCGTTTGTTAACAAGAATTGTTAAGGAATATAACAGCGCCATTAAGTTACACTTTACTTCTTGTTTTAATAGTGCCTTTTATGAGGAAACAATTTCATATCTTAGCTGACTGTGTGGAATTCAAGTAATTGGTAAGAGAGGAAGATTCTTGATAGCAGGCATTTATGACATTTCAAATTATAAGTCTCGCCTACATAAGTGGGTACATAAACAACCCAGCACGGGTAGCATGAATACCTTAGAAATGGATTTTGTCGACGGAAGAATAGACAAATTTACAGATTGTGATTGTTTATCTATGAGTTCCGTTTCTATGGCAGTCATGCTCCGCGTGCAGATATTATTCCTGAAAATGAAACGGTCATCGTTCTGTATCCGTGTCTTAATTGTCAGTTTCCCTCGCCGCAGTTAGCATACCTCTGACAACCCAGCTTCGGCCTAATTTCATTACTTCCCAACCTGTTGACAACTCGCAACTCGTTTGTAATATTTCACAAAATACTCATGAGAAAATTAAAGTGGAAGCTCATAATTTTTTACCTTGAACTCATTGTGAAAACGAGATTTGCTCCGGGAAAATCTCGTTTCAGTTATGAAATTAGGTTAGACACTGTTGCATTTATCTTTTGAATGTGTTTTATGTTCGGTTTCTCGTAATTTGAGGTTTCGTTGAACATTCTGGCATTCTTTCTTTAATAGAATATGATAAAAGAGGATTGAAAGGTACGAGCATCTTTCTGGGGCAACACACACATCGTAACGAGAATTTAAGTTCGCAATTTAGCTGAATCCCAGTTCAAAGGTTCAGTTCAAACTCCGCCCCTAAGACGACCCACTGACCAATAGTTGAACTGGTTGACGAGTGATCCACAATGTGTCTAAATGAACATCAATGTGCAGTTAAGTTAGACAGCTGCGGTGCCCCGACTGTTGGTTCGACAGTGATTGCGATGGGAAACAATAATTACTACCGACGGCGATGGATAGGTATAGTGCGCTCTGCTAACTTACTGCCTGATTATTGTGCACTCCTGGTCTCCTGTTGCGTTAAAGGGCTTGTTGATTGTCCAGCACTTGAGAACCAACTTGTGGTTGTGGTGTGAGCCACACTAACCAACACTAACTTTGCGATTACCTGGTAGGCAGCGACAAAACAGTGGTTGGTCTTTTGTCAGTATTGACCACCATCTCGCGTTGACTGCCTCAGTTTGCTTTAGTTTACACCACCCAATTTGTGGCAGAATTGTGGTCTTTATAATGTGCCCCGACCAAGTAATTTTACGTGATTATGTACATTCTTAAAGGTGTAGTGAATGTAATGTTGATTTTAAGGCAGGCAAAGACGTTGTACGTAAGACGTTTGAAGTCTCCACCCACGCGTTTAAATTAAATATCAGTAAACTACTCACAATTTTGTTATCTCTTTTCAAGAAAGACTATTATTAAAGAATCTATAAAAGGATTACTGTTATCTATGAGTGTACTACTTTCTGATCTCTCAAGATTTATGTGATTTCGTATCATGTGTACGGGGCACGAGACAGTCTGAATTGAGTGATACCTGCGCACGTAACCCCTTGGATCGTAACCCGTGTTTATGAGTACCGTAAAACTGGGATGGCGTTTACTTCAACTGTACTCCACTCACGAGTACTCGACGCCTCATAGATTTCTTTTAAGTGTACATAGCTGTTCATTTTACGATATATCATCAATAATGTCTGTACTCTTTTTTGTTTGCCTGACATATTGTCTCTGGACGAGTTTCAGTCATTCGGGAGCTCATTAAGTCGCATTTCAATGAAAACAGATATAGTTCTAGAGTTTCAAGAATATTTCAGACAGTAATATTGAAACTACACTTGGAGCTATTTTTTAAAACTAACACCGAAGCAGGGTTAAGGCCTCTCCGTAGCGCAAATGATATCTGTCTCGCGAGAACTCGTACAAATTACGGAAAGAAAAATATTACATACGAAGGAGCACAGATGTTAGACAAACTACCACGAGAAATAAAAACCTCTAAAAATTTACAAACATTTAAAAATCTGTTAAAATCTTTTGTTATTGACAAAATTTAAGTCCTGGCCCTGGTTACGTTTTTAATTTACCCACAAAAACTGATTTTTGTTCCGTTTGAATCTTTTGCTGCCACCTTCAATGTGTTGTTTGTGTACGTTGATTGTTGTTGTCTTCTTTTAACATTGGTGCATGCCATACTAGCTCTGCTCACGAATGTCATTATATAGTTAAAATATTTTTTATTAAGTGAAATTTGTAGTAAATTTCTTTTGAGTAAATAAAGATTCTTTAACCACAATATTGCCCAAATTAAACCGTATTATCTATTATTTCCATTTGTTAAGTTTTCATTTATTATTTAAGAGGATCATAGTGGAATGTTGAATAGACACAAGGTTGCTAGGCAATGGTCTTAAGCTAAGTTGGAGCTGCTGAAGATTGTAAAAACTATCTTTACATTGTATAAATTCAATCTCCTAGTATTGTATAACTGCATAGCACATGTGTGTGAGCACTATGTACTTACCTAAGTACTTTAAAGCTACCATTTACTAGGTACGTCTTTCATTGACTTGAATGTGCCCTGGCGGCTGAAAGCATGTCATGCTCACTTTAATGTCTCGCTGGTGGTGGCGTGTGTGTTGGATCATTAAGTTCCCTTCAAAATGGTTGAGCTGAATGGTGCTGATCCATGCGTCATGTTCGTGAACGGGCGCCATCAGTAGGGACTGGTCATCTCTTAGCTGCCACGGCTTATTTTGATTTATTTTAATTTTTGAATTGTTTTGTATCGTTTTATCTTTTATTTACGGACTCTTTTAACCTGCACGTTTTTCTACATTGTACTCACATGTATGATTCCAACATGAATGATGTAAACAACATATTGTAACAATATTCTGATTTAAAAGAGTGTCCGTGGAGTTTCTTGCCCGTTCTTCTCCATAGGAACCTACTACGCTTTGGAATGGGCAACTAGCTTCATATTTTCTGACTGACCGACCCTTTGACAATTCAAAAGTGCCTGTAATTGGTTTATTTGAAATAAATGCTTTGAGTTTGAGTTTGAGTTAAGAGCACCCAGTGACTGCACATAGTAAGTGGGCTCAGAAGGACCCTGTCTGAACCGTTAGTTTCTACGTTTCACAAAGGTTTCGATTTGGCAAACAGGTTGAGTTTTTCAGAGGGATGCTTTCTTAACAACAGAAATTGTGTAAAATTGGGTCCAAGGAGCCAAGAGTATTATTTTGGAGATTAATTACCTAGGTCAGCCAGGAACAATGATGATTTTTGCATTTTAGCAATGTCTCGTATAAAATTCATTCCCCTCTGCGTGCAGACATCTGCACGTGAGGCACTGAACCCTATAAACTAATTGAACTATAGCCACGCATACTAGTAATGGCAATTAATGCGATTTCGTTAATTTCATTTCATATGAATTCTTGAGTCTTAGCACGATAATTGTTTTTGCTAAGCTTATTGCTAATGACGATATTTCATGATAATGAAGTATGTGAATTTTGTTAATATGCGAGAGGTCACGGTCACGTGAAACAGATAGATTTAGTATTCCCGACTTCCCGTGGGTGCCACGGAGACCGCACCTTACCGCAGCGTGTGTCGACGCTCTGACGTATGATAATTGATAGTATGAAAAAGTACGAATTTACGAAGCGATTCTGTGAAATGCTATGTGAATTCACTTAGTATTTCACAGAATTTCGCAACTACATTTCATTTGCTAAATGCTAAATAAACATTCACAAACTAACAATGAATGCGAATGCTAATTAATCCATCACTAATGCATACAATTGGATGAGAGACGTGACCAATAAAATTATGAATAATTATGACTGTGTATAAGTACGCACGGCTACACATCAAGCTATATAAAACCAGTTTACGCTGATCTCTCATTGTAGGGAAATCCTACACAATGCGAGATCAGCTTAAACTGGTTTTGTATAGCTTGATGTGTAGCCGTGTGTACAAGTATTATAGTATTCGTTAATGAATAGTGTACCTTCTGTTTGTATCCTGCGGTAACATCCCCCTAGACAGTGTGCCACCATGCCACCATTTGTGCAGAATAATAGCGGATATTCCCGCCATTTTATTGTAAAAACAAACTACATGAAAATAAAACCTATGTGCGGAATAACGAGCGGTTGCTTTTTATTTAGATTTTTTCTATTCTTTCATATTTTCTCGTAAAGGATAAAGTATTTTTCTACGGTAGCTGCTTCCTTTTGATAGCCCAAACATTCTTATAATCTCGACAGTTATTAAAATAATGAGATCATCTATTTTTAACACGTTTTTAATCGAATTTTCATTTTTGTTACAGGTAAGTCAGAAAACAACGCAATTCAACGGTGAATTCAAGGAAAGCCAGCTGAACAGTTATCAGAAATGTGCATGCGTGTGTATGCGTTTAGCCGTATGACTTAACGACAAATTCAATACGCGAATTGCTGAATTGGTACGAAAATCTTATATCGCCAAATACGAAATATTTTTATGTAAGTATTTTACGATACTTTATATAGGTAAATAACTAGAGATGCGCCGAATGTAGGTTCAACCGAATACGAATGTTCGGCCGAATATTCGGTCCAAAACGAACCGAACCGAATATTCGGTTCGGTTCTGCGCGGTGAACAGGTTTATACACGTCGGTACGGCGCTCTGCAAGTGCCGGGCGGCGCGGCGCGCGTTTGCCTATGCCCCGCGCGCAACCCGCGGCCCCTCGCGCTAGCACGGCTCGCTCAGTCGATGCATCGCTGTTTCGGTTACATATTGCAGTTCTCACATAATATTGTGTAAAAATTTTCTCGGAATTGCATACTTTGATTGAAGTTCATTATATTACGTCGATGAACCTTTTTGATTTCTGAAAAAAGTTGTTACTCAAAGCAGTGTTCTTATAATTTATTAATTTCATAGAAAATTTATTTAGATTTTTATCATTAGTAAAAAAAAGCAGAAGTTTATTTGATTAAAATTTTATTTAAATTGATTGTTAAAGTTAGTCTTTTTTATTTTATCAATAAATAATTGGTACAAAAACTAGTGTCTCTTTCATTTACAAAAAACTGAACAACTTTCGGAATAAACCACACTTTTTTTGTAATTACTTAACTTTAGAGCGGCAGCACACGGCGTATTTTAAACGCGCGTTTTCTGCGCCGTGGATGATTGATGATTTTTGCGATTTTATAGATTCAAACGCGCGTGAAACGTGATACAAATGCGCGTGTGAAGCGCGTTCGAAACTCGTTTGAAGCGCGTAAACACGGCTACACATCAAGCTATACATTTCCAGTTTATGCTGATCTCGCATTGTATAGGATTTCCGTACAATGCGAGGTCAGCTTAGACTGGTAATGTGCAGCTTGATGTGTAGCCGTGTGTACAAAGGGTCGGAGGTGGGGTACAGAAGGGGCGTGCGCTCACGCCACCGCACCGCCCGCAATATTGCTCTCATAGATTCCTATAAAAACAAATAAATTTATTGTAATGGTAGCATTATTTTCCCCTCCCCTTGCCGCATGATTGGCGAACAAAGTTGACGGACCCTGATTGTACAACTGACGAGGAGTCTCTGACCAAAACACGGAAGCTACGAGCGACTACAGCGCGTCTGTATCGCTGTATCTGCGTATATACGCGCAGTAGACGCGCGTTTCACGATTGCCCCGTGTGCTTAGGTTACAAGGTTGCGTTCAAATCTCGTTTGAAGCGCGTTTAAGCGCTTCATCTGCGCGTCGTCTGCGCGTCGTCTGCGCGTTTAAAATCCGCCGTGTGCTAGGGCCCTTACTGTTTAATAAAATGCTATTTTTTTTAATATTAACAATAATTTAAACATTCGGTAATTATTCGGCAAATCAACCAAATATTCGACCGAATACGAACAATGAAAAAACATGCCGAATGTACCGATTGCGAATATTCGGCCGAACATTCGGCGCATCTCTAAAAATAACCATGTTAGTTAATTAGGTAACACGAGCGTATTAAAACACACATTCTTTTACATCAATTCAATTACATCATCATCATCATCTGCCAAGCCTTTTCCCAACTATGTTGGGGTCGGCTTCCAGTCTAACCGGATGCAGCTGAATACCACTATTTTACATGGAGCGACTGCCTATCTGACCTCCACAACCCAGTAACTGGGTAATACGATACCCCTTGGTAAGACTGGTTGTCAGACTTTCGAGCTTCTGACGACCCCAAAGATCCACAAATGACAGCCGGGACCAACGGCTTAACGTGCTTTCCGAGGCACGGAGGAGTCTCGGTATGTGAAGATGGTCACCCATCCACGGACCAACCCCGGCAAGCGTAGCTTAACCTGATGGATCGACCCGTGCGGCTGTTATTACTTAGCCACGAGGTCCATCAATTCAATTACATCATTAGTCTTAATAATCGTGAGCTTGAGCTCCAGTGTTAATCAGAACACTAGCTGCGCCCCGCGGTTTCAACTGCATAAGTCTCGATCCCGTGGGAATATTAGGATGAAAATTATCCTATGTCCTAACCCAGGTCATGGTCACTCATTTCATCCAAATCCGTTCAGCTGTTTTAGCATGAAAGCGTAACAAACAAACAAACAAACTCGCTTTCGCATTCATAACATTAGTTAGGATTAGGATAGGGGTGCTCCTTCAACCTTGTAAGCGAGAACACGTAGTCGTCCAGTTTAAAAGCCTTCGTGAGGTTAATTCCAAGTTTTAATTAAGATCTTCAAGATCCGCTCTCGTCGGATGTCGCTAAGGGGAGTTTCCCGTCTTTTTACCATTCTTACCCTCATTTTAATTTATCTGACATACAAAACCTTTTCGTACAGACAAAAGAAAATGCCATTTAATTTAGATAAATGGCTCTCGGGCAAGTTCGGCCGCAGTCGGGGAATTCCGTACTAGCTAACCCGTGTGATGTAAAGGTGTAATATGTAAATAATTTATGTACGTATGTGTGCAAAAGTATTTTAATTAAGCGAATTGTTCGGTTCGCGTGACCGCTGCGGGGGGTGAGGTGCGTGGGAACTGTGCGGTAAGGGGGGGGGGGGGGGGCTAGATGTTGCCCGGATTGTTTTTTGATTATGCCGAGTGGCCTCCAGACGGACCCTACCCTAATTAATAAACAGTTAGGGCGTATCTGCTAAACTATGGAGTAGTTCACAAACGAACTCGCCTCACACTGATCTACTAAGCTACTGACTTAAATGTCTACTGGTGAAGTCGTTCGACAAATACAGTGCCTGCCTACAAAGCCAGATTATTAACATTTACTTATTCGTCTAGGCGTTGTGTAATATCAAACAAGTTAAAGAAATAAGATATCAATTTTTATATTTATTTTAGTCGCGGGAGAAAAATGGCTATTTCGTAGCTTAATTCCGATACAAATTGTAATAAAATAATGAAAATATCCGATACGAAATGTTTAAATACGATCCTGATTGAAATCTCTAAAAAAAACCATAAGTAATTCGCTCTTGAAGTCTTGACTTAGGTTGTCAACAAAGTTTTGTCGTTTCTACCGGTTTATTTTGTTTAGATATAGAGAATTGTGGTTTACAGAAATTTTTGGCCGTACTGTTGTTCATGTTCGTTAAATCTTTTGAACATGAACATATTATCCTAGATTAAGCAAACATAGGATAAAGAAAGAATTGTGATGGGGATAGTAAAGAAAGGTTTCTATACATAGTTTCAATTTGGAAATAGACATGGGTTATAGTATTACACACAAAACAAATCATGCCGATGCCATGTATGCGTGATCGTTTACTTTACCGGTTCAAAGAACCTTCGATGTGAGCTGGATCTCTTACTGCCTATGTCCTCCTGGTAGTTTAAGGTTTCTTTCTCATTAGCTGCGACTTAACTAATTACACGACCCGCGACCTCTAGTAGTAGTTTAACCGACTTCGACCATCGACTCGCAAAGAATAGAAGATCCTGATGTAAAACTTTTTGTGTTAACTATAAGGACTGTTTTCGAAGACCATCTTACCACAACATATACGATATAGAAAATTTGTTCTGCAAGGACTCGTCCAATATTCGACCGCGGCTAGTTTATATAGCCGTATCCATAAATAAATTAGTTCAGTAGCCATTTACCCCACTCGATAGTTTATGACACAAAAGGGTTGCAAGTTATTATTGCACATCCCGGGAGTATTAAAGCTAATATTTGTGGATTGGTCGGCGCGAGAGGAGTGTGTACAAGCCATTATGTTGAGAGGATCGGCCCGGAGCTAAGCCTGTGTACATTGACATGGAAAAATTGAATGTTTTGTAATCTGATCGTGTTTGTATGACATTATACCGGAGTTTTTTCCGTTTGATGGTCGGCTTTCGTCGCTGGGAAAATGCGTTGAGCAGTCCGTTTGTGTTTGATCTTTTTATTTTTATTTCTGTTTTTCGCTTAAATTGAAATGGGTCACTGCCTGGTCGTTGTTTTCTTTCGTTTGATTGGCAATATATTTTCATGATCATTCTCGATCTTTTAAGAATAAGTTGGCGCAATAACTGTAAGACCAAGAAGACACAATCTCTCAATACAAAAATTTTAAACAAAGTTTCCTAAGAAGTAATATGAAAGTGTGTCGAGAAGAGATTCGCAAAGTCCCAAAATAAAAAAATAAAACATGTGAGGTTGGGGGACCCCCGTGAGGAACTAAGTTCAGTTCAGTATTGAGGTTATACAACTTAATATAATCAGCCGCGCAAATTGCTCGTCTTCTCGCATCTCGATACCCGCACGCACACTATTATTAGAAAGAGAGAGAGAGAGAAAGTCGCATGCAGGTGCATAACGCTTCTTCCTTACTTGACAGTTTCTACCAGTTAACTTCCACCGCAAGCTGCGTTAAAGAACTTCGTTCCAATAATACCCGTGATTCGATATCTCAGTCTTGGATATTCTTCAATATTATTCAAATATTAATTAAGTATTGCAAATCCCTGGCTCTCATGTTTGGCTTACACAATGTGAAACGGTGCGCCATATTGCGGACGGACACAGACGAGCCCGCAAGACGCACCGTGGGACGGTGTACGTGCGGGGTATCGCAGACATCAGAAGTTCCTCGGTGCGCTGTGCGTTATTATCTCAAAACAAAAGTTATTTGCAAATGCTAGCAACACAGGGAATTGAGATTAGATTGGGTAAATTGAGCATCAAAATAGTCTAGCTAGAGCGCTCACTCCTGGGACTAGTAGATGGAAGACGAGAAAAAATGAATAAATGAAACTCGTAGTAGTTTTGTAAAGACATTGGCTTTCGAACTCGGCGTCAAATCTAATAACAACACCCCTTTATTAATTAAAATTTAAAATCAATATTGTCAGCAAGTAGAACTACTAAGAATAACGATTTACACTGACAGGCTGTCGTCCGTTACGAGGGTGAGTCCGCAGATTGTCGTGTTTGTTCCTGGATTAATGTCGCGGACTCGCGTCAACTTTCGCCTTCGACACGGTTAGGGTTGACAGAGTCCATGGAATGGTCGCCATCAATATTCAAATATTAAGACTGAAGCAATACCCTAAAAGCCGGATACCCACTTTTAAATACAACTGTTCTGCACGTATGTTAAACCTACTATATGAACAAATGCTGGCCCAACCGGACGTATTCATTTTAGACCGGACGAGCCTGTTAAAAACAAACCCGTTAGCCGGACGTTGGGACAACCCTATACCCGCCACAACGCATCTCGTCTGATCGACAAACAAAACATAACTTTATTCCTTTCCTATAGCGTCGATTCTTGCCGAGCAGGAAGGGCTAGTGTTTAGGCGTCATTAGCGAAATGTCATGCTGTCGCAACTCCTGAAGACTGTGAGGAGATTGATTATGAAAATAGACATAAATAAATATGGTTTGTTGCGACAAGTGGAACTTTTATGAATGGGCCGTCCGATTTGTTTGGTCACCTTTAAATTGTAAGCTAGAGATAATGCCCTTAATTCCTATTGTAATCTTTAGGTAACGTATTATAGTGTTTCATTGGAATATTGACTGTATAAAGGTCAAGGTCTCAACATATTTACAGTGGTTTGATGGTGGAAATTCTCATATTACTAATGTATGCGGTGATTCATTTTCCAACAGACATCTATGTATTCATATCGGACGGAAGGTTTGAGCATGCTAAATGCGAACTAAATTTCTCTTCGGCATGCTTGTATTCCCTGTAATGGCGGGCTGAGGTTTATCTTTGCACCCCTATTTGACACCATGCCAGCCAATCACACCCTGTCTCAATCATATAAACTTCATCCAAAAATGAGATTTCAATTATCTTCAAACATTCTCAGTGAAACAGATACCAGGGCTCCATAAACATGTCAGAGGCTGTGCGAGCCGACGTGGTACAGCCGGGTGATTTATTACTTACTTTTTACAAGTCCGGAATAATGTACGAGTATCTTTGCTTCTTACTCCGATTTGTAGTTTGCGGAAAAGTTTTGCGAATTGTGTAAGTAGTGTAATAGCTTGGAAAAAGAACAGTTGTGAAATAAAAACAGTTGAGTGCAGCAATGGATGCGTTTTGAGATGACGGTTGTATTCATAAATTTCACGATTTCTGAGCCCCAACTGGGTCCGTTGTCTGTAAGAACAGAGGTGCATCTTGTACAGCATCCATCAGACGTAAGCGCAGCAGATATGCACGATGGTTTGCTGCCAGCATGTCTACACGCTATCATTTTGCGTAGTGCTTCATGCACGGAGGGACAGATCGGAAAGATAATAGAGGTCTTTACAACAATAGGAACATAGCCACCTGAGCTTATCAACAAGACATGATCGGCATGTGAGACAGGCAGTTTACTTGTCAAGCACAAATAGACCTATGATTTTTTTTTATTAACAGATTATATTCGGCAAGTTCCGGATTAAATAAACCAAAACCATCTTTAAAAAAATCAAAAGTAGTAAAAAGATCCATCACATTCACAACATAGCTTAGTAAGGGAAAATATATGCGACATGTTTTAAATAGCAAACGAGATGTTTCTTGCTAAATTGCCTCTAAACTTCCTTGCAATGTGCCCCGAAAGGTTACCTACAATTTATTTCCATGCATTTTTATTAAGCTTCAAAATGTAAATATAAAAGTATGTTTCAAAATTCTGCAGCTATAAAACCGGGGTGTTGGTATCTATCGTACATATTATGCAGTATAAGTTTCGTACGTAGATAAGGTGGGAAACGATTCAACCTCATAGTAGTGAAAGTAGTGCCAATATTGAAACGGGTTTCTGATAATTTGCCGTTTTTCTCCTAGTTTGACTATCACTATCCAACATAAAATCACGCCTGTTTTCGCCGACGGGTTAAACAGAGGAATACCTATAGTACACTAGTGGTATTTAATTTAAGTCCCATATAATAGGGAACAAGCTTATTGCAATAATGATATTATCAATATGTTCTACATAATGTAGGTACCATTCCGTTTGACTAATACCAACCGTGTTGAAACTAGTTAGCGTCCGCCCACTATGTCGCTGTCGTGTCGTCTGAACGGTCGTAGTACTTGCGTGGGCTGCGTGGCTTCGTCGGGGCTATGGAAAACTGTCAGCCTTGCGGGGTTATCAGATCGGCCGCGGGACCGTAACCCCGTGTGTAATTTACGCTGTCAAACTTTGTTATCAATTCTACTATATTTAAGGCTCAACCCACAAACACCTAAACGACCTTTTGTTAACTACCCGTTTGTCTGTCACCTAAAAACAAACCTTATCGCGCCCTCTTTTCTACAAAAACTCGTCGGTAAATGTATTTTTAAACGCGGCCAATATTTAACGAGATGATTGTTGTGTGCACTGCCGCGGTAATCGAGATTAATAATACAGCCTGTTTTTCAATAATTATTTTCAGCAGTTAATGCTTGTTCGAACAATTCGATTATTTCATAACGCATGATTTCGTACTGTACTAGGGATATAAAACGTGGAACAAGATGCAGTTGCTGATATTTTCCCACGCTGCTGAGCAAAGGCAAACGTTTGTTATCATGTCGACGATAAAATGTTTACGGCTGATGCATTTTCCTGGGATGCATTTTCCACTATGGGATGTGCACTCACACTACTCACTGGGGCGTGGATAAACTATAAGCGCTCATCGTTTTCTAATAATCTTAAACTTTTATTGGATTTTTATATTTATAAAAGCTGCCGAAACTTTGACATGCTGCAGCGCTGTAAATTATTCATGTTAGAACAGTATATTGTCTGTTAACTAAGTACGAGTGGAGATGCGAGTGGAACCTGGTACTTACCAGGATTCCAAGATAATGAGGCGATAGAAAAATAATGGTTCCATTTCGTATTCCCGTATGACTTGCAAATAACTGTGTTAAGTCCAATCCTAACAAGTCTTTAGTGTATTGAGCGGTGATCAGCGTCAATGGTAGGTCGTCTCATTACTCTCGGTGAGCAGCACATTAACTCGGCGATCAGGGAGGTAACTAATGTAAATTTATACGCGGCCCGGCCGTAAGTTACGTCGATATCTCCATCGACCTACGTTTATCGGCCGCCTCGGAATTGCAAGCTTAAGGTACGACATTATAACTGGGTGGCTGCAGAAGAGAGATGTGGCTTGAGCTGTCATTAAATTATTTAATAAGCTTTGAGGAAAAGGAATTGTTTAAAAAAAGTTACATATTAGCATACTTAACTCTTTCCCAAGTTGTGACATGACAAGCGGTGCTTGGCCCCCTGCCTCCACCCTTTACAAGTTTATAGGTTTTACTTTAGTAAGAAATAATTTTCACTAAAAATATTGTGGAAAAGTTTAAACCGCAGCTAAAAGTTCGCAAAGAAAAACGTTTCCAGATATTTTGATGAAGATTTAATCTCAAATGGAGACGTTAAGGCTTCAGAGGTTTTCATTTTCAATCCTTACGTGAATTTTGTTCTTGCCTCAATATATTATGCAAATAGAAAATCTTACTTAAAAGCATCGAGACTAGAATCCGACCTCAACTAACAAAATGGTAGAACATCGTGTAGGATTGTTGAATATGTAGTTGAAGGCGAATACACGACAAATGACATCTATGCATGACAAATGTACTATCTACCTATACTTATGAAGTTATGACGTGCTTGAGGCTTGCGTATTGGCCCATTCATGACTATGCGCAGTACTGCGCCTGCCATCCATAGTATAACTTTAATTAACTGCGACCCGACTTTAATGTGAATGGCACGATTGTAAGTTCACTCCGGAGCAGCCAGAGAAACGAATCGTAAATTATTCACACCGTAGAGGAGTATGAATCTCGTAATTATTCACACAGTCGCACGGTGTGCTTTGAGCATTGCGTCGCGGTGGCGTAAACGTGTCGTTTGGGTGTACTCAAGTAATGCGGGTACAGTCGCAGAGAGCGCTCGTGGTGTTTGTTTTCACTGTGAGTTCTACTTGATATCATTACAAGCGGTTCCACGTCGAAATAAGAGCCCAGTTTCTGATACTCCGCCAAATCACGTTAACGTAGCCGTAAAATATATCTCATATTATTTTATTTGAAATATTTCCTGTAATTTTTCAGGGACAGGAAATTTATCTTAATTAGATTAGTCGAAGCGGCGCTACCATTTTTCATTTACTTTCTTCTTATAGAAAGGAAAAGTAGATTTAATTTTATGTAACAAAATTCCAATTTGCTTTTTAGGGTTCCCAAACGGAACCCTATTGCTAAGCCTCCGCTGTCCGTCCGTCTATCTCATGAATGTATATGTAATAGGTAGACAGTTGAATTTTACAGATTGTGTATTTCTATTTTACGCTATAGCAAGAAATAATAAAAAATAAATAAAGTTAATAATAAAAGTTCCCCTTAAACGAAACGTGTTTTTTCGACGTTTTTTATCTTGTACGGTTCGGAACCCTTCGCGTGCGAGTCAGACTTGCACTTGGCCGGTTTTTAACGATAGTTTATTGGAATCTGTCAGATGGTCGTTAAATGCTCGGACAGTTAGTAAACTCGCCTCACCTACGTCTGTAGGGTTGTGTTATCGATACTCAATATCATTCGATCAAGTCCTCAACTTTTAACTAGTTTAAGTTTCACAACATGATTTACTGACAACGGTTATAAGTGTTGCAGCAGTTGAGTGAAATAATGATTTTAGTACCTATGTTATTTACATTCTGACAAAACTTATCGTTTTACTAGTTTTTCAAGTAACGCGTTTATACAAGGCAAGATTTAATGGATTTCGATAAAACGTTCTTCATTGAACTTCGATTACTTTTGGATGCATTTTGAAAATAATTGGTTCATGTATTAATTGTTTGTTGTTTTGTAATATTACCCATACAGCAAACAATACATTTCCCGGTTATAACTTTTCCCACTTGACACGAATAGTACCAGGCTCTCATAACTGACATACACGTCAAGCACTGCATCGACACAGCGGCGTGGCGGCACTCGACACCTGTTTAAATAATACACTTGTTATAGCCGTGCTTTTGTTCACACGCTGCTCTGTTTGTTTACACGCCACTGGAAACAAACTGTGCTCGCTTTTCACTTTACAATCAATAGGAAACACAAAAAGCACGAAATTAGAGTAGTACTTGGTTTAATAAAATTATTATTACCTATATTTACCTAGCTTCTTCGAAAACAGCAACTAATAACATTCTATAATATTATGCCACCTGATTGAGGCAACCGTTGATATTTGTATGATTTTTTTAAAGCAAATAAAGTACAAAAGTGTTTTGCAATAGGGTTGGACTACTCAAAGGAATGGTGTGTATTGTAGACTTTAGGCCACTATTGACCAAACATGTTGTAAAAAGGGTCCGTTCACACGTACCTACCACAACCACACCATAACGACACCACGTGGACGGGTGCAATTTTGTATGAACATGAATAGTTTATTCACACAGACCACATTTGGCCGTCAAAATTAACCTTGTGGGCGATACTGACCACATCAAGGCCACGTTGCAACCACCAGCGAGATCGCGCACTAGCGGCCGGCCACGCCGCAAGCACAACGATCTCTCTGTCTGCAAACACTATCCACAACGTAACTACTTGCGACAACGCAACCATTACGCAACTGCAAGAAGTTGCAGCGACACTATTCACACGTAACCACTGCTTGCCCACATGTTGTCGCTGCGATGTGGTGGTGTGGTTGTGGTACATTTGAACGGGCCCTAAGCGCAAACAGTAAAAAAATGCAATCAATCTAATTAAGTAGAAAACTTGTTACATTCCAGGCACTCTTTTGTTCTTTGTTTACTTGCTAAAAGAAATTGCGCGGCGTCGGCACTCGCTTGTAATCTACGCATTAGCTTTTGACTTGCAAAGAACTTTGCAAGTAAAGCTTTATTTAGCGTAGCGCAAAGTTTTATCTAAAGGTGTCCCTTTCTGGAGATAAAAGTATATCTATACTAATATAATAAAGCTGAAGAGTTTGTTTGTTTGAACGCACTAATCTGTGGAACTACCAATCGGATTTAAAAAAATATTTTTGCATTTGGTAGCCCAATTCTTGAGTAAGGTTATAGTCAATAGACTAACGGCCCTTAGGAGACGAGCAAAGTGGAAAAAAAGTCAGAAATAACGCTTACCGAAAACAAATTAATATCGCGGGCGGGCGATGCGATGCTATAGTTGCTGTATTTTATGTTAAAACAAGAACTTACACGCGGACGAAGTTTGGGGGCAGAAGCTAGTAGAGTAATAAAACTGCAATCAGTCTCGGTGCTGCTGAAAACCTTGGAAGATATATGATCTGAATTATTCTATAATTTTATCCGCCGACTTCTATAAAATAGTGACGGTCCCACTTATATGGCCTTCGTATTGTTCATTGATTTTACGGCACGTTCAGTAACTACTTATCGTAGAATAAAAATACCTTATAGGTGAACGCAGCCATCGGCACGTCCCTTATAAAGTGCATGGAATATTATGTTTGTTAGACTTGCACTTGGCCGGTTTTTAACGATAGTTTATTGGAATCTGTCAGATGGTCGTTAAATGCTCGGACAGTTAGTAAACTCGCCTCACCTACGTCTGTAGGGTTGTGTTATCGATACTCAATATCATTCGATCAAGTCCTCAACTTTTAACTAGTTTAAGTTTCACAACATGATTTACTGACAACGGTTATAAGTGTTGCAGCAGTTGAGTGAAATAATGATTTTAGTACCTATGTTATTTACATTCTGACAAAACTTATCGTTTTACTAGTTTTTCAAGTAACGCGTTTATACAAGGCAAGATTTAATGGATTTCGATAAAACGTTCTTCATTGAACTTCGATTACTTTTGGATGCATTTTGAAAATAATTGGTTCATGTATTAATTGTTTGTTGTTTTGTAATATTACCCATACAGCAAACAATACATTTCCCGGTTATAACTTTTCCCACTTGACACGAATAGTACCAGGCTCTCATAACTGACATACACGTCAAGCACTGCATCGACACAGCGGCGTGGCGGCACTCGACACCTGTTTAAATAATACACTTGTTATAGCCGTGCTTTTGTTCACACGCTGCTCTGTTTGTTTACACGCCACTGGAAACAAACTGTGCTCGCTTTTCACTTTACAATCAATAGGAAACACAAAAAGCACGAAATTAGAGTAGTACTTGGTTTAATAAAATTATTATTACCTATATTTACCTAGCTTCTTCGAAAACAGCAACTAATAACATTCTATAATATTATGCCACCTGATTGAGGCAACCGTTGATATTTGTATGATTTTTTTAAAGCAAATAAAGTACAAAAGTGTTTTGCAATAGGGTTGGACTACTCAAAGGAATGGTGTGTATTGTAGACTTTAGGCCACTATTGACCAAACATGTTGTAAAAAGGGTCCGTTCACACGTACCTACCACAACCACACCATAACGACACCACGTGGACGGGTGCAATTTTGTATGAACATGAATAGTTTATTCACACAGACCACATTTGGCCGTCAAAATTAACCTTGTGGGCGATACTGACCACATCAAGGCCACGTTGCAACCACCAGCGAGATCGCGCACTAGCGGCCGGCCACGCCGCAAGCACAACGATCTCTCTGTCTGCAAACACTATCCACAACGTAACTACTTGCGACAACGCAACCATTACGCAACTGCAAGAAGTTGCAGCGACACTATTCACACGTAACCACTGCTTGCCCACATGTTGTCGCTGCGATGTGGTGGTGTGGTTGTGGTACATTTGAACGGGCCCTAAGCGCAAACAGTAAAAAAATGCAATCAATCTAATTAAGTAGAAAACTTGTTACATTCCAGGCACTCTTTTGTTCTTTGTTTACTTGCTAAAAGAAATTGCGCGGCGTCGGCACTCGCTTGTAATCTACGCATTAGCTTTTGACTTGCAAAGAACTTTGCAAGTAAAGCTTTATTTAGCGTAGCGCAAAGTTTTATCTAAAGGTGTCCCTTTCTGGAGATAAAAGTATATCTATACTAATATAATAAAGCTGAAGAGTTTGTTTGTTTGAACGCACTAATCTGTGGAACTACCAATCGGATTTAAAAAAATATTTTTGCATTTGGTAGCCCAATTCTTGAGTAAGGTTATAGTCAATAGACTAACGGCCCTTAGGAGACGAGCAAAGTGGAAAAAAAGTCAGAAATAACGCTTACCGAAAACAAATTAATATCGCGGGCGGGCGATGCGATGCTATAGTTGCTGTATTTTATGTTAAAACAAGAACTTACACGCGGACGAAGTTTGGGGGCAGAAGCTAGTAGAGTAATAAAACTGCAATCAGTCTCGGTGCTGCTGAAAACCTTGGAAGATATATGATCTGAATTATTCTATAATTTTATCCGCCGACTTCTATAAAATAGTGACGGTCCCACTTATATGGCCTTCGTATTGTTCATTGATTTTACGGCACGTTCAGTAACTACTTATCGTAGAATAAAAATACCTTATAGGTGAACGCAGCCATCGGCACGTCCCTTATAAAGTGCATGGAATATTATGTTTGTTATTTGTGGCGCATCGACACGAACCGCGGTTTTAATTAGAGGAAAAATCAATACAATGTGAGGTAGGCGGCGGATGTCGTCACACAAATAAGGAAAGTTTCAGTGTAATTTAAACCGGGCCACGTGTTTGAATCTCGTTACCCCAAACTCATGATAAAGGCATCAATTTGCGAGACTTTACTAAAAACCCGAGAACTTTTAGGCGTGTACCGCGATGACGTCATAGACGGCCGTAGCGGGCTCGCCAGTCCTGCACGCCTCAAATTAGATGGAAATCTATGAATAACATTTGACTGGGGCACTGGAAACTTGTGGAACGTTAGCAATGGTACAAATATGACGATCGAGACTGACTACAAAATAATGACGTGTTACAAACTAGCTAAAATGTGAGTTGCAGAAAATGTGATGCTTGAGGCTAACTGGTCGCTTATGTCTTTCAACGCTAGGCGTCGCTTGCATTATAATTTAAATTAATATGTATGATTATACTATAATTAGAAACACACAGACTTAGAAAGTGCTAAAGAAAAGCTGGTAATCTGAAATGCTACCGTGATATGAAAGAGAGTGAAACTGTAATTTATGAGATGTCAGAAATGCAAGTGTACTTGACTGACTTTAACTGTGGGTAAGCTGATCATAATGATACATAGTTCTGTCTTGTATTTTTCATGTTTATGAAGACCACTCTAGAGATAAAAACTTTTATGTTGTAAAACAAATGAAACATTACAGTCAACACAATGATTTAAAATCATTGAAGTATTCCTTGATACACAAGAATATCATTGAATTTTTATTTCCACACGAAATAACTCATCTTCTATGAATTAAACATCGTTCGCCTTCTACAAGATTAATGACGTTCAGTTCAATCAGACAATGCGAACGGAGCAGGCGTGGGGAATGACATTAAACAACTAGCAGCCATCTTAATATTTAATGACGTCACGTGACAACACGCCAAGTGCCGCTGAAATATTACTCCAGTTGCGAATGTGCCTTATAACTTTATTCAACTGTGAATTACGCCTTGTAAATGATATTTCTCTAATGCGTTAACAGGCCTCGAGATAACCCATAACTACGTTTCATATAAATGGGTAAATATTTGATAACAGGGGCCCTATTATGAACTCTTATTTCCAGGCAGTTTACGGTGTAAACAGAACTGCCTTGCAATTTCATATTATGACTCGTCAAACAAGCCAGTCAGCGGTCACGTGACACCCTGGCCGCCTTCTGCCCGAATATTGCCTAGCAATACCGTACTACGAACCTTCGTTTGACATTTCTTGACATATTAAAACTGTTATTATGTAACCTCACAATCCATTCAATAAAAGCTCCTCTGAAGCAGCTTTTATTGAATGGATTGTGAATTGTTTTGGATTTATTTGGCGAAATTGTTCGAGCTTTATCCAGTTAACATAAAAAATATCAGGTGTGACGAATATGTACCGTTTAAGTTTCTGGAAACTCTAGAAAGTGGCACTTCTGAGCGATAAAAATACCGAAAAAACACGGCGAAAATACGATAAAATCGCAAGACTCCCACAACTTTTCCAACAGGACATAAGTTAGGCGCCGACGAGGGCGAAATCGCTCATCCACTGAACTATGTATAATAATTACAACTGCCTTTTAATATCTCGTTTATTTATTTTTATAGATACTTAATTATACATTTTTAAATATTTTGTAAAAGTCATTAAAAACATCATTTGAAAATATAAAAATAGGTCCGCCGGTATCGGGAGCAGGGTCCAAGCTACCAGTGGTTAGGGTTGCAGACTTGCAGAGACAGGAACCTCCTCACAATGCGAGCCTTATCTGCCTTCTGAATCAGGCCCTTTATCCAACTGCCTAACAAGAGCCTCGAGAGCTGCTGGTCGAGGCTTTCGGCCATCAGCCAGGCCAATGGCCGTTCCAACAATCGGCACAATGCAATGAAAGCCGAGCTCATATTCCACATGCCAACAACATTATCATGATGAAAACTGATTTTTCAAAAACACCTGTAAACCATCACACGGTGGTGCGGTTAAGTATATTCATCCACCACCATATCCATCCCTAACCATATTTTTGTTTATACTTCGAATCAAATAAAAATAATTCTTTTTTGTGCAACAATAACGTCCATGAAGTTGTCAAATTCTCCGCTGAACTTCAAGTGAAGTACGTTCGGAAACTTAATCTCGCGTTACAATTTGCAAACACACAAAATTACTATTGAATTAATTATATATGTAGCACAATATACATTGCGTTCATATTTTCACCTACTTTTAGTAACTAGAATTATTTTTATTTAGTATTTTTCATATAATACGTGATTTAAATAAAATCGTAACTTACCGATAAATATCACATTGTGTTTCTGAATGATACGGCAGAGAATTACAAGTCAGCCATAGACAAACTACCCAGCGTGAAGTCGGTCAGAATTATGAATGTCATAATACGAAATTTAACCATGCAGGGATATGAACTGCCTGGAACTTGCCAGGTTTTTTAAAAGTTCGTAATAGGGCCCCAGGGCTTTAATTACATGTCATCATGTAGTATGGTAACTAATTATCCTCCCCTCTCCTTTTAGTTCGTCATCCATTAAGACGGAATGCAAGTAAATCCACTCTGATCTTCAATTATTCCGACATTAGCTCATACGTACCTATGTAACGACTTAATTCGCTTATAAATCCAACCACTTATCTCGAACACTCACCTCGGCATATTGTTGTGTAGTTAGGTTCATGTATATCACTGTACGTCTATCCTAATTCCCGCCAGATTGCATTTTCCGCTCGACGGGCGCTACGTTGCTACGTCTCTCGCCTCTACGTCAATGTGCTACGATGGGCTTATCCTACGACGCTACGACGCTACGGATGTACTAAAATTCAAGTCATGTATCAACGATGCACATTGTATGCGATTATATGACATTACTACCGACATATAGAGGCTATTCTAGCGTGTACAATCTCAACGTGCGTTATACAATTGATATTGCTTTCGTGGTAGTTGTGTGCTACGCCGTAGCAATGGCGTAGCATCGTCTACGGACGGTGTAAGTTTAATGCTGGTGTCGGGTTTGTTTTGAATTATTATAGTTGTACTGCATTAATGCAGTTCTGCTGTTTCAATACGTAAGTACTTGCTACTAAAATACACTGCATTTAGAACATACTCAGTTCAAAACTAATAAAAATTCCGCACAGATACAAAACAATAACTTTGGCGTCTATTTATTAGTTTTCACAAACTCTCGCGTCAAAAACTTAAAACAAATAACAGAAGTCTTATGTTAGTTGTCTTTCAAAGAATATGATTAATGATGAAAGTTTCAGAGCGCCCGCTACGAATGGTTCAGTTTTTCATTGCAAAAACTTGTTCTATTGTTGAGCTATCTGTATTTTTATGTGAGCTTAGATGTTAGGTTTTAGAATACGGTTTTATCTCGACGGAGGGTTATTAATTGTCGCTTTGTTTTGTTTAACCGCAGGCGAGAGGCCGAAGTAGTAAGCGAGGCGCAAGTTTTAATTCTATACAATAAGGGCTTGTTCAGTTGTGGTCCTTAGCATGGGAGGAGGCGGGCAGATAATGTATTTCGTAAAAATTATGGAAGGGTATGGAAATGGGTATCATCAATATATTCATTGTAAGAGAATATTAAATATGAACCAGAAACGTATGAGTGTTGGTAGCAATTTTAAAAAGATCAGGCTTTTACCAATGTTTTATATAATAATTTTCTAGAGAGTTCCTATGAGTGTGGAAAAGAATAGATATAGTGAAATAAAAAATGTATGCAACTAATTAATAAACGAGTTGGTCGTTGATATTATTTTAATCTTAGGTTTTTTTCTGGTGTATTGTTTTGGGGGCGGCACTCGGGGAGAATGCGGGCGCCTTAACAGATTAGTTGCATAAATCAATTATACGAATACAGGTTTTGTGATTAGAAACCAGGAAGGTAGAACCTCGTGTTGCGACGCAATTGGTCACTTAGCCTAACGTCTGATCCTAAAGTATCTGATGAGCGTGTAAGTAAACCATGTTCAGGGCACATTCGTACGCAATCACTCACTAAAGGAATTAGTAACAGATTCATCTGTATTTAGAAGGTTTCTTATACCGAACTCCCACGATCCGCGATTTTGCGGACGAGCCCGAACGACGACCCGTGGGAATGTGTACGTGCGGGGTATCCATCGGAAGTTCCTCGGTGCGCGGTGCGTGGCGGTCTGTGGTCGTCTGCCGTGCGTGTCCGTCTGCAATATTGCCGATCGTCGGATTCCACCGAAGAAGATGACTTATTCCAACAATTATTGTGTGAATAACATTATTAAATTGTATTTAATTGAAAAATCATCACGACGAAAATTGAGGTTATAAGGGTTTAAAATTAAAAGGAAGGAACGATTTATTTAAAAGCAGTATGTAAGGAGCGCAGCTTGTGGCGGTCTGTAGTTTGTGCTTACATAATGTGTTGTTTACATTTTCGGAACAGACCATATAGTCATTGCTGTAAACTCTGGCATGACATGATAGTCAAGAGGCTCCTGTAGTCATTGTGTACTTACTCAAAACAAATCCTACCAGTCTATTATAGTCCCACTGCAGGGCAAAGAAAAAAAAAAAAAAAAAAAAAAAAAAAAAAAAGACCTCTTGTCCTACAGAGAAGGCGCAAACACCACGCTTGCTCAAGCCGGGTTGGCGATTTCTGACTTATAATGACTATAAGTTCAGGAAGTTGAATTCTGACCCACCATAAGCTTATTTTCTTACAGACATTCAAATACAATTAGGTCGACATTCGCGTAAACATACATTGCCTTGTTAACGACCTTGTCATCTGCCATCTTTGTTATTTTGACGGTGTCAAACGATTTATCGTCTAAGTGGGTCATGATTCACTTAGCCTGACTGTACATATAAATTGAAAAATTCACATCGATACTTGCTCGGATTTGAACACACAAGCTCATGCATGAGAGGCGAGGGCTCAACCACTGGGCTTTTACGACATAGCATGTTGTTCTGACTCAAAACAAAACATGTTGTTAAAATATTATAAGAGCAATTGAATTACGTAAAGATTCGTCAGGAAAATTGAAATAAAACCCATTGATAATGAATGCTATAAATTATGTTAACCTACGTTTAATACGTAGGTGGAAGGTTCTGCAAATTCTTGTGCAAATTGTTTAAATATAAATGTAAATATTTAACCTACATAATATGTTAATTAGGACTCCACCACGCGATCAAATTGGAGTATGCAGATGCATATAATATATTGTGGTAATAATGACTATACGTCCACGGGGGAATAAGCCCAGATTAGGCAATCAACTCCCGCGTCACTTGCGGTGAATAGCGGCCATTATAGCGCTGCTTTGCCGGTGCGTTACACCGTGTAGCTTTCTAATTAATCTCAATTAGTTTGCCGAATGTCTGTGACGGGCGAGAGAAAATTACTATTGTTAGAAAAATTGCTTAATTACAATGGTCTAGGTAATCAAATCTAACCCTAATGTTGATTCTTTATTAATATTTACAACTATTTTTATTTTTGACTAAAGCTTCTACGTTTATATCTAGTCGACCAACAAGACTTGTCTTTAGTTTCTAAATAGACGTCTTGTTGGTCGCATTTCTCTGCGTCACGTTTGGATGTCCAAAATATTGTGAACATTTTGCACACATTGCCACTACTTTGTACCACACCCGATTTGTCCACTAGTCATTAATAAGGCTTTGAACAACTTACGTCATTGCCATCTCTGGAAACTTGCTCTGCTATTTTTACACGAACATTGCCGACCTCAGGCGAACCCGCACGAACAGCATGCACACTTTTATGACATTAGTTTTACTTCAAACGTGCAATAGCTATTGTAGAATTCTTGCAAAACTTTCAGTAAAGGTTCAATCGAATGTAACTGCTCTCGTTGTGGTAAGTGGTCGCTATAAAACATTCGCTACTAAGCCATTCAGTCGTTAGAACTCGCTGGAGACCTTTAATGTGCTTTGTTTTTCCATTTACTAAAGAAAATTGCTTTGGAATACTGTCTGCGAACGAGCAATACAGTAAAAGTATATACGAAGCTTATTTCATCTGAGAGTTCCTACAAAGGTTTGCAGTTATCTTATACGCTTTTTTTTTCAATTTGGAACATTTAGGAAAGTATTTGAATAATTTACCAAATTGTAAATCTCAATAACATGTTGGCTACCGCTTACCATCTGAGCCCTCTTTTTACGGAAACTCTTCAATCTTTAGATAGGAGAGAAACAAAAATATGCCTTTACGAGTATTTGCGGATAAAAAACACCTGCAATGGTAATTAGTTTGCGATCAATAAATATTGGAGTACCTACATAAGTAGGAAGTAACTAAAACTTAACAAAATGTATTGAACAATACTGTCCTAAGCAGAACGAATTGCAAACATTTTCAGCGATACGAAATTCGAGCACGAATATTTAATTCTTTTATTGGAAATTTTGGGAATAAAATAAAGGTATGCATCGAGTATCTTTTGCACTGAAAAATGAAGTAATCCCAATCAGAGCGAGGGAACTTTCAGATATAACGTTGGAATTGAACATCGTGGTTTTATAGAGCTAATACAAACGCGCATACAACCTGGCAATATATGAATAATAAAAAGTACGATTCAGCATGTATCTATTCATATTGCACATGCATAAATCCCACTGTTCCGTTCCCAATTCGCTCTCAAAATTGGGAGCGTTTTGACGTTTGTCAAAATAAAATACTGCAAACAAAAATTACGTGGATCCAATTTCCATATAC
Organism: Lithophane semibrunnea; assembly: GCA_947363905.1. Taxonomy (NCBI): domain Eukaryota; kingdom Metazoa; phylum Arthropoda; class Insecta; order Lepidoptera; family Noctuidae; genus Lithophane; species Lithophane semibrunnea. The sequence goes on along the minus strand of OX376199.1, from coordinate 17,457,192 downwards.
AAGCCCCATGTTTATTTGATTCGTTCTGCGACAGAACTAGATTGGTGACTCGTCCATTTGATGTTTTTAAATTTTGAACACACATAGCGGCCATAAAAGTACCCAGTTTGCAAATTAGTAGACAAAATTGAGTTTGTGTTCAGCTGAAGAATATAAATTTAAAGTGTGAGTGAGCTCACTTGCATTTTTTGCATTGGGACTTGTTCTGTACTTAAATTGAGCCTTTATCCATCAGCTTATTACACGACGAGGTGGCTAGTCGAAGGCATAATAATAGATTGCTCAATTATCGAGAATTATTACCATAATTAATCGACGTATAAATTAGTGAAGATAGGGGTGTAACGTTGTGGCTTCACACCTGAACTTAGTCGAGTAGTTACTATGTTACTAAGTGGTTGAGCACAACACTAAATTACATGCCCAACACTAGTTGACAGACATTACTCATTCACACTCATTCATTTCATCTGCAACCAGCCATACTAGCGGTTCAATATGTGGAACCCCTAGATTTACCATGTGCCCCGAGTCTAGGGTGAGTTCATCATTATTATTATAACTATTATACTGTACTGTGTGCTCCTTGTGCTATCTGCAATGGTTATGCTCTTTAAGCCTGGCTTGTCACTACATAACCTAAAAGCTCACCTGTCATTCTGCCACGCTGTGATTGCACTCTCTCTCTCTGCCTGTAAGCCGCTGCGATGTATTATGCTTACCTATCCTGCTTCCCATACCGTTCTTGGTCGCTAAGGAGGCTAGCACATCGCACGCGGCTTGCTGATATCTGCACCGCATCTGAAATGCGCTTCCTAACGCGCTTTCAGGGTTCTACGTAACGGCTCTTCTACACCTCGGCTTCGACATCCCGGATTCTACACCCCGGCTACTACGTCCCGGCTCTTACGTCCGGCTAAGGACAGGACGCGTTGGCATGCTGCCAATGCCCGCTACCAAGTCCTTGCCGAGGCCTGGCCTACCTGCGGCCTACCGCCGCGAGCTTCCTTCGGCCTAACGCCGAGTACCACCTACAGGCCTGTGCGGACAGGCCTCCTCGTCTGCCACGTGTCTCCGACGTGTGCTACCCTACCGTTCCAGCTGAGCCTGCGCTGGCTGGCCTCTTCCTACTACAACGGATGACCAAGGACGGTACTCTTCTACCTACCTAATTGCGCGAGTGCTCGGAAAGATCAGTGACCTTACCCGCGACCTAGCTGTGGATCTACTACCTAATACATATATGTATCAAACTACCCAGCTGGTTTTACTCCTATCTTTACCCTACACTACCTACCTATCCGTTAACGGCCTGCGCAGCCTACCTGCAAAGCCCTAGCCGTTACAGGGGCAATGTTGATACTGCACATCTACTCTTACTAACTTGCCTTTTGAGGCTTCCAAGGGAATTAAAGGAATGGTGGTAGATTTCTTTAGTGGAAGACGAAACATTTGCCAGAGCACACAATGAAATACCTGTTCGTTGCATCTCATAAACTTGTAGCTACCTGTATAGCAGTCCTTAGGCAGCCATTTTGATCTCCAGATGGTTGATAAATATTGGCTATCTTTTAACTGGCGTGATTAATCCCGGCTTTTGCCGCCGCCTTCCGGATTAATCTTCTCTCCTTTGTCCGGTGTTCTCATCCGCTCGCGTCCTTCATCACTCACTATCCCTCGATATATTCAGTTAGATAAGGTTGGCTAGCTTCAGGTCAGATTTTATTTATTGTAATATTAACTAAACCTTCGATTGTACAGTCACGGACTTTAATTGATGAGCCACCTGGCACTGTTCGTATTTTAGCCGTGTAATGCAAATCGGGTTTATTCGGTTCCCGCCACGCAAAGTCATGTCTTCGTATTAGAAAAAGAAAATTATATTTCATACCGGTTGGCTAACCTGAGAGCCAGAACTACAAACTTGACAGCAGAGTGACTACTCAAACTCAACCAATTGCAGGTCTAGCAACAGTAACCTAGCAACGATAAATAATAGTTGCTAGGTTACTGTTGCGATAGTAACGTTAGCGTACGGAGAAATTCTCTGACATCGATATTTCAACTGTCACTGTCTTCAGCTAAGTTTTCAGAATTATTGAGTTAATGAGCTATGATTCAAAGGAGGTCAGTATCAAATAGATTGAATAAACTTAATGCAAAATTGTATTTATTTTTATCATTAAGAACTTATTAGTCAACCTCTATGTATAAGACTATTTCCGATTAAAAGTAATTTATTTGTCATCTTGATATTTCAACTGTCACTGTCTTCAGTTATGTTTTCATAATTATCGAGTTAATGAGCTATGATTCAAAGGAGGTCGGTATCAAATAGATTGGATAAACTTAATGCAACATTGTATTTATTTTTATCATTGAGAACTTATTTATCAACCTCTATGGATATTTCCGATTAAAAGTAATTTATTTGTCATCTTGTTTACGAGCTTGCGATTTGAGTTCGTGTTTAATCGTTTAATCTCGTGAATGTATGAAACTGCAAAATTGAAAAGTTTGAAGGTGGCTCATCAATTAAAGTCCGTGACTGTACATTTTAGAACGAAATACCTAATAGTTCTGTACTTTTAAAACGTTCATTTATACCGAGCAGAAGTTAATGCTGAATATACAACGTGTTCCTTTTGTTAACCCATAGCTCTAGGGTATCAATGAGAGAATCAACTGGCATCTGAATTATTTTTCAGTATTTTTTTTTTCGTTTCATTTTTCATATTAAATAATTCGCCAAAGTCACGAGTTCACGACTATTTATGTGACATCTATACATATAATAAATCTGTAGACGAGGCGTTTCTGTACAATGAAAAAAAAAAAATATAAAAATTGGTTGGTTGTCCAAGAATAACCAACAGATTCCATTTCTACCATTTTTGGAATTTTTGTCTGTTTGTCTGTTTGTCTGTCTGTCTGTTTGTATGTTGTTTAGTTTGATTGTTCCACTATCACGTAAAAAGTACGAAATCAATATGGTTAACTTTTATACTCAAATATTGTGTGTAACTCGATGTTTCAATTAGTTTTTGTTTCATCGCAATCGCTTCAAAATATCAAAAGATATATGAATTTAAAGTGTTCAAGAAGGAATTTTCATTACGTAATGTACATCCACGTAACGACATCTATTGACGCGAAATGATACTTACTTCTTAATTACTAGGTTTGTGAGATCGTGTGTTGTTATATGACCGTCATTTTCTTTGCGCGGAAACTTAACGCGATACATTGTGTATTTGTGTATAGAATATAACTCTAAAGTTAGATTAATTAAAATTTTCCAGATGCGTTGTTTATTTATTAGTTTAGTATTAGTGCGATAGGTGGCGCTACCTATCTTTCAAATCTTGATAATCATGAAAGAATAGTGACAAATGTTAATTTCTTAAAAAATATAGGTATTTATTCTTTAATTTTTCACTTTTCTACATAGTTTATTTAGCTTACAGAGTGTTCGAACGTTTTCCCATATATTTTGACAGTATCACTTCGTGCTCAATAGATGGCGTTGTTCGTTTAATGTCATTTTCTGAATCGCGGTGTTAAGACTCTCCGTCGAAGAATGACTTTCGCCCAGATATTCCAAATAATTTTTAGTATAGGTATCTTTGTTTTTGACTTCTTTAGTGTCGATAATATCATATAATAATATAATAAATAAATAATAAATTGTTGGTTGGGTTGGGTTGTCATTCGTTGAAAGTATTGATCTTAGAGATGGGTTGTAACAGCTGAAACACGATATCTGTGATCACTGTGACTGTGAGAAAAAATAACAGATTCAAATATCTGTTATTAAATCACAGCCTGTGATTTTTGATAAATACGTATCTCAATCGAATATCATCTTTATTTCTTTTGACTTAAAGTCGAAAATCGTATCTATCTGTTATAAAATCACAGCCTGTGATTTTTGTACAGACGATAAATACGTATTGACTCAATTGAATATCTTCTTTATTTCTTTTCGTTAAAGTCGAAAATCGTATCCGAAGTTTTAACAGTAACAGTCTTGAGGATCTGTGATTTTAAGTAACAGATATTTTTTATCGTTAGGAGCAATTGCTATCTGCTATTTTATAATATCTGTGATTTCTATCTGTGATGATAAATACGCCTCACTCCTAATTGATCTGATTGGTTTTGATTTGGTATTTTGGTTGGTTTCGTTCATTAGGTTCAAATTAAGAAGTCAAGAAACGAGTCGTTACAGATCGATTCAAACTTAATGGCGGCTCGGAAGTTAGCTTTTAGCTGCGCAGTACCCAGCGGCGGTACTGCCATACAAGCTGAAAAGCCCGGCTTGCCTTCAAAACTGAGCAAATCAATTAAAAAAAAAAAAAACTACTCTATACTTCCAAGTCAATCCTTCATGTCGCAAGAATTGATAAGAATAATAACATAAAAACTTCGCGCTGCACCAGCCGCGCGCTATAAGTACAAACAATGCACCGTTGCCAAACTGCCACAGTTGCGATCTCGCTCTAACACTATAGCGTTAGGCGAGATCGCATCCATGAATGAAGACGTCAATTCTGTAGTACATTGCATCTTTCTCGCTCACACTCGCTTGCGGCAACGGTGCAAAAGCCAGCTTCTAGACCTCTCACTTTTTCCATACAAAATGCGTAATTTGTTGATACTATTAGAATGTACTTATTTTGCAAAATGTTCTAATATTTAAGCCCGGCTTTTGAGTTTTTATGAATGGAACGAATCGTGTGTTTGAAGTTCGCGCAAATGCACTAGCCGCGATGTTGACCCGCGTAAAGTGAGTTACAAGTCCGCGAAACGACTCAATTTGTTATTGTTTTGAAATAATATTTTGAGATCAGTATTTTATTTTTCAATTGAGGTAATGAATTACCTAGTTTATGTGATAGTTATTGCGGCTATGTCATTCCTTATGCTTAGTAGTGTTTTTATCATCAAAATGTGAATTTGGAAACTGTGTTCGAAAAGGTATGTAAATACATTGAGTTTTCTGACAGTAAGTAACTCTTTGCTTCACCGTAATCAACCCCAAATTACTATAACTCGGAAATATAAACAATTAGGTAGGTATTTTTGTCAGTCGAAGAATATATTGAAATTGGCATTCGATTGTTTAGTATGTATAAAGTTAAGAGTATGACCAAACTTAGGTAGCCTAGCTGGTGCCATGAAAGACATCAAAATTTGTATAGTGTTGTTTGTATGGCAATTGTAGTTTTGGTAAACCACTAAAAAACAAACCACTAAAAAACAAACCACTTATTAGAATACATCTCATCAAGATCACAAAACACAATAATTTTCGTATCGAAGATATTCTTTGAAATAAAGGCGTTTTGAAATAAAGATTAGAGTTGGTTATTGTCATTATGATTAATTATAAAATGTTATATACCCAATGTAATATCTTATTCATTTTCAATCGACTTAAAACTTAAATTTTGTTAAAACAACAAATCGATAATTTGGGGCCACCTAGCGGCTTTTGATAGAATAATTTTTATGTGACAAGCGTTGACAAAGTTATTATGGTGAAAAGGTCCTGCGAAGCGGTGTGGTTACGCGCATTCGTTAATAGATGGCGCTTACGACAATTCCGTACTGAAGCATGAAATAATATGTAGAACTCTTCTTCATCCGTAAATCGCTCACTTGTCTGTTTTTTTAAATCGTTAAAAATCTGTCGGCTTGCCCTGGTTTTGAACCTTAGGCACGCCACTGGCAGTACCCCACCCCTCACCCCCGCTGTCACATGAAATTGTTACTGCGCAGCGACTCGCCTCATGTTCCGAGCCGCCATTAAGTTTGAATCGAACTGTACTATACTTCGTAATTTTTTCGTATGATTCGTGACCGCCGCTCATTCGATTCGATCGTTGTTGGCGTGTGTAAGGCCTCGGCCTTGAATCTTGCGGGCAGCGGGGCGGATGGCGGCTCGGAAGTTAACTTTTAGCTGCGCAGTACCCCACCCCTCACCCCCGCTGTCACATGAAATTGTTACTGCGCAGCGACTCGCCTCATGTTCCGAGCCGCCATTAAGTTTGAATCGAACTGTATTATACTTCGTAATTTGTTCGTATGATTCGTGACCATCGCTCATTCGATTCGATCGTTGTTGGCATGTGTAAGGCCTCGGCCTCGAATCTTGGAGGCAGCGGGGCGGCGGCGGCGGCGGCGCGGGAGCGGGGCGGGCATCAAAGACCCGTTCTCGAAACTAGCGGGCAGATCGCGCGTCACTATAGCCGCGTAGTGTTGTGTTCACGATTTTGTCGTCGAGATATTTGTTTTTATTCGCGAAAGAAATGGCTGAACAATGGCGGCAACATCTTTTTGATTCAAATTTATTCCTAACGCTCAATTTATTGTGGGCAACAACACTGCAATGCAGACGCGCGGGCGGTCACCGCTTGAATGGAGTGCACCGCTCGCTGCCCGCCGCCTCGCCGCTGCCGCGCCGCTGTTTTCGAGAACCGGTCCATTTGATTTTACGCATAAGATCCTGCTGCGCCCGCGCCGCCGCCGCCGCCGCCGCCGCCCCGCTGCCCGCAAGGTTCGAGGCAGAGGCCTTATGGTTGATTCGATTTGTTCGACTATCGGACAGCAATAAATACATAAATATTGGCACATGTTTCTGGGGAAAGTCAACAATATACATCGATAAATACGGTTCCCGAAGAAGAAGATGTCACACACTATCCAGTAGAGTTCTTAGAATCCCTTAACACACCCGGTCTTTCAGCACACAAAATTTGTTTAAAAGTCGGAGTGCCAATAATTCTTCTCAGAAATTTAAGTCCTCCCAAACTTTGCAACGGCACTCGGCTCATAGTCACCAATCACCAACAAAACGTCATCGAAGCCGAAATCTTAACAGGTTGCGGCGCCGGTGATGTTGTTTTTATTCCAAGAATTCCTCTCATTCCCAATAATTTCCCGTTTAGTTTTAAGCGTGTGCAATTCCCCGTCAGCCTGTGTTACGCCATGACCATTAACAAAGCTCAGGGCCAGACATTATCCGTTGCGGGGGTGGATCTTAGTATTGGTTGCTTTTCCCACGGCCAACTTTATGTAGCTCTTTCGCGTGTGAGCAACCCTAGCAACTTTTTTGTGTACGCTCCAGGTGGTTCCACCGCTAATATTTTATAAAAGGAAGCATTTTCTTAAATAAAAACACAAGTTTTTTGGCAGTTTCTTACTAGGAAAAATCACCAGGCCTGGTCGAAAGATTCCCCCTTTTTAAATGAAGGTACAACTTTTCTAAGCGACATATTATTGTTTTCCGACATCCATGCGAACGAAGTCGCGGGCACAGCTAGTATATAAATAAAATAAAAAATACTTCAGACTATTTTTCTCCATTAAAGAAAACGTATGTCGCATTTTCTTAACTTTAAATATGAATGAAAATGATTTACTCGTACTTATCAATTAAACTTACATACACACATTTTAAGTCTAGTGTTATGTTTTCTTCGTACGTATTTTTGGAACACTTGCTCTAGGACTTTTTGTATTATTTTAACCTTAAAGTTATGGGACATCAAAAGGAATACGGCGCAGCGTAGAGGCTCCTTAGGTTATCATGCATCGATTTCTGAAACTCTAATTTTAGAACTCAACCCGTTCGTATTAGCCTGTTATATTAGAACTGTGTGATAGATACCTATGTAGCCTGGCGTGGAACTCAACGTCGAGCCGTTTTTACGTGATGGATGACGTCACGGCCTGATGCCAGATAAATAACATATGAGCTGAATTGAGAGAGCCTGTACACTGGCGCGGGTGAAACACCGATTTATTTCGCATCGACGCTCAACTGTTCATATTAACTCTGGGCTGATGTTGACTGATGTGTTGTGCGTAGGTACGTGTCTACAAGACGTACACTGCGTATTGATTGGATTAGGATCATGTAGTTGCGTGTACTTAGACAGAGGTCTGTTCTAAACACCGCCTCAAGAACCTAGCCCTTGCATTCTGCTTACTCAGTATGGTCCTTTGTTGGTCAAAAGATCAAAGAAAGTGGATATATTTCTTATTACGATGTCTGGTCAAACTTTTTGTTTTGTTGCTGTTTTGGAAGTCAACTTTTTTTTCATCTTATTTAATTATTTTATTAAGAAACCTTATTTTAACAGTGAGCTTAAAGCTGTAAATTAATTATATAAAAAAAAAATGTAAGCTAACAACAACTGCAAGTCTGAACTGTAAAATTTTAATATGTCTTTAAAGTGGAACGGTGCTATAATTGATCGGGGTCCTTCGGATAAAGACCGAGCATTTATATCCGCCCTCTGTAACTTCATCAATATTTCATTAGGGAGCCAATAACCTGGCGATGTGCTCGTGTTTTTGTACTCTTTTCTCTTCTTCCCTTCAATTCTCTTTGATAAAAGCCGTGGCTTTGCATCCTACTCCTTATTAAACTCCATTTTAATTTACTTAAGACATTTTCTCTCTGCTTTAAGAACAGGTTAGCGAGTCCTGTGTATTTTAAAACTGACTTTGTCTCGAGTGTACTTTAGGTTTCATTTTTAGCATAAGACTGAATATTTAATTTTCTTATATTAAAAGTTTTCAGCTGATTTAATAGTGAGCTTATCTTTTTATTAAACTGGGCGTATTTAACGAGGCATGCTACTTGGGGAATCCGTAGATTCTCTCAATCGTTAAATATTAAAGCAATTAAGTACTCGCAAGCACTCGATAAAAAACTTAACTTTTTCAACAATTAACCTGAAAAATATTAAATGTAGCGTGTTATTCACGGGAGAGAGCGATCAAGAGAGTGACGCGGCAACCCGTGACACGTAATAAATTGAACAAGCCTGCAAATGACGTTTATGTGGCCCTATTTACATCCTTCTGTGTATAAAGGTCAGACCTCGGCGAAATCCTGACAAATGCCCATGGGATTGATTGCAGATCTTTCAGAAAGGGTAAACCGATGAATGGAACGGCAAATGGTGGAAGTGGTCACGTTCCGCCGACGACACCACTGCTAAACTGTTTATGTGGTCCTAGTAGTCGAGTTCTGAAGACCGTAATATAAAGTTATACCACAGTATAAATGGAGTACCATATTTGGCCAATACCCGTGTCGAGAGAGGCCGCCGCAATCTTTTTAAAAATGAATGGTAGGTTATTATTTCAACAAATATGCCTACTTTCCATACTGGATACATATTTATACTGTGGTTATACGCGTTTAACGAGACGACTTCTATGGAGCAAGAAATGATGTTGTGGTTAGAATTAATTTGAATTGATGAAGTCTTATTTCATGTATGAATATTATCTTGTAGAATTTTCCACTACCTAATTAATAAATTTCAATACGGTTCTACCTAATCGGTACTATACCTGCAATGAGTTTTTGCCAAGCATTCCGTTCAAACAATTACATGAAAGTTAAAATGGAATAAAGCACTTTAATCTGAAAGTTCTCAGCTGTAGTCCGTATAGCTTTTAAAAAGAAGCGAGAGGAATTGTATTCTGTTGGTTGGCAATAGAGGTGATTTTGGTTTGTCCCGGGCATTGTTTAACAAGCGGTCTTGAGGCCACGGCGATTGCACTCGACGGAGGAACGACTGCTAGTCTTCCAGTTACGTGGGTATACCGGGAGCCATTTAGTCAGATGAATATTTCTCCGCATAATGCGCTCATAAATAATTGTATCACTGGATCCTGCCTAGCTTTTGATGTTCGTCAGCTCTGCAAGTGTTTGGCAACACTCCAAAATATTTTCCGAACCACTAAACTGATTTTCATAACATCACTGCGCGAGAAAAACTTCATCTGACCAAAACAGCCATTTCTGAAACAAAACAATACATTGTATGACAGTCGTTAAAAATTCTTAGTGAACCTGAAACGGAACCACAAAACAAGAGCGGGGTTGTTTTACTCAGTGTTGGTTAAAAAGTTATGGCTCATGGCTCGGTTGAGATAATTTCACCGCGCACTAACTACAGCGAAGTTGTTTAGGACTCAGACGAAGAAAGATTATCTTGCTGTGCGGGAATGTTGTACCTTCTGAGAAAATGTAATGGTACAGTTGAGAGTACTTCCTGCCACACTACAATGTTAGTAACTAAATTAATTTAGGTATTCTTCATTAGTTGTAAAGTTTAATTTTATTATAATTTGAGTATATAATACCTCCTTTTATTATAATTTAACTGCCTCGTTGGTCTGGTGGTCGCAAGCGCTACTGCTGAGCATGAGGTCCTGGGTTGCGTTATTTGGTTTCTCGACGCTTGATGGCAATAGGCTCGCCCCCTATTACATGGGACTTAAACATAACTGGCGAAATGAGGGTGTACACTGTGCTATAGGTACACCTTTGCCTAACCCTTCGGGGATTACAGGCGTGATGTTATGTTATGTTTGCGTTTAAAACAGCTACTATGCGGATACCACCAGCCCGTATTACCTATTACCTATGTTCCTTGTTACATATGTGCTCCTGGTACTTTCCCACTTACAGCACACACTCGTAGTCTACCTGTATTAGTGTATACATACTCGTGCATACACTTAGGCATGGGAAGCGTAAATACACGTGCCTGTGTGTACTTATGCACGTGTGTCCACGTCTGGCACTCAGACCAGCATTCATTGACCGCCCCGGGGCGGTTTTAATCATTCACACACGTCTCAGTTAGTTTCGCCTCAGTCAACAAACCGCTAACCGCCTCCTGCCGTCAAAGTCAAAGCAGGCTTGGGTCTTGCTGCGATTTCTATGATACTTTCACTAAATTACCAGGCACCGAAGGCTCAGTGGAAACAGAGGGGGCGTTTAGCAAGTTACCTTAGGGGTTGGTTGCTTGCTGAACGTGTATCGCTTGCTTAGAGATATTTATATGTGCAGTGTGATTCCGAACGAGGTATCTAACTGACTGAAAATGGACAAGCAACAAACGTAGTGATAGGATTGGATCCTAACTAGCTAAAAATATAATTTGCGAGTTGAAAACAGAAGGACCACAGAATCATCATCAGTTTCTTGAAAAGAAACTGATGATGATTCTGTGGTCCTTCTGTCCACATAATATTTATTGGACTAAACGCGTCGAACTGCGGCGAATGCACCGCCTTAGATATGTTTTTGCCGCTCCATCGCACACGACATATGCTGTAAAGATTTATTCCATGTTTGTTGTCTGCTCGGTGTTCCTATAAGTTTTTAACGTAAATATAACTTTGACGAGTGTTCGCGCTACGGAAAACTGTGTTGTGTACTCTGTACAATAACTTGATAAGGTCATAATTTGTAAAGTATGTAAAATTGCTGTCAATGTTTTATAATAACTAACATTGAAACTTATATTGACTTAACTAAATTAATGTAACACCTTTTCCAGTCATTGATATGAACCATCAAACAAGAAGTTGTGTGACAATGCAAACAATTTGATCTAAGTACATTGACAGAAAACATAGTTTTCATGCATACACAGTAAAACAACGAATACTGTTTGTATAGTACTTTCTAATTCTAATTAACCTCATCTAACTGTAATGCCATTACATAAAAATAGATTATCTATTTATCACTACTTGTTCCTTCTAATCTAAATATTAGTAGGAACGTCTCTTGCATTATTATTTATCTACGTCTCACATTAATTCACAGTTTCAGGTGATTGTCATTATCAAAAAGAAAATGATAACCCGCAGAACTACTATCAAGGATATCATAACAAAATTGTGAGCACCCCTAAAGGAACTTGAGTCTTCTAAAGCTCTATGGACCCAGCTACTTCAGGAATGAGATGAAATCGAGGTGGATGTGAAGATCATCATTGATAACAACATCTTAAGAATAAGCTGACTGACTCATTGCATCACAGGGTTTTAGCCGAACAATACAGTGAACTACAATGTAAAGTGTCGACATTCAAAGAGTGCTATAAACTGGCTTTGAAGCATATTTCATCTTTTGAAGATGAATGGTGTACCGCCCATAGGGCCCTATCTCTTTCAAAGTCTGCCAATTAGGACTTGGCGTCAAAACCTGAGATCAATTACGATAAAATTCGATATCGTTGGAACACAAAGTTATCTCTAATGAAGTGTGATGAAGCGACTTAAGCCCCGCGCCATCAGGCCCTCGTTCAATTACGCAAGTTATTGCCTCGCTAATTCCTACGTAAACATTTAACGTAATATAATAAACAAACAAGCTCGTATCATAACTTTCATATACCATCGAGGAGCTTCCCTGTTTACTTATGAGAGAAGAAAAACATTGACGTTATTGGCAACGCGGCACGGAAGTGACGGAAAAGTCAGGGTAAAGTTGTAGCAACAGCAGCCATTCTTTTTTACTTTTACATAGTATTTAGAATCGGAACAAAAGTATGCTATGATGCTGATGAATAGTATTAGTTTCAGGCATGTTTCCCAACTTTTCCCTTCTCATATTACACGTAATCGTGATTTCGTTTCATTATACATGTTATGAAAAAAGATTTTCATAAAGCAGCAAAGTGAACCGATTTGGCGCTGTTGTTGAGACCATTAGTGTGTACGGAGTTTGGCGCGCAAATCCCCGCAGCCGCTCAACGCTTATTGCTTTTTATCAAGCAAGGAAAGAGCTTATTGCGCGATTGCGCAGCCACTTACATGCCAGCAAATTGAAAATATATGAATGAAGTTCACGATACGAACGGTTTTATGTCTTTCACTGCCTCATAAATTGTGGACACACATCAGTTTTATAAAGTTGAATCTGTAAATCTCATTTGAAAATCAAATGTTGACTTTCGAAGTCGATAAATTTATTGAAAATATTGTTAAAAGAATGCTTTGGCAAAAAGATAAATAAATACATCAAATGGATTTTGGTGTCTTTCGGTACAGAACAGAACTATATTGGTTTATTGGCGGAGATCGATAACAATTTATGTATTAATTTGCTAAAGGCTTAATCTTAGCTGAGGGGGTAAGTAAGTGGGTACATAAACATTAACCCATTGTATCGGTTTACCGAAGCCTCGGTTATGAATTTCATTATTGTTTTAGAATTAACAACGTTTGTCTTCTAATTAACACACACAATATGTTGTTTGTATACACAAGATTCGGTTGTGTCGGAAAGCTTTTCAGCGTGAGCAATATTGGATAAGCTTTAGAAAGTCTAAAGTAGCAACTAAACTTACTGTAACGGATAAACGCGAGCATATAATTTGTAACCGAAACTATCAGTAAAAATAACTTTGTCACAGCCCAAATTGAAAAAAAAAAAAAAAATAATAATAATAATTCAGTAACTTTGATCCGGATCTAAAGTGTCAAGTAACTTCTGAAACCAATGTTTAGACGCCTGAAGGATTTCATAATTTTACTCAATATTCCGATTGACTCTTCTTAGTCTTAGATCATTTGATCGTAGGCAAACAGGTATCAAGTTCTTTTATTACCCGACCGAGGTTAACCGTATATAAATAGACTTGGGGATTCAAAATAGAATAAAGCAAGGCCTCCATATATATTTACCTTTTTTGATCGTTTCAAAGAGAAGTTTCGGCCATTGCTGTCTCGGTGAGCGTCCGATGTGTTGAGCGTTTCATGGTCGAAGAGATCCTTTGTCTCGGCCGCCATAATGAAGAGTGGCATTTTGTGGACCTGCCCGCGTCTGGAACCGAGGGATCATTGTCAATGCTGGCGAGGTAACTGTCACCAGACCCTCATTCTCATTTTGTGTTTCTATGTTAAATGGTCCTTTGGCCTTTTTAGTCAATTGAACAAAACCGTGGAAACGAATCTTTGGATCTATCTAAAAATAATTTAGCGGGGCTTTGATCCAAACGCTAGAGTGAAAATTTTGTATCGAGGCTCTTACGACGACTTGTCGCGCGACGCGACGCCCGCGCCCCCGGTATTGTTCTGCCGTGACGTTTCTCAGAAATTGTTTTGTTAAAAGTCGCGTCGCGCGACAAGTCGCGCCAGTATGAGAGAGCCTTATACGTTCGTTTTTCATAATAAACAAAAAGAAAGTCGGTGTTCCGAGTTTCTAGACTCTTGTAAATACGTATTTAGATATGTTCACTTATTCTTTCTAGGTTTTTGTGTTAAAATGGTTTTTGACACAAGGATTTACGCAGTAAGAACGGTAGTAATTATTATTATTCATGAACCGTTCAACTACCGTTTCAACTGTGTAGTTGAAACGGTATTTTTTGTAAGTTACTTATAACTAACCGTAGCTTGGTTTTGTAACAGAAAAGTCACAAGAATTTATTTGGTGGCAAGGACATACTTAAATCGAAATGGCCTCTTTAAAAATATATTTTCATTACTCTTTCCATCGAGACCCTTCAACTTCGAAAGAGGCATCTCACTGACGTTGCGGAAATGAAAGCAACACCGTCCAGTTGTCATGATACCCTGGTACCAGTTGTATGGGCGAGTGACGTCACAGGCGTGCTGGAATCGCAATTCTGCGGGATTAATGATGTCATCAACAAGAATGGCCTACTAAACAACTTGCAGGGACCGAATTCTCGACGTATACAGGCAATTGTATACCATTATTTGACACTTAGATTTGTCGTTGAATTTTTGATGCGGGAAGTAATACGAATGGCTTCTCGCTTTGTGTTTTATAGGTGTAATCCCTAAGGTCGGGTAAGCTCGGCACGTTCTTTAGTACTTAGCGGAGCGAAGGCAAACCACCGTACGAATTACGATGTCACCTTAGTTAGTCCAGAGAATAATTGTGTAACATTAACCCTATAAAACATTTCAACCCAACATTTATACGGTCTACGTTCGCACAATACTTTTGATTGAGTATTTGTATATAGCGGGGAATAATAATATTGTTACTTCGTACCTACCTATCTACCTATGTCTGCCTGGTGTCGCAGCAGAAGATGGTTGAAGCCGTGATATAGTTATATCCATAGGGATATCTAGGAATATAGCTATATACCGTAATATAGTTATATGAAAGCGGTTTCTAACTGTCTTACTGGGAATTGCTATGATACGAGCACGATCTAGTAACATACCTATTAGGGCACTCCGACCAAATAGGTAAGATTTAGATTAGAACTTCGACCAACTACGCGCGAGCCAACGAGCGCTACGTCGAAATTGGTTGCAGTAACAAAATTAGAGCACTCGGACATATTACGGTATATAGCTATATCCCTAGGGATATAACTATATCATGGCTTCAACCATCTTACATAATTATGCATGTTAAAAACATGTATGATTTCGCAGTGTTTGGAAGCTGTGTGTGTCTCAACATCTTTACAAGGTGCAATAGAAAACATAACGTACTTGATTTGAGTCTTTTTCAACATTATTTTCGTTTTGTGTCAAACTGTTATAACCGGAGAAACTTTTCATGGTACTGAAAATGTGTGTCAATTAAATTAAAGATAGGTATAATTAGTATCAAGGCTCTTACATACAGGGGCGATTCGTCGCGCGACGCGACGCCGCCGCATTGTGCACCGTGAAGTTTTCTCAGAAATTGTTTTGTTAAAATTCGCGTCGCGCGGCGAATCGCGCTAGTATGTAAGAGCCTTTAGTCTACGTCACTTGTCGTATGTAGCCCATGTTAATAATTGTAGTCTACTATCTACTAGATAATACATTAACGATACTTTCTTGTCTGTGCTTCACAAAATAAATGTATGTATAGTTTACCATTAGTTATGCCAAATGAGTCATTTATGAATAGTAAATAGTGTCCAGAAGTTAGCTTTATGTAAACAGCGCATCACAGTTGAAAAACAAGATTCAAACGCCACGAAACACAATTCCGAGATTGCATCAAAAGCGATTACAGGTAATCTAAACCAAAAGCAAACAAGTTGCTATCTTGCAGACTAGAGGGATTTCACGAGACAATAAAACAGCGCGGCTCGGCTCGTCCGGGCGCAAGTGACGAATGGCGGGCGATTACACTACCCGCCCGGAATAATAGGGACCGTCGTGCTGTCGTGCAACTACCGACGATTTATTTGATTGCGCTTCTACTAGTCTGCGGACTGACTAATGTTGCCAAGCGTGTAGCGGGGTGGTGCACTTGTCAAACAATTGTCTTTTGTTACGTGTATTTTGAACTGGAGAAGTCTTATTGTTTACCAAGCCTACAGGGTGGCTCGTCTCGCTAATCATTTCAATGATCAGATCGCATAATATCTGTTTCATTTTCTTCTTGTCACAATAATGTTGTAAACGAACCAAAACACCATTTTTGCGCTGGATTTGAATTTAGCTGCCATAGATGAAATAAAGTAAACTTCAAGAGCTTTCATATCTATGACATGAAATTCATCAATGTTGTACAATGTTGAAAAGTGGGCCCAAAATGACGCATAGTCCTTTAAACTAGAGTAGCCAGTAGCCTAGATAGGACTTCATATTGTAAGTACGCAATTAAGGCACAGTTTAAGGGCAGAACTCTCAGAATCGACCTATTTTTGATTCAACATTAAACAATCAAATATTATTTGTTTTGATCTGATAAAAATACATGTACCTGTGTTGTTGCTAGCTCGCTGCGTTCCCCGCAAAATATACGAGAAATTATTGTTAATTTCCGTGTGTGTTAGTTTTAAAAATCAGTCTGTATAAACAATAAGGTGAGTTTGATTATAATTTTTCTACGTATATTATAACTACCTACTCGTTTTTAATATTACAGTTTACGGAAAGAACAGTAGCACAACTACACCAAAGATCATTTTTGCAAATAAAACTTTTTATCTTTGCAGTTCAACTGACTGTTCAGTTGAACTGACCTACAACTCGATTTTTTGAATGGGATTTAGAATGGCGACGCGACGATGCGACGGCAGTATTTGCTTCTCGCTCAGACGCAATAGGTAGATTCTATTACGTGAGCGTCAGGCATGTACCTAGTGTACCTACTGCATCAATTCAACTCGCGCGCCTACTGTAGGTATCTATTGTACAAATTATAATAATAATGCAAGGTTGTTGATGTTGTTGTACTTTCACACAAAATAGTGACTAGATATCTGTTATCTCATAACATACCGACTGACTTACCGGCTGCGGCTGACTTACCGACTTACTGGCTGACTTCTATAGATTAAAATGCTTGTTTTTAGGGTTCCATACCCAAAGGGTAAAACGGGACCCTATTACTAAGGCTCCGCTGTCTGCCTGTCTGTCTGTCTGTCACCAGGCTGTATCTCATGAACTGTGATAGCAAGACAGTTGAAATTTTCACAGGTGATGTATATCTGTAGCCGTTATAACAACAAATACTAAAAACCAGAATAAAATAAATATTGAAGGGTACGTTTGTTGTATGGGAGCCCATACAACAAACGTGAGTTTTTTGCTCGATATTGAAAACGACAACAGGTGAACGCTTGAAATATTCACAGAATATTTAATTACATATTCACTTTCAAAATAAATAATTAAATTAAAATAAAACAAATAGTTAAGCGTGGCTCCCATACAACAAACGTGATTTTTTGCCGTTTTTATACACAATGGTACGGAACCCTTCGTGCGCGAGTCCGACTCGCACTAGGCCGGTTTTCTCTTTTCAGTTATGTTTTTGCAATCGTGTTTTTTGTTTTTTTAAATAATTTGTTTTTATACTTCGTTTTTTAGGGTGCCGTACCCAAAGGGTAAAACGGGACCCTATTACTAAGGCTCTGCAGTCTGTCTGTCTGTCCGTCTGTCACCAGGCAGTATCTCATGAACCGTGATAGCCAGACAGTTGAAATTTTCTCAGATGATGTATGTCTGTTGCCGCTATAACAACAAATACTAAAAACCAGAATAAAATAAATATTTAAGGGGGCTCCCATACAATAAACGTGATTTTTTTTGCCGTTTTTATAGATAATGGTACGGAACCCTTCGTGCGCGAGTCCGACTCGCACTTGGCCGGTTTTATTATTATAAGTAAGCGTAGTGCGGTAGTAAGCGTAAGCGTAGTGCGGAAGCGCTGTAACAGTCATGAAAGAAAAGGAAACTGTTAGTGACATTAAAAAAAAACAATGGTAGGTAGGTAATAAAATAAATTGTGTTGCTTATATTTCCCTAAAAACTAAACACCCGATACATTAACATGAATTACGTAAAAAAAAGTTAATTGTACTTACTGTTACAATTTTATACTGTGACGCAAAATTTTTGCACAGCGGGGTCAGCGAGTTCATTTGAACTACGTGTTCGCGCGACTGGCTCGCAGGGATTGAGGTAGCGCTAAATGCCTACTGCGCTCGAATATGGAGGCCTTAAATTTTATACTGAGTGGGAATTATAAGCGATAGCGTATCCGCTACCGCTCTCGTTAGCATCTGGCGTCCGCAATATCTTGGTAATGGACGCTTATGATGTAGCAACACCTGTCTGCGCTCCTTGTCATGAGCCATTACCCTGCCTACCCTGCCCCGTTGCTGTGATGTATGGCCTTTATTTTGTATTTGTTTCTACTAAGAACATTTATCAACCAGACGGATTGCGATACGAATTAAATATCACGCTTCAAAGGAATTGTTTTCCGGAACTTTTTCTTACCCAGATGAAGTTCTTTGTGTTCTGCGTTGAAATATTCGTTAAGTACAACAGTCCGACTCTTGTTTCACGATAGATAAACACCCACAGTCATAGTTCATGTTCTATGCTCAACCTACGTTAGTAGTGAATTATAATTTTATTGGATAATTAACTATCAAGTCGATCGGACAGTGGCCGGGAGTCTTAGTAGATTTATGTATTCAACTTTCATATTTCAGGATTCTTCATAATTATAATATCGAATTATTGATAATTTTCGCTTACTATAGCAATCTAAATATTCATAAATTCCGCTTAGAGCACACAAAATTACGGTTTTAGAACTGCTGGGAACCGGAGCAGGACTAGGAGCACAGCAATCTGTCATTGTCTGCCGTGTGAAGTTGCTGCTGCAAATGCCTGTCCATGAAGAATTCCCCGCCGCTGCCAGTTCCCAGCCATTTGCATACCGGGCCCACTCACTGTCATGGCAAAATGACTGGCCTAAGTAGATACCATCTTTTGTATGAATAATTTCCTAGCTGGAAAATGGAGAAAATGTTTTTTTTTGTAATCGTCTACTTAGGTAATGTGTAATACGGGCTGGTAACCGCAACTCCATGAGCATGCCACCTATAGAATGGAATCCGTTGACATAGAAGAAAAAAACATGCAAATACAGATCACAATGACGAACTTTTTTACTCATATCGTATCACTTGAATTCAACCGATCCTCCGTCCCGCATGGCTTCCGCAGTGCCCCATCGCTCACGCATCTACATACCAGGATCGCATAGAGTAGACGGCACTTTAAGATAAGTAAGGGAAACAATATCATTCGGTCCCCAGCGGCTCGATCCTAAGAGTTCATAAATAATTTAAGTTTGTTCCACGAACCGTGTAACCAGAGATGTGGCGCGGGACGTGCCGGACTCCTGAGTCCTGATTCAAACTGCTTGTTGGTACATTAACATTAATTACTAGTAAGTACTTCGAAGAGGAGGCTGGAGCAACTTTTAACATTATTTATATTTTCAATCGATGCCATGGCCATAATGTTACTGCCTATAACTTAATTTTATCAACATCCGGGCTAATCTAGTGCTTGCACACCTTAGTCTATCCTTTTATAAATATTGGCATGCCTTTTATTTATTAATTTAACCCTGCAGGGATTTAAGAACATCGACCTCAATTCGGACATTTTATCCGAATTTATATCTGAATCGGACCCTTCTCAGTTTTGAAGGATAACAAAAATAGCTTTGTAACCTTAATCATTTTCTGCTTTGTAACTTTCACATGAATATACATTCTCGTTTCGAGCTATCCTACCTTTATTCCCTTTTAAAATTCTGAATGGCAATCGCGCGTCGAAAAGTTTCGTTCTACATAAATCAGTGGAGTTTGAACGGCTGGTATATTGCCAGCGCGGTGTACCCCTGCCCTGGCGCCCACTCGCCGCCCACTCCGTGGCTTCACACACCTACACCTACGCGTTTCTCAGCTATTCCTGCCTTCCCCAAATCGTCCCGACTTGATTAAAGTACGACTACAAATACATAATGCTCAGAATTCCAGAATAGTTACTGAGGCCTATAAATTAACCCCCACAAGTATTACTATTGGTTCAACTTGGTTGTGTCAAAAATAGTTACTAAGAGAGTTTATAATTATAATACTGTCGTCAGATGAACGTTACACGTGTTATGTTTTTAATTTTTTGAATTTTCTATGGCATAGATTAATATTAATGTGTTGTTTTTTATTTCATAGATTGTTAATTAACTACATTACCGAATTGAGACAATGTAATGGTAGCGAATGTATGTAAATAAATAAATAATAAAATATAAGTAAAAATCTTTTTAAAAACAAGCTTTTAATGAACTAAAAAGTACTAAATAAAACTTACATAAACAAAAGAACTTTAATATTTTCTTAAAAGCTTGAGGCGTAAATGTCCTTCTTACTAGTGTGTTTTATTGAGTACTTTTTAGTTCATTAAAAGCTTGTTTTTAAAAAGATTTTTACTTATATTTTATTTTGTACTTTAAGCATTAGGATTTGTTTAAACACCAGCTAGTTTAATAGAACTTGTCAATACATATCCAATGAGTCCAAACACGTTGATGCTATCTTATTTGGTTGAGGAGTGCTCGTGACTACCTTCCGGCTCCATCATCAGACCCTGAACACCACCTAGTGTCAAAGCACTTGTTAATACATGACCAATGAGTCCAAACACGATGGTGCTGTCTTGTTTGATTGAGGAGTTCCTTTGGCCACCTTCCGGCTCCATCATCAGACCCTGAACACCACCTAGCGTCAAACCACTTGTCAATACATAACCGATGAGTCCAAACACGATGGTGCTCTCTTGTTTGATTGGGAGTTCCTATGGCCAACTTCCGGCTCCATCATCAGGCCAGCAACATGGTATAATTTTTTTTTAATATCTCGGTAGTTGTATAAATATGCCAAGTTACAGCACAATTAGATGCCAGGAAGTGCTTGAAAAATGGATGACAATTGGAGTAACTTGAAACCCATATGGCCACCTTCCGGCTCCATCACCAGACCTTGAACACCACCCAGTGTCACAGCACTTGTTAATACGTAACCAATGAGTCCAAACACGATGGTGCTATCTTGTTTGATTGAAGAGCTCCTATGGCCAACTTCCGACTCCATCATCAGACCAGCTCCATGATATCAATTTATCAAAATGTTTCGGTAGTTGTATGCCAAGTTTCAGCTCAATCGGATTCCAGGAAGTGGTTGAAAAATGGGGGACAATATTAGTAACTGGAAAGACATACGAACAGAGCAAGCTAATATAAAACTTATAAAAATGTAGCGTTATTCTTTCGTCTTAAGGCGAAAGCTTCACGGTAGCCCGAGAAATTCAAATTTTCTTACGTGTTTTGCTATTTGCAGGTCAGTATTAGGTTGTATGTTGATCTAAATATGATTCACGGCTGTCTCAAATATTTATTTCGAGAATTATAATCATAAAAATCATCAATACAGCTCTCTAAGTTCATATAATCCTAATTGAATAAGTATTTCATGATATCATGACCATTTTGGATTATTCTAATTTAAGGAGTTGTATTGCTGAATCTAATGAATATAATTCTGTAAAGCCATTTGCTACGGTCGCGAATCATATTTTAATCAACGTACTACTTGACACTGACTTGCAAATTGCAAAAAACGTAAGAAAATTTGAATTTCGCGGGCTACCTTGGCGCGTCCCCCTTAATACCCCCAAAGAATCGTGGGCAAGAATCTATGGGCGGCACACCCACGTCCGCCACGGATGAAACCACTGTAGTTTTGAAGACATCACTTCTCCCTTTATTCAGTCCAAGGCGCATCAAAATCTGTCCCGGGGTTATTTAGTTCCGACAATGTTAGGTTAGGTTAGATATTTATTGGCGGCACACCCACGTCCGCCACAGATAAAACCACAGTAGTTTTTAAGACATTACTTCTCCCTTTATTCAGGCAAAGGCGCATCAAAATCTGTCCCAGGGTTATTCAGTTCCGACAATGTTAGGTTAGGTTAGGTATGTTTTGGCATACCCACGTCCGCCATTCCGCCACCAGGACCTCGCGAAGCTGAGACCGATGCAGCTCCATGTGTGGCTGCATCAGTCGCTCGCCCCGCGCCCTTGCTTCTTCGCGCCACCGATACGATGACGCGAGTACTTTCGCCTCGAGGTCCCAGGGCGGGGGATCCAGCCAGTGCACAAGCCACCTCGTAGGAGATCGTGCGATACCTCCTGATGACTCTGACGGCCATCGCTCTCTGCGGCTTGCGCAGTACTGCGATGCTACCGGCTGTCAAGTCAGCCGCCCAGATCGGGGGTAAAGGGCCATCGACCGCACGATCCCGTAGAGCCACCTACAAGCAGCGCTCGGGCCCCTTGATTGGGAAGCAGCGTTGACAGCGACCCAGCAGCGCATAAAATTGATTTTATTGGAGCAGACTGCACTGAGTAATAAATAAATAAACAAAACAAAAAAAAAATGGTTAGAAAAACTTGTGAACTAGAACTAGAACTTAGAAACTGAATAACCCTGGGACAGATTTTGATGTGCATTGGCTTGATTAAAGGTATAAGTAATGTCTTCAAAACTACAGTGGTTTGAACCGTGGCGGAGCTGGGTGTCTTTTGCCCACCATCCTTTGCTGTATTTGGTATCCAGTCTTACCAAAAACCTTGAAACATCAGCAAAATGCAGTAAAACAGTAGACTCTTGTACTCTTTAACATCTGTTCTCTACTAGCGGTCGATCAGGAGATCAATTAACCCCAAGTCCGGAACAGTAGACAAGTGAAAGGCAACGTGTGAATCATGCAGGCACTAACTGACGCTGGTAGGCCGCTAACGAGCGCCTCATTACCACGAGCCCCCAAGCCCCCAAGCCCCCGACGCGTCCGCCGCGTCCGGCCGACGACTTTGTAACACTACCCAATTATATCATGTATCACCCTGCTTAAAAATAAATTATTTAAAAAAACAAAAAACCCGCCTGCAAAAACGCATAACTTAAAAGAGAAAAAGAAGCATTATAATCTGTAGAATTTTGGTATAAATAACCTGAAATATGGTGTAACTTTTGTTTGTGCCTGTAATACCAAAATTCTACAGATTATAATGCTTGTTTTTTTCTTTTAAGTTATGCGTTTTTGCAGGCGGGTTTTTTGTTTTTTAAATAATTTGTTTTATTTCAAGCTTTTTAGTTTTACTAATATATATTTGGAATTAACTCATTACTAGCTTTTAGTTGATAGGTACCAATATTGTTGTACTTAATTTTTTTTTTTTTTAAACTTCCCCTCCATTTTTTTTTACCTGCCGATGAAATATAAAAAAAATATATAGCCTATGTGACTCCTACAATTAAGACGAGCCTACGACACCTCGTACGTTAAAATCCATCAAGCCGTTTAGGCTACAGAGCGTGCCAAAGAAATAGAAATACGTACATACATACAAACATACATACAAACATACATACACACATACATACAAACATACATACAAACATACATACATACAAACATACATACAAACATACATACACACATACATACAAACATACATACAAACATACATACATACAAACATACATACAAACATACATACAAACATACATACATACACATACATACAAACATACATACAAACTTACATACATACATACTCTCGAAAAACATTACCATCCTTCTGGGGCAGTTGGGTAAAAAGGGAATAGTTGCTCAACTATTCCCTTTTTTGGTTGGAGATGTCAAAGTTTTTTCATGACCTCTAAAGATATACAGTAACTTTTGACGACCGGCATGGTGATGGAGTCGGTCTTCGTGCTTCAGGTCAGCAGTGTTACATTTTTATTTGTTATAATGCTCTTTTTACATCATCATGTTCTTGCAATGCTTTTGGACGATTAACGGAATCTTGTATGCTTCGATGACACTCAGTAAGAACTTAATACCCATCTATTCAAAGTAAATCAGTGATTGATGAGAAGATATTATGGATTGAGGGTCTCTGAATTTAATGGTCCGACTCCTATTGCTAGGCTGTAAAAATATTTTAGCCGGATTGGTGTTACAGACTTGATATTTTCCCCAAACTCGACTGTAATTTCATTTGCAATTCGTTTAGCCCATTTCTGGAAGAGGCTTTCAATAATGAAGTTCATTATTACCAATTCACATGCGAAGTCCCGGTATCTATTGAAAAATATTATGTGATTTGCTATAGGTACCTATTCGGTTTCCTACGAAATCATGACTGCTGAAAACTGTCATGTATGGGATATGGTGTCTCGTGAAATTCAAACTGTCTATTGACACTGAATAGAGTCTTGAAATATTTCTACCACGAATTTACGTCACCATGATTTCTCTGTTGATATAATAATATGTAAGTAAGTACCTATAACAAAGGGAAGGGGTCACTTTTGTCGACAGCAACGTCATCACTTAGGTACTATCAGGTGAACTGTACTGAATACCTCTCTCTCTAATAATAAACTATTTTCATTCTGCGCACCATTCCCTTGCTCTAAATACTCTGATATTAAGCGGTTAAACTTGATGATGCTTTTATGTAAATGAAATGTTACTTTCGCTGTTTTATTGGTTTATCAAAATAACTTTAATACCGCTCCGCTGTGAAGAACCTTTGAAACAAATGTAAATGACACAAATTGTTATTAAATATCTTTTGTCGACGGAATGTTCAGCTTTGTGAACATTTTATGGAATATAATTATGTATATGCAGATTGTCGGTTGCGTGCAGCGATTTCCGTATTCATATTTGAGCAGAGTGCGGTCTAAACATGGATACTATTGTCCTGCCCCGATGGAACGCTGCGATTATGCAAACAACTCACACGTTTACCTTACCACATTCGTGCTAACACCACTGAACCTTAAACAAATCGTTATAACGTTCAAACTGCACTGAGCAAAATACGCTGACATTTCCCCAACACGTCCTAGCGTTAACTTAAACTAGGCTTTACGTAACTTAGTTAAAGTGTATTATGCCATACGTATTCGTTAATCCAGGTAATGCCACGACACTACGAGGGACCCATTCAGTATTTAGGTTTATCTCAAAGACAACTGTATTTCAAGGGAATACCACCGGCATGACCGGCGACTAATTTTGCACTGTAATGCATTTTCATTAAGATTAATTTCAGCATGATTGAGTTTCTGCTGTCCTTTATGAGATCACTGTTTACTTGTTGCAAAGGTGGCAATTGGTTCTGCTACGAGTATTCAGTTCCGGGTTCCGATCATTGGCTATACACTAGGGAAGGATGAATGAGTGATACCTTGTCTTTGTATTATTTGCAGCACAGTTTGATAGGCGCCGAGCCGTATTTGTGTTTTTTCATCTACAGGGTGTTAGTGTAAACACCGTTATCCTTGAAACCAGTGGTTTGGTTTAATTTATAGTACGTAAAATCAATGGAAAAATACAACTTAAAAAAATAAATGAAGAATATCTACATTTTTCCACAAGAATATTTCACCTCACGGCCGACAGCTGTTTCGCAGTCTCGAACGCGTATCCATGAGTATCGGGACAGTGACGGATATTTACTTTTTAAAATCTTTTAATGAAAATAATGTTTTTTTTTGTTGTTACTGGTTCATTTATTTTTATATTTAAGTCAACTACCCATGGTTTGAGTGACAACGGTGTTTACCCTTGCATACTGTATAAAACAAAGTCACCTTTCGCCTGACCGAGTTGTTCTTCTAAACTGAGTAGGTAACGGAATTTGATGTGGTTTTCACCATCATTTAAAAATGTATATTATAAATTTAAAGTCGCTTTTCGTGTTAACTGTATGTCCGCGTTGTTCTTCTAAACCACGCCACGTAACAAATTTTGATGAGGTTTTCAGCATCGTTTAGAGAATTTATTGCTAGTTACACATAATAATATTCACAGTTTTCTTTATTATTTTAAAGTTTAATATTGAATATAATAAAGAAATCTCAATGTTTTGACGATTCTAAGAACTTAGTACTTATAGATTTTAAAATTATTGAATGGTAAAATATTTGTTTCTGCGTTACTTGTAACTAAGTATGAAATAAATATTATTATGTTTTAAATCATCTTACTGAGTTTGCTAAGTTTTCATTAACGTCACAAAATGATACATAACTGAAATCTACGAGTTTATTTTCATTAACTGTCTCACTAGTTTATCGCATCATTTAACCGATTTTAATTATTACTCGTGTGAGATAATAAACAGTTGATAGATAAGATGTAGGTATTACTTCTAGCTCATGATTCATTGCATTGTTGTCGTGAAACACAGTAAAAGTTGATCTAATTTAAAATAAGTGTGGACTGTTTTTAATGATGTTTTTCTTTTTCAGGTAAGTCCCATGCGGCGATTTTCCACGTCCGCTTCAAGGTGGAGGGCGCTAAAACGATGTAAATATTCATATCATAAGGGAAACGCGACAATAACAACGATTTTAACTAAAACAGTGAAAATAATAAAAAATTCGCTGTTGCAAGGGGTTGTTGTTCAACACTTCGTTCGTTTTTCATTCGACTAGCGCCATCTCTGTGAAGCCTGTTGTATTACTTCGTAAGTGAGCGTTTGAAAGAGGCTGCGCTCCGCTCCCCTCGCGGCGAAGAGAGACACTTCAATGAAACGAACCTTTCTACTTTCACTGAGTAACTCGCGGCCCGGTACGGAGATGGCGCTGGTGGAGCTTTGATAAAAACAGACTTCGAGGGTATGGTACTGGTACTAGAGGGCACTGTAAAGGAAGAGTATAATACTGTTACTCGAGGGTTCAGCACAGTTAGAGCATAATACTGTTACTAGAGGTCTCTGCACAGTTAGGGAATAATACTGTTCCTAGAGGTCTCTGCAAAGGGAAGGCGCAATCGTGTTACCAGAGGTCACTGTAAATCCGTGCGGGGTAATTATAAAGAATTAAATGCAAAGTTTATAAAAATCGGAAAACAGTATAGACTATACGCTTTTAATTCAGAAGCATTTAAAGGAAATTGGGAGTTTCTGCCCTGGAACCCAATAGCGTTAAGATATATACCATTGGAAAGATCTCATCAAGAAGAATATTTTTTACTCTGAAGACTTGATCGTTAGTACGAAAGAAGCTACAGAGCTTTAAGTGTGAGTCATTAAATATTATTGTAATTCTGGTATTTCGTCAATTAAATAACTTTTAATGATTCATTGCCCTGCAAAAATCAACTTTGAAACCTATAAGCAAAGAGTATAAAACCACTTGAGAGCTGATAGACTCAGATGAAATTGAAAAAGTACAAATTAAATTTCTGAAAGCCATGTTCTTCCGTTGTTTTCGTACCCAGGCATCTTACAGTGACCTTCTGGATAGGTATAATTTATTAAACTTAAAGGCCAGACGAATTGTTTTAGAGACCATGTTTTTATTTGACCTATGCAACCATTCATATGACTGCATTGATATTAGTAATAAGATTTGTTACGTAGTACCTAGAACTACCATAAGCCGCGGTGTGCGCGCGAGACCACTTTTTGCTATAACATCAACTCGTACGAATGCTGGCTTGCGCGCACCCCTACGTCGCATTACTGCCCAATTTAATAATGTTTTCAGCAATATTGATATCTTCGCTTTACATGCTGAGAAATTCCGTAGCCTAATCCACACAGAAATTTCAGAAATTTAAACCCACTCATTTGTTTTATCAACAAAATTATTTCTTTTTTGTATTTGAATTCCTTTTTAGTTTTAGTTAAATATTTTAATGCACGTTATTTACAATTACATTATATAAGTATTAATTGCAACCGCACTATGTAACATTAAAAATTACTCTTTTTTATTATAATCTGTGGAAAATGTCGTGGGTTATACACTTGCTCACTTTGTATGAACTGTTTGTATATTATTGTAGTGTGTAACTGTTTATTTTCCTAAATAAATAAAATAAAATAAAATAAAATAGACCGATTTCGCCTAGACACACGACTCACCACTGCGGGCCGGGGGACGCAAAAATTACAGCGGTTGTGATTGGCTGATGCAACAATGTCAGGACGAAAATCCCAAACATAGTGATGCACAAGTCAGTTTTGCAACAATAATATCGATATCGATAAAATCGACGTCGATTCGATGATTTCCTAATTGAACAATAATTAATTTGAATTTCACTTATGAGAATTTATTGTTCTATCCGAAAGGAAATACTATTACTTATTTTTAACAACAAAGGAGAATGACCAGGATTGTAGTGCACCCTGTACCAAGCGAAAAGTCGGCCTGTCACAACCAAACCTAGTGTATTTAGAGGAGAATTCAATGCTCTTCTTATATTGTTAACTATTTTTTACATGGATTCCCGCAATTCGTATTTATTAACCATTTATCTACTTCATATTTTGAGGTTAAGTTCGAGAAAGTGACAGGCTCGAAATGGTGAAGTTGATGACAAATGAAGCGGTACCTAATATTGGTTGCTTTTTATTCTTGATTTGGCGCTTGTTTCCTGATGGATGATTATACAATACATCACTGATAGTCAATAATAATTGTTGGTGTCAGGTTTCATATATAATGATAATGGATATCAATAATCATGTAGGTAGGTACTCATAGTATGTGCAGCTGGTAGTCTGAATAAGTAATCAATTTAGTACTGTGTTTACTGATTCCTAATATCTTGAAATCTTAACATAACAGCAGGCCTGTGTTCCCAGAAGAGTTAGGCAGAGTTGTATTTACTATAAAGTACACCCACTTCTCGAACTTCACATGTTAGTAAATAATAATAAGGTGATAATGTTGTTACTACCTAATAAGGCACTTATATCAAAAATGAAAAACGCAGTTAAGAGATATTCATATTTACATAACGTATATGACGTCGACCGCTACCAGGACAGAGAAAAGAAATATAAAAATAAAACAATATGTAGGACAATTGGGTGGCACTCGGTAACGCCTTGCAACTGTTGCAACACGTAGCATGGACTGTCCACATCCAAAGCACACATCACTCCACATTGTGACCAAGTGTTAGTTCAGGTATCAGTTTGGAATCTCAGGTTGTTTTTCTTGTATCAATGCGAAAAATTTGTAACATTATAAATAGGAACTACCAGGATTGATCTGAAAGCATAAAAACTGTTTTTTAATCCTTAAATTGAATAAATAGTCCCGGAAGTAGGTAGGTACTTTAGAAGCTAATTAGAATATACATGCTTCTACTAGGTGAGGTAATACTTACAGGCGTCGCGTCGGTACAATCTATGATGTTAAAACACGATCATATCCACGGATATATTTTCTATGTAATATATTCTAAATTGTTCTAACAATACTAGTGAACGGTTTAGGATACATCGGCGACGCTGATTTGCTGGCCGATGTCTTACTCTAGTTGAGGGCGTCGCTAAGGATTATTACACAAAGACTACGTTATGAAAACGCACCTGAACCCCCGTTTTTGTTAATAAGTATTATAAATTATTATTCAAATAGTTCAGATGAAACCAATATTGAAAGTAACGTCATCCATGACGGCGCCACCTCTCAACGAGGCATCTTCAGGATGACGATTGACCAATTGCAAACCAGAACGCGACGTGTTACCACACCGAGCGCTGGACAGCGCTCGGTGTGGTAACACGTCGCGTGCCTCGTTGAGAGGTGAAACACGTGTCGATTTCTTACAGGGTTTTTATGGCTCTTGAAGAATAGTCAAGCGGAATAGGTTACTAAATATATCAGCGTCTATTGTATTTTTTAATTATTACGATGTAACGCGTGACCTAAAGATGTTTTTTGACACACATAAAAATATATTGTATCTTAATATAAAATGGCAAATTGGTACAATTATCTTCTTAATTTTTTAATGTTCGTTGACAGGTAGGTACCTATATTTTTAACATAGTGGCAACATTCGGAAATGAAATGCAATGTCAGTGACATAAGCGGAAAATACGTACCACAAAAGTAAAAAAAGACTTTTATTTTTGGTGTCCGAAAGCCGGGAATCGTTTTCATAACAAAATCGTATATCTGATTTAAAAAATAGGAGTAATTTTATGAACTACATTTGGTTGTGACACTCTAGCTCCTTTGTTGGTACGACAATATGGCATTCTCCTTTATTTTTAATAACAAACAACGCTATATTTATTTGGAATTAAATTTTCTCTGTGAACTGCATTAATCCACTTTTCTTTAAGTTACAGAATATTTTGAAATCTAAAATGTAAACATTAAGTACTTAATGTAACTTTTTAACTAAATTTGGAAACATCGTAATTTTTATCGTCAATAATTTAAACTTAAGTTATCACAACACTCTACAGTATAAGTGCAGATAGAAAGGGACAGACGTATTGCAATACCCTAGTGAGAGAAAGGGACTTTTCAAAAAGACATCAACGCGGTGTACGTTTTTGTGCCATTTTACGTAAACAACCAGTTTAGCTTGAGCCCTGCAATTATTCTTAATAAAATATTTATTTTACTTACCGATGAAAAGATATGCAATCTTTTTATAGCTGTATGTTCTAGACGATTTCCCACACCTTTTAAGTGAACAGGAACTCATAATTGTTTTTATTTATGCAGAAATGTTTTAAAAGGTATCAAATTAACCGCGTGTGCAGAGATCCAATAACTGGTCAAAACTAAAATGGCCACTCATATTTCCATCTAGTATCAGTGCAATTGTACTGATGTGTCGTGAGTCCGAGTCGCCCGCATGAGCAGTCAAGAGGCTTTATAGTCATTGCCTATAAGCGACCATTTTAAAACATTGGTCTCCAATAGATGCAATTTTAGGAACAATGTACCCCAATAGAGTTGAGATATATGCCAATGGAAAGATCGCTTCAAGGCTAATATTTTGTTATAGGACGCTTCTCTTGATTGTTAGTACGAAAGGAGCTACAGAGCTCTAAATGTGAGTAATTAACCATTAGTGAAAGTCAGGTATTTAGACAATGAAATAACTTTTACTAACTTTGAGCCTTGCAAACATGATCTTGGAAACCTATAAAGGGACATTTTAAAACGTTGGCCTCCTAGATGCCGTTTTGGGAACAATGTGTTTAAGAGTCGATCGGCCGTACAAATCGTTAAGCCTGTCGCATCCCCCAATAGAGTTAAGATATATGCCAATGGAAAGATCTCTTCAAAGGAAATAATAGGTCTTTACCTATGAAATTGCCGTTCTGCAGTACTGGCCATTTCAAATCAAAATAATTTTTGTTTGGCTAAGAATTCTAATTTCAAATTAATTTTATTTTAAAAACATGGAATTCTTTTTTCAAAAGAAGTCATCGCATTACAAACTTTTTCGTCATCATGGATACGTTAAAAATTCGAGTAATTATGGAATATGAGTACCGTCGTGGCAGCAACGCGGCACAAGCGGTACGCAACATCAACGACGTTTACGGAGCTAACACTACAAACCAACGCACCACCTGTTATTGGTTTGCTCGCTTCCGTTCTGGAAATTTCGACCTGAAAAATGAACCTCGCGGTCGTCCGAAGACTTTGGTCTACAATAACGAATTAAAGGCGATTGTGGTAGCTGATGATACACAATCTAATGCTGAATTAGCAGCAGCTTTCGACGTTAGCGTCAAAACAATATTGGTCCATTTGAGTCAAATTGGCAAGGTAAAAAAGCTTGACAAATGGGTGCCCCACGAACTCAATGATCGCCAGCGCGAAGTACGCGTCGAGGCGTGCCTTGCACTGCTCAATAGACACACAAATGAAGGAATTTTGAACCGCATTGTTACCTGCGATGAAAAATGGATTCTGTTTGATAACCGCAAGCGCTCAGCAAGTTGGTTGGATCCTGGTTCAGTACCTAAACAATGCTCTAAACGAAAACTTACCCCTAGAAAAGTGATGGTCACTGTTTGGTGGTCTAGCGCCGGTGTGATTCATCACAGCTTCTTACCAAACGGGGTGAGCATTACTGCAGATGTGTACTGTGAAGAACTGAACACAATGATGGAGAAGCTGGCACATCTCCAACCAGCATTGGTCAATCGCTCGTCTCCGCTGCTCCTGCACGACAACGCGCGACCTCATACTGCACAGCAGACGGTCTCCAAGTTGCAAGAACTGGGTTTGGAAGCTCTCCGTCATCCGCCCTACTCACCAGACCTTGCGCCTACAGACTACTACTTTTTCCAGAATTTGGATACCTTCTTGGCGGGAAAAAAATTCAATACCCGAGAGGCAGTACAAAATTCCTTTGAAGAATTTGTTGCCTCCCGTCCAGCTGATTTCTTTAAGAAGGGCATCAATAAACTGCCACTGCGTTGGCAAAGATGCATTGATTGCATGGGTGATTACTTCGATTAATACAAATAAAAAATACATGAAAAAAAATCGTTTAAATTTTTTCATACAAAACGGCAATTTCATAGGTAAAGACCTAATATTTCGTGATATGACGTTTCTCTCGATTGTTAGTACGAAAGGAGCTACAGAGCTCTAAATGTGAGTAATTAAGCATTATTGATTCTTCACCATTTAGGAAAATTCATCACCTATTTAGGTCATTAACTCTGTACTGACTAATAATAGGCAAAAGTCGTGTTTGTAGTAAAAGTTATTCCTAAAAAGCTCTTTTCAGTGGTATATCTTATGGCTATTGGATTAAGAAAATTCCTTAACTTCGGTGTCCCAGTAGTCATATTTATTTAGGTCATTAACTCCAAACTGACTGACAATTAGCAAAAGTCGTGTTAGTAGTATAGTTCTCCATGGAAAGCTCTTTCCATTGGTGTATATATTATGGCTATTGGGCCAAGGAAATTCCTAAACTTCGATGCCCAAAGTATTCACACCCATTTTAGTCATTTAATCCAAACTGACTAACAATTGACAATAGTCGTGTTAGTAGGAAAGGTTCCCCTTGAAAAGCTCTTTCCATTGTTATTGTCCACGCGCGGACGCGGTGCAAAAACTAAACGCGCGGGACGACGACGCGATGCGAGCCAATGAGCGACAGGTATATATCTTATTTTTATTGGGCTTCAGGGTAGACCCTAAAGGCAAAAGTCCATTCTCCTTTGGTGGTGAAAATCATTCTGCGCCCTCTCTCAGAATGATAGATTTCATACTACACCCATCATGCTACACCCATCATATTATTATACCCATAAGAGTATAAATTATTTCAAAGGAAAACGTTCAAGAACAGTAATCGTATGCCAGGCACATTTAATTATTGCCATTCAAGAATTGCATGTACAAGTATAAACACGCGTGCGATTTTCATAAAATGGCATACTATAATTGAACGCAAGTTTTGCCATTCAATAATTGCATGCGACTTCTGTTTACACCAATTTTATCTGCATAGTTGTAAAATTGATGAAAGAATTGCCCGTATTTGCACTAGGTACCAAATATTTCATTAAATTTTATTGAACGTTTCGCCCGTATCGTGCATCAATATTGTACGTGTTGTTTAGACGGTGCCAGTCAATTGTTGCTTCAATTTTGTGGTACGCCACAGGCAATAAACTTACACCGTGTAAATGGAGCTTTTAACACAATTTTTTTATCTAGGGATTCATAAAAATCAAGTACCTATTAAACGTAAAAAAATATTCAGTTGCATATTTCTGACCCGACGAACGTTGTCCTGCCAAAATTACAATAAGGTCGTTTGCATACTTGTCTGTATCCGGTTCTTAATCGATTCCTGTTCGATACATGAAAAAGACGGACGGGAAAGTCACACGACCTAGCGTTTGCGCCCATATCCGTATTTGATTCGTTTTGTTTGATATACTCGGTTTTGATCCGTCAAAAACGACTCGAATTGAGAATTTACGAATCGAACAGGTACCGAATACGAAACGTATATGTATGAGTGCACAAACGTCCAAAGAATACCAAACCGGATCAGAAACGAACACGAATAGAATACGAACTGGATACAGATTAGTGCGCAAACGCCCTAATCGTCTTTAGTTCTTACAAAAATCCCATAGAAAAAAGCAATTCCAGTTTTCACCGCATTTTCCGATTTGCCGGGCAAACTTTTCTTTCCATAAAAATATAATTAACAAAAAAATAGCCAAATTGGTTGAGCCGTTCACTTGAGAACGGCTGAACAGCATTTTTTTTATCTTTTTTCAAGCGCTCGTTTATGAAACACGTAAGTCTTTAGGAAGCCTGGTTCCAAAATTGTAGAAGATAGTAAGAGTAGAAAAGAGTTTCCATCACATTGTTTGAACTAAGTAGGTACCTAGAATTTTAAGGAAAATCTGGGTGTACAAGATTCTTTCAAGAAAAGAAATCAACTAGTATTAGTAGACGTATTTTATCTAGGCAGATTATGGCAAAAATCATTATGAATTTAAGTATGTGTACCGTGTAATAAAGAATTTGTTTGAACACATTCTTCTTATCCTGCCACTTAATAAGGGTCGGTTACTTGAAATCGTGTCATGGGTGTTGGATAAGTTTGTATAGAAAACTTAAAGTGGTAGCGTCGAAAAACGTCTGGCTATCAAAATACGGCATTGATTTTTGCACGTTTTTACTGATAGTTAAATATTTTAATTTTTTTTATTAAAATTTATAAAGTAGACGTAAGGTTTTAATTAGCAAATAGTTCAAAACGAGTAATGAGCGTTTGAAATAATTAAATGAACTAAGCAGTTAAAGCGTATAGTTTTAAAATACAATATTAGAATACTTAGATAAGATTGATTATTTTATCAGTAAAAAAAAATCCTCGAAAAAGTCGGGTTTTTTTTTTTTGTTTTTTTGGGTTGGAAATTATCAAATAACTTCTCCCGCTATGGGAGGGCGTGTCAGATGCGTACTGACTAAAACCCACCCGTGTCCCTTCAGTAGCCTGTGTGTTGCCAGAGGCCAAGGAGTATCCCTTTCGGACTTTCTCGCGACCCTGGAAGGCATCGGCCCTAGCGGACCCCGTCACTTGTGCTGACATCTCTTTGAGGCGCGCATGGTTTATCCTCAATCCGAGTTTTTTACTGACTGCTGAAACTCTTGAGCCAACTTTTTTTTTTTCGTGGCTACTATTAGTTTTCTATATGAACATGTCCGAAATCCATAGGCTTCCATTTCCAGTAACCCACCGTTAAGCTTTACCAATTAAAGCATTTCTAAATAAAAATTGAGGGAGACATTTCTTCTCGCCTCAGTTTTATTGCATAAAAAGTTAGCACATGTAACACATGAAGCAGCCGCTAGTTACAAACGAACAGTATGAAAGGACACTCAAGAGTTGGCGTGTATTTTGTTCTCTTTGTCATCTCTGGTGCCCTGGTACTTGTGCATGCTACACCAGCACTAGTTACTTTGTTTTCTTGTTTGCCTGTGGCCATTGTTGCAATTTTTTTTGTAAACTTGTTTTGAGTGCTCATCAAGTATAATTTTGTTATGAGTTGCATTCTTAGTACTTAAACATTGTGACCATAATTTTTCCTTGTCATTCAATAAGCATTAAACAGATTCATCGTAGTTACATGTGAAATGATCACTAAAAGCACCATACATACTATTTGAAGCCAATTAACTAAGTGTCTGTTAGTTGAATAAATGTTGTGTCTTATGTCATTAGTAGATAGAAACCCAGTAAACATTGTAATCATTTTCATTTATTAACACTTGTTTAGGTCGACTTGAATGTGTGTTATACGAAAATCTAAAAATACTAAATTCAACCACTTTTGGTGGTGTTTGAACCTTTGTAAATGTATGTAAGTATGTAATTCCAATGACAATGTTAATGGAAGTGGAAGGTGGGCTACGGAAGTCTAAATGGCTAATAGTAAACCTATCGAGCTTGTGCTCATTAGTTTTGTTTGTTTGTTTTGTCAGTTAGTTGAATAATGTTCTTGTTATATATAAATAATTAACGTCTGTGAAATTCCTTCCATGGCCTCGTTTTAACCCATACAGGATTGAGCAAATATGTCATGCCGCGGTTTTTTCGGACTTCATTCAGACTTCGTGTCCCTCCCGTTTTTCCGACAAATATGCGCCCGAGGCCCTTTGCGACCATTAAAATTAGTTTCCCAGGCAGGATTCTATTTCACCCCGGAACGCCCCATGAGGGTGAACCTTTGTTTTTCCTTGTCATAAAAACGACTGACTTTTGGTAACGAGGTAATTGATAAGCTTGTCACCACTCATCGCAGTACCAGGGGTAACTGAATGTTGTGTAGTTAACGATTATTATTTGAGACTACTCATGGCTGACAGGTTTTCCATAAAAAAACGTCAGGCGTCGATTTTATTCACCCGATAATTCTCGGTTTACATTATTCCAGTAGCACTACAGCGATCCAGCGATCGAAACCAGTGCTAGAATGCCACTGGAATAATGTGAACCGGACTCAATCCAGTCCAGTGACTGGTTTACATGGTAAACACGCATTGTTGTTTTTTGTCTGACTGATTGAATGACTGGAATAATGTAGAGGATATTACGATCCAGTCTAGCACTGGATCATATCGTCTACTCTGATCTCTCTATTGACTCTCTCTAGGCTGGATTGACTCGCTGGATTACTGGACTGGAATAATGTGAACCGGGCATGAAAGATTTCTGGCGATTAAAAGATCAGCCCTTACTAGAAAAATAACTCGTGTACCCATATTTAATCAGACGATTAAATATGGGTACACGACAAACAAGCAAAAGTAGACACTTTTGCTTGTTTGTCATGGTCACATTATTACCTACATTATGTTTATCACGTTGTATTTGCGCCGTAATCACGAATACAGTAGGGATTATTACGCGACACCAGGATGTCATGACGTGGAGGAGAGTCAAGCCTTCTTGTAGCGAGACGCTTTGTTAGCGACGCTTTTCAAAACTCAAGTAAGTTTCACTAGCGACTGCGCTGCTTTCAAATTATGGTCTCCCGGTATAATTATGTTTTAATTAAACGCAGAGAACAAGAAACCCGGGAACGAGGTCATATTCGAAATAATAACATTTTACACCAAGTTTGATTTTGCAACTTGAATGCATTGCCAGGCGCCAAATTGATATCGATTTCGAAGGATACATAGTGGATCAAATTGTTATGATGATGCAATCACCATTCTTCATAACAATTTGTTTTCAGTGCTTTATGAAAAGTCCTCATTTCTATAATATCTGATGTAATGACTCTAATAATACACAGTCTGGTAAAATAAACATGGAGGCGCCGATCCCGGTACCTCTCGCATGCTAAGCGAGCGCACTACCATCTTAGCTACGCCCCCGTTGGCTGAATGTTCGAATACTACTTTTGTACAGATAGTAATAAATTCAAGTCACATTGCCTCGGGCGAGGACAGGCGACTTTATTAAATGGCCTCCCGGGTGTAGACTGTACTTTGATAACCGACCTTGACGAACAAGTTTTGTGTTGTATATCCTCCAGTTAAACGGAGGGACAACAAAAATGCAATAGAATATATTTGGAATATATTTTGGAATAATATAGGATATAAAAAAGTTACAAAAGTTTGGTGGCGCTAGATATCGTTTTGGTACCTTTCGCATTGGTTTTCTATTCTAAAATATTGACATTATTAAGTGAAACCTCACCTATTAATCGCTTGTTAGGTGTACCAATTTATAAAGCTCATTCTCGTTTCTTCCAAACTGGTCCACTATCAATCTAAAATTAGTCATGCCTATGTGTTAGTATTAATTAATTATACTAATTTGTCGGATTTGCAATCACACATTGCACGGAAATCAATATAGTCAGTGGAAAAAAAATGACGTAACTGAACGATATATGTGTGTAGGCTTGCTAGCTGTGTTTCCCTCAATACTATGTGTAGTATTTCTACAGCGTGATTTTCGGTAACCACATTTTTTCGAAAATACGGGAGATATTCAACCATCAAATTCCTTTTTATTGAGGATGGCGATCGGGCAGAATGTCAAAAAAGTAAGATATTTCCCACGATGGATACCCTACCGCATATTCTGGCACGTGCCCTGGGGCCCTGTGACCCATATACGATGACGTACTACATGCATACAGTACGCGCGACCTCTCGCCCTGCGTACCAGGTATTCAGAGCACGGCAGGAGGTGAGCCTACCTAGTGTTTCCTTTGATCACGACGCTTCTGCTCCAGTTGGCAAGCGCTGTGCAAAGGTTTGCAGTGCAAAGGTTAATTCTTTTGTCGCCAGGGCCTGTCACAACGTACTGCTTACGAGGGGAAATATCTAGATTTGAAGTAGAAGATCTATTATTCACTACGCCCTCAACCCTATTAGAAATAAAAAGTGACTTGGTTCTTAAGAAATTGTTCATTAAATCCGATCGGCAGCCTTGTAAGCCTTGTCTATTATAAACGCCTCGAATACCTTCTCCCCCGGTATTGGCGGCTCGGTATTCGCTGGGTACCTAGTCGTAAAAGGGTCTCAAATCCGAGGTTTAATAACGTCGCCTAATTAATTTCTTTTCTTAGCAAATCTTTTGTGGTTCTGTTCGACACTATGTATATTTAAGAGTCCCTTTAAATTACGCCTTAATTTTTACAGTGAGGAGTACCTACATTGGGATGAGGAAAACAAACAAGATTGAGTAACGAAGCTTCCTATTAAAAAAAATAACAAGGGGGCCTCGTTGGTCGGTGGCTTGTTCACAAAAGTTCACATTTAAATCGTAATTAGTATGAAATTACTGATGGAGTTTATCAAAATAATGTTATTCATTGAATCAAATTATTTAAACAACACACCTGCCTAATTTTCGTGTAACCTAAATTACTAATATATTGCAGATTTTAGTAGAATTATGAACAAAGAGATTACCGTCTGTGGATTACCACACAAAATATCTCCCTCACTAAGTCACTACAAATGCAGATTGAGCCTTTGACTGGCACCCGTTACTATTGCACTAGCTTTTGAGTGCCACTGGCAACATCCTGGACCTACGAAATGAAATGAGAAAATAAACACTGAAGTTACTTCTCACCACAAAGCTCCATCTAGTGCTAGTCGTACAAAAACAAAATAGGACCCAGTTATTAAGTTTAATTAATTAAGTAGATTGCACTGCAGTCAAGAAACTCGGCTGTCTTGTCTGTGACAGGCAATTGTCCGCACATTTGCAGATAGTAGGATCGGTCTCGTGCTAGCACTAGTTTTTAGATACATGGTTGACAGTCCTTTGTGTCCCGAACTCGACGTGGTCGCTGCACATGGGTTTTGCGAAACGGAACGGGTAACAGAGTGTAGACGTCCTTTGGGCCAACACTTCCTCGATTCCATGTTTACTTAGTACTTGAGTCGCGAATTTTGGAGGAGCGAATTCAGTTTGGAGAAGAGAGTTAATTCAGTTTGGAGAAGGGAGAAAATTCAGTTTGGAGAAGAGAGAGAATTCAGTTTGGAGAGGTAACAAAAAAAATCCGCATTTCTTCGATTTTGTGATTTGCAATTCTTGGTGATTTAAGGACATTGAATTGTGATTATTTTATACTTCCTCTGGTATGAGATAAATCTATAATAATTTCTACTTCAATGAACACATTTCTCATCTCGTAATAATATCTAAGTTACCTATTCGTTTCTTGGAATCAATATCCAATTTTCCAGCTGTGCATTAATTGTACAGTTTTTCTGCTCTCCTGGTCGATCGTAAACGAAGTACGGACTTGAGAGATCCAATTTAAGTTTGCTCAGCTTTTGGCGACTTTAGCTTCGACTTTACTATTTGGTGTAATTTAAGAGCGTTTCTACGAATGTTAGTTTAGTTTTAGTTTAGAAAAAAAATATTTATTATAAAAATATACGTAGCTGTAGTACTCACAAATAAAGTAACTAATATTAATAACTTAACTTTTACAGGCTTATTACAAATTAAAAAACTTATTACAACATGAGGCATTTATTAATCAAACCATACATACACATATAATACAAAACATATATAGGAACTTGTTTTTCCCGAAGGGTTAGGTTAGACACTATCTTTTAATTAAAATACACGAGTGTAGTATGATCTCAGTAAGACGCTCGCTTCCTCGGCCGCTCGTCACTTCGGCCACAGCACACCGGTGAGCGGCCGATTCTTTTCAACCATCGCACATTGGTTTGCGTCGTAGCGGAAGAAACGACCCACCCATTGTTAGGAATCGAAATTCAATCCAAGTTTTAATTTTACTTCTGCAGTTCCAACATGCCTTTATTTTTCATTAAATTATTTTTCATCTAGTTCATAAGAATGGATAACGTAGTACATATTTCTTCTTTAATTACATGTTTTATGTATACCTAAAATAAAACATAATAATAAAAGAAGAAAGGCCACGCTTACCTCGTTTGCTCATGCATA
Organism: Lithophane semibrunnea; assembly: GCA_947363905.1. Lineage (NCBI taxonomy): Eukaryota > Metazoa > Arthropoda > Insecta > Lepidoptera > Noctuidae > Lithophane > Lithophane semibrunnea. The sequence goes on along the minus strand of OX376199.1, from coordinate 17,416,755 downwards.
ACAAAAATAGGGCGCTGGTGGCGGCTCTGTATTCGCAGTTGTCAAGCTATTTTGACGACTGCGAAGACCTCACCGATACTCACTCGATTCTGTACTGTGCGGCTGTAGCGGCATGTCGTGTAGCTCATGTCAAATTTGATAATGAATCTAGAGCTACACGACCGAAACCAGCCGTACCAGCTTGGCAGTGCAGAATTGAACGACGTATTGGTAGGGCCAGAGCGCTCATCGGTAAACTAATCTGCTTCAGGGAGGGCAATACTCGCCCTAGCCCTAGAGTGATGCGCTTTGTGAGGCGGGCGTTCTCAGGCCCTGATATCAGTCCTGAGGACTATATAACCCGTGTCGCAGAGCGCATAGACTTCCTGAAGCAGAAAGTGTATGCCTGGGCAAACCGTATTCGTAGGTATAAGCGGCGAGTAGACCGATACACTCAGAACCGCACCTTCCAGAGTGATGAAAGATGGGTATATAGGGCTTGGGAGCAACCGGACCAAGGTGTGGCTGACATTCGCCTGCCGGATGATGATGCCATGTGCTCTTTCTGGCGAAGTATCTGGTCGGTGCCTGTCAGTCACACTGAAGGGGACTGGACTCGGGAAGTCGAGCGAGCCTGCGATCCTATACCAGAAATGGGGGCTATTACCATCTGTCCCCAAGATGTAGCTCGTGCAGTCCGCCCGTTACCTAACTGGAAGTCTCCAGGGCCGGACGGGCTGCACAACGTCTGGATAAAATGGTTCATAGGGTCGCACGCCCGCTTGGCGGCTCAGTACCAGACTGCATTGGACTCTGGTTTGCTACCCCAGTTCTTAACTACAGGAGTTACCCACCTGCTCCACAAATCCGGTAGCACCGCGGAACCCAAAAATTATAGGCCGATCACATGTTTACCGACGGTCTATAAAGTTCTTACATCCATTTTGAGAGTTAAAATTAACAAACATATCGACACGAACTCCATCATGTCTGCTTCTCAAAATTGATGTAGGAATGGGTCCCGCGGTACTAAGGAGCTACTCCTCATTGATATGGCCATTAGCCAACAGGTTCGTCGTTCCCGAAAGGATCTGTCGACATGTTGGATAGATTATAAGAAGGCCTATGACTCGGTGCCACATACATGGCTCATGAGGGTGCTGGAGTTGTATAAAGTAGATGCATCTCTGCGCAACTTCCTGATGTCGTGTATGAGACAATGGAGGACAGACCTTCGCTATCCAGGATGTCGAAATATCCAGAGGAATAGTGAGCCGATAAGGATCGAGCGAGGCATATTTCAGGGCGATAGTCTGAGTCCACTTTGGTTCTGCTTGGCCCTGAATCCTCTAAGCACACTGCTGGAGGACTCAGGTCTAGGCTATCGGCTGAGGAGAGGTGGACAGGTTATATCTCACCTCCTCTACATGGATGACCTAAAACTCTTTGCCCCCAACAATTTACAACTGATGGAGCTACTGAAAGTAACTGAAACTTTCAGTAGAGCCATCAGGATGGAATTTGGTGTGGACAAATGTGCGGTCATGCATGTAAAGCGAGGGGAGATTGTGGAATCCGTGGGCACCCAACTCTCGGATTCCATATACCTAAGAGCCCTCTCCGCATCCGCAACCTATAAGTATTTGGGTATGTCGGAAGCGTTAGGCATCAATGTTACTGACATGAAGCAATCGTTGAAGGAGCGCTTCTTTGGCCGCCTGAAGAAAGTATTTAATAGTCTTTTATCAGGCGGGAACAAGGTGCGCGCCTTCAACGGTTGGGTCATGCCGGTTTTGATGTACTCCTTCGGCATACTCAAATGGACTCAGACCGAACTTGACGCCCTGGATAGGAGGGTCCGTACGCTGCTGACTGCATACCGAATGCATCACCCACGGTCATCGGTAATGAGACTGTATATCCCGCGAAAGTGTGGAGGTCGAGGCTTTTTAAACGCTAAGACCCTCCACAATCGCGAGATATGCAGTCTCAGGGAATATTTCCTAGAAGCCGACGTGGGAATGCATCGAGATGTGGTCGCGGTGGACAAGGGCCTCACCCCGCTCTCCTTGGCGAAAGAGAACTGGCGCAAGCCTGTAGTGCTTGACACTAACGATCGCAAGGAGGTATGGCAGAGTAAGGAGCTTCACGGACGCTGACCTGCATGGACCCGATGTAGATTTACTAGCGTCCGTAGCCTGTCTGCGTTTCGGTGACCTCTTTGGGGAAACCGAAGGTTTTATCTGTGCAATTATGGACGAAGTTATCATGACGAACAATTACCGGAGATTTATTGTGAAGGACGGCACGGTTGACATCTGTCAGGCATGCCACCGAACGGGAGAATCAATCCGTCACATTATCTCCGGATGTTCTCATCTAGCTAACGGAGAGTACTTGCATAGACACAACCTTGTAGCCAGGATTATCCATCAGCAACTTGCTCTGAAATACAGCCTAGTGGAATCGGAAGTGCCGTACTACAGGTGCCCAACCCAGTTCTCGAAAATGGAAATATCACATTGTACTGGGATCGATCCATCATCACTGACAGGACTATTGTTGCCAATAAGCCTGATATAGTGGTGGTGGATCGAACAGAGCGGCGCGCAATGATCATTGACATAACGGTCCCGCATGACGGGAACCTCGTGAAGGCCGAGAAAGATAAACAAATCAAGTATCTTGACTTGGCTCACGAGGTTGTCGACATGTGGGATGTGGACTCTGCGATCATTGTGCCGATAGTCGTATCAGCCAATGGCTTAATTGACAAGAGCGTCGACCAACACCTAAGGAGGCTCTCGTTGGGCAGCTGGATTAAGGGCTTGATTCAGAAAGCTGTACTCCTGGACACGGCTCGCATTGTTAGGAGGTTCCTCTCTCTGGAGCCCTGACCGCCGGTAGCTTGGACCCTGTTCTCGATACCGGTGGGCTACTATTGTTTATATTTTTAAATGTTTTATATATTTTTTTATTCCAATATTTAAAAATATAATTTATATGTGTGAAAAATGAAATAAAGAATAATAAAGAAGAAATATGTACCACGTTATCCAATCATGGTTAACATTCAAAGAAATTGTAATTAACTGTCAGAAGTACAAAGGAAATAGTCGTAAGTAGGTATCTACTTAATTAATACAAAGTAAGGATCAGCCATCTCGGGAGGATTTCGCGGGCTATTCTTTGATTAAATGTACACAGTATGCGATGCTGGTTTTGAAGCTGTTACAATCCTTATATTAAACATTAAATATAATTATAATGTATCCTCATTATGTATTCCTTTTGGTAAATGTGGATAACATCGGCAAAGTTACCAGGTTTGTAAAGCAAAAAGGATTATTTAATAAATAAATTATGGCGCATAATGAACCGGCCTGTGAGACGCGCCAGGATGCTCTAAGTGGATTAGGCGTCCTTTATGCCCAAGGGCCGCGTGTGGTCGCCCGCCGGTGTCTTTGTAGTCCAGTCTCTGGGGTTTAAACCACCCGGCAACAAGGACGCGGGCCCACGACGCAATACAGATAGGTACCTACCTAATAGAAATTCTGAGATGGTATTATCATATTTTACGTGTTGAATTTTAGAGGAACACCTACGTGACATCTTGTTTAATTTCCTTAATAAAGACTATACCTACTTTAATTTAGTGGTACAGTAGAAATATAAGCTCTATGAAACAATAGTAGGTAATTAGGTATGACTACTAACGTTTCAGACGTGATGAACTAATCACTGTTAACAAAAACTTGTATTTAAGAATTTAATTTGAGCTCATATTGTTTGAAATATCGTTATTACTTGTTGCCAGAATTGCGCTGAAATCTAGTAACCTAGCTATAAGTGTTACATCAATTATTTGATTAAATACTCTTGTTAAAATATTCTGAGAAGAGCTTATGTAAAATTAACGAATTCGTTTTATTATGCGTACGAATTTTATTTCGAAATGGAAACTAAACCAAGTGGGCGTATCTTTTAGTAGTCACATAAAGGCGCTGCGGAGTACCCGTAACACCCCTCGAAAGTTATGAGTTATGAACGAATTTATAAAATTTACTCACGTAGATAAATTGTGTAGAGGCACTCGGGGAGCCTTCATATTTAAAATGAAGGATCTTTCGCGAACTGTGGAAGACGTTTCAAATTCCGACCACCACTTGACTGACAGATTAAAGTTCCGCAAGTCTCACACGGCAGTCGCCGCCGACGCGGACTCCTTTTATTTAATTAAAACCAACCGTTTAGTTTACCTTCCATCCAATTAGTTACATATTTGTCTCAGACACATTTAAGCTCAACTAAAGTTAAACCGAATTCATGATCCGCTATTTCCTATAACGGTCAAGTTAAACAACTCCAGAGAACTGACTCGAGCCTGCAATTAGACGTCGAATTAACTTCCTATCAAACTTAAATCTGCGGACCCGAAATCAATCGTGAATCAATTTGTATTTAATCTTCTTGGAAGTGGCTAAATGAGGGTATTTTTTGGTGTAAAATATAACTTTGTCGGGAGATGCGGGGCGCGGGGTGAGGGGCGCGGTGTTCGTTGCAGAAATGTGGCAGTTAAATAGACGAGCTTTGTGAACCGAACTTTCTAAACTCCACGAGGCCGTGAAAAGTGGGCGCTCTTGATTAGTTACGACGAGGTCTACAACCGTTCAGAACTGACTTTTCTTCTGAAACACCTTATTATGGGCACTTTGATATAAATTACTTTTGCATCCGCCCTTTCATTTTCATTTCTAACTTCGTTTGCGGTTTCACTGAAACTTAATAAAACTTGGCAAGTATGTCAAACGCTCCTTCATATACGAAAGTTTCTTTGATCTTATGTTATTTACATTAATACATGTACAATCTATTGGATCCAAATCTCTTTTCATGTCTGACGTACAGCCGATACCTACAATACGCAGAAACTATTTTATAGGGCGCGTCTTTACGATTGTGATGCGTCCTCTCTGCTCCATTGAACTGAGAAAGCGAAGATTTCTTTAGTCCTCTTTGAATATACACTTGTATACATGTACGATATTGAAATTGTTGTTAAATTGAAAATGGATTCATTCATGCAAGTTCAGGTCGTATCCGTATCACAAAAGGGTGACACAAAGGTAAGCTGATCAGCGCTGGTGTGCACGACAAGTAAAGCAGATTATGTTATCAAGTTATCGATTACGGAGGAAATGTGTGAGAATATGTTATGAGATGATGATGTGATATATCGACAAATGTGTCTACATCACGCGATACGTAAATATCAAATTTTGAACGCCTAATATACACATATGTTGAAAGTTCCTACCTACCTAAAACGTAGTTTTTTTATACTTCAGAGTTAAGCTGGCATGACATTGGGTCGTGTTCTTCATTACTTGTAGAACAATTTGAAACAGTTTCATCCATCAATTAGTCCATTTGATTACGTACATAATTCAGCCACTCATAGTTCGGAGCTGTCCAGCTATTCGGTCGTGGTATGTATGTGTGTGTATTGGAGTGTGTGTGTGTGTGGGCAGTGTGTCAGTGGTGTGTCCTCCGCCCCACGTAATCCTTCACATAATTCCTCCTTTGGCTTTGTGCCCCATTGTCGCCGGCCGGCAATGTACCTACGCAGTAGCTACTCTAGCTATGCTCCACATACATTCTGCGAACAGTTGCAGTTATATTATATGTGTTCTGAGTAGGTTAGGCTGTAAATTACTCGATATCCTGGACGTCGTAATGCTGTTAAAAAATTTAAGAAGATGCACGAAAATCTTTTAGGGATGCCAGTCGCAGGTAAGTGATGTAAGAATCTACCAATGTTTTTATTTAGGAAGAAGGTGAAGAAGCCGTTCATCGTATTAATCAGTCGTCTATAACTGGACTTGCGATAGGAACTTTGTCTAGTAAATGACGATAAGCTTGTCCATTTTAGTTCCAATACCTATGCTCTTGAAATAGCTTTTATTAGCCTTTTACCAATCTTTTTTTTTTTTTTGACCGTGGGAAGTCATCAAATGGCTTCTCCCGCTCTGGGCGGATCGGAAGGGCGTGTCAGACTTTTACTGACTAAAACCCACCCGTGTTCCTTCAGTTAGCTCCTGTTGCCAAGGTCCCGGTATCCCTTTCGGACTTTCCCGCAGCCTTTTATCAACCTAAGCTTGATTGTCTGTGACTTGCACGTCATAAAACGACAAAGTCTTTGGAACTTTCTGACAGTTAGATAATTTAAACCAATGGGAAATTTCAGTATAAAGCGAATTATTGTCAAAAGTAGTAAAGCAATTAGAAAAGAAAAAGAAATAAAAAAATGTTTATTCTGCACAAACAAAACGCACACACAACAAAAAAATAAAAAATAATACAAAAATAGCCATACCGTATTCAAGCAATAAAAAAAAGTTTGACTTAGGTACTGAAAAAGTTTGACTTACTTAATTACGATCAACCATACACAAGCCTTGACGTTACATTAACTACTGGTTATCTCATCCACCATTAAAACTATTACAGTAACTGTTTGGCCTATCGTCCACTAAGCTACTTGGTCCGTTGCGATGTAAGGTGTAATTCCACTATACAAGAATTGTATCTCCTTAGTAGTCCTAAATTAATCCACCAGTGTAGCCCCGGCCTGCCTCCTGCCCTGCACCGCGTGAATAATTGCCACATCACCCATGATTGTATTTTCGAAAACTATCTTTCAAAGGGGGTGGAGGGGTTGCTGAAGTTTTGAAAAAGTGCGAAATCTACGCAGACGAAGTCCCGGGCATAGTGCTAGTTATTTACTATTTATCTTTGTAGGTACCTCACTTCCGCATGTTATACGGTAAAGAGTAGCCACGCCCTTTATATCACATGGGGCTCGTAAAAGACAACAGCTGAAAGTAAATATTCGATAAGTATATATGTCGGGAATATAAGAAGTGGACATCTTACAACTGAATTAATTATTGTTGTTGAAGACGAAACGTCAGATGAACTTCCAGGCGGAACATTCATTTAACTTTGTTTTGATCTTCGCGAAATGGTAGACTTTATACGACTTCCTGATATTACCGGAATCTGATCGGGTTTCAACCCCTTATAATGAGATATTGAATTTTCATTCTATTTCCCATAACCAAAATGCTTTTAACTTTCACTCAAACACGTAGATTTTTTGCGAATTTGCAGTATATGACTCAAGTTTTATGATACGCTTGTTGGATTTTATAGTTTGTGGATAAAATCTAAGATTTCTTTCCTAGAAGTATCTTGAACGTTTTGACGGAGATATTAAAAAAAAGATAGAGTAGTGCCATAGAAATTTTACGATGCCGCCATAAACCAAACAGAGCATTACCTTTATTGTTTTTCCTTCCAAAGTAAGCTGGAGCGAATCATGTATTTAGGTTAAAGACAGACTCAAGATAATGACTGATGACTTAGCTAAACCAACTCGACCTGATTCACAAATGAGAGTAGTGTTTGTCTTCATTGATTAAGGCTCGGCCCACGCTGCCTTCTTACTACGGTGGTGTGATGGATTGTAACGTTGTTGGCTTGTGGTTACTGTATCTTCTGAGGTAATATATTGTCACACCTGTGTTCCCCCTGCAAGGGTAAGCTGGTGTGTGCTTCTGTAATACTCAGTTGACTGATATTTTATGTAAGTCAAATGTTTGGCTCAAAGCTTATTGTCACTCTGCGCCCTGTGGTTTCACCCGCATAAGTCTCGATCCCGCGGGAATATCGGGATAAAAGTGTCCTATATCCTAATCCAGGTCTTGGTCGACCCATGTGTCCTTTTAGAGTGCAAGCGTAACAAACAAACAAACACTTTCTTTATAAGTCGTTACGATTAGGAAGGATTATTGTATACTTACGTGTATCAGAACTTTATGGGGAATTAAAATTGTATGATGTACCGATGTACCAACCTCATTTAGTTTTTAAAATATTATAGAAATAAACATCACTCAGGTCACTAGAAAAGTAGTTTCGTCATCTGCCAGATATAGCCAGGTATATCCAGGTATAGCCAATATGTTATACGAGGTCCCAAACTAAATAGTAGCTGAATGGTAGCGATCCAAGAGCCTTATTTTCTGCCAGCCTACCCTACTTCAAACATGTTCTGTCGCAGGAGTGACCATTCGCTATTGTATTTTGTTGTCTACCCAAATTTCTTTTTTATTCGCTGACTGCGAATCCCTGAATTCCTCGGATGTTCCCGAACAATTTAGATTGTCCGAGCTCTGTGAATGTTTTGTATATAATTTGACTCACTGTTTATTGTACTTCCTTGTCTTATCTTAACTCCCGACGCCCCTTAGGCGAGGGTGAGCAGACATCCGACAGAAATCAATTGTAAACTCATCCGGATAGGAGGAGCCGTAACTTCTAGATGGTGTAATTAACAAATAATGTTCAGATAATTGGAATAGTAGTAGTTGGGTTGGATTATGTGGGTTTGAGAAGAGACTACCGCAAACCCCGAGATGAGAATCCAAGAGACGAAGCAGAGATTACATCAGACCCGAAACATAGCTCGTAATAGAACAGAATCACCGTCCACCCGTGCATTGATTGCGCGTATTGCAAGCATCTGATTTCCCTGCGGGCTGCCGAGGTCAAATGGCAATCGTTCCTGCTAAAGTCAAAAATTCGTCACATCACAATTGAATGGCTTCGGCGAAGGCTTTTAGAGAGTAAATAGGATTCTTACAAAAAGTAAACCAATTTGATTGTAAATTGATACTGAGAGGCAACCAAAAAGCTGAGTCTGTGAAGGTCTTGTTCTGTCTCGTTCAGCTGCAAACATTATGAGTATATGGAATTTTGATATTACTTAAACAGTTGTTCTGCTAAGAAAAGGGCTTAACAAAGCGATGTCTATAGCGACACCTACACAGTGTTGCTGATGTCCTCATACCCCCGTGTCCTCGGTCGCGCCGACTATCAATTAGAACAAGATTGTTATTCCCGGCACACGTCCACATTACGCAAATAAGGAGGAAAGCGCCGTCGAAGGACACCGAATAACTTCGGGACTTTTAAAAGTACACTCCGACTGCGACAGACGCCGATTGAAAAGACATTCCGTGTCTTATGAAATGTCTACTCCAATAACTCCGGCTTTGATGTTTGTTTAAAATTCAACGCTGCCTTTTATGTACATTCATACATACGTAGCAAGTTCGTTAATCCGCAGTCTGTGAACTCAAATATTATTTAAATATACTTGTAGCTTCGAAATTGACTACGCCACGAATACGAGCGAATTACCGTGTAATCCTAACGATGTTTTATTTGCCGGTAACCGTGGGAATAACGGACAGCAGTCCTGTGGATGGCTCTCGTCTCATTAGCTTTCCCAATAAAATAATTGAGAGTTTCAGTAGCGGGGGCGGCCGGGAGCGCGGGGCGACGCGCGCCCGGGACGTTTCAGTGATCGGCCGCCCGCCCCGGCGCCTGTACGCGTCTCGCGTTCCCGCGACCCCCCGACACCTCCACGTCATGTATGTTGAATGTTCACTACCAGGGTACCATAACAGTGATTAATTTATTCCAAACATCAGCGGTGTTTACGTTCGCCTAACGCGCGCGCTCCATAACGGGCGGTACTGTGATACTGTGGAGGACACGTAACACAGATCGTCCTATCGTGTTACCTTCGATTGATTATGATATCCGTGTATAGTGTTTGTGTTATGTTGCGTATATCTCACATAATTTATTGGATAACTTTGATGAAGATGGCGCCCGAACTCGTCGCATTGATACCTACTTCAATATTTCTATACATGATTAGATACATAAGGCTTTATTTGTATTGATTTAGGACTTGGAAGCTCAACATTATTATGGAATTTCTTATTCGTATTCTGACAAAGTATTTGATGAAGAAAAACAAGCTTCAGCTGTTAATCACTGACAGATTAAACATACTTCGCAGCGCAGCTTCTAGGAAAGACGTTTCGCGAATTTCATTCGTCATTTTGGCATTCAAACGTATATAAATATTTTGTAAGGGTGCTTGACTTTGTAAGAAATAACATGTTTCATCTTGAAATTCAGCGAGAACTGTTTGAACGACGGCGACGTACGAGAGCACTAGATTTCTCGGTTCAAAAGAGTCGTATTTGTCTTTGACTTAATATCTCCTAACATTGTAGTACAATTTGTTGTACTAAGTAACATACAAGCAAATAGACCATAAGTCATGATAAACTTAGCTTACCACGTGTCGATTTGTTAGCTCCATACAAATTAGGACAAGTATTAGATCTGAAACTTGCTCCCTTGACATAGCACAGACTCGGCTCTGTATCGAATCTTGCTAATTTCCGAACTCGGGGCTTTACAGTCCCGGGAAACTTGTTCCGAGTCCCGCAGAACATAGGTGTAAGACTTTGACTAATTAGCAAGTTGTTAATAAGCCGGTAGTGTGTCAAAGTGTCGCTCACTCGTGTGAGAGAGCGGCGCCATTAGTTCTCGATACGATCACATGCTCACGACGTCTTTATGCGCATATTTGTAGCGATTGCTGTACTTGAAGCATTGTAGTGGTACCTACAAGAGTAGTCGGTCTAAGCTTGTCATTAGCTCGCTCGTAATTACATGTCATCATTTATCTAAAAAGAATTTGTATTTGTATTCCTCTTTTAAATCAAGTCAGTTAATTAATTGTCCTACTTATAAATATATCCTTAATAAAGCACTTCTTTCGATGAAGGGCAAACAGATTTAAACGGTATGAATACAAAACGTGTCGCCAGCTTTATTTATTTTGCTTCAGAAGATTTCCCATAAAATGTACAGAATCTTCATGCTTACGCAGAGAAAATTGACAGGAATTTAATGTATGTCATGGAGTTCTAATGTTGCTTGTTGCAATAGACTAATACATTCTGCGTCGTCGAAAATGAAGACCTCTTTAGAAACCCGTTGAGCAGCCGCGTTTCGAATAAGCACACAAGATGTGGGGAATTTATTGATATTTATAGATTTCACGCAAATTGTCCACCCTTTATGGTGTGTGACATCAAGATCAGGAATTTAAGTCCCAATTTTGAAGATTTTATGTACTACTCTTGAAAAGGCTCGACACAATGAAAATGTGTTTTCATTTAATTTATTATGCAAAAAACCTATCTAGACGACTTACAAAGCGCATTGGACATTAGACCGGTCAATCGAGTTCTAGTCCACTGAACAATTGTAAAAGGCAAGATAAATGAAAATTGCAAATAGCAAATCAAAGTGGACCGTCACAAACGTTAATAGAATTTCAATCCAATACATCACAAATGGGTTTTGGTTCACCACTAACCATTTTTAAATCCACCGTAATCGTTTTCTACATTAGCGGCTTCAATCGATTCTGAGCTGTATTACCAGGGCGTCACGTATTTTATTGGTGTGCAATCAGTCGGCGTCCCGCTGCAAGAGTTATGCCCCACATTTGTCGGCGCGTTGTAATCAAGGGATCTTTTTTTATCTTAGTATCGTCCGCTCTCTGTAATGTTGTGGGATTCCATCAATGGAGCCGCTGACCTCGGGCTCTCCGACCCGAGGTCGAGACCTCTCGCTAATATCGCCGCTATAAGATATTGTTAATAACCCTCTTTAATCCTCGTGCTTGAGTTTTTTAATTGACTCAAGTAGGATCTCATTTTCGTAATTTTTCTCCTTTAAAATCCTTCGATGTTAAAGTTCAAATGTTCAGTTCTTATTGAGCGGATTCATAGCTTAAGTATGACTAAAACCCTTGAAATGTGGACTGTTTTAACTTGAAACTAGTGCCTGCCCTTGTCTGGGTTCACGTGCCAAAGGTTGACGGCTCCGTGCCTCTACATTTCCGCCCTGAGTCAGGATTATAACAGTAAAGTGTTTTGCCGTTTACTCGTTAAAACTTCGCGCGGACACCGAGATAATTTCTTCGTAAATGCTAGCTTTTACGTACCATCAAACTTAAAAATGAGCTAAAAGCCTACTCTACGAAAAACTTAAAAAATATTTGCTGAACAATGTTTATAGTTTTGTTACGTAGAAAATATTGAAGCCCAAATCGGTGAGTTATTTGAGTACGACCGTAAGTACCTATACGAAAACGGAATAGTTAACGTAACGTACAACGATTTGTAACAGGTAACGATAATTATCAAATTAATTAGCGTTTTAATAAAGTACCTATGTACAGGTAAATCACAGATCTCATTAATTTAGTACTTAATTAAAACATTCGTTGTAATCATCAAAAATGTTCGCGTTTATCACATTGCCACTTTTATTGAAAGCATTAAATGGCAATTATTTGTTTAACGTTTTATGCTTCTGCATTTATGTATTTAATTAGCGAAAATTTTACAAATCCTCTCTCTTTTACATGATAATGTACAGTTACACATTATCATGTAAAAGAGAGAGGATTTGTAAAATTTTACAGTTACACATAATACGTTCTCCATTCATGTTAATTGCCGTTTTTATAAAGTATTTTTAATCAATGTAAATACCTGCTATGTATGAAATACACAAACATGTTGCAAAAATATGTATGTGCAGTCATTTCCAGTAAAAACGGCGAAAAATTTACCTGAAAATATACCTTTATTTTGTTCGCCCGAGGGCGATGTCGAAATAACAGCAAATAAAAATAATGATTAATATCGTTTTTTGGTTCTACCTATCTCCTGTTATATTTTTGCAATATGTTATTTGGTCCCAATTAGTTAAAATGCATGGAAACAACGTCGATAAAATTTTATTTTAGAAGAGTTACTGAAGTATCGATTCTGATCTATAAACAGCAGAATATGATTTATGCCAAAGTTCACAGAAATTCTCAGCTTAGATTGTTGAATATGAGTCACAAGAATAATCCGAGCAAGTGTCTTAGTGATAGAGTATATTCTACCGAAATAAATCACAGAGCGATTGCAAAAGTCTACATTCTTGCTTTCCAGACTAAATCGAAACTGAAAAGATTTGTAATAATATTGAAGTTAATGACTGTACAAATATTTGTGCTCCAGTCTGGAGGTAATTCTGTGATCACAAACAGACTCCAGCTCATCCAGCGGCAGCGGTGTAATGACGTAACACACATACTATGGTAATACCTTTCATTTTGACAGTTCAACAACATTCATTGCTTTATTTACGTTGTTGAGAAGACGAATTATTCAAACACTAGCTGCGCCCCGCGGTGTCACACGCGTAAGTCTCGATCTCGAATTTCATATAAATCCTTTTAGCCGTTTTAGCGTGAACGCGTAACAAACAAACAAACCTGACTTTCGTATTTATAATATTAGTTAGGATGTAGATAGATAGATAGATAAAACGTTTATTTTATGAAGCTTGACACATCAATGGTTTAGCCATTTCCTTCAAAATCCTACGGATTGTGATCAAAGATGTGTTACGCAATTAGGGTGCAGATCGTCTGAAGAGCTCTGTACATTCACGGACATAAATACCTTACCTACAGTTACTCAAAATTACAAAATTTCAGAATTCCGAATGACCTATTTCAAAATAGTAAGGTTCGGATAATACTATGTTCGTAATAATATAAAATATCTATCAATACTTTAGGAGAAAATCGCTTTTGAATCTTGCGTGTTAGGTATTTAATTTATGCTCGTGACTGTACAGTCACTTGCAAAAATATTTTATAGGTTCCCTACCTACACTTAGCGGAATGTATTGATTGCAACTGTGTCACGTGAACAAGTATTTGTAGATTCAATTTTTAATTTTAGGCCATTCTGCGAAGTCGTTTAATTTCGTTTTATATATTAGATTATATACTGAGTTTTGTATAGGTAGCTAAATGTATGTATCTAACAGACACTAGTTCTATCGGATTGCACTATTTCAACAAGCCAGCGAATGTTTTATCGAGGGAGATGGATGGTGCAATAAATGTTAGTGCGGATGCAAATTAACAAATGGCAACAATCTATCGTTAAATGTACGGTTTTGTTGGCATGTAGGTGAGTTCCTATACGCAGCATTACGCTTGTCAAAAGGATCGATGTGTTCGCAACTTCACACTAACTATGCTTCATGCATGGCGTTGCATGCTGGCAAGCAAACACAATATAGGTAAACACACGAAACACGATACACGTGAAATAATGAATAACTGTAGAACAACAATAATACTGTGAAAACGGCTATAATATCTCTTATTTTCCTCATTTTGTTTCTCATTATGTCAGAAAAAGTTTTGTAAACATATATTTTTTCATGTGAAAAGGTATCCGCTTAAACATCTGTCATGAACATAATTTGTTCGACCAAAAATATGACTTCCACAAATATTTCTAATAACTGACGTATGAGTATTGAAGTCAATTTTGACAAAGGAACCGATGCGTAGTCTAGCCTGGAAATGCGTAGGCGGGATGAAGATTTCACAGTTCTTATTACATATTTACAAATGAGCTAGCTTCTTCGAATACTGTTCAGAAATAAAATGAAACAAAAGAGTTGAACTTCGCCGCCTCGCCGCACTAAATAGATTCCAATAGCTAGCGTCTAATTGAAAACGCTAGACTTTGCGGTGATTGCAAAACGATTGAAAAAAGAATACTAATTGTTTAAAGTTCTTTTGAATTTGTAAAGAACTCGTCGATTTTCATTCTGTTACTTTTGAATTGTTAAGCCAGACGGGCGTTGTATTGAAGCCTTTCAATTGAGTTCACTGAAAACTATTATCAGTTTTATACAATGATACTGCTAAGCGGGTGTAGTAGTCGTAGAAAAGCTGAAGAGACCGAACAGTTGCTACGGCGTAGCGCATTTGTGCTACGCCGCGCTAAGCGTAGCATTCTCGTAGCGGACGCGTAGCTACTGCTACGTAGGACCAATTATGAATCTCGTAGCAGTTATATTATCAATATCAAATCGTATTGCAGTTTATACTGATTTATAGTGTTGCGTAGGCAAAGGAATAGAATCCGCCTGCTTTGTGAAATGGATCAAGCAGCACTAATTGGAACTACTGAAACAGGACACACCTGCATTTCTGTGCTACTTCGGTTAATATAAACTTGAATGTCTCGTTTGCATTACGTAGCAGTACAATGTGGCTATTACACGGTCGCCTGCAAAGGCCGCCCTACAAAGAGCGTGCACCTGCCGAACAGACTAGTGGCACGTCCACCAAAACACCTCGGTGTAATTACTTGCAAACACCACAGTGTTCGGTTAACATTGATAAAATAAGTCATTTATGATCACAACAACTATGAGCGGTTGATATTTCTAATATAAACATAATGTCACGTACCAACATAGGTTTGAGTCTGAAATCCACATATATCTGGGCAAGCTAGCCTAGATATACTATGGTTACACTATTGTCAGTGTATTCAAAGCTTGTGCTTACTTTCCGTGTTAATTTCACCCTTTTCTTAATGTCATATCTTCAAACGAGGTTCAAAGTCAAACAATGACCTAATAATACCTCCTGAGTAGGGCCAACCTTCTTTAGCTTTGTAATCTTTCGAGTACATCCTTGAAAGTACTAGTTTTAATGATACGCATACACTAGCGTTCAAAACATTCCACTTTCGACCCCTGCTGATATTCTAGTCATGAAACCATGGCCATGTGGCGAGTAGCCCCACTCTACCCTACAGAGATTGCCATTATATTCCTACGTATTCATAAAGTTATTCCAAGTCTTGGATTGAGGTTTTCATTCGTTCGTATGTGTACCTACCCGACTCAAGTTTGTTCTGTAGTACCGTTTGAAAGTTGGTTATTTTATGTGTAGGTAGACAAATTTAGTGATTTAAAACAGATTATACGATTTTCGTCTTGGAAAATTAATATTTCAACTCAATGTAAAAGATTGAAGAATGTACAAGATTAATTTTCAATTTATAGGAACTTATTAAGCTTAGAACTTCTAATAGATCATATAAATCTGTTGTGTTCTTTCTTGTCCATTGTAAGTACGCTTGTTGTATAACAAAATGTTCTCTTGTATGTATTTATCAGACTTTTAATAATGTGAAATTAAAAAAATCATCGCAAATATTGTTCATGTCCCTCATTAGGCTGCGTGTTTACGTTACGTAATGATTACACAAACATGCTCACCGTTTGTTTCCTCCTCCTGGCACTCGTCACACCTGATTATTCCGCCCTCCAGCGTGTCTTATGAATACTTGAAGTGAGGTTCGACTCCCTGACCTAGTGAGTAGTACGTGAATGATCGTTAGTCAGCACTTACCTGTCACTCACTGGCATCACGGCGTGGTGGGTCACATCAAGGAGTCAATGTTTGTGTCGCGATCATGTCGACATGTGTCACGACGCGGCGTGAGACTTATGTTACTCGCGATTTTGCTGCTGCCTAAGGTAAAGATATAATGGTCATCAACAACTAAGTTCTAACTCAGTAAGAAAGTACAAAAAACTAATACGTGATATGACGACATTGTAAGTCAGAAAATTGGTAGCGTTTTAGTTAACAAAATAATGTTCGTGACAAATAATACTAATCATCTCGTTTATCTCATATAGATAAGTTTCTCTGTATACTTCTCGTAGGAGATATGTAATTACATTGCTACTGTTTCGTAAATAGGTACTGAAATCTGTAATCTAACTTTGTTTCGTCTATAACTTACGCCCCGTATCACTGTCTTCAACCAACCCTAGTACACGTTTACAAGCCTACACTTAGTAATAAGACATGTCGAACAAATCCAACAACTTGTCAGAACTACACCAACTATTAGTCCTCTATATATACTATTGTGTCAAGTACTTTCGACTCCATTTCATGCATCTACATGAATATATTTCATGAAAACAGAGATATAGGAAGAGTAATACACAATAATCATAATGAGAAAAAGAATATGAAAATAGCTTTGAGCATCGTCATTACGCCAAGTGAAAAAGAACTTAAAATATTTTATTTAGACGTCTACGCAAATTCACCTGCTACTAGGGCTTATAGAAATACATGGCGCTGTGGCGACGTTTCGTCAAGTCTAATATTAGAGCATTTAATATTAAACTCTAGGAGGTAAATCTTGTTCAAGTTACTGGTATATAAAAAATGTGTTCGTAATCTGACGCCCACACAAAGCTCTCTTGATCAAACTACATACATATATTCAATTCAAATGTTTTTCGGAACAAAATCGCTTGGTACTAATGTTGTTGTGAGATTGTTATTTTTTTCTAGTGATTCTTATTTTATTTACGGATCAGAATCCGTAGCCGTAAGTATCACCACCGTCCTGTAGCCGTCGCGAATGTTTTAGACTCGAGCGGAGGAACGCACGGCTTTATATTATGTTTACTCCACAAAGAATTAAAACTCAGGAATAGAATGCAGCGTGTTAGTTGCGAGCGCCATTTCCTGTATAGCTGAAGGTCTTCAGTCGGAAAATAAACTAAAGTGGCTGCTCAACTCGCTGCTAAAGGGGAACGTTATGTTTATGGAAAACAGCGTGTTGTTGTGCCGCGACGCAAACACACCTCGAGTTTATTGCTCGGGTGTAAGTTTGTGTTTGTGCTCCATATCGCTGGTCGGATCATAAGTAGGACAGGAGCAGGCGCCGCCAGCTTTTCCAAATATTATGTCATCCACAGCTTGGTATGCATTCCTTGTACATATTTCTCGTAATTAAACTTTGGGAACAGCAACACGCTTCATATCTAGAACTTTGAATAGAAACATGGAACTAATTTCAAGTAAAAGTAACACGACAGATTACGACCACGGCGCCGGGTCGGCTACATGTGCTAGAAATAGTTGACTGCGGCCAAGATGGAGCACTTCCACACACGTGTCTCGACGCAATATCTTGGCAAGTGCCGGGAAGCCGGCGTCGCAACCATAACGATAAAACTCTCTCCATGCAAAAACCTTTCCCACACAAAGTGAAAATACCCCGAAACAGCCGCAAGTGATCCCTTACAAATATACGAGAATCTCGATGAGCGATATAAGAAGTTTTGAGAAGTTTTAGGACCGAGATATTATGAGATACAAAGAGGTGATGAAACAGCGAGATGGAAAAGTTGTAAGCGTCGCTGTGTACGTACCTACTCTAGTATATGAGTTAAGTTTCGTTGTGAACGTTTAACTCAAACAAGGGATACTGATCTGATCAATAATATAATGGCCGACGTAGGTTATGAGGGAAACAAATAATACAAGTCTATTTTACACCGTTTTACTCACTTGAAACATTCACGTAAGTGCAAATAACCGTTATTTTCGCCGAGTTCCTACTTCCTACCAGGCTGGCAGTGCACCTGAAGCGTCTTATAAAATATTAACTCATATAAATAAGGGGAGTTCTCAGAAATGAACGCTGTTTTGATAAATTATTAACGAATTAATTAAACGAGTAAACGGATTATAAGGTAGGTACGGTTTCAGTCGGTTATTGTCATAAATTGATAATGAACACATTCAATTGTTATGCCTATTCCTTAATTATATAGAAATGATATAGCAAATACGAATGCCCTGAATAATAAGTATGGATAATTATAATTCATTCATTTTCCGGGGACTATCTGCCATAAGAGACAGACTGATGA
The DNA here is from genome assembly GCA_947363905.1 of Lithophane semibrunnea. Classification (NCBI taxonomy): domain Eukaryota; kingdom Metazoa; phylum Arthropoda; class Insecta; order Lepidoptera; family Noctuidae; genus Lithophane; species Lithophane semibrunnea. The sequence goes on along the minus strand of OX376199.1, from coordinate 17,398,203 downwards.
TTTAAATATCTTTAGTGCTAAACATATTTAGTGAAGTGGTACAAGCAGGCTTCATTTAACTCAACAAACAAATCCGTTCAGCCGATAACGCTTATTTTAGTAACAAATACACACCAAAAGGTCATTGACAAGCTAAGTGGGCGATGTGTGACTCGTATAGTCGTATCATAACAATTCAAACATCAATGGCTAGAAATTCCTCTCCGTTATTCTGCCTCCTATGATTGTAGTATTGACGTTGATTAGCATGACGTCACCGCATACATCGCCGATCGTCATTTGGAGGTTTTAAAACTGCGCCTTTGTGCGCTTTGTGGGGGATTTTTAGAGTTCCTGCCTTTAATTATGAGTTCCAGCAGAACTAGGTCGAGAGGATGGGTGCCGCGGGGGCTCGGGGCTCGGGACTCGGGGCTCGTGGCTCGCACAATTAATGACGAACAAAGAACGGATTGAATTTTTCGGACGACAATTAAGTATGGAGATTTGAATTAAATCGATTTCGAGTACTTCTGTTGAAGATTAGCTCGTAATTGGGGACGTACTTGGGTGCGCTGAGGGTAACCGACTTTAGAAATATTTATATAATTACCACTGGGATGAGGGCTTTTATTGGTTTGGTCAACTTTGAAAGCCAATGGAAGTTATGAGTTATATTTACTAAGATACGGCCGGGTAATATTTCTAGCTCCTTTATTTTCTAATGAACATTATGAAAAGGCTTTCAGCACAATATGTAGATTAACAAAATTCTTCTAATTCTTTATATACAGACTGTATTTTGAAAAGTCTAGTATATACTTAAAGTTACTGCGTGCATTTTAAAGTATAATGGTTTATAGATCAGTGGCGTAATTGCGTAACACATGTGCTGTAGCAGTGGCTTTCATTTTGACAGTTCAACAACATTCGTTATTTTCATTGTTGTACAGATATTTTTTTGAACATATGAAGCAATGTATTGTCAATATCCTTCAAAATCATTCGGTCATTGAAAGTGTTATTCAATTAGGGCGCTGAAGGCTGGAAAAACTTGAATTTTGCTTCGACTTGAAAGGTATCTTACTTGAGAGAGAGACAAAATTTCACTACGGATTAAGTTCCAGCTTTCAACTTAGATTTTGATGTTAGATAGCTTTTGTATTAGTTTATTTCTAGAGTCTAGTAAACAGATATCTTATATTTGGTTTCTTCTACATCTTGTGGTTGAGTGAATAGGTTTTGAGTGCTTTAATATTTTGACTACGTCCTTCCCAACGAAGGTACGTTTGGCAGGACAAAATATTAGATACAATCTTGTAACGAAAGAGTTTCTGTGAAAAGCTTAATTTCTAATTTAAAGATACTCAACTTTCTCTTTAAACCTGTTTAATGTCAAAATTAATCATTCGGCTTAACATAAAGTTTTGTATAAGAACTAAGTCCTAAGTACTTGTGACACTTTTATTACAAAAGTTAAAAAGCACCTATTTCTTAAGACTTGAGACACTATTATAGTAAACGATGTCGTTATTTCACTATTTTCTCGCTCGGTGCTAAAACAAGGAGTCGCTTGGATTGGTGATCAGACAGATTACCTTTTGTTGGGCTGATTCAGCGAGCGAAACATTTACTTGTTGAAAATACTTTCTATCTTCAAGATATTTTCTAGATAAAGTGACTACTTTTATGGATGGGTCTTAATAAAGTGAACTGTTTATAGATTTAATCAAATCAATCATTTGAATGGCTCTTTTAAATCGTAGTTGTTTGGTACTTTTGTGACAGCCATTTCTGATTGGTAACATAAAGTCCGCGATTTGATTGTCTGCCTGGATGGCTTCTCAATTAAATGGCGCATAAAACTACTAAAATTTGTAATTAAGGTTAACGATAATGTTCCGCCACCTCATTCTTTGAAGATCACCTCGATCACGGGTATGTTTACAAGAAGTAGTAAAGAAATATGGCTGTTTATGTCACACTTTTTTGAATTCATATTCGCCTGATACTTTCATGCGACTTCTTTACGACTTATAAGTCGTAACCGCTGACATTTTCGGTCTTGGGATATATCCCAAGACCGAAAATGTCAGCGGTTGTCATGTTTTTGCCGTTTGTTTTCTTAAAGGCACACTTAAAGGTACAGTTAATTTGGCGTGGCACAATAGCAGTGTTGATGTTGACGCAGGCGCCGCCGGTGACGCGCCCCACAAGCCCCGGCGTTTGCTTAGGACCACCATGTTTGTTTGTCTTTGTTATTTTATCTGATACCGAGCGCTTGTTTTCTTCCATTATTGTCTTGTAAAAGAAACTAGGTTCGTTTTAGGTTTTACAAACAGTTTACGACTGCTATATGGACACGACAAGAGTGAGTTTTTGTTTACTCTGTCAACAGAACAATTAATCTTAGAAATTATCAACCTTAATAATTATCATTATGGGATCGTTAACAAACACGTTGCGAGCAGTTTGCGTTATTTGCGCGTGCACAACCCAAGAAACGTAATCCCACTAAAATGTTAATGCGAGTCCGTCTGTTTGCTAATCCCGCGTCCCGATCCCGATCCCGATGTTTCCTGGCTAAAGGTATAGCCGTTGGTTATAGGAACAGGTCGCGGGGGCCGACGACAGGCCGGCGTCGTTAGCATTATCAAAGCAAATAATTATATCATTTTACGATCACTTTAGTTTTACGCGCGCTTACCAAGCTGTTTTTAATACACACTCAACGCGACTTGAGAATAGGCTGCATAAATGTTATACGTGAAAGATGCATTAACACGTCTGTCACGGTCTTATATTTTTTCAATTTTATTCTAATTTAAAAATATCTAGTTTAAAAATAAATACCTATGGAAAAGTACCATCACTCATTTTATACTCAATTAAGTCTCTGTATTTTTTTTTACGATGATACCTATATTCAGACACTGACACGTGTACCTACACCTACCGAATTTAAACTATTTTTTTATTTCAACATTCTGCTTCACGCTCACTTTTTTTTTGTTGTAAATTTCATTATTCAAGCGTGTAACAATATTTCCCATCCGGGGAGTATTAGTTATACATATTTTATTTTACGCCAACGCGGCGTACGCCCGGCGTTTGTAGGTTAAGAGCGCGGCGCCGTGGGCGTGTGAGATAAATACTTAATGGTAGCGGAGACGAGCCGCCATGCGCCGTGACGGATCGCTCGCCTCACACAAAACGAACGCTATTTATCACATCGATGTGCGCCGCAACTACATTAATTATCTCGTATCACGGCGAGTGCCGCCGAGCGCCGCCCAGCGAGCATTACTACTAATCTACATCACAGTGGCGCGGCTTACACCACATTAACATTGTACTCATAAAGTACCCCAACTTAACGCGCTTAACTCGGACTATCTACCCTATATTACCACAACAACCCAATGTCAACCCTGTTGTAAAACAATAGAGTCCGATTTTGAACTTCTTTCAGTCCGGTAAGATGTTTGATTGAAATTCCGTAATTGCACGATTTGCAAAGATTGTCGGATGGCTCGGCACGGGGGTGATTAGGGGAAATTCTTGGAACCTATTGTCTAAGCTCTTTATTGCCCGGTTTTATTTAAATTGGATTTTTTCTTGTAATTCCACGTAGAATTAGCTTTGCCTAAGTGCTCGGATGTATAAACAAATTAAGATGGCTGACTGTGCAAATGTTCCTAAGTGTAAATATTATTCAGGCCGGGACGGCCAGGACTGTGAGATTCAAAATGTAAACAGCATTTGACCTTACTTGTGTCAAAGTTGGCTAAAGTTAAATTTGTAAAGGCTTACATTACAAGATTAAACGGCTTTAAATCTTACAGAAGAAATATTTATAAAAGAGATGAAAGTTCCAGCGTCTTGTTAATATTATTGTATAGCTTTGAGGTCCGATTTCCGAAATAAGTTGCGCTACCGTTTTATGTTTTGGTTCAGTTTCGTTCCCAAATTAATTCATTTGTATTAATTACTAGCTGTCCCGACGGATGCTGTTCTGTCCAATTTTCAATAGGTAATTCATACAAAAATCCCATAGAAAAAAGGACGTTCAGTTTTTCAGTTGTTCTCAGCTGATGCAGCGTTTCATTTTTATTACTTTAAAGAGATTGTGTATTTAATGACATTGCGTCGCTTAAGAATTGAGTCTAATCAGTGTTAAAATTCTCAGGAGACATTTAACCTATGTTTATTTTAACAGAGCTGCAAAAGTTCGTTATGAATGAAAACAAGAGAGAGAAATCAATAGTCATCCTCAAAACATTTATTCATTGAAACAATTAATGAAATATGATCGTCTCGACCAATGTCATGTGCACACTCACACGTAGCTTATTAGCAGTAGTAATGAATGCGACACGTGTCGCCTGCGTCGAGTCGCTCACGTTTACAGACGCTCATGTGATACGTAAAGTGAAACGCATGTACCATCACTTGAACAGCGAAAAACGCCCTTATTACTACGCTATAAAGACTATCAATGTCAAATTGTGTAGTTAAATATCAAAATCCGGTATGTCCCGGTATAGTACTGTAAGTGAAAAGTGGGAAATGAAAGAAACATGTTTTTGGCTACAAATTATTAAGTTATGAGGTTTTATATTAAACGATCACTCGTGTTGAATATTGAGTTTATTAGAATAGAAGTATAAATATTATATAAATAATGGACTAAGCAAAAATCTGGTTAAAAGAAGGTATGGAAATACCGTTGGTTTGATATAAAGTAACGAAACCGGAGTTTGAAAAAAATCACTGAACTTGCCGACTTCACTCCCGATAACTCCTGGAAATGGCAGTCATCTTAGACCTCATACTTTACGCTAATTGATCGTCGCGGACATGCTTGACTTTGATAAACGCTTGGCAATGGATATACCGGGTTATGAAAGAAATTACCGATTGTAACCGTCATTTTAGTAGTGTTTTACTTAAAACACTACTATAATAACGTCAAAATCAAGGTAAGTCAAACCTTGATTTTAAAAACACAAACTTAATGTACCTATTATCAAATTTAAAACTGGCCTATTTTTCAGTTTAATTGCGAGTAGGAATTGAACTACACTCCACCATACATGAACATACGACACCCACGTCTTCACGTCAACTGCTATTCATTTGTTACCGATACTCTGGTTTTCAAAGAAGGCGTGGGTAGACACGTAGGTACCTATATGATTGTAGTTTCAGATGTTGAGTGGTTTTAGATCTGCGTTTCAATGTCTATTTAGGGCGAAACGAAGTTCTAGGAATTGTGACTAGAATATCCGATAGCAGTAGGAAACATATTTTTATTATTATTGCTGGAAAAGATATAATATCTGGAAAAATATCTTTGATCTATCTAAATATCTTGTTAAATGAAAAATTCCGCAATATGAATATTGTTACATATTTTCTTAACTATGTTGGGGTCGGCATCCAATCTAACCGGATGCAGTTACTTACCCAGATATTACATGCAATAATAGATACCTAGACCTAAAATTTTTTAACGGTCTGAGCTAAATAAACCACTTTAATGACATTTTAAATACTATTTTTGGGAAAACCCTTTTTTTTCCTAAATATAAATGGCACAGTAGAAGTCAATTACCTACCTGTAGGTACTAATGAAACAGGACGGAAATACATATATCTCTATTATTATATCTTTCTATTACCGCTTTTAAAAGTGATTTCTACCGCTTTTAAAAGTGATTGGTGAAAAATATCACCCTAAATATAATCAGCAAATAGCACCCATTATTTGTATTGTTTACAATGATTAGGTAATTAAATTAATTATCGAGTAAATAGTAGTTCGTTATTATTAATTGAATTATGTACTAGATTAAATTATGAGAAAATAAAACAATAAATTTTTCTATAATAATTCAATTATTGTCAATTCTTATCCTGAAAATAACGAAACGTAATATTTACCCATAGTTAGGATAGTAGAACATAATCGGTGCAGTAATTTCCATCATAACCGATTAATAAACTGAAAAAAATGTAATAACATTTTTTATTTTATTGGTAGGCATAGTAACTACCATGTTAAGTAATCTTATGTTGTTATTTCTTCGAACGAGTAATTCAACACGCTGAAATAACTAAAACGTAGCTGTATCAACAAAAAAACTTAAAAATCGTGTCACGTCGGTTTTCCGAAACATATTTTGAGAAATCGTCACGACTACGAGCTAATATATAACACAATAGTAGATATGTGCGTGTGTGTGTGTGTGTGTGTGTGTCGTTCGATTGAATACGACGTGATTGAACGCCGCCACGCGACGAGATAAAATCCCGCGACCCCGTCTCACAATGACGCCAATCAGTCGGGAATGAGTTTGTTGTTATACCGCCGAGTACATAGGTAGTAGGTACCTCTCGCCGGACACGGTTGTGACCCGACGTCAATACACGGTTACATCTATATGATCATTATCGCTGAGAGCTTTTGTGGCTGTACCTACATAATTAGGATGGATTTTGTTTGCTGGAAGCTCGCGACTCGCACGAGCGAATCATTTTATTTATTTGATGCTAGAATGAAGGTGTATTTGGTGAAGTGCCATTAATTTTCAACAGCCTTTCTGAATATAAATTCTGAACAGAAAAAATATAATGATAGAAAGGATTTGGAAACAAATTACGGTAAATTGTTTGATCAATTTAAAACGTGTTGTTGTGTTATTCGTGTGTAAAATGTTTTGAACAGTTTTTGTATGCAAAACAGCCACCGATGTTTGGAATGATTCTATTTAAATGGCAGCGCGGCGCCCCGCGTCGTATGTAAATCATCGGAGCGCCAACATAAATGCTGGCTGGACGCCGCACGCCGTTTGTTTCCTACAAATGCCGTTAAAAATGATAAATGAGCAACCCCGAATTCGATTTTATTAATATATTCCGTTTTACTACATTTAATTTGGGATACATACGAATACGGACGGCAAACACCACTGATGTTATCTGTTGTACCACAATTATACATCATTACAGGTAAATCTCGTGCCAAATAGTGTGCCAAAAAAGTGTAAGTGCAGCATGGAAGTATACATAATCGTAGGAATGGCCGTGTTGATCTACACGTTCGTCACGTTACTGTTGAACAGTGAGTGCTGGAACCCGGAGCACCAGAAGTGTCAGTGCGAGGAGTGCAAGAGCCTCTGCGGCGCCGCCCGCACCATCACTCCGTCGGTCATGTCCGTGTCATCGCGCATCGACGTCATTACACGTCCGTAAACCTCCTCTGTCATTCTGTTAACCTGATAACTACTTTTATTCAGTTACAAAAATCACGGATCATGAAATAAAAGTTGTTTTATCCACTAAAAGCCAAAAAAGGTTTGTGACGTTTCAACAATAAAAAGTGAACAGTTACTTAAATAATAAGTGCTAAAGTGCAGCCAGTGCGATGGTTTGTTAGCTTGCGGGCATGGACCCGCTGGCGAGGCTCATGGAAGGCGCTCCGCTGCCGGGCGTGCTGGGGGCTACGAGGGACGCTCGCCCGCGTGGCGCCCTGGTGCATGCCAGCCTCGCTGCCGCACCCGCTATAGGGGACAAGAAGGGCAGGCACCTGACCGGCACATTCTGTCTCACCGGAGACACCATGGAGGGCATCATACAGTGCCTCGTTTTCCTCAAGGCTTTTTCGGTGAGTAGCAAATTGTGACATCCCCAAATACACCGACAGCAGCGTGGCTTTACGAAACGGTTTGGAACTTTGACTGCTGTCACCCACTAACATACCAATATCTCTACTTTTGGAAGCATTATAAAGCTCTCAGAAAAGAATGGGATACCTTGATAGGTTAAACATAATTTCGATTAATCAGATATGACGATAATTCTGTAACGCTTGCTTTGAAGCCTAATGATCCGTTCTCGTCGGATCTCAAGGTGACACAAGAGATCAGTTCATAATTGAAAACGATTTCAAACCGTGTAGGGTATTAATTTTACGTATTCCTAAGAAAATGGCTTGGAAATAGAATTTTGTGCTTAAACAGACTTCCAACCTAGAGCTTTAAGTTTAGCGGAATTGAGTCCAATTTCACCGAGAACCGCGCCCCGAGCCCCCAGCACAGGCTAGTACGCGAGACAAGGGGCTTAGCAGAGGCGAGCAACTTTGTCAGTTATTAATGAACGAAGAAATTACTCGAGGTATTAACTCCGCCTATTTAGATAATATTGTTTTTAGGATAATACGCGGTGTTTGCACTGTGTGAGTGTCCCTGGACTGCAGAGCACTGTGTGTGTCCCTGGACTGCAGAGATAATGGACGGTGACTATGTAAGCTTTGTCTTTGGCTATAATTAAAAGTTAAACACATTTCTGGACGTTATCCAAAAGCAATATAAAGTAACTACTTCGCTGAAGGTTTATTAATCTGAGAAGGGCTCATACTTTCCACATAATAAAACGTGAAACGACTTCATTGTTTCCGTTCAATGTTCTATAAGTAGGTACACGTATTAAATAACATTTATTATTTCATATCCACACCTGTCGAGCGCAGACGGTGGCCGACAACTAAATATCGTTAATTACATCCGTCGATGTCAGGAATCACGTGTATTCATCGGAGCGAGCTTCCAATAATATCTCGTTATTAACTAGAGTAATAGTATCGATTTATATCACAAGTAATCCTTCGACAGTAACTACACGTCTATTTTGTCTCGAATTGGATTATTTTATCATATTAGACCCTTCCCTTTGTGTCGCGGGTTTTCAATGCGCTTCTGTCCATATAATATCAACCTGGGACTTGGGAATATTACTTTGCCTCTCTTTTCTTCCAAAAATATTAATTATAGGAGAGTTTTCAAGGCTTCGTTATGAAGATACTTACGTGTTACCTACTGTATAAGTAGGTACACTAGCTACATGTAGAGGAAATCGGTGAATGCGAATTCTACACGTTGTTTCCGCCTGCCTTATTCATGAGCACCGCGTTGCAAACTGAATTCATTCTAACAAAAGCACGGAACTCCTCTCTATGGTAAAATTCTGAACGTTTTCGCCCGTCCAGCATCTTTAAGAATATTCTTGATTCTGATAACTTAACATGCTAGAAGAATGTATACGTCCAAACTCCAAACAGACAATTTTACGATAGATCATTGTGTGTACTTGTATGTGTAGTCCGAAATAAAGTAGTATGTTATTATTATAAATAGAAAAATATTCTCAAACCAAAGTAAAAAATGTAGCATTACTATACTACCATGCGAAAGTTAAAAAACTGCATCTGAAATTACCTAAATGTACCTTATAAATAAATCTGTACCGTTATCTTGGAATCAGAAAATTCACTCTCCGAGTAAATGTTCTAGTACATTAACATTTTATATTTAATAGAGGACAAGAAATCTCAAAGAAGTGCAGAATAAAGACGAATAGCCTGAACATTATAAATGTGCAAAGAGGTTCTTGAGAAAGTAAGCGTGAAGCCACAAGCGTTTCGACGCGTTCCAAACGGCCATAATTGAGTTAAGCTTTTTAAGTTCCTGTTCACCTGGTACTCGCTCAACGTTCTCTTGACATTTTCTCCTACATTTGAACTGCGTGAATTCTTTGCCATATTTAAATACTGCACGATAAAATGTTTTAAAATCCCACCGTCAAAGTTCGCTCAAAGTTGTCACGATTGTGAAATTTCGTGCAGTGCTGTTGATTTTTCAATCGGACGCTTTTTCGGCACTGCGAACGAATATGTATCAAAAATGTACGGCCAACTACCGGATCAAATGCTTTGTTGAATGACAGCTTGTTTCGCTGTTGGACCGACGACTCGATCAAAAACCTCGGACAAAAGTTGGCTGTTCGGACACACACGTACACCTATGTATGTACATTTTACGTCTATTGGCTAGTTTTCAATTAGCAAAAACCTGCTGGAAAATCGGAAAACCTGTTTTCATGATATTTTTTAACTGTCTTTATGTATCTACTTATCTGTCTATGTTTTAAAAATATTTTAAAGGTTTGATCTTGTATATTCTGATTCTTTCCACGGTTCCAAGAAATGGAATACCTACATAATTATAATAAAAAATCTTTGCGCGAAATCCGTGTACATGATAACAAGACATTCATTATTCGTATTTTTCTGTAAATTGCGAAATACCGCAACACGTCATTCTACGACTGCCAGTATATTTTCATAATGCTTTTAGCAGCCATGTGTTTTGTATTTGTGGAAAAATATTATAAATCAGCGAAAAATGTGATGCTGGCTGGAGACTGGAGTCCTAATGGCGAAGCATAATGTGCGGGCAACAACGTAGTGGGAGGGGCTCACGTGCGCTGACCATGATACCGTAGCCAGGGCTAAAACACTATTGCCGGTTAAACCCTGTGCTATGGTTCGAAAATCAACGGCAGAGCAAGATCTTTGTCTGCCTGTATGTATGTACAATCGACGGGCGTTATGCTGGAAGAACGGACATGGGTTTAAGAGCAGTAGCCAATTTTTATGCTACAGAAAGATAAAATAGATTACAGGATTGAAAGTAATCAGCGCTATGTCATGACTACAAGCACAGGAGGTACTCATAACGCTATTTCAGGCTGTCCCAATGATATATCTTTCTGATTAACATATATTGAAAGCTGAATACGTCGAACGAAGTTAGTATCTGGAATGGGTAATATGAATTACTGGCGCATTCCACTCAAATGAACAGTCAAAGGAATCCAAAAAGTCTTCTCAAATATGAACTCTGTCGGAGGCCGCGCAACGCAAGTATCGGATGAAATGTGCCTCAACAACATTGTGAAATATTAAAAGCATAATATTACTTGACAGACATATCCGAACATCTCACGCGATGTTTTTCTAATATGAATGGCATTATGTATGTACGTCCCTTTATGCGGCATAATATTTATCTTTGCTCTTACCGTATTGCACTAAAATATTTCTGAGATCTAAGTCGAGCTCACGTACTCATATTTATTTGCTCTGGAGCATATCAATAAATACTAATGTAACCTTTTTCTTATAAGAGTTCATACATTTTCATGTTTTCGGACTGAAAAGATACTCTTGTACTGTTACCTATCTCTTCAGTCTTCATTGCAAATATAATTATTTATTAAGGGTTCTGGCAAAGACGTGACAAAGTTTCACTAGTCTGAACAGGTAGATATCTCGGTCCGTAGGAAAAAGAACACGTGTTATCGATGTGTACTTAACAGGGTCAATTAAATAAGGTAAAGTGGTCACGTGCTAAACGTTCTCACCATTACATTAATTTATTAGGGTTGCAGAAAGACAAAGTATCATCTTTATCTTAGGGATTGGCGATCTATTGCGGAAAGTCATACAGAAAGTACCTACTACTTACATTTATAGCCCACTAGCTGACCCGACAAACGTAGTCCTGTCCAAATTTTAATATTTCATACAAAATTCCCATGCAAAAATGCACTCTTTTTCATGTGCGTGAACTTGGTAGATCATTTCCCAGCAGAGCATTAAAAAAATGTGAATTCTATTGGCATGCGGCTGAGTTCTAGAGTTCCTTATACTATCCTATCCTTATACTTATTAAAAAATATAGTTCTGGCTTTTTTGCCCGAGAAAAGTCGAATGAAAATATGCTCTGCTAACTTCCGTCAGCAGTTTTGCCAAAATTAAAATTTTAAAACTGATTTAGGTGCACAGTGGTGACCTCTATAGTTCCTAATACTTTTCCGAAAGAGTTCTGCCTGCCTAAATTTATAAAAAAAATAAACAAAAATATTAACCAGTTATTAGAAAAAGACAATAATTTTGATAAAACAGTCGTGAATGACGCAGTTTGTGGATTTTCGTAGATTTTTTTGGGCTATAATTAGTAAACAAGACCCCAGTAACAGAAAAAAAAAACTAAATGAATGCAGAATTCTCACAAAAGTATCAGCAGAGCCTTTTGAAAAAGAAAGGTTAGGAGAAATGGATAGCTCTTTAATAGATGTATCAGGAAACGAGGAGTTCCAGTTCCTAAGAGCTATTCAATATTTTTTTTATCCTTCTTTCTGGAACACTTAATTATATCTCGAATTTTTCTAATCTAACTTTTCAACCATGCTCTGCTGATATCTGAGTGAGAGTTCTGAGTTTCTGTTTTATGTTTTTGTATAGCTCTTTTATAGGTTCATCAGGCATCGAGGAAATCCAGGTCCTCAGAGGATCCATTTTTTTATGATCCTTTGTTTTTAACACTAATTTTAATCTCAATTTCCACTTTCGCAAACGTTACCCATGCTCTGCTGATATCTGAGTGAGTGTTCTCAGTTTCAGTTTCATTGTTTCGTATGGTTCTTTTATAGATTGATCAGGAATCGAGAAGTTCCAGCAAGTCAGACGTTCTGATTTTTTTAAATGATCCTTTGTATTAAACACTAAATTCAATCTCGGTTTTTTACTTACTTAAACCTTTACCCATGCTCTGCTGATACCTTAGTGAGCTATCAGGGTTCCTTTTTTTAAGTGTCGTATTGCTCTTTTATAGGTGAATCGGAAAGCGAGGAGTTCTTGTTCCTTAGAACTGCTAAATTTTTTTTTATCCATCTTATTGAAACACTGATTTGTATCTCGATTTCTAGAAATCTATGATTTCAACCATGCTCTGCTGATATCTGAGTCTGAGTTCTAAGGTTCTGTTTCATGTTTTTGTATAGCTCTTTTATAGGTTCATCAGGAATCGAGGAGTTCCAGGTCCTCAGAGGATCCATTTTTTTTATGATCCTTTGTTTTTAACACTAATTTTAATCTCAATTTCCACTTTCGCAAACGTTTACTCATGCTCTGCTGCAGTGGCGGTACTGCCCTAGAAGCTGAGAAGCCCGGCTTGCCTTCAAACCTGAGCCAATCAATTAAAAAAAAAAAAAATTAATCCTATAAATATAAACTTCCAAGTCAATCCTTCATGTCGCAAGAATTGATAAGAATAATAACATAAAAACTTCGCGCTGCACCAGCCGCGCGTTATAAGTACAAGCTACGTACGTCCGTTGCCAGCTTTACATAATCAAACGATGCACCGTTGCCAAACTGCCACAGTTGCGATCTCGCTCTAACACTATAGCGTTAGCCGAGATCGCATCCATGAATGAAAACGTCAATTCTGTAGTACATTGCATCTTTCTCGCTCACACTCGCTTGCGGCAACGGTGCAAAAGCCAGCTTCTAGACCTCTCACTTTTTCCATACAAAATGTGTAATTTGTTGATACTATTAGAATGTACTTATTTTGCAAAATGTTCTAATATTTAAGCCCGGCTTTTGAGTTTTTATGAATGGAACGAATCGTGTGTTTGAAGTTCGCGCAAATGCACTAGCCGCGATGTTAACCCGCGTAAAGTGAGTTACAAGTCCGCGAAGCGACTCAATTTGTTATTGTTTTGAAATAATATTTTGAGATCAGTATTTTATTTTTCAATTGAGGTAATGAATTACCTAGTTTTATTATTTAAAATGATGTGATAGTTATTGCGGCTATGTCATTCCTTATGCTTAGTAGTGTTTTTATCATCAAAATGTGAATTTGGAAACTGTGTTCGAAAAGGTATGTAAATACATTGAGTTTTCTGACAGTAAATAACTCTTTGCTTCACCGTAATCAACCCCAAATTACTATAACTCGGAAATATAAACAATTAGGTAGGTATTTTTGTCAGTCGAAGAATATATTGAAATTGGCATTCGATTGTTTAGTATGTATAAAGTAAAGAGTATGACCAAACTTAGGTAGCCCTAGCTGGTGCCATGAAAGACATCAAAATTTGTATAGTGTTGTTTGTATGGCAATTGTAGTTTTGGTAAACCATTAAAAAACAAACCACTTATTAGAATACATCTCATCAAGATCACAAAACACAATAATTTTCGTATCGAAGATATTCTTTGAAATAAAGGCGTTTTGAAATAAAGATTAGAGTTGGCTATTGTCATTATGATTAATTATAAAATGTTATTTACCCAATGTAATATCTTATTTAACATTTTCAATCGACTTAAAACTTAAATTTAGTTAAAACAACAAATCGATAATTTGGGGCCATCTAGCGGCTTTTGATAGAATAATTTTTATGTGACAAGCGTTGACAAAGTTATTATGGTGAAAAGGTCCTGCGAAGCGGTGTGGTTACGCGCATTCGTTAATAGATGGCGCTTAGGACAATTCCGTACTGAAGCATGAAATAATATGTAGAACTCTTCTTCATCCGTAAATCGCTCACTTGTCTGTTTTTTTAAATCGTTAAAAATCTGTCGGCTTGCCCTGGTTTTGAACCCCAGACACGCCACTGCTCTGCTGATATCTGAGTGAGAGTTCTGAGTTTCTGTTTTATGTTTTTGGTCAGCTCTTTTATAATTGCATCCGGAATCGAGGAGTTCTACCACCTCAGATGTTCGGATTTTTTTTTATGATCCTTCGTATTAAACACTAATATTCAATCTCAATTTCTACTTTCGCAAACCTTTACCCATGCTCTGCTGATATCTGAGTGGGAAATCTCAGTTTCTGTTTTATGTTTTTGGATAGCTCTTTTATAGATGCATCCGGAATCAAGGAGTCCTAGCACCTCAGATGCTCTAGTTTTTTTAATGAATTTTCGTATTAAACACTAATTTTTATTCAATTTCCACTTTCGCAAACGTTTACCCATGCTCTGCTGATATCTGAGTCAGAGTTCTAAGTTTCTGTTTCATGTTTTTGTATAGCTTTTTTATAGGTTCATCATGAATCGAGAAGTTCCAGGTTCTCAGACGATCTAATTTTTTTTTATGATCCTTTGTTTTTAACACTATTTTTTATCTCAATTTCTACTTTCGCAAACCTTTAACCATGCTCTGCTGATAGCTGAGTGAGAGTTCTGAGTTTATCTTTCATGTTTTCGGATAGCTCTTTTATAGATATATCAGGAATCGAAGAGTTCTACCACCTCAGATGTTCGGATTTTTTAAAATGATCCTTTGTATTAAACACTAATTTTCAATCTCGATTTCTACTTTCGCAAACCTTTACCCATGCTCTGCTAATATCTGAGTGGGAGTTCTCAGTTTCTGTTTTATGTTTTTGGATAGCACTTTCATAGATGCATCCGGAATCGAGGAGTTCTAGCACCTCAGGTGCTCTGGTTTTTTTTAATGAATTTTCGTATTAAACACAAATTTTTATCTCAATTTCTACTTTCGCAAACCTTTAACCATGCTCTGCTGATATCTGAGTGAGAGTTCAGAGTTACTTTTTCATGTTTTTCGATAGCTCATTTATATGTCTCTCAGGAAACGAGGAGTTCCAGGTCCTTAGTGCTACTCAAATTTTTTTTCAACCTTCTTATTGAAACTTTGTTTTTTATCTCGATTTCTAGTAATCTAAGTTTTCATCCATGCTCTGCTGATATCTGAGTGAGAGTTCTGAGTTTACGTTTCATGTTTTCGGATAGCTCTTTTATAGATTTTTCAGGAGTAGAGGAGTTCCAGCACCTCAGGTGTTCTGATTATTTTTTATGATCCCTCGTATTAAACACTAATTTCTAACTCGATTTCTACTAATTTTATTTTTCAACCATGCTCTGCTTACCCCTGAGTCGGGTATTTTATCGGGTGGTGTGTGTTGTGTAATTATATAGTTTCATGGATTATTTTTAAAGATAGTGAGTTTTTTAAGTGATGGTGGTGTTTTGTTTTGGTGGTGGTGGTGGTCGCCAAGTGTTCGTGCAGGCTAATCTGGTGAGATCTTTCCATAATACAGTGACTTGCTCCTCTCTGCAAGATATACGCCATAATTCCGTCATTTTAAGTCACTACAGGTTTAATTCGCTAAAGAATGTAAAACTTTACACCGCATTTGCGTGGGCGATAGTGTTCCAAAATCGTTATTGAGTTCGTGTCCCTTTTTAATATATACATTTTTTGTGTGAGTGTTTAGTGATGGTCTTACTGTCCCGGGCACGCATACCTAACGGCTTTGGAAACAACATCTCGCCCAGCCCCTAACGCTCGCCAGATGTGGGCGACCGCGTCGACCCTTAGGCCGCATAGCAATTGGTATTTTAACTTTTAAGATACTCACTATTTGGGTATATTATAGAATCCCACAACGGTGCATCTCAACAAATGTGCCGACAGTGAAAGGGTAAACTGTAGATTGTGTAAAATACGACATAGGTACCTACTTTGATTTTTATTAACTCAAACTGCTGTCTGCAGGCTGATTGCTATGTGCAATCCTTGAAAAGGGCTTATACTCGAGCAAATATAAAACAAATATATGACGGGTGGTTATCTAGTTTTTACGCTTTTAAAGTTTAGTCAATCCTGTGCGCTATTTTCATTTACAAGAAAGAAAAAAGTGGATGAGCATGGGTAGTAAGCGTTACATAGTAGGTATGGGCGTTATTTCACGTCACTAGTTAACAATAACTGGTTACCTGGCATGAAACCAAATCACTAAATTCGAGTCCGCACACAAAAACGTGATTTTTGTAACTAGTTACATTACAATGCAGTGATCGAATGAAAAGCGAAACACGTGATTTTTGGAACTAGTTACAATAAAATACAATGCAGTGATCGAATGAAAAGCGAAACACGTGACTTTTGTAACTAGTTACATTACAATGCAGTGATCGAATGAAACGCGAGAAACGAAACAAAAGTACGTTGCGAACGCATGTCGTTTCTTTAGCCTGAATAAAGTATGAAGGGAAGTTTATTTGTGTTAGTATTACGTAAATTATGTAACTACTTGTAGCTACAAAAGGTATTCGTTCAAAAAACTTAAAGCTAACGTAACGTAATGTAACGTATTACTTAAGTAACGATTTATATTTTCTTTTCGCAAATAACTGTAAATAATTCGATATAGGTAATCAAAATGTTGAATCACCGAATAGAATTTGAAAAACTACTAAAATCACTAGTTTTCAAAACAGGTGACGCGATCCAAGTCACTAGTTACGTTACGTTTCGCGAAAATCATGTAACGACCCATACCTATTACATAGTGGCCGAACGCTGCAGGCGGGAGTAGTCCTTTTGTTATTAAGATGCGCGCCCGCCACAGTACTATCGCGGAAAGCCATAAAAGGCGCTTGCCCGCTATAGAACCCGGACGGTAACAGAGGAGGTCATCTTGTGCGCGGGATTTTGTTTTGAAAGTGGTTGGTTATGGGTTTCGGCGATGTAACTATGAACAACAAAAAAGAAGAATTCGGGCAACGTGGGTCGGGATTTTGGTCGGGGTCTTATAAATTACTTATGCCGAATAGTGCGCTTTTAACTCGGAACTATATTATTTACAATCGCATCAAACTGAGGTGAGCTGCGGCGAGCTACAGGTCGAACTTGTACTGCGACGGGCCTGGACATAAACAACGAGGATCGGGCCGATCGCGACCTGAACACGGCTGCTGAAAACTCATCAGAACTAAGAAGAAAAGAATCAAGAAAGCAGTTTATCCCCGCCAAAAGATTCACCGGTGAAGCTTGACTTAAACCATCCTGACAGAGAGAGTCCACGCTACCAACCACGCTATGAATAAACCAAGACAAAAGAAAATGCACGAAATCTTAGAAGGAAAAACTGTAACTAAACGCATCAAGAATCACAGGACGTGTTCGCACATGTTCACAGACGCGGCAAACCACACCTATTATATGCAGCAACGCAGTACAAGGCCAAATCCTAGAAAGTAGGCGACCGATTTACGCATGGATCGACAACCTAAAACAGGACATGGCGTGCTTCGAAATCGACTTCTGGAAAGACGCGGCTGAAGACCGAAACAAGATCAAGAATGCAGCTAGCGAGATATACAAGAAACCTGAAACGGACAGCAGCGAGTCCTCGGACGAAGACACAGAAAACAGGAAATTGTAGCTTGCAGTGGCAAGGAACGAAAACGGAAAGAGCCGAGAACGCAACATATCTCCGCCAATGGATTCAACGGTGAAGATCGAACGGAGCCAACTGGCGGCGACGTCGTAAAAAGATGCCCATCCTAATATAAATATTACCCGTCTCTCCACTAGTCCATTGCTTACTCAAGGATGCATATCCGGTAGGCTCGCAAATCCTTCCTATCCCGACGGGCACGGTCTTCCCTACCATTACCCGCGCCCCCCGGTCTACTCTTTGATATGCAATGGCCTCTGTAGCACCATGAACCATGAGGCTTCAGGGGCTAGTGCAAATCCTGGGGTTCATTCGATTTATCGAGTCTGGTTAAGCCACGCTGGGGTCGGTGCATTTCATTCATTCATTCATTCATTCATGCTCTGCTTACCCCTGAGTCAAGAGTTCTGGGTTATTATTGCATTTTGTCGGATACCTCTTTTATAGGTGCATCAGAAAATGAGGATTTCCTTCTCCTAAGTTCTACTCAAGTTCCTTTTTGATCCTACTAACTTAAACACTGAATGAAATTTCGATTTCTCCTAACCTTTCTTTTTCACAAGGCTCTGCTGATACTTTTGTGAGAATTCTGCATTCATTTAGTTTTTTTTTCTGTTACTGGGGTCTTGTTTACTAATTATAGCCCAAAAAAATCTACGAAAATCCACAAACTGCGTCATTCACGACTGTTTTATCAAAATGATTTTCTTTTTCTAGTAACTGGTTAATATTTTTGTTTAATTTTTTTTATAAATTTAGGAAGGCAGAACTCTTTTGGAAAAGTATTAGGAACTATAGAGGTCACCACTGTGCACCTAAATCAGTTTTAAAATTTTAATTTTGGCAAAATTGATCTGCTGACCGAAGTTAGCAGAGCATATTTTCATTCGACTTTTCTCGGGCAAAAAAGCCAGAACTATATTTTTTAATTATAAGGAACTCTAGAACTCAGCCGCTTGCCAATAGAACTCACATTTTTTTACGCTCTGCTGGGAAATGATCTGCCAAGTTCACCCACATCTCTTTTTCCCGGCCACTTTTCAAATGTTTCATTCCTGAAGAACCTGATCCGGACTATTACGGACATTTTAAAACATTAAATAGCCAAATAGGTCCAGCCGTTCTCAAATTATCAAGCATCAACGAACATCATTTTTATTATTCTCTGGATACCTAAAAGGTTCTTAAACAACTTAGCAACGCTGTACAAATCCGTTTGTTTCGACCGACACAAGTACGTCTGTATATTTAGCGCTCAGTAACTGCTATGAGATACGAGTGAACTTAGTTGATTTATCGACAAAGTTGCCACTGCGAAGGCCGCCTCATTAATTTAAGCTAGACACCCGCTTTTCACTTAGAATGGAAGTTTTTATTTTATTTAGACCTAATGATTCCGCACTTATTTGGTCTACGCTTCAACCGTGTGCTAGGTAAGATTGACAACTTTTATGAGTTGATTTTTTTATAAAGCTTGTGATGTAACATTTCGAATTGGCTCTTGCATAAAATCTTTACCTATATCTCAAAGTTGTATGTAAATGAAAAGATAATTAACATGCTAAAAGAGCTTCTCTTTGCCGTCAAAACAAACGTCAGGCTTAAAACTAATAGAAATACAGAATTCGTAAACAATAAGCAGCGTTCGTTAGGAATTCATTAAGAAACATGATGAGACCCAAAAGTAATTACGGTTTGGACTGCTGTTGCCTCATATTTTGTATTATTCCAAATGGAGGTCTGTAAGCTAGAATACTTGAATATTTCATTGTTCCACTCTCTTCATGATTCCTTGGTACATATTTAACGAGAGCCGCCATGTTTTAACGTCTCAAGTAAGTAACGGGGTTGTAAAAAGCCTGTAACTGTAAAGCTCTTTGATTTAAATGAATTAGGCTTTAATTGAAACAAGTATTTATATTTGATACCATAATGGTGTCGTAATAAGGGTTGTTCAAATTACTACAGATTTTACACAAATGATTGCAAGGAAGCGTTGATTTACAAAGTAAAATGACATAGACGAACGAAGCTGTTTGATGAAAGAGGATTTAATAGGCTAGTTAACAGTTTTTGAGAAACCGATAAAATTAGTAATGTTCTTTGTGCTTTATTTTCTGAGAATATGAATACTTCAGCAAAACATTAACAGAACTGTTTTTTAATTTGTAGGTATAACGTAATTTTATTTTGATCAACAGAGCATTCAGTCATGGCGGCTAGAGTGACTTCTGATAAATCCGCGATTTTTTCACAATGGTGCTCGCACACTAACTTTACTTATTATTTCTGTCGGAATCAATATTATAATATTCGGTTGTCTTCATTAACAACGTTTTTAAATATTTAAAAATGATATTCAAAGCAGAAAAATAATGATTTGTGTTAATGTTTAATTTGACAGTCGTAGGTCATTTCCATTTCCAAACGTTTAATATACGTTTAATATGCCTACACAAAATATGACTGAATACTACTAATTTAGTAGTTAATAATGAACACTGCCAAGTTGTACGAGAGCGACACACTACTACACAATCAGTGTTGTTGCTTTCAACACCATTCCTTTGGTACGTCTATTGGTAACGCAAAATAAACTTTTTAATATCTCGTACAATTTGTGATTGTAATTTTCAATGTCACGTGATCAACGGCTTTATTTTTACGCAATAGTTTCTCAAAAATATTAGATACTTAATCCAAAAACATTTACAGAATTAAGTTTATTTTTACAAGCTTTATATTAGTTTGCTCTGTTCGTATGTCTTTCCGGTTACTCCTTTTGTCATCAATTTTTTTATATTCTCTCTCGCTCAGAAATATTCTACAAAAAAAAAATGCATAAGGTATTTTTCTTACTTTCAAGTAGCCTATTACACAATCATTGCGTATTTAGAGTAGAATAGAATATCTTTATTTTGCATAAAATATGGTACCTAAAAGGTCTTAAATATAAGAAGTCCCACATATTTTGCTTACTTATACATTTCAGCATGCAAAACAACCTTATAAAATAAAACTTATACAAAAAATATTTATTAAAGAGATACTCCGAAGCAAATTAGCAATTCTGATTTTTAACAAAACGCTACGAAAAATAAAAAGAAACTGGCCAATTGAATGGTATCGCACCTACGTCTGTAGCAAGCGGGTGATACTGGCTCGCCACAATTTAAATTCACTCCAACGGGATTTTAATGGACTCCAGCAATCGGTGTTTTGGGAGTTCTTACTTAGATTATGAATAAAACATTGTGTCTAGGGTGGGAGGGGGTAGCAATTGCCGGAAACGACTGTTACCCCGTGTATCCCAACTTAAGAAATCAGTCAAAATATTTAACATCTTCAAGTCGATAATATTTTAAAGTAACACTCTCAAGATCGTGATTTAGGAAGATTTCATGGTAACTTTATTAATAATGTAATCAACAAAATATGACGGTTAATTTTAGACTTTGTCGGAATTTTCCTTGACGATTAAGACAGGCAAAGTTTATCAAGGGGAAGTGGGAATAACTGAGCTCGCCCCGAGTTTGTGATATTTGAAAACATACAAGTCTTCCTCGTCTATTTCCGATCATAATTCAAAGAATTTTATCTCACTCGGAGGCATGGTATTTTTCGATCGGAACAAATTGACTAATAGCCGAACATTTCGTTCGTGACACGTCAATTTGGTGGCACTATGGACGGTGGAAGGCGTCGATGAGTCCGTCACATTACAATGCTCTGCCACTCTCGTGTGCCTACTCTTTGTGTCGGCGACAAAAGGGTTGCCCTCCATTAGCACACCCACTTGCGACAATCTCCGGTGTTTTCTTTTCATTTCCCATTACTGGCAACCCTTCTGCCGCTCGGCTCTATAACCAGCCTCCTAGGTAATTGCTCTGACAGACCGTAAACACGTCACGTAAACGTTATTGTTACGAAAGGTCGACTCTTAATTTTATTCATAGCGAATTTACAGTAGCTTCCATATCCCTTCAATGTTGTTAATTTATGCCAGAATATAGGTATTTTAAATTAGTTCTCGCTATATAGCTTTGTTCTATTTATGTTTCTTGTCTAAATATGGAGATAGATCCACTTCGCACGGGTAGCCACGGGCGGTTATTTCGCCAGTGGCTAAACGATTCGGCTTGGCTCTGTATACAGGTTTAATTCGTTTGCATCCTCTTAAGGGGTCATTGTGCTCATCATTATGAACAACTTTCACTATGAGACCAACCCTGAAAAATGAAATCCTGAAAAATAAATCAGCTGCTCCCTACATTTTGACGAGATACGTGAACATAAATGTATTATTTTTTTGCGAACAAAATTATAAATGTCCCTTGACTAAAATTATACTAATTAATGTTAGCCCGGACTCGCACGGCTAGCAGAGCATATATGCCTACATTTTCTGTCGTCGTGTCGTACCAGCCTGTTGCGTAGAGCATTTCAAATGTAACTGATGTTCTACCTACTTGGAGGACTACATCGTTATATTTCAGCCAATCTACACAAAACCTCAACTAATTATTCACGTAAACCTTTCTCGAGAATGACTGACTGTTGGTGAAAATCGCATGAAAATCCGTTCGGTAGTTTTTGAGTTAATCGTTTAGACCGACAAATAAACGCGGCGAGGAGATTGTGTTTTATAATAGTTAGTGAGAATACGTGTTTACATGCAAATTAAGTATTAAGTCACAAACTGGTAAAAGTTTGGCTTGAATAGTCCAAAACACATAATTATGACGAACTCAGCTCTTTCTAACCCAGCTCGCGAAGTAAACAAATATTTCTACAAAGTTGCGCCGGCGCTGGAGGGTCTTCATCCCGCGGTAGTTATGTTATGACAAGGTATTCGCGGAATGTTCATTAGTTGTGCCAAGTCGAGCCGCCTCCCTCTCCAAACGGCATGTCTTACTGGGATCTTCAGAATATGTCCTTCATAGTTTCATCAATTAGTATGTTGTCTTCGTAGACTGAGCAGGAATGTCGATTGAGCAGTCTGATGATGTTGCACATGAGAGGATCGAACATCAAGATGTGCTATTTTATTCGTAAAATAGTGCAGTATTTACTCCTAGATCTACGTGTCGTACTGTAACGTGTTTATCGTTAGCCAGTCTACATACTACCATAATCAGCCTATAATGTTCCCACTGCTGGGACACAGGCCTCCTCTCTGTGAGAGAGAGCGGGCCGTAATCCACCACGCGGGCCCAGTGCGGGTTGGCAGATGTCACATGTCTTCGAATTTTTGGTTCTAGGACATGCCGGCTTCCTCACGATGTTTTCCTTCACTGTTTTGAGAGCAGTGGCGATGAAATAATTTACACAAAGTAAAGCGCCTGTCAGGGTTCGAACCTACGACCTACAACTCGTTAGTCGTGGCCGTTACCACTGGGCCACCACTGCTCCTACATTTGGCACAATTAAGTCTAAATACGATGACATGGTGTTGTTACAACTATACAGGTCGGCGTAGAAGCTGTTGGGCTGACAGCAAAATAATGATTTTTTTTGTTTGAGGTTCGTGATATGGGTTTATACCCACTCAAGATATTTCTAAACTCCTACATAAAAGTATCTAGATGTAGGTACTAAAATCAATTAAAGCTCCTCGAGAAACTTCGCTGAACACATCCGATACTTTTCATTAAGGATTATCTGAAATCTTCTTGTACACTTAAGAAAAAAGTAATTACGGATTATATATTTCCGATGAAGGAGCCACGCTCACCTCCCTATAGATCAAATGTCAAACAAATTGTTGTTCTTTAGAAGGTACAGTCACGGACTTTAATTGATGAGCCACCTGACACTATTCGTATTTTAGCCGTGTAATGCAAATCGAGTTTATTCGGTTCCCGACACGCAAAGTCATATGTCTTCGTATTATAAGAAGAAAATTATATTTCATATCTTTACCGGTTGGCTAACCTGAGAGCCAGAACTACAAACTTGACAGCAGAGTGACTGCCCAAAGTCAACCAATAGCAGCGGTCTAGCAACAGTAACGTTAGCGTACGGAGAAATAATAATAGTCATTTCGACAAGTTCGAAAGTAACGTCTCTGACATCGATATTTCAACTGTCACTGTCTTCAGTTAAGTTTTCAAAAATAACGACTTCATGAGCTATGATTCAAAGGAGGTCGGTATCAAATAGATTTGACAAACTTAATGCAACATTGTATTTATTTTTAATTTTTTATCATTGAGAACTTATTAGTCAACCTCTATGGATAAAGAGTATTTCTGATTAAAAGTAATTTATTTGTCATCTTGTTTACGAGCGTGCGATTTGAGTTCGTATTTAATTGTGTAATCTCGTGAATGTATGACATTGCAAAATTGAAAAGTTTGAAGGTGGCTCATCAATTAAAGTCCGTGACTGTACATCGAATGATTTTATTTTTTATTTTATTTTATTTTTATTTTATTAGTTTGGAACAACAAACAGCTACATTATGGGATATTACAACATGATAACATAAATAACTTAAATAATAATATAGCCCACAGCGCTGTTCACAGATTACCATTAATGACTAAACTTTAATATTGCTAGGAAATAAGCTGTTCATGCAATAAAACACATTATAAAAATAAAAAGAGGAGAAGTAGAGAGTTATACCTACTAATTATGAAATTACAAAATCAGTGTCTCATACAAAAGTCTGCGAAACTTTAGCATGGAGCACGTAAAAATATGTCCAAGTGGTCGAATTCTGCATTGTATGATGCTGCCATTCGCCGAATTGGTGAACGCTCGCCAGCATTAGATCGGCAGGTACCTATTGCAAATAGTGTACCTGCACGCACCTGGCGTCTATGAACAGTTCTGGGGACTGCATAACACAATACATTATTAATGTCGATACAGTCAAATTTGCCATTAACAATATTATACAAAGTCATTGCTTCTAATTGTTTGCGTCTGAAGCTCAGCGGCAGAAGTTTGTATTTATTGAGCAACTGGTCATACGGCAGATACGTTCTGTGACATCTGTAATACATTGCACGAAGGAATTTTCGTTGTACATTTTCCAACATATCCATATATTTTTTATAGTACGGGTTCCAGATGGGCACGGCGTATTCAAGCTGTGAGCGGACTAGAGTTTTATATAGGCAGAGGTACGAGGAGGACCGTTTAAAGTCGTGAGTTGATCTCATTATAAACCCATACATCTTGTATGCTTTATTAATGATTTGTTCGACATGTAAATCCAAGCAGAGCTTGGAATCAAGCAATATATCCAGATCACGTACCGAATTTACTTTGTTCAGTGGGATACCACATAAAGAGTACACTAACCTAATAATATTTTTATTTTTGGTGAAATTAATATAGTTGCACTTGGAGATGCTTAGAAGAAGCTTACTTGTGTAACAATAGTCCGTCAGTCTGTCCAAGTCTTCCTGTAGAAGATAGCAATCCTGTATATTACGAATAGGTCTGAATATCTTAAGGTCATCTGCATATAACAAAAATTTTGAGTTGCGAAAGCAGTTACCAATATCATTTATAAAGATAATGAACATAAGAGGACCGAGAATAGAGCCTTGAGGGACGCCAGAGGTAACCTGAATTGCATCAGAGTGGTAACCGTTGATTACAACCCGTTGACAGCGGTTAGTGATGTAAGAAATGAACCATCGCAACAAGTTACCATGGATGCCATTGAAGGCTATTCGGCTCAGCAGTAATTCATGATCCACCTTGTCGAAAGCTTTCCGAAAGTCTGTGTACACCGCATCAACCTGTATACGATTATCCATGTTGTCAAAAAGATCGCTAGAGAAAGCCAGTAAATTCGTTGTCGTTGATCGTTTTTAACAAACCCATGCTGTTGTTGTATAATAGCGTGATGAAGAATAGGGTACACTTCGTTATGTACTAGTCTTTCGAAAAGCTTCGACAGGGTAGACAGAATAGAAATTGGTCGGTATTGCTCAACACTACGTTAAGATCCAGCCTTGTGTACAGGCGTGATATTAGCATGTTTCCATACAGTCGGCATGACACCTTCAGTCATGCATTTATTATAAATGATAGATAAGGGTCTACATACAGGATGTAAGGGTAAACACTCTTGTTAATCAAACCATGGGTAGTTAACTTAAATATAAAAATAAATGACCGAACACAACAAAGAAAAAACGTTATTTTCATTAAAAGATTTTAAAAAGTTTCTATCTGACACCGTGCTTGCTAGCGAAACAGCTGACTGAATAAGGGAGGGATCGCGCTCGCTGCCGGTCAGGTCACATCCCGTACACCCCGCCCGTGTTGAGACGCAAGTTCGTTGCCCTAGCGCATAGGGCAACGAACTTGCGTCTCTAGTTGTAAAATTTAGACCTAAAAAAATTTTAAAAAAAAGTTGTAATTTTCCATTGATTTTACGTTCTATAAATGAAACCAAGCCACTGGTTGCAAGGATAACGGTGTTTACCCTAACACCCTGTATAAAAGAGGCAGTATTTTGGAGAAAAAACGCAGACAGGCCATCTGGACCAGGGCCTTTAGTTGGAACCAGTGATTTCAGTTCTGTCATTATTGTTTCCTCCTTGAAGTGAAGGTCAGAAATAACTATGTCATTAGACATTGATTCAGAAGGTGGCTCCTATCGAGAAAGGGCAGGTGAAGCAGGCTCATATACGGAAGCAAAGAAATCGGAAAACATGTTGCAAATCGATTGAGGATCACTGGATAAAATGTTGTTATATTGTACTTTTGCCGGTAAACCGTGTTTGTCTTTGCGATTGGAAACATAGATCCAAAAATCTTTAATATTTTTATGAATACTATCCTCAATCGACTGAATGTATTTAGAGAAACATTTATCACAATTTTTCTTAAATAAGGCCCTGTGCTGAGAAAAAGTTTCGTAGTCTGCGAGGTTGCCATACTTTTTCCATTTGACCCATGACTTCTGTTTTTTTTTTAATGTGTTATTTAGAGATTTGGCGTTTTCATTTTCTTTTGTAGCAGAAACTTAGCCCAAGGCTGTTTCTAGGGTGTGCCTCCGCGAAAACTTTTTGCCCTTTTAATCTACTTGAGAATAACAGCCCTTAAAGGCTTTTCAAAGAATTGCCAAATTAATGAAGAATTGCAAAATTGATAAGTATCTAGGTTATGATTCTATGCTCGGTAATTTTTGGGACATCATTTGGACTTTGAGCTTATAGGACTTATTCATTCCGTGATGCCTTTTCACGGTTCCGTACCTCAAAAGGAAAAAACGGAACCCTTATAGGATCACTCGTGTGTCTGTCGGTCTGTCCGTCTGTCACAGCCAATTTGTTCCGAATCCAATGAACCGATTAAGTTGAAGTTTGGTACACAAATGTATATCTGTGACCCAAACACGGATTTGTAACGAAAAATGGGGCAATATTATTGGGGGGCAAATAAAAAAAAAATTGCTTGGAAATTCGAGCATTATTTTGACAACAGACGATGTTGTTTAGCCTACTATTGTCAATGTTTGCTTGGTTATGTGTGTGAAATGTCAGAACGTTATCATCGTGTTAACATCCCAAACATATTCTGACCATATTATTTATGACCATATGACCATATTATAAGGCAAATATTATTTCTTAATTAAAGACCTGTACCGATACATTAGAAAGACTACCATAAACATTAAGAATTTATTTCCGATGCCATATAAGTCGCGTCCTAGCATATTGCATTCAATCCCATTATATTGAAAATAAATCCATTTCGAATCGAAGTATTAATAATGGGGACCCATGGGAAATCCGAGCAGCAGCGCTGGCGACACAGGGAGCGCCTCGAGACGCCGAAGTAAATAAATAGGTGACATTAGAGCTCTGCTTCCGCCTCCATTTATACTGTTTACAAATGTTTGTCCCTTTGTTCCCAGTAATTGTGCTCTGCTGTTTCATGCTGCTCTGGTACCCATGTACCGACTAGCAATTAACCTCCACAATACGTTTATATTCCATAACCCTGTTTAGTTTTATAATTCGGATTTGTTCGTTCAAAAGGATCTACTATTCTTTGAGCTCCATACAAGCATTAGCAAGCTCTATTTACTTCTTGGAAGAAACTCTCGGTACACACACAGTCACGCGTGTACTTAATAAAACGAGAAAAAAATTATGAGCTCCTTCAGATCGTATCGTTGAAAAAGTTAAAATTACAAAAAGTCTCGCGTCAAAGGACCAAGTTAGAACTTAGGAAAGTAAAACTGGCTTTGCTTATATCTTCAAGAACTTCATAAACAGCACACACACTTATATGCTATTGTTACGAAACATAACTTACCTTAATATTCGATTATTTATTAGTTTTATGTAGGTCCTCCTTAAGTAACTATGTAATTTAGTTCTTTTCAAGGCTGACCGAATTGTTGAGTTCGAGTGTTTCGACAAAGGATTAAGATAGCATATACAATACATACATGTATGAAGTAAGTTCTAAGAACCGAGCAATAGGTTGTGAGGTAATCAAGCTCATGTTTTATGCATGGAGTGAAAAAAAATCTGTTGTCCCTGTATAGATCCTCAGTGCGCGTCAATGAGCTCGCACCAGCCTCTTTGCTTTGATTAGAATGGAATAGTTGTGTTCGAATGTACACCGAGACTATTTTACATTCTTTCTCGAATTCACATCTTATTTTCTAAGCAAAATTGAAGTGTGACCGTGAATTCTAGATGATTATTTCGAAATAAATATTTTTATAAGTACATTGAGTTTATACTCAACTTCGTCGGGCAAAACCAATATGTGGCAATCTAATACAACCTAAAAGCTATCGTGGTCAGATCAAAGGTCACTGAATTTAATCGAAATAAGATCAAAGAGAATTATCTAAATTAAGCAGCTCACAATAGTACAAAGTGCAAACTCTAATCGGAGGAGGCGTTGGAGCCAGAAATGGAAATGGTAAATAATTTAGGGCGTTACTCGAAATCAAATTACGTCGCCTCGCGGCCTCACTAACTTCCACAATTGTGAATGGGAAAATATTTGCAGCTAACTCTGCGGCTGACAGTTTGATTGCGTATTGATTCTGCTCGTCTTTATGACGATGCGACGCGACGTGCCAAATCTTATGGACTCCTGGTCCAAACCGACCCACCCTTCTTGTATAAATAATTAAAAGCCTCGATATAATTTCCTTTGGACCAATTTTCAGCTCCCGATGGCGGTCGATTAAATCCTTGTATTCTCTGATTTGTTTTATATTTTCCATCTTAAAGATTAGCATTTGATGGTTGAATTTTACGTCAACGACAAGTTAAATAAAAATATGCCTAATATTCGAGTTACCAGTATAAAGATACCAACATAATATCGGAATTTGTATGGGTCATTGCATAATTATACTACACAAATGTAAGGGTCGGCCGGCGGGTTGCAAGAAAATCTCAATCCCGACCTCCAATCTCCGGTCAATAGATTGTTATGATGACCGGGCAGAATCCGACGCGGAACATAAACTTATCATAAGTTGTCAAACTTCCCCAATGTTATACACATAATACATCTTGTTTGCTATGTTACCTTGGTACTTGCTCCCAATTTATCAGCTTGAAATTTGCATAGGTAGAATTTGTTTTTTAGTTTCAGAACCACATTGCAATTTGTGTAGATACGGCAATTAAAGCATTTTTTCAACACACTTGCTCGTAAAGTGGCTCTTATTGACCCGCTTTTAGGTTCATAATGCAGTGTATTATGGAAGCGTGCTTTTTACTTTACATTATGTGCGCCACAGATAACTATTTACTACTCGGAGTAATGACATGGCAGTAGGTATGGAATAAGTAAGTACTATCATGGCAACATCAAATACCATGTTACCATTATAGTATTTACTAATTCCATACCTACCATACATACCTATATAGAAATTGACTTTGGTGAAACTTTTTAATACCATAGGCAAATCATGGGCGTTTAGTTATGAAAAAATAATCCCACGGGCAGGTCAGTGGGATATATCATGGAATTAGTATGAACTATCCTAAAGTATGTATAAGCATTCTCTATTTTCATAAGAGCAGAGATTTGCGCTTCGTTTATTAAATCTCATCAAAGAGACTTCATGCCTTTTTTTATGCCTTCTGTGTAAATAAATAAAATGATAAAAATGAACTTAAGTACTTAATATTCAATGAAATTACATAAGTGCTTTTATATTTTTCACTACATATTTACCTTAATGTTTTGAATACGCAAGTATTCAGAACATTAAGTTGTGTTTATTACATAGGCCTTTTAGCGGATTTTCCAGTGCGTTTATTTACATTCGCGCGCCGCGCTAGCAATGCGCGCGCCTGCGCAAGAAACAAAACCAGAGAGCCATTTTCCATAGATACGAATATTTGTTAACATTTTGCGTTGTGTGGTTATTTTCAAAAATGTCGACTTCACTGGAAGAAAAACAATACGTAGATTTGACCCCGCCGGAAATACTAATCGAGACACGAAACGCGAGTGATAGCCTGTTGGCACCAAAATCTAGAGAGAAATACCTAGCGGCCTACGAAACTTTCATACAGTGGAAAAATACTAAAAATGGCAGTCATTACCCGAAAACGTATTTTTGGCTTACTTCAATGAACTGGCAAATAAATACAAGCCCAGCTCGCTTTGGTTATTTTAATATCTGTGCTTACGTACTATTATAATATCTGTGCTATAGGCAAACCTGGAGCGTTATGACCAGGGGCATGGCGTCTCAACTCGAACAAATTATAATTAGTCTTGAAAAAATATCATAGATGGCAGCATAAGTAACAATTATGAAATTATCAATTACTAAAAATCGTTATATGGCAATTTTTGGCAGAAGTAATATTAGTAAAAATCAAAACATCTTTGTTTAAATGCTGATTTATGTATTTACACTCATAAATTTCGTATTTTTAACAAAAAACATATATCAAGGCTTTTACTTCAATTCGAACCCTTAGAATGAAGTATCCATCTGTTAATCATTTTGTTGCGACCTCTTTGCAATAGATGGCGTTTTAATTATTTTTTTACTGGCATCAGCCAAAAACATTTTTATCTAGTACCTTACGTAAAAATAAGAATTAAAAAAAAGTCTAATGTTTTTGGTACATAATCATCTTTTTTTTTTAATTTTACTGAACCCGGTTTCTATAAAACTTTCTATATATCTAGACAAGGCTCCTAGATGGCATTGTAAAACTACAGTCTCTGGCAATTAGTAAGTCGCTGCCATCTGTTAAAAAAATGGAGGAAGAAAAATAGCTTAATTGTTTTCGTTGTGTGGTTAATTATTACATATTTAAAATGTCGATTTCACGTCGGGAAGAATATCAATACGTAAATTTTGACCCCGCCATACGATTAGTATTTTTTTTTTCTTATTAGAAAAATTAATTTTTGTTTATTTTACTACAGGCTGTCTAGCGGTTTTGCCAGTGCCTTTATTTACACCTATGGAAAAACTAAACCAGCGCGCCATTTTCTATAAAGTTGTTATTGTTTTCGTTGTGTGGTTAAATAAGTATTATCAAAAATACAAAATTTAAAGTGTTGTCGTCACCAACTGACGTTTTTAATCGATGCTCCGGATAGTCAGTACCTGGCAACATAGGTCAGTTGAACTTTATAAATCTAAATGTGTCATCTTTATAATTACGTTATTGTAGCATAAGTTCTTACAAAAAGTCTGTGTTTTTCCTCGCAAGTGTGTTGAAAAACGTCGTATGAAACGCGTGTGCATTGGTCATTACACTCTCGGCTACCTTATCGACTAATACCGCCTCGACTGTAATATCCAAAAGAGCACACTTGTATCACAATGTACTATTTTTGTTTCGAGTAAATAAACACATCCATAATGCTTAATATTTGTACGATGTTATGGTGTGGTCATGAATAACTTTGAACTAGCTTTACCCGGCCCAGCTTCCCACGGGTAGCACTAAGTAGGTACTTATTATCTGCGGCGCACCATCCTACCTATATACCTACATATCTACCTACCTTGCCTACCTACTTACTTATATAAATTAATCAAGATTTTTTTCGTAAATTTTTCGATGTTTTAAATTCTGCTTTTCGGGGCGGCGACAAATCCAACAAATCAAAGATCATAAAAATAAGTCTATCCGTTTTTGAGTTATAAATGGTGGTAACTAACCTGACTTTATTTTATAGAAATAATAAAGATTACCTATTAGTGATATTTTTGTACGGTTGTTTATTGTCCATGTAATGCACCAAACGGAAAGGGTTAGAGGTAG
Organism: Lithophane semibrunnea; assembly: GCA_947363905.1. Lineage (NCBI taxonomy): Eukaryota > Metazoa > Arthropoda > Insecta > Lepidoptera > Noctuidae > Lithophane > Lithophane semibrunnea. The sequence goes on along the minus strand of OX376199.1, from coordinate 17,366,060 downwards.
AAAACTAGGCCTCGCCCAACACAGACAGTGTAAACTCGCAGTTTGATTGTAAGCAAAATAAAAATACGTCTGGTGTAGAATGGACATACGCGGTTTCTTCCTAAATGCAAGCATGAAACTTTTATTTGTCGAACAAATTGGAAAAAGCCGAGCGAGCGAGCGCTGTGACGAGTGTTTATTAACTGACCTCGAGTGGCTCTCTTTCTCCCGCCACAGCCGCCACCAAGGACCGCTGTCCACCGAGCTCCGAGAGCCTCCACTTGATTCGTCTGCGAGCATAACGCGACGGTTAACTCATTGTTTACCGAACGTTTTCCTACTTCAACCCGGAAATTAGATACCTGATGAGACGTGGGTACTTTCTTGTAATGAAATCATCCCTCGTTCAATTCGATCGTGCGCAATAGAACCTTTTGAATTGTTAATTCAGTACCAGGCTACCAGCACACAAGGAGCTCCATTGTCCATGTAATAAAATTTATAATGGATCGTTACAATCGAATTTGTTTCAATCCAGGCAGTGGCTGGATACTTTGGTGGGATGTGACCGGTTTTCTCGCTTCGGGGTCACTAGCGCAGCCAAACACATCGTCTTTACAAAACAGTACAACTACGTGAAAAGGGACAAGATTGATGACATTTCTTATCTCCATACAGTTTTCCTGTACTTTTTCCTCAATCCACTAAAAACACAGAATGTTTATCATACTTTATTATGACACATTTACAGTAGGTATGCCTGTTAAATGAGATTCCTTTTCGCTATAGGTACAAATAGGTGGGTTCATGCGAATTACATCAATTGTTAATGATGTGTGAGAATGCTTTTGTCGCGCTGCATCGACGACATTGCATTGGCATCGTATTGTTACGCCGCGATTGTATTGACACGACAAGTATTTGCATCGCTCTGTGTGGAACTATTATGTTTCATGACTGCGCACATAACGCTCAATGTTTGCTTTTCCTGCCACATACGCAATCGGTAAAGAAAGAACAGACGTATAAAGGGTGCGTGTTAACTAGTGACGAATTCTGGGATATTTTCAAAAATTCATAAATTTTTATTATAAAATTCATAATTATTTAAAGTTTTCTCGAATCCCATGAAATTTCGCCTAGGCTTTATGGGGTACTTAATTATTATTGTTTTAGTAAGGGTAGTAGTTAAGGGTATTGTTGCTACTATCACGTCGTGGAAGCAGGAATACGTCAAATTACAAGACACCCTGCAGATCGAATCTTAAACTGAAACTTGTTTTAGGATTCTAATTTATGTTGTTTCGCAGTGAACAATACTATTTGTTATAAACTCGAGCACCGCTTTCGTATCTCCGCAATTAAAATCGGATTGCAATATTACGAGACTATTGAAATTAAAGCTCCTACTTCATAATTAAATGCGGCCTGTATGAAAATGGTTCCTCCAAAATGAATCTTACTGCCATTAACTTTGGATTCACTTTATTGTTCCTCTGGGTATCATTTTGGCACCATTCGGATATTAATAATTTCGGCTCTTCGATGAAAGTAGCTCCGGAGTGACTGTAACAACTGGTTTATATTTTGCGTAAGTTAATATCAAATATTTAGGAAGTATGTGTATTGTTTACGTATTTTGCGGGTGGTTATTAAATTTTAACGTTTATACACGAACTTTCCTTTGACAGTCTTATAATTTTCCTTCTGCCGGTACTTGTATAAATTAAAAGCCTCATGCATTGTTATTGTTCCATAAATAGGTACTCGTTTAAAAATGAATTTTTAATGTTTAACTTCTACATAAACTAAATTAAATGTTACATTTACTCTTATAAGTAATTTTGTATATTTCAGAAAGTTAATATTAGATTTCTATTAGATTTCTGCGATTAATTTTTAAAACTAATCTAAACTTTGCATAATCAGCGTGTAATTTTCCAATTGCCGGGACACAGGCCTCCTCTCTGACTTACTACATAACATTATTGATAGGTAACAATGCAAGTTCTATTTTATCTGAAACAAACAATCTACGTTGGTAATATATGTAGCCTATGATGTATTTATAGGCGCAATCCGAAACTTAACTAAAAAAAAATGTGAATCCCCGTAAACTTTGCCTATGGGAGCTCAGTTTAGTTAGCAGAATTGAGTAAAATTCACAAACGGCAAAAAATCCCAGTTCAGTTTTCATACGGCGATTGTCCAATTTGGCAAGTTTTAACCGGCTGGCTACCAGGGCGGCAGGAGTGCACTGCAAATTGAATCTTGGCGCCGGCTCGTCGTTATTTTGGCGGCTTGCCGGAGCCGTCCGGCGTGCATCAAGGCCTAGGATCCGAGCGCTTCTGACACGATCAAACGCGGATCGGAGGCATGCCCTTGTAGGTGATTGATTGAATTTCAATTATTTCGAGTTCCGAATTCACATACTCGCCTGTTAGTAAACCTCTCTGAAACAACGGTTATCTATATGCCAATTTGTCATAGAAAATTGCTCTAAAAGCATCCATTTACTCCGACGATGTCCCTCGCTGATTGAAAAACTAAAAGCATCAACGTCAAATATTATATCAAAATTGTTTAGCAAAATCTAGACCGCAGTTCTAGTGGTACGCAAATAGAGATTAAACTTGACAGGCTGATTTGGTATAAATGAAATTAGGTTAGCTGGAAAACGTCGCTCCAGTGAGACGCTTAATTCGCGCCGGTGATTTTTAGATATTCAGTTCATTAATACTTGTCTGGTGGTAAAATAAAGTTATTTATGAAATATCTCACATTTTCAGATCTTTATTTTATTTTTTATCATCTTGATAAATAGTCTGATGAACATCTTTAGCGAAAAGTAAAGATGTACGTTTTAAGTCCATCAATGTTTTCATCTATATGTAGTTTCAATATTCACTAGAACTATGTGCAAAAAGAAAGTTACTGCCTTACTACAACAACTAAACTATGAGGATACTGAAAACTTACTTACCTCTATGGGGTAATATCAAAGCTATAGCAATAATCCTTACAAAATAAAAAAAAACCTATTTACCTATTTACTTATTTAACTATAAGTTACATAATAATAAAATATAAGTAAAAATATTTTTAAAAACAAGCTTTAATGAACTAAAAATACTTAATAAAACTTACGTAAACAATACAACTATAATATTTTCTTAAAAGCTTGAGGCTCATCTTCAAGTTTAGTGTAAGAAGGACATTTACGACTCAAGCTTTTAAGAAAATATTATAGTTCTATTGTTTACGTAAGTTTTATTAAGTAATTTTTAGTTCATTAAAGCTTGTTTTTAAAAAGATTTTTACTTATATTTTATTTTCTACTTTTTAGCATTAGGATTTGTTTAAATATCTGGTCTATCACCTTCACAAATCCAACGAATTAGGTTTTCCCATGGCTTCCTTCTAGCTCCATCATCAGGCCCTGAACACCACCTAGTGTCAAATTACTTGTTAATACAACATGATCAATGAGTCCAAACACGATGGTGCTATCTTGTTTGATTGAGGAGTTCCTATGTCCAACTTCCTGCTCCATCTTCAGACCAGGTCCATGATATCATTTTTTCAAAATGTCTCGGTAGTTGTATAAGTATGCCAAGTTTCAGCTCAATCGGATGCCAGGAAGTGCTTGAAAAATTGATGACAAAAGGAGTAACCGGAAAGACATACGAACAGAGCACGCTAATATAAAGCTTGTAAAAATAACACTATCATTCAGTCACGCACGCTACAAAAAAAAAAAAAAGCGCCTAACACACACACAATCACGCGTCATTCAACACTCCACACTCACACACACATACATACACACACTTCGACACACAAATAACCTTTAACAAAAGTATAGTTTATATGTAAAGTTTAAAAATTTCCACTCGAGCCACCAATCTTTTTTATAATATTGTTTTCTTTTAGGTTGTCAGTGTACACAAAAAAAAAAAAAAAAAATTTTAAAAGGGCGGAGACCTGGTGATCAGAAATACAGGCCTAGAGCTTAGTTTAGGCACCAGTCTCCCACAATATAAAAATTTTGTCTGACTGATAGCTTGTAACAATGTATCATGTAATATTCTGGTGAGAAAAATAAATCTTATCTTATCTTAATATTCTGTTCTACCCTGTACTAGCTAATACGAGGCATGCCTTTTAAGTTTAGTCGTTTGAAGAAAAAAACACAACTAGAACCTTATAGTATTTTTTATTGTTTTTCAAAGTATTCACCACGTAGCTTAATACACTTTTCCATTCGCTCAAACCAGGTATTATAACATTTATTCCACTCTAAAGTGGGGGTGTTCAAAATGGCTGACTTGAAAGCGTCGACTGCTTCTTCAACAGACTGGAACCTTTGACCACGAAGACTTTTCTTAATTTTAGGAAATGTAAAGAAATCGTTAGAGCTTAGGTCAGGACTGTATGGAGGATGGTCAAGAATTTCTACTTTTTCCTGCTTCAAATACTCAATCATTTGACGAGCGCTGTGTGAGCTTGCGTTGTCGTGGTGCAGGATGATGCGTCGCTTTGAGTTAGAATTTCGAAGATCGGCGATGACTTATGGTAAACAAACTGTGGTATACCACTCTGCGTTAACCGTTCTACGATCTTCAAGTGCAATAGTCGCAACATGGCCGGTTTTTCCAACGACCGTGGCCACCATCTTCTTTGAAGTGCTTCGAGAACGAATAACTTTAGTCGGCTTTGGCTCGTCTTGAAAGACCCAGATTGTAGATTGTTGTTTGGAATCAGGATCGTAGGCATAGATCCAAGATTCGTCACCACTGATGATATCGTAGACGTGATTTGACTGTCCTCGGTTGAACCTTTGCAGAGTTTTCTTACACCATCTGACGCGGGCCGCCTTGTGATCGTCGGAAAGCAGATGCGGTATCCAACGGCAAACTAGCTTCCTCACACCAAGCGCTTCATGCAAGATTTTCTGAATGGTTGTCCTTGAGATGCCTAATAGAGCCTCTATCTCTCGATACGTCACATGACGATCTTCGAGAATTAGTTGTCTCACAGCAATGATGTTATCTTCAGTGAAGGCCGATTTTGGGCGTCCTTCGCGAGATTTGTCACTAACACTAGTATGTCCACGCTGGAATTCCAAATACCAGCGTTCGACAGTCCGCAGACATGGGGCTTCATCACTGAAAACAGATGTTAGCTCTTCAAAACACTGAAGCCGTGTCAGGCCTCTTCTAAAGTTGTAGAAAATTATTGCACGAACATTTTCCTTAGAAAGATTCATTTTCGTACGTAACCCGACAGATTCTAATCGACGCTGTGACTAAACAATAGCATTAATCCTAATACTTTCAACTGTTTTGAGATTCCAAATTTAAACACATTCGAATATAGAACAGTTCCAAATTCAAAATTGCCGGGAAATATGGAAACGACAGAACTTAAAAGGCATGCCTCGTAACATCACACTGCTGGGCAGCTGTTGCCCTTTGTTTTTCGTCTTTTACAATTTCGTTTATTTAAAAAAATATCGTTAAAAGACCTTCCTGTAACTAGTAATATTTCTTAATCAATCTCCGTTAAATATTTTTCTAGTTATTTTATAAACTTTTCAGTTTCCAGCGTATATTTTTCGTCTCTAGTAGCTAGTTCCCGGGGTACGTCATCAGTCATGGTGTCCCGTGTAACTGAGGAACGGTTCCCGTGATAGATCGCTTTCACTAACCCACCGTTTTATGGGGTTTCGAGTATTAATCACCATTGCCTTAATATTTTTGCATTGCATTCAACCTTCGAACTTAGGCTGTCTCCTACTGAACGCTGTGTCTGTGTGGAGAATATTAGAAGTTTAAAGTTACTGCTGTTTCTTTTTAGCATATAAACTACTTTGTATCGATACCAGGAACTCATAACCCGGTGGTAGGTGATGGCAAGTTTTCATTATCGACTAGTAGGCGGCGCTCACGTCTCGCACCATATTGCGAAACTTTCCGTAATTGACATTCATAACAGTAACTGTCGCTTTAGAGGCGCGCACCGCTCCTACTCCTTATGATGCCTTAATTACCTTTAGTTCGTGACACGTACTTAGTTGTAAACAACTGCACTACAAACATAATTAGCTACTTGTATGCCTTCGTTAACAACGTAAAGTAAAAGACATGTACGACTTAAATGTGTTGTCTAACGTCCACAATAACAGTGTTGTTACACAAAGCATCAAGCTCATTCATTCAGAGGATTACGTTGGTGACAAAGTAATGTTAATCGTTTCGCTGAATTATGGCTCGAAACTTGTTAGTAAATTAAGTATTATAGCTGTTTTTGGAAGGGCCAGAAAATGCAATCTATATCAAAGTCTTGTTCTTGATAGTAGTAAGTCAGCTGACGCAGTGAGTTGTGACAAGCGAGTGAATTGACAAAAGTAGTAAGTTCTTCTGTCTCGCTTGTGGTGATTGACGAGGCTCGCTACGCCACTTTGTCTTAATTCTGTTTTTGTGCGCGCTGTCTGCCATTACAATTGTTTGTTTCTCGACGAGCGCACTTTTTGTTTGGCACTTGTTTATTGAAGGATTTGTGTGACGCCGCTCGGATTTTGCGGGATTGCCTAGACATCATCACATTGTGGAGTGAATTCTGTTTATTTGAATATTTGTCACTGCGTCTTGTTCCCGTATTATTTGCTAGTAGTATATGCCTATTCAAAGCCTAGGATTATGTAGATACAATAAATTTGTATTTCTTAGGTTATTACATAATTTCACTAGTTAACGACATATTCCATGGCCAGATGTTTCACAAAACAATGACAGCTCTATATTTCACATTGCAGCTACATATCACACCAAGTGTCAGGAAATTCGCAATATGACTGTAATTGCTCTGTGGCGGTGCTGGGCGTATTATGCAGAAGATAAATCTATCCAAATGAACCGCCCGACACAAGACAAGTTCTATGGAAACGTTCCCGATTTCAACCTGTATCATTATTGAACAAATTATTCACGTGAATTTATTGAGTTGGCTAGACGAATCTGTTATACATTTATAGCTTCGGGCACATCATTTACTTTGGTCCTTAAAGTGGCAGATAACATACCAATCTGATAGATAATTAATAGGCGACAGATTAACGATCTCATTGGCGAATTGGGAATAATTGGAATTGGAACATAGAAATTGTATTTCGTTTGAAAACTCATCATCACTCTTAAATCCACGTCAATATGAATGTGCGCATAAACTCATGAGCTCGCCTGTCACCACCGGTGCATAAGGACGGAACACATCTCATCACACGTCACATCACTTGTGCACCCCGCTAACTTTGTGTATGGCACAACGCTAGCCCACTGGCAGGAGTGGCCTGTAGCAATACCATTAGTACTGCCATGTCGATACTGTCTATACCCTACAGTCAGCAATACTGCGGGACGGGCGAGATAAAGCGGGGTTGTTGTACTGAACTACTGAGTACTCCAACTACGAAATGTGTGTTCTGCCAGTTTAAATAAAACCAGAAATAGTATCCGTGAGAGCTTACTTTTATAATACAAAACCATAATACGTGAAACATGTTTGTAAAGATTCCAGCTACTTACCTACTTAGGCTCTTTATGACCTCTAAATAGCGTAGAGCTTTCACCATCCCCTTTATAGTATCGTTATAACACTTAAAAATCGCTTTTGAATGATGCTTAAGTAACTTTTTATCATCATCCACACACGACCGGTTTAATGGCGTAAAAATAAGAATACTTTATTATCGGCTCACTCGACCTTTTATTATGTCACAAACTTAGCCGCTCAGCTCCTCTCGCTCGTGTTCGGCAGTTTCGCAAAAATCTCCCGTCAGCGGGATGTTGATAAATTGATTCATACTTATGTTGTATTGAACTCTCGTTAGCTGCGCGCTCCCCGGAGCCCAGAAGCAACAACATGTGAAGTTTACGTGCCCCTACACGTCTGCGTCAACATGCTCAAACTTTTAAATCTAAATCTGATTTTCTATGTTTTACGCGAACATTTTTTCCAAGAGGAACCTATTTTACATTTTAATCATATAATGCGTGGATGTGGAACCGCAAGCCAATTTATTTTGTTTGTTCCTTCGTCGCGAACCTACACAAAGGCATGATTTGTTTTTATTGCCTCCGAATAAAATTGAAATAATCAAATCTCATTGTCGTCCAAAGGTAATTTTGTTTATGATTCATTACGGTCCACGCAAACCCTAAACCTTCATCATGTCTGGTTACTAGGTATACATAAAACACGCAGAATATCATATTTATTATAACCACAAGTGGTCTCGGATTATTTGGTCGGTTTTGTGCCGGGTGATGAGGGTTTTATGATGAAGGACGGCGTGTAGCGCTGTATGTACCTATTATAATTCGTTCCGTAATCTGCCTCAGCTTCCTAATGTCCTGGTATCTGATCAGGTGGGCGTAATGACTTAATAACACAATTAAATAATTAATGTGCCTTTGTGGAATTATTATGAAAGCCATTTGGGTCGAAGCTTCTTTACACGGCTTGTAAACATTCAGAAAATGTAACGCTAAAAGCGTTCATACTTACGACTGTCTTCTTCTAATTCAAAGAGAAAAATTGATTGCAGTGTCGTGGGATAAAATTGTACATTTATGTTGTAGTACCCTCATGCATACACTGCATGCCGAGAGAGAAAGAAAGTATGAATTTGGTCAAATGTAAATCCAAGATGTCGGCTCTGATTTTTTTGTAATTTCTGATCATCATGGATATAATTTCCATGGTTTTCGAGGGTGCTAAATCCAATAGTGAGGTCAAAAATGTAAATCCAAGAAGGCGACTTTTTTATTACTTTTTCGTCATAGGTATCGTTTTCGTACGATGATGCTTAAGTAACGTTGAAAAGTAGGGCGTTGTACCACTGACGCCGGTGTCTCCCTAATAAAGAACATTTTTAACGCCTGGGAAGAAGCACAAGATGCCATTGGAATCTTTTGCGACCTCTCGAAGGCGTTCGATTGCGTCGACCATGAGACACTTCTGCTGAAACTAGAGCACTATAGGATTAGGAATATATCTCTTGATTTACTAAGATCATATCTGAAAGATAGAAAAGTTAAAGTTCAAGTAAACGGCGTAAACTCATTGGGGTCTGAAATGGCAATGGGCGTTCCTCAAGGTTCGATATTGGGTCCATTCCTCTTTTTAGTTTACATTAATGATTTACCCCAATTACTACTAAATCAACCGAAGATGGTGTTATTTGCAGATGACACATCATTGATTTTTAAAATAAACCGACGGTCGCAAAATCTTGACGACGTGAATAGCGCTATTCTTCAGGTCCAAGATTGGTTTACGGTAAATAATTTGGTACTAAATAAAAAAAAAACCAAATGCATTCGATTTAAATTACCTAATGTTAGAAGTAGCGAATGTGACATCATATTAAATGGAGAAAAACTGGAATTTATTAATCAAACAATTTTCCTGGGAATCACGCTAGACGAGAAATTACAATGGGGACCCCATATAACATCTCTTGCGGGGCGGCTAAGCTCGGCCGCTTATGCTGTTAGAAAGATAAGACAGTTAACAGATGTAGAAACCGCTCGTTTGGTCTATTTCAGTTACTTCCACAGCATTATGTCATATGGCATTTTACTGTGGGGTCGGGCGGCTGACATTGAATCCATCTTTGTTTTGCAAAAGAGAGCTGTCAGAGCCATTTATAATCTATGTCGCCGCGAATCTCTCAGGGAACTATTTAAAAGGATTAATATTATGACGGTACCTTGCCAATTCATTTATGAGAATATTATGTATGTAAGAAAAAATCTAAATCTTTTTAATAAAATAAGTGATAGACATAATTTTAACACTAGAAATAAAGATAAAATAGATCAACCATTTTTCAGACTAGCTAAAGTACAAACATCTTTTATGGGGTACTGCGTTAAATGCTATAATAAAATACCTAGTGATATATTGCAATTAAATGAAAGAAAATTTAAAACTCATATTAAAAGTACACTTTGTAAACAAGCATATTACAAATTAGAGGATTATATCCAAGATAAGAATGCTTGGAAACATGCTGGTCTTGCTCCATAGGACAAATTCGAATATACATTTTATGATAATTAATCTCACACACTGTCCTATTAGTATTACTTGCAAGTTTGTAGAAATATTGTGTTATCGTACGTATACTTTAATGTTTGTAAAATATGTGAGCACCATGTACCTATCACATACTTAATTTATTTATTTGTCATTGCTCCATTTTTAATTTTTAATTCTTTTTACCTATTGTAATTGTATTCTCGGTGCATCGTCTTCACATGTAATTATATAATTGATGTACCTATACCAAATATTGTAAAACATATTTTTTTTAAAAGAGTAACGGTGGAGTTTCTTGCCCATTCTTCTCCATACGAAAACTACCTTTTGGAAGGGGCAACTAGAATCAGTTCTATTTCTATGTATTTGACATTCAAAAGTGCCTTTAATGTGCCTACTTGAAATAAATTATTTGACTTTGACTTTGACTCGTACGAGTACTTTTCGAGGCTGCTAAAGCCAATAAATATTAATAGTAACATTAAAATATAATCCAAGATGGCGGCTGAGAAAATGTTGTTTTTGTTTTAAATCCTACGTGAGAAGGAACTTCTCTGTAAACATGTATTGAAGAAAAGGTGTGTATTTTTCATATAAATACTTGAACTCAATGTAGCCACAATGAATTGTGCGCTCAATCGAGGAATAACGTGTCTATAGCAGTTCAGGTAAACGATGATCCATTTTGGCGTTCAATTAACGTAATTAATTCAATTACATTGAAAATTTACACAGGAGTTTATTGAAATTTTCTACTTTATCTTTATAAAAAATGTAGAAGCAAACTGGAAGGTACTCTATTGATTAGTTGTATTTGGACAGAATTTTAAGCAGCACTCGACAACTCGATGAATGTCGAATTTGTCACTGAAACACTGCGTACAGAATGTTTTGTTAGATTTTGTTCTTAAATCCACTAAAGCATCCATCTAAAGCTCTTTAAGTCACGTCACATCGCAAACCCATCTTTCTAAATGATAGATTTGGGCTCATAAACCAACGTCGGGCATTATTTCAGCGTGGGTCTCAGTGGTCCCTCACTAATCATGGCGCGTTAATTTTCAATCAATTCTTCCACCAGACTCGCTCCGATAAACCCGGCGACTCATCATGACGACCGCACAGCTCCATGTGACAATTTATCGAGATATGTAAGCCGGGGATTAGTTAGCCGCGTCCCGAGCCCTCGCCCCGCCGACTTTCACAATGATCCCTAAAATTCTAGATACCTAGTGTCTTTATATACTGAAATTTATAGCGTCACTAGCTGCGCCCCGGCTTGGCACGGGTAGCACTAAGTACTTATCTACGGCGCACCTACTTATCCACCTATCCCACCTACCTACCCTAAGTACTCTACCCTACCTACCTACCTATTGTGAATTGGTAGGAACCATAATTAAAAGGTGAAAAATAAAAAATGTTTTCACAGAAAACAAACAACCCACTTAAAAAACCATAGTGAAAAATAACAATTTCGGCCGTCGGTGGCAAAAAACTAAAATACAAATCCAAAGACAGCTACTTCCGAAATTAACATTATTTTTCACTTTGTAGTGTTTTGCTTCTTTACGTTCATATATTTGGTCATACACGCTCGCTGGTTGTGAGTACTATCACAAAATCCGTCAAAAATACATTGAAGTCACTGGTAGCTTTATTATTTGAACAATGAACCGATTTCCATTAAATGAATGCAAAATAAAAATGAACGTAGTGGAACTCACATCTCTAACCCGAATTAATTAATGATATATCAGCGAAACTTGATCATACGAGGCATGCCTTTTAAGCTCTGTCGTTTCCATATTTCCCGGCAATTTTGAATTTGGAACTGTTCTATATTCGAATGTGTTTAAATTTGGAATCTCAAAACAGTTGAAAGTATTAGGATTAATGCTATTGTTTAGTCACAGCGTCGATTGGAATCTGTCAGGTTACGTGATATCCCTAGCACTTGCGGATATCTGATTGGTCCGTAGCCCATTAAAATGAATGACGACATGATTTGACAGTTGTTCCTACTAGAGATGGGTGGCACACCTTTTTAAAATGAGGATCGTGGGAGGCACTCTTTTTGCAAAGTGTGCTAGCACACTGTGCTACCACGAATTAGGCGAGGCCGCAGTGGCTTGTGAGCACGAACGTGCTGTGAGTGAGTCAGTGAGTCGCGTGTCTCGCCGACTCACCGAGGCGATGCGCGAGTCGCGTGTGTGCTGTATAGTGAGTAGTGACGACAACGCGACACGACACGGCACACATACGCAGTAGAGTAGGCACACGCGTAGCGAATTCTGTGGTGTATGTTTGTGCTAGCAACAGTGAACGAAGACATTAATGATCAAAATATAAAAAAAGAATGAGTGACTCGATCGACTGACTCATTTCGTTCTTAACTCACAAACTCAAATGTTCTGTGTAGCTAATATGTGCCAGTGTGGTATGTGCTAGCACATCAAAATAATAAAATATATGTAAAAATCTTTTTAAAAACAAGCTTTTAAATGAACTTAAAAGTACAAAATAAAACTTACGTAAACATAGAACTTTAATATTTTCTTAAAACCTTGAGGCTTATCTTCAAGTTTAGTGTAAGAAGGACATTTACGCCTGAAGCTTTTAAGAAAATATTAAAGTTCTATGTTTACGTAAGTTTTATTTTGTACTTTTTAGTTCATTTAAAAGCTTGTTTTTAAAAAGATTTTTACATATATTTTATTTTTTACTTTTTAGCATTACGATTTGTTTAAATATCTGTTTTATCACCAGATATCCAACAAGCCCAATACTCTCTTTTTAGTTCTAGTTTAAAAATCAAAGCCAGTTTTTAGAACGCATTTTTAAGTTTATTGTATTTTATACTTTATTCACTTACTCTATCTATATGAAGATTTATTTGTCAATCATGCGTTCAGAAACTATATACAATATACTATATAACTACATTTTCCTTAACTAATGAAATCCTAACTAATATTAATTAAAACTAACTATACAACTATACAATTAATATCTAAAATATGGCTTCGAAAAATTCCTCCGCATCGCTGTCGGCTGGTAATGTACCCAAGAGACTGGCGGCATTGCCACGTTGTACGGCAATACTTAGCCTCTGACCAAGATAAAAGCCAGCCCTTGGGTCAAGGGAAGTGTCAAACAGCCGTTTCGAGATTTCATTGAACAAACTATCCTTAGTCTATAGAAGAAATGAATGAATAGGATGAAATGATGTAACCGAATAGGACACCCTATTCGGTTACATTTCTCATCCTATTAATTTCCTCTAGAGCATCGTTGTTGCAGGGTTTCTTTCCTGATAGTTTGGAGCAATCTAGCTCTTCAATCATAAGACCCTCTAATGACCGAACTCTACTGAGCGAAACATAGGCTTGCCCAGCGGCGAAGAGTTTCGGCCCTTAGTACACTATGGCATAATCGACTGTGTTACCTTGCATTTTGTGGACAGTCGATGCCCATGATAATGTTAAGGGTAACATACGCCTTTCAATAGTGCCATAGCTGTACTTAGCTGGAAATTGTACAGAGATTGGTTTCACAACATGTACGCCATCTCTTGAAAAGTCAATACGTACTGATGGAATATCCGTCGCATACATTTGATCACGACGGAAGAGGGGCCAAATGATTTCGGTGATAAATCCTATTGCTCCATTCACTAGACCCTTGGCGACGTCTATATTAGATCTCAACATGACTTTTGAGCCTTCAAATAACTGTAAGGTTGAAGGCAAGCCACCTGTTTTGTTCACATCATTGGGTACTATATTCTCCAACGCAGTATTACCCAAGTTTCGCGTAGCATCCACTAATTGATCCTGAGCTTTAATTGTGAAAATATGAGTATTTTTGCTTTTATAGTGATCAAGAACCAATTCATTGTGTTGCTCTACTTGCTGTCTTGTTGGAAATATTCGCAAAGCTTTCTCGATCGAAAATTCACCATTGAAATTGGTACAAACTTTTCTCATTAGGACCGACATGTGTTTAGCTCTCATTTCTCCAACACGTAAAGCATTTAAGATATCGATGAATGTCGTATCACCTTGTTGTCTCATGTTGTCAGCAAGTTTCACTAGCGTAAACAAACGCCAGAGGTGTATTGCCGGCTGCATATGATACGGTTGACAAAATACTTGGTGACCCCTGATAGGTGGAAGTTGCATTAAATCACCGAATATAAGGATATTAATACCGCCGAAGAGTTCTTCATTGTTCTTTAATTGCTTTAAACGTGAGTCAACCATACACAGCATCTCGTAGGGCACCATTGAAATTTCATCTATAAATAGGAATTCAATGTCCTTCCATTGTCCTCTCATTACCCTCAAATAGTTACCTGTTAAATGTGGCATGTTAACAATTCGTCCATTTTTTTGTACCGGTAACTTTAGCATACTATGGAGAGTAGTGCCAGAGACGAGTCGCGCAGCGACTCCTGTTAAGGCTCCAACTTTGACCGTATTCTTCCTGTAACAGCGGTTCACTTGGTTCTTGAGCAAATTGAATAGGAACGTCTTTCCAGTACCAGCATTTCCTGTTATAAACAGTTTTAATCGACTAATGTTTCCGCCCATTTGTTCTTGAATGCATCGAGTAACATGAAGAAATATTTCACGTTGACCGATATTCATAGCTCGTTCGGCCCTCTGAAATTCGTCATCATTCATTATCAGATCCAGTTCTTCGATATTACCTTCTTCGTCATTTGCATATGTTGCCGCTTCTTCAAGCACATTTAATGCGTGCGCCTGAATCAGGGCATTTTCAAGCTGTCGGTCACGTTGACGGAACAACTCCATGTATTCATTCATTGTCTTTAGTTTATCTTCATTAGCTAAGAAAGCTTGTCTTGCTGTACTAAATTCATCAAGTAACTCACATTCACGTCGAAAGGGTTTGTATTGTACTAATAAGCTATAATAGTAACTTTCTGGATCCGTTCCAACAAGAAAGTAAGGCACTCTAACACATGCTGGCTTGTTTCTGACTGACATTTTCTTATCATCCAACAGATTTATCAGCTGCCTTCTCCTTGGTTGAATGGTATGTTGAATATAGGCATCTTCGTCGATATTTTCCTCACTCATGACAGATCTTTGAGCGTAATAAGGTTCAAATCGCATTGCAAACTCAGTTAAGCACATGTTCGTAAAGTCATAGTCAGGATGAGTAAGTGGACGATTCTCGTAATGATCAAAAATGTTTGCACAGAAGCTGGATCCACGACCTGTCTCGTCAAATTGAAGCACTCTGTATCTTTGCTCCGGCTTCCGAGTGTTTAAAAATATTACATTTCGTGATTAATCTCGGAGCTTGAGATGGCACAGCCGATATACGCATTCGCAAGCAGAAACCTGTCGCTGTCCCATAATATTTATACATATTTTAAAAAGCTTTCTATACACCTCTGATTCTTCTCGTCTAATACGCTGTATAGCTTGTGCAATACTATTATCTAAGTCTTTCGGTTCCTGTTTACCTATATATTTTGCTATATAGTAACCAATTGCCTCATTTGATCCACAGGGTTGGATATCCATGTTACCTTGCCAGAGACTGAGAAGTGTCGGGTTATAATTATTTACCCATTGATCTTCTTTTCGGCGTTTCAATTCGTAAATCCACCCATTATTTCTTATAAAATCGTCTGTAATGTTTGCAATAATTCTTGTTTCGGTGCATTCTTTTCGTGGAAAATTTGAACCTACATGCTGTGTAATTATTGTTTTTTTTACATGTTTGAGTATGTTTGTGCACTTGACACTTTGACACTAACTCACGGAGCTCAATATCGTCAGTTGGCATTTCACATGAGCATACGCGATCAATCATTTGAATTCCTTCTTCGGTTTCAAAGCCCGGATGGTCTCTTACCCACACCACAATATGTAAGTGAGAGCTCCCCCTATTTTGAAACTCACACCTCCACCAAAATTCAGTCACTTGAGTACCTAAAGCATCTTGATTGCTGGTTAAAAATTTTAATAATGCATTTACCCGTAACATAAAATGCCTGCTTACAATTACAGGATAGCGTTCGACTAAAAGCTGTGTTGCATAAATGTCCAAATTGCTGGGATCTTTATTGGGGCGACCGTCAGCTATGAGTAAAGCTTTTTTCATGTCATTCCAATGCAAATCATTACAGCTGAAAGTAAGGAAGTAATGTGGTGGTCCCAAGCATCTAATTTGACCCAGCAGATCGTTCAAAGCTGCGCGCCAGTAGGACGCCGATCCTCTAATATTTTTTAAGTAGAGATGTATGTCCTCTATTGTTCCTTCCTGTCCTTTAATCTTCTTTCCGCATGCAGATATAGTAGATTTGACTCTATAGTATTTGAACATTGAGAGCGCGTAAAATAAATAGTCATTGCGTTGAAACCGTAAATCGGAGCCCAATATCCTAAACTGATAGTAGTCAAGTGGGGTAATTCTAATAGTTCTTTTTTCTTCCTTCAACCCATTGATACCGTAAGGGAAAAGTGTGAACCATGCGAATTCTTCGGACCTTAACTCATGCGCCTCATTCACTATGTTATCTTTGGTTTTGCGCAGTATTTGATTTAAGTTCTCTGACACTTCCAATTCATCCTCTACATCTGGTTGGATACAATCTATTGGCGCCATAACCGATGTTCGAATAGCGACTTCTGTCATGGATTCTTTGGACGTATTCTCATTTAAGACCTCGAATTCGGGTGTAGGTCCGATTGAATTATTGTAATGCAGTGACTGAACATCGTTAGTAGAAGAGTTGTAATATTGTGTCTCAATATTGATTATGGCTTTGGTTAAGGTACTGGAATGATGATCTCTTATTTTTCGATCCAACTCTTGATATTGGTGCTATTTTTTTGGAATGACTTCTATATAATTGATGGTGTATTGAAGGTTTCTTGATCCAGTCGTACGTTTGCAAATTCGGTGAAGTTCAATAAGTGTATCACACTCAATTACGCAAGCTGTACCATGTACTGCATTTGCACCTTTAGCACCACAAGAATGAGAGTTCGTGAAGTAAAATTTATCATTATATTTGATTAATCCAAATGATTTACCAGAAGATATAAGTATACCTGCAGAATACCCTTGGAATAACGCGTCTTTTAACGTTATTCCAATATTATTACGATTAGTCAAGTCGTGAAGACTACCAAATAGCTGGGTATCGACATCATAATTAAGAGAAAACGATACATTAAACATCATGAAATAATTTTTAATGACCGCCAGATGGCACACTTCTAAGAATCCAGTATCATCTATCGGATATGCAGTTACGTTCTCTGATGTCAAGTCTCGGATGGTCTTGTACGTAATATCTCCCGCTATTAAATTTTCATTGAGCGTATTAATATTCCAAGAGTTTGGCGGGAGAATCACAGCTCGCACGATATTGACGAATGCCATTGCGAGACATTGAACTCCTGCATAACCGAACGTAAAAATATTTTCATTTCCTTGGTGCCAGGAGGTCTTCACAATTCTCGCTAAATTATTTATGGATACATACACAGAAGAGAGAGGACTTGGAGGCACTAAATCTTCCTGGTCTTCCACTTGTTGTATATGATAGAGATCTTGCTCGTTTAGTGCAGCGCCTTTGTCCATAGACACGTCTCTATATAAGGGATTATATTTTATGAGCCAACTTAATGCATTCAATACCTTTTCGCGGTTGATAGAAAACCCTCGTGTTATATTTAAATTTTCCAGGTGTTCTGATATGATAACTATTCCAGTATTTCTACTTGACCTGGGAAGCATAGTGGGCAATTTCTCACTTACTTCGAAGATATCTTGGGCGAAGAGCACAGCTTGACCCTTAAAACCATACTGGACAAACAAACCATGAAATTTGACAATTTTAAGAAAAGGTATGATTCGTGATACCAATCGCTGTTCGACTTGTGACATATTGCGAATTACATCTGGTATAGGTCCAGAGTCTAACGAATTCCAGTACGCCTTTGACGGTGGTTCAGTTTTGTTGCTAGTTAGATGTTTTTGACAACGATGACACGTTGTTAAAGCAGGCTTAGTAAGTAACTCCTGAGGTAAATACATAGAAGCGTTTTGATTAGGACGACAAGTTTTTACTTGGCTTGGATAGCATAGTTTAGTGCACACTTTACAACTGTTATTACAGAAAGTGTTGATCGATTTTATAAATGTTTCCTTATCTTTTGTTCACCATTGAACGTCTTTGAGACATTCGTTCTCTGGCGTTTTCTGTAAGAATCTGATGATCTTGCTGTGTTTCATTATTACGATTTTTTAATGAATATTGCCGTAAATTTTCAAGTCTAGATTGACGTCGTTCAGATGTTTCGTTCAATCTTCCTTGTGCTCTTCGTTTGCGATCATTTTCCTGACGTACTCTTCGTTGTTCTCCAGTTTCAACCGACAGTTTTTCTGACTTTCGGTGTCGATCATATTCTATTCGTTTTGCACGTCGCTCCTCTGATTCCTCCGCAACCCGTTTTCTTCTTTTTTCATTATTGTTTTTTTTTGATTCCGCATTTAATTTTTGTTTCTTGTTTTGATATTTTTTACGATATTGTTCACGACGTCTCTTTCGCTGAACTGTTGTTTCTTTTGATTTTTTATTTCTATTCATTTTGTTTCCAAAAGTATCTAGAGAAAAGACGGTCCTTCCCAGACAGCTCCAGTTTCTGTCACAGAAATGTCTGAATACAATGCATTTAATATGAAAGTAAAAACTCTTTTCTATCTAGTCAGTACAAATACTGCATTAAGTACGAAACTTTAACAAAGAAATCTTATGGTATTCTTACAGGTCCAACATCGGATACTAGACATATCTTGACTTATATATAATACTTGCCAAGCACAACGACATTATCTTATTAAGTTGAGCAGTTCCATTTTTTTTTTCCTTATTATCGAGTAATGTTAGCGCTATGTCAATACATATCCAATGAGTGCAAACACGATGATGCTATCTTATTCGATTGAAGAGTGCTCGTGAATACCTTCCGGATCCATCATCAGACCCTGAACACCACCTAGTGTCAAAGCACTTGTCAATACATAACCAATGAGTCCAAACACGATGGTACTATCTTGTTTGATTGAGGAGTTCTGATGGCCACCTTCGGGCTCCATCATCAGACCCTGAACACCACCTAGTGTCAAAGCACTTGTTAAGGTACATGACCAATGAGTCCAAACATGATGGTGCTCTCTTGTTTGATTGAGGAGTTCCCATGGCCACCTTCCGGCTCCATCATCAGACCCTGAACACCATCTAGTGTCAAAGCACTTATCAACACATAACCAACGAGTCCAAACACGATAGTACTATCTTGTTGGATTGAGGAGTTCCAATAGTCACCTTCCGGCTCCATCATCAGACCCTGAACACCACCTGGTGTCAAAGCACTTGTTAATACATGACCAATGAATCCAAACACGATGGTGCTATCTTGTATCATTAAGGAGTTCCGACGGCCACCTTCCGGCTTCATCATCAGACCCTGAACACTACCTAGTGTCAAAGCACTTGTTAATACATGACCAAAGAGTCCAAACACGATGGTGCTCTCTTGTTTAATTGAGGAGTTCCCATGGCCACCTTCCGGCTCCATCATCAGACCCTGAACACCACCTAGTGTCAAAGCACTTGTTAAGGTACATAACGAATGAGTCCAAACTTGATGGTGCTCTCTTGTTTGATTGAGGAGTTCCCATGGCCACCTTCCGGCTCCATCATCAGACCCTGAACACCACCTAGTGTCAAAGCACTTGTTAAGGTACATAACGAATGAATCCAAACACGAAGGTGCTATCTAGTTTGATTGAGGAGTTCCGATGGCCACCTTCCGGCTTCATCATCAGACCCTGAACACTACCTAGTGTCAAAGCACTTGTTAATACATGACCAAAGAGTCCAAACACGATGGTGCTCTCTTGTTTAATTGATGAGTTCCCATGGCCACCTTCCGGCTCAATCATCAGGCCCTGAACACCACCTAGTGTCAAAGTACTAGTTAATACGTAACCAATGAGTCCAAACACGATGATGCTATCTTGTTTGATTGAGGAGTGCCCATGCCCAACTTCCGACTCCATCATCAGACCAGCTCTATGGTATAATTTTTTCAAAATGTCTCGGTAGTTGTATACGTATGCCAAGTTTCAGCTCAATCGGATGCTAGGAAGTGCTTGAAAAATTGATGACAAAAGGAGTAACCGGAAAGACATACGAACAGAGCAAGCTAATACTCGTATAAAGCTTGTAAAAAGAGTGATTGATTCTTTTCATCCAAGTGAGTAGCTACAACTGTGCTAGCACGCGTGCTGACCCAACACTAGTTCCTACCCCCGAGGTGTCCCGAAGTGTCCCGAGGTGTCCTGGGATGGTTTTTCAGTTGAATTGGACCGTATTGGACTCATGTTTTTACCGATGTGATTGTCAGTTGATACGACATCAAATTATCTATCGTGCTGTTGACAGTTAATGTTTCGGATATATTCAAAACTTTGGCGGTTTTTAAACTGACATTCACATCCGTGAAAACATGGGATATTCACCGTTTTCACGGATGTGAATGTCGGTTGATACGACATCAAAATAGCTATCGTGCTGTTGACAGTTAATGTTTCGGAAATATTCAAAACTATGGCTGCTTTTTTAATGCTCGAACTGCTTCAAGAAGCTCTACAGGAAGAGTGACGCCGGTTATCCTTGCGCCGATAATATAATGGGTGTTGGGACTGGTGGAAGATTGAAACATTTAAAATAAATATTTCCACAATAAAAGTATTGTTTTTAGGAACAAAACGGTTTTATTATTTATTTTTATTTAGCACCAATCAAAAAAATTACAATCAAAACATAGATTTTTTATACATTTTTATCTATTGTAGTCTTAAATGATTGCTAGGAACATAGTTTCTCTTACTTGTACACTTCAGTCTCAAATACCCAATAATCTGAATAAAATTAACAATCAACAACACACTAAAACAAGCAGTCTTTGCTCTTCCAGCTCAATAATTCAAATTCTTGCTCACGAGTCGACAGGGAGGTGTCGTCGAGCACGTGGATGTGCTCGACGAGGGTTTAATGCTGTAAACAAAGGAAATCATGTTTTATCAGTTTTTCTTAAACATGATTTATGTAATCTCTTTTCTACTGAACAATAATACTTACTTCTCTAACTTTGCATCGTCAACTTCAGCTCTAGTGCCTCAGTGGACACTAATGTTGATCCTGGAGAGTCGATTTGCAGGTGTAGCAGTTGATGTATGGGTGGGCGAGGTGGCTGCTGGCTCTTGTGTTTGTTACAGATGAATCCTGTACAGCAAAAATTGAATATCATTGACAGATACACAAACAAAATAAACTGATTATCATTGTATGCACTTTACTGATGACACGACCATAAAATCATATTATTATTGACGAGTAATGTAAACTCACCCTTTGCCACTGCTCCACGGGCTTTGTGCAACTTGCCGTTTCGACCTTAGTTTCCCGTTAGCATCCCTCAATAGCCCGCAACCCAACTCCTGATGGTCTCCCATAAAATTGAAGAGGACCTATATTTGAGCTTGAGTTGCTGCTAGAGCGTTTGGAGCTTTTTCAATACCTAATTAATTCGTTACGAAAACTTCTCGTGTAAATATCTAAAATAAAAAACTTTGACAATTCATTTGACAATTTACCGTCAAAAAGAAAAAAGGCGATGGTCATAAAGGATAAAGCCGCTATCCAGACAAAAATGGCAAAAATAATTCAATTCTTTAACTAAAGACATAATAAAAAGTAAATGGTTAAAAATGTGGTAATTTTCTAACGACAACAATATTATTTTTTGTTTATTAAGAGCGCTATCACAATTTTTCTTGAATTTGAGCGTTTTACTCGAGTTTTGACGTGTGATTATGGTTTAGTTATAGCCTCAAAATTAAAATCGAATTATGCCCGAGAAAGTTCGATTATTTCTCTTGGGAGTGTATTAAATAAATATTTCAATTTCTGTACACAAATCAGTAAAAACCTTGTGTTCGCAAAGGATGTTTCATAAAATTTAACTTTTGGGCGACTTTTAATGCTTTATAACATCGAAGATTTTAATCATTTATAAAAATGTAATTTAATCATTTTTTAAAATGTCCATGGTACAACTGTCTCTTTAACTTAGGAGTGCTTAAGTCTATTCTTTATATTTCATTCAGTAATACACCAAAAATAATTCCGTAAAACAGATAGAAAATGAGAATTTTTCGTCCGAAATTATATTTTTTATCTATGAATATACATTTCAAATTTTAACAAAAAGTATTTAATAACAAGGGTCAGTAGGTCAACATGATTAAAAAAAAAATTAGACATTTTTAAAGTAAAATAATATGTTTAAATAATTGTTTTATGCAATGCTAAAAATCAATATAAATCTCGGAGCGCGCGGAGTTTAGCGCACAGTAGCGTGCATCAGGTCCACCGGATCATAGAATACGCAAGCGCCGGCTTCCAGCGCGGTAGTATGACCGGTGCAATTTTCTTCGATATAGCGAAAGCATTCGACAAAGTCTGGCACAACGGTTTGATATACAAGCTATATCAACTCGGTGTGCCGGATCGTCTAGTACTCATAGTACGGGACTTTTTGTCGAACCGCACATTCCGCTATCGTATCGAAGGAGCTATCTCCTCCCCCCTACCCATTCGTGCGGGTGTCCCTCAGGGCTCCGTAATCTCCCCACTCATTTTCACGCTGTACACTAGCGATATCCCAAAGAGTAGAAATGCGCAGCTGGCTCTGTTCGCAGACGACACTGCCATCTACTACAAGGGATTCAGAAATGACAACATACGAATCACCCTCCAGCGAGCTGTCAATAATCTTGGCGCCTGGTTTCGAAAGTGGCGTATTGAAGTCAACCCTGATAAAAGCCAAGCGGTATTCTTTCAGAAACCGCGAGGCCGTTTTGATCTCCCCCCCCCCCACCTCCAATAACCATGTTTGGCAAGCCGGTCCCTTGGGAGAAGCAAGCTAAATACTTGGATGTAATATTGGATAAACATCTTTCGTTTCGAGAGCACATAAAGCAGGTCCGCGCTCGCGCCGCTTTTGCTCTAGGTAGACTCCACTCAGTATTGAATGCACGTAGCAAATTGTCACTCAAGTGCAAATTGCGTACGTACACGGCGTGCATTCGCCCCATCATGACCTATGCGGGTGCGGTATTTGCCCACGCGAAACCCAACCATATCCATAGGATGTAACAGCTCCAAAACCGTTTTCTTAGAAAAGCCACGGGAGCCCCCTGGTTCGTTCGCAACGAGATCCTACATCTCGATCTAAAGATCCCACCATCAGTCAGTTTTTAAAACGCCTTTCCAAGCGTTACTTTGATACTGCGGTCAAACATCGCAACCCTCTGGTTGTCGATGCCGCTAGTTATGTCCCGTCCAATATTAGTCGTATTCGCCGACCAAGGCAAGTCCTGTCCGACCCTGATGACCCCATCACCCTCCTCCAGGAGAGCCGTAGGGAGACCAGCACATTACAGAAAAACATACAGACGCCTACCGTCATTCCGACCTCGTCGTCGAGGTCCAGCGCTACCAACGCGATCCCGATTAAATTCGTCCCCCCGTCCCTTGTCCGATGATGTGCCAGCCCGCGCCGAAGCTGAGCACGTAGCTTTAAATTCCCCGATTAATAATAATGATCCGATATTGATCCAGCCTGTCCCGTCTTGCTGTCCTCCCGTCAGTGACGCCCTAAGCCGAGGTTCGTACCCCACAGGGGGTGCCCTTAGCGAGCGTTCACTTAGTTTTAATTTAGAATAGTTTATATGCCCCTGGCTGGAGGCCCTGAGTGTAGAAGCTTAAGGCAGCCACAGGAAAGTCCGGTTAAGCAGTACGATCTTCTCTAAGATCAACTGCGAGATGCCCTAGACAAAAAAAAAAAAAAAAAGGAGTTTAGCTTTAGTCCGCGCCAAGCGCTTTCTGAGGGAGGACGTATCGCCCGCTGATACGCGGCGCACACAGGCGCAAAACGCGTGAGTGCGCCTGTGTGCGCTGCGTAATCTCAAGAATATAGCGCAACCAACACTTTTAGATACGTGATTCTTTTTAAAATTAATTATGATATGATTGTAATGTTAATATATACGTATTTTCCTCTGATACTCTAATGATGAATAAATAGAAAATGAACATGTACGTTAGTAAAAATGTGTGTTTATTTGCAGTGTAAACTGGTACTGAATACCCACTAAAAGTTGTAAAAGTTAACAAAGATAATGATTTATGGAGAGATAATTTTTCACTTTTTGTAAGGATAATAAGGAAAATAACTAAATTAATAACTCAGTGCAATATTAGTGCTGTCAAACTAAAATATAGCTGTGTCAATATAGCCTATTTCAGAATCGAAAATCGTCGTTTGACAAGAATAAACTAAATTTTAGTGATTTTTAGGTTATTTTAGAAAAAATATACCAAAATTTAGTTTGAAAGCACTAAGATGGCACTGGTGCCGATTCTCTTGTACACCGAACTAAACTAAACTATCACTAAAATTCCTTACTTTTTACTATAAGAATCTTAGAGCTATTCTGCCAAAAAATTCTCTAAATTTAAAAATTATTTTGACACTGCTGCCGCGCGTCGTCAAATTTACCTAAACCTGTGCACTTCGATTTTGTAATAGCGCTCTTAAGCTTGCAAACCACAAAATATGTAAACCGGCATTCGAGACCGGACTCTATCGTCAGGCCTCATTCGTTCAATAATATGGTCCATGAATCCAAAATCAATAGGCAGTAGGGAACAGACTTGATTTTCGTTTACGGACGTCCGACGGGCTTAGGGAATAGATCCCCTGACACGGCTTCAGTGTTTTGAAGAGCTAACATCCGTGTTCAGTGATGAAACCCCATGTCTGCGGACTGTCGAACGCTGGTATTTAGAATTCCAGCGTGGACATACTAGTGTTAGTGACAAATCTCGCGAAGGACGCCCAAAATCTGCCTTCATTGAAGATAACATCATTGCTGTGAGACAACTAATTCTCGAAGATCGTCATGTGACGTATCGAGAGATAGAGGCTCTACTAGGCATCTCAGGGACAACCATTCAGAAGATCTTGCATGAAGCGCTTGGTGTGAGAAAGCTAGTTTGCCGTTGGATACCGCATCTGCTTTCCGACGATCACAAGGCGGCCCGCGTCAGATGGTGTAAGAAAACTCTGCAAAGGTTCAACCGAGGACAGTCAAATCACGTCTACGATATCATCAGTGGTGACGAATCTTGGATCTATGCCTACAATCCTGATTCCAAACAACAATCTACAATCTGGGTCTTTCAAGACAAGCCAAAGCCGACTAAAGTTGTTCGTTCTCGAAGCACTTCAAAGAAGATGGTGGCCACGTTCGTTGGAAAAACCGGCCATGTTGCGACTATTGCACTTGAAGATCGTAGAACGGTTAACGCAGAGTGTTATACCACAGTTTGTTTACCACAAGTCATCGCCGAACTTCGAAATTCTAACTCAAAGCGACGCATCATCCTGCACCACGACAACGCAAGCTCACACAGCGCTCGTCAAACGATTGAGTATTTGAAGTAGGAAAAAGTAGAAATTCTTGACCATCCTCCATACAGTCCTGACCTAAGCCCTAACGATTTCTTTACATTTCCTAAAATTAAGAAAAGTCTTCGTGGTCAAAGGTTCCAGTCCGGTGAAGAAGCAGTCGACGCTTTCAAGTCAGCCATTTTGAACACCCCACTTTAGAGTGGAATAAATGTTATAATAACTGGTTTGAGCGAATGGAAAAGTGTATTAAGCTACGTGGTGAATACTTTGAAAAACAATTAAAAGTACTATAAGGTTCTAGTTGCGTTTTTTTCTTCAAACGACAAAACTTAAAAGGCATGCCTCGTATTTCAGGTTCTGTCTAAGAAATATGGTCTGAATACTAACTTCGACAACGAACTATCGTGTATACTCGGTATTTATCATAGTATCGGCTTTCTACATTATGTACACATTAATATTCTCATGAAAATCACGAAACAATACAAACACAGAATTAAACCTAATGCAAACGTAGTAGTCGAAATATCCACGGATATAATGCGAAATCGCTATCTGATCCCATTACCAGTGCACTCAGTTCGCGACAGTCGCGTCGTGCGAATTGGCGGGACAGTGGTATAATCCTTGACAACACACCACCAGTAATATATTGATGAATGGCCGCCCCTATCTCTATGCTAGAACAATCAACTGAAATGGACCTTTAACACCCGGTTTCTGATTTGAGAAAAGTAGCAAATCTCAACTGATTATTCTCAAATACATAAATAAGTATGCGCTTTTAAAATCGAATTTCGTCAAACCATAATCAACTGATCATTTACTTGAGTATTCCTGATCAATGCAAACACGTTCCAGTCTTGATTAGAGTTAAAAAAATCTTAATTCAGTAACGAAATTTCGATTTTAAAAGCGCATACTTATGTATTTGAGAATAATCAGTTGAGATTTGCTACTTTTTACCGACTTCAAAAAAGGAGGAGGTACTACGTTCGGATGATTGTTTTTTTTTTTTTTTTTTATGTATGTTCACCGATTACTCCGCCGTTTTTGAACCGATTTTAAAAATTCTTTTTTAGTTCGAAAGGGTATACTCCCGAGATGGTCCCATATAAATTAAATTAAGTTTGCTTGCGTAGTTTTTGAGCTAGCTTCAATATTACGTATTTTTCCCACAGTCTATGTAGACGATTAATTATTAGGCTCCTTCACTGTTATTTACATAGCAGGTAGTAACTTGTGTGGGGTAGGTACCACCACTAAAAAGTGAAAAATAAAAACTTTTTACAAAAAAAAACAACCGACTTCAAAAAAAACATTAAAAAAGTGAAAAATAACTTTAATTTCGGAAGTCGGTGGCAAAAAAAGAAAATTAAAAAGCAAAGACACCGACTTCCGAAATTAAAGTTTCTTTTTCACTTTTTTAGTGTTTTTTTTGAAGTCGGTTGTTTTTTTTTTCTCAAATCAGAAACCGGGTGTATAACGAATATATTTTAAATAGGTCAGATACTCTCCTTTTTTGTTACGGGCTACCAAACAGTAAAATTGGTCGAATGGTATTTCTTATTTAACGAGCAATGGCTTAACAGCTTATCCAAATTATTTTACGATAACACGATATTAGCAAAGTTTACTCAACGTTTTGGTAATTCAAGCGGCTTCGTCTTTTTACGTAGAACGGGAAGATAACGGTGATATTACAAGTTAATAAATGCTTGAAGCTGTCTCATCTAATTGCCAAACATAAAGCGTCCTAATGCCACTTTATGTGCAATGTGATACCGTTGAAATATTTGAAGCTCGTCTCCATCTCGTGCGAATTGTCTCCAGTAGGCTCTCCTGACGACCTCGACTCCATCTTCATGAGTATGTAATTCGCGGTGACGGGCCTTTCTTTGATTTTATTTCATACAATAAATCATATTTCCTCACCCTACTTTCCTCATATTATTTTTCATAAAGAATCATGCATCATTAGCATCTTCATTTAGTAGGCTTAATGTAAATGTATTTCAATGCATCATTTATTATTCATTAATTATTCTTGATATTTACAAATGTGGAGAATTTTGTGATGAACATTTAAACTATTTAGAACCGGGTCAAAGGCGGCACCAAAGGAGTTTGCATTCATTAAATAATAAATAAGCAAAGATCGTATCAAGTGTGCTGTTTACTGCTGCTTACGCTTAGCATAATATTCTTAATTGTTTGTTTAATAACGTAACAAAAAAATATTCAAGAATGTCTACGAAACAATGGATATGTCAAGGCCCAGTTTCTTTACGGCAGGAAAAACGTGTCTGTCAACAAGTTTCCATAGTGATCCATACCTACAACACTGTCGACCGTGCCTAGACACGGCGAATAACCCGTAGTTTTTCACAGCACCAAAGGGCCTAACTGTACAGAATATTAGGTTTATTTATTTAGTCAATATTTTATTAGAAAATGTATCTCGATTTAGGCCCCCATTTTGCTCACCTAGAAACTGGATGAGATTAGATAATAAAAACATGATGTGTAAACAAGAGAGTGCGATGAATATTTCACGAAGCAGTAGACAATATAAAGTAGATGTCTGAAATTACTGTCACGGCCGAAAGGGAGCCGAATCAAAAAAATCCCTAGCATTTTAGATTAACGATCCATCCACGTCATGAAATGCCCGACTTGCAAAGAAAATATTTTCCAAAAGTTTGTGGACGTCAAACAATGTTATGAGAACGCTCACTTGTTTTAGTATAATACACTTGGCGATTAAGTGAATTTAAGTGTACACGTCTGGAGAAGCTTGGAGGCTAAGCGGCCAAGTGAAGAGCCTCTCGCGCTGGCTGGAGCCCTAATTGGCCCGAGCGCTCGATGCGGCCCTCCACGTGAGTGCCACGAGCCCTCGTGTTTGATACACCCGCTTTATATCACCACCATTATTTCCATAGTCACTAACGAAGGCGCACAGTTGTTTCACGAGTGCCATTTGTGTCATGTGCGTAATAATGTTGTAAATGTGAAGTATTGTCATGGAGTGCTGTTAATTCGTGGGTAATGATAGTACCTATATCGAATGTATCGTATCCATAATCTGTGTCGAATGAAGACATCGAAACTCGCAAATCTGTTGAATTAGCTCTACTTAAAATCTTTGAGTCAACGTTGATACTTCCTCAAACGTCAGATACAAAAATAATAAAAATGGAAGCTGATTTTTTATACTTCAGCAATTTACAGCATCAAAAGACTCTGAAAAGAACCTCTTTCGTCTCTGAAGCGTGGGTAACACCTCGCAATCAGCACAACCGCACGAGTGGGCGCCCTCGCAGCCCCATAAGCTCACATGTCGAACAAATCCGAGCCATTTAGATTATGCTTATTGTTATGGAGCCCGCGTTACGTCGATATGGGCCGCCCTTATTTGTAACATTCCAACATTCTACTTTAACTTTGCGTACGGATTAAACTGTACGGCTAAATGTATAGAAGTTATATTGTAACGTGGCAGGCTCCAGTTGGACGGGTCCATCGAGCCTGTCCATCCGCCCGACATCAGCAGAATGTATCCGCATGAATATTTCATTATTAATGCTGTCTTCCCCTCTACCTGTGCGTTTTACGGCGAATTAAGGCGATGTTTTGGGGATTCGCGTACCACCGTATAGTTTATGTTGCCTAAGTATAGTGGATGGAAAACTACATGGCATTCTTGAATTACATTAGTGTCATGTAGCATTTTGGATTTACTTAACCCGTAGACAGGGCCACTTGCTGCACAAATCACTAATGCGCTTAGCGTTAAAATATTATTTGAAACATCATTCTGTCTCTATCATCTTGAAACGGTTGACACAAACAGAATAATGTTTTTTTTTTTAGCGCTATGCTTGTTTGGTGATTAGTGTTGCAATGGGAGTTAAACCAACGAGGCGCCCATTCGGTTGATTAATTAAATTAACACCATGTGCATGTTACGTTTAGCTCACGCAGCGATACAATTATAGTAACCCCTGACTGTGACAAACTCGATTATTATCCGTATCTCTGTTCACTAAAGTTGCATGAGGCATGGCGTGGTAACGTTATCTGTGGTGGAATTAACTCGCGTACATTAGCTGGCTAACGTCTCCGCTACAGATGTCTGGCAGCGGTTTACCTAATTCCTAACTCCGCCTTACAGTTGTAGCTAAGTCCCTTTAAACTAAGGATCCACTTGGCCAAGTTTTAGAGCTTCTTGTGCTGTTTCATTCATGGTCGTATCTCTTATTTTAAGTAAAGAAATGTATCTGTGTGCATAGAAGTTGAAGACTCTGTCAGTGATCACATCTGCATCGAATAAGTGATTAATTATCTATTTAGAAGCTTGGTTCCCAAAACACTCGCTCCGTACAGGAGGCATGGAGCGAGCTTTTCTGTTTGAGCCCATTGCCAACCAAAAACGCATACAAATGAATATTAGATAGGTACGCACTTACATGTTGTTTGTCCACTCGCAAAAAAGAGGAAGATTTTAATGAAGCCATTTCTTTTCTGTTTCCATCGACAAAATGGCGCTCGTTTGCCGCCAGTAATTGCTTCGTTACGTTTTTCGGCTGTTTGTTTTTCGAAACGTCTTTTAGTTTAATTGTGCTTTGCTACTCCAACTAGGTCGTGTTGGTTTAGTGTTATTGCACCCCTAATGCCAATGCTACCCACTATTATTGTTGTATACCTATGCGCAGTTGTATGGACGCCATATTCACCACTATTGACCATGTTATATGCTAGTGACCTTTTCGTGATGTTGTACTCGTAAGCTGGAATTCATCGTCCATTATACTAGGAAACAGCTGGTTAATACACTAGTGAAATACATAAGCAGTCTCGTCGTATTACAAGTTACGACCACAGGGATATCCCTGTACGGTAGTATAATATAATAATATCTGGAACAATCTATTCTAACTCGCTTCACGGGATAGGTAGTGGTTTTCATATAGCGAGCATTAAAATACTGAACGTTAACTGTAATTTTATAGTTACAACTACAAGTGAAAAAAAAAGTAAAGTAAAAAACAGTTTAATGTCACAAAATAATGAGAGCATTCACAAGAATTTGGTATATAGATACCTACAGTATTATTTATTTTTTGCTTAAGGCACTTAAACTGATTCCCAAACTAAGCCAGGGTTTGTATTTTGGCAGTTTGTCCTCAAACGTGGAGCATTACAGGGAAATCGTGTCAACGTGAATAGAAAAAATAAAACAATCAAATTGAAAATCCCACTTTTCCAACCATGGTTGAACCAATAAGGCGTTCATTCAAACTTTGTTTAAAAACAAAGCATTCTTCTTATCCTTAAAATTTTTGATTTAATTACGAAACAGTATTTTTCAACAATCTCCGTCAGTAGAACGGGATTGTATCAAATGTATTCCTGTATTATTAGATTAAGCGCTGTTACTTTAAAAGCTCGGAGTCATTTACTTGATTGCGTTTTAATTTAATCTGAAAGCGTTCCAGGGTCGGTGACGTCACTCAACTTGTCATAACGATGACTTAAGAGTGCGTGGTAACATTAATTCATACGACAGGCTTCATTACACTGTAATGACAGACCGCTGAGCCGCGATTACAGGGTCACATGGAAATTTTAACTCGACATTTAAATAATTCACTTGCAAATGTGACAATCATAATATGCATTATAGTAACTGTAGTGGAATAGAATAGATTATTTATTTGTCTGAAACATGAGTATGCACACAGTAATTGATATAGATGTAGGCATAGGTAGATACATACAGAAATAGTCGATTTGAAGAAGAAAAGATTTGGTAACACAATGTGTAGTGTACCTCTACTTAACCAAAATCCTATAACCTTTAGGTACCAAATCCACATTCCTATTCGTACCGAAAGCCTAATAAAATAAAGCAGAAAATTCCAGTGTTAGACCCGTCCCAGATCTAACTAGATTCATTTAATTGAGTGCAGAACATGTCCTTTATCTTGGCACATATGTACGTGTGTAGTATCGTGTACACCTGCGGCTGTGGTGAGGAGTGCGGCGGCCGCGGACGAAGAGACGGAGACGGATGGGATCCAATGTAATTATGCATAAGGACACACGTCTCGGGCTCCGGAACGTCCATGCAGGATTAATGGACCACTCTTAAATGTACCGCACTGCTCACCGGGCCTCACATGCCTCTCTTAGATGTTACACTCTGAAATGAAATATTTAATCAGTTGACAATCTTACAAGTCGGTTATTCGGAATGGGTTGAGTCGGCGTAGTGACAATATTTATTTGTTTGATTCGTCAGAATCTTTGACAAACCAATATTTAGTCAAAGAAGGTGAGATAGTGGGTATTATTCTCTTTCACTAAATAAATAAGAGTTTATTTATGTATTAGGGTTTTTTGGGGGTCCGTACCCCAAAAGGAAAAACGGAACCCTTATAGGTGTCTGGCTGGTTGTCCGTCTGTTACAGCCAATTTGCTCCGAATCTACTGGACCAATTTAGTTGAAATTTGGTACATATATGAATTTCTTGAATTGGGGTCACTTTTCGGGGGCAAATTGGAAAATTAAAAAAAAAATGTTTGTTTTGAGAATCTCAAATATTTTTTATAAATTCAGAATAAATACTTTTAAAGATATTTAACAGAATAGATGTAAATTGACCATGCTTACAGCTCAGCTGTAAAATTTTGAAAAAATGACATGCAAAGGTTCTTTACTCATAGATTACAGGAAAACCTATAAGAAGTCTATGGTCTTAAAAAACATAGTAAATCTCCCAATATTGTCCGAACAAACTTACATTTGTAGTTGGAATGTATGGGAGAACATGTTTTTCAACTAAGTGCAATGTTAAGGATGTTCTTGGGATAAATTCATCCTAAGAACAAACTTAACATTTTAATATAATTAGCCTCTTGCAGTAAATAATCTCGTTGAAAAACGCCGGGAAATTCTGCGATACGAAGCAAAAGCTTTTTGAATGTAATCCCTTAAAAACAAGCCTATTTGCTTGTGCCTTCTTTTTACAACACAGTAATTATCTAGTCTACTATGCACAGATAAAAATCCGTGAAAGGGTGATAAAAAATGTTTTTCGCGAAATAGCGTGGCGAAAAAGAGAAGAGCTTACTCGAAAACATGAAAATGCTACAAGTACAATAGGAGCAACACAACTGGCACACAATACATTCTAAATATACTTCTATTGAATTAATGTTTGCTAATTATAGTGCCTTTGTGGCTTTGCTCCTAATGTAAAGATTATCCCTTCTCAACAGTGATTCGATCTGTCGACATATTGGCGAGATTAAAGTTGGAATCGGAATAATCGATCGTCATTACATTACGGAGCAATATCCGTAACGAGGGCCGAGACAAAAAAGGGACGAGACCTCCGCGCGCCGCTCCCAGACCTATCGTGACATCTGAGAATCCGACCAGAAGTCTTCAATTCTAATTTAGAGAGTCCACTGTATTTTTTACAAATGAGAAAGGTATATATGTTTATTTTGGTCCTGACAATGCCTTTGTCATTGATAACAAAAGTCGTCGACAATGAACAATGTTGAAGCTATCGTAAAATTGTATTACTTTTATGGCGTCGTAGAATCTAACGACTCTAGCTCTAATTCGGATTGTCTGAATCCAGTTTAGGCAATAACAACAAAAGATTTCTTTTAATTTTCACAGTCTGACGTACAGACCTAAGTTCAATCCGAACACTTCGTTCCTTTTACGTTTTCGCTTATCCAGAAGTCGAGAAGCGTTCACAAAAAGGATCAAACGTATATTCGGATATTTCGCTGGATCTAGGACTGGCTTAACAAGAGCTCCGAGAGCCATCGGATTAATTCAGTAATGTGTTCCAAAGTGGACATCCTCGTTCTCATTATTATCACTAATGATAGAACACGATGCTTGCGATAGTTTGAAATTCCGACATGTGCATTTTTTACTAGCATAATGAAATTAACTTTTAAATTTTGGTGTTTAAGGTTTATTATTTTTGCTAACAACGGTGTATCGAGGAGAGCGCTGTCTCAAAATTAGTAAAATTCCACTCACTTTGTAAAAAAAAGAAGACAATCAATGTCGGATTGCATTGTTCACACGTTTTCCTTATTTTGTTCGGTGCGGTAAAGCGACGTTAAACATTTTTCCACGGAATTCGGACTTGTTCATTGTTTCAGTCCGTAATGCATACAAAGGTATTACCACCGGAAGCGTTTCGGTTCATGAAAGAAAAATAATACAAAAACAACAAACAAATTCAAGCCTTTACTTTTTATATTTCGCTTTTTTAATATCATCACGTTCGCCGCAACGTATTTTGTATATTTTTCGGTTTATTTTGCTCTGGGGCTCATGTTCTGGTCGCGGCGCGGCACACGCGTTAGCAACACCTATTCCTTTTTTTGGGTTTGTTCGATTTTCACATAGCTAATTTTTGCGTAGAACCGAACGTGGCATGTATATTAATAGAATACCGAAGTTAGCTTCGTTATCCTGATGTGATCACATGCGGATCGAGGATTTTTTTAAATTGTGATAGCTGATTCATTCGATACTTTCCCTGAACACCTACTTCACAACAATAATTATATGTCATTTTAGAAGTTAAACCTTTGTCTTTTTAATTTGTTTAGTTTAATCTTCGTGTCAGTCATGTTGTCCGACTTAACTGTCATTCATCCGATTAGATCCGCAGCACAACACCTGATTTTAGCGAGGGAATGCTGCAACATTTAAAACTTTTTTGGGAATTGGAAAAGTTTCTCCAAGTCGGTCGTTCGGGGCCAAATGCTCCATGAAGTACCGTTTATCGTAGACATAACGATGCTTTTCATTGCCCTCCCACTCCACACACTTTAATAACAAGCTTGATTTTTGATAAGCTTTTTATTATAAAACTTTTTAATAGAATTCTGATTAACATTGTCCGTTTTACAATCGGCGGTTTTTCTTTTTCATAGACAATCTGAAGGGATAGGTAATCTGTTACTAAAAAGTTACTAACGCATCCCTATAAGGATATAGAAACAAAATTCTAATTAAATTCTTAATTTCCGACTGCCACAAAGAAGGGTGCGTACAAATAATATATTTTCCCTGTTTTTTACATTGGGGCAATATAAAGTCATGCCAAAAATGCTCTGAACGTTGGGGACAAATTAAATTAGCATGAAAAGGAGTCGCCAACAAACGAGCTTGTGTATTTTGTGTATAACTGTACAAGTACCGACGGCTACACTCGGCTACAGAGCCACTCGACCGACACCGTCTTAATTTCATTTAGCGGCAGAATTATTATGCGCCAACGAGAAACGCGCCTTCGAGCAGGCAGACATCTTTCTTCTTGTACTGTTGATCCTCCACGTAATAACATTAGCCCCAGAATTAATTCTATTGTATTTGATGCATGACACTCACAATAATATAACGAGTGTTGATAAGCAGTCGCAATCGGTCATCTTTCCGTATTTCGTGATTTCTAAGTGAACGAAAGTAACATCGGTAATTCAAAAGAAAACAAATAAGAAAGAAAACTTGGAAATGAAGCGTGGAACTGACTTCCCGTTTAAAAGTTCCGACTGCGACGGAAAGTATCGTTCGTTAGTGGAAAAAAAAAGATTAATGTTGGGAAAAAAGAAAAGAAGCAATAAATGGGAGGTAACATAAATAAATATATCAATGTATTGATGGAATCGTAGACATCTGTCGCAGAGGAAATTGTTTTCAATCTCGTCGTCGGCAGCGGCTGGCTGCTCGCGCCGGATGCTCCTTCCCCAAATAAATATCTACTCCACGACAAGCGGCTGATATCTTAACTGTCGCCCTGTACTCACAAACACCTAATACTTCCTGTGTTTTCTCTACTCCGTTTGCTGCAGTTTTCATCAAAACATTTTCTCGTTCAGTTTTCCTAACTACAAATCGCTTAGCTTTCTCAGTCGTTGCGCGGGAAAACAGCTTTGCTATTTCTTTTTATTTTCAACCCAATTACAAATTTGCTTTTCGCGAAATATAATCAAAACAAACACTCCCAATGTAGAACGAATGAATTACTGCGATAACACTCGACTCGAGATAACACAAAATTAAACCCTCTTCACACACCAGAGATTCTATAGAAGCGAAAAAACTTCTCGCCTCATAACGTGAGGAGTTTTCGCGAAATTTTACCGAAATTCGTAGAATTATTCACATCTGCACGCGGCGTTCGCGCCGCGGCAGAAAGTTAGATGAGTTTTGTCGTGATACGACGCCGATTCTGAATAATTGGAAACAGAAACGCGGGAACCTGTTTGTTTTATTCGCGGCCCTACACTACCGACTACAGCGTGTTCACTTATCTGTAGGTACCTACTTTGCTGCGTTTATTTGACTATTAACTTGCTAATACGTTTTGTTACAGCGCGAATTCAAAATATTCAAATAAGTTAATAGTCGGTTTCGACTGAATCGTATGATATAACGTTAAACAAAGTTTTATCACTACTTTTATTTTCTATTTATTGTATCTTTGATTTATACGAGGAAAATCAACATGAGTGTAGTTTAACATGATTGCTCGCACCAGGAAATCAGGGGCGCAACAGAGATTGCTCGCAATTTAGCAGTGGGCACGTCGTCAACCCTCGTCACACCGCATGACGCCCGCGCGGCGCACGCATCTTGTGGCCTTCTCAATACAACGTGCCAAAAGTGACACAAAAACACGGAAAAGAGTTTCATAAGTCGTTTACGAACATTCCTCTCTCATTAATGATATATGAACGTCTATTGAGAACACAAACATAAATAAGACTTACTTATGATTAGTTATTAACGAAGATCATCATCTGTCTAGCCTTTTCCCAACTATGATGGGGTCGGCTTTCAGTCTAACCGGATGCAGCTGAATACCAGCCAGTATTTTACATGGAGCGACTGCCTAACTGACCTCCACAACCCAGTTACTGGGTAACACGATACCCCTTGGTAAGACCTGTTGTCAGACTTTCGGGCTTCTGACGACCCGTAACAACTGTCAAAGATCTACAAATGACAGCCGGGACCAACGGCTTAACGTGCTTTCCGAGGCACGGAGGTATGTAAAGATGGTCACCCATCTATAGACCAACCGCGGCAAGCGTAGCTTAACCTATTGATCGAACTGTGCGGCTGTTATTTCTCAGCCACAAGCCCCTTTACCCTTTTTTTTATTAACGAAGACGTGGTAGCTATTAGTGATTTCAATGCGAAGTACGCGAAGTTCTGAAATCGTAACTTTATCTTTACCTACTTGTTTCTGTATGTTTCCTGGCGAAACTGGCGACCCCGTACAGTGTAAGGGTCGTCTTTTGACAGCCTGTTCGTCGAGATTACATATTGAAGCCAGTTTTTATTACATAAGGTTTTTTGTGAGAGGAACTGGTCCCTCATTACAAAGGTTATTAATAACAGTCTGTAAAGAACGCCTTTATTTTACGATCTTTAAATTAATAAGTCGGCAGTTTACAGCTCGTCTAAATGCTTCTTTTTCATTTTCGCCGCCGCCCTCGGGCTGTTTACAACATTTTTATGACAGTCGCTATATAGCACTTGCAGGATCAGTGACATTTAGAGCGTTCCTTCAATGTTCTATTTAACAAGTGACGTCCGCAGGGTTTCATTTAAATTCAGCCTCTCTCCCCGCGCCTATCTAAACATTTTATTCCTTTGTTTGTCAAAGTATGTTTGAATATTTTACCCAAATGAATTTTTACTTTTTTTCTCGTTATAACTCTCTACTGCGACAGTTTTCCATGCTTAAGAAATGTTGCTTGCCTACAAACTTTATTGTGCTAGACAAAATTTGTTTAACTCAAAGCAACTCATTTCAGTTCACTGCAGTTACCTCAACAAAGAATTTTTAATTAAGTTCCGAAACAATATAAAAGAAGAAACTATGAAAGAGCATTTTTTTGTGAGAAAAAAAAAGAAAGTTGCAATCCCGGGACAGTTTTGTGCAGTCCAGCGGCGCACATGCCGCGCCCGCGCCCTCCGCCTGCACTGCGGTATTGTTACGTGATACTGCTGCCCTGGTACCTATACATCCGAAACATTTTATGATTCACTATCACTTGCTGTATTATATAGGGCACCCATTTCATATCTGGAAATAAAGAACGCGCTACTCGTGAAAGGAAACTGGTGATACGCCCTTGCTTTGGACTGGTTTTATTGTATTATTATGTTGTATTTGCAATACACTAATTTGGCGACATGTCAAACATAAAGTTTTCTAAAGCATTAGCAACTGTGATTTGCGAACTAAGTCAGCCAATGCTATGTCCAATGTTTAACTTTTATAAGTAGATTTACGTAGGTAGTTTGAAAGTGGTAGCTACCTAATTACTTGCCTCTTAGGTGTGTGAAGTGCGAAATATGTATTGAATCCAATTTTTTTCTTTTCAGGTAAGAACCATATCTACACACTGAGTCTTAAAATGGAATTCAAATAAAGATAGATCCAACGGATTACAGCTTAACGACTGGTGCAAACTGGCGCGATATCGCGGGCGCGACAGTCAGCGCTACCCTCGTCGCGCCCGCGATGTCGCGCCTGTTTGTGGGAGCGTTTAGTATTGTCAACAAGGAAAAGAAGTCAGGAAGTAGGTATTTATTCTTACTATTATGTTGCAAATCAATATAACCCATTTTAATATAAGTGAATTGCTACCATGATCGGCCCCTAAAATAAAAGTCATAAAATATGCAATAAATGTACCAGAACACCATAGCCGTACGGAGATGCATTCGCAATTTCGCAAGGGCTCAGCACCCTCCGGCTTGTATCGCCCGAGGGGCGGGAGGAGCGAACTAGAGACGACGTGTGGCGTAATGGCCGCGTGATTGAATTGCCGTATCTTCACCGCTTCAGCGCTTCACCGCCCCTGGTATCTATCGAGTTAATTTAACGGGCACGCGTTAACGATATCCACTTTTATTATATTTACGTGAGATGAAATGTATGAAAGATTTAAAATAAATCGCTTTGAAATCAAAAGCTTTTAGAGATTGCTAGATAGCAAGAGCCGCGGGAGCGGGTGAGACAGTTAAAAAGCGTCGCCTGTATATTTACAGGAACCATCTTATGATATATTATTTACCTTATCCATATCTTCTTACCCAATAAAGCTGGGACATAATAGAAATAGACTAGTTGACGGCAAAACAACAATTTTTTAGATGATTTTGACTAAAGGCTTGCATAAAGGGTTAATTTTATTAAAATAAATTGTGTGAAAATGAATACAGCCAATAATAAAATTCACAAGCAATCATCGCGTTCTGCTGAATTATTTGCCCAATCCATTCCGCTGGCCGTGCCATATATCTTCATAATAAAAATGTAATAAAATAAAGGCGCGGTCCACGGACATATTAATCCGGACAATGAATGGTAGCTGCGAATGCTGCGATTTGTCCGGACAGACGCACGCCAGTGAAATATAACCACTCGTAAAAGCTGCGCCTAAAAATTTGCTCGATTCTTATGTAGTGGAGAGATGACGTAATTTACTGTCAGATGAGATCCAGACAAATAATTGCTAAGATTACAAAAGGAATTAGATTGTTAAGGAGCCATTCAGGTTTAGGCTACGGGTTCGTATTTATTTTGTAATTGTAAAATGATAAAATAATAAAAAATATACTAATGTTTGTTCTCTCTCAACAATCTCAACTTCACATACATTTAAAAGCTGTGACTTAAACAAAGCCCTTGAGATATTTATACATAAAATTATTTCCGGATTTGCTAGGAAATTGCGAAGAGCAAGCGAGACCCGAATTGTTTTTATGAGACCCTTTGTGAACAGGTTAGCTATCCTTAGCATAGAACATGGCACCGCTAAGCACGGCACAGTAACGACCATAATGTTTAAATTTTACCCAGTATTGCCCGGTCGGTTGAGTTGGAAAACATTAAAATTCAGCGCCCAGCGTGTGCCCGTAAAACGGGAGCTATCGCGGACGACACACGACCGACGTGACCTACAAGCTACCGTGTAATCCGCTACAATTATCTTTTATTTCTTTCATTTTGCACATCAATTATCTGAATATTTAAAGCCGGCAAAGGTCGGCATGATTTAAATATTTAAAGCCAACAGTAGTAGTGAGATTTGAAACAGTTTTATCGATTTAACACCGTTAAACAAATAGAAATTCAAATTCAGCAACTTGACGGGTGATTAAATTCCCTTTTGTTCTGCTTGGCTGGACCACTTGCCGACTATTTTTGTTCTTTCATCCTTTGATTAACGACTCTGTTTGGAATTAAACAACAAAACTGGTAGATTTCTTACAATTTATCAGTTTTGCTCGTCGATCTGGCATCCGTCGCGGTCCGAACGCGGCTCTCGTCGCGGCTGCCCGCAAACACCCCGAACTACCATTTAAATCGGGCAAAGTATTTTATCAGAGTCAGAGACAGGGTGCCGTGGGTGGAAACAGTTCATTTAGAAAACAAAGGGTTCCTCTCGGCCGGGTGGCGCTGGTAGCCACCAATGACAAACGTTCTTTACTGAGATACCGACACTAAATCGGCGGATGATGCGCTGTAAACGGGAATAAACCAAAACAATATAGCTGCAGTACCTACCAGACTGCTTATCGCAGAATATTACGAACCGTGGCTTGTCAGCAAAATCTTGCATTTCATATCTTTGTCAGCTCAACTGATTTGAGCAGGAACATAATTTAGTTTCTCGGTGCCCCCTCCCTAACGAATGTGCCACGATCGCTGTACGTTGTGACGCGACGCGCGACGCTCTGGCCCCACACCGTCTGGCGACTCCTGCTCTCTCATTATTTACTGGAGAATATCTGATTGAATTTCGGGACCAAATACGGATCTGTCTGGTACATAGAACCGTTTATTTATGAGACAACTCGGAATTTACATTTTACCAGTCCTGTGAGAGGAAATAGCACGGAACATATTCGTTTAGAAACATGCAAAGGAAAACATGAAATAATGTGCTATAAATACATGCACTTGCCAATCGAGTATCATGCAATACGATTTTATCTTGAATCAAGTATTTTTGAGTGTATTTTTATTAATTCCTGAAAAATAAGGGAAATGAAATTGATTGCCTCGAACAGATTTGTTACACCGGCACGCGTGATTGTACTGGCACAGAGTTGTTATAAATTCACAACGCCTCGAGCTACAGGCACGTACAAACGCAATCGTTTAGCCTGACCGGTCGATCGTAACATCGATCATAGCCATCGATCGTCCAGTCTGATCGACTGGGGTCAATCGGTCGGAAAGGCTCACATAAAACGCATTCTTTGCTAACTCTCCGGCTGTAACACACGGCGATTGTTAAATGTATTGTAACATAGCTCTTCCTACCCTCGCGGTAAACAGGAAGACTGCTTGATAAAGTGTTACAGGATGTTTGTACCGGGACGAACGTCTGTGGATTAAACTGATTTTACTTTCAGTTTAGATGACTACTATGCTTTGAAATGGACAACTAGCTTCATCTTTCTGATTGACCGACCCCTTTGCCAATTGAAAAATGCCTGTAATTGGTTTATTTGAAATAAATGCTTTGAGTTTGATGCCCAAAAACGTAATTGTAGATAAACTGAGTGTTAAGTCATTTATATTATATGATCTGCAGACGCGTTTTTGATCTCATTACAATATAGTTAATAATTAATCTATGAATCATAATATAAAAATCAATTGGCATGCGTTAGGTTAGGTTAGACCTCGACCGATTTGAATGTTTTTATTATTTGTTTTGTTCGCAGAGTATTATGACAAAAAATTGCGGATTACTGGGGTGGCTTAGGAAAAAAGAAAATTAGGAAAAACCCAAAGGAACAGCCAAAAAAACGAAATGTTGTCCCACAAGGTACGAAATCACCGGGTCGTCTAGTCTTAATCAAAATATCTGATCAGCTACCTCAATGAACTAAACTACCATAATATACAAACGCTCATGGGATTGCAATTCGCGCTCGTATGCAATATTATGCATGTTTGTAATTAGGAAGCGCGCAGCATCGGACAAACAATGCGATGATCGTTCGCTGCCGGAAGCTGGAACAAGGCAAATACATTTACAATAGTAGTCAATGCACATCATTATTGATGTGCTGAACACATCTGACAGTACCAGGCTTTTAGCTGAATGTGGAGTGGTTTACTTTCAAATGGCTTTGCGATGTAATTAAAGATTTTGTTATTTTTGTTGTAATTAATATTAATTACACTCCTGACACCAAAATCTTTAACTACGTCGCAATGAAATTACGTTTGAATTTTAATATTAACGATTCAGCGGATTCTGGTTGAATCCTTTGTGAGTAAAGAGCGTGAGGATTAGGAGAGCATGAATGTTAATGTTCTTGTTAGTGTTGCCGACGTGCAGTGCTATTTAGTAGTGAATGTACTTAATAACCGTTTTGAGTTTGTGTTAGTGTAGTTTGAACAACTTTGGGAATTCGTCATAAGTAGAAACCATTTCTTGAGTGGTGATGCTGATCACCTCAAACATTCCTCGGAGTTTGAAATGCTTAAACGATGCAAAATACTT
The DNA here is from genome assembly GCA_947363905.1 of Lithophane semibrunnea. NCBI lineage: Eukaryota > Metazoa > Arthropoda > Insecta > Lepidoptera > Noctuidae > Lithophane > Lithophane semibrunnea. The sequence continues at coordinate 17,323,782 of OX376199.1, read as the reverse complement.
TTGATGTCAAACCACAAAAATCTTGACCGTATGTTTGTATCCCAACTCGAAGAGTCAGATTTGTGTTAAGATTTTGTGAAACCCGCTTAACCTCGCGGTTGGAAGGGTAAGGTAAATCAATTTAGGTAGCTCAGGGTCCTAAATTCGATTCCCGGTAAAGGCGACGGATCCGCTCTCTTTCGGAAACCTCGGTTATATACCAATCCACACTGACGCAAATTCGATAAGCTTGCCGAGATATTTATATTTTGAAAAGTTTGCTTTTCTAAATTCGTGAATATGTAGACCTAGCTCTATCTACGCTGTTTCTTATTGTAATGTGAATAAAATACATATTTGAAAAAAAAAAATATCTAATAAGCCCGTTTTATCGATATTACAGTGTTGATTTAGGAGCTTTTGCTTGTAATAAAACAATTGACTGAATTAAGCCCAAAATGAGGTCCAAAGCAAACTTGGGATCTCCCTAGGGTGCGTATCAACCCATTGTACCAGGCTCTCAACAACTTGAAGGAGTTCAACAAAGGGCAACAAGTTACTATAGAACTCCCACATGCAATACAAAAGAATGAAATCCCTTTTCAAAATCACTCGAACACTCAGCAGTACCTACCCTTGTTTTTTTTCTTTTCTACATTTGTCTCGAAAATAACAAAGAATTTCGTTGTTTTTGTCTTCTCTAATAATAAAAACGCCTAATACCACCATCCCATTTAAAATTTTAATACTACCACGAATATTGCTTAATATTTTATGTAAGACCGTATTCTGACGAATAAAATACACAGTAATGAATAATTTTATTATTTTACTGTCGTTTCTGAGGGGCTGCGAGCCGACGGATTCCCATCGGGACCCAGTGGCTCGTGGCTAATTTGTGAGCATTCGGAGGAGGGACGGTGAGGCTGAGGGGGGGGGAGGTCGGTATGGCAGCACCTGACTTAATACGTCTCCGATGATGACAAGTACATACACACGCAGTTACCTATAGGTGGGCACGTGTCACGCGGCCTAAAAGGAAATTTATTAATATCAATGGAACCAGACCCTTTTGTTCACTATGGAAAAAAATATGTTTTATAAACGGGAGCCAAACGAGTACTGACATGTTTGTATGTTTATTTTCATCGGTTATTTACTGCGTGTAGATGGATTTAGGTAAATAAAACGTTTTACGTTCTGTAGCCTTTGTGAATACGTGTGATTATTGACTCGGATGAGGGCAATTTAAATTTGCATTTGTGTACAGATTTTTTATTTGATTGATTAACTATTATTTTGGAGCTACATAAAGCCATTCAAAATACCGAATGTGAGTCTGAGTACTCGTAAAGTTAAAGAATAAACGTCAAATACTGTCGACGCACACCTATACAAAATATGTCAAGTATTCTTGGACCAGTATGGTACACTTTATAAATGATGTTTACAACTGAAAACAGGCGCAACTTTTATTGACATATCAGAACGCTTTGAGATACAAACTTACCATGTTCAGAATTTTCAGAGTTTTACAGCGGGAATCCTACACGACTGAACACTGTACAGTCAGATAAGTCAGATAACAATGTGCAGCGAGTCTATCGCAGTGCAAACTTAGGCGATCGAAGTTAACAGTAACTTGGCGAAAAACGAAAATAACTTTGAATGCGATACTCGATTTCAGTGAGAATTGAAGGCAGTTTTACGATGAGTTTTGAAAAGAGACTTTGAGTTTAAAACACATGTTATTTTTTATCTTTAAATCTCACGTTGTTCACGGGTCTAACTGCATTGTTAATTGAGACATAACTAATGTATGTATTTTAGCATGAGATATAGTAATTCATGAAATTATAGTAAAGCCATTTACAACATTCCGTAGCCGCCTGAGCTACGCCGTAACTCGACGCATAGCTACGCCGCAGTTAAAACTTTTTCCTATGCCCAATATTGTTTATGAAACAGGCACAGGCTTTGATTATGTTAAAAACGTAAAGGCAACGCGGCTGCAGTCTGCGGTCTGCCGTCGCCTGCGAAATTGTATCTTAGTAAAGATTGTCAGAGGCCAGTAGTGGCCCAGTACTAACGGTCGCGACTTACAAATTGTAGGTCGTAGGTTCGAACCCAGACAGGCGCTTTAATTTGTGTAAATTATTTCATCACCACTGCTCTCAAAACGGTGAAGGAAAACATCGTGTGGAAAACGGCATGTCATAAAACCAAAAATTCGAAGACATGTGACATCTACCAACCCGCACTGGACCCGCGTAGTGGATTACGGCCCACTTCCTTTCACCGAGAGGAGGCCTGTGTTCCAGCAGTGAGAACATTATGATTATGCTAAAGATTGTCAACGTGCAAAATTTTGTTTTTGCCTTCCTATGTTATCTACACACGGCGGTGTTGGCGACAATTGATTGACTTTGACAAGTGTTATTTTAAGTGCTCTTTTACCTTCCCCCGTTCATGTTCTCCGGGGACAAACCCGACACAGAAATATCGTTAAGGTGGATCTGCAAATGTAGCCAGCGAAATTTAATTTTCTTACTCTATCTTGACTAAAATATGATTCGCGACCGTAAAAAATATGTATTTACAGAATTATAGTCATTAGAATCATTAAAACATCTCTCTAAGTTAGATTTATTCTCAAATGTCGAATCATTTTTCATGAATAAGTCATTCAATAGAACAAACCTATCTTAGAAAGATGTTTTAATAATGCTCATGATAAAAATTCTGTAAATACATATTTTTTACGGTCGCTAATCATATTTTGATCAAGGATACAACCTGACACTCACCTGCAAATTGTAAAAAACGTAAACTAAAAAGGATTTCGCGGGTTAACTTCTCGGGTCCACTTAAAAACGTATGCGGTCGGGGTCCCCCCGTCAGGAACGAAGTTCCTTACGCGATACACACTCGTATATAACAGAAAAACACGAGAGAGGAAGAGACTCACATGCAGGTGCATAACGCTTTTTCCGTACGTTTTGTACTATTCTACTCCTACCGCAAGCTGCAATGAGGATCTTCGTTCTAATAACATAACATATTGCCTGTTTTCTCCGAAGGAATAGGCAGAGGTGTACCTTATAGTAATGGAGGCGTCTATTGCCTTAGCCGGGCACATATCCATTATCCAGACTCCGGCTGCTATTGAGAAATTCCCGATGGAAAAACCCAATAAATTTGCCCGACCTGGGAATCAAACCCAGAACCTCATGCTCAACAGTAGCGCTTGCGACCACTAGACCAATGGCGCAAGTAACCGTTTTACATAACAGTTAACATAACAGCTTTTTCTCATTATTTTATTTTATTGTTTTATCATGACTATCTAACGACGCTACTGAGCTGGGTCTTTGAACCAAAACCCAAAATTATCTCAAACACATTTTCAATCACGTTCCATTGTGTACCTTGTTTAGTTGTTGGGGTAAACATGTAAACAATCTATTTTGGGACAAGTGTAGCCCCAGGAATCAGGGATTTAGAACACCCATTAATCGATAATTATTATGTTTATAAATTATGTTTTTTCTGATAGATCTAAACTCTCGCCTTTGTATTTTCTCGTTGTCTATTTTACCAGAAATATTCTTATGAACAAACAGCGTGTCTCATCTGTATTCTGAACTTAACTTTGGTCCAACTGGTTGAAATGCTAATCAAATTCTTGTTTTTGTTCGACCGACCTTTTGCTTAATTTAGCGATCCGAGATCCTATGTAAACTGTGCCTTCTGGTAAATGTGTTTGCTGCGGTCTCATGGGAGCCTGGTGTGTGTTCCTCTGAGAAGAATCTGCCTTAGTAAATGCACGCACGTGTTACTTGAAATATCATACAAATATTAAATTATACAAAAAATTCAGAATCTGGAAAACGCGGTCCCTCCTGACGAAAGGACGGCTTGTTTTTTCAACGGCTAGGTACAGTTCGATTCAAACTTAATGGCGGCTCGGAAGTTAGCATTTCGCTGCGCAGTACCCCACCCCTCACACCCGCTGACACACGAAATTGTTACTGCGCAGCGACTCGTCTCATGTTCCGCGCCGCCATTAAGTTTGAATCGAACTGTATATTTTTTGGAATTTATAATTCAACGTAGTTTTAGCACAAATTATTCGGATTTTTCTTCGTCAGTTAGATACAGCAAAAAAAAAATACTTGAAGTTGGTCAACACAGTGGCTTAATGTTCTAGGACAGATTGCCATAGTGCAGAAAGGAAAAGAAAAAGAAAGTTACAGCCGATTTGTTTCTTTAAAGTTTACATATCTTATAAAACGACTCACTTTTATAAGATTTGAATCTGAAAGTGGTCTGTGAATCTCCCAACACAGCTGTAAGTTCTGAATATTGCCCATTATGTATTCGAGACACATGATAATTACATTTAAGAAGAACATTAATTTGGAATTAGCTGTAGACCACTTCTGAGGCACAATAGTCCCGACTACAATGGAGTAATGTTCACATTAGCGACGATTTCGGAATTCGCATCTCATAAATTGCAAATGTCTGTACTTTAAATTTACGATAATGTGAATTGTTGCGAAGGAACTCGCGATTGTCGTATCGTAAGTGGATCGCGTCCGTAACGAGACGGCCGAGATAAAGGGAATATCATGACGTAATAAACGCAAAGCGATATCGCGACGGGAGTGCGCGATACCGGCCCGCGATTGTCTTTAAACGGTTCCACGGAGGAGCGACACTTACATAGTTTTACGGAATTATACGCTCGGGCCGCTTCCCGACTACTATGTCTATTTTACAGATATAATTTATCGTTACTTTATGGATATAAGTTTACGTTATTTCGTTTCAATTCACCTCCGCATCGCCGCCAGAGGACGTGATTGAACGCTTTATTAAACAAGAAAATCTTAACTGTACCTACAGGTTTGTATAAATCTTCTGAATGAGAGTCAGTCAAATGGAATGTATTTCAGATAAACTTTTTTTATAAAGAATCCTTCCCTTGCTGCTTTTTGTTTTTATTCGTCGGAGCTTGTTAGCAGGGTATTCAAATCGTTGCCAATCATCGGAAATTAATTGGTTTCTTGTTTCAATATCGTGATTTTTCCCTTCGTTATAAAATGCTGATTGCGTGAAAAAAACCTTATTTCAATATTTACAATGTAATATCTGAATTGTGTAAAAAGAACTGGCAAATTATCATCTCGTTTAGATAATTACGTTGTTCGAAAACGTGTTCAAATAATATTTTGTGTTAAATATTTTTTTGTCAACACAATATTGTGTCGAATGTCTCGAAATAAGAGACAACGCTCCCACTGCTGCGTGCGTATAGTACTCGTATTACTCAATGAGATAATTCTCTTGACAGGTGCTAAACTTATATATTGCGATCTTTCAGAGACTAGAGTTTCAATGTGTTGCGCTTCGGAAATTAACAAGCATTACGTAGGTAGCTTTTTAAATGATTATACTCACAAAGTCGCTCTGAACATTGTACATACTATTCTAGCTGGCGAGTATTTGGAGGTAACTTTAAATCGTTGCTCATAAACGTTTCATATTTTATTAACGAGGTAAGTACTTTTCAAATTGAAAATATGGAGTTGTTAGAAAATCTGACATCAACGTTTAATACATTTTCTGAAATACGAAAAAGTCACTTTATCAGCAGTCCGCATCGCATTCCGTACGATACAATATCGGGTGAATTCCGCGCGAAGAATAATGCTAAATTGAGAGCCGGTCCGTGGCAAATATCCTCATATTCTTCAAAGCCGTTTAGCGATCGTCATCCGTACCGACGTGTCGTTCCATTCCATATCGGATCCCGGGAATTGCATTCGCTGGCTCGTGAAATCGAGCCCGATGGACGCGCGACGTCACACGGCGTCGCGAGATGTCGCGCGGTGCCGCGGCAACTTCTTGCATACAGCGTACCGCATGAAACACTACACTGCATTCCGTATAAATTGTTAACCGCACTCCGCATGTCAGGTCGTATCGAGTTTCATACTATCTATGAGCACGGAATTCTGTTGGAGTTTTGAGATGATGACCTAGTTTTTATTGTGTTACGGTTTGTCTTGTTTGCAAACTATCTACCGAACATGCAATTTACGTCCCGTAATTTACTTAACACGTTCGTGTCAAGACTAACACTGTAGGAAATTGCTTTAATCGAAATGCTAAGACAAGATATTAATCAACGCCATCTTAATTAATTCTAATCCAACCAAAAACATAAATGTGAAATGGGAGCCAAAGGAGAATGACCAGGATTGTAGGGCACCCTGTACCAAGCGAAAAGTCCGCCTGTCACAACCAAACCTAGTGTATTTAGAGGAGAATTCAATGCTCTTCTTATATTGTTAACTATTTTTTACATGGATTCCCGCAATTCGTATTTATTAACCATTTATCTACTTCATATTTTGAGGTTAAGTTCGAGAAAGTGACAGGCTCGAAATGGTGAAGTTGATGACAAATGAAGCGGTACCTAATATCGGTTGCTTTTTATTCTTGATTTGGCGCTTGTTTCCTGATGGATGATTATACAATACATCACTGATAGTCAATAATAATTCTTGGTGTCAGGTTTTATATATAATGATAATGGATATCAATAATCATGTAGGTAGGTACTCATAGTACCTATGTGCAGCTGGTAGTCTGAATAAGTAATCAATTTAGTACTGTGTTTACTGATTCCTAATATCTTGAAATCTTAACATAACAGCAGGCCTGTTTTCCCAGAAGAGTTAGGCAGAGTTGTATTTACTATATAGTACACCCACTTCTCGAACTTCACATGTTAGTAAATAATAAGGCACTTATATCAAAAATGAAAAACTCAGTTAAGATATATTCATATTTACATAACGTATATGACCTCGACCGCTACCAGGACAGAGAAAAGAAATATACAAATAAAACAATAGGTAGGACAATTGGGTGGCACTCGGGAACGCCTTGCAACTGTTGCAACACGTAGCATGGACTGTCCACATCCAAAGCACACATCACTCCACATTGTGACCAAGTGTTAGTTCAGGTATCAGTTCGGAATCTCAGGAAGTTTTTCTTGTATCAATGCGAAACATTTGTAACATTATGAATAGGAACTACCAGGATTGATCTGAAAGCAAAAAAACTCTTTTTTTAATCCTTAAATTGAATAAATAGTCCCGGAAGTAGGTAGGTACTTTAGAAGCTAACTATAATATACATGCTTCTACTAGGTGAGGTAATACTTACAGACGTCGCGTCGGTACAATCTATGATGTTAAAACCTAACACGATCATATCCACGGATATATTTTCTATGTATTCTAAATTGTTCTAACAATACTAGTGAACGGTTTAGGATACATCGGCGACGCTGACTTGCTGGCCGATGTCTTACTTTAGTTGAGGGCATCGCTAAGGATTATCACACAAAGACTACGTTATGAAAACGCACCTGAACCCCCGTTTTTGTTAATAAGTATTATAAATTATTATTCAAATAAGTAGTTCAGATGAAACCAATATTGAAAGTAACGTCATCCATGACGGCGCCACAGAATAATTATTGCAATACGTCACAGTACAAATGACATTTTACTTTTTTGAATAGGTCCTCTTTTAATTAAATGCAATGTATTCCAAAAAAATAATAATAAATTATTACGATGTAACGCGTGACCTAAAGATGTTTTTTGACACACATAAAAATATATTGTATCCTAATATAAAATGGCAAATTGGTACAATTATCTTCTTCATTTTTTAATGTTCGTTGACAGGTAGGTACCTATAATTTAAACGTAGTAGCAACATTCGGAAATGAAGTGCAATGTCAGTGACATAAGCGGAAAATACGTACCACAAAAGTAAAAAATGACTTTTATTTTTGGTGTCCGAAAGCCGGGAATTGTTTTCATAACAAAATCGTATATCTGATTTAAAAAATAGGAGTAATTTTATGAACTACATTTGGTTGTGACACTCTAGCTCCTTTGTTGGTACGACAATATGGCATTCTCCTTTAAAGTGTGGTTATCGACTTCGCCGACAAAAGAATTGAGATCTAAATGGGTGCCAAGTTCTATAGATAAAAAAAAAAAAAAAAAAAAAAAAAAAAAAAAAAAAAAAAAAAAAAAAAAAGTTTATTTATTTACCAAAATAGTTACAGAAATGTACACAAGTAGATATAACTAGTGGGTAGACTTATTCTAGGCATTAAGTGTGTTGCAAAAATTTCTGTACATAATTATATGTAACCCTGCCTCTTAAACTAGGCTATCCTGTATTTTAAGAGACAGTGTCTAGCTTATAAATTTACCATTTTTATACAACAGTGGACAGTGTCGATCTACCGTTTAAACTTGAAGCAGTAATAGTTGTGCGTGTATGAGTAAAATGTGGAGGGGATGTGTAGTGGTGTGATGTGTTATGTGCTTGTTGTGGGTTTGTATGTGTGAATGAAGGGTGAATGTGTATGGATGTATGTGTGAATATGTTTGTAAGTGTGCGTTTTTTCATTTAGGCGATGTAAGTGAGTAAAGACTCCGTGTATGTGTAGTCCTTCTGTAGTAGCCACTCTGTTAATGTTTTTTTTAATGTGTGTGAATTTAAATCTATAATTTTTATATGTTTATGAACTTTCCCGTAAATGTGCCCACTTAGGGTATAAAACTGGCGTTTAGCGAAAGAAGTTTTGTGCTGAGTACCCGGGATAACAAATGTTCGTTTGTTTGGGTCGGACTTAGGAAGACTGCTGTGTTTTCTAAGAGTCGATTTAAGCACAAAGAGTTGACGAACCGAAAGAACTTTGCAATCAGAGTAGAGTTCAGTAGTTGGGTATCTATAGGGTTTTTTTGTCATGACTTTTAGAATCGCCCTCTGTGCTCTCTCAACTCTCAGAAGGATAGTCTTTGCTGCACCGCCCCAAACAGCGATACAATAGCCAATGACCGATTGACATAGAGCGTAGTACACGATTTTCAAAGTGTCAGCATTAGCCGACTGTCTGAGAGACTTGAAAATGTGTATCAGGCGCATTGTTCTGGTAGAGAGGGCATCAATTTGTTTATCCCACCGTAAACCGTCGTCTATCTGCACTCCCAAATACTTTACACTGTCAGTTCTAGTGAGTGTAGGGCAAGTACAGGGTCCTAAGGAGTTTGAGCATGTGTGAGCAGTTAAATTAAAGGTATTTGTCGGTGCGGTGTTACGACGTATTGCAAAAGGAATGTAGGTGGTTTTTTGTAGGTTAAGTGTAAGTAGATTTGAGTTGAGCCATTCCATTACTTCAAAGTATGGTTATCCAAAGTATGGTTAGAGCCAAATTCAAAGTATGGTTATCGACTTCGCCGACAAAAGAATTGAGATCTAAATGGGTGCCAAGTTCTATAGATAATCCTGTTTATAAAGAACATACAACATTCTCAAATAAATTTAAAACAAAATTTCTTGTTTTTTCTGTTATAACAATGTTTGCTATTTAAAAATATAAACTTCATTGAATAGTCGAATTATTTACACAAAGCACTTAGGATGAATTCAAGCTGAAAATTTTACTTGGCTAGTTTTTACACACAAGTTCTCTTATATTTGGCTAATCAACGTATCTTCTTTATCTTTGATAATTTCTATGTCTATAGTATTGCGCTGCAAAAGAACTAAAACAAACACGGTAACTTTGTTATTCTGGTGTGCGTGACAGCTACATTTACACTCGCGCCACGTCATTGTGCTTTTCTAGCTGTTGTTATTGTGCGTGCATTTAGCGACTAACAGTTGGGCGCTATTTTCTTTTATTTTCGACGAATTCGCAGTTTTGACCGTCTATTTAGGCATATTTATATCTTTGCCGTTTCTTTATTGTAAGGCCAACATATCTTACTCCTCTCAGATGATGGCTTGCTGATAAAAACTAGAAGTGCTTTGTGTAAATAATTCGAATATTCAATGAAGTTATATTTTTAAATAGCAAACATTGTTATAATAGAAAAAACAAGAAATTTTGTTTTAAATTTATTTAAGAATGTTGTATTTTCTTTATAAACAGGATTATCTATAGAACTTGGCACCCATTTAGATCTCAATTCTTTTGTCGGCGAAGTCGATAACCATACTTTGAATTTGGCTCCCATTTCACATTTATGTTTTTGGTTGGATATCATTACTTTTTGTAAATAAATTATTATTATTCGTCAACTAAAAGTGATCCGTAAAATCTATTTTCAAATATAAGTAGCAAGATTGTGTTAGAATTTATTTCTTTTGTAACTTAATTAGTTACACTTATCCGCAGTGATGTCAGATCGCTGAGCCCGGCGTTGTAGTTTGTGTTAATATTGGTTGTCGAAGTTCTATAAAACAACGTGTGCCGTCGGGGAAACTCCGTCAGGAACAAGTTCAATTCAATTGAATTCAAATCTTTATTGTGTATCTCATGTGTGTACAAACTCTTAAAATGATAATTACAAAGTTCACATGGACCCTGTCGGTTCCTTCCCCACGTATGCTTTAATTAATTAATTTTCGCAGCCACTATTTTGCATATACATTTTGACCTCACTATCCGCTTTGACACACTCAAAAACATCCGTAACGTATCAGTATAAGTCCGAATTTTTATATTTTTTATTTATTTATTGGCTTCTAGCTACTGCGAAAAATGTAGTCTATACATTGCCTAGGTATTGTATAGAATACCTGAATTATACAGATTACCGGTAACATCACCCTCATGTACGAATGAATATCGCCCACATGGCTCAAGGGCGATATGCACTGAACCTCATCGGTGCGGGCGGCGCCGCGCCGCGATTTTTTTCGTCTTGTGGTCCGGCTCTGGTGCGGCTCCGACATTATATACATGAAGCCTCACCTCAGCCTCAATGTCACCTCAAGATACGGACTATGACTATATTTCCAAACCCTGAAATCCCTGTGACCCCGAACGCACCGCACTCCTGTTGCCCGCCTCGCGGAAAACTTAAACAGCCAATGATTAACAATTATTATTAATTATTGTTGTCTAAGTTATATTAAATAATCTGGTACCTAATATACAAAACGATAAAAGCGACCTTTTATAATGGAACCAATTCTCCTACAAAAGAAAATATTTTTGCTATTATAATTTCGAAAGGCGCTAGGTGTTAAAAATCGATTACTTAATTTTTTTTTTATCGTAAAAAAAATCTGTTTTCTGTTTTTTTCCTTTGTATACACACAATTACCAAGCTGGACGCCAAATATCAACCTTCTAGGTCATCTGGAAGTGGGTTAGGTTTTTGTGGTAGGTATGTCAGTCAGTGATAAAAAGACGATTTTTAGACGTTAATATCTGAACAACCGTTTGAGCTGTATTTATGAAAGGAGAATGACCTGAAATGTATGGCACCCTGTACCAAGCCAAAAAGTCCGCTGTCACAACCAAACCTAGTGTATTTGGAGGAGAATTCAATGCTCTTCCTATATAGTTAACTATTTTTTACATGGATTTCCGCATTTCGTATTTATTTACCATTTACCTACTTCATATTTTGAGGTTAAGTTCGAGAAAGTGACAGACTCGAAATGGTGAAGTTGGTGCCAAATAAGGTATCGGTCGCTATATTTATTCTTGATTTGGCGCTAGTTTCCTGATGGATGATTATACAATACAATACAATAATTATCTCTCATAGTCAATAAATATTATTTTTGTCAGTTTTTTATATAATGATAATTAATACTTATCAATAATCATGTAGGTACTCGCAGTAAGTGCAGCTGGTAGTCTGAATAAGTAATCCTTAAATTGAATTAATAGTCCCGGAAGTAGGTAGGTACTTTAGAAGCTAACTATAATATACATGCTTCTACTTGGTGAGTAATACTTACAGGCGTCGCGTCGGTACAATCTATGATGTTAAAACACACGGATATATTTTCTATGTAATATATTCTAAATTGTTCTAACAATACTAGTGAACAGTTTAGGATACATCGGCTACGCTGACTTGTTGGCCGATGTCTTACTCTAGTTGGGGGCATCGCTAAGGATTATCACACAAAGACTACGTTATGAAAAAGCACCTGAACCCCCGTTTTTGTTAAATAAGTATTATAAATTATTATTCAAATAGTTCAGATGAAACCAATATAGAAAGTAACGTCATCCATGACGGCACCACAGAATAATTATTGCAATACGTCACAGTACAAATGACATTTTACTTTTTTGAATAGGTCCTCTTTTCATTAAATGCAAATGTATTCCAAAAAAGTAATAATAAATTATTACGATGTAACGCGTGACCTAAATATGTTTTTTGACACACATAAAAATATATTGTACCCTAATATTAAATGGCAAATTGGTACAATTATCTTCTTCATTTTAATGTTCGTTGACAGGTAGATACCTATATTTTTAACGTAGTAGCAACATTTGGAAATGAAGTGCAATGTCAGTGACATAAGCGGAAAATACGTACCACAAAAGTAAAAAAAGACTTTTATTTTTGGTGTCCGAAAGCCGGGAATCGTTTTTATAACAAAATCGTATATCTGATTTTAAAAATAGGAGTAATTTTATGAACTACATTTGGTTGTGACACTCTACCTCCTTTGTTGGTACGAAAATATGGCATTCTCCTTTGGGGTTCTAGTTAATCTAGGGGGTATTAATAAATAAACCAAGTTTCATGTGGAATGTTAAATAGATTTTGAGTTATTGAGGGGTGAAAAATAGCTCCAAATGGTTCGTGTAATATAACACACGGCTGCTGCGTCGCCAGTTCTTTTCTTGAACTTGGCTTGACACGCGGCCGCGTGTCTAGATTAATCATGTAAGAACTTAATAAATGTATATTGCGAGACATCAAATTTGATTAATTTAAATACAAACAACACATCCACATTTCTCTGTGTAGATTCATAAATCTGCTAAACACGTGTAAGTTAGAGAGTACTAACGATGCAGACAGATGTAGAAGGTCATAGTCTCGTGCCGGTGACTTAGCGAGGGCCGCAACATTTTTGCTAAGCCACGCTCGTGACAGACCATAACTTGTGCAGATTAGGCGCGAATCAATACTTTTGTACCTACTGCTAAGGTCAACAACTACTTCGGTTATAGGCATAAGCAAAGATTTATTTGGAACCTCGAAAAAAATTAGTAAGTTTAATAAAACAGACCGATTTTCTATGTGTTCCGGAGGGGAAATTACTTGAAGCAAAAGCTTAAAAATTGTGGTATAAAAATATGGTAAGATTCGCCAACAGTCAATGCTCAATTTCGAACTGACCCAAAGCGTAAAATAAGTTTTCACATTCCAAGCTAAAGTTAATAAATCCTAAAATAATTAATGGGACATCAGGTACTAGAATAGTTGAGTACACATTTCTGCCAATTCATTTCAAAAACATGTTTATAAATCGGATTTGGATAATCATCCTCGTAATTAAGATTGAGCTCAGTGACTTTTAAAAAGCGACTGTGATTAATTAATCGTCAGCTATTAACGTCATAATTTAAAACATCACTCATCAAAGGTTTTTATATATTTTTTTAATACATTAATTCCAGACTGCTTTCAGATGTCTGGAACATTAAAAGCTCAAAACTGTTATATCTGAGTAGACTCAAAATATTTATTCACCCGTTACTTGAAGAGTAATCACTATGAATTTGACTTTAAATGTATTTGCATTTTAAAGGTGTACTCCATTCCATTATCTTTATAGGTATAGGTACCGTTTGGCAAAAAGTCAAAAAATTAAACTATTTTCCAATCTCACCTGACAACAAAATCGGCCTGTGAATCCATTTTCCAGAGGCAGTGGGATGAGTCGCTCTGTAGGTTGGTACGGAATAATCTTATTATACGTCCACTAATACTACTGAGCGTGCCCGCCTACTGGCTGTGGGTGAATGGGAGTCGGGCCTCTGGCTTCAGGCACTACCGTCACCCAACATAGACACTATGCTGGGTGACACCACCTTCCGGCTCGCTACTTGTCTGCGTCTGGGCGCTCCTTGTGTGGCTCCGCATCGCTGCCAATGCGGTGAAGGTGTCGACTGCCTCGGTCACCATGGCCTATCCTGCAGTAGAAGCGCAGGCCGGATAGCACGACACGCCAGCATCAATGAAATCATCAGTCGTGCTCTTGTCACCGTCGGGGTGCCAGCTGTTTTAGAACCCAATGGCTTGCCACGTGACGATGGGAAGAGACCAGACGGAATTACCATAATGCCTTGGAAGGTAGGTAGGCCTTTGGTGTCGGATGCAACGTTTGTCGAGACCCTTGCGCCATCCCATCTTCCTAGCACGGCGGGCCGTGCTGGGGCTGCTGCTGCAGATGCGGAAAACTTCAAACGGCGCATATACTCCAATTTCATTGGGTCTTATATGTTCGAGCCGTTTGGGGTTGAAACCCTGGGGCCATGGGGGCCGTGTGCTCACTTATTATATCAAGACATCGCCAAGCGGTTGGTCGACTCTTCCCGTGATCAGAGGGCTGGCCTATTCTTCGGCCAAAGAATCAGCATTGCCCTACAACGTGGCAATGCTGCCAGCCTTTTGGGCACTTTTACTACTGACAGCGATGCGGACGAATTTTTTGATGCACTTAATATTTCTTCCCCCTTTTTACATACTTGTACATATTATTAGTATTGTATTGTAGTGTTAGATGCAAAATAATGTATATTATTGAATCTTGTAAGTAAATAAAACAAAAATATTAGATTTAAAATATCAGTGGACTTTCCATCCAAAATTGTGTCCATTTTTTTTCGTCGACTATTTGCCGAATTTTTAACTCTGGTCGTGTTTTTCGTGTTGAGCTACATACGTTTGGTGTATTGGCTTGTTTTTTTGTTTTTATCTTGGGTTCACACCAGCGTGAAACGCCGTTGATTAACGCGATGATGGACGTTAACCGTAGGTGTAACCACTACTTATCGCGATAATTTGACAATGGCTTTCTCATTACCGTTTGACGTTAGGCGATAACTCGGGTGAAGGTATGTGTTGGCATATAAAAGAGATTTAACGTGAGAATTATTGCGTTGAAGCTGCCAAACATAAAATATATTCATATAATAAAAATTGACACTCATTAAATAAAGTGTAGCAGCGTCATCCATCTTGAAATTCAAGGAAGGAACATTAGCGCCAATTTGCGTAAATACCTATTTATTTATGATATCATTTTAATATTGTGTTGTTATTATTATCGTCTCATTTCAAACAGAGCACCTGTCATCTTATCGCTTCACCACCCTTGATTGACTCGTGGAAAAAGGCATTAGTCCGCCTTTGTACCTTATTGTGTGCGAGAAGTTTAAATAAATAAATAACAAATCGAATAAAACTTATTTTGTTTCTCTAAGTCAATTGCTTTCTACAATTTACCAAATAATAACGAATTCAGCTTAACTAAAAAAAACCTAAATTAGTTATTTGTGAAATACTCGCAATTGGGAGAATCTGAAAGTTGGTGGCACCTGGACTCTAATGTACTGAAAGTAGCTCGCAGCTGTGCTGCAGTGCCGGCTGTGTGTGTCGCGAATATTTTATCGACCGCCACATAATGTGAGATGAAAACAAGTTTGGGATTGTGGTGGTGCGCGTAATTTTATGCCGTTTGATTTAATAAAATGTTTAAGGATTTATTTAACACTAGCTTGGTCTAATTGTGATAACCACCCAATCTATGTTCAAGCGCTACGGATGCAATTTATGAGATACTTCAAACACATATTAAGGGGGTATCATATTGAGAAGGTGAACACAATATTATGATATTCGGTTCAAATCGCGCGTCGCTCGATAATAGTAATTTTCTCTAGATTTTCTCGTCTGAATGAACAAAACAATATTGCTTGAACTTAGACTCACCTACACGACATGTGCGAGTAATAATTTTGACAGCTGAGTGCCCACGCCCTCCGTTTCAACGAAATTCTTAAGGGAGATACCTACTTTTGGTAACATCTGCCCCCGTCGAACAATTTCACCTACAAAAACAAGTATTTCAATATCGGCCGTCTCTCACCCCGCACGTAAATGACGTACCAAGTTGTTTGCGTGAAGGATAATGAAAATGTACCTACATGGTGCTCCGAGAGGAGCCCCCACAGCCGCCGCGCCGCCAATGCTAAGTGTCAAATTGTGATTACCGCGTGCTGCAGCCGGGACCTCATTTGTCACGTTGCGGCCTTTTGGAGATTGATGATAATTTTCTTTTATTTTCCACTGTCGCGTCGAGCTCGGTCGGTCAGTGTAATTTGAGCGGTCTCCTTCATAAGGGTGAGATCGCACCGCGGCAGACAAAGTGGGTCCGATCCGCGTTGGCATCTGAGTGTAATATTCGATTCAGCAACTCCTAGACGAGACGAAGTGGGATCGTGGGCGCGAAAAATTCGCTCCACTAAATCATCGCGGGTATAACGCGGCAAAATGAAGGTTTACGTGGAACCACGCCGTGCCGCTTTTTGCTGAGTCGCAGTCGGCAGTCGCCTTTGTGAACGAACAACTTTGAGCTGAGTTTGTTTCAATTAGGGCGCGTGAATCGGCGTTTAGTGTCTTACTTTCTTCTTATTTCTTTGAAACTGCAACTTAACGAATTCTTTCAACCTATCTTAGTGAAGCTACATTCCAGTAATTAAATGAGTTTTTTAAGTGAAATTAAGGCGGATTTTACCTGAAAACACGCTTAGTATCTTAGATTTTTCTTCTGTAAATCCAATTAGGTTTAGAAATCATGACTTTTATTGATTAAACGAAGCCATGCTTTCAGAAATTTCTTATAAGTATGTTGACCGTTATTATTTATCGCGTGCCATCCACCTGGCTAGTAAGCTTTCACCTCCTCGCAACACGTGCGACCCCAATAAAATCACCATTTTTATGAGGTGTTCACGTGCTATAAGTCTCTCTAGTCTTTATTTAACGCGGCGCACGCATCAACACAGATTTACGGGCTTTTTAAGGAGTTCCATTGTTGTTTTGCGCAGTTTATGTGGCTCGCAAACAATAGTCGTGCGTGATCTTATACCCGTCACACTTATTTTATCCTGGTATAAAAGTTTTTGTGACACAATACCCGCGCTTTCATATTGCACATTAAACAGAAACGTTAGGGTCCATTTCTTTGTTGCTGATTAAATTATGTATGGGTTTACCGAAACCCATTCTCCATTTGTGTTGTTAATTTATTATGACCTGCCTGTATTCTTGGTTCATAAGTAAATAACATCCTTTGAATCTTAAATTATTCACCACAAAGAAGCACTACAAGTAAAATACCCTGTGGGATTGACGGATTCAGACTTAAAATAATGTCTATTTTTTACCTACCTACGTTCACTTAGCAATAGGACAATATAATGTATATTTGATTACACAATGTTACTTCCATATTAAAATTACCTGAGTACCTTAGGACCATAATGTTACCAGATCAGAGGGCTTATTAACAGTCCTTACTTCGTAATGGTATCAAAAAGTCTTCCAAAAGATCGCAAGAATATAATAACGAATGCAATACAATCCGCAATGTAAACTACTCGTATGTAAATGATAGTACGACTTGGCCTTAGCTGAAGACTACGCGGCAGACATACATGCGTCTAGTATAAATAAATTTCAAACAAAAGCTCACTTGAAACCGAAACTATCAATTTCTGTATGCTCTTAGCCGTTGGCAATCGCACTCGGATCGGGGAACATTTATCTGCCTCCGAGTCTAACAGTTTCAACTTTAAAGTTGTTTGCCGTTGCCCGCCAGACTGGTCGGGTAGCTTTCAATTAGCGCTAGTGAATTGGCGTTCAAGACTTACAACTAAGACCTCCTAATGACCTTTGAACTCCTGGTATAAAGGAATTACAACTGCATTTTCTATAGTTACGTGATACCGTTCTTGTAACTAGGTATATCTAGATCGAAAATGTAGTTGTAATACTACATTTATTTTCCATTACTTTACTTAGAAATAGAAAGTTCCTTTTAGTTGCTGCGACGGAGATTTTATAGGTATAGTAGAGTGGGACCATTTCATTTATTAGCTCCATTACGATATCGATACATTTTACTCAAAATGCATCTTAAAATTTTCTTTGGAATTTATAAAAGTTAAACTACGACTACGATTTAGCACAATTTAATACAATTCTAAAGAAGTTTTAGCTCGCAATAAGATCACAATGTATGTCGATTTCTAGATTCGTACTCAAACTAAAGACTAGTTTGGGTACATCAACATCTTCGCAAATAAACACAGGTACCTTTTTTTTTAAATCGAATACGCTTTGGTACTAAGTAATCTTATCGTATGGCAAGTCTGATGTCGTGTCATAGAAACAAGCGAATAATATTGTTGAACACAACTTACAAGTGATGAATTTAGTTTCAATAATCTATACGAGAAGAATGTTTGCCCTATATCCGTCCATGTTTGATGTAAGTATTAGAAAAGTTTGGCGTTATGGACGGTAGATGTTGATGATCGACTGATCGTATAATGTATTATCAGCTTCACATAAGCTACCGATTAGCTTACAGTTATTTTGGCGTCAAGACCGTATAGTTCAGGTTTTCCTCAAGATGTTTTCCGTCCTTTAAGTTCAAAGAAAACATCGTCAAATCTTGATGGTTTTGTTTTGCTTTTGTAATTATTTGAGTAAAATCCGTTATAATATAACATGCCATGTAATAAAAATTGGAAATACCACGCGGTATATACCACGGTCATCAATGCCTTTAATTCCTTTTTTTTTATGGAACCATGATTACTTATTTTAAATGATGTGTTGTCATCAATAAAAATGTGTTATAATAAAAGACAACGACATTAATGATATGAATGTCGTTGTCTTCTCAAGTCGACGCGTATATTTTTTTATATTGACTATCTTACGAATTTATGGCCGAGTAGATTTTCATCGGCCGCTCATAAAATGTGTGTTGTGGTGTGTATGTTTACAACATTATGCCTGCTCGTAACTCAATCTTGACAAATACCAAGAGTTCAGGGCGCAGTAACAGGTAGATCGTTTCATTTAGTGAGAGGACCAGGCCCCGGAACTATCGCTCTCAGCGCGCTCATCTGAGCGTGGTTCAGACGTGTACACACAGTGGTCCACCTCCCCTACACACGCGTCGCGATAATTAAAAAACTTTCAAGATTATTTTCATTAGCAATCTCCTCCAGCCATCCCACCGTGTGTACGATTCCCACGTACCTTTACAAAAACTTGGGCTATTTGAGGAAATTGTACTGTATATTCGTAAGAATACAAAGTTGAGCTTTTATTGTTCCTTGGAGATGTTAGGTGTTGGGTTTTATTGAATTGAGTCTTTTGTTGAACAACTCCCCGTTTGTGAGAAACAGTTGAAAAACCGTTCCAACTTTTATTACTATTGATGCAATTTGATAGGAATAGTATATTATGCAATAAGTGAAAAAAAATACAATAGACGCTGATATATTTAGTAACCTATTCCGCTTGACTATTCTTCAAGAGTCATAAAATCCCTGTAAGAAATCGACACGTGTTTCACCTCTCAACGAGGCATCTTCAGGATGACGATTGACTCTGCGTCCAGCGCTCGGTGTGGTAACACGTCGCGTTCTGGTTTGCAATTGGTCAATCGTCATCCTGAAGATGCCTCATTTCGAGGTGAAACACGTGTCGATTTCTTACAGGGTTTTTATGACTCTTGAAGAATAGTCAAGCGGAATAGGTTACTAAATATATCAGCGTCTATTGTATTTTATGATGGATTTCCGCAAAGTCACGCCTGAATCAATTAACTATGCAATTAGTGAATAAAGGACGGATTTAAAGCGAGGGCCATAGATGAATCACGAGCAAGTGAAGGATTCTAACGACTGAATCACGACCGTAGGCAGTGATTCATGATGATTGAATCACGACCGTAGGGAGAGATTAAAGTGTTAGAATCCTGAACGACGCGAGCGATTCATGGCCCTCGATATAAATCCGTTTTATTCAACAGTTGCATACTATACTTTATACCATGACTACGAGAAAAAGAAATTGCAAATTCGAGTATGTTGTTATGTCAATGTTATGCTTTGTTTTTATAGTAACTACACCGAAGCATAGAATACATACTACATAGTGTCGATCAGTCGATGACTTCTTTTTCTTCGACAACTCATTAAAATAAGTTAGGAAAACAGACTCTGAAAATGTGCTCAGCTTGATTTTCATTTTTCCATTTGAAAAACTCATCGTAGGCTTTGATGTAAACCAGCCGTGATTTGTTGGGTAGCAAGCTTTCTACTATATCGGCCGCCCTCTCTTTCATAAACTCAAGTGTTAACACATCTTCATCACTTGAATACATTTTCAATCGATTTATTATTATGTAACATTAAACTTTTTGTTCGTACAACTTACAATATTTAAAATAGCGCCAATTTACTAATGACAGCAAAGAACACAAAATAGTTTTTATTCTAATGCTAAACTCCTGTTCGAAAATCAAGGAGGAGGAGTAGGAGTTTGTATAGCATTGAGATGGAGTTCGAATATATTGGTGTGTTCTAAATTCAAACACCAAAACAGTGATTAAAAGTGCTTTTTATTCACTGTTTTCAGTGAATAAAATAAGCTTTTTAGAGGGGGAATGATATAATAGTATATTATGCAATTAGTGAATAAAGGACGGATTTAAAGCGAGGGCCATAGGTGAATCACGAGCAAGTGAAGGATTCTAACGACTGAATCACGACCGTAGGGAGTGATTCATGATGATTCAAGTGTTAGAATCCTGAACGACGCGAGCGATTCATGGCCCTCGATATAAATCCGTTTTATTCAAGAGTTGCATACAATACTTTATACCATGACTACGAGAAAAAGAACATGCAACTTCGAGTATGTTGTTATGTCAATTTTATGCCTTGTTTTTATAGTACCTACACCGTAGCATAGAATACATACTCCATAAGGTCGATGACTTCTTTTTCTTCGACAACTCATTATTATAAGTTAGGAAAACAGACTCTGAAAATGTGGTCAGCTTGATTTTCATTTTTCCATTTACTCAAACAAACAACAAACTCACACTCAAACTCATCGTAGGCTTTGATGTAAACCAGCCGTGATTTGTTGGATAGCAAGCTTTCTACTATATAGGCCGCCCTCTCTTTCATAAACTCAGGTGTTAACACATCTTCATCACTTGAAAACATTTTCAATCGATTTATTACTAAGTAACCCTAAACTTTTTGTTCGTACAACTTACAATATTTAAAATAGCGCCCATTTACTAATGACAGCAAAGAACACAAAACAGTTTTAATTCTAATGCTAAACTCCTGTTCGAAAATCAAATCAAATAGGAGTTTGTATATCATTGAGATGGAGTTCGAACAAATTGGTGTTCTAAATTCAAACCCCAAAATAGTGATTAAAAGTGCTTTTTATTCACTGTTTTCAGTGAATAAAATAAGCTTTTTAGAGGGGGCATGGTATAAACTTACTTATACCAGCTTTCCGTATACAAAAATGGACATAAACTGTGATGTTGACACATGTTCTACTTTAAAAAACAGGCAAACAAAAGAAAAAAAAACGTGCGGGGTAGTTTTTGGGGACTGCCGATAGAACCGAAAACTAAGTAACATTCATTAATTTTATCAAGCATTCGGTGACGATGACGCCGAGTTCCATGATTTTTGTTCACCCAAAAAGTGCTCAACGCGCCTAAAGAAGCTTTCACTTCAAAAATTGATTCAAATTCACTTTTTGTTATGTTCGAAAGGATTTTGATAGGGACGGGAAATATTTAACTGATCCTCTGAAAACTTATTGACCGTCTAACGATGTACGCTTTTTGATGTGAAACATCTATAGGCGTGCCTTTGGTGTAAAACTGACTCGCGTTATCGTCACCCAACGCTTGAAGAAATGAATGAAATGTTACTTAGTTTTCACTTCTATCGGCAGTCCCCAAAGATTAGATTTATTGGTTTTCTTTCATTATAAATTCTTTAAGGCCAACTTTTTTTCTATGTTTTTTTTTTGTATTTCTCATGGATGCACAAAACAAGCATGCCAGCCAGGCCACACTTTTCACTTTAAAAGCAACGTTTTAGTTGCGGAACTGTGGTATATTCACACAAACTACCAGGACCCCATAACACATTAACCAATGTAAAACAGTTTCGGGTCCGGGTCCCACCCCTAATGATAGATAGATGTTTCAGTTCCTATGAGTTTTGCAGAACAAACAAGGTTTTGTTTGTTTCGGGAAACCCTTCCAAACTTGAAAGCTTGAATACTTTATGCTTTTGTTTCCCTGGTGTAAATAATGCATAGAACCCGGTTTACAAAGATTTATACTGTTTAGTTAAATCCTTGTAATTATTTTTGCTTTTACGGAAAAACATGCTTCCATTAAATAAAGAATCCTTTTCAGCTACCGTTTAGTCCAGCGATAAGATTAAGAGCGTTTCATACCCAATTCATATGATATGCGGCTCGAACGTGTGTCGAATCGTGGAAAGCTATTTGCAGGCAGTTCTGTCATGCGAGCGGTGTTCGGCGACATTTATTTTTGTACTATAAATTGGCTCTCCCACGAACCGCTCCGCCTACACCTCTATTTCATACCCGGTCACATATTATGATAATACTGAAACAGACAAGGCAGTGGATTGTGTTATTCCAGTAAGATTAATCTCTAATTAGATTTCTAGTTTTTACGTAAACTCTCAAACAACGACAAGCAAGCTGAATAACAAACAACAAGTCTCGCAGATATTAAAATAAATCTCACAGATCTAATTTCTGTTGATCCTTTTCTCGTTTCCTGAAATGAGTTTGAATTAATCTGTACAGCGAATAACACGGTTCAGTGCACCGGGTACCAGGGCGACATGACGCAAGGAGGGGATTAAGTTAAGCCGTTGGGCTACAGACACGTTCGTCACGAGACGTTACCGTTTGTATAGGTCCCTAACTTTGAGATGTCAGCTGGGTAACAGGTAACAACATTTATACAGTACTCGATTGGTATTGTATAGATCGTCAAAACTTACAAACGATAAATACGCAAAGCGCCTCAAGTTGCCACGATGTTTTATAAGAGCTTTTCCCATACGGAATGCATACTTACCCACTTATAATACCGTTACTAGTAAAACGAAAAGCATCGCAAAAACGGAGCGTTGAAAGGGTTTATTTATGGAAAACGTTTTTATGGAGTAGATTTCCATGGCAACATCTCGGATGTCACGTGGCAGTGGCAGGTGTGAACGTTTTTGCCGAGACGATCGTTACCTTGCCCCGGTCGTCGACAATGCATATTGGATAAGCGCTGCGCATTTATGTCGCCCTGGTGACTAGGGTTTGTTTTATTTTCTTGTATAGTGGTTTAGTTACCTACATGAAAAACTAAAATTATACCAACTTTTATTATTTTAGTTTTTAGAGTACCTACTTACTTGGCAGAGTTTTCAAAGTGTTTGAAATTAATTCATATTAGGACATGAAACTACACCATATTTTAAATAGTCGTATAAAAAAAGTTCGTATTTGTGCGAAACACAATGTGAAAGGATGATACTCTAAAAACACATTTGCAAGTATTTTCTTTCTTCTTATTTCTACTGTCAGAGGAATCCTTGACATTGGGTTCCGTCCATATAATTTGTTTCGGAATGAAGTAATAATTGTTCAAACCCCAGCAACTCATCAGCTTGAGGTTCCTCATCGTGAACGTTCGCGGTCGTTAAACTTTTTGATTAGTAAAATTATTCGCGCCAATCAATCTCGACGCGACACAATTAGAGAGGAAGGAGTGCCAGTATAGTATTATCTCATGTTTTTCGTGTGAGCTTGGGCATGGCATAAGCTACATCGACTGCTTTTGAGGGTTCCGTACCCAAAGGGTAAAACGGAACCCTATTACTAAGACTCCGCTGTCCGTCCGTCTGCCTGTCTGTCTGTCCATCTGTCACCAGGCTGTATCTCATGAACAGTGATAGTTAAACAGTTGATTTCACAGATGATTAAGGGGGCTCCCATACAACAAACGTGATTTTTTTGCGGTTTTATAGATAATGTTACGGAACCCTTCGAGCGCGAGTCTGACTCTCACTTGGCCGGTTTTTAAAATAAACCTATTTTGTAATTAAACCCAGAATGTGTGATTTGTCTTTGCAAGTTATTCACCATTCGGTGTTCATTCTTTTTCCAAGGTTAGAACTCTCTTTATCTCGATTTATTGCAGATCTCGGATAAATCATAAGATTCCGATCTACTGAGGGTCATTCAACAACTTATTGGATTTTATTGTGCCATGAAATTTAAAAAGGAATTGAAAAAATGCCAATGGTTGAGTCTATACACATAATGAAATCGTAGCGAAGCCAAAACTACACACTGAATATTTTTGAAAAAAGTAATTTAAAATGAAATGATGTGGGAACGACGTCATATGCCGAAAATATAGTTTTTAGGAATTTTTGTATATGTTTATCTGAATGTATGTTCCGGCATCACGCAAATACTACCAGATATTCTCTATAAGTCTGGTCAGTCTCAGGCTATAAGTTATCACGCTATTTGCTATGGGGATGAGCAATATTGCATTTTTTTTTTATTATTATTTTTTTATTATTATTTTTTTATTATTATTTTTTTATTAAAAACGTTGCCCCACACTAAGAATTTCTTCCTGTATCGTGGGTGCGTTTACAAACATAGAAACTCACATACACTAACACCCAGACCCGGAACAACTACTTGCAGATCATACAAATATTTGTTCCGTGCGGGGATAGAACCCGCGACACGTTGCACAGCAGTCCATCGCTCAGCCACTGCGCCAACCGTGTCGTCAATTACGTTAGTAAACTTCTATAGTTTACCGCAAATTGTAAAAAGACGAGCCAACATGTTAGATTAGAATATTGCCGATGATTACAGATTTAACCATAGAAATGATTATCATCATGCTATATTTAACCATAGAAATGATTATCATCATGCTATATTTTTATGGAGAAAAACAATCACGACATGTACAGGGTGGGTGGATTTTTGAGACGGGGCGTTAAGGGTTGGTATTCTAGCCGTTGTAGCTACAGGAAAACGGTCTTAGTCATATTTTTTTTTGATAACTCTATCGATCCTTTTTCCTCCTGCTGCTGAAATCCTATTGCTGTGCGGGTGTCGACCTCGGGGCGAGCTGCTTCTCACACGGACATCTGTACGTCGCTTGCCCGCGTCACCAGTCCTGACTCTGTATCTTTTGGCTGCCGAGACCAAAACTTCAAACGTAGTATACCGGGAAGTTTGATATAAATGTGGCGGTTATTGTAGTATGTTGTGGTGTCGCAGAAGCTAGTTACATGCACACGATTTTAACTACAAATAAGTTTATTATTTTATTACACGCGAATTGCTAATTTTTTGTAGTTTTTCTTATTCGAATAGGTATCCAGTAAAAATATGGTTTCTACTTATATTACAAAACATAGAGACATTCAATACACACCTATCCATAATCTCCCAAAATTCTGTTAAACTCAGCATCGGTAACGGTATTTCAGTATGTAGTCGAAGGCGCGGGCGGCGCCCAGACGTCGCGGCGTCGCGTGACGTCACCGAGCACCTTCCTCGCTCGTAGCAGTCGTAGCGCTGTGCTACGATCACCGCTACGCTGGAAAGCTACGCTTATTGCTTCGGAGTAGGGATGCGCGGAGTTTCTAGTTGTCTACGAAGTTGAAAGAGTTGGTAATTTCAGATCTTAACTAAGTCGTTTTTTGCTGGTATGGGTCTCATTTGTATAACGTATTTGAGTCTTCTGCGAGCCTGTGAAATCAGAAATTACAAAGCTGGGTACCAAGTGTAATCATCGCAAATAGTATGACGTAGTAACTTTATTCTAAGTTATAATAATCACATACCTACGTAGTATAACTTATATTACTTTGTTTCCGCGATAAAAGTTATATTTGGAGCTTTTCTCAGAACACGTCTGCAAACGATTTTCCTTTTAGAAGTGGTGGAACGAAATATCTCCCAGCCCCGGTGCTGGCCGCCACATCGTTATTGCTTTTATATCAAAAGCAACTGCGATGGCAAAAATTGAGTTTTTTTATATCAATATCAAGGTTCCAGGAATTACAAATATAGAACGTGCGAATTATTTATGAAATAATCACGATATAGTTGTTTTAGAACGAAGTTCTTTTTAACGCAGCTTGCGGTAGGAGTTGACTGGTAGAAATCCTCATGTAAGGAAAAAGCGTTATGCCAGATAACGTCAGTTTCAAGTTCTCAAGTTTCAAGTGCCAAAAGTTAATGTTTTTAAAAATAAGAAACGTATACTACGCTCTGTATTAATACATAATTTACAGCGAAAGATACTTCGTTCCAACCAGGTGTCCCACGACACCTTCCGACTTTTTTATTTCGTAGCTACTGTCAACCTTCTTCAAACTATCTATAACGGACCTACATGTCTTAGCACTAAGCTTGCACTGATAAATGGCCCATAACCAAAATATCGTAAACCGTCAAGTGTAGTCAACCCTTCACAGACAGATCAGCAGGTGAAAACAAACGTTTGTGGACACTCCTGTCATCGACAGAGCTAGGAGTTGTGTACATCTAGGGGCCGTGTCTAGCTTTTTGCGCCTACTACATTACACCTTTTTAAATTAACTCCACCCAATAATAACAGTTACTTACAATTATCACGAGTAAGCTCTGAATGCGATTAGCTTAGGGCTTAGACCAAGGAAGCATGAATCAAAAGCGGACAAGCCTTTTCAATAGTTAGAAAGAGGATATTAACGATGACGAAAAATAAACTGATTCCAATTTGAGTTATTTCAAGGGTCTCCGCTGGCAGCTACACCTGTTTCCACGTAGTTAAAATTACAAATCCGAAACATAAAGACCATCCTAATACAAAAACCAAATATTAATCCTTCCACAAACAAGCTTTAAAACCGCAAACAAGCAATTTAATACGGCTAAATGAGAAACCACATGAACGTTTACGTGGAAAGACAACGTGTCATTTCACATGCAGTGACATCCATGTCGAGTGGTCGCAGGGGTAAGACGGTGTTCCCCTGTTCCCCCTCCCTTGTAGGTGGTGGAGTACGTCACACGTTCGCCACATAATTCTTGCAGACGCAAATTTGACGCAACGAAATTCGTTGTGACACAAGACTAAGTGCCAAAACGTATAAATTCTAGAACGAAAAAAGAACCATCCGAGTTGTGCATTCAGTTTAATCTGTTGTCAAATCTGATTTCTTTGTCTGTGATCGGTTATGTCCAATCACAGCAGGTAGCATGAGATGTGAAAACAAATGCGACGTGAATGTGATTGGATGACTGTTGTTTTATGTTTCCGTAACTAAAGAGCAACTCATCCTTGACTTTCCCATAGTAGCAGTAGAGCTCATTGTGAAAGAACAAATTTTTTACCAAATCCTAACGGCAAGCAACATTGCAGAGTTTCTTGAAAACTTTTCCTACTTTGTCTATAGCGACAGCAATGCGCGGCGGGCGGTTACTTTTTACTCAATTAGCAGCTTGTTGTCCACCTCCCCATCATCACTAACCCTTCGGACCCTCATTGGGCATAGGCCCTAGCTATCTTTTTCATGTATTCCCAATAACATGAATAATACATCTTCAAACTTTTCCAAATGTTGCTGTGAAACACACTGATAGGCAAATAAAACGCGATGTATTCCACTTCTATGAATACCATTTGCGTTCAGATTTGATACGAATGTATTAATTTTTCGCAGAAACTGTATATCTGATTTCAGGAGTAGTGTGTAGGTACTTGATTTTTTAATGAATTTGTTGTATCTGTACGCACGGCTACACATCAAGCTATACAAAACCAGTTTACGCTGATCTCTCATTGTAGGGAAATCCTATACAATGCGAGATCAGCTTAAACCGGTTTTGTATAGCTTGATGTGTAGCCGTGTGTACAATTAATATAGATATCATGTAAAGACTATTCTTTCAATAATGTTTTCGCAGTTTTTTGTAGCTTTACGGTAAGATGTTTCATGTCTACTTTTATGAAAGGTTCAGTGATTCGGTCTCACTCTATTGTGACACGTCAAGGCGATGCACGGAGATTGTTTCCTTCCCAAGCATGCCTACGTAAACCAATTTAAACTTTATAATCCGCTCGGAATGGGGCGCGTCGCGAACAATACACCAACAAATTCTTCCTCAAGGTCCTTCCATCCTCGCCTCTTCTGCTCCCCTAGTCCCACTCGTGTGCTTTTACGACTAAAAGTATTTTTTACAAACATTTCGCGCAAAGTATGTATTACAAGGAGAATTAGTCTGTAAATTCATCAATACATTTAATTTTTAATTAAAAAAAAAAAAAAAACCTGTTTTAAGAATTTTGGACAGTGCTATCAAGTACCTAGTGGCCTGTGCCTTTCTATTACTTACTCTTTTGTTTTAGTTAACATCTAACAACAAGGAAACTTAAGAAACTTAAAATAAAGAATACCAAAAAAAAAACTTGTTCAACGTTACGTTAACCATTTTATTAACATTTCGCATTCACGACAGAACAATTCAACGACAAATCCCGACTTATCTTTTAATAACTGAAACACGGTGGCATCAGATAATGCGGCGGGTACAAACAGTCACGGTATCGCGCAGTTGGCTGTTTGCGCAAAATATCGGCCTGTATGTGCTCTGCACTCCGCGGCTGCGTCAATATATCACTAGAGTGAAACATACCGCTCATTATTGACAGTACTTTACGTCAGTTTGTAACGTTCTCTGTACAAATATCACTGGTATGATTTATTTGGTTTTGATTTCAGTAGTCTGCGTTTTCCATTTACTTTTTAATAAAGCGCAGGGCACTTATTCACTATCACTAAATCCAATCATTCTATATTCGTATAAAATCTTGTTTGATTTAGGAGTCAAATGCCCTACAGTCGTTGTCCGATTTATTTAGTAAGATCTACCCCTCAGTAAGTTAAACAAATTCTCACGTAGGTCATACCCAGAGCCCGGGGATACCGCACGGTCAGGAGTAACCGGAAACACATACGAACAGAGCAAGCTAATATAAAGATTGTAAAAATGAAACCATGGAGCTGGTCTGATGATGGAGTCGGAAGTTGGGCATAGGAACTCCTCAATTAAACAAGATAGCACCATCGTGTTTGGACTCATTGGTTACGTATTAACAAGTACTTTGACACTAGATGGGGTTCAGGGCCTGATGATGGAGCCAGAAGGTGGCCATGGGAATACCTCAATTAAACAAGATAGCACCATCGCGTTTGGACTCATTGGTCATGTATTAAAAAGTGCTTTGACACTAAGTAGTGTTCAGGGTCTGATGATGGAGCCGGGAGGTGGAAATGGGAACTCCTCAATCAAACAAGATAGCACCATCGCGTTTGGACTCATTGGGCATGTATTAACAAGTGCTTTGACACTAAGTAGTGTTCAGGGTCTGACGATGGAGCCGGAAGGTGGCCATGGGAAAACCTCAATCAAACAAGAGAGCACTATCATGTTTGGACTCGTTGGTTATGTATTAACAATTGCTTTGACACTAGTTAGTGTTCAGGGTCTGATGATGGAGCCAGAAAGTGGCCATGGGAACTCCTCAATCAAACAAGATAGCACCATCGTGTTTGGACTCGTTGGTTATGTATTAACAAGTGCTTTGACACTAGCTAGTGTTCAGGGTCTGATGATGGAGCCGGAAGGTGGCCATGGGAAAACCTCAATTAAACAAGATAGCATCATCGTGTTTGGACTCATTGGTTATGTATTGACAAGTGCTTTGAAACTAGGTGGTATTCAGGGCCTGATGATGGAGCCGGAAGGTGGCCATGAGAAAACCTAATTTTTTGGATTTGTGAAGGTGATAGAACAGATATTTAAACAAATCGTAATGCTAAAAAGTAGAAAATAAAATATAAGTAAAAATCTTTTTAAAAACAAGCTTTTAATTAACTAAAAAGTACTAAATAAAACTGTCGTAAACATAGAACTTTAATATTTTCTTAAAAGCTTGAGGCGTAAATGTCCTTCTTACACTTAACTTGAAGATAAGCCTCAAGGTTTTAAGAAAATATTAAAGTTCTATGTTTACGACACTTTTATTTTGTACTTTTTAGTTAATTAAAAGCTTGTTTTTAAAAAGATTTTTACTTATATTTTATTTTTTCATTAATAACATTGATAGGAATCTGTTGTAAGAGGACTCTTTTAATTTAAATGTTGCCATATGAATATTTTTGTTGATATTAGTGAAAGGACATAATTTTGTATTTTGACTGTTATTGTTCGTTATTAGGCTTTGTATCTGCAAATATTCAGTGTAGATTACGATTCATTTCCTGGGAACATAGTGCTTTGTCGTATTTTATCAAATAGTGGCGTTTTGAAACACGCGAGCGGCCCATCTGATGAAAGTGACAGATGCTTGCAACACAAAGGGTTGCCGATGTGTTGCCAAATGGAGTCAAAGTTAAAATGTCGCGTGTGTCAGTTATTTGACAGGCACCGATACTTTTAACCAAAAAATGATGGTGGGCGACATATTTCTCTTTGCAGTTGTATAGTGTAATATAAGTTTTAAAAATTGTATTCCGAAAACGCTTTCATTTTCTCAACAATAGCAAATCTGAACGTAGCTAAGTACCTATCAGTGGAAACTATGATATACCCACGTAGTTATTATATGAATAGCTATCGCAGGTCGAATTCCCGCAACATAGTAACCCGATTCCCTCGTTAGCCTCAAGTTTGAGGGTAGTTAGCAAACTTCTTGTCTTTGCTCCTAGTGTCTATGTTTTTGTCACAGAAATTAATACGTGTTGGAGGTCTAGTGAGAGTCAGATCGACGACTCGTAGATTAGATACGAGAGAGAGAAACTTACTTGCTTATTATGTAGATATATCTAATGTTCATGATATTACCTAGTTGTGGATGTAATTTCTAGGCTTGTAGGCTTATAATTATTGTCAAGTCAGAAATGTGAAATCATGTAACAAAATATGTTTTAGGAATGAGAGACTTGTTGAATTTAATATGAATTGATGTAAAAAGTATAGACTGTCACATTCAGAGGCGGCTCGTCATAAAGAGCGCTGGTGCAGTGCACTCCCACGAAAATAGCATAATCTATATTTCTTTATTATAATCCTATACATGCATTCTTTCTACTATGCCCATGTATACAATAGCAGTTTACTAGAAAACCATTTCCTACGCGTACATTGGGCGTCAAGTTGTAACGTGTGGAGCGCCAGCGATTGCGCTCCTATGAAACAAAGTTCAGTACGATTTCTAGCACTGTATTCAATGAGTGCGAAAGAGAAATATCGACACAGTCCGACGCGTGAAACAAAAGATTTTGTATGAGAAATTAGCCTAATTTGGAGCGCCGCTCACGCGCGACGTTGCCAAACGGCGCAAGGCGGCCGCGCGCGGGAATGCGATCTATGCCTTTGCGCTGTTGCCGATCTTATGTAAACAAACGGTCGGCTCAACTCGGCTGTCAGTAGATTCGCAGTGTTTATTCTAAATAATTATTAAAAATAGTTTGTGCGCGACATTTGTGTTAAAAATGGAACAATACAGTGTATCTTGTTGTATGATAAGCATTGAAAAACGCTTAATTAATTCCATAACTGATTTTCACAAGAAAGTGATAGATGTCTTCGCTCGCCAAAAAGATCGCCAAATGGATTTTCTTTAGAAATAAAATAAATTGTAAGCTCTAGTTCTACGTTTCTTTTTTTAGTGAACCCCCACAAATAAATATCACGAGCCGCCTCTGGTCACATTCATGAAAAAAGTCGGGCGGTGTCGTGTCAAACAAAAACTTTATGGGCATAACGCTTTTTCCTTACGTTACGATTTCTACCAGACAACTCCTACTGCAAGCTGCGTTAAAGAATTTCGTTCCAAAATATGAAAGAATTGATGAAATAAGTACCTATAGATGAACTAACACGTGTCGCCTAGTAAAATTGGTACCTACATATCGCTTCAACGTCTCTTGCTCGTATGACATGCCTCAAAGTAAATATTCTAGTTCTTAAGGTTTTTATTGGTCTGAAAATATAATCTGTACCTAGATGATTTATAAACCGTAATAAGTAAAGTGGCAAGTGCACTCTGCCGACCCCCGAGACAAGTGTCGTGTCGTGTGTGACACATGTCGCCTGCGACAAGAAATACGTACCTATTTACAGTAAAATGTACAATCCTACGCACAACGTCTTAAAGAAAAGAGGTAGATGTAGGGCCACGCAACCTGCGAAGGAAAGGCCTACGTTTTTTATAAGAATAATACTGGCTTTTTAGTCGACCACTTGATTCAAGCTTCTTGCAGTTTTATATGAGATAGGATACGGTGTGTTGCTAGTGACCAGGATAATAATTCGTGGACAGCTTTCGTTGGTCAGACTCTAGCAGTCAATTTTTCATCATGAACCCATTTTCAAACAATTTTCAGTTCCAACCGCCCCACGAAAATGACTGCGTAGTACAAATACTAGTCCGCAGCCGTAATGGCCCGTGGCAAAGCAAATTATCCCACAGTGGGTACGTTGGTAGTCAACCGAGCCACCTGCATGAATACCTGATGCGACATCAAAGGGCCTCACTCTTTGACTGATATTTGCGGATCGCGCGACTACTGAGCCGCCCCACATGCCCTTACAGTGATTGTTTTGTAACATTTTTTACTTGTTTGAATTATGTTCACTTATCGTTGTTTTCTTAGATGTTTTTTGAAGTCGATTTTTATGTGTAATCGTTTAGAAACATTGTACACTGGGACACGGTCTTATCCAGTAGTAAATCAGGCATTTCAGCTTGGTGATTAGGGTAATAATTAAGTTGATTAGATACGTATTTGTTTTGATTTTATTCTTGTAATTTTAAGTTTCTAGTTTACCTGCTCATTATAAAATACTCCTAATAACAATAAGATGATTGCGTAGCATATTGTCACTGAGCACGTGTGTGTGTATCAGTGCGGTGGCACTGAGCTAGCTTTAAGTGCTCTTAGTACTTAGATTTCAGGTCTGTAAGTCTTTGTCTAGTCCTAAAAGCGGTAGATGACATGCAAAATCTAATGTGTAATCATGATCATAAAATTAATTTATTAAAACAATGATTTTTTTACCTAAATATGAAAATTCCTGAAAGATCTCACCCTAGGGAGAGCTTTCATTCATTAAATGATGAAAAAAGGTTAACTTTTTTCAACTAGAACTGTTGTGTCCATAATGAATTTCAACAGCGTATATGGTTCAATTGATAAAAACTGCAAGCAAACTTTTTGGTTGAGCCCAAATCACCGCTTATGATTTTGAATAAGTAATTTATTTAAAGCATACTTAACTCGCTGAATTAATTAAAAGTTTCGTCGACTCATTAAAATTCTTCCGAGTGATGTCGGGGAAAAAAGTAAACGTACTGTGGTCGAAAAAGTTGATGTTTAATCTACTTAAAATGGTGTCTGTAAGGATGTGGGTAGTGTCACTCGCACGACTTGCCGGACCTGACAATGGACAGTTAATGAAAACGAACTGTTTGTGCCGCGCGTCATTTGTACACCACGTTGATTTAGTGCTGCTGTTGATTTCATTAATGTTCGTTTTCATTAATGAGTTGGTTGGTATGGAAAAGCCCACTTTTTTTGAAAATTGTCCGCGAGCCATTCTAAACGGTCAAGGGTCAAGTTAATAAAGTAATTAAGATGTACAACGGCGAACTGAATGCCATCGGCATTTTCTACCAGTCAACCTTTGGGTGATCAAACAGTGGTAGGTGCAATAAAGAAAATTGTGGAATATTCAAATATATGGAACGATAGACATTTAAGAACAAAATTATTAAATTTAAATATAACATATAAACCTAATTATATATAAATAAATACACATGAATACATAAATAATAATAACCATCGGTCTAGGATGAAGGCTTGACATTTAACAATTAAACTAAGACAACATATTTACCCTTAAATTAATCTACATATCGTCAAAGTCAACAAATAATCTACGTATCAATTACAAATTAATCCCTAGTTGCAGACAAACATCCATAGAATTATCTGAATAATTGAGTTGTAGCAACCAAGGGTTGATTGAGCCAATATCGTCGGCATTACGCGGTGGTTGACTACGCAGCTAAATTAAATTAACATGAGGAGCACACAATGACATTCCGCGGAGGAGTCTTCTATACGAGGCTGCATAATTCACAGCGCTTGTCACGCCTCTGCCGCGTTTATTGGCTCGTGGTAAATGGCGGCTCCGCTGTGGGTACGAGACGCTTGTTAAATTAGTCGAGCTCTTTGATAATTGTGCTATAACCTCACAAACACATTCCTTACCTTTCCTTGTTTCCTCCCCCTACTGAAATTGTCTTTTAATATTTCCCTAATTAATTTGTAAGAAAACTCAAAATAATCTAGAAAGATGATCTCCCCATCACTTATTTTCTAGGGGAAAACGAAAAAGATTTTTACATAAAAATCCTCCGCCCTAGGGTTCGTAACGGCGTCATTTAAAATGCTAATGCCTTTTTATATGGTGCATTATTACAGATGCCCCGCGGCCGGATTGCGTATTAGAGAACGAGATGTGTTCGCAGAATCCCTTGCTTGAAGTTTATTGAAATGAGAATCTTAGAGGGTTATGCCGATGAAATCATGCGGTAATCGACGTTTTCAATATGGCTTGCGGTTACATGGAGATTCTCTTTTACATATAGAGCATACGAAAAGCTTTCACGTAATAAATAGTTTGATTGTATCATGTTATTAAACTGCAATTCGCAAAGGATTCCACTTTAAAAAGCAAGTCAGTAACCTAGTATTTTCTCAAATCGCATAAGCTCTGTATATTATGTGCGATATTATCCAGGTTCGAGGCCTGCACTTTGTGCCATACGTTGGAAGGTTTCCAGAAAACACGACTCTGGGACAATCCGGATGATCCCCTGCAGTCATGCTGGCCTGGTGCCCCGTATGTTTTACACGGATTATATCTGACAGAATAAAAAAGTATTCAGCTGAAAATCTTAATACCGTCGTTATATGAAATTGTGATCTAAAATGTATTTTGTTTTGTTTTCAGGTAAGCACAATGCGGTTTTTGGATCGTAAGTTAACTATAGGACTTTATATTATATGGATAATAACAAGTAACGCCAGTAGGAATTAGAGATTTTACTAACTTTGTTGTTCAAGTTTATTAAATCCACTTGCCTAGATCGCTTTGTATACAAAAGCAAAGGTTGTATATTTCTCGACCAGAAGAATATCTTAATTTAAGACTAAACAGAGCGTTGCTTTCGTTCAACGGTTATTAAGTTTCGGTTAAAAAGCTTTCACTTGTTTGTAAAAGTCTTTATTTCAAAGAGAAAAGTTCAAAGAAGTGTCTGCGCTTGAAACAAAAGTTACATAATTTGGTGCCTACTTGAACTAAGCCACGGAGTTTTTCAGAGTTAAGTAAACCTTTCCTGAGTAATCGGAATTTTAATAACAACGCATTTCAGACAAAGCTGTAAAATGTTTACAAATTGTTAATACAGCCTAACAAACACGACTAAATACACTACAGAAGCGCGACTAACTAAGGTGCAAATGAACGTAAGTGAGCAACTCCTTAGGTAGTGACGTCAGGTTATGTCACGTCTCCTTAGGTTGCACAAGCTACGTCGTAGCTAAGTCTCGGAACCGGTTTAAAAATACCGGTTTATTTCGGTTTTCCTCCGAATTTTTCTAAAGAACGGGAACGTTTAGACAACTTTATTTTAACCTAAATTAACCGGTTTATTCGACGAGCGGATGCCGCGCTGTATAAAAACTGAAATATGAACCGGTTTTTATTGCTATAAACCGGTAGATCAGAAAAACCTTTATACTTATAATAAGTACTCTTCCAAATACCAGATTTAAAAACCGGTATATGCGAACGAAACTGAATACAAAGGTTTTTGCGTCAAGTAGGTACATAATACCGAAAAAATTTACCGGTATCCGAGCCTTGTCGTAGCTACTGCCCGGCTGACGATCTCTTAAGTTAAGCACTAATATCGCTCCCTTCACTGCTATGATATCCTTAAAGCTCGTCGGTATAGATCGTGTATCTTGCTTAATCGACTGCTGTTAGAAGTCATCTTAATTGGAGTTCGTTACATTAGTAGTCATTGCACTCAGTACATACCAGAGGAGTAGCGCGCTCACAACTCCAGTCCTGCCAGCTTCCTTGCGGACGATTCGAAGAGCAACTTCACCTTTGAAAAATAGCACATTCAGTAGTGTCGACAATTATACTAGAGGTATTGAATAGATCATAATATTCTAAGTCAAAGTCAAATAATTTATTTCAAGTAGGCACATTAAAGGCACTTTTGAACGTCGAATACATAGAAATAGAACTGATTCTAGTTGCCCCTTCCAAAAGGTAGTTTTCGTATGAAGAAGAATGGGCAAGAAACTCCACCGTTACTCTTTAAAAAAAAATGTTTTACAATATTTGGTATACATCAATTATATAATTACATGTGAAGACGATGCACCGAGAATACAATTACAATTGGTAAAAAGAATAAAAAATAAAAAATGGAACAATGACAAATAAATAAATTAAGTATGTGATAGATACATGGTGGTCACATATTTACAAACATTAAAGTATACGATATCACAATATTCCTAGAAACTTGCAAGTAATACTAATAGGACAGTGTGTGAGTTTAATTATCATAAAATGGAAAAAAAATTGATGATATACAAATAATAAATTTTACAATTAGATTAGCAACCAGTTTGATTTTGTCCAGCCTCGGATTTGTCCTATGGAGCAAGACCAGCATGTTTCCAAGCATTCTTATCTTGGATATAATCCTCTAATTTGGAATATGCTTGTTTACAAAGTGTACTTTAAATATGAGTTTAAAATTTTCTTTCATTTAATTGCAATATATCACTAGGTATTTTGTTATAGCATTTAACGCAGTACCCCATAAAAGATGTTTGTACTTTAGCTAATCTGAAAAATGGTTGATCTATTTTATCTTTATTTCTAGTGTTAAAGTTATGTCTATCACTTATTTTATTAAAAAGAGATTCAAACAACAAAGATATCTATTCTTAGTTTTGAATTACAACAACAAAACAAATTGCCCTAAATAAGCCGACGACGCCACGATGTGTTGTTAGTCGCGAATTAAAAAATCATAAAATAGTGATCCCGTCATGACGATTTTTTTTTCTGCGTATTTTTTTGTTGATGTAATTGTATGCCTATTTATATGTAGAACTGAACAATTTCTTCTACGGCTGTCTTACGAAATGTAAAGCCTCGCCACTGATAGATACGTGTATTCATTTCCTAATATACACTTCAGAATCCAGATTGGTCTTCATCCTTTCCTGATGCCCTACCTTCAGGCAAACTTCTTTGTCCATGGACTGCTAGCTAAGAAATTTCTAACTGATAGACTTAATCTTATTCTGCCTGATATCCAAATCGATCACAGGCCATCCGCACCTCCATAATCAACTTGCCCAAGGAAATTATCATTGATCACTTAGTTTACAATACGATAGCAGTGACAGCTGACAGCTAAATGAGCTCCGAAACAGATATCATTTCAGCTCTTATTTAATCTTTTATCCTCGTATCATCGCCGCATTAATCTGCCTTAACTAAGATAGATTTATCATAAATCTGTCTCACTTAAGGCAGCCTCAATATTTCTATTAAAAGCTCTTTGGAATGTACTCGAAGTAGTGCTCTTCAAATAGATCTAACTACAGATTCAGATGTAATGAAAAGATTAATATCGTCTGGGATTGGAGTCCGTCCTGACTTATTGGAAAACAGATCGGCAAAGGTTCACTCAGGGGCAAACGGATTTTAACTATCTCTTGAGAAAATATGCTAAGTACTACTACTAGTATTCCATACTTAGCATATTTTCTCTAGAGATATAATACAAGTTTTTTACCACTATTATTCCCTTGGCGCCACATTAACATAAAGGTCGCCAGTTTACTTTGATTTTAAAAGCTTGATGTTATTTTACTTTGTTTCTCAACCTCTTTAGTATTTACTGCGTTTGCATATGAATAAATCATCAACAATCAGCAGTAACATCAATAGCAATTATGATACAAATAGGTTACAATCTCGATGGCAATCAAATCTTAGCGCCGGCAGACAACCTGCGGCCGCGTCATGCATGCCTGGTCCTCCCGACTAATACCGCCGTCCATCTTCGACAATCGCACGGTGTTAAACCGGACTCTATCGATTTTCGATCGGAGCGCAAACAATGTCATCTTAGTCGGGCCCCCCTCCCCTAATGGAGTTTCTCAACTGAATAGTTGCAACTTGATAGTTTCGGAACGTGCGGAATGAGCTGTTATTACTGGATCGCTTTATCGTAAACAATGTCTCATAGTAATTTCGTGGCCGTCGTTTACTAAACGTGCTTTGTGAGGTTGAGAATGAGGTTGATTTAACAATTTTGATTTACATGGACCAATATCATTATCTTCTGCCTAGCCTTTTCTCAACTATGTTGGGTTCAGTTTCTAGTCTAACCTGATGCAGCTGAACCAATTTGGCTTGTTCAATCAAACTTCTAAGCTGAGTATGTTCGAGATGAAACCAGTTAATTGATTTTAGGAATAATATTGTAATCCAGTCAAAGTGCATAATATTCAGAGGACCACTATCGGTGTTGCGGAATGTAAAACTTTTACGACCAGGAGAGTAGAAGCTCGCACTGGTTTCACGTACCTACTCGACAATCCAACAGGATTCCCGTGTCAAAAGGCCGCGAGTCGTATCACAGGTGCGTCCGGCTTTCAGCGGTTGAATGCCTAAAAGGATCCGCGCATGGCGGCTATACCGCTCACATCTGAAAACATCCCCGAACATTCCGGCTTGCGTTATTTTCTATAACTGTGACACCGTTATTGCTTTATTTTTATCCTTTGGTGGCCAAATGGATTTTGTGCCGACAACGCTTGTGCGATCCTGATCGATTTTGTGACTTCACTGGTGTTTTATGTATCGCGGCAATCCAGTTGTAAAAGTTACGATTGTGGCAATAAAGCAGAGTTAACTCACGGGGCGAAACAACTGGTCTGTCATCAGGACTTCTATTTTATGTGGATCATTTCTGTTATAGTTATGGAACCCTTCTTTTATTTTCATAGTTAGTATTACATTTTATTGGTGTGGTCCAGGGACGACCTACTGCTATCTAGCACATGTGGCTGTTGATAGTGGTGAAATGAAGGGTGTGTGTCTTTTTGTATAAAAAAAACATATATTATTTTTGTATAAAAAAACATATATAAATGTGACCCTGGCCGATAATATTCCAGATGAAAATATCGAACACAATCCTGAGGACGACCCCTAAAGTACACTTAAGGGGGAGTAGTTTGACAGCAAAAAATCATATTTCACCCGCGCAACCCTTACCTACCCCTCTCATTAAACACGACGAAAACAAAACACAATGCCTTCCCGCCAGCAGAAACTTTTCGTCTGGCGTTTATAGAATTCGAATTTCAATCTTCTGAAGTTTATTTTGCTTATATGATACGCTAAGCTTGAATTCAGAACTATAGATCATGTTCATGTTTTGGAACTAGAAACTCAATGTTGACGTGAAAAAGTTCAAATTTAAATGTTACCAAATTTTATTTAGGACCTTGTACAATTTGTACCTAATGACGTCTTTGTGGAAAACTGTGTTACCAAGTAATACCCAAGCAAAGAGATCGTGCAAAGTGATACCCAAGTAAAAAATAATATTCGTATAATGAATTTTGCACTGTATTGTGCAACGAATATGGCATGTGTCATGAAAACCTTTCCTGCGCCAAACGCAAACAATCCCCTTCGAAAACATTTGAAACATGTGAAAAAGAGGCCGAGTTCTGTACAAAAGAAATAAATGTAGGATTGTCGGCTTCACCGCTAAAAGAATTGACATCTATTCATCTATGTAAATGGGTGCCAAAGTACCAAAGGGA
Organism: Lithophane semibrunnea; assembly: GCA_947363905.1. Taxonomy (NCBI): domain Eukaryota; kingdom Metazoa; phylum Arthropoda; class Insecta; order Lepidoptera; family Noctuidae; genus Lithophane; species Lithophane semibrunnea. The sequence continues at coordinate 17,283,716 of OX376199.1, read as the reverse complement.
CTAATTATAACAAAAGCCCGAGATACGCGCTCAGTACCGGCGCTGTGTTTCGGGCGCGCGCCCGGCGCGTTTTGGACTCGTCAAACGCAACAAGATTTCCACATTTTGTTGTAACTTTTGAACCGTGTTTCTTTTAAGTTTATTACTAATGCGGAGAAAATGACAAGGAAAAATAGTGAAAAAGGAACTCGCGTCCAAGCGTCAAGGGCACGGTTAGGCTTCATTTACGGAGACGCGAGGAGTCGCGCGTGGCTTTGGGCGGTGCGGCTCGCACTGAATTCAAATATATGGCGTTGTATGAGTGCGTTTACGGAGACGCGATTTTACACGCGTTTGTTTGAAATGAGCGTTTTTGCGGCGGAGCCCGCGAATGGCATAGCCGCGTCACACGCGGCGTTTCATCACGGCGGCGCACGTAGCAGCAATGCCCGCGGAATATTTTCTCCCAGTCTTATTTGTAAATCGCACAACGGAGATGCAAGTTGAGAGTGGCAAGTTGCGACATGTGCAGGCCTAACGGCGCCCGGCATGGGCACTCGCTTAGACTGCAGCGCTTGTTAAAATTCGTTACATAGGAATTCATACAATTTTATTGAGCGCCCGAAATGCAGCGTACAAAATGCGCGTCTCGGGCGCTTGTTATAACTAGTCCCTTAGTAGAAAGTTTATTAGTATGGTCCCTCTTTGTAACTGTTGAAATTGTAGCTTTGAAAACATGCCAAGTTGCATTATAACTTTAGGCCTCATTTACGGGGACGCGGGGCGTGGCGCGTCGCGTGCAGTGTGGCGTCACGCGGCGCGTCTGACGTTTTTTCTGTTTACGGTGCGGCGGCGCGTGAAGCGGGAGTTATCATCCCACGCGTTAACATAAACATATGGCAATATACGTCTTGATTGTCGCGGTTTTTTTTGGGGTTATAATATATATTTTTGAAATGTGCTAATTAAAACCTTTCATTTGATACCCAACATGGTATGATTAAAAATATTTTTTGTTGTTCATGATATGTCACCTAGAGGGCGCCATTTTCAATTTAATGTGTCTTCATATAGCCTATGACCAGCGGACGATCAAGATGCTTCCAACAATACCTCATTTGTCAAATTGTGATGAGTCTTTTAGAAGATAATATGTGGGAACAGACATAGATAAATACATAGAAACCGGTCAAAATTATAACCCTCCTTTTTGCTTCGCCGTAGTCAGGTAAAAACTAAAACCCAACTACGACAAAAAAGTCAACTAAAGAGATATAAACAAGACATCACGGACAGACAAATTAAAAATCCGGTATCTGTTCGAGTTCGTTCGTTATACCAATAACCGAAGAATAAAGGTATTATTCTAAACAAGTTTTATTTAGGGGCGGTCAGTCGCTTCAATTGTTCGTCTAAGGGTCACCTTACAAGAAGTTTGTCAAAAAAAGTGGGAGTAAACGAATTTGGATCCTGAGTATATCGCAATAAGATTTAATCTCCAGTGCGAACTTTCAAATGAACGTGGAATGGGCTCGTTGGCTATGTTGTAAATTTTCTCCGCAAGAAAATTCACCGCAATACGCTATGATGAGCAATGGCGCTAGTTTTACCTACTTCTTTCTATACTCCGTGCTACTATACCAGTCAAAAATCTGTCAAATAAAATGTATGTCATCTTGAGTTTTCAAATATCAACATTGAATTTTATATGTTTATTTAGACTCGATATTTATTTATTTATCAATCAATAACACTTGTAATATTCGTTTTGGAAGTGGTTTTAGTGTTTTTTTCATGTTTTCTATGTCTCAGTTTCTTTTGTGGAATGTGATAAATTACGAAAATATTATTTACGAAAATAAATAATATCTCAGTGCAGCTAAAATTTGAGCGTAGTCCTCTCGTCTCAACAGAGCGACGCCGACTGATTTGTGAAACAAAAATATGCTTGAAGTTCCCGTAATGTGCGACGGAAGATGGCTTCTTCCACGAACTAAGAACGTCGTAAGTCCTACAAGCTTTGATTCGTAATAAAACCAAAAATAAAAGGAATAAAAAAAAAAGCCTACACAATTTTTTTTGCCTTGTTTTAATACATATAATCATCTAATTTTTATTGTAATAGGCATTAGCATTTTAAGTACAAATCGAAAATACGTGAAAATTAGAGGTAACTTCGTGATATTTTTTTATCGAGAAAATTTTAATATTTTGTGTTTCTGTTCCACAAAAAGTTTGGAAATATCATGTAGTTACTCATACTATTTTTATTTTACACCTAAGTCTTATCAATTTCATGAAAAATCAAATTGAAGACAGGCAATTTTGCTTCCTACCGGCCCTTAATCCTAGCCTTTTTTTCGACGCTCACAAAAATTGGTTAAGTTCTAACAAATTATCTATAGACCAATCTTATCCGGTGCTCAAAGCCTAGATGAAACCTACTTGCTTTGATGCTGTGAATACTTCAACACAAGGAGATATTTTATTATATTCTGAGGCAAACTTTTTACGTAATGTGACACTGAAACTTCCCAGGACGAAGAAAGCTACTTTTAGTAGTGCTTCGAAAACGTCGGTATTATAATATCTTTATTATTGGCCAAATGACTTAAACCAGATTTACATACTTAACGTAAAATATATAACGCACTTTTTTTCTTTAATCGTAGATGATCTACCGAAGAGATAAATCCCGTGTTCTGTAAAGACATAACAGCGGATCTTTGTCGGAGGCTCTATTGATGGGCGGAAACTGACGTATGTGTGCACGACGGAAGCGGAAACGGTCCTGCCGCCATTGTGCCGCTGTGCCGGTCGCGGTGCCGGCGCCGGCGACGACTTCCTCGTCTAATAGCTGTCGTTCAGACGCTAAATTTTAAACTCCTGTGCTTGTAGGGCGAGGAGTTTGAAATAAGCATAATGAGTTTGCTTTGGTTAAATTTTTGTTGTAGAACTGCTGTGAATGACACAAATGTTTTACCTGAAAGTTTAAAAACAACATGAATTGCCATTCAGTGGACTGTGAGCACAAAACAGTTACTGTTAACCAATTTCTTGATAATTATATCCTTTTATTCCCTGTACTCGCCGAGAATAATATTTTTACTCTCGGAGCCTTTGAATTCCATTAAGTCATTTAAAACGGTTCCAGGAATTATAAACGGCGCCATTTTGTTGGCAGCTTTATTAGTTTACGTAGAATTTCGTTTAATGATCATAATCGGAGGCTTATATATAGGTACTGAAATTAGTCAAACAATTTGGCAGGACTACATGGGTTATGTATATTAGTCGTCAGAGCTATCTCGGTATCATCAAAGGTACCTGCTTATCATTATCCTGGGTAGTAGGACCCTCATTAAAACTGTAGTACTTGGTAGAGGTACAAACAAGATAACTACAAAAGATCCACTCTGAACATGCTATGCAAATACAATGGGTTCATGGAATTCGTTCTATCTAACCCTTCGAAACTTGTGGAATGTGTAGGCCCTGCCTACTGCTTATTTCACTCTTGTGTTTGAAAATTTACACTCAGCATCCTCGTCGTCTGCCCTTGGCCATCTCGGCGCAGCATATTGTCTTGTTCCATTAGTGACGTCGCTGAAATAGTGCGTCTGAGAACTACTGATAATAAAATATCATTGTAGTCAGTGTCGCCAGATCAAGATTGAAACTTCTGCACATTTTGTTCTTGCAATCCAGAAACACCTTCCACACGATGGTGTTTACCGTCCGGGCCGGATACGAGCCGCCCTTATTGATGGCCGGAGGTGGACGGCCGCGGGCCCGGATGCGCCACTGTGCTCGCTCCGCCTTGTGCGCGTTTGTGGCTGACAACTACCGGGATCGCAGAAATAAGAGGATGTTGACGGAGGTCTCTGTCAGACGAGCTTTATCTATCGCGTTTGTGGCGCACTGCAAGATCTTGAGGATACAATAATTAAGCAAGGTTTAGAAAGGAGATTGTCACTTCCTAGTGTTCATTGTTTATTTTCAGGGATAAAAACAATCTCTGCCTCCTTTCATTACAAAACAAGAACAATAAAACAATTTAACTTATATAAAATCCATTTTTTCTCGTAACCTTCTTTAATAGTAGTTCATTAGTTGTGTTTCTGTGGTTGTCAGGCGCTCGCGACTCGCGCCGGGATAGCTCGTATTGTGCGACTTAAAAAGCAGTTTATCAGCGACCGCAGTGCAGTGGACGCATTATTTACTGAACTATTGTTGGCTCCGTCAATATTGCACGACAATGCGGAATCCTTTGTTCGCGCACTCGCTTATTTAATATGGAAGGTATGGATCGGAGCTCCTACGAGCTGTGAATATGCCCCACTCACTGATGTATGACTGTTGTCTGAAATATATTGCTACTAAAATATATATATTGCATGTTGACCTACTTATATACCTGAGTGAGATGAAAGTTCAAAATAATGACTCGTAGTCAATTTTGTTCTGGTTTCCCTTCATATTGTAGATGCAGTAGCCAATTTGCTTTTCTAGATGCCGTGAAGTCTGTAAAAAGTCAAAGTCGAGGAGAATTTCACCTCTAAAATCTTCAAGCTACTTGTTCCTTCTTCATATATCCCGAAGACAGAGTATGCAATAAACCAGTCACTAAATAATAATAATAACGAGATCAGGACACACTTGATAGATCCAGAGTAGTAAACGAGACAGGATCATATTTTTTCAATCTCTGTCGCGTATGTAAAGTTTTTGTGAGGGCCCAGTTGTTGGCCAACACCCGAGGCCATCATATATTATATACATCTTTGGAAAGTATTACCCGGCTGCATTAGAATAATAGTACTACTTTACAAGTGCCTATCAAAGAGTACTTATCGCTACCACCTCATACCACACTACAATATTTCCAAAAAGCATTTCCATTATTATGGGATTCCCCTCTATATTACAAACCAACTTCATTAGTCGATGATAAAGGTAAAAATCCTCAGGTTACCTATACTCCATTTATTAGAAAAAAGAGGCTTGTAGAAGCAGAAATGCAAAACCTTTTATTTCAAAGTTAATTTATAACTTTTTTAGATAAATCTAAGACAGTCTACTAAATAATTAGATAAACGAAATCAAAGTCATTTTATTTTAAATTATGCTTTATTGCATCTTCATACATTACAACAAAACGAATAAATGTAACAACCGATCACATGGTGATTTAAGTTTAAGAATAAAGGAAATAAATGCGTCCAGTTCGGAGTGGTTGGTAATCTCCATCACCTTCTTTGCATCAAATATTAATGCAGCATCCGTTATAAACCCTTCAGTTGATACTGTGAAAAACAATAATTACAAGTCAATTTTTCCGTACCCATATAATTTCACTGCTAGAAATAGGTCTTATAAATACTATAATAGAGTAGCGACAACATTTATAACTTTTAGTTCGCTTTGCATGTGTTACTTCCTAATACAATAATATTACTTAATTAATAGTCGATGACAATGGGTGTTCATTTGTTAATGGTGAGGACAGTCAACAAAATGTATTAAAAGCAAAAGCAAGTAAATCAAGTACATACCAATATGAACAATGATAAGCCGCCTTCCTTTTCCCATTGTATTCTTTAAACCAGTGGACAGACCTGCCCGATGTGCTTCTTTTGAGGACTTAATGGTGGTGTCATGCCATATTAAACTTTTGGTGTGACCTGTATGTATGATTAAAGGTTATTAATTTAAAAACAATATTCACAAAACAAATTAATGAAATTATGTTGTACTTTTTTATTTAACTGTACTAAATCATAATACTACTGAATGCACGAGGGGCATTCACTGCTTGGTGCATACAAAATTTTTAAGAAATATTACCTTCATTTAAAGTCTCATCTGAATATTATGTATATTTTTCTTCCTTAATTCCTTGCCTTTTTATTTAATGAAGATATTTTAGTCTCCATAGGACGATCTTGTTTGTCTATGAGTACTTGAGTACACTTTTTCTGCTCCATTTGATATAAGTGAACTTTAATGTTTCTTTACAAACTGCTTCTCCTTAAATTGCTTAAAAATATTGATGACAGTTTGCTTTTCTACAGCACGAAGTGGAGTTTGCTAAATTCTTTTTTTCATGGGACACATTAAGATCGAACATAGGAAAAACAGTACCTAACAAATAACAACTTAATCACGAAAATTTGACAATAATAAAACAGAAGGCGTCGCATTCACAATTATTCACAAGCGAATGACATTAATGACATGACAATCACAGAACATTTACGTCAATTTCACAGACGATATAAACCGGTAAAATTAAAAAGACCCGGCTGTCACAGCTTATGAAGGGATTATGTAACCTTTTAGATTTGGTAGAATTATAGTGAACCGAAAAACGTTCCCGGTATGGTTCACTCCTGCTTCTTTTAGGTTTTTAGCATTGACACTTTAATTTTAAATTGGAATGAAATAATATATTTAAATGAAAGCCACTTAATTTCATAAGATAAATAGTTAAAATGATTACAATGAAGTGTGACAGCTGGTATACAAAGAGATTTGAATTAATTTGGCGTCAATTGTAACTGTAACAAGTTTACTTTTTTTACAAAGTCTACACTTTAAAGAACTTTTTTAACTTTAACTTCTGTCTAATGCTATTGTAAATGGAGTATAGGTGCCTGGTAAGTACAATATAAAACAGGCCGTCACCTGACGTCTAGAATGTCTACCGCGCATACCCGTTTGTTCCGCGTGCACCGGCCATCCGTTCCTGCCACATCAATATTGCATGGTGTCAACGCTTCTTATTACTGCGCGCCTGGTGCACGAATATCTTTTTGCAATACTTAAATGTCAGTCGCAATGGTGGAAATTGTTGTTTTTACTAATAACGTTTTGTTTGAGCGTCGGAACTTGTACTTGGTTTTAAGACAAGAATATAACGTGGCAAGTTGAACGAATTATAATAAAGTTAGTAAGTTACCAATATTTAATTAAGGAATGGCAGCTTAGGATCATACATAATCAGCCTATAATGTTCCCACTGCTGGGACACAGGCCTCCTCTCTGTGAGAGGGAGTGGGCCCTAATCCACCACGCAGGCCCACTGCGGGTTGGTAGATGTCACATGTCTTCGAATTTTCGGTTCTAAGACATGCCGGCTTCCTCACGATGTTTTCCTTCACCGTTTTGAGAGCAGTGGTGATGAAATTATTTACACAAAGTAAAGCGCCTGTCAGGGTTCGAACCTAGGACCTACAACTCGGTAAGTCGCGACCGTTACCACTGGGCCATCACTGCTTTTGAGACATGAATATAACGTGGCAAGTTGAACTAATTATAATAAAGTTAGTAAGTTACCAATATTTAATTAAGGAATGACAGCTTAGGATCGCTGGAATGAAAATATTTTTTTCCATAACCATATTTAACGTATAAAATAAAAAAGAAATTGAAGTAGAGGCGCTCTTCCTTGGAAGAGGATTTTACAGGCAGACATATACCCTACTGTGAATGCATTTAAGTGCCCACTGGGGGATGCGCTCGGACGAGCATAGTTAAGAGGATATTAGACTTTCCCGGGGAGTTAAAAATGAAAAACTCAACCATGCTAATTACTTGGTGTTTATAGTTTTAATGCGTCTATCCTTAATTGGCAGCTATGTCGAATTGTTTATTCAAGCTATGTGCAACAAATCAACTGACAATGAACGCCATTAATCGCACGTACGACAAATGATAGTGTCGGTTCATTGACGCGATAATATCGTCCTGTAGATACTAGATAGACGATCTCATATCGGTACATTGTATATGCCGTGTTCTACTGTAGATGTCATTGTTACTACCGCAGTCTACCTTGTTACTCTAATTACCTACATTCCGTATGTGTACGAAGATATATAGATACACCGCAATGGTTCAATCAATCAATTTACTGACAAACAGTCTGATGCAGGAGTTAGACCTCAACCAATTTGCGGTCCTCCGCACGTCCATTCTATCGGGCATGGTAATTTGAATTATATCTAACTCGCCAATTCTTGGAAATTCGGTTGATATTTGAAAAATCACAATCAACTAGAAAGGTGAGAGTCGAAATGGCGGGTGTATCTGACTAATCGAATCATCGATAAGTATGGAAGAAAAAGACATGTCCAAAATAACTGGGATAAGGGCAGGAGAATGATGGTGACATTCCATTAATTTGCTGCTAAATTCACCCTTCTACTCTCTTGTTATACTGCAGCTGCTCATATCAATTCCAGTGCAGAACTCGACAACATTTGTTTACCAGTTTGTTAATAAAACAGCACGATATTGTCAGTGTTCAAAGTAAACACTCAATGAAAAACATCACGGCTTTCCCCATTGCCCCGGCTCGTCATAAAATGCGCAAATGGATTTGTTAATTGATTATAAACACTCCCTTTTCATTTTGTGTCGCAAATTTTTCATCAGGGAACATTGTCCTCTCAGTTCCTTGTGTCTCAAAAACAATAAAGTTGGGCATTGTTTACGTCTACAGTTTTAAGACCTGCCATTTCCATTAGCATCCGTATGAATAATGCAAGTAGGGCTTCTTTTTTTAAGGCGTACCCATTTATGTAGAATACTATTTTATTTGTTGTTTCTGTCCTTGTCGCCCCGCCTCGTGCTCTTCGTCATAGCAAAAAACTTGCCATGCATCTGTTCCATAGCCTTTACTTTATTAACGACCTCCTTTAGCTTATGGTGTCCTAGTACTCCGTACGAAATGTCATCATAACTCTTTTGTTTCATAATTTTTGGCTCGTTAACTTTTTGTCTCTGTGGTTTCCTCTTTACTTTTTTCTTTCGCAATTTTCATTATCAAGACTTTCGTGTGTAATTTATTTTAACACACGTGAAGTACCAACATTATATACAAGAAACATGGATCATTGTTTTTATTACTGGGGGTTATGAAGTTTTAGTTTATATATTAAATATTATATTATTGTACCTGCCGTTAAACGCATAATAAAAAAAAATCAGGAGTCACACGTGTTAGGGGCATAAATCGAACAGATTACGTGTGACTCCGGATTTTTAATTTGTCTGTCTGTGGTGTCTTGTTTATACCTTTTAAGTCGTAGTTGGGTTTTAGTTTTTATTACTTGATTTTTTTTTAAATTCTTTTGGGATTATAATATATATATATTTTTGAAATGTGCTCATTAAGCCCTTTCATTTGATACCCAACATGGTACGATTAAACCATATTTTTTTTTAAGTTCTTCACTTTATCCCAAGTAACACATTCGCGTCTAAAAACGGACTATTAGACATCTAATAGAATTTTATTTTATTGTCTATCTTAAGAGTAAAATATCCCCCAAGTAATATTTAAGAACGCTTATAGACACAGTTTAGTAAAAGTGGGCACAACCTTATCACCTCTCATAAGAATGAGTTAAGAAAACATGAATAGATAGAGATAAGAGTTCTAAATTTTCAAATTGTCTGTAGAGATTTTTCTAGTGCCTCACTAAACGGTTTATAGACCTCAAATTTTACTAGTAGATAGTTTATAGATAAAGTTGAGACCTTTAAAGAAGTCAAGTTTTTAAACCAAAATTAACTAAAGACTAACAACTTTAAGTAACATTTGATTTGTAATAGACAACGACACATAATGGCGCAGAACTTATAAGAGTTATTTAAACTTTTTATTGTATTGCATCATGGCGTAACAAATTTCTTATTTCGTATATTATATTTCGTTAATAATGGGTAAACAAGCAAATCTATATGCGATTGAAATTCTATCGTCGAATATTATGTAAAAATCTCTTAAAATACGAGCGCCCGCTGTAAATGTAAGATTTAATTTTTTTTTTACCAAATATGAATATTATTTATTATAAGCAAATTTTTTAAATTGCATTTTAATTGTTAAAATACTCTTTTTATTTAAAACTAGCTGTTCGTGCCCGGCGTTGCCCGGGTGTAATTCCGACTTTTCCGGTGGATCAACATAAAACATTTTTCATACAAATACAAATTATATACGATATATAGTATTGCAGATACGAATAGAACAAAAAAGTGAGTGATGTACTTAAAATAATCTAAACGTGAATTCATGCAAGCCTAGTACTTTTTGTCAGTTATAATTATTTGATATCCTATTAGTTAATACTATCGTGAATTCATGCAAGCCTAGTACTTTCTGTTAGGTTACAGCTCGGAAACTGCACAATTTCTTGTGAACAGAATACCGTCAAGCGCTGCACGTAATACCCCGATAAAAAAAAAAAAACATAAGTGTTAAATCCATATATCTTTTGATTCTGCAGGTCGATTTTGATGAAATAAAGACTAAATGTTACTCACAATAAAGCTTCTTATTGTTCAGTAATTCAATTTGGAATCCAATGAGTGGCTTTTACGTGATGCGCTCACAAACGAACAAACAAACAGACAAAAATGTCAAAAAATATTTTCTTACTTTCTATTACTTATTTCTCGCGGCTTCCAGTACTTTTTTTGCAAAAATCTTTAATGTACAGACACGGACCGTTTACGATTTTATTATATGTATAGATATAGTAATTTAAAACATATTAAATGTTTAATTAGACATAATTGAATGATAAAAACATAAAAATAAGCATTAAAATATGTAACGAAAATTATTTGAAGCAAAAATAGGCAAGAAAAATGGCGTCAAGATAAAATTTACTAGAAAAACGAATTTAATAGAACAAACACTCTAGAGAATTTTCTGTAGTATGGCTCTAGCTAGACAAGAATAATTTCACTTGCTACATACTAAACTATCTAGTGAAAGAATAAACAGATTTATGAGTGGTTTAATATTACCTAGTAACTGTACTCTCTGTATTCCTTTTTATCTTCTCACAGTATTTCTAGACGTTCATCAGTGAACATGTAATTTGATGTGTTGTGAACGGTGGACCATTTTATGTAGTAACAGAGCAATCTAATTAATCAATTCAAGAGGGCAAGTAAAAGATATTTCTGTTTTATATAATGACAATTAGTAACAGAGCAATCTAATTAATCAATTCAAGAGGGCAAGTAAAAGATATTTCTGTTTTATATAATGACAATGTGAAAAATAGTAGATATAATAGTAGGTAGGTATGTGTAGTCAGGGCTCGGAAAACGGTAAATTTTCTAAACCGGTTTCGGTCATTGACCCCAGACCGGAAACGATTACGGTTTAGGTTTCGGTTACCGGAGTTTTACCCGGTAAATGGGAGAACCCATTCTTTTACAAATTCCGATTCCGTTGAGCGAAATTAACCAGTTAATTTGACTTTTGACGGTATATACGAGTTCTACCTACTACGTTATCTCTCTCTTACACCTAAAATAACAAAGCTATCGCTCTAGTCGCTCTACGCCAACGAATAACGCACTCACAAGCAGTTTTTTTTCGCGCAGGGAAACCATTACCTGTTAAGAAAATCTAAGCATATCACAAACTATTAAACGGATATATACCGTAGTCGTACTGACAAAGATACAGGGTGTAACCGATTCCTTGTAATTGATTGAAACCACCTGTAGACTAACTTTGAAGCTTGGAAATTACAACCTTCCATAATACACTTAGATTTTTTTGTTTTTTGGTTGTACTCGAACATACACATCCATGATAAATTATGTATAATATGTAGCGGCCGCTACATATAAAACTAAACTCAAAATATAGGTACGATAACGTTACGTAATAGCGTTATACCATATAGTTCCCGTAATCATATGAACTAATTTCTTGGCAATTTAACGAAAATCTATGGGAACGAAATCTTCAACTATTAATTTAGTTACGATCCGGGTGGAACGCTATTTTAACGTTATATTTTCATAACGTTCAAGTCCCTAAACTAAACACAAGCGGCGGCAGGCGTGCGTCTGAGTAAAACCGGTTTACTCAGGTAAGCGCGAGTTTTAAAGTTATATTCTCTGTAATAACCGGTAACCGAAACCGAAATGATTTAGGTTTAGTCTTAATCGTTTTTGTTATTAACCGGTTAATTGATGAACGATATTATAACGGTTTTATGAACAATATTAACCGGTATTTCTAAACCGGTTCCAAGCCCTCCTGGCAGAGTTGCGGGAAAGTCCGAAAGGGATACCGGGACCTTGGCAACAGGCAACTGAAGGACCACGGGTGGGTTTTAGTCAGTAAAAGTCTGACATGCCCTTACGCTCCGCCCAGAGCGGGAGAAGTCATTGGAAGATTTTGAAGGCAAAAAAAAAAAAGGCCTGGCTATAGATGCCCGCCGGCGGCGGTGCCAAAGACTCAAAGTGTTAACATAAGGCTGGTATACAAAAGTGGACGGATCCCTCCATAGTTGCGTATTCGTATTTAATTTGTAATGTGCAGGGACACTGCAAATTCAGTTGTATACCTATGTCGTAGAACAATTTCCCGCGTTTTGGAGGAAGTTACTAGAAAGTTTCGATTCTGAATCTGAATTATTTTGCAACTCTTCTTCATTTTTCTTCCTTTTTAAATATTTGCCGATTTTTCGACGAAAGCCGCCAGACCTTTTAATTTTTTTCACTGTCTCCATAGCATAAAATCATCCAATTCAAATATTTAATACAAATGCACTTAATTAAGCTATTTTTAGGAAAAAAAACACTAAAAACACGTTTTCACTATCATTTTTTTAGACAAACTGAAAAATATCTAAGTATTAAAGTATTTTATCTAGACTTTATAGACAACGATAAGAGTACCAATAGCTAAAACAGTATGTTTTATCTCATCTTATCCATAAAATTACTTCAAGTTAGGTACCTTTAGGCTTTATTAACTATTTGTAGAGCATTTTATCTTAAAACATTCAATATACCTATAAACGTACTTAAAATAAGTGTGCTATAGAACAAATGCTCTAAAAATAATTGAGCTTGAGAAAAAAAACACTAGAAGAATACATTTTCTTTATTGAAACCATCTTTAGAAAGCCCCGATCTAAAGATTAACCATGAATAGTCTGTCAATAGACAGATTTGTTTTAAACCTCCAAGACTGTGTTACTTGGGTATGTCCTCTAGAGGGCGCCATTTTTAAACATACATACATACATACACACATACCGGTCAAAATCATAACCCTCCTTTTTCTTCGCCGTAGGCGGGTAAAAAAAAAACATCTACTAACGTAATAATCCTTGTCTCGCATTTTTTTTTCCTCTTACGTTTGTTACAAAAAGATAACGTGATTAATTAAATCCTACAACTCAAACAGCCCCACCGTCACACCGTGTATAAAATTAATTGTTTTTTACTTGAGATTAGTTTTAATTAGTTTTAATTAACACTCAATTTAAACTACAACATGTGCGTAACCTGATTTTAGAAAATACACGCGTCTTTCGTATGCAGCAGGTCGCCTGGCCCCGCAGACGTGGTCTCCACCAATTACGTCCGTAACTTGTAGTGGCAACACCAGGTGCTCTAATTAAACACCTTTGTTATCCCGACCTCATAGTGGCTCTCGTTTGCTCCCCAAATTAAATTATCGTAAATCCCGACTCATTGGCCGAGATTATACGTTTACGAGCGGATGACAGCGGCTCTTTAGCAGCAAACAACTGTTTGCGCCGGACCATCCACTAATTACAGATCGCGACTAATTAACGGATTTCTCTCGCGGGCGCCGACTAAACTTTTATTACATTGGAACTTTGTTTTAATTCCTCAATCTAGTCAGTTTAGCTTCCCCGTTCCGCGGAGGTAATGCAATTATTATTTAGCACAATAAATCATTACTAACGACCAAATACTGTGCACAAATTACACAATAATTTGCTGAGATATTGTAACGCGCGACGTTTTACTGGTCGTGCTAATTTGAACAACGACTCTAACAGATTAGCTTGTTAACGTAAATCCCTCATACATATTCTATTTCATTAGGTATTCACTACGGGAAAATCTCAGAAAAACATCGCAATCAGGACTTGTACGAGTCGTTGTTTTTTTTATATTTTACCAAGACTATGAAAAAGTTTTATATTTTGTTGTTTACTTAAATCAGCAGACTAATTAGATGTTGGTTAAATGATCAAAGTTTTTATAGGATTTATAATATTTTAACATTTTAGTTTTTGTAAAATGCTTCATGCCTAATCATATAAGTTGATCCACATCATCCCACGACTTAAAATATAGCTTTTATGAAAGCCCGGGCAATCCTAGTTACAAAATAGTAGCAGCAAATTGCCGCAAATTGCAACAAAGTGGCCGGGACGTGCGGCCTCTCGAACTAATTCTCTGGGCGCGATTTAACGCCATTGTTGAAGCTGTCCCAGCCGCCTACAATTGACTCTTGTTAGCTTTTGCTACCCTAGTATACAGCTAAAACGCATTGTGGTGAACATTTTTGCATGACTTGCTCATGTTTACCCGATTTTGGCCAAGCCGATAGAAAGGGCTCAGATTGTAAATTCTCGGGAAATGTTCTACCAAAATTCCTGTTATTGTAACACATTCATATCATGATAATAAATATACCCCATGCTCTACAGTTTTTCTTATAATCAATTTCAACTCAACAACGCTTTTTAGTTTATTTTTACAAGATCCGTGACGACCAACTGAGTACACTCACGAGCTTTCACTGTATGACTTTATTGTTTGATTTTAATTTTTGAATAGTGTAGATTGTTTGCCTAAGGAGTAGAATAATAGAATATCTAATTCAAAACATGTAACATAATGATAGAAAAAAAATGTTCAACACACTTGCTCGTAAAGTGGCTCTTATTGAACCGCTTTTAGGTTCATAATTCAGTGTATTATGGAAGCGTGATTTTTACTGCGCCACAGATAACTATTTGCTAGTCGGAGTAATGACATGGCAGTATGGAATTAGTAAGTACTATCATGGCTGTATGGAATTTGTATCCAATAGAAATTGGTTTTGGTGAAGCTTTTTACCAAAGACAAGCGCTCAAAAGCAAGTTTTTATTAAAAAAAAAGAACCATAAGCAAACCAGTGGCGTTTAGTTATGGTAAACGTCATAAACGTCAGTGGGATACTTACTATACATTGAATTAGTATGAACACCCGAGCAGAGACTTGCGCTTTTTTCCAGTAAGACCGCGGGTGGCACGCGCGCGTTGGCCGTTTGTAAATAAGTAGACTTGGCCCCCAGGCTACTTGACCCGCCTAGACGAATCGCGCTGGCCTGCCCGTGTGCCACCGCGTTCGCGCGGAGTAAAACTCTATCTGTACTATTAAATAAGGATTTATATTACCCTATATATTACTTTACTCTATGGTTTATATCGTCTGTGGCAATTTCAGTCTATATTGTTCACTACCCTAACCCCATTTGCGTAATATGTATTATTAACATTATTATATTTTTATGTAGGCTGTTCAGCGGTATTACCAGTGCTTTTATTTACACCCGCGCGCGTATCGCTAGCGGAAAAAACAAAACCAGCCGCCAAATATTAATCTTATTAAATATATGTTAACATTTTTGTAATTTTATTAAAAATGTCGATTTCACATAGGGGAGAAGAGCGTAAATAATAATAAATAGATTTGACTCCGACTTTTTGTATAGGCTGTCTAACGGTTTTGCCAGTGCCTTTATTTACACCTATGAAAAAACAAAGCCGGCCAGCGGTCAGCGCGCCATTTACCATGAATATTTATTATCGTTTTCGTTGTGTGGTTTTATTACCTATCAAAAATACAAAATTTAAAGTATTGCCACCAACCGACATAGAAGTTTTTAAAAGAAACTCCGGATAGTCAGTACCTGGCAACAAATGTCAGTTAAACTTCATAAATCTATCATCTCTATTGTTAGGTACGTTATTGTAGCATAAGTTATTACAACAAGTCTGTTTTTTTCCTCGCAAGTGTGTTGAAAAACGTCGTATGAAACGCGTGTGCATTGATTATTACACTCTCGGCTACCTTATCGCGAAAATAGCGCCTCGACCGTAATATCCAAAAGAGCACACTCGTATCACAATGTACTATTGTCACACTGATAATTAAGTAGACGGTTTTGGTAGCTATAGTTAATTGATTTAATCCTGAATGTTAAATTAATTGTCTTATTTTGAGTTGTGAACCAAGGATTGTTTTGTTGTAATTAGCTTCACTCTTAGTTCTCTATTTATAGTTTAATCTTGCTCATGTCTTATTTATTTATTTATTTGTATTTCCTTCATAACCCGAATAAGTTAGCCTTCCTTGTTGGTCCTAACTCCTAACCGAACCGGCTAGTCGGGTTATGAGGACTCTTCTATAGATAATTGATTTAGTCTTTATTTATTGCCGCTTTGTTATATATTATCTTGTTATGTATGTCATATTTGATTTACATTTGATTTTGTTTCATAGATTCACATCTCAGTGGTCCTAATTCATGCAGGTTCCGTCCGCCTTATTAGGTCAAAAACTTTTTAGTTAAAAGGAAGAAAAACAAAGTAGCTAAACGAGCAACCATAGTAGTACTTACTTCCGACGTTATTATAATAACAGACAAAGACATTATACAATCATCTTTACCAGGAACTCATAAACAAGAGTCGGTATTTTACTGAGATTACGGTAATAGTGGCGGGTCGAAATCTGCGGGAGTAAATTGTGCGTTGTCGTTAATAATGAAGGTCTCATAATATCTGTCGGGAGTGGCGCTAAGGGCTGCTAACTCCCTTTTGTTCAGGACACCGAGCCACTTTATTTGCCCACTTGTCTATCTGTTTATGATTTGGGTCGCCGAAATACGACAGTTTTGGTGAAGTTCTATTAAATATATAATTAATTTTGTGACTGCTTCTGAATTGTCTCTGATTTGACGATTGCATTAGTTCTGTTTTAAGCCTTTTAATAGGGTCGTAGAACGAGTCTTATAAGAATTGAAAAAATAAGTATTTATTGCTTTGTCATTTGGATAATCTTCTTTTTCAAAACATATCCCTTTTGCCTCGACTTAAAATATCAGTTTCAGAGGCCCAACAAAATTAATTTAAACAATAATATATTCAAAGCGTGTTTAAGGCCATTTAATTACATGAGGGCTGTAAGAAATGTTCAGGAAATTCGTCTGGGGAGAGCTTCCGCTGGCGGCCGGTAAACAGGCGTGTTCCGACTAAGCTGTACTCTCGTACCGCTCATCAACTCGCTGGAAATTGGAAATAGGTTCGTGGATACTGGCCCCCTAGGCTGTTTGTGTAACAACAAAATGAAAATGACTATCACTGAAAGTATTATTATTTTCGCTTCAGTTTTCCTTTACACTTTCCATTTAAACTAATACAACTAAAATTGTGAGTTGTTTCAAACTGAATTTCATCACATAGATTAACAGTATATCCAATTGGAAAACGCCTTTAATTCTTAAAAGCTTCTAATTACTCACTGGTTGCCATCTTTTCTATTGGAATTTAACTTTTTACTTTCAAAAACTTCTCAAAACTCAGTCCGTTGTATCCTTAACTCTTTATTATTCCTCCTTTTATACCGAAAATGTCGCCGAAACTTGGTCGAAGTTGTGTTAAAAATGGCGGCCGTGCCACCTGGTGACCTGGCTTCCGTAAGTCTTTGTTTAATTATAATTAAAGTTATTAAGACTGTTACTAACTTAACAGAAATGTTCTAAGTAGTTTACGTAATTCGTCAAGTTACTCCCTTCATTAGATATTGATAACTAAACGATATTTTGACTGATGACTGATTTGGCGATGAATATCCATGAACGTTTGCACAGATCATGCTAATTAGGGTAATGACTAATTAACATGATCTGTGGTTGCATTATCTATGTGTATATAAAAACTGTAACATGGATATTAATAGCACTCGTCCCTGCTACCTGCTATATTTCTACTGGCCAAGTTCTCCTAGCAAAGCTTCTCGTGTCAGCATAAGTTATTTTCGTAAATCTCTAGTCAACGACGTACATGAAGTCTAGATATGTTGGAAAAATGTGTAAATCAATACATAAAGGTTATGAACTTAGGTTTCAAGTTTTCAACTAACTTTTCAGGTCAATCACATTTTTCAAGAAAACTTACAATTTAGGTAGTCGATCAAAAGCGATAAGAAATAGGTATTTGTATTGTTGAATATTTTAGGTACTAAGTACATTCGCTTAGTAAAATGATGCTTCTTCATAGACCCCTATCTACGAAGAATATCCTATAAATCACAATCTATCCTATAAATCACATGTAGTCTTTTTTTTTCGCTCAGATATCTGAAATAGACTACAATAGTGAAAAGAGTTTTCTTTTCAAAGGCATTTCTGTGTTGCTGGTTCCATTTTCCATGGTATTTTAATTTTTGTGCTGAATGTTTTTGTAGAAACAGACTGACTTGTAAAGGTTTATTTATTCACAAAATAAAAGAAAGGCAAAAAAAAATCTTTTGTTTATATTCTCACTGAAATTTTAGGAAATGAAAACAACCGAAAAAGTGGGTCGACAATGTTCCTGAGGGCGGAATAGCAAATAAAAACAAATGTATTAGAAGAAATTCAAAGAGATTTGTTACTTGCTAGCAAACTAGCAGCTGAGCTGATTGTTCAGTTTTTATGACAGCCCAGCTATTAAGCTAGCTGAGCTGTCATAAAAAATGTGAATCGAATCAATAATTATACATAGTTGGAAATCAATAGATTATGCCAAGTATTGACTACTTACGATTCTTATTTCTATACTGTAATTTGTTACGTTCATAGTTTTATCACGTTGCCTCTGAACCATCAACTGTGTTTAGTTCGTTTATTGGCTGTTAGCTGCGATGTCTGATACGTATACCTACTTGCTAATAATAATCCCTTCTCCCTTACTATCAGCTTTACTGGAATGATCCTCAGTCGATTGTTATCTTGTTGTTACAACAACCATATCAGGCCTTTATCCCGTTCAGGGTAACACCAGGGACTCATAACAGGACAACCCGTTTAATTATTAGACGTTTAGGGAGTTTAGCAACACCTCGTATACAAGGACCGGATCCTGTAGTAAGTACCTACTTTACTAATGAATAAGAAACTTAGGAAACTAACAACCCTTTAGACTTATGATCCCTTGGTAGAAGCTGAAATTCTTGCAATATATTCCAAAGTACATAAAAAAGTTCCTTTTTACGTGCGTCTGAAGTCGGACACCAGATGTGCAAACATCATGAAATAGCTCGGGCTCTTTAACGTTAAGCGCTCTATTCATCTTCACCAAAAGTTTATCCTGCAAAAACTACAACAGCCATTGAGCTCTCCACAGCCAGGCTACTTTTTGCCCTATTATAATGACGTAAATTAGACACACGGCGAAACTTTTGCCTGTTATTTTCTTAATCATATAATTTAGAATCATGAAACTAATTCGCAGTAATGTTAGTTTCACCACGCATTGTTATAAGCTCCTCGCAGTTATAATGTTCTGCGAATAATAATACGCGGAACGCTTACAAATGAAATAATTAATTTGCGCTCTCTGCTAATAGACGCTAGAGAACCGACTTATCTATTGATAAATGGTTGTTCAAAAGTTTCGGCATGTATATTAGAGAGTTAGTGAAGTACTCTTCTAGTCTGTTCGAGTGTTCAGCGAGAATCAATTTGTAGAGATAAAAATAAACGATTTTTCGCGACTCCTTTAGAGCTTTTAGTGTGACTTCCCAATACCATTCCACAATGATAAACTGAATGGGGCTGCCGTGAAGAGCACTTTGTGACTCCATTCAGCGTAGAGTCTTTTTAATATAACGTGTAATAAATAAAATCTGCGATAAAAAACAACGTTGTAGTGCTGAACAAACTTGCCCCTTGGTTATTTTCATAATTTAATTTTGAGGTATTCCTATTCAGTATATTTTTATGTTCATGAATTATGCTTTGTCGAGTTCAGTATTCAATGAATAACACAATATGGCGGGTCCGAAAAATTGGCAAGCTTACTGTTTGTTGTCTTTGAAAATGATAAACTTACAAAGTTATGCGTAGCTCGTTAAACTCGTGTTTCATAAAAAACTATTATCAAACCACATGAAATATTGCAGTTTTTGATTTTTCCTTGATACTATAAATAGGGAATCGGACGCCTATAAACATGCGCTTTAAAGTAAATTAGTTTTCAGTCGCCGTACGTGGGGACACTCGTAGGGAATACGTAATGCAATATTCTTATTCATGAGATATTTATCGGGCCGGCCGGCTGTTTCCCGCCTCCGCCGGGGCCGCTCCTACACGATACCGTTGACGTCCACGTCACGACGACTACTACTAACATCTACATTGATTAAAGCGAATCGAAAGGTACGATGTGATTGGAAAGTTCCAATTGCTGTCGTGCTTCGATAATAGTCGTAACCAAGACAAATAAACCGGCCAAGTGCCTATCGGACCACGCACAATGAAGGGTTCCGTAGTTGGGATGAATTTATCAAATAAACTTATCATTGTAGTTGAAAAACTTGTTCTGTTGAGAACATGTTTTTACAACTACAAATTTAAGTTGGTCGATTATTACTCGGTAACTTGTGGAGCCTACGTAGCGGTGATAGTTTTCCTTTTAATTTTGTTATATATACTACTGCCCAGAATTTTTTCACATATCCAAAACCAACCATTTAGCTGGCAGGGGGGACACTTGACTCTAACCAAAATTAGCACTTTAAAGCTTAATATTTCGCAAACGGATCCCTGAATTCAAAAATACCCATACCAAATTACAGCTTTCTAGTACCAACAGTCTCAGCACGCGTAGCATGAGCACCGGTTTGTCGACGGAAGAGTAGACAAAAATGACGTTTCCTGTAGACAGTACGAGACGGCAACAAAGTAGAAAGAGTCAACTGCACTTTTTACGAAATTCACTCTTTTACATAAATCGACTCAGAATTCTTTGTTTTGTCATAGGATTTATCGGTTGTCAGTGTGATTTTGACAGTAAGGATAGAAAACTTTCTTCCGAAATAGTCTACATATAAAAAGACGTAGACAAAGATCGTTAGAAATGAAAGACAAAATGACAGATTGTAGAAAGATTTCTACGGCGGATGTCAAAAATGAAGAAACGAACTGTCACTTTGTATAGAAAAAGCTATGTCTATTCTTCGTAGAGATAGAAAGCGCCATGCTACGCCTGCTGAGCTAAGCCGCGGACGGACAGACGGACATGGCGAAACTATAAGGGTTCCTTGTTGACTACGGAACCCTAAAAAGCATGGTACAAAAGAGGAGTGCCGCAAAGCATACCTAAGGTGATGGACAAAACTGTTCTAATCTCTCCTCATTAACGTCTTTGTGCTTAACTGTGGAGAAGATTGTCAGTTTTGCCCGCAAGCGCAACAGTTACAAAGGACGTACAAGATTTTAGTCATCTCTCCATTACCGAGAAAACATGATGTTATTTTATTTCTGACACTCAATGCAAATATAATTTCGATGTTGCTAAAAGATAAGGATAACAGGAAACAGTAAAGTACACGAACAGAAGGTATGTTCAGCTTAGCTGTCAGTTGACATTTTGGTTGAAAGCGTTTCGACCTAATAGCCCGTGATCCTATTTATCTACGTAATGGCGCTCGTACATGCATTTCTACTTTGTGTTGCGTTCAGGGAATTTATTATTTATTTCTGTTTGTATGTTGCCATGTTGGGAATTTGGGACTTATGTATTTTCGGGTATTTTTGTAAAATACTGCGTGGAATTTTAAATGTTCTACCCCTAGGTTGATACCCCTGAATATTACGTCACGCATTCGTTTAAAAGTACCAGGCTAACATAAGCGGCAAAGTGATGTGAAACTAATAGGGCGGAGCTACTTTTTGCCCAAAGGGGGATTGATGGTTCTGTTGTCATAAATATTACATCGTATTTTTAGAACGGCCGGCAGCTATTTACAAGGGAAAGCGAACTGTAGGGAAACAAAAATAAATATGATCTTATTTAGGTAACATGAGTATGTCAGTCACGTCACGACTTAGAATTATGTAGGTATATGAAAATATTTACATTTTAATTTTTAGAGAATACTCTACAAACAAACATACAGTGTTTAAACTACTAATGCCATAATTTTTAATCAAATTACACTAAACCGTGGGAAGTTGCTACCTGTAGCAGAACTGACATCAAAGTCGTTTAATAAACGACGGAACCCATTGACCTGGTGTTAACGGGCGCAGTTGAAGGGTTACGGGCTGCCCTTCACCTCAATCATCCCTTTAACGATACGGAATAAATTGTTATAGGCAAGAGGCACTTGTTTTTATGTTTTTAATCACTTTGGCGTACATGGCGAGTAATTGAGACACAAATTGAGGGGTAATCGACATAAGGCAGCGTTGCGTTGCCTGTAGTTTGTTGGCGAGGGGAGAGTTTTTCGGAAAAGCGTCTTAAAAAATCCATTGTCAGTTATGAAATTAAAGAATACTAAGCGGTTGATAACTTTTCGTTTGTATATTATGCACTTTCAACTCTGTTCTTGAGTTATCAAGTGAATTGAAAACTTTTTTGCAATGTCAAATATTTATACAGGGAATCCATTGAAACTAATCGCTTCGAAAGTTCATAGGACTCGTTTGTATGCACACAATTTATTAAAATACTCGGCAGAAAAATGTTTAACGAGCCTCGACGTCCTCTGACGTTGACATTTAGGATAAATCTGCACCCCACGCTCCATTCAAGGGACTCCCCGCCCCTAACCGCAGGGGTTAGTGCAGCATCCCTTGTTGCGAACTGCCATCCTCCGCGTTCTATGTCAACCTGGTACTTTTATTGCATATTCATGGCCCTTTTAAGTTTTCGCAAACATTTTGTGAGTGGCGGCGCTAGAGATCAAGGGTTCTTTTAATATCTGGGATGTGAAGGTAGCTTTATTTATATTGTGTTGGTATGGAAACTGCTCAGTTTTGTGTTTATATATTTTTACTGTATTTGTTTGTTTATAACTTAAAGTAAAACAAGTTCTGTTAGCTTTCAAGAAACTATAGATTTTCACAAGGAAATTATCGAAATACTAATAAAAAGCAATAGTAATTCGCTTTTGCCTGCTAAAATCTTCTTGATATACCGTAAGTATGTTAAGTTTTATTTATTAAGTTAGGTATAAGTTGTTTTTTATGTACATGGAAATAATTGGATTAAATTACAGTACCTAATTTACACAACGTAAAAATTATTAAACGTCAATGGAAAATTAGTTCAATATTGTAGTGCTCGCCTTAGCACAAGTCTAATAAGTTTTATACGTCGACCGTAATTAAGAGTGGAAATTTTATTAGCTCTAGTTAACCATCTAGGTAATTCTACGCAGTTCGAAGCACCAATCTCTATATTGTTTTAAAATGCGTCGTAAGTACAAAGGGTCTAGAGTTCTAAAAAATAAAAGGTGGAATAAACATTAAACCTCCTTCGTAAAACTGCGCGCCTAATGTCCATGTGAATCGATAATGCTTTAGGATAATCCCGAGGGAATTCATTCTCGCCCTATTGAGAAAAACAGCCGGGAATGATATTTTATGTATCTTTGCTTTTCTGTGCGCCTAGTAAAAGTGATCACCCATTTAACCCTTTACGGTCCTTCGGGAAAGAATGGTCCTAATCGTTGTATTTTTTTTAATTTAATTTAATTTACCACCAACAGTTTTGTAACTTTCCTGTTTGCATTTCAGACTGATAGTCATGCGTAAATGCGTGATTCCTTATTTTATGCCCCGGTCCGGTCCCGCTATCCCGCATTTATGAATTCTAAATAGCAACATCTAATCCCTGTACCAGGATTCCATAACGGAACAGTAAAGTAAAATAAACGCCTACGTTTAGAACTTTTTACTGATGTTTATAAAAGGGGCTTTGACAAGCATACGCCCCAAAATACGTTCCTTTTTATCCCATTGGTAGTTGGTAAGGTAAACGTTGTATTGTTATATCAGATTTCTTGCCAATGTTAAACCATTACAGGTCATGTTTATTCATGGTACTACATGGGGCAAAAAAGCTATTATATAAGATTGTGAGGGTTGTCTAATCTTTTAAAAAGAACGTTGAATTTTCACTTGTTTTTCTATCGTGGGATATTATACTGTTGCAAAATAATCGTCCCGTTTTATAGACGCAAACCTTTTTCTTCGAAAATCCCAAAGGAAGTCCAATGGCTAAATCCGGCGGAGGCCAGTTAAACGCGGAATTTCCGGTAATTGAGACTCGTTCACCGAAAACGGTTCTCGAAATCTCGCATTGTTTAGGTTTCTGATATAATCCACTGGCAATTCTATTGAAGCTTTTACGACAATCGCGTTATACTTTGGTTTAGTAAATTACGACGTCACCGTACGTCATCGTGTATGTCGGGACGTTTATTTGTTTATGCGGCCGTTTCACGAACGGACGCAGAAAGGTTTGCGTCCCATTTGGATCGTTACAGTTTATAGTTGCCTGGTCCAAGTCACCAAGTTATTTTGTATGTGTCACCTATTTTATAGATGAACCAGATTATAAAATAAAATATAAGTAAAAATCGTTTTAAAAACAAGATTTTTACTTATATTTTATTTTCTACTTTTTGTATTCCCATAGCCACCTTTCGGCTCCATCATCAGGCCCTGAACACCACCTAGTGTCAAAGCACTAGTTAATACATGACCAATGAGTCCAAACACGATGGTGTTGTCTTGTTTGATTGAGGTTTTCCCATGGCCACCTTCCGGCTCCATTATCAGACCCTGTAAACCACCTAGTGTCAAAGCACTTGTCAATACATAACCAATGAGTCCAAACACGATGGTGCTATCTTGTTTGATTGAGGAGTTCCTATGGCCAACTTCCGGCTCCATCATCAGACCAGCCACATGGTCTCTTTTTTTCAAAATGTCTCGATTGTTTTATATATAAGCACGCACAAAGTTACAGCACAATCAGATGCTAGAAAGGGCTTGAAAAATGAATGACAATTGGAGTAACTAAAAACACATATGACCACCTTCCGGCTCCATCATCAGACCTTGAACACCACCCAGTGTCCAAGCACTTGTTAATACGTAACCAATGAGTCCAAACACGATGGTGCTATCTTATTTGATTGTGGAGTTCCTATGGCCAACTTCCAGCTCCATCATCATACCAGCTCCATGATATCAAATTTTAAAAATGTCTCGGTAATTGTTAAGTATGCCAAGTTTCAGCTCAATCGGCTTCCAAGAAGTGCTTGAAAAATGGAGCACAATATTAGTAACCGGAAAGACATACGAACAGAGCAAGCTAATATAAAGCTTGTAATAAAAAGGTATGCACTTCGGCTGTGCAATTTCAAAAACTAGCAACTGAGATTTCTAAAAATATCGGTGTTTTTGCATATTTTGACTTGATAATTACCTAAACTTTTTTTATTATTAAAAATAACAATTATTTTTTTACATAAACCCAAGAATTAATGTAATTGTTGTTTTTAATTTCACTAACTCAGCTGGTTACTTACTGTGAAAACAAAAATGTTATAGTTACGCGTTTCTCTATTGATATAGGTACAGATTCTATTGCTCGCTTTTCATTTCAGATTCTTATTGTTAGGTAAACGTAACACAGCTTCAGCAGTGTAACTTGCGCCGTGTCTGAAGTCTGTCCCGTACAATTTATCACAGGGCTGTTCTGCGTGAGATTTTACGGCCACTTTGTCTCCCGTAACTAATGCCGTGTGCGCACGCCTTTTTGAGCTCTCGTGTTTACCCCACATTTAGCTTATTTGACAGCTTTTACGGTCCCGCATTTATTATTTACTAGCTGTGCACGTGACTACGCTAGCCTGGAAATATCTTACTTAGTCGAGATGAAAAGTATCCTATGCACTTATCCAGGATGTATATCATTTGGTTTGGTTCATAAATCTATCAATTCAGATGTTATGCAAGTGGGTGACAAATATGGAAGCTTTGCATTTGCAAAATATAAAGTAGTAAGGTATAGGTCATCATTTCAGCCCGGAATATAGGCCTCCTGGATATATAGGCCTGAGGCCTCCCCTTTTTCCGCCATACTTCCCGGTTCCGTGCGTCCCTCATCCAGGTGTTTCCCACGACTTTGACGATATCATCAACCCAACGCGCTATTTGACGGCCCTGGTTTCTTTGGCCTAACCTTGGCCACCATTCGGTCACAGCTTTACTCCATCGGCCATCTCCGCGTCTACTGGTCCTGCACAACTCCACTTGAGGCGCATCGCCCTGTCCCCGACGTCCTAGACTTTCGACCGACGACGGATTTCGGTGTTACGCACTCGGTCTAGTAGGGTTATGCCAAGCATGCCTCGCTCCATGGCCCTTTGTGCTTCTTGTTTGCGGTGGACAGTCTCTTTGTGAGTGTCCACGTCTCGGCACCGTAGGCCACTGCTAGCAGGACACATTGGCTGAAAAGGAGGGTTTTTAGGCACTGTGGGATAGTAAGTAGGTACATAAAACGAGTGGGTGTGAGTTGTGGACGGTGTAAATGTCATTTAAATTAATAACTTGGCTAAGTCTATTACAGCGGCAGCGATTTAATTATTTTCATTAAACTGATAATGAAACCCCAATACAACTCATTTGAGAATCTAATTGCAATATCGCGGGAACTGCAATCAGAACGAATAAATCCCTAATAATTATTTATCTTCTCTCATTTAGAAATGTAAGGCTTCTCTCATTTAGAAATGTAAGGGAAAAATAAACGTGCATAGGCGTCAGCAGCGATACGTGATGTCATCGCATTTTAATACAGCAGTCCGGAATATTTCCCTACGGGCGCGCTCCTCGCACCGTGAGGAGACGTCCACTCGGCGTAATTACACCGTAGCGAATGTTAATGCGAGTGTTCGAGTTACCTTACCTACAGTTTTATGTTCTGACTTTCTACCCGACTGGCCGCCCGCACGGATAACCCGCGAATATTTTCCTACCAGTGAACTCATGCGGACACGGGTTAGGTAACTGTTTTCGCAAACTAACCGCTTAGTGTAGTCACATTAGGAAAGCTATAAGGAACATTTTTGTTTGTGTGTGCGTCAGAAGTGTTCAGCGAATTTCGTTTCATAAAGTTGTAGTTTCATTCGAACTGTTACATATTATTTAACACTACAAAAGCTACGCATGAAACTTTATTTAGGAATTAAATTAAAACGTAAGCAACACGGTTAAGCAACTTTCTCATAGTCGGTTTGAGAAGCGTTAAATCTAAAAGCAAAGCAGATCGTACCTAAACATAATAAGCTTAGAAGTATCCCAAACGAACCCTCGTCGTGCCTACCTGCGTGACAGGCTCGCCGTGACAGTCCCAACAGATACTAATGAAATAACAAGAGACGAGTGCCAGCGTTATTATTAGACACCATAACCGGATCTGTCCGGATATAGGGTTGCCGGCAATAATAACCGGCGGGCAAGCAATCAAATTACCGGCCCTACTACCGCCGCAGCCGTGCCGACCGGCTACCGGCAATAATCACGTTTATAAGTGACAGTCGCCGCCCGTTACCGGACTATGCGATGACACCGCCGCGCGCCGGCGGCACAGATCGCACACTTTTTATCGACGTCATAATTTTTAACATCAGCACTTTAGGGTTAAGTGGAGCGGTTTCTCCCCGTTGGAAAGATCAGAGATTTGTCGGATGATTTCCTCGAGGGAGTTTATGATATGCCATTCTGCAGGATCAAGACTTTTTATACTATTACTCCGCGTACCTCAGGTCTCAATCTCAATAAGGGTTTTTTCATTCAGCTTACGCGGTTTCTGGCGTTTGAGGTGTTGTCAACATTTGTTAAGGCGCTTATAGCAACGTAAGTATCGTCACTTAGTAAAATAACACATTTCTATTTACTTTAAGTAAAACACGAAAAGTTAGTTACGTCTAAATAATTATTTAGGTAGGTATACTTACATAAAATGTTGTTTTCTCTTCCACGAGAGCGAAGTGATTTAAAATCTTCCGTCCAAATTCGTATTGTTGCAGAATTTGAATAAAATTACATGAAAACTAATTCAGTCTAGCTTGAATATTAAAATAACATGATTAATGTCTGCATTGGATGTTCCACTGAAATTAATTGTGATTTTAAACTACGTGAATTTTGCTGAACGAAATTAATGTTCAGTGCGGTTGGATAGCGAATTAGTTTAAAAAAGAACTATCTCCTTACCTCTCCTCTTCTATACTCTCTATAACCACTGTTTATAATTTTATTGATACTGAAACTTACATAGTACGACAATCATTTCCTACCTATGTTAATAATGCAAGCTAACAGGTACTAGTGTTCATTCGAGCGTGTGGGCAAATTGGGTAATATCGGCCATTGAGTCGTGATTGTTTTGCCGTAGGTTTAGAGTTAACTTAACCGAATATTTACGGATTACGGATAGATTAACGGTTTTCTGCGTGATGCTTCTGAAATAATGCCTTGAAAGACTTATTCCAAAAACATGCAAAAGCGGCACTCGTCCGTCAGGCGCCCCTATGCAGCAACACTATTTGATCAAGTGATAAGTGGCAACCCCATGGTAAAAACAACTTCTTTATTTTTATGATCGCCTAGTACCGCATCACCATAGGGGTGGAACGCCATTGTTAATGACTTTGCAAGTAGGGCGCTGAAGACCATAACAAATACCATGCCGTGACAGCTAACGATAGAACGGGATAGTGAGAATCATGTGTAAATTGCCCTTTTGCCCCGCCCCGCGCAAGGTGCTGCTACAACATTCATTAATTGTGTTTTTAAAGCGAGTGAGACAGAGATACATTTTTATGACGTGAAAAGTCTTATATTCTTCTACCAAATTAAAAAATACTGATTACGGATAAAATAGAGCGTTTACAATTTAAAAAATGCGAAAATCCATAGGAACAGAGCTTGTTAGTCAACTACATTTTTCATGTTCTTTGCTTACACCATTGTGCGGAATACAAAAGGCCCGGGCACAAGGCTAGCAGAAGCTATACAGCGATTGACCGATCGCGCAAATTGAATGTCCGTCGAACACGACGGGGACAACACCCCATTGTGCCGAGCTTTTCAAGATACAGCCAATATTTCACTCGGTCACAAAATGATCTACCGATAGAAAAAATGGGTGAAACCAAAAGACACGTTACAATGTCCTTTCATGAGCACTCAGCCGTACTTTAATAGGTCAAGTAGAAGTAATTTTATTACTTTGTAAGTACGTATTGAATAAAAGTTACTTATACCAACTGTTCTGGTAAGGATTCTGTTTTGAAATCTTTCTTTAGATCATTAATTCAAATGCTATTAATAGAATTTCTTATTAACCTTTTTGAGACAAGTATTTTCATACTGGTAAGCTTACGTAAAATTTCATGACTAAAGAATTATTGGTCCTTTCTTCACAACTGAAACAAAGCTTGGTACTACAAGCTCGAACACGAGCGTATTACCAATAGGTACCTAACTGGTCGGAGTGCATATTTCCATTGCCATGTAGGTAGCCCCCGGCCCTGAACCCAGCAAAACTTACCGACCTGGACAAACCGGAGCGGCAAAGCCGATTAATAATGCGACGTGAAATCCTACTGGAACCTCTACGGGAAATGACTCGTTTCCCGTAGAAATAGTTTTTTTTGTGGTCATAGTACTGAATAGTGAATATTAAATATTACATATAAATATAAATGGTTCATGAAATAAATTGTCAGGAATTCGACTATCAGCACCATATCCCACAGCGTTATTTGGCGATGGAACCTCTGACAACGAGAAATGTGTTTTGTCTGTTTATGAATAATGTTTCTTTTTGTTCGCAGCTCGTGGGGGGCGAGTTCGACATGGAGTTGAATTTCGTGATACAGGACGCGCAGAATATTCAACACATGTTAGAACTCCTAGACCACTGTCCACCCAGCTTACAGGTAAACATTTTATTTGCATCATAAATTAGTACCGAGCAAAGAAACTCCGCCCAAAGATGGCGGATGGCATTTTGTATGTTGTTATACGAGGCATGCTTTTTAAGTTTTGTCGTTTGAAGAAAAAAACACAAATAGAACCTTATAGTTCTTTTTATTGTTTTTCAAAGTATTCACCACGTAGCTTAATACACTTTTCCATTCGCTCAAACCAGTTTATAACATTTATTCCACTCTAAACTGGGGGTGTTCAAAATGGCTGACTTGAAAGCCTTTGACCACGAAGACTTTTCTTAATTTTAGGAAATGTAAAGAAATCGCTAGGGTTTAGGGTTGGACTGTATGGAGGATACTCAATCGTTTGACGAGCGCTGTGTGAGCTCGCGTTGTTGTGGTGCAGGATGATGCGTCGCTTTGAGTTAGTATTTCGAAGTTCGGCGATGACTTGTGGTAAATAAACGGTGGTATACCACTCTGCGTTAACCGTTCTTCAAGTGCAATAGTCGCAACATGGCCGGTTTTTCCAACGAACGTGGCCACCACCTTCTTTGAAGTGCTTCGAGAACGAACAACTTTAGTCGGCTTTGGCTCGTCTTGAAAGACCAAGATTGTAGATTGTTGTTTGGAATCAGGATCGTAGGCATAGATCCAAGATTCGTCACCACTGATGATATCGTAGACGTGATTTGACTGTCCTCGGTTGAACCTTTGCAGAGTTTTCTTACACCATCTGATGCGTGCCGCCTTGTGATCGTCGGAAAGCAGATGCGGTATCCAATGGCAAACTAGCTTTCTCACACCAAGCGCTTCATGCAAGAACTTCTGAATGGTTGTCCCTGAGATGCCTAGTAGAGCCTCTATCTCTCGATACGTCACATGACGATCTTCGAGAATTAATTGTCTCACAGCAATGATGTTATCTTTAGTGAAAGCGGATTTTGGGCGTTCTTCGCGAGATTTGTCACTAACACTAGTATGTCCACGCTGGAATTCTAAATACTAGCGTTCGACAGTCCGCAGATATGGGGCTTCATCACTGAACACAGATGTTAGCTCTTCAAAACACTGAAGCCGTGTCAGGCCTCTTCCAAAGTTGTAGAAAATTATTGCACGAACATTCTCCTTAGAAAGATTCATTTTCGTACGTAACCCGACAGATTCCAATCGACGCTGTGACTAAACAATAGCATTAATCCTAATACTTTCAACTGTTTTGAGATTCCAAATTTAAACACATTCGAATATAGAACAGTTCCAAATTCAAAATTGCCGGGAAATATGGAAACGACAGAACTTATAAGGCATGCCTCGTAGGGCGAGGAGGCTAAAATTGAACGTCCTTTAAATACTAGGACAGCAGGCAGAAAGCACCTCTGTATCCTGAGATTGTGTGCAAAGGACAACAGATTTTATAACACGGCTTATTCCTAGCCCTGAAAGGGACAGGAGATAGAATTTTTTATAGAACTTTTTGTTGAAAAGAAAGATCCTTCCTTTGCGTTTCTTTTTTTATAATAATTCCATTAGACAGGCCTCCCTCTAACATATATGTCGTCTTGGTATGAATTTAGATCAAGTTTAACCCTTTTACTTGTTTTGCATCTTGTGAGTTTTTTTTTTTAAATCTTTCTCGTAGCGGCTTGGGTTAAGTAAGTTTAAGTATTCCAATTCTACCTAGCATTTTAATATTATCGCAAAAATCTAGAGCTACTACGTCGGATTTTTTTTTTTTTAATTACGAAATAAAGTCCACGTGTATGAAAATTAAATATTCAAAGTTTTATCTGTAGAATGAATTAATAAGCGTCTTATTATAGGTAGGATGGGTACGGTAGAAGATAGCAACGCGGTAAAGGGAGAGCACAATCCGTGAGTCATCGTCCCCTCGGCGCATCTTAACAGGGTTCAATCTCCTCGCTGGCTATGCGATCTTGGTAACGCGGACGATCTTATTGAAAGGGGTAACTTTTAGATAACCAACCGTTTGAGCTAAAAAAGATGTTAAATTAATGAAGTTCCCAAAGGAGGTCTTTGTTTGTTAAACCCATGTCACATTTATATACGGTAACCTATATAACTACGGCGGACTTATTTAGGTCCCTTAAAAATGTAACTAACAAGGGATCTGGGATAAAAACAAAACCTTTTCCCTGGGGTGTTTCAATATATTTTCTCCAATAAATTATACTTTTAGACATCCAGCTAACAGAAAACACTGACAGCACTGACGTAACATTCCGGAGAAAACGAAAATGTTATTTCTGCATTCTATCTTAAACGTAAAGTTAACATATAAAGTTAGTTTGACTACTACGCTACGTAAAGTAGAAGATACATCATGTTTGAACCTGGGTCTTCACTTTAACTCTCCTTTTCTTTAACTGTTCGCCACAGTTAACTTCATTTGAACCGCAGCTGTGTGAAACGCCAGAAAAGAAAGGTATGCTTTTGGCTGGCGTGGTCCTTTACTAGACTACGTATTTCGACTGTTACTAGAGACTGTTCACCTTTATTTCCCTTTCTATAAAATCAAAAGGTAGTCCCGTCTTGAAACAAACACGAAAACTTACTCTCATTGTTTTAAATAGGGTGTTAATCAAAATAATCTAACTTACCTACGTTTATGAACTTGGTATTCCTCGAACGCCAAAGCCATTAAATTTCTATGAAAATAATAGTGACCAACTTCAAGGTGATTGGAGTGAGTGAAAGTTACTCTGTATTCATTAAACTGGTTAAGTTACATTCATTTATCAACTGTCTTGAGTTGCTCTAAAATTAATTCAAACTGATTGGTTATTTTGGCCATATTTATAACGTTTCCGTAGTGTAGCGGTTATCACGTGTGCTTCACACGCACAAGGCCCCCGGTTCGATCCCGGGCGGAAACAATTAAATATTATTTTGCTTGTTTTTTGAACAGTAATTGAATTTTTTTGTTTCTAATAATTATTTGATTTATTATTATGGTGTTATGACCTATCTAAATAAGTCTGTAGAAAATTATAATTTGTATGATGTAACGGCTGTAATAAAACCAACTCACAAAGGCTAGCTTGATGTAATAGCAGTTGGCCACCGCAACTGATATCGTGTATTGGATCGCATAAATATGGATCAGCGCCGCGTGTTATGTTCGAAGCCAGCTCATGCAACATAAACTGGTAATACCGATTGGTATGTGTCAAACTGAAAACTTTTCAGTTAATAGTATGGTACATTACTGTCGCTTCCTGCACTGATGGACTGGTGGACTGGCGCATTGATGGACGATCGTGAAAATTTGGGCCGAGGCGAAGCTAAGGCACACATACGTGAGTCCATCAATGCCTGGTTGTGGCCAAAGCATGTATAGTATTTTTCTCAAATAATGCGCGAAAATTCCAATTGAGATAATTAATTATTAATTCCAGAATCATTGACGGACAACAATAATTAATTTTTGCACTCGCCAATATGTTCCTTTGTTTCTTTTTTACTTAAAACAACTATCTCTAATTTCCAAGCATGTTTCAGAAAAATGACTTTTCAGTGAAAAGTCATGTACATTAACATTGTGATCGGTTCAGTAACTTTTTGATGTCTATGTTAGTTAACTTTCTAGACCTATTGCTTCTTAGGCAATTGCTCGAACCATCCCAATAGCAAAAACTCTCGTAAAAGTTTGTAGTTACCTCTTGGATTTATTTTCTTGTTACTGTAGGTATTGTTTAATTATATTATTACTATTACTTTACTATTACCTGTATTTCTGTAACCCCTTTATCATTGTACGGTGTGGTTTTACTACATAGTAAAGCAAAAGGACAAAGCTGATTGATCCTAGGACTTCTACCAGCCCGTCTGCCGCTTGTCAACCTTTTCATATTTATTTCTGCTTGTTTATATTCTAACTCCTCCACAAAAGAAAGCTGTTACTGAATATTTTTCTAAAATCGTTTGTTGCTCATAGAAGTCTCGGAAAAGAAAAAGTAAACTCGTTTTGTGTATTTGTTTATCTACCTCAGTAGATTTCTTTTGAATGGAATCCAATACGATTGTACTGAAGAGAACTCTGTTTGCGATTGAAAATAATAATAATTCTTAACCATGTTTTTATTGTGGTTATTATGGCCCAGGAAGCTGTTTTATTAGATACTAGCTGCGCCCCGCGGTTTCACCCACGTAAGTCTCGTTCCCGTGGGAATATCGGGATAAAAAATTTCTTATGTGTTATTTCAGGTTATAAACTATCTGTTTGCCAAATTTTACCATTCAGCCGCTTTTGCGTGATTGAGTAACAAACATCCCAACACACAAACTTTCACATTTATTACAAGCTTTATATTAGCTTGCTCTGTTCGTATGTGTTTCCGGTTACTCCTTTTGTCAGCAAATTTTCAAGCACTTCCTGGCATCTGATTGAGCTGAAACTTGGCATACGTAAACAACTACCGAGACATTTTGATAAAATGATACCATCGAGCTGGTCTGATGATGGAGCCGGAAGTTGGGCATAGGAACTCCTCAATCAAACAAGATAGCACCATCGTGTTTTGACTCATTGGTTACGTATTAACAAGTACTTTGACACTGGGTGGTGTTCAAGGTCTGATGATGTAGCCGGAAGGTGGCCATATGTGTTTCTAGTTACTCCAACTGTCATCCATTTTTCAAGCACTTCCTGGCATCTGATTGTGCTGTAACTTGGCATACTTATACAACTACCGAGACATTTTGAAAACGTGTACGCT
The DNA here is from genome assembly GCA_947363905.1 of Lithophane semibrunnea. Taxonomy (NCBI): domain Eukaryota; kingdom Metazoa; phylum Arthropoda; class Insecta; order Lepidoptera; family Noctuidae; genus Lithophane; species Lithophane semibrunnea. The sequence continues at coordinate 17,249,138 of OX376199.1, read as the reverse complement.
GTTGCTGATCTGATGGTGGAGCCGGAAGTTGGCCATAGGAACTCCTCAATGAAACAAGATAGCACCATCGTTTTTGGACTCATTGGTCATGTATTAACAAGTGCTTTGACACTAGGTGGTGTTCAGGGTCTGATGATGGAGCCAGAAGGTGGCCATGGAAAGTCGTCAACCAAACAAGATAGCACCATCGTGTTTGGACTCGTTGGTTATGTATTGACAAAGTGATTTGACACTAGGTAGTGTTCAGGGTCTGATGATGAAGCCGGAAGGTGGCCATGGGACCTCCTCAATCAAACAAGATAGCACCATCGTGTTTGGACTCATTGGTCATGTATTAACAAGTGATTTGACAATAGGTCATGTTCAGGGTCTGATGATGGAGCCGGAAGGTGGCCATGGGAACTCCTCAATCAAACAAGACAGCACCATCGTGTTTGGACTCATTGGTTATGTATTAACAAGCGCTTTGATACTAGGTGGTGTTAAGGGCCTGATGATGGTGCCGGAAGGTGGCCATGGGATAACCTAATTCGTTGGATTTGTGATAGAACAGATATTTAAGCAAATCCTAATGCTAAAAAGTAGAAAATAAAATATAGGTAAAAATCTTTTTAAATACAAGCTTTTAGGAAATTAACTAAAAAGTACTAAATAAAACTTACGTAAACATAGAACGTTAATATTTTCTTAAAAGCTTGAGGCGTAAATGTCCTTCTTACACTAAACTTGAAGGTAAGCCTCAAGGTTTTAAGAAAATATTAAAGTTCCATGTTTACGTAAGTTTTATTTAGTACTTTTTAGTTAATTTCCTAAAAGCTTGTATTTAAAAAGATTTTTACTTATATTTTATAATATTAGTAGGATATCTGATTTCGAAATCGTACTACATATTATTTTTCTCAAACATGCTTAGAAATTCGAGCATTATTTTGACAACCTTCTTCGAGATAATTCGAAAATGCTGAGAACGGAAGAACGACAGTACGGAATCGTGACTTCCATCTAAAAATCAATGATGTAGATATTAAGGCAGACGTGGAGGTGGCAACTGAGTTTGAAAATTTCTTCACTAATATTCCAATTTTAACAACCAAAACTCTGTCATCGTCGTCCTCGACTTCTGCTTATTCAATAATAAAAGAATGTGTACCAGAATGTGACAAACTTTTTGAATTCACAATTGCTACTGCTAAAGACATTATAGAATCTTTTAAAGAACTCGATGTAAAAAAAACTGCTGACCTTTGGGGATTATCAGTACATACCATGTCCTCAATAATTGATGTTATTTCACCCTTTTTGGCAATTGTTTTTAACTCTTGTATTGCATCTGGTGTATTTCCTGATCTGATGAAACTTAGCAAAGTGATTCCACTGTTCAAGTCTGGCAGCACAACTGATCCCACGAATTTTCGGCCTATTTCGATTTTACCTACGTTGAGCAAAATCTTTGAAAAATTAATTTTTAAACAGATGTTAGGACATTTCAATGCATATAATTTACTCCATTTAAAACAGTTTGGTTTTACAAAGGGTCGTTCAACTACAGATGCGGGCGTGGAATTACTAAAGAGCATTTTCGAGGCCTGGGAGGAGTCGCAGGATGCTCTTGGCATTTTCTGCGACTTGTCCAAGGCTTTCGATTGCGTACATCATGATACTCTCATCAGGAAACTGTACCACTATGGTATGAGGGACAAGGCTCTCGACCTTCTAACTTCTTATCTGAACAACAGAATTCAGAGGGTCGATGTTAATGGCAAGAGATCTGCAGGATCTTCGGTCACCATGGGCGTTCCGCAGGGTTCAATTCTAGGTCCTTTCTTATTTCTCATTTATTTTAATGACTTGCCTTACCACATAAGGGATAATCATAAGATCGTATTATTCGCAGATGACACATCCCTCATTTTTAAAATCAAACGCCAGTTAGTCAATTTTGAACAAGTTAACGATGCACTCTCTAAAGTTGTGCATTGGTTTAATGTAAATAATCTCCTCTTGAATGAAAAAAAGACTAAACTCATTAAATTTTCAACGCCAAATGTCAGGCAGCTATCTACCAATGTTAAAGTTAATGGAATAGAGTTGGACCCCGTTGAATCGACAGTTTTTCTTGGAATAACCATTGACGGTAAATTACAATGGGGCCCACACATAGAAAAATTGTCAGGTAGGCTTAGTTCGGCCGCCTATGCCGTTAAAAAAATTAGACAGATAACTGACGTAGATACAGCCAGAATTGTTTATTTTAGTTATTTTCATAGTCTTCTGTCTTATGGGATTCTTCTCTGGGGAGCCTGTGCGGACATTAATGCTATCTTTGTTTTACAGAAAAGGGCTGTTCGAGCCATTTACAACCTAGGTCCAAGAGATTCCCTTCGAGAAAAATTCAAAGAAATAGATATTTTGACTGTAGCCTCACAATATATATTTGAAAACCTATTGTATGTACACAAAAACATATCAAAGTTTAAGAAAATGTCCGATATTCATAGTTTAAATACCAGGAATAAACACAATCTTGCTGTACATCGCACTCGTCTCCACAGAGTAGGCAACTCGTTCATGGGTCAATGTATACGCTTTTATAACAAACTTCCCATTGACATTCGAAACTTACCCATTAGACAAAAATGCATGGGATTGAGCTGCTCGCTCTGTAAGGCATTGTGACATTTTGATTATTATGGAAAGCCATAAAAATATACCTACCAGTTTTATATACAAATTGACATTATTGAATATTATATACAAAATGACATGATGATTACTTATAAGTATTGTTTTATTGTGAATGTGAGGACTATGTGGATATTTATTTTTCGTTCTGTTAGTTTTAGGGAAGGTCTGGCAATTTGAGAACTTTATGCGACCTACCCAAACGTCCTTTCTTTGGTATTGTTCGTCGAGTCGTTGAGCTCCTTTAGTTCTGAGTTGAGCTCCACTATTACTGACAAATGCTTGCACTGACTGGACAGGCCCACTCAAATCTGTGTGGTTCTTTCCTCAAAAGACCATTTCAGACTCTTATCTACATGGTCCTCATATGGCCTGACCAAGATTATGTCTGGACTTTAAAGGAGACGGTGACCTCTGAGTTTGTTTCGGCCTTTCTTCTCAGAGTAGTCAGATAGGAAACGCCGACCTCATCTAGCTTATTTTTACAACTTTTTAATATGACGTGTAAAAGTGATTCCAATATCCTATTTACAGAATAAACAATTTCATTTCATTTCATTTCATTTCATTTGCTGTGCCTACTGGTCGAATACATGCGAGCGCCCGGCCGGCAATGTTTGTGTAAAAATCCATATCTGTCATGTTAAGCGGCCGAATAAATTACTATGAAAACTCTCGTGTTATTTAAAAATGGAACGAACTTTGGCAACCAAGGAGGTAACTTCTCAATGATTTTATTTAAATTTCGATTTGGCTTGCAAATAGGGTTGTTTAAAGTAAAGAAGAAACAAATATATTGGCGCGTGAAATATTATCGTTGTTCGTCATTGATTCAGGAATTTATAATTAATTTACTTAGTTTGAATTTCCGCGCATTATTTTAGAAAAGGACTATACAAGCCTTGGCCGCAACCAGGCATTGATGGATTCACGTATTTTTTTCGTTCGTTATTATTTTCACGATCGTCCATCAATGCCCTTGTTGCAGGCCGTGACAGTAATGTTCTATTGAAAAGTGCGTTGTGTGTGAGTGAATGTTCTCATTGGACTTTTTGTGGCTCTTAATATGATTGGAAGTTTACAAGTTTTGATGTTTTTCGTTGAATTCATTTTGTTAGCGTAATTTGATCTGCCAGTCGGTTTCTGTTACCCACACTGTCACCTTACTTACTTTCAGACACTTGACACTTTGACAGTCACATACAGAAAAACAAGTACTCGAAATTTTAACAATGCCAAAGAAATGACAGCTCTACAATTATTATTGATTGGATTCCAGCTCGAAGTCTGGAATGAAACAAAAATAACAATTGGCGTTTGCGCACATGAATGATGTAAACAATATATTGTAACAATATTCTGATTTAAAAGAGTATCTGTGGAGTTTCTTGCCCGTTCTTCTCCATAGGAACCTACTACGCTTTGGAATGGGCAACTAGCTTCATCTTTCACACTGACCGCCCCTTGACAATTCAAAAGTGCCTGTAATTGGTTTAATTGAAATAAATGCTTTGAGTTTGAGTTGAGTTTGAGCCTTGCGCCGCTGCCATTCCTAATCCTATTTATAAATAAGTAAAAGGATCGTGTATACCTAGCATTTCATCATAACAACAGATCATGTTAGCGCCAAACAATCCCATTGTTAGTATTTAAATTTTCCGCCCATGTGCTCTCTTCACCAGGCTCTTAGGGAGACTGAGGAGTATGTTTTTCAACACACACTGTAATGAAATGATACATCACTTGTATACGCAGCTCACACTACCAGGATCTCAGAGCGCGCCTGCCACTTATGCCGTGATGGACGACGCGCCGCGCCTGAGTGGCGGGAACCCGCCGAGTCATCTTATGAGAAGTTTTTCTTTAGGGACGTGAGGGGACCACCGGCCCTGTCAGACTCAGACGATGGTTTTTAGGCAACACTTGCGTTCCACAACGATTTTATTAGCCTTGTTATTAGACTTTTTGTGGCAGACATGTTGGGAAATTAATAGCTTTCCATGTTCTTCGAGCAATATACGTTATTAGTTACCTTTGCAAAATCGAAACGCACTTAATAACCCAAATTGCTCATGTAAATTATAATTACTGAATTTTCGCATGTAGATTGTAGATAGAATTCAAATTCAAATTCATTAGCAATCTTATAAACTAGTTTTACAATAAGATTAAATTAAAGGTTTAGACATCAGAATTTTTTCCTAGATTGCTTTGCTCTTTAGCATAAGCCTCCCCCAGGCTTTTCCATAGCTCAAGATTGTGAGTTTTTCTCCTCCATGTCCCTCCCGCAGTGGTTTTAAAATCATCTTCCCATCTTTGGAATGGTCTTCCTCTTTTCCTCTTCCCTAGATAGAATATCATGTATTATCTAAACTATATACAGCATGTCACAAAAACCCTGTCCGATCCGAAAGGGGGCGCCTAGGTACCGCAATAACGTTACTCAAAAGTAATTACTTACTTAATTTCTTTTTTTTATATAATGGAAAAGTTAAAAAAAAAAATCCTTTTGGGGGGTAGACGGGAGGATAAAGTTCAAATGAAAACAATCTTAGTCCTTTGATTAATAAACTTGAAAATTGGTCTGAATGCTTATCTAAAGAAATGATAAGATTGTATTTTTTTTTTAACTGCCTTTAAAGCGGGGTGTTACCTACCTGGAAAGTTCGGAATCCACGCGTAAAAAGTCGCGGGCGAAGTACTAGTATAAAATTTATAGAACGTTTTCGCACAATAATTATGAAGATTCCTTGATTCTTTCTCTAGTCTGCTAGTTCTTTCGTTACTCGGCAAACATGAGACGCGCGACGTTGATGAGGCGTGTTGCGAGTTTCATCTGATAATGAAGTACGGCTACGGATATCATTACATACAGCCACATCACCCCGTACGTACTCATTGTGTGAGTTTGTCGCGCGCGCTAAGTGAGTGAAAACTTTGTTCGTCCGACGAGACTTCATTATTGTGCGACATGTTTTAAGGAAACTTTGTTTTCCTTTACAAATGTTTGTATCAAATACAAATGCTTTATTAATTTCGAAACAATATGTATGGTACAAGCGAAGTTGAAACTTGCGAGTTTGTCAGTAATTTGAATATTTTATGAATGTATTTTCTTTTGATTCGTAAACATAAAGGCACCAAAGACGTGCAAACTGGAACCATCATGTATGCCTTTTTAATGAGACCCTAAAATTTTTTCAGTATGTGGAAGGTCCAAGGACAAATAAAATTATAGTAAAAAAAAAACAAAAATAACACGCTATAAGAGCAAGCCGAACTAAAAATTTTAAATATGAAGAGTTGGTTCTATAGCGATATAAGTCCACTGGTTCATAATAATTTAAACAGTTCTAATACGTTAAAAACCTTAGATTTAAGTTATTAACCAGATTGTAAAAAAATGCGTGGGGTGCTTTTTACAATATTTTTATAATAACTCTACTTTTATAAATAGCTACCAATGAACTATTTGCAACGTTTGATGTCAAGCACACCACGCTTTTTTTTACAATCTAATTAATTATTTTGTTAGTCGAAAGGTTTAGGTACTATTAGCCACTGAAGAATTCCACTATTCACCTCCTGACTCCATCATCAGACCTTCGATACCAAGTGCATTATGTTGGACTCATTAAACGAATCATATGATCCCAAACTCGAGGGGTTTACTAGGAGCCACAGAAGAGTTCCCTTATTCACCTCCTGGCTCCAGTATCAGCAGCTCGCTACCGAGCTCAATCCATTAGACTCGTCTAAATGAATCATATTAGCCCAAACTTAAGGGGCTTATGAAGAGTTCCACTATCCACCTCCTGGCTCCATCATCAGATCAGCGGCCAAAATTATGAAATTTTGTGTTCGGTCCTAGTTACGTGCAAATTTTCAGGATAATCGGTCATCTTGAAGTTGGTGAAAATTTCGTTGAAAGATTCCGTTACATAGATAACCTGATAGATACATGTAGGGGATACCACCAGCTCTTGCAGCAGTATTTTTTAAATATTACTTCAGTGTAGGAAAGAGATGAAGCTGTACAGGACGTAGCTCCATCTGTTTCCCCTACTGAGTATAAGATTAAAATAATACTGCTGTAAGCGGTGGTAGTAGGCCCCCAGGTCAAGCTAATAAAAGCGAGCTAAAAAGAAAAACCAAGTGCTTGTCGGTACGGACCACGCGCAGTGAAGTCATCGACGCAAAATTAGTTTTTGTTTCATAGTAATTATGAAAGATACCGTGAAAGACAAAGTTAGTCCAGCGATTGTAACCGAAAAAATCCCATATCTCACAAACTATTGACTTATTTAAAAAAGTCACTTAGACGTTATCATCTTTTTAATTATGGGATCCATCGAATTTATTTGCATTTATTGATTAATAGTGATTTGTCGTAATTCCATCTACATAGTGTCATTAGTATCCCAGTAAAATGGCTGTGTGTCATCCGGAAGGACGGACAGACGGTCATGAAAAACTGTCAGGGAAATCCTAAAAGAGACTAAAAAAACATAAATGGTCAATTACTGTATCTTGATTTTTCGAATCAAAACTTTTCCAACAGCCAAAAGAAAAACCATTTACAAAATGGAAGCGGGTTCATTAAATGAATTCATATTCCTCTTAATTATGCATAATCAGGGCCGAAATCAAAATAATGAAGTGACCGGCCTAAGAAATTGCAGAAATAAAAATACCTCCCGCTTCGCACAGTGAATTGCGAGAATTCCTCGTGAACTTGTAATTTTGCTGAGATTGTTCTGCTAACGGCTGAAGAATGTAATATAATTACAACCGGTCTCGTTAACTACGAGCGGCTTTTGTAATGCAAGTACACTACGCTTTCTGCTGCCCCCGTACCCCAATGTTGGGTTTGTTTTGTTCTCGCATGCAAAAGGATGAACTGAACAATGGGAAATATGCACGTGAACATAGTAATAACAATAAAAAGAACAATCTATTATTCGTAGTAATCGAAGTATTCTAACAAGTGTTTGCTCACTTGGCAACTTCTCTTATTTGTCTAATAAATGGATTTTTTCGAAATTACATGTTTTTGTAAACAGATTTCCTGTTGTATCCAATCAATACGTAATGTACTATTATACTTTAATATTAAACTTACAAATATTAAAGACATCTCGTTATTTTGCCAAGACGTAAAAGCCGTGCGAAGCAGGGACGGAAATCAATTTACTTTTAATAATACAGAAAGCATCAGTTCCCATTAAAAAAAAAAACAATACCATGTGTGTAACGACCACCGCCACTACGCTCATGTTGCGCTGATATATCTGGGAACAAAATTATGCTTATGTGAATTTGTGGACTTCTTAGAATTTTGTATACCGCTCATGTATTTATGCTGCCCTAGTACCGATGGGAATTAAACGCAACCCTTTTACAGCGCGTGTGAACAAGGGTGTAAATTAGTCGATTCCATTGTTTTAATGAAAATTTATTTAAAATAACGTCAATTTATCAGTCGATTCATTCATTTTTATCAAATAACTTGTTTGAATTTCATTTGCGGTTGCTAATGAAAGTAAAAACGGAATGGTTAATTTTAAACATTAACTGAAATAACAAAGGTCCGGCTAATGTTTTCGTGCTTCCCCAGCCGTGCAACTCAACATCCCTGTTACATTAGCGTAAATTAGAGCAAATTAAGCCGCGCGCACATAGTGTTGTGTAAAATTAAAATTACCAGCACTGCAGACCGCGAGAGCGCAAACAGAAAAGAATTTCATTAAAAATATTTCGCATGCCGTCGCTGCGTCGTTACACTGCAGGCTCTATTAAACAGAAAGCTTTGAAATTGAAAATTTCTGCCTTGATGCGCGCCGTTAGTATGGACGAATAAACGCGGCAAGTGGATTATGCTTTAATACGCTAGCCAGCTTCTGTTGGCTTACTCAAACTTTTTAACTCCCCCGGATTGTTTCTAAAATCATCCACTTTATTTTCATGTTATATTTATTATCGTTTTTCTTTCATTTATGGGCGTTGTGGCATACTAAAGCTAACTCTATTCAATGTGTAAAAACAATTTTGCTTGTTGTATGCCCATAATGCAATTATTATTGATAAATTATAATTGTTGCAGGCGGAAATATGGTCTGTCTTTATCGCAATTCTACGCAAGAGTGTGCGAAACCTTCAAGCCTGTACCGACGTCGGCCTCATACACCATGTCCTGCAGAGGCTACCCCGAGCTGAGACAGTCGTCGCTGGTATGTAACTCCCTTTACATTCTCTACTATTATGTTGCCCTAGTAAAGGTGAGAATTTAAATAGCATAGTTCACAACTGGTGCTCCCGTATTATAAAAGGGCCTCTAATGAAAAAATCCTTGACTCCACCCATTCCACTTAATTAATTTTAACCGTCCATTGCTTCATGCCCTTCTTATTATGATAAACATCCCAACAGAATGGTCGGCCCCAGTATGCGTTCTCCCCTTTACTTTAAGGTCTATTTTCATGCTATTCTAGTTTATGTTACGACTGCTGCGGCACCTGTTGTTATTTAGTAAAAAAGCAAGGGACGGAAAGAATTCTTGCGACGTTTGAACACCTCTTGTGATATGCTAATGCCTTGGTACACCAAGAAATTATAAGAATAATTTGAGAAAAGTACGTCTTCTTATTTAAAAATATGTGCACATTGGGCATCACAATCATTGCAACTTCTAACAAAATGAATCATAAAAATCACGTTGGAAAAATGTGCTTTTTAAAAGTCTTTTAAAATGGTCATGTATAATTACTATTTTATTTTGTGTTGAAAAAAATCACAAGGTTCAACGTAGTGAAAAATCAGAAATAATTTGATTCGCGACTTATTTTTCCTTATGAATTTTTCCCCTTCTGTAAAAAACTCGTTATTCTCAACAATATCCGTTATGGTAAACTCTTGAACGACTCGTGTCTAATAATATCAGACCCTCATGCGTAGTTAAAGTGCTCCTCGGATACGTAGCCGCCTATTCTTATATTTATATACGGCGTCTTATTTGTTTTTTATCCCATCTTTTAAGATTATTTTATAATGTTTCCTTTCATACAGTCATTTTTTACCCGCATACTTTTGACTTGTACTAAATATAATTATGATTACAGAGTTCATACCTAATTAAAAAAGAACTCGGGCAGGTACAACTGGTTTTTGCCAGTTAAAAAATATCTGTCACGATGCTCCATTTTAGAAGTAAGTTTAAGCAAGCTCATTTAAATACTATAATAATCTCAAAAAGCATAACTTAGACTGGACTTGAGGTGAAACCCTTTCTACCGTAGGCAAAATACGCGCTTGCATGTGGAGTTGCGTCTTACTACTACTACTACTAAACCGTTTCTAAGTTCAGATCTATTTCAATTTTGCATTTTCAGCATAAGTATTTTCAGTAAGACGTATGTCACAATGCCCTCAAAATCGCAGGTCATATGTTTGCAAAACACGTATAAAAGGGACACGTCTTTTCCACGTACTCTGTTCAGTGCACGCCACCTATTGTATTCCTATGCTCACCTAGTACCACTCTCCCTTCATTTCGCTCGGTCTTTATTTTCCATGTTACCTTTACATGGAAACGGTGTCAATGTGTCCCGAGCTTGAAATGAGTGTGTATTGTGGTGATGCAGACATTTGTGTATCGTTACTGAAAAGTAATTATTTTGTGTAACTCATGTCATGTTATCAACACAGATGGACATTGCAGGCTTGCAGCCATAGCAGGGCTTCTGGGTGGATCTTTAAACCATAATTCAATACATGGACGGAGCATAACATATTTATTTGTCTATCTGCCATGACTATCTATCTATATAATAGATATCAAATATAAACTATCTAATTTCTAGTATGGATAACCACCTGATATTGTCAGAAACCCAACCACTGTTGTTTCTTCAATATCCTTTAACCACATTTCAACTAATTTCGAGTCACGCATGGCACAATAGTCTTCCAATTCCACTGTGGAAGCTCACGTGGCAAGCCCCATGACTCCATGGGTACTGTGTCGCCCTAGTAACTGTGAGAAATCTATCGCAACCCTTTGAAACCCTTTTGAGTTCAAAGGATTTTTTGTACAGGTTCACATTATTCCCTATGCACGGTGACACCTTGAAACCTTCCTTGTAACTTCTGATACCCTATTCTCCTTTGGAATTATGAGACACTATGGGTTTTTTTTTCTTGAAACTGAATCCGACGTATTCTTTTTGTATAGAAAGCCACGGTTCCTAGGTGAGCGGTGGCCGCCACTAAGGGCTGTAAGTGGCTGTCATGAAAATGACGGCAGCGGCAAAGATTTAAATTAGTACGTTCGTCGAGTCTCTGGGTTGTTTTGACATCTCTGACACAATGACGCAGTGACTTGACTTGATTGTCATGGAAACGCTAATGAATAATGTGTGAGCTCGCTCTTCTCTTGGACACTTTCGCAACTAAGTACCTTCGGTGAGCGCAAATCTGGTGATTTAAATCTTTGGGCAGCGGGGTTTGACTTTACGGTGTCGAAAACGCTCTTAGGAAAACTCACCAACTTACTTTCATAAATAACGTTTTTAGTGACGTCATTCGCCTGGAAATTGCAGACGCTGTGTCGGCTACCACCCTTCTAGAAGCGTCATTAAAAAAAAAAAGAACTGCAATGCACTGGTGAATAAAATTACGGCTAAGACTTATTAATTGTCTACAAAATTATGTACCTGTCCAAAGATGTAAAATATAATAAAGAAAAAGATTGGAGGCGCCGGGTATCGATCCCGGTACCTCTCGCATGCTAAGCGAGCGCTCTACCATCTGAGCTACGCCCCCTGATACAAATACAATAAAAAACGGTCTTATTAGAAAGTACAACCAAGTAACAGTAGTTTTATTATGCAAGGTCAGCCAATCTACTGAACGTGACTTATTGACCAAGACCTTACTCAACTTGTCAGTGTTGAATCACATTTAGTCTACAAAACACGCAGTGGCTGATTATGAAGACGAAGAGTAACATGGGATTTCCCACACACAAACTTTCCTCAAGAACCTAGAATTTACTGAAAGACGTAGTTGGTAGTCACGCTGAAAAGTGACTATTCTGTAGAGAACCTCTCCCGTACCTGAATAATTCCCGATTACCCCATTGCTTATGATCTTTTCGAAAACAACACTTGCGTTAAAAAGTGGCTATTAGAAAATAAATGTTGTGTCTGAGAGTCTGAGCCTGTTTGATATAGGTAGGTACTTACTTATATCCGTATTCAAAGTTTTTCGTTCATTAAGAATTTGGCAGGGGTAATCCGCGGATGAAATAATAATACTTTCTGATTCTGATAACATTTAAAAGTTATGTACACTTTAACATCGAGCCCCACAATGCCAGGTTAGGCTGACTATGATAATAGCATGTTTTATTGCAGCATTGTTATAGTATGTAGCTCAGCTAGGTACAGACTCAAATAGCAAGTAAGATTTTTTTAAAGTATCAACATGGTGTCACAAATGTAACCAATCGTACCTCAAAGTACAAGAGATATGTACAGACGTTAGACATACATGATTTCTAAAGTAAGTACTCATATATTACCAGCATCAAAGACATTGTAAAACAATGTCCACGTGTAAAACAATGTCCATGACATGACTGTGTTGTGCGCTAACTGAACTAATATCAGAACAACTATTACAGTTGAACTTCCGTATAGTTCTGCAGTCGTAACACACAACATTGTTTAGATATTACCATGCAGTTCCCTAATATCACATTGTAGTAAACTATGGATTCAAAGGTTGTCTGTAAAAGATCGCTTTTAGCGATAAGACCGCCCATTGTGTCACCCTATGTGATGTTTTCTAATTTGTCTGTAATTTTTATGGTGTACAGTACATAATAAAGAGTATTCTATCTATATATCTATCTATCTATGATTCCCCAGTAACGGTGGGAACAGTGATCCATGTTCCTTTACTATCCTGATTTTTAGACCCATTTCCATAAAGTGAGTGCCTTGTTGCACACGCTGATTTATGATGTCCCAGTTAAGGTGTGAACTATTAAAAACAACTATTTGATCTGTAGTTATTCCTACTATTGTGAGAAAGAGATGAATGAAAATTTTGACGGTAAAAAATATTTTGTTGGAAGCTGTCAAAACAAAATGTGGGGTAGTAAAACCTCTGTAAAATATGATACTCTGGTAACTGTGAGAAAACTATTCCATATTCCGCCAAGATTCCAAGATGTTTTTTTTTATTTATAAAGTTTCTCTGGCTTTTTACGTTGCCTCATTTATTTGTGTTAGAATAGAACAGTTATCTCTGGTATCCTAGTTTTGGTATGCAAGTTTTGGTATGGTAGTTTTGGTAACTGCATGGAGTACGTATATACAACATTGTACAATTGTTTAGTTTGAAATAATCTGTCAAACTACAACGCCGTCGTCATCGTCGTGAGAAAGTATGCCGTTTGGTGGGAATTACAATATACGAACGGAACGGTGTAAGTAGGTTGTTAATAAAAACTTGCATTGTTACATCACTTGGTCAAGTATGATGCTCTAGTAACTGTGGGAACACTGATCTATATCTTGCCGAGATCAATAGATTTTTTATTTGTTTCTGTTCCGTTTTCCTGACTTTACCTGACTTTTTATTACGTTGAATCCTTCTGATTTTTTCTGATGTCCTAGTTTAGGTGTGAACGAATTCATATTTATACAGATGGATAAACAAAAGTAATCGCCATACATGCCGTGAGAAAGTATCCTTCTTCGTGGGAAAAAGCCGCGTGCGCAGTTTAATAATCACATAGTCACCTATCATGTATGATGCTGTGGTACAATATGATCTCATATTGTTCCAAAATTCTAAATGAGAATAATTATCTATACCGTTATGTCCTTCTAATCTAAATTAAATATCCTGCAGACAATTTTTTGCATGAAATCAAATAGTTTGGCCATTGGAGACAAATGATCGGAAACGGAACCCTCCTTTCCACCTATAGTACTCTAGTATCTATGAGAACAGTGACTTCTGATGTGCCAGTTTTGGTTAGCAACACGTGTTTTAATATAATAGAGTTCCATCTCTCCCCATGCCTTATCGTGGGATTTTTTTTGTGATTTCATGTTCCATTTTGCCCTTTGCGTACTTAGATGCCCTAGTTGCTCTAAGAAATTATCCGTATATAGGTAACTCCAACTCCAGCATATTTCCATACAAGAAGGATATTTTTTACTGTAGTAAAAACTAATAAAAAAAAAGCTGACTTCTAAAGTCCCAGTTCGCAGTTCGCGTACATTGTTGGCAGATTTCCTTGTAACCGTATAGTTTGTAGTGGGCCCCGATCGGATACTGGACATACGAACTACCTTTGACTAGGACTTAATATTATTATTGAAGGTACACGAAATAAGTCATACCTTATTATGGGTAACCTTTTTGAACAAAAAATGTGACGATTTTTGAAAATTTAAATATTTTCAAAGATCAAAAGAGCATTTTGCGAACTAACGTTTGCGAAAAGCAAAAAAATCACAAAACTTATAAGAGTAACACTATACACTAACTAGCAACAAGTATAAATGTAAAGATATTCTATTTAGAATCACTACATACCTATTTAAATGGACACTAAGCTAGTTTAAAAATATTGGAGGCGCCGGGTATCGATCCCGGTACCTCTCGCATGCTAAGCGAGCGCTCTACCATCTGAGCTACGCCCCCTGATAGCATTCGTATCAAAATATTTATTTGGTTTTTTAATGCTACGTAATCAGTGGTTGAACGTGTTTTACAACTGCGTTACGGTCTAACAGTACCTACTGTACTTACAACACGAGCTATCGAGGTTTCATCAAGTAAAAGTAATCCAATCAAAAACATAAATGTGAAATGGGAGCCAAATTTAAAGTATGGTTATCGACTTCGCCGACAAAAGAATTGAGATCCAAATGGGTGCCCAGTTATCGTTGTATTGATTGATAACTAATTATTAATTTCCTTGACATGGCAAATATTTGAATAGTATTTAATTCGACGTGTACTTAAACAATATCCTGCTCGTTGGATATTGTTTAAGTACACACGTTTGATATAGCAATCAACTCGGCTCACATACATCATTGATCTTAACTAAAATCTTTATTACTGGGATTGTGTAGTGTTTTACAACCCGATTTAATACCGGCGGCATATCAGAGTAATTTATAGTACGTGAGATAATACACTTGTGTGGCCAGTCGAAAACGTGCCTTTGTTCGAAGTGTTCGAAATTGCTTGCAATGTACTTGCGTTTAAACAAGGCCACCTACTATCTGATCAGAATGTAGTTGATTATTTGGCTCTTTGTAGTATCAGGGGGCGTAGCTCAGATGGTAGAGCGCTCGCTTAGCATGCGAGAGGTACCGGGATCGATACCCGGCGCCTCCAAATGGAATCTTTTTGGAAAATTTTTGCTCGATTAAAAACAAATCCTTAGAAAATAATGGTCTCTTGTGCGCAATCACTAGGCTCGGTTGTAACATTTCCTTTGGGAGAGACCAATGTTAGGAATGATGGGTGGCAATGAAGCAATGCTTTAAATTTCACCCTGTGCTATACCTATGTAAATCGAATAATATATCGGCAATCTAGAGATGATATTCGTTTATTTCTTCAACAGGGGGCGTAGCTCAGATGGTAGAGCGCTCGCTTAGCATGCGAGAGGTACCGGGATCGATACCCGGCGCCTCCAATAAGAATCTTTTTGAAACAGGTATATTTTCTCATTGTAAACTTATTATTTACTTTTGAAACTAGACGGAAGTTTCCTTCTCCTAGAAGGTTGGTTCTGAATTTCGATGTATTCCTATAGTTTAGTGTTTCTAACTTGATTGGATCTTGGAACAGCTGTGAAAACGAAAGGTAGTATTTAAAATAGAATTCCTCGATGGTCTACTAACTTGGGGCTACAACAACTTTCAACTTACGTGAGATGACGGGATACCATAAAAAAATTCAGCAACGTAAGATACCGCAGGAGTCTTCAGATGGCGGACCGCCGCGCCGACCTATTTTAGGCGGACCAAGTAACAGTAAAAAATGAAACATATTGGTGACTGAGCGTTAAACAATTTTTTTTATTGACTATATCTATAAATGTATTAGGAACTGGGTGTAAAGCTTGTTATCCTCGATACGAAAGGGAGGATCCTCCGACCAACCGGGTGTTGGGTCTGGTGGGCTACCTGCCCAACGCGTTGATGTAGGTAGGTATATTGTATATATGCTAGTCGGCCGTCAAACTTTGCTTGCGCGATGCAGAGTTTGGCGGGACGTCAGTGCGATGCGTAATTCGCATGTGGAGTTGGAGATGGAAAACCTGGAAGCGGGGCTTTCCCGAAATTATACGATGATTTATACGATGTGTGTTACACATTTTGCGATCGCAAAATGTGTAACACACATCGTTATGCACGTGTCAATTAGATAAGTATAAAGTTCCTTTATTATTTGTATATTTTACATTCACACCATATTAACTCAGCCCACAAACTCCCGGGAGTAACTCCTGGGAGCTGTTCATCTTCGCGTTACATTTGAAATCATTCGACCGCAGTTTAGTTTACCCAACTTGAACATAGTTTCTCTACAAGTTTCACTTGAAAAAACATAAGGAACTTGTAGATTCTGAACAGAAGATTTGATAGCAAGAAATTTGAATTCGAATATTATATCCCTCAAAAACAATGTAAAATCTGTATATTTTACATTGTTTTTGAGGGTAATATCTGAGAAACTGTTTCTGCTATTTTAACAAAATAACCGTTACATACATTTTAAGGAAAAATAAATTGGTTATAAATAGAAAAATACCGACTGTTTTTCTTCAATTTATTAGGAACTATCCAGGAACCAGGCGTTCAGAAATGCTAGGAGGGAACGAATCCTCTATTGAGCTTAATGTGCTGGCCATTGCAGGACACTGAAGCGCTTCTGATTGGACGGTAAAGTTCATAATCACAGCGCTAGCCAATCAGACTCTAGCTAAAGAAACAAACCTCACGTATGATACCCAATTTAATAGTGCTTTGAGCAATACGTAACGTTGCATTGAACGATCTGAACGTGGTATTAGATTCGATTTGTATCAGGGGGCGTAGCTCAGATGGTAGAGCGCTCGCTTAGCATGCGAGAGGTACCGGGATCGATACCCGGCGCCTCCAATAAGATTTTTTTATAAAATTTTCGTCCCCTGCCCTATTTATTTATAATTTACACACAGGCCACTTTATTTCGAATTGGAAACTTTTTGCTAACTGTTTTCGCATGTTTCAGCACTAAAGAAGTCTTTTCAGTGGCTCTTGGGAATCACTTGTGGAATCTATTGATATTTAGGTGTACCATTTAAAACTAATGGATTACTGTTTTTAAAGGAAACTTTAGGCATGTTGCTCTTGAAAAACATTTTGAAACTCCGTCTCTGTTTGTTGGACAAAGTAACACAAAATCTAGTTTATTTTGGATGGAAATGCATTTCAATGTAATTTAAAGTAAATCAACTAAAACTGCCAAAGATAATGTAGCCATGGACAATCAATTCAAGGTGTTGTAAAAAAACTTTTTGTACGTCTTGAAAAAGCAGAAACAGGATTGATTCCCTCCGAATTCGCTTTATTCATACCACTTCTAAGAGGCTCGACAACAGTAATTAATTACATCTTCTACTCCCCTTTAAGTAAATACCTGTATCCAGAAATGGTTAACGTATAGGAAAGTTTTAATTAAACGCAACTATCTAACTACTTGAACTAGTAGCAGGTGCAGGCTGCTGGGTAGCGTTCGAAGAAATTATGCTCAGAGCTCGAAATCCAGTATTTTCACACATAAGTACCCACAGAAATTAATGTTACGATTTTAATTTGATTAATAGTGTTAAAGCTTAAAACGTTGGGGTGGGAAACCGGGCTGACTCTATGAAGGCGATGCAGGTCCTTGATTCCGAATGGACTTAAGTACAAACACAAACATTATGATAATTGTGACTAAAACAGAGTGTGGTGTGTGTGTCCCAGTCATTAGAAATTCTATCGACCTGTTGGCCAGGGACTGGAAAATCGGGTTAAGAAGAGAAAACCAGATTAGATTGGTAATTGGACCGATTTAAAGTACTCTAAACTTGTCTACGGCTTAGTGGAGAACATTATGCGTTGCGCGTCGTTTAAAATGTGCGTGAAAGTATTACTGAATGTGGTCTGGATCCAGTTTTAATAGCTTGAGGCATTGCGTACCTACTGCAGTAGTGGACTTTAAGAACGTGATATTGACTAGAGTTAATAACAGGGGGCGTAGCTCAGATGGTAGAGCGCTCACTTAGCATGCGAGAGATACCGGGATCGATACCCGGCGCCTCCAATGTTTTATTTTTGGTTCACTGTATTTAGCACTGCATTATTTGTTTTTACCCATATGCGAGCGCAAAAGCGCATAAGGAAGGTAATTTTTAATCATTTCTGTAGCCAAAGGAATTTTAATTAAACATCCCTCTCTGTTGTTTGTACTTATCTGTGGGATTCATTCACAATTTCACATCTTTTAAAGAAAGCAACGGGGAAGCCGAGATCTCTCCCTCAAGCGTTAAATCGCACAGGGTGTGTTTATTTCTCACGCGTACCAGGAAGCCATAACCCCTAAGGTAGACGTTTAAAAATGTTTGTAAGAACCTGAGGGATGCTTGAGAACGCTCTACGAATATAAAAGACGGCTTTTTTTGTAATAAAACCTTTAGAAAAGAAGACTCTGTTACAAATCTGTTCAATCTTACAATTCCCAAGAAAACTAGAGTCTCATAAGGAATTAAGAAGTCTAAAACGTTCCTTGGGTGTGAGCTTTTAAATAATAGTTTCTCACAGTTACCAAGACACCATGGGTCCATAAGGGTTGTTTTTATGGCAAATGCTGACGGAAGCCCAACAAAAATAAGGAATGTCATTAAAAAATTGGCCAAACATAATTAAGTTACAAGTAGGTATACCAAACTCTGCAGCTTCCCTTTAAAAATAAGGATTGCCCAAAGATAACGCTAAATTAAACAGATTCCTAAATACTTCAGAAAGTTTTTGTTAAAAATAAAGAGTTCTTTGCCTTCACGTCAAATAAAAAATGTTTCACAACTTGTTCCGGATATTTAAGTGGAAAAGTTTTAATTAAATGCGCCGTACATCGCTGCAGGTGCAATGTCTGGCTGTTACCATGGGTTGACGCGGTAAAGGCTTGAAATTAAATATTTTCATGTCTCTGATGTTCAAATGTTTGGGAAAAGCCGCAGTGGGCACAAGGTTCATTTTCCTTGGGAAATAGTTTATGACAAAGTCTGTGATGATTTGGGGTTGAGTAGAATATCTTTTCTATATAGTTTTCATGACTTCATCTGGGGTAATAAATGTGGGATTGGTAGGCAAAATAAACGATTGCTCGTAAAACTAATTTATTTTTAAAACACCAAAAGGATCATCGTTACACCGTGTCTAGTCGTGGATGTGCTTATCGCCATTTTTTATCTATCCCTTTCTCACTCCCACACATACATCCCTTTCTTTCATCCGGTGCGTTCCGTTTAACAATTATAAGCTGCGTTCATACTTAATGTGAAACAATATTTCTATCCCACAGTCGGCCATCCTGATACATGTCTGTCCTCAGACATCCACACAAACATTCATCACTACCTTTCAACTTAAACCTTAACTTCAATTTAACCACTAGTACAGCATTACAACATTAACAACATAACATTAACATTAAATATAAAAAAAAAACTACTTTAAAAACACATTTACTTATTAACCTAACTAAGCAAGACAAAGTTAAGTTAACAACTCTCACCTTTTAGGTTGTGGAATCTCATAATCTGACTACTTAATTTTCTATAGTCAACACACACCCTTATAGCGCCATCTTTTTTGCGAACAAAAACTAATGGTCTAGCATATTCAGAATAACATACGCGTACAATTCCTTGCTCAAGCCACTCAGCAACTTGTTCTTCAACTACCACCTGCTCTCTCAGTGATATACGTCGTGGACGTTGCGCCACCGGGACGTCGTCTTTCACAATTATTTTCAGCTGGATAGGAGCTTCTTTAATTTGGCATGGTTGATAGCTTTCAACCATCTGAAGAACCTCTTCTTTAAAATACTTATTACTCACATGACCAACCTCGACGCTGCAACTGAAACAATTGATTTCATTCACCCATTCCACAGGTTTCAACCACACACTACTACCATTCATAACCGTCGTAACATTCTTAAGAAATTCGTGACCTATGATTACATCAAAAGGCATACAGTCTTTAGGTACCACGTAGAATAACACATCGTCGTATTTCGTACTGTCTATCACCACGTTTGTTGATAAACAACCTAATGACTCCACTTTAGCAAAACCAAGTCCAGACAGTGTTATGTTATTGTTCATCACTTTACCATCGTTAGCACAAAACTCAGAAGATACTAAGTTCACATCACTGCCGGAATCAATAAGTGCACTCGTCGTTTTTCCAAATATTTCTACGATCTTCATAGGTTTTTCCCGTTCTGATTGTTTGTTTACATCGTAAATGTCATACTCGATTTGACTTTGACGTTTGCTATCTTTATGGTCATCTGTCATCTTGTCACTCTCATTCTGTGAGTGTGACGTAACATCCGCGTCGTTGAACGATGACTGACCGAACATTGCTTGCTTGCTCACACGTTCGCCGCTCCCGCTCCCACTCGTCGATGCGCCGATGTGATCTTTTCTATCACCGGAAGTGTCGAAACTGCGCCATTTTGATGAACTTCCCTTCGAATAGTTCGAATCTTCTTTACGGCCGCCTGCCGCCATGTTTTTTCTATGCGGGCACTCCGGTGAAATATGACCATATTCATTGCAGTTAAAGCACTTTGGACCTTGTGCCTTCCGCGGACAGTCTTCCGACACATGATCGCCGTCACCGCAATTATAGCACCTTTTCAACGTTATTTCGTGGCGTACGATGCCGCGTCTTTCGTTTTTGTAGGTACTTCTAGAATGTTCCTTCAGCTTTTCCTTGATGGTCTCGTAGATTTTAAATTTCTCTTTCAGGTCAGGATACGTAGTTACACCGTAGAGCATTATTTTATTAGTCTCGTGGTCGACTATGCCATCAACGATATATTTAATGGCCACGTAATCGGGTATTCTTCCTCTTTTCCCCAATTCTTTCATGACCATCATGTAGTCGATGCAACTCTCGTCACGTCTTTTCTTACGTTGGCTCAAAAGCTCGTGTATTGCTTTGATGTCGACGGTGTCAGGGAACTCTTTACTCAGTGCCGCCCTAAGTTCTTCCCATGTTTTGTGAGGGCGTTCAGCTTTTAACCAAAGCTGTGCGGTGCCCGATAGGGATCTCCGTGCCATCAGCAGCTGTTGTAACGGAGTCCAACCACATATTTCTCCGTTTTCTTCCACGTCTTGTATCCATCGCACCACAGGATACGTTTTATCTTGACCGCTGAATTTAGGTATTAGATCCGAAGTTAGGTACAACATCGAATTTATGCCCGTACGTGATTCGTCTTTCGCCATTTTCGTAATAATTTTTAATCTTCGTTAGCGTCTGCTCACCGTTTGCCGATACCGTCGTAATTATTTTCGGCCGCCGTTGATTTTTTCAAATCGTTCGTTGGGCACGCTACGTGCCGATCTCCGTCGTCTGTCGTTTGTCTACTTCTTCAAACGTCGTGCCGTTATTTTGCCAATCCCGGACGAGCCCCCAAATTTGTGGGATTGGTAGGCAAAATAAACGATTGCTCGTAAAACTAATTTATTTTTAAAACACCAAAAGGATCATCGTTACACCGTGTCTAGTCGTGGATGTGCTTATCGCCATTTTTTATCTATCCCTTTCTCACTCCCACACATACATCCCTTTCTTTCATCCGGTGCGTTCCGTTTAACAATTATAAGCTGCGTTCATACTTAATGTGAAACAATATTTCTATCCCACATAAATATCTGCTTCGACAACCTGAAGTTAGTTAAATTTGTTCGTTCTTACATCGCAAACATAAACTTTCAAAACCCTTATAAAGTTCTGCGCTCATTGCACGGGTTTTTCGGTGCGCGCATATAAGCGTAAAATCTCAGGAAGCTTCTTAAATTCTCACGCGTACCAGGAAATCACAACCCTGTTGAAGTTCTTAAGTAAAGTTTTTTTCAAAAGTTCGTGTGCAGGTAGGTATATGACGGTTAAATTCTTAGAAGATTAATATTTTCATCTTTAGAAATATTATCAATCTTACTATTCCCACCGTCACTGGGATATCAGAACAAATCAGGATGTCTGTTAGCATTCATTTGGTTTTAAATTGGAGATGTTAACTACTTATGGGGTAACGGGTTTCAATCGTTTCTCATAGATACCAGGGTTTCACAGCCTTCATAGTGGTCCAATGGCACGCGTACTCCCATTGGAAATAGGGGTGTTTTTGAGAAGCTTTCTGGGATTTCACCATATAATATCAGAGTAGTATAATCTCGTATATATTATAATATCAGAGAATTTCTCAAATTCTCACGCGTGGCAGGAGAACACAACCCTGTTGAAGTTCTGAAGTAAAGTTGTTTTTTCAAAAGGCCTTCAGTTCCCGGCCAAGTAGATGGCGGTTTCAATTCTTAGAAGATAAAATATTTTCATTTCATTCAAGATGGCGGTGGGACGAGCTTGACACCTACCGAAAGCAATAGCCAATACAAGCAATAGACAGAATTGTGTGAAAAAGGGAAAAGGAGGCCTTTGCCCTGCAGTGGGACAATACAGGCTAGTTAGATTAGATCTTAAGAAATTTTATCAATCTTATTATTCCTATTGCAACTGGGTTAACAGAACAAACCAGGATGTCTGTCGGCATTCCTACGGGGTGTAGGGTTTCAATAGTTTCTCAGATACCAGGGTTTCAGTCACCATACGGCTTCAATGGCACGCGTTAATTGGTGTTGTACCACCACACACCCACGGGAAGTAGGGGTGGTTAATGTAGCCCAACCCCTGCACAAAAAAGGAACAACTTAAATATGACGGGTTTAACTTTTTTTTTGGCAAGAAAGCAGGTAGGTATGTATAACGTTCCTGCAAAAATAAATGTTGTTTTTTTTTAGATTTGATAACATATACCTGTTTATTTTTTCGTTTCACTGAAACTCAAAAAGGGTTGAATAACGTTCTCAGGGATACCAGGATATCATAATCCCATGGAGTTTTATTGGCTTAACATGACAGCTGACAGATGTTCGTAACCCTCGCGCTGTGAAGGCGGAGGGCGCAACGGTACTAAGGCAAGACTTTATTTATACATTTTTAATAAGACGTTGGAAAGCTCCTGTAAAATACGAACAGCAGTATAATATATCTTATCTAAACGGGGTGCCTCCAAATATAACTTAAGCAAAAAAAACATATTTTTGCACCACGACTGCTATTTAAATGTGACATGCCGTCAAATTTCATGTAATGCAAGCACTTGAACTGAAATGTACGAATGTTTTTTATAAGTGACTGGAACGCAGGGGGCGCAGTTCAGATGATAGAGCGCTCGCTAGCATGCGAGAGGTACCGGGATCGATACCGGCCAGCGCCTCCAACACAATTTTAATAATCTGAACAATTCTTGTTTTTTCATCCAATATCGTATACCTAAGAATATTGAATTTAGCACCAGTGAAACCCCAAAGAGGAACGGTTTCGTTTTAGACAAGCCTTCCTCATAATTTACAGCGCTGTACAATTTGGCCCGTGACCTTTTGGGCAGTAGGCTACCCTAAGGACCTATTCATCTTTATGGGTGGCGTTTGCAATCACTTACCCAGGCCGTAAACAACCTAAACTTGGGTAGAAATGAAGGAAACCTCGCCCTGATTAGATTATTTTAACGGTCGTAGGGCCCTTCCTAGTTTTAAGTGTAGTAAGTAGATGGTAAATTGGTGCCAGGAAACCATGATTGCTAACCATTTATCATCTCGCAGAGAAGACAATCGAACAGAAGTCAGTTAGAACCAATAATGTTTCCTTTCTTCAAGGTTGATCAAGTTTATTTTGAAGATGAAAATATGCGTGTGACATATTCCTTCCGTGATTGACCAAATATTATTATGTTGTGGCAATGCTATCAGGTCAGCAATCATTAAATGTAATCAAAACTACATGAATCGAGCATTTACTTCATTGTTTTAAGTTGCTTGGTTGTACTAACTCCTAAGTGAAAGGCACGTGCGCTTGCGTCGAATAATAATGCGTGTGACGAAATGTCACGTCTGGGTCTCGGTGGTCTAGATTATATTGCCTTGGGCATACGTGCTGTGTGCGTTGGAGAATATACAACGGTAACTTGGTGGTAGTTGTCAACAGGGGGCGTAGCTCAGATGGTAGAGCGCTCGCTTAGCATGCGAGAGGTACCGGGATCGATACCCGGCGCCTCCAACTGGAATTTTTTTGAATTTATTTAGTAATTTGTACGTGACTTTCTTAAGTCACGAAATATTGCCTTGAGTAAGTAGCAATGCAGGAACGATCAGAATGTGAGATTCGATAACATAGCATCAGGGGGCGTAGCTCAGATGGTAGAGCGCTCGCTTAGCATGCGAGAGGTACCGGGATCGATACCCGGCGCCTCCAACTGGAATCTTTTTGAATTTATTTAGTAATTTGTACGTGACTTTCTTAAGTCACGAAATATTGCCTTGAGTAAGTAGCAATGCAGGAACGATCAGAATGTGAGATTCGATAACATAGCATCAGGGGGCGTAGCTCAGATGGTAGAGCGCTCGCTTAGCATGCGAGAGGTACCGGGATCGATACCCGGCGCCTCCAGGACTTCATTTTTATAATTTTTGCATAGGATTTTATAACATTACTTCTTTAAAGCTTACTTAGTTAATATGAATCGCCCATTCGCAATCTGCCCCGCACTGTCTTTTTATAAAATTAACACTTCATTGCTAAAGACACTGCACATACATTTCGATACATCCATGTTGCTGTTGTGGCTTTACATCTCTCGTCATCATAACCTCTGTCCTACTCCTGGGCTCTTAGTACACGACTGTTCCATGTCACCTTTGTTGCCACTTCCGTTTCGGTTAGCTGTCAGTTAGTCATGCCTTTATCCCTATAAAACAAACCCATGTATCATACTAAGTTGTTGTTAGCTATCTACCTAAAAATAAACTAGACTTGCCTTGAAATATGAACTAGGATCATATTTTTCAGGTTCTTCGGAACTCAGTAATAGCTTACCTGGACGGGCTATAATAGTGCTGTCAGGGCAATCATCTTTGTAACTCGTGGAGGCAATATATTGTCGTACTGTTTCTGAAGGTTTTAGAAATAATATTTTTGATGAGAAATAGAAATGATTCTTCAATGTTCGTAATAGTTAGTATATTTTTGCACCACTCAAATATGGCCGGTATTTCATTAATAATAATTATTAGGGAACCAGTGCCAAAAGTAAAGTTGAAAGTTGGATCGCGCTGCGTTATTTTCATGAGTGCAGCATTAAATTTTTAACAGGAATTCGGAATATTAACGTTTTTCAATTAACAAGTTACATATTTCCAGTAAAGCACTCTGTAAAATCATATCCATTCTGCCTGATACAGTTTCAGATTTAATATCACGAAGATCGTAAAATATCCAAATTAAATTGGTTGAAGGGAAATATTTAATTAAGTACGAAAGCTCCATTATTATCAACATTTGCGCTGCGCGGTCCGACATTGGTCTACAAATTAATAGGTGCATTCATTGGTGCGCACAAGCGTGCGTTTGAGAGCATTTGAACGGTTTGTTTACAGCCACTAAGTATTCCACTAGCTAGAGCCAGGTAGTGCCACTAAAGCTCCTGCCGTATTATGTTTGCCTGGTGCAAATTGAGGCTTTGGGTCTGTCGTGCGTTTTGTTTGTTTTATTAATTTGTTATTTGACTTAATTGAGCATGTATATGTGATGTCCATTTTTTGTAATAGTAGCCATACACGTTACGATATACTAATGCAAGTTTAGACTTGCGCAAGTATACAGTAACGTCTGTTAGAAGATTTTTGCGCAACTACACTTGTGTGATTTTCAATTTTCGATTCCGAACTTGTGCAAAGGAGAATGCCATATTGTCGTACCAACAAAGGAGCTAGAGTGTCACAACCAAATGTAGTTCATAAAATTACTCCTATTTTTTAAATCAGATATACGATTTTGTTATGAAAATGATTCCCGGCTTTCGGACACCAAAAATAAGTCTTTTTTTACTTTTGTGGTACGTATTTTCCGCTTATGTCACTGACATTGCATTTCATTTCCGAATGTTGCCACTATGTTAAAAATATAGGTACCTACCTGTCAACGAACATTAAAAAATGAAGAAGATAATTGTACCAATTTGCCATTTTATATTAGGATACAATATATTTTTATGTGTGTCAAAAAACATCTTTAGGTCACGCGTTACATCGTAATAATTTTTTTTTTTTTTTTTGGAATACATTGCAAATACATGCATCTAATGAAAAGAGGACCTATTCAAAAAAGTAAAATGTCATTTGTACTGTGACGTATTGCAATAATTATTCTGTGGCGCCGTCATGGATGACGTTACTTTCAATATTGGTTTCATCTGAACTATTTGAATAATAATTTATAATACTTATTAACAAAAACGGGGGTTCAGGTGCGTTTTCATAACGTCTTTGTGTAATAATCCATAGCGATGCCCTCAACTAGAGTAAGACATCGGCCAGCAAATCAGCGTCGCCGATGTATCCTAAACCGTTCACTAGTATTGTTAGAACAATTTAGAATATATTACATAGAAAATATATCCGTGGATATGATCGTGTTTTAACATCATAGATTGTACCGACGCGACGCCTGTAAGTATTACCTCACCTAGTAGAAGCATGTATATTCTAATTAGCTTCTAAAGTACCTACCTACTTCCGGGACTATTTATTCAATTTAAGGATTAAAAAACAGTTTTTATGCTTTCAGATCAATCCTGGTAGTTCCTATTCATAATGTTACAAATGTTTCGCATTGATACAAGAAAAACTCCCTGAGATTCCAAACTGATACCTGAACTAACACTTGGTCACAATGTGGAGTGATGTGTGCTTTGGATGTGGACAGTCCATGCTACGTGTTGCAACAGTTGCAAGGCGTTCCCGAGTGCCACCCAATTGTCCTACCTATTGTTTTATTTGTATATTTCTTTTCTCTGTCCTGGTAGCGGTCGAGGTCATATACGTTATGTAAATATGAATATATCTAAACTGCGTTTTTTATTTTTGATATAAGTGCCTTATTAGGTACTAATAACATTATCACCTTATTATTATTTACTAACATGTGAAGTTCGAGAAGTGGGTGTACTATATAGTAAATACAACTCTGCCTAAATCTTCTGGGAAAACAGGCCTGCTGTTATGTTAAGATTTCAAGATATTAGGAATCAGTAAACACAGTACTAAATTGATTACTTATTCAGACTACCAGCTGCACATACTATGAGTACCTACCTACATGATTATTGATATCCATTATCATTATATATAAAACCTGACACCAAGAATTATTATTGACTATCAGTGATGTATTGTATAATCATCCATCAGGAAACAAGCGCGAAATCAAGAATAAAAAGCAACCGATATTAGGTACCGCTTCATTTGTCATCAACTTCACCATTTCGAGCCTGTCACTTTCTCGAACTTAACCTCAAAATATGAAGTAGATAAATGGTTAATAAATACGAATTGCGGGAATCCATGTAAAAAATAGTTAACAATATAAGAAGAGCATTGAATTCTCCTCTAAATACACTAGGTTTGGTTGTGACACGCGGACTTTTCGCTTGGTACAGGGTGCCCTACAATCCTGGTCATTCTCCTTTGCGTTTACGCAAGTTTACTTGAGCGTGTCTGTGTGTGGCATGTCGCGTCCAAGTTTCCGAAGTATTCCACCTGATTGTACGCACGTCCTGCGGCCAGTTTCGGGTCTCGCAAAATTGTGAGTGAGATACGTGGAGTTCGAGAGAATTTGGAGGAATATGTATAAATATTTACAGAAGTGAACCTTGTAAAAAAACAGATTCTTATAATAAATTAATAGGACAATTTTAAAAAGTTGAAACCGAATTACGTCTTTTCTGTTTTTTTTTGTAGCATTAAGTCAAAAACATATTGCCAATGCGTCACCAATGGAAGCCATTATTGCGCAACACAACACACCCGGTTACTTACAGAAACGATATCGTTACACGCAAACATGAGCCGTGTGTGGTCAATACCGTCATGCTTACTTGCGCAAGTTGTATATCGTACCGTGTAGGGCTACCATAATACCTACGTCGAAAAATCCATATGCTTTTTACCCGACTACGGCGAAGAAAAAAGGAGGGTTATGATTTTGACCGGTATGTATGTATGTATGTATGTATGTATGTTCATCTGTTCCCTCCTATCTTCCAAACCACTTATCACAATTTGACAAATAAGGTATCGTTAGAAGCGTTGTGATTGTCCGCTGGTTTTAGGCTATGTGAAGTCACATTAAATTAAAAATGATTTTGAAAATGATTAAATTAAAAATGGCGCCCTCTAGAGGACATATAGTGAGGAACTTAAAAAACAATATAGTTTAATCGTAACATGTTGGGTATCAAATGAAAGGGCTTAATGAGCACATTTCAAAAATATATATATTATAAACCCAAAAGATTTAAAAAAAAAATCAAGTAATAAAAACTAAAACCCAACTACGACTTAAAAGGTATAAACAAGACACCACAGACAGACAAATTAAAAATCCGGAGTCACACGTTATCTGTTCGATTTATGCCCTAAAACGTGTGACTCCGGATTTTTAATTTGTCTGTCTGTGGTGTCTTGTTTATTTATTTATTTTTATTTTTATTTATACCTTTTAAGTCGTAGTTGGGTTTTAGTTTTTATTACTTGATTTTTTACATATTTAGCGTGCGTGAATAAAATCGTTTATGTGGCATTGTGTACCTATTGACATTAATTCCATCCGTTTCATTTGGCACCAGCTATATGTAGGTACATATTTTGGTTTATTATAAAACGGGAAATGGACTTAACGTATTCAACGTTCATTTATTAATAATATTTTATTCCCAAGACATACCATAAACAGTGCCACCCAAGCGAAGCCCTACTTAGCAATAAACTAAACTGAGGTCATAAAAGTAACATAAACATGACTTTCCACCGAGAACTGGTGCGAAAAATCTCCATTAATATTTCGAAAGCATAATCGCGAGAAGTATTTTAATATCCCGAGGATAGCATTAACCGGGGCAAAAGCGTAGCGAGCTTCGGGACGCCGTCGCCCGCCTGGATACCGGGAAGCGCGAATCCCGGACTGTGCCGGAATTACGCCAGGATTAGCCAACGACGCGGCCCGGGATTAACCAGAGAACAATGCGCCGACCATTACGTGACAGATGGACTTTCCGCATTGTTATTTTGTTAGGTGATTTTTAAAAAGCTCATGTGACTTACCTGAATGATGAAACTGAATTCAAAGGGAGCGTGATTGATACGAGCTGGGGTCCGGGGACACGTTTAGAAACAGTGACGACGACAGCGCAGAATTATGTGACGTTGTGTTATGAAAATGCCTGATTGTAAACGTGGAGTTCTAGGAACGAAACAGATTAATATCTGCAGTTTATTATAAATCCTAGGATGGCCCCATATACAAGACAACGCCGACAGCTAGGCAAATTAAATATTTCAAGCCAGTTACGGAAAACTTATCGTATTTGCTATTACAAGTAACTTAAAAATACACCACGCAAAAGGGTTCAGTAGTTAAAATGAATTTATCCCAAGAACAAAGTAGTTGAAAAACATGTCCTCCCTACATTCCAACTAATGTAAGTTTGTACGCACAATATTGAGAGATTTGCCATTTTATTTTAAGACCATAGACTTCTTATAGGTATTCTGTAATCAAAGTAAAGAAAAAAATTCAGTGAAAAAAAAAATAGAAACAATAGAATTAAACAACTTTAAAAACTGTTTGCTTTAACATTATAGGAAAAAAACAGACCCTTACAGTAAACCATCAATCATTTGATATGTCACACGGTACAGTTTGCATTTTTTTTTAATTTAGTTTTCATATTTGCCTCTCTCTCTCTTTAGATTCGGAGCAAATTGGTTGTGACAGACGGACATACACACCGACACGAGTGATCCTATAAGAGTTCCTTTTTTTCATTCCGACGTACGGAACCCTAAAAAATATAGTGCTTACTAATATTGTAGTATGTAGTAATTTTATCCATCAGTGCAAGTAAAACATGAGTCATCACGGAAGGAGAAGTAAATGCATCCCTCGCTACTCGCGGTATTTTCAAGCGGAATAATTTGTATGATTGCCACCAGCCGCAGCCTGCGAGATGAGATGCCTCTAAATGATTTTATATAAACGTCATGCACTAGAGCTTAATCTTCCATTTCGTAGCATGTAAAGAGGCGTAATGAACATAATATTAACATCTTTTCCCCTTGCAAATCTCTTGACTTGCTGCAAATGGCAGAGAGAGCAGAATAAAATCTGTCCAAAAATAAAATCTCTGACGAAAAAGTATACCAGTTTAATTAAAAATGGATACCCCATTTCACTTTTAAAGTTACTGTTAATTCACAAAGTAATTCGAATAATTCAAATACCTGATCAAATATTGATTGGAGCAGTCCCGAACAATTACGTAACTACGAAGATATTTAGCGGTAAGCTATTTATTTATTAAACAGGCAAGCGACTTAAACTTAAGTGTGCGCCAAGGGGCTGTGGTTTCGCAAATTTCCTACAAATTAATAT
Source organism: Lithophane semibrunnea (assembly GCA_947363905.1). NCBI lineage: Eukaryota > Metazoa > Arthropoda > Insecta > Lepidoptera > Noctuidae > Lithophane > Lithophane semibrunnea. Next base: position 17,218,548 of record OX376199.1, on the reverse strand, counting down.
TCAATACTTTGCGGTGCGGTCTCATAGATAGGACCATCCCCCATCATCTCCCGTGGGTGTTGTAAGACGATTTCGAAATATAATTACCAGGCTCCTATGGGTTATACGGAGGTTTCCAATGCATTGTTGATGCGGACTGTAATAATTGATGACTACTATTAGAAAAACTTTTCTTTGTTTCAAGACATATTTTTAAATTATTGGCAATAAAAGAATCCAGAGTAACGACGTTTTTGAGTTCAATTAGATAAAGTAGATGCATCATAATATCGTTGGTTTGATTAAATTAATGGAGCGTACACCAATGGGCAATAAATAGAGCTGAAAAGTTGCAGATATTTTATTGCGTACCGCTATAAAGAATAATGTTTATAACGCAATATTTTATTAAGCAGTATCGGTGTAGATAAAAAACAGTTTTTTTTTCATCAAAAGCTCTGGATTCCACTTGTAAATGAAATTTTATTTTCAATGAACCAGATTGTAGCCCACGGAGCGTAGACCGCTGAAACATGAACAAGTGCTAAGAAATTAATTAATTGACATAGCCATAAATGTGGTGTTCCCTTGTTTCGCAGACAGAAATTTCATAGAATTTCGTTTCGCAGAAAATGTTTCCTATAATATTTGGTCCTTGTATTTTTATTTCGAATATTATTGTTTTATCGACTATTTACTTGAATGAAACATACTTCACAGAAACACAATTCAATGAATTTTATAATCACATTTTTTTATTGAACAAATTTTTCAAACCGTAGAATTATTTTTTAACGAATATTGTTTGGCCGAAAATCATTATCCATAACACGTTTGGTATAAACCTCAGTAACCATAATGTTCAAAAATTCGGAATTTAGTTTTACATAATTATCTTTACTTCTAAAACTATTCTGTCATAATATTGAGTAATAAAATAATTTAATCTCCTAATTTTGAATGAACAGAAGTCGTCCTAAGTATTTTATTATATAAGGTGTATTATTCCGAATGTTCATTTATAATAAAATTGTTAGTTCTAAAACATTTGCTAAAATTAGGTTTTAGTGACACAAACGAATCGCTGTAAATTCGACTCCACGCAGTCTTGTATGCCCTACCCCTAGAGTGTAATTTAAAATCGCGTAGGCGCGGTGGGGCGAGGCGGCCCGCGAGTTGAGGAGCAGGTGGTTGTAATGCTCGCCGCCGCGGCTGAGGCTGGCCGGCAAAACCGGCCAGCAAGACGAAGCTGCGGTGGTGAGCGTTAAACCATCTGCGACGATAACCTCGCGTGGGACCGCCGGAGCCCCGCAGAGCCGGAGCCGTGACAGAAACCATGCCTGCTGCCTGTTGCATGCTCGCTTGTATGCTGCATGCTTGCTTGCATGCTCGCTTGAATGCTGCATGCTTGCTTGCATGCTGCATGCTCGCTTGAATGCTGCATGCTTGCTTGCATGCTCGCTTGCATGCTGCATTCTTGCTACATGCATGGTGTATGCTTTTTTGCATGCTTCTTACAGGAAAACAAAACCACATGTTCACAATCAACTGTTTTTAATTTAATAATAATTCTTAAATCATAATTTTATAATAATCTAGTAATATAACTATTAGGGCACTTCGACCAATTAGGTTAGGTTAGGTTTGAACTACTACGCGCGAGCCGAGCGAGCGAATAGAGCGGTGCCGATGCCGCGGCAGCAGCCGGCGAGCGCTACGTCGAAATTGGTGGCAGTAACAAAATTAGGGCACTCCGACAGTTATGAACCGCTTACCTAAAACTTTACTACGGTATATAGTGTTACCAATGATAAAATAGAAAATGTCACTCGATGTTATGTTTTTCTTGGTAATATGTTTTATATAAACTAAACAATATGAGGATAAAGAATATTTGATTTGTCATTCTATGAAATGACTAGATAAATATTAAATTTTCTTTGTAACAAAAATCATTGATTTAAATTTATTCAAAGTAAACATTCTGCGTATTGATTATTCTATGAAATGAAAATATAAGAAACATTTTATGTGAAACGAAATTCTATGAAAATGTTGTCTATAAAACAACGTACAACCCATAAATGTATCGCACCCTGGTTGATGACAACAAACAAGCGTACTTGTTTGTTTATTGACAATGGAAATGCCTTTTAATTTTATCTTAACAATATATGAACTACATATTAGAAACTTGGCACAAACAAGTTTATGTCGAATTTCCTTAGAAATATTTTCATTAAATTAGTGTTCTGATAAATGAGTGTAATCTATCAATTTAATCTGTCTCGGGGATAACAAATTGGTGATAATATCAGCTATAGAAAGTTCGCAACTGAAATCCAGAGATATGTAGGTATTCACGAACTATTTAGAATCGAACTAGTGTGGAGTTGGGGTCGATTGCAGACTAATCTTAATTAGTGATTCATTATTCACATGAGTATAGCGAGCTATTAGTAGCTATAGTAGTACTATACACAATATGGACTGCATTGTTTCGGTCGCTCTCGTTGAATTTATAATGTGAATTTGAATTAATTACTAAACATTTCAATTTGCTTGTATATTTTACAATGGAGCGAGTGCTGCATTTGACAGTGTGTTTGACGCTCAGCACTAAATACATATTGATAATACTCAAAACTATTTGTTACAGCTTTTAGGAATGGACAATCTGACAGAGTTAATGTGTTTGGTTGTTTTTTCACTTGTACTCTTGTTGTGTCTAATGATTTCAAAGAAAATTTGAACGCTGAATAAGGCCATCGTGATTGGCAGTAGATATCGTGGCACGAGTTGTGCTATCGAACTTTAAAATGAGGAAAACTATTGACTGACCTACTTTGAAGTCATGTTTACTACCTCAGAATAGAATAAAACGTACCTACTGTTCATTATGTGGCCATCTGTGATAAGCTCTCGTAGTAGTGATGATTTGGAATAAGACTGGACCAAATAAGTTGCCCAATTTGTCCATAATCTGATGTCATGATATAGTCGGCTCTTTTGCAGAAATAAATATCCATTTGGACTAGAAGTATAGAATAGATGTTTTAGTAGGTATGCCAAATTAGATTATTCACAGACTTACATGCATACTGAGTAAAACAGTTATACCTTCACTAGGGTATCAAGAAATTATGGACTACCACAGCGTTTATACGTAGTATTAAATCCCTTTCGCATCCATGAACCTTTTCAGAACCCCTGCCAATTGTGGACGTAGTTCTAGGCTTATGTATTCCTAGTCTGTAGTAACGCATTATAATGTGGTTGTCCTTTGTTGCAGACCTGCTCATCGAGATGCTGGGAGTCCTGGCCAGCTATAGCGTCACAGTCAAGGAGCTCAAACAGCTGTTCAGTGCCATGAAAGCGATCAACGGCAAATGGGTGAGGAGAACCATTACGCACTAATATTACTGTAATAAAGGTATTGTAAAATGAGGTCAGCTTACATGGTGACCTTTACGGGGTAATCGCGTATTATAAACTTGGAACAGACTTCAACACATCTAACGATGTTCCTTTTCTCACACAGCGCGTTTTCCTGACGTAAACAGTGTAACATTATACTCGTTTCGAAGAAAAGATGCCTACGAAATAAGTGATAGTTTCCGGGGCATCTCGGCTCAAGTATGCTCGGGAGTCGGGAGCGTCCACGCTTGAGCGACTACTCGAGACAACGCTTTCCTCAACACCGCCAGAGAGAGAAACAACGGCTTTTATTGCCTCTCAAACTTACTTCTAGGTTACAAAGTCAAGTTACCGCTTTCTACTTCAAGAGATAAATAAATAAGGAAGTTTTAGTGATAGCATTAATGAAGCCGCATAGGGATGCTGGATATCCCTTAAATTTATAGACGGAGAGAGCGAAGCGTCTCTGCTTCAATTCTGGCAAAGTTTGCGTTCGTGTGTCAGTTTGCTGGTACTCCTCTACAGTTTGTATTTTACAACCGATCCGGACGAAACTTTGTATACAGGTTTAACGACTTCATAGAATTTTTTGTCGTCGAAGATTTTTGATTGGATGGTACCTACTTCCTAAAAAAAGGAGCCAAAAGCCAATCGAAATCAGATCTCATAAGGCAGAGATATTCAGTAGCCCTTACTGGATATCTCCGCCTTATAAGATCCGATTCCTTGATAATTCAAAAGTACCTGTAAATGGTTTAATTGAAATAAATGCTTTGAGTTTGAGTTTGATTTCGGTGGTTCTTTTTTTATTTGTAAGGTAACTTTTAATTGGTTTCATTAAAAAAAATGAAAAAGATTGATAAGGATCTTCGGCATGATGAACAGAATAGCTCCTCAAAATGCAATATATTGCTTACTTTTAGATTTCTACCCTTAGAATTGGCCCTTTCACTACTAGGTATGGATTCATGAAGCACCTGGGACCACCTTCTCATCATAAAACCAGGCTATCCCGCAACTCGTGTAAAAATTCACAGCTTTGAAATTTTATTCTGTACAACCAATTTATTGCTTTACAAACAACATTCCTATCTCTTTTGACATTTAAAAATGTCATTACAAAGTTCCACTCCGAACTGAAAGCGTTCCTGACGCAAATTCCTGGCTACCGCCCCCGCAAAAATCGTCTAATTCGACCAGGGCAACATAAACTAGAGGGATACGAGAAGAACGCGGACAAATGGGGAAAGCTACGGCCAAACGTGCAATTAGCCGCACCGCCAATGCTTTTGAAATTTGCATCGTTTTACAGACAGTGCGGTGAAACGCTAATTAGCCGGCACAAGCGGCCCAGTTACTTCGTGTTTATGGTTGCTTGGGAATGGGAATCGCTTGTCCTTTCCCAGCTCACATTTAATCTATTCCTAAGTAGCTCCCTTAGGTTTTACTTAAAGCAAGTCATTAGCAACGAACTAGTCAAGATTAAAATATTTTTTGTAAGATAAAGTCTGTCTGGCAGCTTTAAAATATTTTCTCCTTTTATTTCTGAGTTGGCAAGGCTTCCTTTATCGGCGCCATTACTGCCAATATCGAGAGGGTTTATGTCGTAGTATTTTAAAACTTTTTAGTTGAAAGGGATTTTTCTTTGTTATCTGTGAAATTTTAAAATGTGGCTTCTATTCGAGCCCATTTCGTTGGTAATAAGCGAAAATTGAATGGCTTATTAAATAAAGAAATGGCCATGTAAAACGTTTAATAACTCCAATGCTTAAAAAGGTCCGTGTTTTCTGAGGTTTTTTTTCGCACATAATTATAATATTTTATCCATTCGTTCTTTTCTGAATACCTTTTATTGTACCTATTTGAATCAATAACATTTGTGTGTGTTGCAGCCCCGGCATTCTGCTAAGCTGCTGAACGTGCTCCGGCAGATGCCGCACCGGAACGGACCGGACGTGTTCTTCAGCTTCCCCGGACGGAAAGGATCGGTACGTTCACATTGTTATTTATAATAGAATCACCCATCGCCCATCGCCTGGGGACTGTGTGATTCGACTTATTGAAAATGACCAGAAGCGCTCGTGAATGAGGATGGCATAAAATCGAAGAGGTTTATACTGTACCGATTTATACCTGTGGGATTACGGGAATCATATTACGGTCCAACCCATTTCAAAATATTGTTAGTGCCAATGGAAAGTCGCGTGTTCCAATAGGTATTCATTGTCGCAGACATTTTTTTAAACCCTCCGCGTACCGAAACAAAACAAGCAAATAAATTCAATATTAACTTACGGAAATGACTGCTCAATAAGTGTAATTTACAGAGTTTACCCGAAACAGTATTTTTGTGTATTTATTTGAGCGTGTAAATCTGCATCCAATTAAAACAATCTCGATATGGTAATTGGAGGCAGCGCCGATGGTAATTTGCACATCAGTTATTTACACATTTTTATTTATTATTGCTGAACATTCGGCGTTTACGATGATAATTGGCAAGGTGGTTTCAATTTGTGAGGATGGGACAAAAAATTAAAATAATTGGAGGCGCCGGTTATCGATCCCGGTACCTCTCGCATGCTAAGCGAGCGCTCTACGATCTGAGCTACGCTCCCGTTGTAGTAGAAGTCGAAAGTACAGTTTGCATTGTAAATTACCAGCAGCATTGCCTTGGCTAAGGATTTATCGGTAATGTGTTATATATACCTACCTTTCACTGGCACGCGGCGTCAGTATTAACTGCGCTTGCATTACCTAGTATATATGTATCGCAACGTAAGCCACATTAGATACCTATAATGTTGACCGGAACAACAATACAACTGCAATGATAAATATAAATTGATTAAATTGAATTGTGTGCCTACGTCACGAGCCTTACGCAAGAAACGTAACATCATACAAATTTCTCGATTCTCGAAAATTATTAGTTTGATGACGATCGGGTTCAGAGTCCAATGTGGAAACTGATCACCACTCAGGCGATGTGATAGCTGTCTTGCCAATTTATACTCTTCTCTGACTCGAGAGTTCCTTGTTCTCTGGAATAAATGGTTTCTTGTAGAAGCATCCAATAACATTAGAACCTTATTTAATGCTAGCAGCCCTCCAGCGTCCACCAAACCACACAGGTGGAATAAAAGAACACGAGTAAAAATTCTTCACTCAACATCTACCCACTCATTCAGGAACTTTTCAACAAATACCTAACTTATTCAGGATTTTTTTGCATTCTGTATATTCCTCCAATCTTTATTGTCGTGAAGTTTGAAACGTGACTCGAGGCGAATCTCACCGAGTTCTGTAAACTCAAATATGTTCGGAATAATGCAAGCAGACGGAAACTTTACATCAGACTTCTCAAACACGAGTTTGAAGTTCTCAAACGGCCCACTGTAGGTATTTTTGTGTTTGGAATATTTTATTATTTAATGAACTTAATTTCCTTTGGGTATGATTGACCGAGCGAGCGTAGCGTCTCTGGATCAAGTCTGGCAAAATCGGCAAGTTTGTCAGTTTGTACGAGTTCGTCTACAGGTTGTATTTTACAACCGATCTGGACGAAATTTGGTGTACAGATATAACGATTTTTTTGTCATTTTTAGTCGTCGGGGATTTTTGATTGGAGGGCTACTACCTCCAAAATGGGGCAAAAAGGGGGCTACTGGATATCTCCGCCTTATGAGATCCGATAACGATGGTTCTTTTTTAATTTGAAAGGTGGTAACTTCAAGTAGGTCTCAAAAAAAATTGGTGAAGATCTGATGAGGATCTTCGGCATGATGAGCAGAATAGCTTCTCAAAATGCAGTAAATGGCTCACTATTTATTAAAACCTATTTGTAAATTTTTCTAGCTGGCTACAAATTTTTACTCATAATTTTTCTGGCTTTTATAGTTCTGTAGTAGTCAACAAGGAACCGATATAGTTTCGCCATGTCTGTATGTCTATCCGCGGCTTAGCTCAGAGAATCTAAGTTCTAGAAAGCTGTAATTTTTTAATACATTAAACACACAAAGTGGTAAAATAAATTCATGCGAAATATTTTTTTTGTAGGGTACCTCCCCTCCCTACACGTAAGGTGGGGATGATATTTTTTTCTCACATGACCCATGTGGGTGGGTGTGTGAAAACCATTTTTTGATTCAGGGATCCGTTTGCGTAACAATAAGCTTTAAAGTGCAAATTTTTGTTTGATACAAGTTCCCCTGCCATCTAAATGGTTGTTTTTGGATATGTGAAAAAAATCACAGCAGTATAACGAAGTTAAAAGGAAAACTATCACAGCTAAGTATGCTTTACAATTTAACGAGTAATAATCGGCCAACTTACATTTGCAGTTGGAATGTATGGGAGAGCATGTTTTCAACTACAAGGTTGAAAGTTTGTTCTTGGGATACATTTATCCCAACTACGGAACCCTTTATTGTGCGTGATCCACGCACTTGGCCGGTTTTTTAATTTGAATTTGACGTATTGATATCGATATCATATTTTGTGACAGGAAAATATGTAAGTCAAATCATGAAGAGCGTTCCTACAGTAAAATATTTTCGCGCTTAGACACGAATTTGTATGATACGTAAACGAACATCCGTGGTATAACGAATTGAGTGCGCACACTGAATATGTTTTTCTCCGTTAAATAGGTAGTGTTCCGGTGATATCGCATTGAACGCACGAAAAATCCCAACAAGTTCGGATTGTTTGTTTACTTATGCCGAGATCAGACGATCCGCGATTTTGCGGACGGACACGCACGGCAGACGACTACAAACCGCCACGCACCGCGCAACTTCCGATGTCTGCGATACCCCTCACGTACACCTTCCCACGGTGCGTAGTGCGGGCTCGTCTGTATCCGTCCGCAATATGGCGCACCGTCGGATCACGGCTAGACGTACGACTAAACCGCACCCACTCTGCGCAAAATTCGTATGAAAACCCATGCAAAGTGCGCGCGGCCTAACACTACAAGCCATATTTCATGTTTTCTTCCTGTAGGTCTACCTCCCTAAACACGAAATCCAAAGATTTGGCTGAAGTTACGGGCGATTCCTACTCCCTATCAAAGTTACGGGCGATTCCTACTCCCTATCAAAGTTACGGGCGATTCCTACTCCCTATCAAAGTTACGGGCGATTCCTACTCCCTATCAAAGTTACGGGCGATTCCTACTCCCTATCAAAGTTACGGGCGATTCCTACTCCCTATCAAAGTTACGGGCGATTCCTACTCCCTATCAAAGTTTGTCGTCGAGGTCTACTGTTCGTAGAACTACTAGTATAGGTTTGGAATCCATTTTAGATGTTCACGTTTCTATAAAACTAATCCAGAGATTTCAATCACACCTATGGCTGCTACATTACACACGGGTACCGAGACTAGTTGGAGTTGTAAAGGCAAATACTGCCGTATTTACCTAACCTGTCAATATAATTACCCTTATTATCGTTCAAAGTTTAAACAAAGTCCATACATAATACTGAATCGATAATGTATCAAAATATTGTTTCTTCAAACTTGAACAAGCAAGGTGCACCCTTCCTATTCCCTACTCACCGCGAACAGAAGGCAGAACAGGAACAAGAATACAATTTATTGATCTAATAACAAAGCGTAACTTCTAATACCGACCGTTATGTTCCAAGTTTACAAGTTGGCCTCCTGTGGCCGCCTGGCCGGTGCACCGCGGCTACACGGCTCATTTTACCGAACCTACAATATATTTCAAACAAAATGAAGAGAAACGGCCAGCTATTACCGACCGCTTTTTATTTATAAACAGAGCTCATATTTCAAAGGACCTTCCCCAGCTGCGCCCTGCCTCAGACCCTGATTTGTCCATTATTCTACAATGCAAAATGTTTTTGACGGGATTCTCATCCATCTGCCCACGAAATAAAGGGCGTTTTATTATTTCTGACGTAATTTTTTCGGATCGAGAAGAGAGCAAATTAAGATTCGACCTTTGACCCGGTCATTATTTAAACAACAGACTCGGAGATTTTTTAAAGAGCATTAATGAAATCATTTTGGTAATGGAGAAGCCTCCGAGCGGCATTCTGAAGCCAGGAAAAATTATATTGTGTAAGAATTTCCTCGGGAGATTTTTAACTAATTTGAACTTCCTTGCCATAAATTTCTTGGAATAAAGCCATAATTGTAACTCGGTTTGATGAAATACCCCTCGAAGGAAAAATAACTTAAGATTTTAGCGGTAACCGAATATTTCTGATCTTGCGAAGAAGAAGAGAAGCTACCGTGAAAGGAGAACCCGTGCCTTTTTATTAAACCATTTTATGGCATTGAATTCTATCTTTTACATCTCAGCTTCGGTAGTCTCTAATTAAAATCATGGAGTCAAAATTGTCGTTATTTCAAAACAGCAAAGTGCATCAGAAAAACATAACATGTAAGGAAAAGCTGGTACCTATTGATTTTTCTTCAAAAACACTATTCATCTTCAACAAGATCCTTTTATCCGTCCCTAACATTGATCATAACATCTTCCAAGTACTAAGCAAATCGTCAGTTCATTCTTTTCCAGCATTGTTGAAAACCTCACCGCTTAAACAGATCGATACTAGGGTAGTAGGACACTTTAGGAGCGCAGTTTAAGCGTCCCCTCCCCTCCTTATTGGCAATTCTTATTCAAATACGGGCCGGCGGCGTAATCCGCGTGACATACTGAGCTATCTGTGTGTCCGTTTTTTCCTTATTTATCGCCGTCCCGCCCGGGGCCGGTCCATTTCTCTCCGTCATACTTATCCGGAGATCTGACGGCAAACTGACGCTTCTTAGCCGCTTCTGCTTGCTTGGTTGGTAAATACTAGATAAATATGTGGTAAGCATGATTTATGTGTGTCAATAACACACACCTCTGCCCAACCCTTAGGGGAATACAAGCGTGATTTTATGTTATAAAAAATAAGCTTTGTGTGAATACGCTGAATGCGCTCGACGACAAGCAGGTAAGTTAACAAGGCAGGGTCTATTACTGCGGTATTTATAGATATGAATGAAATGTAATTTGTTTCCTAGAAAATACAATTCACAAAAAGTAAAAACATCACAAAGCTGAGGCCAAACGAAACAAATACAAAGTGCAAGCTACATTGCTTCCCGAGCGCGGTAGAAGCCGCTTAAAATCTAAGGAAACATTTCCAGCCGTTGGAAAATAGTTTTCTTGAGGCAAGGTTTCTGAAGCTAAACCCTCGACGCGGCGAAATGAAATCATTTCATTTATATTGTGCACCACTGACACACATAAATATGTAACTTGTATGAATTTATTCAGAAAGCGAGGTATATTTACATTTTATTGGCTTGTAGCTGTTGAACGAGTACTTTACATGATCGAAAGGTGTGAGATTCAAGTTAAGATGTATTTTTATTTTGATAGTGTATGTTATTGTTGTTATAATACTGGTGTCCGTTACTTGACGTCAAAGCGCGTATTTTACGTAAAATTTAATTTGTTCATTAAAGAGAATTTTCATTTATCCTGCACGCTAAGCAAAATCAAATTCACGTAGGTAACGCTGACCTGTCAAGGAGAACTTGCCTTATAATTTACCTCTGCAAATGTTATAATTTCAAGATGAAATTGTAGATCATAAATATCTAGAAAAATATGATAATATAAGAGGTACTTGAGCGATGTTTTCAGGCGTAACCTTTGGTACGGTCGTACACGAACACCAATCAATTTTCACTGCAACCTTTGTCCAAACAATGCATTCCCATTTTTTTTTACCCAAACATGTAGGACATTCGATAAACACGACAAAATATCCTTTTATTTAAGTATACTTACGCGTCAAAAATAAAAAAGGCATTTTTTACTTTGGCCGAGCGTGTGCTACGAGTATAATTAATGTCATGTGCCGGCAAAAAATGTCGTGTTCAACTATTGTCCCTTATGGAATCCTGGTAATATTGTTCTCGGAAAATAAAATATTTGTTGTTCATTCGTATTTAATGATGACTGTATCGAAACGATAAATTGACATTCTTAATAATCATTAGTGAAAAAGTTACATTTCTTTGTTAAAATAGTGCATTATTTGTGTTTGAGTATTCTTTTGAATGAATTAATACATTATCGGTAAGTCCTTAATAACAGTTTTAATTAAGATGCTCTGTGATTTGCTACCTTGTGTATCATTGTTATAAAGTCGATTTACAAACCTCTCTCTAAAGTTTTTAACTGGTTTGCAATTTTATGTGAATGCGCGGATGAAACTGAAACGAGAACTTTTTGAACTATGCCAGCATAGTGTTTTGTTTTAGTTAGCCCTCGCAATTGCCTGCTTGACTCCTCTCACATGACTATTAAAATTTTTGACGAGGAGAAAATACAGAAGTTGCAAGACACTAAAGTACAAAATATAAGGGTCAATTCGTGAAAAATTTATCAAAACATGTCTGGTTCTGGTTATTAATATTATGGATGCATGAAGTTACTTGATATTTTAAATAATATAAGTCAGATTCACAAGTACCATTATATGCTACATGATGTGTTCAGATGAGGAAAATAAAATAATCAATTCCGTAAAAATAACTTTTGTATTTCTCCAAGTCTTTTTATAATGAAAATATTAAATCTAACTGGACAGGACTTCAACGCCCTTCTAAATTACCTTAATCATCTAAGTAGTTAAACAATTATATTCTTTACATAATAAATTCATCATCGGTGGCTCTTCTCGGAGTCCCCGGTATTTCCGTTACAATATCATCAATTAGTAGTAACACACGCCTTTTAAAGTTCCTGAACTGTGCAGAGTTCATTTCGTTTAGTTCAGGTAAGAGACTGTTAATGAAGGACCTGACATGGTCGCTGTCAGGTGTCATTGATGATGATGAGGGCTGCGCTATCTTAGCTGCTTTCATACTTTGGTGAGGTACGTCCTCCTGTACTGGCCGTTTTCTTGTGACTGTCATTTCCTTCTCTTCCTCAATACTCTGTTCGCTCGACTCATCTGAGTCATCGTCTGGCACCTCTACTTTAATTTGATCAACTTCATATTGTACGGGATTTCTACTGTCTTCTCTTTCCTTTGCCTGTGGTTTCGGTCTCTCGTTGGCCGCCTGTATGTTAACCTTGGCGATGGGTCTCATGAACGGTACTACGAACTGCATCACTTCTGATAGGTAGTATGGTTTCTTCTTTCCCGTGGAGATTCTCGGAGGAGCTTTCATGGTTCTCATGAAGACGGCTCGCAGATTCCTCCATCTTTCTCTGCATGCTGAAGCTGGAAACAAAATGTTATACTTAATGTATTTCCTCGTAAAATATCTCGACATCGCAAGACTTGCAAGCGACTGCTGAGTAGTGCTGAGACACTATTCGTATGTTCGATGCCCCGGTCGAACTAAGTTCCAAATGTTAAAAGTAAAGCTGGCTTTTTTATAAGATAATCTTGGACTTTTTTCATAACTGGTGATATTAGGTACTAAACATTAACCTACTCATTTGGAAATACTATGTTAACTTATTAAATATACCTGTGAATCATTGATAAATGTAAAAACACTCGTTATAACATTGTGTAAGGATTATATCAAAACACGGATAAAGATAAATCCCACTAAGTATATAAATGTTATTGATATTATAAGCATTACAAGCGACGTCATAGAGCGGCGGGGTTCAATGTCACTACCGGTCTATTTGATGCACGCTGAGCGGCACGCCAAATGTGAGCGTAGCATTCACAACAAACAACATTGCGAGCGCGTGGCGCCGCGCGGTGATATCACACTATCGATGTTATTGTGTCAACGAGATATCAGCGATATAGTGCGTTTGTTTGAAGACGTATCTTTTGCATAAGGAATAAAATGTGTCAGGAACGTACTACTAACAACAACATAACCTTCAAACATAAGAATGTAACAAAATAAACACTCACAACAAAGGTATAAAAGAAGGGGACATACTTGTACAATAGAAAATTCTCTTATGATATCATGATTATATGCGCGGCCATAACGTTGATAAACATTGACTTCTGCTGCGCACCGTTCACGAGACGTTCCGAAGGACGTTTCGGTCTCGAATGTTCGATACAACTAGCGCCGCTGCGGCGTAAATACGTACTAATAGCCTCACTTACGTGTCATGTTCATAGTTTTGCCCACATTCTCCCAAGCCTCGTCGCTGACGTCCCTCCGAGTGTATGTAGGCAACTCAAAGTTGTACAGTGACGGATATTTCTGTACCTCCTTCACGAATCGGATATTAATGTTTTGCTCGCTCATATTATCGCGCGTCATGATCACGGACCGGTACGCAACCCACAAGTGATCTCTGCGGCGGGCCCCGCGCTACTGATTTCCAACCGGTCTGTGACGCTAGTGACGCATATCGAACCAGTTGCGCAGCTGCGTCGCTTGCTCGCTTCGTCGCACACATTGACGCGCCTATTGTCATGTACGCGTTTGCGTTTTGTGCGTGTGATATTGACAACTGGCCCGCGTCCGGTGGGATCCATTACAAGTTTAGAAAACTATTTTACATTTTGCGAATCATTTAAAGGTTTCTCTACAGCTACACATTCAACGTGCCTGTCTTCATATGATATGTTCTTATTACCCGTTCCTCAATAACTTGGAAAGCTAAATTAATGTAGCTTACTTATAAAGGACCTAAGCTAGAACGACATACCTAGTTAGTTTAATCAGTGTCGTATGAACCCATTTATTTGTTCGTATCAGGCGTCTTCTAGCTTATTGCCACTAAAGATCCGAGCCGCATGTAATCTCCGTCCCACTTCTTTTATCCTGGTCGGTAAATCTTCTCAACTAAGGCCTAATAACATGTCGTGATACTAATCTTTACGAATAATATTGTAATTCGTGGAAAAGGTGGAAATAACTTGTTTATTTTGTTGGTGAACATTTGTATATTATACTGGAATATATACAAAATGGAAGATTGGAGTGACGATAAAAGGAGCTTATATGTAGATTTTATTGAGACGATATCTCGATAGGAACCTTTACAAGAGATCCCTGTGTTGGCCTTCCATCGGAGCATAAAATAAGTTTTTACTGCTGAGTGCCGCACCACTTGCCAAGTTTCGCTCTTTTGAATTCCACATTTTTATGTGCGATTTTAAGAAAATCAGTTTTCTGAATAGGTATATATAGGAGAGAGAGGGTAACAATAATGGTTTTTATGTATTAAGATGGGACAAATCTCATTCAAAGTTTTGATGAACCTGCTTTACAACTTTGATGGAATACCACGTGGTGGACTGTGTACTTTGAGAGCTTAAAAGATTCAGATGTTTGCAATCCATCACCGTTATAGGCAATCAGCTCATTAGCGTAATTCAATCAAACTATTTAAATTTTCTGACGACCTCTATGATCTAGTGGTCTCACAGATTGGGCAACTACTATTGTTATCTTTTATAATTTAACTTTAAGTTTCTCTATTTAGTAATTTCAAAAAAATTAATATTTCCCACTATAAGATGTTCTTATATTGCAGGCAGTAGTTCTGCCCCCGCTCGCTAGGTGGCCCTACGAGAATGGGTTTACCTTCACTACGTGGTTCCGGCTCGACCCCATCAACTCCGTCAACATCGAGAGGGAGAAACCATATCTATACTGGTAACTATGTCACTATTAACTCTATTGTTTCCTGGTAATTGTGATTCTAATAGAAGACCAAAACCTAGTGAAGTGAACAGCTATAATATACTTCGTACAAGCATAGCAAGAACTTCAAGTTTAAATGATTTTTAGTGAGGTTGTGACGTATTATGGCAACAAGGAAAAATAATAAAACTGTTGGTATGGATATAACTATCCTCAAATGTAGAAATAGTCAGTTGATTAGACAAGACTGTCTATGTGAGATCTGGTGATTTTAGTGTCCAAAGACATTCTCAAAATAATGTTCTTTTGAAAATCAAACTACCGACTTCAAACCTTCCAACAATCCCACGCGAAAATAACATACACGACGTCGTCGTCTTTATATTCCCCCAATATTCTCAGTAACACGTTAACACTCTTCTTGGTATTATAATATTCGAAGCAATAAACACAGCTACTGGACCGAAAACATTTAATAATTCCAGAACAATTTAATTTGGGAAAAGTTAGACAGGCAATATCAAGTCAATTTGTACTAAAAGCGTATTACAGTGCGAATGCCAAATGTATTCCGTAAATCGCGTGTAGCCACAGACCGCGGTTGCACCTGTGTTCCCAACTTTTCATTTGATTTGAGTGGAGCTCGGACGTTTCAAGTGTAGTTTCGGTTGTGCTCTGCTATCCTGGTACTAAGCTAAATCATTTTCGGTTTGTGTCCGGGGATAATTTAATTGCGAGTTCGCCACACGCCACGTCTAGTTGATCATGATATGCTGCATACCTACTCTTATGATTCTACAATAGTGTTTCTGACTAAGCTCTATCCAGAGTGTATGATGCGATTATGACTTTGGCATTTCATGATGGATAGTGATTGAATAAGATGATCAAAGTGCACATTATTTAATTAACTAACATTGTAAATTTGTCCGACAGCTTCAAAACGAGTAAAGGCGTGGGCTACACGGCACACTTTGTCGGCAACTGTCTCGTTCTCACATCAATGAAGGTGCGGGGCAAGGGGTTTCAACATTGTGTCAAATACGAATTTCAGCCAAGAAGGTAAGTTCGCTCCCTAAACACAAACTACTGCAATAGGTTGGTTGTTTTTCCTTAAATACGCCACAATAGCATATACAATAGTCAGTCACCCACTACTCTCATCAAGCATAGCCATTCTTGTGGTAGCAAATTGGTATATCTACTGCTTGCAACAGTTTTGGGATAGTTCAGTACGATTGTTACGAGTCTGTCTGCCTTATCTGTTAAGGCTCTTACATACTGGCGCGATTCGCCGCGCGACGCGAATTTTAACAAAACTTCACGGCGAACAATGCGGCGGCGTCGCGTCGCGCGACGAATCGCCCCAGTATGTAAGAGCCTTTAAGGGCAGGAGGCACAAAACAGGGTCTGACATACTACATATCGTTAAACAATCGAAATTATTTAAAGCTGCCGTTTTATTTAAAGCTAGATGCAGTTAATTTTGGACGTGCTTCTACCAAATTTTAAAACTTTGTTCAGAACACTAAATCAGGGCAGTAAAAAAGTTGCAGCAGTATAAGTAAACTTTCCTGTGTAGTCAGTTTATGACGTCGCGCGACGGTCGGCATTCGTGCGAAAAGTTGCCCCAAAAATGATCCACTTACTTTTATTTCATTACTAGCTTTTGCCCGCGGCTTTACCCACGCCAGGTTATAAACTATCTGTGTGCCAAATATGCCGAATCTGTTCAGCCGTTTTTGCGGCAATCTGAAACATACCTATATCCAGACAAAGAGACAAATGGATAAAAAATCTAAAAACTACGTTTTTGACATCAGACTCGTTCCCATTTGGGCATGAATCTCGGAATATCGGAATCTCGGAACGTAAGTTCCGATATTACATTTCCGATACTGAGTGATCCAATATCGGAATACAAATATCGTTTTTTTTTCTATTCTTTGAGTTTTAAACTCAACCTATATTTTAGATCCTTGTGTAGCGCCGAGCGCGACAGCACGCTGCCGTTCACACGCTTGCACGTTCCCGTTGCCAGCTCGCTAAGCATGCGATTCAAGAACAATAATAGTGTTATCTGTCTCAATCGGAACGGTCAATTCGGATTTTCCATCTGGAATTTCTCAGTAGCAGTCTAGAGTCTGGATTACAGCCCGATTGATGGCAATAGGCTTGTCCCCTTTTACATGGAACTGGAGCAAAACTAGTGAAATGTGGGTGTACTATAGCCTAACACTTCGAAGAATACACGCATGATGTTAAGTTATGCTAAGTACCAAAAAGTAACTAAATATGTGTGAGAATAGGCAATAATATTGAAGGATGATCATAAAACGGTTGGTACCGGCTGTCATTCATAGTAGAGATGGCTTTTAACAGGTTAAACACGATATCTGATATCACTGTTACTGTTACAAAAAAATAACAGATCCAAATATCTGTTATTAAATAACAGCCTGTTATTTTTGTACGGACGATAAATACGTATTGAAATCTCAATTGAATATCTTCTTTATTTTTTTTGGTTTAAAGTCGAAAATCGTATCGAAAGTTTTAACAGTAACAGCCGCGGTAACAGTCTTGAGGATCTGTTATTTTAAGTAACAGATACGTTTTATTGTTAGGAACAATTGTTATCTGTTATTTTGTAATATCTGTTATTTCTATCTGTTACGATAAATACGCCTCACTCCTAATTCATAGATCTTTGCCAGTCGTTACGGGTCAGAAGTCCAGAAGTTTCAACCAGTCTTTGCAAGTTCTTTGGTTGTGGAAATAGCTATGCAGTCGCTATATGTAAATAAATTTAATACTGGTATTCAGCTGTATCTGGTTAGACTGGAAGCCGACCTCAACATAGTTGTGAAAAAGCTAGATTGATTGAAATAACAAAAGTTACAAATTAAGTGCATTATAAAATGGGCAGTATATTTATAATATTGAAAGGTTATCATAAAATAGTAAATACAGTAATTACAGTGGGCATACTTATAACAAAACAACGAATGTGTGAACTAAATTAAAAAATACGATTTAAAAATGTTTTTTATTGCACTCAATCCAACCTCATACCGAATTTGTGCAATTTTTAAAGAAATAACGTAATTCCGATATTGAGATCTAATATCGGAAATCAGTATCGGAATTGAAAAGCTTCCGATATTACATGCCCTAGTTGGAATACCTCGTAGCAATTACTTTTTTCAAAAATATTCAATCTACAGTTTTGACTACGTTACTACTTTATTTATACATATATAGATTTTCCTCTGCGTACGTTGAGAGAAGTTATACGCAAAGTGCATGAAGTTTTATGTGGAATTAGCTTAACTCGCGTAAAAAAGTTTTGTTCATTTTATTTGTTTGAGAGCATGTTTAACATGGATGTTTGAACTCTTTGAACACAGCATTACAGTAGACTGAACATTACACACTCCAGTAAATTTGATTATATGAAAAAAAGAATGCTCCTTTATTTTAATGTGTGTTACTTACAAACATGTTTGGCAAATCTTCATCTCAAACCTTTCTCTTCAAACCTAAGTACCCTAATTTCAATATTCAATATATTTATTGCATGATCATTGTGGACCGTGTCCCGCTCAGCAATGTAGGAGAGAGGAAAGGGGTCTTAATTTGACAAATTAGTCTATTTAGTACTGAACTGAATGATCCAAATCCTAACAAATGCTACCTAATTGGATTATGATTGATAAATGAATAGTCTTTTGTTTACTAACTTCCATCGTCATGAAACGAAAGCACGTCATGATTAGTGACTCCTATCTGAACGATTTTTTGATGGTCAACAATAACCTCTTGACCTATAATGATAAAGTTTTATTTACCGTGCAGATGGTACGCAATAGCGGTGGTGTACATATACAACAGATGGACGAAGAGCGAGATCAAATGCTTGGTGAACGGCCAGCTAGCGTCCAGCACAGAGATGGCGTGGTTCGTCTCTACCAACGACGTAAGTCCTATACCTATTAATCGAATAAGTATCCAAATCATTGGTGATATAATTTAAAAAGATATCTCGACAATTAGGCCACCGCGGTCAAACTAACTGATACAAATTTTTCAATCTTTTAAGTACCATGGATTCGAATGAAATTATTGCGATCTTAGCTTCGAAGCAAGACATTTTTTACGTGTAATCTGTCGTTTCTCAAGTAGTTAAATTGTATCCCTAATCCAGTCTCAAGTACCAAGTGCTCATAACTCTATAGCAGCTTAGCATAATACATTCGGTTATCTACGGCGAACACCCCCTTTGCGACAAGTTGTGCGTTCGAGTCGTCACGTACGTGTCGTTAGCAGCAATTTATTACAAGTAATGCCATGCAAATTCCTGTGGATGTACGCGGACTTCATAGTAATACAAGTTTTAAGAATTTGGTGAAACTTCTACCGTCGTCGTCGTGAAGACATTGATTTCTTACTTTACTTAATCATAATAAGTTTAAGTACGGTCACAATACATAATGATAGCATTTTCCATAAACAACACTTAAACAACATCGAAAGATAATTAGCTAATTTGGAATTTGTATTGATACTCTAATCAAATGAAAATCGTCGAATGATTGCCAATGTGCCCGCTTGCCACATGGGATTGAGTCCCGAATATTATTACAATTGTGACCCAAATGACCGTCGTTGGCCTTAAACCTTGTTATTATGATTGTGGAAACGAACATCCATTTCATCAGAATCATCTATCAATACCTTCACGGCCATATTCGTTCCGCTACATTAATTAATTATGTTGTGTTGCCGTTACAAAAGCTACAAGCTGCGAGTAATCCGATGAAAAAAAAAACGCAGCCAATTAGACTGAAAATGCACGTGAATTCGTACAGCCAGTGTTGTAGTATTGTTTTGATTGGGATTCTTCGTTTATTTGTTTTGTGAAGCTCCATTTAGTTCGTGTTCTCCTGGTATACTCTTTCCCGCTCGAGGGATTAAGTTGGCGTTAGTTCATGCATGCCTCTATGAATATTCACTGAGGCTCGGACGTGGTCACGCATAGTTGCTGCAAAATGAACTTGTCTAGCATTATGAAGACAAACTAATTATTTGAGACTATAATATACCTGCCTGCCCCTGTGTGACGAGACGACCTCTAGTACCTATTGACTTTGTAAGGAGTAAATAATTGCAGAGTCAAGTAAAACATTTCAATAGTTGAAAGACCTTTATGAACGAGCATTAAAATCAGAGGTCACGTTCATACAAAATTTTATTTTTTAGCCAATGAAAAAGAATTTACTTAGGCATCGAGTTATTAAATTTAAATTTAATTAAAACAAAAGTTGAATTTAATACCCGCAAGTTTATATTCTATGGTTCGGCATTACAGCGGGTTGAATTATTTTATCAGTTCGGTATTCTGAAACCAAGGGTTGTTGGAAAAAAATCTCTAATGAAAATTCCGCCTTAAAAAGAACTGAATTAGGCCCTTTGAATAATGGTCAGACTGTGAACTAATAATAGCGTTGAAGTAAAGTTTATAATTTAATCACTTTGAATTTCCGTATAAAATAATGTCTTAATTAAATAAAACTTACTAAAATAATATTGTAGGTTTGGCCTACAAAAATAGGATTGTAGGGAAATAAAAATTAAAATGAAAAAGCTTTTATAAAATTCCTGAAATACAATTTGACACATAAAAGAGGTTTGAGCAACGCGCTTTCAAACGATATTGGGAAAATTGGGAGCGCTAAACCTCCACGTGCCGCTTAAAAATACCATTTGTGACTAAACACGAGTGTTTTAGCTGTAAATGTGAATTTACATGCCATTACTGTGCACAGAGCTGGGGATAACGCGGCGTGTGCGACGCGCGCACGATAATCACTGTATAGGTATTGAATCAGCTATAGAGTTATCTAATGTTAGCTTTAATGTTCCTGACTACTTGTTTGGATGAACTACGGAGTGCTTGACTTATCCTAAGGAGAAAATCGTTAAATAATATGAGTACGTCATTGTTGTAAGGCGTATTGTGTTCAACTCCTCATTAACCTCTTATCCAAAACACGTCGAAATAACATAAGTATAATATAATTAAAATTATGTATTTTATTTCATTCGTCTTTTGTAAATATTGGTTATTACTTTAATACTTGATTTTTATTTTTTATACGAAGGTGTAATTAATTGATACAAAAAATTTAGCAACACATTCCTTTTCAATTGACGAACTTGATTATACTTGACTATTATTCTAAATGTCAAGTGATTACTCACTGATAATAGGTTTATTAATTCAGAAACATCTTTATAAGCCATAGAGTCACAGGTGTAACTCTCAGCAAAAGCCTTCCAAAAACCTTAAAAAAAAACAAAAGTTTGGCCAACATTCACGTTCACAATTTTCTAACCCCACTGCTTTGAAATACCTATTGGTTCAGTTCATTTTAAACAAGAAACTGTTTGGCATCATATTAATTAAACATTTGATAAACACCGTCAAATCACCAAAGCAATTTGTGTATAATTAAACCGACCCAATGAAAAATGTGTTTTCCAAAAACTCAATTAAATCATTTTCATTACTGGCAAATAGTTTAATCAGTTCGATCGTGTTCTCATTATGAAATTAATTTAGTTTCATTATAGCTACCTACGTTTTCATTAAATATAGGACCCACATGATGTATATAGTTGTCAATGTATGTACATGTATTACATATACAGTCAGACCGTAGCTTCCAATCAGTTAGGGTAAACTTGCTTCACTTTATTGGCCCCGAATTCCTCCGATAAATACTTCGCGGTAAGCGTATTCTTCATTTTGTATTAAACAACTTTTGCCACAAATGTTTGCTTAGCTTACTCTTAATAGGTATTTCGTCCACCAATAAGTTTTGATTCAATTCCGACCTTATTTCGGTCTTTGCTAAAATATCGGCGAATATGAAAAGCCTTCCCAATCTCAAACGCCTTTGCCGAATAATTGGTAAAGAAAATTAGTTTATTGAAGTAATTTGTGCTTCTAAACTAATTTTGTAGTTCAAGAGCAGCTATCGAAGTTACTTCGATAAGATGAGTTTACTTAAAGTATCTTCCGCTTCAATTTTAATAACATCAAACTATAGGTGTGATTTTGTATTTGGTATTTGAGCAATAATAAGGACTACCTACGTAATTGAATAAGAATTCTTTGATTTCTTCCTGCTTTTAGGTTGTGAAAATTTTAGATAATATTAAAACTTCCTGTCAAGTTATATTATTTAAAATGCCAGTAAGAACAGAACTTTAACATTGCCAACTTAACACCCACCAAAAATGACTGTAGAAAAGTTAAGCTTGTAAAATAAAATGTGTTGACTTTTCGACAGCCTTTCGACAAGTGCTATATCGGCGCGACGGCAGAGCTGGACGAGGAGCGAGTGTTCTGCGGACAGATGGCCGCCATCTATCTGTTTGGAGAGGCACTTACCACGCATCAGATCTGCGCAATGCACAGGCTGGGGCCCGGGTATAAGGTGAGTCCTTTTTAAGTCACGGTTGTTTATCTAGATGATTTCTTGTCTAAATTATCAGTCTAAATAACATCGTGTTAAATTAAATATAATAAAAATGTATATTGTTTAAAGATTTTTTGAACACATAATTTAATATATCATGTTTACATTTGTTTCTTGCTTACCACGGAAACAGAGTCAATTCCGTTTCGACAACGAATGCAACATCAGTTTGCCGGAGAATCATAAAAGGGTGAGCGAGATGACCGCTCCCAAGCTTGGGAACGCTGATGTGCCTCCTCCTCCCGATCCCGAAACATCCCCCCAAACTCCCGAGATTGAGCCGCCTGATGTAGCTTCCGCTGAAGAAGATACTAAGCCCGCGGAAAAAGAAGAAGCATGCGTAGTTCTGAAAGAAGACGCGACTCCTCGAGGACGCCGAATGGCCGACGAGGCCCGCGAAGTGGCCGCCGCGCATGCCTCCATGCTCGTAGATATTGAAGCATGCAAGCGTGTAAGCATGCCGCGCCGCTTGCCCATATATTCAGTTTTTTGTTTTGTCCTGCTTTTGTGAATATGTTTAATCGCCACGTTCACTGAGCACTTCCTGTACAAAGTGTCACTGTGTAATGTCCATTTGCTGTTTATGTGTGGTGCCAGGGTCAGTTTCGTTTCGACGCCGAGTGCCACACGCCGCTGCCGTCCATGGAGGTCCGTGTGGACCGCTACGGCGACCTCATTCACGATCCGACACAGAACGTTCATGACGTAAGACGCTCCGCTGATGAATGTGTTCTAGACGGGTTTAATCTTGTTTGTAAAAGGAATTCCGGGATCTACAATTCTACATTTTCCACTAACTTGACGGTGTCTTGGGTTTACAGATTAACCAAGAAACTGCATGGAATGGTATAACTCAACCTAACTTTAATAATTTCTTGTGGTAAACAGATTAGAGACATATTAAACCATAATTACTTTTAGTCTTCGCATCTGTTTCGCTAAGAAACAGATTCCTAAAATGAATGCACAAAAGGTAACAAACCGACAGAAGGCGAGTTAATTCCTTCGATTGTTAGAAATTGCTAAAGTAATGCGATGTTCTGAGGAAATTAGCTAAATCGCTCGATTTATCAAAAGATTTTCGGCTTTATATTTTAAATGATTTGCTCAAATATTTTATCTTAACTCACAAAGTAAATCCATTTGCAACTTTAATGATGTCGCAGTGTTTGTGCGATTAATATTTAATGAAAATGAATTTAAAATGAGTTCCAAATTATGCCCTTATATTTCCTTTGCTTTACTTGGACTTAATCAAAGTGGACGAACATTTTAGTTTCTTACAAGTCATTCGTTAAATCAATAGATTTAATCCGAAGTTACTTTAAACTTGAGTTTGATATTACTCTAAAGTTAGAACTCTGTACAACATCTGTGTGGATTAAGTAGATCGCTCTGTGTACATACGGACGGACGTATCGGTTTTGTCGGCATGTCTACACGCTCCGCTAAATCTAAACTCGACTCAAAAGTTATTTATTGGCCCCGGATTGTAAAAGTTTCAGGTAACATTCAGAGCTTCATTAGTCCTGAATACATAAGGGTTCGGATCTACTAGTACCTACTTACTGTTATGTAATATTTATATATGTCAAACGGACACAGATTTAGGATTACATTGCGATCGAGTACTGCTCACTTTGTAAATCGATTTTTGTGGGTAGATAACTATGGATGAGCATGCAATCTAACTAATGCTATCGGGAATAAAAACCTACGTAGCATGCAAATTATAGTTTCCTTAAATTAACCCCTAAATGGGAAACTGGCTTAAAGGTAGGTACTATCAAACTGATAACACAATCTCCATTTGCATCGCATCGAATGTCAATTAACAAACATTCAGAATGGCTGCAAATGAGCAATTTTAGTTAAGTGTCCCCCGCAGTATGGCCACGTAAGGGGACAACAACAAACAGGCCGTTGTCCACAGTCGTTCGAACAAGTTTCACCTCATTCACGAGTATAGCAAGTTTTGGGGCTCGCACTTACCGCACGCCTCACTAGGAGAGGAGGAACCCAAAGGGTCAGCCATTTGATACGACTCGTAATGGCCGCCCACTTCTTGCGGTTTCATTATAATTCGACTTGAAGAAATGTTCTCCAGTTCTAGTGAAAGGTACGACTTATTTATAGTAGAATTCTAAGGAAAATTTCCAGGTTTACTTAGCTTTTGAATCGTTTACGGTCTTTGAGGACATACGGAAAAACTTTCTTGAAGCGGATTAATCTGATCTGGTCTTTCAGTGAATAAATACTTTGTAAATGTCGTGTTTGTTCAGTCTTCAGTTAGCTTCGAATAGAGCTTTGTTTACAATTACTTAGGTAGTACCATCTATGATCTTATTACACTCTTCAGAGAGAGCTTATGAAGTAAATCCACGTAGGTAAGCTCGCGTTTCGTCTCATGTCATTATTTATTCATTCGTTATTACTGTAACTTCAGGTATTTTTTATATACATGTCGGAGCGGCCGAGACGGTTATCGGGCTCACAATCATCGTCAGAAGGGCAATTATTAATTAAATTGTTCATTATGTAACTATCTGTCTATTTCGTGGCCAAAGGAAACGCGTATAAGCACTCTAACTAGAAAAGTCTAAATTAATTAGAAGGGCGCAACGAGTCCGAGGGTCGCGCTCAGTCTCGTGGTCTGAATGGAACTGACTGCCTGATCCAGGCTCCTTTGATGCTAAACTCTTGTCGTCTTAAAACGTTCTCACGGTAATACCAAGCCGACCCCCGGCCACGTTCGACGTTATTAGGTTTACGTCGTCGCCTTTCTTATCGGAAACAATAATTCATAATTTAATATCAACAAGCTCTGCGCGCTAACAAAGACCACAGTGATCTTGAGAGTTAGCCGAGGTGTAACTGACGCCTTTGTCTCACGCTGATAAGGAACTGGACGAGGTGTGAGTTGACACCATCGTCTCGCGCCACGACACGGCTATCCTGACTATCACACGTCCTCGTGTGCTGCAAAATTTCACAATTTATGTTGCCACTTGCAAAAATGACAACCCTTCAGGTAAGGACCGTTCGGCTATCCTACCAACTACCTCAAACACAGAATATCACGTCTCTACAGTTCAGAGCATAACTTATAAACCAAACCCAACAAAGAACAGCATAGTCGTCTTAAACATTATAAAGACTTCAAATTAAAATTCAAACAGCAATGATAATAATAATAATTTTATCCATCAACATAACATAACGTGATAAATTTTTCAACAAGCACCATCAAGACTTTCATAAGCCTTCAACTCTGCCATTAGTCATGACAACACCACAGTGACAATGACTAGGAACACAATCCATAAGTCACAGCACCAACAGAATAAATTCTGCCCAAAGCCAAGCTCACACGGAGCACATCACACTTCACGCACCCTCAACCCATTACCGCCGCCCAGTCTCCGACCAGCTAAACTGGGTTAGGAATATGACCTACGATCGGATAACAGGAATAGGTCGTGAACAGAATAAATCTGCACAAAGCCAAGCTCACTATACAGAGCACACCATCACACTTCACGCACCCTCAACCCATTACCATCGCACAGTCTCCGACCAGCTCAACTGGGTTAGGAATATGACTTGCGATCGGATAACAGGAATAGGTCGTGATCGTGAACAAAATAAATCACGTTACGCATATTCATCATTAATTCCACTTGCACCAATAATGGCTAAACCTGACTGTTCTTTGTTATCATCCTCATTATCTGAACTAATCTCAAATTCTGTAGGGACGTAATATTCCGAGAACGCTTGTAAATGTTCGAGAGCATACTTAAGTTCTTTCAATTACTGTCCAAAAATTTTAAAAGGTATCAATCACCGTCCAGTAGGTCGATAACTACAAATGGACCACAAAACTTCGGATCTAGTTTAGTTTGATTTCATTCATGATTTTCTATTAAGACAAAATCACCAAAAACAAATCGTATAATACTGCTTTAGTTTTTATCAATTCTATGTTTGTCTTATACGGCGTTTCTATTGGTCACCTAACGCTAGTAATGTAAGAGGCTTGACCAAACTTGCTTTGGTTCTATTAACTGTCGAATGTCGAATTCAGATACATAGGATCGTGATCAGACATTATCTAAGTGACATACATAGTGTCAGATTTACAGTCGTGGGCGCAGCATTGGGATACGGGTAAACTAGAGAACTCCTTTAACCTCTACACAGTTTATGGTTACAGAGTCAATCACCAACACTAGTACCGTACCAATTAAACTTGTCAAGTCACAGCAACCGTGAATTTAGTATCCAAATAGGCACGTTACTACAGTAATAACCGAGTGATTCTTATAGTAAAGAGATTCTTAATTTCTGTCCATCAGTTCTGTTTACATTTTACCGACTCCGTGGTTAAAATGACTTTCAACTTGGATAATTCAAACATATTGAACCGCGCAAACATAAAAGTGAATCATTCTATGTAAATACCTGTCGTTTTCGCCTGTCTGAATCGACATCAATTAATTCGATAAAACCGAACAACAGTCACATCACAATAAAACATCATCTAAACAACAAAGTACTTAGCATAATTTAAAAATGCAAAATAACATTTAACAAAACCCATGAAATAAATGTTTCACCTGAGATCATGGGTAGCTTATAAAATGGTAACGACTCACCGGATGTAACACCTTTACTCGTTCTCACTCAAACACTCTGTTTCTTTGTCTAAAGTAATTAAAGAAACCAAAGACTATTATCATAATTGCGCATCGTGCAAGTCTGTCTAATGGGAATCGAACCCAAGTTGAATCAGCCAGTGGCTCGGGCCAGTTATTTGACGCGCGAGTAGCTATAAACGCAATCATGGTACCAGCTCTGTTTTTCGAACAGTTATTGTCTATTCGCACTGTTTTCACGATTAGGAGATTTCTTAACCCGCTTTTATCCCACTCATATCCATACCCAGATTTATCCCACTTCTGATGTCGGAGCGGCCGAGACGGTTATCGGGCTCACAATCATCGTCAGAAGGGCAATTATTAATTAAATTGTTCATTATGTAACTATCTGTCTATTTCGTGGCCAAAGGAAACGCGTATAAGCACTCTAACTAGAAAAGTCTAAATTAATTAGAAGGGCGCAACGAGTCCGAGGGTCGCGCTCAGTCTCGTGGTCTGAATGGAACTGACTGCCTGATCCAGGCTCCTTTGATGCTAAACTCTTGTCGTCTTAAAACGTTCTCACGGTAATACCAAGCCGACCCCCGGCCACGTTCGACGTTATTAGGTTTACGTCGTCGCCTTTCTTATCGGAAACAATAATTCATAATTTAATATCAACAAGCTCTGCGCGCTAACAAAGACCACAGTGATCTTGAGAGTTAGCCGAGGTGTAACTGACGCCTTTGTCTCACGCTGATAAGGAACTGGACGAGGTGTGAGTTGACACCATCGTCTCGCGCCACGACACGGCTATCCTGACTATCACACGTCCTCGTGTGCTGCAAAATTTCACAATTTATGTTGCCACTTGCAAAAATGACAACCCTTCAGGTAAGGACCGTTCGGCTATCCTACCAACTACCTCAAACACAGAATATCACGTCTCTACAGTTCAGAGCATAACTTATAAACCAAACCCAACAAAGAACAGCATAGTCGTCTTAAACATTATAAAGACTTCAAATTAAAATTCAAACAGCAATGATAATAATAATAATTTTATCCATCAACATAACATAACGTGATAAATTTTTCAACAAGCACCATCAAGACTTTCATAAGCCTTCAACTCTGCCATTAGTCATGACAACACCACAGTGACAATGACTAGGAACACAATCCATAAGTCACAGCACCAACAGAATAAATTCTGCCCAAAGCCAAGCTCACACGGAGCACATCACACTTCACGCACCCTCAACCCATTACCGCCGCCCAGTCTCCGACCAGCTAAACTGGGTTAGGAATATGACCTACGATCGGATAACAGGAATAGGTCGTGAACAGAATAAATCTGCACAAAGCCAAGCTCACTATACAGAGCACACCATCACACTTCACGCACCCTCAACCCATTACCATCGCACAGTCTCCGACCAGCTCAACTGGGTTAGGAATATGACTTGCGATCGGATAACAGGAATAGGTCGTGATCGTGAACAAAATAAATCACGTTACGCATATTCATCATTAATTCCACTTGCACCAATAATGGCTAAACCTGACTGTTCTTTGTTATCATCCTCATTATCTGAACTAATCTCAAATTCTGTAGGGACGTAATATTCCGAGAACGCTTGTAAATGTTCGAGAGCATACTTAAGTTCTTTCAATTACTGTCCAAAAATTTTAAAAGGTATCAATCACCGTCCAGTAGGTCGATAACTACAAATGGACCACAAAACTTCGGATCTAGTTTAGTTTGATTTCATTCATGATTTTCTATTAAGACAAAATCACCAAAAACAAATCGTATAATACTGCTTTAGTTTTTATCAATTCTATGTTTGTCTTATACGGCGTTTCTATTGGTCACCTAACGCTAGTAATGTAAGAGGCTTGACCAAACTTGCTTTGGTTCTATTAACTGTCGAATGTCGAATTCAGATACATAGGATCGTGATCAGACATTATCTAAGTGACATACATAGTGTCAGATTTACAGTCGTGGGCGCAGCATTGGGATACGGGTAAACTAGAGAACTCCTTTAACCTCTACACAGTTTATGGTTACAGAGTCAATCACCAACACTAGTACCGTACCAATTAAACTTGTCAAGTCACAGCAACCGTGAATTTAGTATCCAAATAGGCACGTTACTACAGTAATAACCGAGTGATTCTTATAGTAAAGAGATTCTTAATTTCTGTCCATCAGTTCTGTTTACATTTTACCGACTCCGTGGTTAAAATGACTTTCAACTTGGATAATTCAAACATATTGAACCGCGCAAACATAAAAGTGAATCATTCTATGTAAATACCTGTCGTTTTCGCCTGTCTGAATCGACATCAATTAATTCGATAAAACCGAACAACAGTCACATCACAATAAAACATCATCTAAACAACAAAGTACTTAGCATAATTTAAAAATGCAAAATAACATTTAACAAAACCCATGAAATAAATGTTTCACCTGAGATCATGGGTAGCTTATAAAATGGTAACGACTCACCGGATGTAACACCTTTACTCGTTCTCACTCAAACACTCTGTTTCTTTGTCTAAAGTAATTAAAGAAACCAAAGACTATTATCATAATTGCGCATCGTGCAAGTCTGTCTAATGGGAATCGAACCCAAGTTGAATCAGCCAGTGGCTCGGGCCAGTTATTTGACGCGCGAGTAGCTATAAACGCAATCATGGTACCAGCTCTGTTTTTCGAACAGTTATTGTCTATTCGCACTGTTTTCACGATTAGGAGATTTCTTAACCCGCTTTTATCCCACTCATATCCATACCCAGATTTATCCCACTTCTGATGTCGGAGCGGCCGAGACGGTTATCGGGCTCACAATCATCGTCAGAAGGGCAATTATTAATTAAATTGTTCATTATGTAACTATCTGTCTATTTCGTGGCCAAAGGAAACGCGTATAAGCACTCTAACTAGAAAAGTCTAAATTAATTAGAAGGGCGCAACGAGTCCGAGGGTCGCGCTCAGTCTCGTGGTCTGAATGGAACTGACTGCCTGATCCAGGCTCCTCTGATGCTAAACTCTTGACGTCTTAAAACGTTCTCACGGTAATACCAAGCCGACCCCCGGCCACGTTCGACGTTATTAGGTTTACGTCGTCGCCTTTCTTATCGGAAACAATAATTCATAATTTAATATCAACAAGCTCTGCGCGCTAACAAAGACCACAGTGATCTTGAGAGTTAGCCGAGGTGTAACTGACGCCTTTGTCTCACGCTGATAAGGAACTGGACGAGGTGTGAGTTGACACCATCGTCTCGCGCCACGACGGATTAATCTGATCTGGTCTTTCAGTGAATAAATACTTTGTAAATGTCGTGTTTGTTCAGTCTTCAGTTAGCTTCGAATAGAGCTTTGTTTACAATTACTTAGGTAGTACCATCTATAATCTTATTACACTCTTCAGAGAGAGCTTATGAAGTAAATCCACGTAGGTAAGCTCGCGTTTCGTCTCTGTCATTATTTATTCATTCGTTATTACTGTAACTTCAGGTATTTTTTATATACATATCTTTATAAGACCCTTAGTGAATAATTCTGTTTCACTTAAGCCAACGCCGTTCGTCTTTGTAAACAGAATTTATACAATAAAGTTGTTCGTCCTACTATTACAAAGATGAACTTGAAAATACCTTTATCCCAATTATGTTTAATAATTCCAGTTATTAAACCTTAAAGATATTTAAATACTTCGGCTTATATTTAATATCAAGATAATCTGTAATGAGTTTTTGAGTCTTTCAGAGGTCGTGTTCGTGTTTCAGATAATGGAGTACTTTGTATGCCCTTTGAAGTTACTTTCCCCGCTTATAACTACTTTTTAAATGGCTTTAAATATTCAGGAAGGTTTCTCAATGTATCTGTAATCGTTGTAGAAGATCTCTTTTGATTAGCAATGAAAACTTCTTGACGACGACGTAGCTCGGTCATAGGATAAATTATTAGAGTATTTTAATTGAATTTATGTTGTGCATTATATATTAACAAATAATCGTTATACAAGAGTAAAACGGGAAAAATGGAAAATACCTGCTTACTTAAATTCTTACTAGTGGAATCCTATTTTCCGCTTCCGATAGGTATTCAAAAAGTCATTATGACAAAGTTGTGCGAGAAAAAAATACAAGTGTTGCCGCTGCCGGAATGCAATTAAAACTTTCCTAATTGATTTTTTTATTAATTATGACGGAGTTAGGGATAATAATGAGTTTGGAGAGCTTCGCCATCGTTCTTGGCGTACTAATTTGACTAATATTCACGCGTTCCGTCACACTGCCACTTGAAAACGTAACTTCATGAATATTTTAAGAGTATCTCGCTTTTTTGCTCGAAATTAATTAAGAAAATTGTGTTTAATTTAGTCAGGGTGCCGTAATTGCGAGGCGGCAACAAAATGTTTATTTTGAACGTTTATTTAGACAGACCGGCGACTGACAACATAACCATTGTAATTTAAACTGACATTGCCCACTGCTTAAGTGATGGAAAAGTCGTGAGTTCTACGCTGAAGCCATTTCAACATAGCTGAACTATAATTATTGAGTTGCATATTACATAGTCGATGTGCAATATACATTATTATTGAGCTGCATATTACATAGTCGATGTGCAATATACATTATTGCAGGCTTCTTATAATTCAATTTTTAATTTAAAAAAGTCAACTAAATAGGTAAACTTAAACAAGTTACAAGACGAATTAAAAATCACAGAGTCACACGTAATCCGTACGATTTATGCCCTGTGTGACTCCAGATTTTTGATTTGTCGGTCTGTGATGTCTTGTTTATTATACCTTTTTAGTTGGCTTTTTTGTCGTAGTTGAGTTTTAACTTGGCAAGTTTGAACATAGGTGCATTTATAACTTTCGCACATGTTCTCACTTACACTCGTCTCATGTCACCATTTGGTTAAAAAAATGTTACTGCGCAGCCCGCTGCGCGAAGTTCGGAACTGCCAAGTTATATCGGCCGTATTATATCATCCACAAAAATGTTGCAAATATTCAAGCGCTCAGCAAATACTTTTACCAGGAGCGCATATTTGCACACGGTTCGTAAGTTAAGGAAAGTTACAGGCAGCGAACGAACACTTTATTGGCGGGGCCAGTGTAACCTTTCAACCTCCTTGCGTTTCACGTCACAGCTTTATGGTTCGCACTGAGCCATATAACTTTTCTAGTGTGACGTCATAAAACAACTTGCGTAATGAGAATGTACTTGCCACGTAAAATTTAGGGGCAGTAAAACGAATTTTATGTGCAATTTTGACGGAAGGTTGATTTTGAAAACCCTGTCTTCAGTAAACAGACTTCATTTGAAGGCTTTAACTTTATGTGGGTATTTGTTACCTCGTGTTTTTGTAGGGAGGGGCACGATGCAATATAATCTGTATTTTTTTATGTCTGCGACTTACAGGTCGTTTATCTCAGTCTGTGCTATCTTAGTACACAGTTCACGTATTTTCGCCAACTTCATATGAGAAAATGAAATCTGCCAAATGAAATTAATTTTGTAATTATTTATACCTATTGTCTTTCAAAATGAAGAGAAAATGTTTTTATTTTATTAAAAAGTCTACTGACAGAATTTTAATCAGAACGCAAATTAATGTTTGACTAAGTCTGTATATTTTGTGGCGCGCATTTGGCATTCCTAATTAGTCAGATGTGGACGTCTCATTGTTTTTCTTTCTTAGTTAAAAAGAAAATAATAAGTTATTCAGTTCGCATCTCGACTCAACGGGGACCTCATTATGATTGTCTGTATTAAGCCAAACCTAACTAAGGCTTGTGTCTCCGATTTCTAGATTCAATACTTACAAATGGGATGAAGTTCTATATCTGTTCTGTGCTCTGTAGCATAAAATGAGATTCAATAAGACTGTAAACTAATATTAATATTAATTACGGACTGTCTCATAAAAACAAATAAATTCTTTGTTAGTGAAAGTTTTTAATGACAAGAACACTACTAACTTTCTGTAACTTTATTATTTACTTAAGTTTCTCTTTGTTCCATACTTAGGTACATGTTGATTATAACTTTTTAATGAAGCTCGCTACATAGCCATAACAGTGTAACCGAAGGCAGGGCACAAGGGAGTATCGATATAGTATGTAGAAAATCTTCACTATGCAGGAAAAGGATATAATAAACATACTCCTGAGAATTTAGTAAAAACTTATAACATTTAAAGATAATGGTAACAATCTCAGAAGTGATTGTCCACAGGTATTTTACCTACTGAACTGTTCAATAACGTAAATACTAAACATCATACGCAACAGAGCGAGCTTTTCGTGAAATAACGATTGCAACTTTGAGAAAAGAGCTCTTTCATAGTACACTATAGTTTCCAGAATATTATGTTCGTAACACCATCTTTATATCAATACTTTAGAGTAAGTAAGTTATTTATGCTCGGGATTGTACTTTTTACCTTCTGCATCATCTTATTCTGTGCTAGTTATGAACCGTATAATTTTGATATAGGGGGGTCGTGGGGGCATGCTCGAGCCTGTCCCAGTATTCTACAAGTTTTATTAAGAAGCGGAACTAACTTGTGACACCAGCAGCACAATGGCGGCTCCGACAAGGATGTAAAGTTCTCCTCGACACTCGTTGTTCACGGAATTATTTTGTTTTCAAGATGGGAAGTTGGTGTACAATTTTGAAAAGGAATTGAATTAGTTCCGTTCTGTATCTGTACAGTCTTTTCACAATTAAGTATGTTTCAATGTTATCAGATGAATCATAAGTTTAGTCTCAGTGTAGCTATGCATTGAATGTCTTAATATCCTTCCCTGGGGGACACCGTCAAAGTATAGTCGACCAAGTGACATACAACCTTAGGTAAAAGAATTTCGAAGTCAACTATGCATAGGCAACATGCTTATTGTGCATGCATAAGCTAAGCCTGTTTTTGTAACGAGCAATGAGGGTGAATTTACTCTGAACCAACCACCCGACGCTAATAAAATCCAGTACGTAATACACCTAGACCCTTTCAAAGCATAATCATGCTAATTGGGATCAAATGTCATGCACTTACGGTAACCTAACCAAATAATGACCTCACTGACCCGTGCCGTACTAATTGAATGTGAAATTAAGCCGTTGATATCTCCGTGGCTATCAATTAATCACATCAAATTGCGCATCAATTGGTGTGCAGATGCTTAATAATTCATTATGATGTACGGTACTCGCTGCCTAGAGTTTATCTAATCGATTAGTGATGATAATGATACGGATGGAAAGCCAACAAAATTACGATTGTTGTGGTAAAATGCATAATGTTTTTGGGATTCTAACCAAGCAATGTTGATTGTGTCACTCGCTTAGATCTGTATGTTACACTATAGTTATAAAAGCTTGCATGTTATAAAATAAATCATATTTTAGAGCAGTGAAAAAGGCGTGTTTGCCCAAAAAATAATCGCGAAAACAAATTCGCTTGCCAATGGGCAAACAACCAATTACTCAACGCAAATTCTCTTGCAACATAACACTGCAAATTGTAAGTATTTTATCAACGTACTAGGAACGAACAATTTAAAGGATTTCGCATCCAGCCAGCTGTCAGGTATTCGCGTGCATCTCATAGCGCTAGTGCATTTTAAAGTAAAACAATCTTGTGTAACTAGATGTCTGCGGCAGTCTGACATTGTTTTGCCTTGTCTTATGTATTTTAATATGAAATTGCTCTTGTACGCTCCTCGCAGAATTTATCTAACAATAATCTCTATTTACTTTAACTTACAAAGTTGGTATAAGGATAATATCTAAGTATGTTGTTTGTGTTGAAGCCACAAACAAAGAGCAGCAATGGGTTACTAGGATAAGATCAAAGTATACCTATCTAAATAATTGGTGAAGATTACGTATAATACTGTATTTTGCATTTACTTGATTTCATGAAAGATAGAAAAGCAAGGGCAAGTGAAGAGAAAGAGCAAAAGATCAATAAACCGATTAGACAAAAATCTTCCCCTCTTCACTAAAAACCGTTGTAGAAATAGTTGCCACATCAAATTTTACTCACTGCCTCGAGAACTGTTTTCAAACACGAACTTTATAAAAGAACGCTCTAGCACTTAAAGTTCTTACAGAGACATAATTCATGTTAACTAAGTCAAAGACACTCTGTTAAGTGTAAAACTTTTCACTTGCGAACCAGGACGTCATAACTTGCAAGTTGTGCGATAAACCCGGATACTGCAGCTGTAACTACGCAAGTTCATTGCACTGTTACTGCTACGTTTATTGTATTTCACGAATAGCTTATGATTAACGACTCGGAGACCATGAACGGTCGGTGCTTATTCCGTCTAAGTCAAACATTTGTAATGGATAGCTGTCGTTGACTTTGTAAAGTGACATCTCGGTTTATTCCTCTCGGGACAAGTTTAGGATAATCGAGGGTTGCCAATGCCGTCTGGAGGTGTTAAGACGATTACAAGTTTTAATTGAGGCTTCAGTTTTAAAACTTAGTTACGTCTGCCATTTAGAAGGGTCGATACTCTTGATTATTTAACTAGTTACTTATGGGGGGCCTTTAACTTTATGTAATTACTTGAAATCTACTAATTACCACTGGGTTGGATTTAATAGATATGTAACCTTTTGTCATTGAATTTTCACGGGTTGGTTCACTCTGATAAGCTTACCTATTTAATTTAAACAGTTGAACATCTATTCCGAACGCCAAACAGATTTAGAATATTTACCACTTTTACCTGAGTAGTAAAGGAATTAGCTCGAAAGTTTTGCTTTGTACTCTTTTAAACCCCAGTAAGCAGCACGTTCCGTTCTGCGAGATAGCAGAAAACTCAAGTACCACGCGAAAGAGTCGCCTGTAAAAGCTAATAGAAATGCTATGATACCTACTCTGTTGAATAAATTAAAATGCTATTTAATTTTAAAACTTTTTAAAGTGCATGTCATTTTTATCTTATTAAAGATGAGCAAAAAGCACTTATAAAAGACTTGTGGGAGGGCAAACCTTTTCAAGTACCCAAAGTCACACAACTTCAATTGAATATGTTACATAGGTAATTGAGCAAAATGATAAACAATTTTCTGATGGTTAAATTTATTTTTCTCAAACATGCTTGGAAATTCGAACATTATTTTGACAACCTTCTTCGAGATAAATCGAAATTGCCGTACCTACTGTTTAAAAACAAATGACGATGCGTCTGGCAAAGTAAGTATGAAAATCCATATCTGTCGTGTTTAGCGGCCAAATAAATTACTATGAAAACTCATATCTGTTGTGTTATTTAAAAATGGAACGAACTTTTTATTTCAGCGTATCAAAGATTTTATTTAAATTTCGATTTGGCTTGCACATAGAGCTGTTTAAAATAAAGAAGAAACAAATGAACGTAGTGGCGCGTGAAAAATTATCGTTGTTCGTCATTGATTCTGGAAATTATAATTATACACTTACACATTTTCTGATTCATTTTATTGTGGTCGTCAAATAATGATTACCTTATAATTATAGTCAACCCAGTGACTTGTTAACGCAACACACGTAATCTCATTACGCGCACCAGGCGCCCAGAAAGTAGCGAAAGCTTAAGTGCACTCCCGGTGAGACGGGACTTAGATTAGCCCGGTAATGCACGTCTGTGCACTGTGCAAACTTTCCAGCTAGGATTCACTTTAGATACCCACCGGAACCAATAGCACGTGCCACTTCAAATCCCACTGTCCGAGAATTACTTAAAATTAGTTTTAGGTGGCATTAACGAGTTTTCGGTAAATGTGGTTTAGTGGCCTTATGTTCATAAAATGGAAACTTTACCTAGTGCACTTTAAACATTTTAAGTCTGTACGTATATGCGAGTCGTTTTATATTGCTATTTTTACATGGAAAATGAAAATTGTGAAAACTAAACCTAACGGGCCAACGTTGTCATTTATTTTCCAAAATATTTTAGTCCACATAGCGCTGAGATAAAACATTTTGATAGGTTTTCCATTAATTAAACTTGTTCCGAATCTATCGACGTGTCACACATCGTCGGTCTAGTGAGGGTTACATTCTGAATAGCTTTTAGTGGTCACATCTTTCGAGAGGTGACATCCTCTCGTTAATATCCACGGTGACACTACTCTGCGGTCGACGCTTTCATTTTTAAGTTTATGCTGTCCTAGTGTTTTTGTAGATGTTTTTTCTGGTACTTTTTCTGCTAACATTAAAGTTGATGTGATGTTTTTGATGGGACTTAACTGTACTCACCTGGGGGTAATATAATAGTAATAGTTTGGTATATTGTTTCTTATTTTTGAAGAAACTTGTAACTTACAAAACCTGGTAACTTGGTACCTTGTAACCTTGTAACTTACAAAACCTGGTAACCTGGTAACTTACAAAACCTGGTAACTTTGAGGAAACTTGTAACTTACAAAACCTGGCGGGTTTTGTATCTAACCCATGTTTCTTTCAGTAATGTGATCGTTATTGTGTTTTATGTGCATTATTACGGACTTACTTCTCATAATGGCTGTTTTCCTGGTATACGGAAGTAAACGCATTAGCTGTAACTTTATACGTCGAGTATATTGTGCGACGCACAATATTAATTTTCTACACGCGTCTTCTCATAATTTTTGCGAGAATTTTC
Organism: Lithophane semibrunnea; assembly: GCA_947363905.1. NCBI lineage: Eukaryota > Metazoa > Arthropoda > Insecta > Lepidoptera > Noctuidae > Lithophane > Lithophane semibrunnea. The sequence continues at coordinate 17,180,661 of OX376199.1, read as the reverse complement.
CACAATTTTTGTATTTGGAAAACAGGTTTTATAAAGAAAATATATTATTATTTATAGGTTTGGTGTGGTTTTGTTGTGAACTTAGTGTGGTTGATGCTATCCTGGTAACAGGCTAATAGTGCTGCTATAAAGCTTTGCATGTTTTATTGGGTCTCCTGAATGTTTATGAATGGTTTAAGTTTGTTTGTAACTAGTTTTAATATCATTCCTTAAACTTTATTATTTACATTTTACTAAAGCAAGCTATTTAAGATAATTTTCATTACCTGATGCTTGAATAGACGCCTCAATAGATCTGATTCAGTTTCAAGAGTAACCTATGTACTTAAAGTGTATAGTTTGCTTTAGAAGTAGAAAAATAACACATTTACAATTAAATGAGTTAACATCCTTACCTTTTCACAAACGCACTGCGTGTACATGTCGATAACGTGACGTGACTAACGATAAGAATCTAATACATTCCCTATGTTACCAGGTCCTATACGACGGCAAGCTGTCGTCAGGGATAGTGTTCATGTACAACCCGGTAGCTACTGACGGACAGTTGTGTCTCCAGTCTGCTCCGAAAGGAAACGTCTCGTACTTCGTACATACGCCGCATGCACTGATGCTACAGGTAAATTATATCACACTTAGAAATTATTTGTATAAGTCAATACATCATAGTTAATTGATTCAGGCGTGACTTTGCGGAAATCCATTATAAAATACAATAGACACAGATATATTTAGTAACCTATTCCGCTTGACTATTCTTCAAGAGTCATAAAAACCCTGTAAGAAATCGACACGTGTTACCACACCGAGCGCTGGACGCAGAGTGAAACTCTCTCATACTCTGCGTCCAGCGCTCGTTGTGGTAACACGTCGCGTTCTGGTTTGCAATTGGTCAATCGTCATCCTGAAGATGCCTCGTTGAGAGGTGAAACACGTGTCGATTTCTTACAGGGTTTTATGACTCTTGAAGAATAGTCAAGCGGAATAGGTTACTAAATATATCTGCGTCTATTGTATTTTTCAATACATCATGTATACTGGACCAAATAAAAGAAAATATTATTTGGCAAAAAGAGATAGTCTTCTGAGAAGTACCAACGATGCTGGACAGCTTTTTCCCATACATGTGGGCGAATTTCACCAATGAGCCGTAAGTGTCATAATTGCTGTGTAATATTGACATTGACAGCTCTTGAACGCGGTTTAGTTGTGCTGATCGTGTTCAGAGTCATTGATGAAATTTGCTCTAACGGTCAGTTTCTTCATCAAAAGTAACAGCCAAAGTAACAGTCAGCTGTTCTTTTACACTGTTGTATTCTCAATCCACGGCGCTGAGGCGAGGGTTGTAAATCCAACAGCGCGGAAGAACAGTTGACTGTTACTTTTGATGAAGAAACTGGCCGTAAGTCGTCCAATCTATTGAACAGTGTCAATATCCAATGCATTAAACTTATAGTGAAGTACGTTATTTTGCGAAGACTTTCCTAAATTGTCATTTTGCTAAGATTTATCAGAAACGTCGTGACAAGGTCCTTATCCAAAGTTTTCTTTCCACCTACATTCCTATAAAGGGGTTCATTACTCTACGCTACCCTCACAATGGGCTTATATCGAGATGAAACGACTGCGGCACACGATAGATTTCAGCCACATCCATCCAATTAGACCCGCCACGTTTCATAACGATTATGTTACCTAACCCGTTTACTGAACAACTCCGTGAACAGCCTATTATCGTACGATTCCTTACGACTTTCCTTTCTAAAAATTGCTATTACTAGCGTCTACGAACTTTAGCTAGTTACATCATTACCTATATTATTTAAAAAATATAATCTTTATAATATAATTGAAATGATGTTCATTGGTTTTACGGAAAGAAAAATAGTTTTGTTTATTTTCATTCATATCTACGTAAGTCTATTTTACATTTAATCTTATAAACCTACTTATAATATAATCTAACATTAAATTAAAGGACGAATTAAAAGTTGCCGAGAAACAGAAAGTGTATTTTCTATGTGAATTTTGTATGAATATTATTGAAATTTGGGCAAACTCTGTCGTGTTAGCTGCAGTTCGATTCAAATTTAATGGCGGCTCGGAAGTTAGCTACTCGCTGCGTAGTACCCCACGTTGACACACGAAATTGTTACTGCACGGCGACTCGCCTCATGTTCCGACCCGCCATTTAGTTTGAATCGAACTGTACTACAATATAAATTATTATTTACTGTCTCGTTGGTCTAATGGTCGCAAGTGCTATTGCTGAACATAAGCTCCTGGGTTCGATTCCCAGTTCGGGCAAAGTGTTATTGGGTTTTTCCATCAGGAATTTCTCGGTAGCTGCCCGGAGTCTGGATTTGTGCCCGGTTGATGGCAATAACCTCGCCCCCTATTACATGGGACTTAAACATAACTGGCGAAATGTGGGTATATACCTCTGCCTAACCCTTCGGAATTATAGGCGTGATCTTATGTTATGTAAATTATTATTGTAGCCTTTCTTAAATGCAAAATAGATTGATCCACCGAACTCCAGCGTGAACTGTTGATGTAGAGTGGTCGAGAAAGTTATGAACTAATCTTAGTCAGTGGAATGTAAATAAGCTATGAAACGTAACTTAGCATAATTCGAAGTTACAAAGTTATCTATAGTTTTGTCTGTCTGACCGCGCATCCGATCGATGTTCCAATATAGCGAGATTCGCTTACCATTCGATTACACCCTACTAAGTTGTGGTCTGAAATTATCTAAGTTCCAGTTTTGCGATCCTCCCTAATAACTTGCAAAAAAGGAACCGTGGCTAACTGAGAGGGTGGTAGAGGATGTCGCGGTGCATCCCCACATCAACCATGGTTAGGCTCTCTGTTGGCAGAGGCTACCCTGCTTTTACATAGACATACGTCATCTGCACTGAAGCTGATGATAACTTGCTTTTATGTGTTCACAGGAGGTGAAAGCAGTGGTCACACATTCAATACACAGTGCGTTAAACTCCATCGGCGGGGTGCAGGTTCTGTTCCCGCTGTTCGCACAGTTGGACCTGCCACACGATGCGCCCGCCACAGACCCCAAGAGAGACCCCATGCTATGGTATGTGATCCTGGTAGTACTTCATTGTAATAAGCTAAGTGAGACAATGTTACTGCTAATGAAATGCTGGAAGTTCCCGTAAGTAGATGTCTCCAAACTTGAGTAAGTTGAAAGCAAACCTAACTGCCTAAAATGTTATTACAAAACTTTGCGTGAATTGATTCAGTGCGCTACTGAAACAAAGGAAGTGTTGAACGTCTCCCAGAACAAATTGCTACCTCGGCTCCTAGTTACTCCATAGTTTGGGCACATTAGTTAGGCCTCGAAATAAAGTTGGGCGGAATTCCAGAACTAAATCACTGGCATTGGCTTAGCGAGCGTTTGCTAGTGCCAAAGCCACTCATTAATATTCCTAGTGGCTTCGGGCGCGTTAGTTGACTAAATGCACTTTCACTGTCCGCCGGCAGTCGGCTCTCCAACTCCATACCGGCCAGAAGCGACTCTGTAATACGACTCGGGAACTAACTCCTAGCAACTCCTAATTGCCTGGTGTCTACTCCGCTTAACGGAATAGATTTATGAGCGACATTTTGCGGCGACAATTTATATTAGCATAGGGTTACGAAGGGCGGTTATTAAATTATCAGGCGTGACATAAATTTTAATGAGGAGGCCTTAAAATTTATGAAATATTAAAGGGTTACGCAAACATCGGATTTATTTGATAGTACGCCCTAACGAACCCACTGTTAATAGACCGGATAATAGATAAATTTATTATGTAAGTCAGCTTACATGTATATTATTCACGTTTTCTGAAATTATGCTTGTGGTTCTGTGTCAAAGTCTTGAATAGAAAACATTTTAAATTAAATCAAAGTCCCTTCGTGAGTTTTTAGCGTTTAATTAAACGTAATCCTATTAGTGACTATGCCAGTGCCAGCTTATTTAGCGATACTAAGCTTATTTTTCCTTAGAGAAATAAAAACAAGTAGGTATACGCTGCGGAATAGGTATTGATTCGAAAACCTTTGCATAATTACCCGACTACGGCGAAGAAAAAAGGAGGGTTATGATTTTGACCGGTATGTATGTATGTATGTTCATCTGTTCCCTCCTATCTTCCAAACCACTTATCACAATTTGACAAATGAGGTATCGTTAGAAGCGACGTGATTCTCCGCTGGTCATAGGCTATATGAAGTCACATTAAATTAAAAATGGCGCCCTCTAGAGGACATAAAGTGAGGAACTTAAAAAAAAAATGGTTTAATCGTACCATGTTGGGTATCAAATGAAAGGGCTTAATGAGCACATTTAAAAAATATATATATTATAACCCCAAAAGAATTTAAAAAAAAATCAAGTAATATAAACTAAAACCCAACTACGACTTAGAAGGTATAAACAAGACACCACAGACAGACAAATTAAAAATCCGGAGTCACACGTCACAATCGAACAGATTACGTGTGACTCCGGATTTTTAATTTGTCTGTCTGTGGTGTCTTGTTTATATTTTAATTATTTTTTTATGCTATTTTTTATACAAAATGGTCTCACTGGGAAACTTCTAAAGCACATGAATACAAAAATCTGTGCTAAGGTATACAGTGGCTATTTGCTGTCGTTGGTGGCGCATATTTAATATTGACGTAGGTTGAAGCGTATGATAACAGCCGCGCTGACAGTTCAAAGCGGTGCCTTCGACGACCCGCGTCACGGCCGGATGGATCCGGATAAATAACACCATACGCATCAAAATTATACCAACACATCAAAGGTACAACGGATTACATTTATGCACATAAGTCACTTGGGCTTGCTGTTCTTGTGATATCTAATAAGACATCTCATGATCCTCTCGACGGAATTTCCACAAAGATAATTCGAAATATATTTTACGACAGAATTTCCTCCCGAATTGCGTACCGCGTCATTATTCCGTGGAAATTGCTGGGACATTATCCCAGAGTGTACATGTATTATTTATAGACTCAAAACGAGATTCATCGCTTTTTGGGATACGTCTTTATAGGAGTAAATTTTTCATGTCGCAATCTATTCCCGAAAAGTGCTGGAGAATTGTTTTTAATTTTTCATTTGTTATCATTTTATTCATATTTCCATGTGTTACCGTCTATGTACAGTCACGGACTTTAATTGATGAGCCACCTGGCACTGTTCGTATTTTAGCCGTGTAATGCAAATCGGGTTTATTCGTATTAGAAGAAGAAAATTATATTTCATATCTTTACCGGTTGAACTACAAACTTGACAGCAGAGTGACTGCCCAAAGTCAACCAATTGCAGGTCTAACAACAGTAACCTAGCAACGATAAACAATCGTTGCTAGGTTACTGTTGCGATAGTAACGTTAGCGTACGGAGAAATAATAATAGTCATTTCGATAAGTTCGAAAGTAACGTCTCTGACATCGATATTTCAACTGTCACTGTCTTCAGTTAAGTTTTCAGAAATAACAAGTTAATGAGCTATGATTCAAAGGAGGTCGGTATCAAAGAGATTTGACAAACTTAATGCAACATTGTATTTATTTTTAATGTTTTATCATTAAAAACTTATTAGTCAACCTCTATGGATAAGACTATTTCTGATAAAAAGTAATTTATTTGTCATCTTCTTTACGAACGTGCAATTTGAGTCCGTGTTTAATCGTGTAATCTCGTGAATGTATGAAACTGCAAAATTGAAAAGTTTGAAGGTGGCTCATCAATTAAAGTCCGTGACTGTACCTACTTATAAACTCAGAGGAATGTAGATAGCACTTTGCAATTACAGGCTTTGTGATCACAATCAAGATCACAGAGCCTGCAAAATGTTATAACTATTGTCTCGTGATTCCTCAGTTCAAAACTGCTGGGGTTCGTGTGTTCGCTGGTGGAGTCGTGCAGCACGGTGCAGCAGCATATGCTGCAGTGTCGTGGGTTCCTGGTCATCTCACACATGCTGCAACGCTGCAGCCGCGATCATCTCACGCCCGACACACTCGCCTCCTTCCTACATCTCACAAAACATCTTGTCACTTGCTGCTCCCCTAATTCCGATTTGCTACTAAAACAGGTATGTTTTTAATATTTTTTGTTCAGCACTCTTATTGGTACCTATCTAAACGAACTCTTTTTTGGTTCGTAAGATTTTATCAAAGTAGGTAATTTTAGTAAAAGAGTTGAAAATATATCTTGTTATTTTGATCAAGTTACTTTATAAAAGTTCCCAAATTGAACGAAACTAATTTTGTATTTCGTCCAAGTTCGTTTGTTCTCGAAATTAATGCAATAAATTTTGTTTTTATCGTTTTACCGAAACATCAAGATTAATTCGTCGGATATTACCATAATACAGCTCGTTTAAAACGCGCTACAAAGGTACAACAACCCATAAATAAGTAAGAAAATTGCCTTCATAAGGTAATTTATATCGGGCCGTTGTTTAGCTCGTCTATTCGTTACAAACAGATGTTTTTTTGACTTTCATTGAAATATATTTAACAAAACAACACAAATAGAAAGAGCAGTTAAGAGGCGGCCAGTATCAATAATAAAATTAAAACTTTATTTTATTTTTCTCTGCTTTAGACTATAATATATATATAGATAGCGAGTTTTCGCAAACATATTTATCAATTTCAATTTTGCACTAAATCGAAACGACGCGACGCCATATACAACATAGCTTTGGCGGCTTGTAAACATGTGTAATTGAATTAAACAAATCAATTAGATAATGGAACAAACACGCGATAAGTGGCTGGGTTCCCTTTGTACAGTTTAGTGCCTCGTACACTACGCTACTGCGCTAGTGGTAACGAACGAACCTGTCAATACGCTTGGGTTAACATGCTTGTTCTAATAGGTTGTAGCGGGAAGCTAATACGCCTTTTGTTTATACATTTTGTAGTAAGAAGCATCATTAATTTACTTCTAAGTAAGTACATCAATTCATCGCCTCTTCGGAAAATAGCTTTTGTATTTTTAAAAGTCAAGGCATTGAAAAAGTGTTATTCAAACATGTTGTACAGGCTAAATTCGGATTCCAATTTGTATAAAACCAACAATCAATCACTCCCACTTTTGTATCGGCAGGTTTATTTTAAGTGTGACTGGTGCCCCGTCCTTTATGTAAATTTTGTACTGGATTTTTTTTTCGATTGGAAATATTTATTCGATTTGTTTATTGTTACATATTTAATGACTTGCACAAAGGACTTTGAGAAGTCGATTTGCAAGCGTAATCTCTTTGCTAGTACCAGGCTTACAAACAATACAAGAGAGAACACGTAGAGAGAGAGAGCAAAATAGTACAAGAGATCCTTTGTACTATTTTGTACTGTGGAATATTTCCAATCGAGACGGAATAGAACACCTTACCGCACGTGGTCACGATGTGTTTCCCAACTGATTTGTTCGATGGTTGTTAGCGCATGTTCCTCTTGCTTCCTTCACCTCGACTGTTTACTACAGTTGTTTCTGCACACCCACTGTCATCCAGGGATATATCAACTCTGATATATATTTATGTAGTTTGATGGTACCCGATTTTTTGGCTTCTAATTCACAATATTGTAAATAAAATAAATATGCAAGGCAATTCAGGATTATTGTTGAAGGTTATTCAGAAAATTCATTAGACATTAATGTTAATGGTGTAATTCTTCAAATAAGTATAAAACTGTATTAATTTGCGGATTTGAAGCCTTTGAATATTTTATTTATATTTAGCCCTAATCCCACACTTGACACATTCCTTGTAAAATTAGTGCTTTACCAGATCTATGAACCCTGGCAGCGCTTGCAATTTTAGTTTATATTATTTACACGTATGGTTTACCTCATTTTATACTTACTTTAATATTTATATTATACAAGTAAAGCATTCTGAGGGTTAGTTAGTTGACACAATAGCTATTATAAACACAATGGAACTAAATATTATTTCAAATTATATTTATTTTACCTTAGCTTATTCTGCACGAATGCTTTTACAGTGAAAAATGAAACCCTGTCGCAGCCAAGTAACGTCCATTATTTAAAATATCTCAACCTTATTTTTCAGATGACAAAGCAATAATTGTAGCCGTATTCGAATAAACTGTATTTTATTTTTTTCCAAGAGCTTCTTTGTTATTTATTATGTAGACCGTTACCTTGCAATAACTACTAAATATACTGCATAAATTATGGGTACATATTTAGAATTGATATATGTAGGCATATCCCTGTACTAGGCAAACAAGCAAGAGAGAATACGCTTTCAACCATCGGACAGCTAAAGGTCTATGCTAACCGCAGTCTTTCTGCCAATCTTTTCTCACTTGGCAGCTGTTGGACCACATTCTGTTCAACCCCGCGCTCTGGATCCACACGCCGGCGGCGGTCCAGGCCAGGCTATATTGCTACTTGGCCACGGATTTCCTAGCCGATGCACACATATACGGCAGTGTGAGGCGAGTCAGTACAGTCCTGCAAACCGTACACACGCTAAAGTTCTACTACTGGGTTGTAAACCCAAGAGCTAAGAGCGGAATCACGCCTAAGGGATTAGGTAAGTACAAAGTAGGATATTACGCTCCCGCCATTTATAATTCAGGTACCTCAAGGAGACTACGTAATTAGATTAGACTTTTTGGCAGAGCATGAATGATTAAAGATGAACTCTTCCGGACCGGTCTTTATTATGAATGAAGCCTTATGGAAGTTATCCATAAATCATGTTTCAGTAATAAATCAACCTGGTAATACTAATTCTGTGAAATGAAAGAATGAGTAATGTTGGCAAATAATTCTCTTTCTGGAAATTAAACAAATCCGTCTTATTCAAATTTAACCGTTCTAATTACAATGACATGACGGAGCATAATTATACGCAAACATTTAATCTGTTTAAATATTCCGAGGGTTGCGAAGGTCATGCTTCCCCGGGGTCCATAACGAGAAACATATTGAAATAAGTCGCTTGAGGAACCGGATTTTCTTAATTTTTCCAACAATTTGAAAAATACTGTTATTAATTTATAATTTTTCATTTCAGAAGGACCTCGGCCAGCCCACAAAGATATTCTCACGATCCGAGCATACATTCTGCTGTTCCTAAAACAACTGATAATGATCGGCAACGGCGTCAAAGAAGACGAACTACAATCCATACTCAACTATCTGACAACTATGCACGAGGTATGTGCTCCTGGTACTTTTGTGCGAAATTGAGACGTTGAACGAATTGGAAAAAATACAGAAAAAAGGCATAATTTTCCAATTAGAATGGATACAATGTGAAGACGAATAGCAATGTCTAGGAGCCATACGTATTTATTTTTCCCTTTCCCGCTAAAATCAGCAGTTATTTTGAATTATCATTTATAACGGAGTGCTTTCGTTTTCTATATTTTTATTAAGTTTGGGACGGCTATAACTGGCTATAGGTAACTTTGACATTTGTAATCATGTTTCTTTTCAGGATGAAAACTTGCACGACGTCTTACAAATGTTAATATCACTGATGTCGGAACACCCTAGCTCTATGGTGCCTGCTTTTGATGCTAAGGTAAACATCAATGTTTCAATTAATTCATACATATTTTTACGGAAAGGTTCACAAGTCCTACATCCGATATTTTACTAATTTCAGGGTGGAGTTAGGACAATCTTCAAACTCTTATCATCAGAAAGTCAACTAATCAGACTACAAGCACTGAAACTATTAGGATTCTTCCTCAGTAGGAGCACACACAAGTAAGTACATGTTATATTCATTATAATTTCAATGGAAAACTTGCTTTTCTGAGCCATAGTTGTATTATTTTCTTAACTACAATTTCATGTTTCTGTAAAACGTTTTTTAACGTATCTTAATATTTTCAACGCAAAGAGCTATCTTTTGATTTTTTTATTGAATAGTGTACAACGTGGTTACCGTTTTCTCCTAACTTTATAGGATATACTTTAGAGTACGCTTAAATTATAAAGAAAATATAAATAATTCGAGCGAAAAAGAAGTACATATAAGTGAAAAGTCAACATCATTCTCATATATATCTTCTTCCGTCTATGGTTGGTCTCTGCTTTTCAGACGCAAGTACGACGTGATGTCACCTCACAACTTGTACACGCTGCTGGCGACGCGGCTGGGCGCGTGCGGCGAGGGGCTGGCGCTGCCGGTGTACAACGCGCTGTACGAGCTGCTGACCGAGCACGTGGGCCAGCAGATACTATACACAAGTCATCCTGAACCGCAGCCACACTTTCGGCTGGAGAATCCTAGTGAGAATTCTTATTTAATAACTTTAACTGACGTAACAACAGGGGGCGTTCCATTACATCATACTAAACCTAGAGAAAGGGTGCGTTCAGTTGAGAAGCATTCAAAAAAACTTATATTTTGTTGTTTTTAAAAATGTGGTAGTTTAGTTACATTCACTGGCATGACTATGGCAAGGCATTCGGTTGACTTTGATAGCGTCTTTATTTCGTATCAAGTTTTACTACTGAGTGCAGTTTACCGTTCCTTCGTACTATTGTATATTTCTACAATAATATTTTGTGTTACTTCACATCAACTTAAAACGTCCACTATCATAATTGGTATATCAGATTTGATATACCAGAACAAATTATGATGGACAATATAAACCAGTTAGTTAAATTGAACATTAACTAACTGGTAGATGATTTAATGACCGCAATACAATACTAGCAGACATGATGAAACGTTTATGAGAAACAAATGTTATTTTCCAGTGATCCTCAAAGTGGTAGCGACGTTAATCAGACAATCAAAGCAAACAGAACAGCTCCTAGAAGTGAAGAAGCTTTTCCTATCAGACATGACGTTACTCTGCAGCAACAACCGGGAGAACAGGAGGACGGTGCTACAGATGTCTGTGTGGCAGGTCAGTTCCCTCATGACTCATGCTACCTTAGTTTATGTATGGTCTATTGCAAAAGTATTTGATAAAAATGTAAACAATGAATCAGAAAACGTCAATGGACGCCTATTTGTAGTGCCACTTGGAGTAGTTTGATTTGAATATTTATACCCAAAAATTCTAATTTGAAATGATGAGATGTTTGACAAATTCAAATTGTTTGGATTTTGGATAAACGCATATTGTTTGTTCCCTTGGATGTGAATAAAACCGCGAGTATCAACTAGATGACCAAACATCCTTTTTTTTCTGTGTTAACAATGTGATGCAACTAATAATAATACTATCTGTTTCAGGAATGGCTGATAGCGATGGCATACATCCACCCGAAAAACGCGGAAGAACAGAAGATATCCGACATGGTGTACTCTCTGTTCCGGATGCTGCTGCACCACGCCATCAAGCACGAGTACGGCGGCTGGCGCGTGTGGGTCGACACGTTGGCCATCGTGCACTCTAAGGTACTGCGGTGGGGCTACAAGGCATAATGTGGACTCGAGTTTGGCGCACAATACATACAAAACGCGGCTATAAATGTGGAATAATTATTATAGTTTTAGAAAAACTGTAATTATTCTTATTATTGACAATGTCTAATTCCAAGTCTCCTTCAGGTATCATACGAAGAATTCAAGCTCCAATTCGCTCAAATGTACGAGCACTACGAGCAGCGGCGAGCTGACAACATCACAGACCCAGCGGAGCGGCAACAGCGTCCGATTTCGACCATCTGCGGTTGGGAGCGGCGCGACGCGCCCGCGCATGCGCACGCGGCGCCCCTGCACCACGCCGCGCAGACCGAGATCGGCGCCGGACTGTCGCTGAGGGACCTGGACCATTGTCGCTGTAACACGCAGAACGACAGTGCAGACAGGACTAACAACGCAGTGTACAGTGAAGTGTGTAAGGTGCATTCTCCCAAACGTGATACCACAGACGCGAGTGAAGGTGTGCGCTGTGTGGACGGTGAAATAGAACATGCTATCGATGAAGTCGAAACCCCTACTGATGACGTAGAACGTGTAGTGTCGCCGAGTGAAGTCCCGCCCGAAAATGAACTCGTCCGATCTATCATTGAAGATACTAAGCTGTTAGAAGATCCGGAATCCGGTGTTGGTACGCTTGAGAAGAGTGATGAGCCTTTAACGAGGCAAGGTAGCCTAGATTATATCCCTGTACGAGATGTTGGTGATGGTGTTTCGAAAGACGACGCTACTGACCGCAGTGAAGGCATCCCTTCCAGTCTATCTGCTAGTGAGACGGCAAGTCCAGAACGCGTCGCAGAACTAAACATTGTCACAGAACGGGAATCCGAACTGTCGGACCGCTCAGACTTATACTTAACTCCTAGCGAAGCCACAAGTCCGAAGAAATCATTAGATAAATCAGACGATGACCCCGACGACCCGAAACGAGTCGCCATCAACATCGTCAACGATGTACTGAGCATCGCGCTAGAAACTGTGAGGTTAAAGACTGATGATGATACGGACTCGGGAGCGATATCCGGAGGACTACACTCTGAAGGAAATACTCCTAACGGCCGAGATGACTTCGAACAAGAAATCGAAGAGATTGTAGATGAGAAACGAATGGCAGAGACGATCGCTAACGATTTAGTAATGGATTTAATTGCATCGGTTGTGACTAAAAGTGAGAATGTTGAATTTGCTGAAAGTAGTAGTGAGAATGTTGTGGCTGATAGTGAAATTGTTGAGCCAGATAATGTTGAGTCAGATAGTAAAAACGTTGAGTCAGATAGTAAAAACGTTGAGTCAGATAGTAAAAACGTTGAACCAGACAGTATAAATGTTGAAACAGATAGTAAAGATATTGAGCAAGATAGTGAAAATATTACGACGGACGATAACAGTCCGCAGAGGGTCATCCCCTCCGATCACCCGCATGAGGGCAATGTACTGCCTCTTGATGGTGAATTTTTAGTCAATTCTAGAACTGAAGAGGCTGAGAAACTAGATATAGAGAGAAAAGACGAAGTGACGGAAGAGAATGAGAAAAATGATAGCCAAAGAGTCGACATGCCGACAACAGAGGAAGAAGAAGAGAAAGTACCAGAGATTCCTCCAATCTCAACGATCAGTGAAAGCATACTCTTAGCTGACAAAGAAGCTGATAGTGAAGACGATAGTCACGAGAGTGAGAAGGACAAAAGACGTGTAAGCTTGCCTGGTGACAGTGAGATGAAGCAGGATAGCAATAGGGGCGAGGGTGTCGCCACGCAAGGGACCAACACTTCATCATCCCCTAAGAGGCCGCGCAGTGCTTCGACTAGCACACAAGTGGATTCTAATCATTTTGGTAAGTGCCACGCTTCATTGCCTCTAATGGATTGATAAGTGCCCGCCTTATTACTCGTTATTATTATTTTGCGATGTCCCCCACGGGGTGTTTGATAGATTATTTACGTATAGTCAAATCTCACGTCAATGAATTGGGATCAGTTTTTGTCATTCAACCATGCGCGTTTTTCAGGCTTGCAGAATCCATGTTCAGGAATTAGATGAAATACAGACTGTAGTACTTAAATATAATTTGAATGAAAAAAAAAGTTTTTTTTTTTACTTTTGCTACATCAGTCGATACTTTATTGAATTTCGCACTCTTACAGAAACGAAGCGCCCTTCAAAGTGTTCGCGCCCGATGTTCTCGCCAGGCCCCACGCGGCCTCCGTTCAGAATACCGGAATTCCGTTGGTCCTACATACACCAAAGATTACTCTCAGATGTTCTGTTCTCCTTGGAAACTGATATTCAAGTAAGTCTTCTGTACATAACTTATATTAGGCCCACCTATGAAATTGGTGATTTGTATGGGGAATTTTAAAGAAGTTGTATTTTTCATACTAACATTTTCTTAATTTATTTAACAACCATTACCACTAATGTTTTAAAACTTTTATGCACTAATGTTTAAAAACTTTTATGCACTAATGTTTAAAAACTTTTATGCACTAATGTTTAAAAACTAAGATAACGAATGCTATATATACGTAAGTTGTGACTAAGTTAAAAAAAAATAGAGGTCAATTCTTCTAACAAAATGAGGAGTCATTTTTAAGGTATTTTTTATGTTTAGAAAACTATAAATAATAAGGTTTTTTTACTATTAATAGTTGTCTATGATGGTCATCGTCAATATAATACCAAGCGATTGATGAATGTTTTTAATCATAGAAGTGACGACGTTCTCTATTTGTGAGAAAAACACGAATTTTATAGGTAGGGACCCAATACTTCATTCATTTGTAGTTTAAATACAACAACATCATGATATTTACATAATTACAGAGAAATGTCAGTGAAATAATGAGAATGCAGTCGTCAACAACGTTTTTCTCCACATTTTGTCACGGATAATTATTTTGCTTGATTTTTGACAAAACAGTGAAAGTTTTTTTATTAAAATTACAATTGTAAATTACAGGTATGGCGAAGTCACTCAACAAAGTCGGTGATAGACTTCGTGAACAGCAGCGAGAACGCGATCTTCGTAGTGAACACGGTGCACCTCATCAGCCAGCTGGCCGACAACCTCATCATCGCCTGCGGAGGGCTGCTGCCTCTGCTGGCGTCCGCGACCTCGCCTAATGTACGGACTCTACTTGTCTACTGCTACTTATAAGGACTCTTTTTCTCTTTTACACTGGGCTGGGAATGCTCATTGAAGACAGACGAGGAAGAAAGACATTTCTTATATTGGTGGCATTGTTGCTGTCAATGACATTGTTAGGTTGACCTTTTTGAATATTTTTTTTAGTTGTAAGCTTGTGGGATTCAACAATTATGAATCCTGTTAGATTCTTGGAATACTGCATTTTCTTATTGGATTCTTAAAAGGCTCGCTTTGCTTTGTACCAACAAATCCTTCGCAATATCTACGAAAAAATTACGCTGTAAATCCATGACATACGTTTAGTTACTTCATAATAATGTTAACTTTTTCAGAATGAACTGGACGTAATAGAGCCCACGCAAGGCATGCCCGTGGAGGTGGCAGTGACGTTCCTGCAGCGGCTGGTCAGCATGGCCGACGTGCTGATCTTCGCCAGCGCGCTCAACTTCGCTGAACTCGAGGCCGAGAAGAACATGTCCAGTGGGGGGATCCTGAGGCAGTGTCTCAGATTGGTGAGTAGAGGGGGGGATGTATGGCAATGGGGGGGACGTAAGTCGTGTTGTTTTTTGGCGTTAGGTTGACTTTTGTTGAGATAAGTTTCAATTTCGGTGCATAGTGAGAATTAATTAGCGAAGATTATCCATTTATTTCTCCAATGATGGAATCTAATGCAGTGAATGGAATGGTGCAATAAATGGAAAAAAAAATAACACGACTTCTAAAAGTTTCTTTGTTAATTTTACTTTATTTTTATCTGTGTCACTTCATGAGAATCTTCAGTTTTAGTATGTATTCCAAGATAATACTTAGATTTCTTGTGACAGAATTAGTAATGTTTTTCCATCTTCATAATACATAGACCTTATAGAAATTATGACTTCTTAAAATCATACTATAGTCTCTTATTATAGGCTTATTGAATATTCTGTCTTAGATCAAGTTTATGTAGATTCTATTCCTTCTTATTATAGTTTAGTTCTATTTTTCTTGGCCGTACTCTTGATTTTTATGAACGCGCTACTTTATTAATAACGAATGGGGAACTCCTCTCCATATTTCCCCCCTGACTACCTGTACGCCCTTATTTCTAAAAAGTGCTTTAAATTGTCAGTTTTGAGACCATAGCGCACACTGATCAGCAATAGAAAAACATTAAAAAAAGATGTTGTCTAAAATGAAATCAAGTGCATCCTTCAATACGAAAATACTAAGGTATCATAAAATGCTGGAGAACGGTCGATTTTGTGTACGGCTACCACTTCCTAGTCTCTAGCGAGTCGTAGCGGCGTAGGCGTAGATCGCGAGTGTGTGTGTGCGTAGGTGTGCACGTGTGCCGTGCGCAATTGCCTCGAGTGCAAGGAGCGCCAGCGCTACGCAGCCGCGCGCAGCGCCGCGCGCGCCGCCGACTCGCCCGAGCCCAAGGTAAACAATACGAGACACATACACCATACACCTTCTCACGTTTCGGGGCCCCTAGTCCTTATTTGGTGATTTACCGTTTCTTCCTCATCTGTTGAATAGTTTTGCTAAGAATAAAGTAGTATTAAACTCTCAATTTTTTACAGTCTTTTGTTGACTCTAACCCTTGACATTTATGATCTGCTAGTACACCAAACTTAGTTAATTGATCGACCCACTTCCTCGGTAACACCTGTGAACACAATTTAAAACTTTAAAACTTAATTCCTTCGCCATGAACCAATATTAGTATTCGTCCAATCGCCAGAGAGCAAGCTACACTGTTCATGTTAACAGCCAATCACGAACTTGTAACTTGTAAGACGCTCACAAAGGGCCTTTCAACAAAAGGAGTTTTTATGTAGCTTGGTGGCTTGCACTTATTTAACTTGAGAACTTCCTTGTCCCTTTTAATATCCTGGTATAAAAATTGTAACCGATATTAATGACAGCTTTCAACACCTTGCACTGCTCACAAAAAAGTATTTGGTAAATAAAATTTTATGATAAATGATACACAAACACACTGCGTTGAAATAAATTAGATTCGAGCACATTGCATGTTGAAAGAAAATAACGTAGAACACGCTTCAACATTTTTACTTTCACAAGTTTTTCTATTGCATGTTACCGATGTATTTTCTACTTGATTTTTCAATTTACTACAACTTTTACCATAAAGACCTCTGCAACGGTTCTAGTCTCCTAGTACTTTGTTACACTTTGCCAACTTGATTATTCATTCTGGCACCAACCCTTTTGGTGTTAATTTTTTGGTGTTGATTTTTTGTTGTTATTTGATAGATATGACGTATTTTGTCTTCCTTTATAACCCCAGAGCGTGGTGGCGAGTTTAGCAGACGCATCAAGTCCAGTTAAGGACCCGGAAAGACTTCTTCAAGACATGGATGTCAATAGACTTCGAGCTGTGATTTATAGAGACGTGGTAAGTTGAAACTAGTCTGCTTACACCATTTTGGATATTTCCATAAAACTAGTAGCGTTCATGCGAAAGAGAATGATGTCTGTTACATAATTATTTATGGTGAAATGCTAGCATTGCATTGGTTTCTACTTTATATTTAGTCTAAAAATAAAGCTTATCTGAATGAATAAATAAATATTATGTTATGCGTGAGGTATGATGACTATATTCATTCATTCATGGTGTTGGGTGGTTACAAGAGGTAGCAAATGATCTGTATGCTATCGGTTTGGCAGGAGGAGACGAAGCAGGCACAGTTCCTGTCGCTGGCCATCGTGTACTTCATCTCGGTGCTGATGGTGTCAAAGTACCGCGACATCCTGGAGCCGCCTGCGCACGCGCCGCCCGACTGCACGCGCCGCGCACACCATGCGCACGATCACCACGGTATGTCACTCTAGCGGCTAAAGGACATACAAGACCAATTAGACTATAATATCATTTAATTAATTACTTAACACAGATTCACACAATATTGGACTTGCTAAAAGAAATATAATTATAATTTATGCACGCTTTTTTAAATATAAGTACTTGTATTTGTGAGAATTACTTTCCGAGTTAATTGGATAACAAATATAATGAATGAAAGTCCAATTCGTTTTTGTCAGTTTCAATTCTGTTTATTCGAAATAATCACATTCTTTTGGGGGTCTGAGAATCTCTTTTATTTTCCCTTTCACTATCTATGAGCTTTCCAGTTCTATCAATATCAAGTCAATTATAGTTATTCTTGTCTTTCTTATTACATATCTTCTCTGTACATACCAATACCTATCCATAATATTCTTTTCCACATAACTTACGAACGTAGTGGCACTGTTATGTCAGCATTCACTGTTCTGTGTAGTAGACTATCAATTATATCTACCTTCTATATAATATGATCTTATTATTTATAACTTTACCAATTTTGTTTGATCTTTAAACCAGAAACCCTCCAAAACGTTAAAAATTAATCAAAATTGATTAAAATATGAACGAAAATAAACTGTATTTGTGTATGTAGAAATATCTGTCTTGATATAATATTTTGTGTATGAAATATTATTAAAACTATACTTTCTTCTTACCATAGACATAACGGGTTTGTTTATTAGATATGGATTAATTGTATGCTATTTATTTTTGCTTCTTTTATATGCTTTACCGCACTCAATATAAAACATTTATATCAAATATATTGGTTATGAAACTAAAATGTCACAGTCATCATCAGTGTCTGTTGTCGCTGTCGGAAGTATAAATAATAGCACACAGAGTAACATAAGTTAGTTGATCAATAGATGAGCGAACAGTTACCATTTTGGTTCATATAGATTATAGACCAAACTGGTGATATTACAAACTTTGCCACATAGAACATGTAGATACTTTCGAGAGCGACAGTTCAAAAGGATACTAATAGACTGTATATCTGAATTGTGTCGTTTCTCCTTTTTTCACGCCGCTTGATATACGCGTCACGATTTGGGACACTGGTAAAATCGTCTACATTTACTACACTGCGGCACTGCCACTCGTTGACTTGCATCGATCTTTCGATTGTATAACCCGCACATCACTTTGCTATTGTAAACATCGCGATGTCTAACGATCGAATTTCTTACTTTTGCAAAAAAAAATCTTATTTTAACTTTCTTTCCGCTTCCTCTCATCCTTTGTCCTTCCAACTGTATACATTTTCCTATCTTCTTGAAACTTTCTACATTGTACACAATTCTACGCAAATCTTTCTATTTCGCCTTACGTATTACCTCTTTTATTAATCTCAATACCTTATTATTCTCGCTCTAATGTTGTATTTTCATACAAATCTTATCGCGCGTCTCGACTTCTTCCGTGTCCTGTTTCCCTGATACCATCATGTGACTTGAATAATCTGTCTATTGCACTTTATGTTTTCAACGATTCCTACACTAACGTCTTGTTTCCTTATATCCTGGTATCGTCTGGTGGCACTAATCTTTATCCCGTGTATTCCTATCTACCCATATCTCCCTTACTCCTGGTACCCTGGTTCCGTCCCACGCCGGCCTCAGGGTCGCGGCCGCTGTTCCCGCAGTGGTCGCACCACGTGTACCCGCAGTTCCTGCCCGGTGGGCACCCGGCGCACCGCCACCCACACTCGCACTGCAAGCTCGAATGCGGCCAACACGTTAACAATAATACGCTCGCACACACACGCATCGCTAGTTACCACCGCGCTCACGCAGGTAACGCGGCCGACGACTATTGGCGTTCGCATTACGAACAAAAAAAGTTATAAAAATCGCGAAATATAAATGTACTAAAAAGGATTAAAGAATAAGAGATGTCCTAGAAAAGACCCTTGTGGCACACAACAATCGGAGTCATACAGAATTTGTTCATTCTCTCTACGTAATATCTTCGTTTGAACACTCAGTACTATTCGAATGTTATCGAAAATCAGTAACAAAAATATAAATAGGAATGCACGACAGAGCAACAACACTATTTTCTCTCCGTGCTTCAATTTCGCTTACACGCTTCATAGTGGTTTCGGTTGCTCTCTCGTGCGTTCAAAAATGTCACAAATATTCAAATAGGATTGTGATGTGGACGCCCAAAATACTATAATATGTGGTCGATGTTCGCGTACAATGTTTTGTCTTTTGAATTACTTATGTAAAATTAATGTCATATCTGTAAGCTTCGAAATCGTTGTTCGTATATTCAATGTTCTCGTCGTCAAAGACAAAGCAATGTAAATCTTTGCACCGCTGAGGCACCGCTTCGTTTATTTTCCATTTTTCTTTAAGTTGCGTCATCATTTTGAAGTAGATATTGAGAAATCCATAAATTTTAAGAAGCATGCATAAGATTTAAGATGAAATTATAATAATTGGTTGTAGTAACCGTCCGGAATTCTGTGCGATCCTCTACTGTGAACAATGCATGAAATTCTTGTATTTGTAGTCTTGGCGTTGAATTGTATTGTTAAATTAAACTGCCAATAGTAATACATTATGCGCTTCAGATATAAAAGTAACTAGTAAGAAAATAATCTGCTTTGTACAGAATTCCATGTAAATATAGAAGTATAAATCCCAGAAATAGTAACATATTAAGTAGGATACCTGACCCCTCGCTTTATTAAGGCAAAGCTTTGTCGATGTTGTCTCTTAAGACGCAACATATTATTATACACAACTGACCAATGATATTTCTATGTCCCCCATAGAACACAATGGAGATGACGTGGAGTATGCCATGATTGTGGTCGATGAGAATAATTCTACCATTAACGAACTGGATTCTCCATCAATGAAGGTAAGATTAGAACTTTTCATTACTAAGTGGATGATTTCGTATGCGAATATAGACTTAATTGTGTTTGTGTACGGATCATAATTGCATGTAAGAATTTTGATAGACCCCTGTCTTTCTTTTCTTTTGAGATTTTTGTGAGTATTGAATTAAATTAAGTAGGCAGTAACATTACTCGTAGTCCATTGACGCTAAACATAAAAGCTAAGTTGTATCTCATCAAATCCATGTTTTATTACCAACGTTAGTAATTTTCAAAATTTATTTAAAGCTTTTATTTTTAGCCTCCTTATTAATAGTTTTGATGACATTGACCTATTCTAAATTTCTCTTTCCATAGCATGTTTTTCCAATATATTCTCGAACTCTTCCAATTTAGGTGTACTACATGAAAAGTAAGAAAATTTTATTGTAAGTAGCGTAGAGTGATCTTGAGCATAAGATTAGTTCTAGATCTAGGATTTACTTAGCGTCATGCGCATGCTATTCAGAACTCCGTCCCTTCTGTTCGAGGTTAGACATCAGTTTCATTGTGTTTGGCAAATTCATTTGCTGTTTGCCGATTGGTTTTCGTTTTCGATGTCGCTATAAAATATATGTTGAATGAAACATTAAATGTGGAAGATGTTATGGACGTGGACGCTTCATTATATTCGTTTTGTTTTGCTTTTGCAATAAAATTAATAAAGGAGACGGATGGGAAAGAAGAAGGTGTTGCGAAAATAGAAACGACTACTGACGAACTGAAGCCTAGTACTGGAGAGAAAGCAAAGCCTAGCGATAAGCCGGAATTGTCCCCGGCCTCGGAAAAGGAAGAGCCGCTATTCAAGTCGAGCCTTCGAATCAAAAGCCAGCTCAAACCCAAGGTTAGTAGATCTGTGGGGAGTCGGCCAATGCTCTATCTCTTTCTATTAGTTTCTGCGTCTCCTTAACTGTGATCTTTGGGGTCCCTTCGTGCTGTTTAGTTTAAATATTTTACTAATATTCAAGGGGGAATTGAAATTCTGCTAGATTAATCTGGTGCAAGATGGGTTATATACATTTTTAGCAATATATTCTCAGTTTATCTATCTTGTATCTGGTATATAATTTAATGTAATAAATAAATGTTATTGTCCTTTTGTAAGCCTCCAACCGCAAGGTCCAAAACATTGTCTGGGATAACGGTGTCGGTGGTCAATTTGGTTTGTACACATTCTGACTTTGTGTGAACATGAAATTTAGTGTTGACACTCCTGATTGGTTCTGTAATCCTGGTACTTTTATTATTGTTATAAAATATTATGTTTCTGTTGTCTAATGTCGAAACTGTTGTTAAAACTGCTTTGATGTTTATACCATTTCATTTATTCTGACGAAGAATTTATAAAATGGTGACCTGTCGTTCCAGTTCCAATCATTACACAGATTTACACAGGCTTGCCACAATACATACGTAAATGTATAATTTAAATGAAACGACACACAATAAGCTAGCTACGCTCACTTATTTGATATTCTTGACAAAGAAATCACAAATATTAAAGCACTAAGCACTAGTCACTACAATAATTATGTGTAATGTAAATCTATAAATAATGTAATTATTTAGAAGAAACATGGTTGACAAATCTAATTATTTATGTATAAAATCAATACTGGGATGGGAATTTGACATTTCTGATTCTATTGTAAAAAAAAGGTTGTTTCGTGTGTTCTTTCCAAATATTTTCCACTTTGTAATATAAGTTTGTTTCCAGCATGTGTGTGCTATGCTTGCTTTTTCACTGAATTCTTTTAAAGCATGGTGTTCACTGTATTGTCCACCTTTTATCATTCTCTTTTCACCACATTGTAGATAATTTACACTGAATTTTAATTTTAAAACAGTTTTAGATGGTAAGATCTCAAAAATTCTAAATTGAGACACAAAAAACCTATCAGCGAAGTTTCATTAGATCAACTCCCAAGTTAGTTGTTCATTAACAAAAATAGTGTTTCTCGTGTGAAAGTAATTGACTAGTTCCTAACTCATTTAGTATTTTCCAATGTTAGACTAATAAATTAGACTTATCAGTTAATTGTTTCGACTTTCCTTACGTGAAATAGTCTAAAAGATTGCCCTAAGCAATCTATAGCTAGTTTGTCCCTCTATATGCCTAGCTTAGTTAGTGGTGTTAGGAGTCTCGTAGACGTGTCGTACGACTGTGTGTATCACGCGTGTGTGTCTGCAGAGCGTGGACTCGATCGAGGACGCCGGCTCGTTCCATCTGAACTCCAACGAGACCACCAACAACGACCCTGAGACCTCCAGCGAGATCGCGCTCGATGATAATAAGCATCCGGTACGTATGGGTTTTAATTTAGAAAATATTCTGATTCAGATATTAATCAGATATTAACTAAGTAACTACGTCATCAGTATCATTAGAAAAATATTGTATTCATAAGGTAAAGGATTTTAACAATTGTAGCATCATCACTGGCAACCCTAAACCAAGAACTGTACTACACGTATACACGGAGAGCTTTGTGGAAGCCTATGGTTGCCTCGATTGATACAAGTTTAGTACTTTTCCATTGATTTAAAAGAAATCATGGATTCCTATATGTAGACAGATATAGCTGATAAAATAAAAGAAGTAGTTAACACCAATATTACTTTACATTTCTAGGTGAGCAACGATGAATCATGGACTGACGTGAACCTGAACGAGGACGGGGAGCGTGGACCCGCCACTATCACTGGCAGGACGCGAGACCATGAAGGAAATATACATGAAGGTAATTATGACTTACTTACTTATTACACTTTATAATGTCTTAGTAAGACGAAATGTGGGTGAAATCCTCGTAGAGAAAGGGATTTGAGGAATAGCACAGCAGGAAGGTTTTAGTAAAAAAAGTTACCGCAATAAAAGAGTGATTCATTTGAAAGTTGTGACTTATGTTTATTCACTTTGATAAATAGCAAACAATAAAAGATTTGTGTTTACTTTAATTTCAGATATAGACAAACAAATTCACATGAGGAACTCTGACTCACATCACCACCTCACGCAGAGGCATCAGAACAGAAACCTTCAAGCGGCGCAGAGGCATTTACATCCCGTAAGTTGTGACAATTCTTATTAGTTTAAAATTTCCATCAGAAGCAGCAAGTTCTAACTGGAAATATAGACTAGAAAATGGTTCCAATTCGATTCAGACCAGAGATATATTTGAGATAGCAGAAATATTGATAAAAAGACCATGATTTTCTTAAAACTTACTTCATCGGCTAACGACATAATTACCATTACAATTTACCAACATAAATGAACAGTCTCGCAAGTCTATGTAAAAGTTTTTGCCACCGACTTCCGAAATTTAAGTTATTTTTAATATTTTTGGTGTTTTTTTGGAAGTCGGTTGTTTTTTTTTTGTAAAAAGTTTTTTATTATATGTAGTGATGATTTTGATTGACTCTACGTCTAGAAAAGCCTAACTGCCGAATTTAATTTAATTTAATTATTTTAAATATGCCATTCAATATGTTATATCTAGTCTTAATCAAAAACCGTTCTCCCCAGGACAATGAGACCCTCGCAGGTCTAAGCGCGATGAACACCACAATGTCTGCAGACGGCGTCTCCCGCGAGGCGTCACTCACTCACAAGTTGGAGACAGCGCTCGGGCCCGTGTGTCCACTACTCAGAGAGATCATGCTGGACTTTGCTCCTTTCCTCTCTAAGACCCTGGTGGGCAGCCACGGACAGGAGCTGCTAATGGAGGGTAAAGGTAGACCGGTATTAGGCATGGTAGTGCGCTTATCATGCTTGGTTCTTTATTTACTGACTACTTTTTAATGGAGAAGTTGCTTAGCTAAAGAAAAATTTGGAATGAGGGAATTTGTTAGAAAATAAAATAACTGTAACATTTATGACGTTTAAATTAACAAACTGGGTTTTAGTTGTTTACTTTGCTTTATAGAATTGCAAGTAGCGTTATTTGACAGCTAAGCGCTAGAGAGAGAGTGCAAACGTCTTTCGGTGGTTGGCCATGCGTCATCGCTAAGTAACATAACATGTAAAGGTGTAATTCTTATAACTGATGCTGTTTCTCAAAGCTTTGAACTATGTAGCTGGCAATGTAGAAGCTATTAGAATTAGATGGGCTCTGGATGTGGTTCTAACAAACAGCTCTTTTAATTAAAGTAATGGTGGTATGTAATGGGATAGATAAACACACTAACGCGTTGCTGAGACTGCGATAACTATTGAACTACTCCAACTATTTAACTTCCCTCAGGTCTTCAAACCTTCAAATCCAGTACATCAGTGGTAGAACTGGTGATGCTGCTCTGCTCCCAGGAGTGGCAGAACTCCTTACAGAAGCATGCGGGGCTGGCGTTCATTGAGCTAATCAATGAGGGGCGGCTGCTGTCGCATGCGATGAGAGATCATATCGTGAGGGTCGCCAATGAAGCAGAGTTCATTCTGAACAGGATGAGGGCTGATGATGTACTGAAACATGCTGATTTTGAGGTAAGGTTTTATAAATAACATAAAAGAAAATTATATTTACTTCATCGATGTAGTTATGAAGGATGGAGTGACTAAGTCCTCCGCCGCGTTTGTCTGTCGTCCTCTTCGCGATAAACTAAAAAAAAACGCTCCGATTTTCATGCTGTTTTCACCAATGGATAGAGTGGTTCTTGAGGAAGGTTTTAGTATATAATAACCGAAATCCACGCGGGCCAAGCCGCGGGCATCAGCTAGTTTACCAATAAGACGCAATGCAAAAGTGTTTTCAAATTTCAATCAGTGGTTAAAAAAAATCTTTTTCCAGTGCTTATGCGCAACAAGTAGCGCCGAGCGAGCGGAAGAAGAGCGAACGTGCGAGCGACTGATCGCAGCCGCGCGGAGACGCGACCACGCGGCCGCCGCGCGTCTGCTCGACAAATTGCGACATGCCGCCTCACATGCCACACCTCATCCTGGGTAAGTACATGATCAATTATATGTTGATTATACGCAGAATTGTGCATTATCAGCAGCAACCACATCGGTCGATCGAGAGGTGTGCCAATATTTCACCGGAAACTGTATAACGGTTGCTTTGTTGCATTTCTTTTTGCAAACTGTACTAGGTGAACATAAGAGCCAGGGTATGAGATTGCAACCGCTGAATCAAAGTCAACGTATTTGTTCCAATAAGACATTTTTTTGCAGTCGCTAGGAGATTCAATAGATTTGTATGGTCTTAATGTTTTCTAAAAATGCGATAAACTCCATTTTTATAAATTTGAAAATTGGTTTGTACAGTAGACATAGCACGAATCAACCAAAATAAGTTTCGAGTAAGCTTCGATTATTTTCTATTTATTACCTTTCTATGATATTCAGCAGTGGCAGTCAATTCTGGAAGCTAGACTCTTGGGAAGACGACGCGCGTCGACGACGAAGACTGGTCCCTGACGCGAGAGGGAGAAGACACGTGGCCGCTGCGTTGGCCAGGCCACACCCTAGCACGCATCACCACGACGCCATCCTACAGGTAAAATGATTCTCTTACTATAGATGGGAGCCTGGTAACATTTCAAAACCGTTCGCAGTATGCACCTACGATATCTGTCGCGGGGCTAACAGGAGCACTATTTGACCACACGATCGATCGATCACAATCTTTTTAATTTTGACAGTTGATGTACGTTCATTGCGCTATTAAGAGCGCTATTTGAGCAGACTAATTTTTCAAACCTACGAAGCAATGGATTAGTATTATATTTCAAAACGCTCGGATTGTGATTTCAATCGTATTACGCAATTAGGGAGCTGAATATTTTTTTTCTCTTTCGAAAAATTTAAGATTTTCTAATTTATACATTTTTCAATCACAGGCAACGGAAGAATTGCACTCTAGGATAGCGGCGGGCGGTGCGGGTCGCGGGGCGCAGTTACCTACGCCCGCGGCCGCAGAACTCCTAGACGACGCTGAGCTCCTGGTAGATGACAGAGAAATCGATGCCGACCTTACTGGTAAGCAGACCGTTTACACGAAACTATTTGTTGGGGGAACTCCTTCTGTTTATGTTCTCCTAGTATCGAATAAAACTAAAATGGCCCATATCATCGGATTAATTTAATTGAATAAATAACCCATGGTAGTATTTCAATTAAATAAGAAGTCTCCTTTCCAATGTCTAGCACACGTATATATATTTATCGGTGGATCCTACCTGACTGATTCTAACAAGCTTTCAACGCCTGACCAAAATACTTGAGCAGTATCGTTTGTGTGCGTTGCATTCAATACTACGTCAGGCGTATAAATATTTGTATACCATACGATTTGAAAAAAATGATATACTGAGAATAGTGAGAATTGAACTGGTTTGAATAGTCGCAGTAAATTTTCACAAACTTCTAGGTACCTGATCAATCGATCTATGTATTCAAAATTTTTACAAAATAGTTCGGCTGACGGCTGTTATTATTGACTCTTGGTACTTCGCAGGTCCAGTGAACATAAGTACGAAGGCACGACTGGTGGCACCAGGGCTGGTGGCGCCGGGAACCGTGTCGCTGACTTCCACGGAACTGTACTTTGAGGTGGATGAAGAGGATCCCGAGTATAAGAAGATTGACCCTGAGGTAGGTTCCTAATTGCGATTTCTTTATTTATTTAATTACAACGGTGTTACATCCAATTACAGTAACTAAAATTATCAATAAAAACGGACAATTATAGATAACACATATTAAAATATACAAAATAAAAACATGAAAACAGTTAACCACACTTTCATAAATTCCTCTCACAGTACTTCTGACATAGCAATAAAATCTCCGTCCATCCATCCGCAAACAGATCGCCTGTTGGGTTAGAATCCAAGAGATCATTAAGCGCGGCCAGCATGCGAGGAATTTAGAAGCTTTTATGTGTTTAGAATAACGGCCCACTAATTGTTCGGAAGTAACTCATCATCTGCCTACCCTTTTCCCAAATATGTTGGGGTTGGCTTCCAGTCTTAAATAGCTGCAGCATCACGAGAATGTTTAGCCCAGAGCAAAGAAATTGTCACATTATTCGCAAAGTAGAACTTTAGTCATGCATTTTAAATAATTGATATAGGCTTAAGTATTAAATTCCTCGATAAAAGAGATTGCTTGTTATCCGATACTTCCAATCAAATATAATAAAGAGTATTGCAACATTGTTCGCGACTTGCTTACAATAATTGTATGATGTCCATTATAATGTTTATTGATCCGAAACGGGTGGTGTCCATTCAGAAAAGTAATCGGAGAATTGAATATAAGAAATTAGGTAAGTGTTAATACGGTAAACAGGATTGCAATATCAACAAATTAAGAAAGTTTATGTTTTCCACAGTTTTTTCGGACACATTAAGTGTACGAAAAGAGCTTTGAAAGTTATTTATTAATGATGCTTGCACAATTTTCAAAAGTTTTGGATCTTTAAGAAACTTTTGAAAATTCAAGTGCTCGGGCGAATCCCAACATAAATAATGCCTTACCCATTATCCGCATATAGTATGCCTCTGCTATCGTCTACTCACTCTACCCAATATGTAATGTTTCAAGCAGGCATTCCACGTAGCTTTCTCAGAAGTAATGTTGAAAAACTAATTTTTATTGCTAATTTAATCGTAGTTTTTCTACATTTCACCAACTTAACCCATATAAACAAAACATAAAACTGATTTAATAACATGCTTAAACAAATTATAATAATTATAATATAAATTAACTTTATAACTTATTAACTAAAAATAAAGGATAAATCGTCTGCTTTAACCGCTATAAAAATATATCTTTTTCTTCCAAATCTATTATACAATAATATAAATTATTTGTGAAGCTGAGACAATCGCTTGACAAAACTGCCTTCAAATAAGGTGCGACGTGAGAGCTTTGTTTCGTTATTTATTAAACCTCTTGTGTATTCAAGGAGTAGTAAAATGAAAATTATATCGTTTTATATTTCAAACTAACTGGCATAATCACCCAATTTTCATACACACAAAAATGGGCCTTCAGTTCCAAAAACTAAAGTTGAAAATTGATTGTGTTGGTTAGGAGTAAGGATGTTCGTGATTGTTTTGTGTGAGATATCGATATTGCGTATAGCCGTGTAATATAGTTGGGTAACCGAATATGAGGCACTTAGACGCGTGGACAATGCGACCCCGCGGTGCGCTGTCGAACAGGCGCCACGATAGTGCTGCCTGCTGTCGATAATTTTATGTTAATATTTATAATTAGTTAATTTACATATAATTAAAACTAATAACGTACATGTTGACAAGAACAGTAAAATAGGTGGTGTTATGATAACATGTTAATTCCGTGCATTTAAACACTATTGCGTGTGTTTTCTCATATTTGTATGCCATCAGCAAACAATAAATCGTAGATTTTGAAAAACATACTTGAGGAAGCTCTAAATATACATTTGAATTATGTATATTTACAATAGTCATTTTTGTTTAGAAAGTGCCCAGGAAGTTCCAGTAGCTTTCATGATACGACAAGATTTTGCTTAACATGACACGATAATGTGGTGACTGATCTCATTTGTTTTGAACTTTCACTTATCGCGTACATTGTGTTAATCCATGTACCTCATCTATGAACAGATCATAGATGAGGTACATGGATTAACACAATGTACGCGATAAGTGAAAGTTACCTATAACGTTGCCATTGAGTTCTGCTATGAACACGGAATAATCCTAGCTAGTCGAGGTATGAACCTGAACACAAAGGCAGCAGAATCAAGTCTGCCGCGCCAAAAATTCTCCTTCATCACTTTCGTACATATTTTTTGAACCAACGCACTCTACAGGCGGCCGCACCGCACTTTTTATATATAAAAATGCGTTCCGCTGCGGCTATAATGTTCACTTGGCTTAATGCTATCGATACCGCGGCAGCCAGGTCGTGCCTACCGAGTCGTTGTGTGGGGCGCCGTTCGTGCCTGACAGCGGGACAATGGCACCCCGTCGAGCGCCGCGTGCGCACCCAGAGGGGAAGGCAGGGGGGGCAGCATACCTGTGCACGCTTTTGATTTGGACGCGTGTAATTACTGTTAATTCGTAGTTGGGATTGTAATTGACGTTACATCTGTGATGGTAGACCGGTGGTGAATTTCCACCATTTACTTGGATATTAGTGTTTTTCAGGCGCACGAAGATATTATTATTTCATGATTCTTCGTCTGAGTTTCAGATATTACCTATATCTAGTGATGAAGGTACCATGAGAAACCAGTATCCATAAAAAGGACATTCAGATTTCACTGCACCAGATAAAATATTAAATTATTTATCAGACTGGTAGTGAATCATTCAAATATAACATTAATTGTATAAAATAAGCGTATAATTCATAATTTGCACTATTTACCATATTCAACGCACCAAATTTAAATGAAGGCATCGATCCACTCGGGCGACGTTACACCACATGTTATCTGCTTTAAGTTACAAGATATAGCGGGTTGAGGCGAAAGTTTTTTTCTCAAGTAGGTATAGAGACATCTCAATGTTTTGTACCGCTTTATTTTAGTAAAAACATAGTAACAAAGATTTATATAGTAGGAATACTGCCCTAAATGGCCTTAATAAATATAAAAATCGAAGGGACAGTTTCATGGTTACTTTAAAAAGACGTAACTTATTTCTTCAAAAATAAGCTGAGTATTGACAAAAACAAAGAGGCTGCTTTCCTCCCTAAATGCGCATCCTTTCAAAATGATGTTTAAACAAGAACTGCTTAGCTTCATAAATTGAAGATGATCTTAAATGGTCAATGCCTATAATAAGTACTTCGGTGGTGTTTAAACCCGCTCCGCTCGTGGCTTGTGCCCCAACGCTATTATCGAAACTGTATCCGAGATATTATTTACTGCGACTAATTTAACCGATTTCAAAGATTGTAAATTGAATTCGTAATGGGGCATTTTATTTGTTTATGCTAATATACCGTTTTAATTAACCGTGTCGTGTTTATAGTCGGTGCGAGAGGGACAAAAAATACGTACACAGTCGGAATCCCGACTATGCCTGTCGTCCGTACAAACGACAACGATTTATTGGTGCATATTTCATAATTAAACTTTTGATAAATTAATGGTTGCTTTTTTAGTTCATATTTTTTGTAAATGGAAATTGTGTTCTGGGTGGCAATGGAAAAATGTGGTGAATAATTTCGTCTCCGATTTTTATATAAAAATAGATTCAGATGTTTTTTAGAAAAGTATTTTTTTTTTGGATATTTTTTTTAGTCTATTAGAATATTTAAATCAGTATGATATGCATTGGAGACATAATAACATGTTTGCTTTGCTAAACTCTGAATTTAATAAAATCCTATTTAAATTAGCATAGTTTAAATAAGCATACCAAGCTGGTAACATTCCATTTTCTCATTCATGAAAAATTCCATTGATACAACATCTACTTTCATTTATTTGAGCACAGAGTGTGCAAACAAACAAACGAACCCAATACACTAGCATAGTTAGTGCGCCATTGATCCACATAATTACGAGTACCTAATTAAATACATAACGTATTATATGTGAATCCTATATGATGAGCGCCACTCTTGGAAGTTTAATTTGCAGTAACATACCGATCGAATGGCCTAGTATGCACACGTTAACAATATTCAACTTTGACTCGTATCTGATTGTATGTTTGTTACCCTTTTCTTGCAAAATAGGTCCTGATTTTATGGCGTGTGTTTTTCTCATTCATTCTAATAAGTAACAAATTATTTAGTATTATGTAGTATGTATGTTCTTAATTATTTAGTAAAGGAAATCTTATTTAAATGGAAATTATCTCTGATAGTACTGTGGGGTTTTGAATAAACATCACATTTTAACAATAATTTGTTTCTATTGATTCACATCGCCCAATAGACGGAAGTATCAGCGCATCATAGGTTCTCAAGAAGTATTCCGGTACCGTTCTCACGTCATAATTGACAGAGGCTACACGGCAGCCAGCAGCTACGGCCGGCAGCACATAAATAAATATATTACTCCGCTCTGACAGCTCGCAGCGAAACTGACACGTGTCATGATACTCCTCAAATTTATTATTCTTATGTCAAAAGCACTTTGAACTTTGATGCTAAGTGATTAGAGTCGATATTTAGAAGGTGTGGGAAAGTGCAGGTTTTGTATCTCAGTGTCTACCTGTCGTTCCAACATTCTATTCAATGTATGATTATGAAAACTGATAAGGACTTGCTGACGTTAGGACTTTAGAGATTTGCTGTTTATTTGCAAATTCTGAACCGTGTTATATAAAGCGACATATTTTAAAAAAAGGATATAATTATCTGTGTCGTGTCAACTTTTTAAAACGCTGATAATTAATAGTGGGAATTCCGTGTTTGTCGATCTTTTCATATTTTTTTGTTTCAGCTCTTCGGGTTTAAATACATAATTATTCAATTTTACAAAAACGTAGAAATAGAAAACAGCATGCTCATTTGAATTGGCTCAGATAGTATTTTGATTTATTTATCGTTTTAACATGTGATTTATTATAAACCGTTTATTGATTATAAATTGGCCTGGCCATATCCATACTAGCATAGCTATAGTCGTATATTGTTCCGTTGGTCTGTCTGTCAGTGGCGATTCCTGCCTTATTTAAAGCCGGTGTACGTTGCATGTAAGAATTTAGGCGCCAGATGTCGAGTCGATAAGCCAGCCCCCGCTGCGCGTCTCCGATTTATCGATAGATAGCGTTGCTCATCACTAGTCGTTACTATATGAAATATCTTGCGTTCCTATGATTTTCATGTTTAATTGTATGGGACAGTATCTTGTTACTTGATATTGTGCGTGCTTAGATTATCACTTAAATATCACGCATCTATTTACTTACATTGCATCGTTGAACCAATGTACTTACTCTGATACGGAAGCTTTCAGTTTGCCATGTAATAAGCTCGGTGCCGGTGGGTGGGAAGATGACTTAGAGACACATTTATTCCTTGTAAGGTAAATCATAAATACCCATACATATAAAATTTAATCCTCGGTTCTATCTCAGTTAGGAACTAAATCGAGTTTACTACTCGCATAGCAAATTATTTCAAATATGTTTATAACATAAGCTATATTTGGGGTGACTCATAAATAACGGACCACTAATAAATAAATCACGGAAATTGTTTTTAATTAGTCACCAGGAGCAATAGACCGTGCATCACCCGAGAATAATTACCAGGGTCGCATACCGCGCCAGGAGTTCAGACATTCCGGGCATCCGGCGGTGTCCCGCGGGCGCCATAGCAGCTCTAATTGCCGCCAACGGAGCGCTAACGTCGAGGCGGATCTCAAAGAACGTTTCCTAATTGATACTACACTGAAAAACTATTCGAAAAAATCTCCTCATATGTTCCTGGTTACTCTAGGAAATCGATTAACTTAAAATGTGTCTCTTGGGATTTCGTTTCATACTTTGCGTTAGCTGGTAATTATATTTTCTAAACATGCATGTATTCGGGTTTCGAGATATTTATTGAATGTCACATTAATTCAAACAATGTTCAACAAGAATGCTTAATATTTCTAACAGATTTTTGAATATTTATAAATTAAATTCTTAGGTTCGACGACATGTAAATTGAAGAGATTTGCTTAATGGTCTCTACGTTTATGTCTTTGTCACTTCATGATTTATTATATTTTCGTCACGATGACCTTCTGGTTCCCAAGGTTACGCTATCGATTAGGTACTGACACATAAAGCAAGTAAGGATAAAA
Source organism: Lithophane semibrunnea (assembly GCA_947363905.1). Classification (NCBI taxonomy): domain Eukaryota; kingdom Metazoa; phylum Arthropoda; class Insecta; order Lepidoptera; family Noctuidae; genus Lithophane; species Lithophane semibrunnea. Next base: position 17,147,535 of record OX376199.1, on the reverse strand, counting down.
ATATCCCGACCGCAGGACGTCGACGGCACGCGAGCAACTTTGCCCGTTTAGCAAAACAAAAAGCGCCCTATCTGCTGTACATTATTCGAGTGGAACACGCTAGCTCCGTAAAACAGAATCGTTATGGCCTGCTCCGTGACACTTCTCTGTTTATTTTATAAAATTGAATCGGGGAAGTATGCATGATGCGGACATTCTCTTCGCTGTGATATTTTGTTATGGCACAATGAACCAGTCTCATGCCAGAATTGCTAGATAAGATTCTCATTCAATTGATAACTCATCACAAATATCAAAAGGGAAACTTTGCATTGTTTGCATGCCGTGTATACTTAGAGATAGAGCGCTAGCATTTCCATGAAACTTTTCGTTACCTATTGATGCAAAATCCATTAAAGTTTGCTCAACGTCCGGAGCTGTCAGGCGTCAGCCTGTCATGATGACGTCGACACAGCCCGTCAGCTCTAGTGATACTCATTCAAAGCGCACTTTCACAGTTCATACACCTCTTCCGAATGACAATGTAACATTAGTGAAATATGTACAAACTTCAGGCGCCGACATTGAGGCACGTAGGAGTGTGAATAAAAAAGACAATGGGTGATAAAGTACAAGCGTGCAATATCAAAATAAAGTCATCTCTGAACGTGATAGGAAAGCAATTCGATATTATAAGTGTAATGCTAAATGTTCCAGGAAATTGTCGCTGGAATATGGGAACTGGTACTTACTATGTGGCGGTGCGACATTCTTGCGTGCGTAATGTTCTCACAATCAATTTCGACGCACGTGGAAATAAAGCTATCGTTATGTTTGAATTCACAGAACATTGTCCGTGTAACCAATATAAAATGAGACAGCTTTAAGTAAAGATAACAAAAATAATAAATGAATGCCAATCGTTAGCAACATTATGCTATGATTCTCAGGAAATGTGTGATACAAGAGGCTCTATCATGAAAGGAACCGTTAGAGACCTTGTAACCTCAAGGGGGTATTTTGCATCAGTTGGGCAATTTGGCGAGAGCGCGTGCGTGCCCGCGGCCGCGCGGCGGGTGGGCCCCTGCTTGCCTACTCACCATACCTGCTATCCTATGATTGCTTGGTATCTGATTGAAAGATTTGCTGTTGTTAAGAACATTAAAATGAAATACCTCCACATTACGTAGTCGAGCAGTTTAGTTTCTCTAGCTGCACGTCATACAATTTATCTTTCCAAGTCTACCGTGTCCTCTCTGATTATAATAAACAATCTTAATTCTAAAAGCTTTGCGAATCAGTTTGTAAATTCCGATATGAATGAATCTTGATCATGAAACTTATTCGAATCTTATGCTAATTCACAATTCGGTAGTCATTTATCAATGTCAACTCATTAAAACGGACTGTTCAGTCGTGAGCAACTTGTTTGCCTATCTCAGTCTTATTAGACGTATTTTAATTACTAATCATACCGGTAGCGACTACTGTATTGGTTTTGCCACAAAATCAATCATGGAATTTAATGAGCGGTGTCTATTTAATGCACAATGTAACCAGGCGGGCAGAAGCAATGCGGCGGTATGCTTCCCATCAATTGCCCGTCAGTTGTTATCCTGCATTCTTTCTACCTCATTACTCATTATTAGAAGTGGCTACCGTTACTGCGGAGGCGGCTTTACAATGTATAGATTACCACTGATTTATGCTATGTAGGTATATCGATTCTGATAGTGTAAGTATTTGTGTTTGCTTGCCTCTAGAAAATATAATCCAACAAGTATACCTTAGGGAACTTTTAAAGAAATTAGAATGACTTGAATTTTTACGTAGAACTTTTGAAGTAAATCACTTAATAATGTTGGTTATCAAAACTGATAGGTATACTGAATAACTGTCTTTAGATTTGATAATTATGAATTATGTCATTTATTTTAATACTTCTCTGATTGGTCGATGCATTCCTACACAGAGCGTGTGAGCCCAATTAGGCAATCAATGCTAGTTTATCGATAAAATACACAAATCAATGCAATCCACGTCGATTAAAAATCCGGTCTTCATTATCTACGCCTACAAAAATATCTAATGTAATAGGCATTTTTTAAAGAAACATGTTGTATGAATAAATACACATTATAAATATCGTAAAAATGCCACCTCTGCTACTCTGTGAAATCTGTGAGGGGTCTGTAATTGGTAATTTATATGTAAAACGTTGCGCGGGCGGCGGTGTGCGTCAATCATACGGCATGCGTGAGCGCAGCGCGATTAATGACAAACAAATAAAACATATCTTGTTACTTTTGAACCGTGTAAATATGTAACTTATTTCAATACAAAAAATACCAAAGCCAGTAGTGGAAGCCCTTGGACAGTCATTGTTTTAACATTCCAACATCCATTGCAATTCCTCCGACCCCCATAAGTCCAAGTGTAATTTACACCGTGACCAATTAATGAATTGGCGAAATACTGGAATTGCTAAAATTCTCTTCTGAGTCATGGTCTCCTAGTTCTTCAAGTGTCAATTACAAATACTTTAAGGATACCACGCAAATTGAAAACTAATTTATTGCCTTTCAAATATATCAAACATCGCTAATTGATATCGGTTAAATTGGTCGTAACAGAGGTCTTGGGCCATTCGTCGACCATTCACCGATCAATAAAAGATCGACAGGCGCCATTTTTATGGCCGCTATACAACAATAATAAAACTTTGCTGGGATCTCGTTAGTTAGCGTGCTTTTGAGCGTTTAGTTTTTTTATTGTGACGCTTCCAGCGAACGACCTAGTGGGAATTTCTTTGCTTATGAGAAGTGAGCCACGCGGAACCCTTTCTTACAGGTATGTCGCACTTCCTGAATTGACAAGCTGTTTTACTTCAACAAAATTGTTCTTTTACATTCTGACTTCATTTAAATTTAATGTTTTGCCGTATCGTCTAGTTTTAGGAAAAGATTATATACCGACTCAAGAAAACTGAGAATAGCGACTAGTAAGGTATAAAGATGGCTAGATGGTTACCAGCGGGGGTGGGACTGTGTCACCCTCTTGTGACACTAGTCCATTTTCCAAGGATGAAATGAAAGAAATTAATAATGAAAGAAATATCTTCGCAGCCGCAATCTTTGACTTACATTTGACTTCACTATTGGCTTAAGCTCCCTCGAAAACCATGAAACTGACACCCAAGATGAAAAATGCTGCGCCCTAACAGGGTCATGTATTCATAAGTTTTAGCCTAGCCTGTAACTGAGCGTACATTGTGCAAATAAATAAATAAATTTTAAAAAAAATGAAAATTTTCGCAGCCGACATCTTGGATTTTCATTTTGAACATACAAACTTTCTCTCTCGCTGGAGGGGATAACGCATTTCGTTATGTGATGATTTCTACCAGTTCACTTCTACTGCAAGCCGCGTTAAAGAGCTTCGTTCCAATTCCAATCATGCATAGTCTTAGTCAATATGAAGGTTTCATGAACAAGAAGAGAAAAAAATTAAGGAACTTTTTATACTGCATTTTTTTTTTTTACCTTTCATTTGGATAAGTTTGCACGAACTAAAAACACAAGCCAAAACTTCTCTGCATTTAAAATATTTCACTCATTTAGATATCCCATCAGAAACCCAACTGAACGCCCCATACGTCTCATTAGGGTGACACGAATTTACATAGGTTACTATTAAAGACCCGTAAGTTATTACCAGGAGCTCATGACGTATAGGTACTATTGACGGCAGATGGGTCGGTCGAACTCCGCGATTGTACTACTGATAGCAAGTTTATGGGACACTTGCCCTGGGTGGAATATTTATTAGGTCACCTTTGTACTGGTTCAATGAGGGATGACAAATATTGGTATATTATTTTAAAATGTGACTATAAATATGTATAACTGTGAATAGGAGATGTTTAACAATAAAGATAGATACGGTATCGCCATCCATCTTATTAAAAAAACTGAGTGACTACCACGTTTAACAAACTGCATAAGTTTGAAAACAAAGTTTTTCAGACATATTTTATTATAATATGGCATCAGACTTAATTCTACTTTTAATCGTGTTTAATCGGTATCGAATAAACGCTATCCTAACTATACCAACATCATTAACCCTTACGATCGTTTATTAATTTATATGTTGTTTTAACTTTCTAAGGAATGTCAGTGAACGCCGCGGGGAATTCGACTCTTTTTTATTTGAACAACTTTAAGAAAAAACGTCAAAAGTGGATGTTCAAGGAGGATGATGGATGATGAAGGCACGGCGGGGGCGGGACGAGCCATTAAAAAACAATAAGGCATAGGCGGCCAGTGTCCAACGCAATTTGTTGGCTTAGCCACTCATCTTTATAAGACTACTGACTCATTGATGAAAGAATTTGCATCTTATTCTTAATTCATAAAGTTCAAAATCAGTTGGCGCAAAAATAGGTGTATCTATCCTAGTTTGGACAATGCAAATTGCCTTTGACAGGTAAATTGTTAATTTGATTTTAATTGATGAGTAACACGTGCGTCTTGGTTACCTTTCTTGGCTGTGCGTGTGTAAGGTCCGTAGTACCTCGGCAACAGGCCGGAGTCACGACATTCTCACATAGTTCTCGTTAATGGCGTCTAACAACAGTTTCCGTGGATATTTGCTTGAGACACGAGTTTGCTAAGCGTCGGCACTAAAAGGATATGACTGTTGGAGTTTCTTTATGATTGACACGGATTTATTCTCACACGTTTGTTTGTAATAAAAACTTTATCCATTGAACTACTTATTGTTACGACATATACATGTGTTGGTAACAAAACGTCTTCCAATCAAGCTATTAAGTTTGAAAGTTCATGCTTTAAAGAGACTTCTGAATCCATACAACGCATCTTTACGATGATTTTTCTTTTTCAGGTAAGTTATCTGATGTCATCACCATTTCCCTGAAAAACGTCGAGCTTCTAGTAATCAGGTAAGTTTATTTCATAAGTCCTTGTCGCCATTAAGGTAAAATAAAGTTCCTTGACTTCCTTTACTGCGGTTTAAAAACATAATGATAATAAAATGCAAGAGTGTTTAACTTTACATTTCTGCTGATTCAGAGAAAATACTAATAAATCTCTACAAACGTCCAAAAAAGCGTGTAATGTGTTAAAACGAGGTTATAATTCCGACTGAAGAGGTAAACAAATAATTTAGCTCAACTGAGTTGTAACTGTATACAACGTCGTATGAACTGACATGGCTACTTTTCATGTATATGTCAGGCGATATGAAAATTTCACGGATTTGCCTGCAGTTTGGACCTACGAAAAATCGCGGGTAAGACCTGGATGAGACTCGCTTATACCAGGGACCCTTGGCAGAAAGGGAAGGCTTTGTGTGGGACAAGGCTATTCATGATGATGATTTTGCTGAAAAGCTAATAGTAGATAGTCCAGTGACAATGAATAAGATGATGAAAGATTTAGAAATGCAGATGCAGTGTGATCAATCGAAGACTTACGTTTGTTATCCAGCTGTTAGTGATAGTGTATTAATGGTCGCCACAAATAGCTAGTTTTTTTAATATTAAGTACCTAGGATAAGTGAATTAACAATATCACATGCCATAAACATGATAATGGAAGTGTTAAATTAAAGCTACTTATTGCTATCGTAATTAAAATCGCGTTAATAATAATACGTTGTAAACAGTTTATAGAAAAGATACAATAATCTCACGGGGTGTCATGAGAGGCAGCTGTCTTGGTACTGTTTTTTTATTTTTATTGATAACTTGATAACGTTAAATTAAAATGCATTTATGAAGAATATTACAGTGGGAAGTTTAGAAGGAAACGCTGCATCACACATCTAGACGAAGATTATGGTTTGGCGGAGAAGTAAGAACATGAACTGAGTAAAGACAATATTGGAAAATTAAAAGACAACATAGTGGCTCTGAAATTGAGAAAGAGTACAACGCCAGGTGTCCTACCCAATAGACTTCTTGTCTTCAGGCCCCTTAAAATAAATATAAATACTTATTGCCTGAAGTCGCCACGCATAATAACTAGCCGGGCGTAGCAACCAAAACTATAGGTGTTCAGTATAAAATCCATGAACATAGGTAATATAGGTGCTTAAACTATTTGATCAGAACTAGTAGTTATTTTTAAATATTCAACATCATCTTTATTTGCGACATGCTGTTTCTTGTAACGTGGTTCTTCTAAAACCGTCTCAGTGAAATTCAGTGAGTTTTGGATCTTTTGCCTGCGGGGTAGTCCGTCGACAGTGTCGTCGGCGTTGCGGAACTCTATGTGTGGAGGGATATAATATGTAAAAGTTAATAGAACTTGGATTAGGTTTTAGCCATGCTACATTGGGCTGAAGAAGTAATCAGAACACCTTGGTCATGATTCCAAGAGTACAAACAGACAAACAAACAATAATTTCTCTCGAGCGGGAGCAATTATTGCGCGTTAACCACAAACAAGTAATTAACACTGACACAATTATTGTTTCAACATTCCTTGGCAGGCGCCATTTTACTTTTAAATGGTCTTGTGGCTCTCTCCTTATATTTATAGTTTTAATTACCCACTATACACTTATACAGTGCTCTTAATTTTCGCTAAAGATATTTTAAATAACGTTTTATTTTGTAAACAGTGGTCTTGATGCCCAGTTCTGTCACCACAAAGGATTTTATGGATTTATTGTTGAATTGTCTTTAAGACTGCTGAGCTATTTTTGGAACATTACAAAGTTAAATGCACTTATAAAAGATCTCGTTTGTAACCCTTCGAGATCGTTTGTACGGATGTCCACCGTCCAGCAGATTTTCATGGTGATGATGCCTGCCGACTCTATCGTCCAATATAAAAAAGGTAATGTAAGTATTTCATCAATCTGATGATTAAACTTACATACAATGAACATTTTGAAGTTGTTTCCATAACTTGTATATTGCATTGAATATGCATCGTCACGTAGTTTTCGGGCACGTACCCACCGACGTGGTTTGAAGCCCTGATGTTGGTACTTAATGTCAGACTGACAGTTAGGAAATCATTACACTTGGCGCCCACAAATATGGAAGTGATGGAAACCTTAGGTCCAGCTATAAGTTGACGACCAAGGTTGACTGGATGGAATGACAGAAAAGAATAAATTGTCCTTCTCTTTGTTACTTTAAAGTAAGCTATTGCATGGATTTTTGTTTTGTCCTGGATGCTGAACCAGTTCCTCTTTTGAATCTATCTGTTAGAATAGTCAGGATATACTTATGATTGACGATAGAAGATTTAATCATAGCACTTTTAACGTTAATTGATAGGTTCCATTTATAATAGGCATTCTAAAAGTTTTAGTACCAGGAAAACATGAAGGCGCACGGTAATTAACCATCAAGCGAAACGAACCCCGTTAGGTTGCTATTAATTACCGATAAAAATGTCAGCGATATAAGTGAAGTAAATTAATTTTTCAATAAAGCGCGCTTTGGATAATAGGCCGGTGTACCACCACGCACGGAGCTATATAATCACTGTAATCGCGATCATCGCGTCAGAAACCCGTATATCTTGTGAACATGATTGCTTGCGACGCGCGGTGTGTTACTAGTTGGGGAGAATGATGTCTGGGAAATAAAATTTTAGACAGGATTTAGTATTTTAAACTTTTGACGGTTTTCAGTTTCTAACTCGGCTGCAAATTGTAGGGTCAACAGACTAAATACGCGTAATTGTATATTTTGTTATTCGTGGACATTTCGTTCTTTAATATTCAACTGAATGACGATCATTTACATCACTAGCGAATACTGCGTAATTTGGAGGAACTAGTCGGTGTGTTTGGCAGTAACGCTTGTCGAATTCGGGCCTCGGGCCGACCTATGTCTCCAATTATTCAAAAAGCAAACTGGACCCAATAAAAGCTGCCCAACTAAGAGCGACCCGCTCCAGCAGTCCACCGTAGCCATCGCCTGCGGCTGTCCTCCGCTACGTTAACCACAGAGTGGTGGCTACCGCCTGCCGCCTGTGTGGTCCTGGTACCTACACAACTCGGCGCCAGGCACACGTGTGGTCCACACACATCATCCATGGTCTACTTTATTAAGGAGGTGTGACTCGAATGGAGTGATGTACCAGAGGATTCAAAGTACGCATAATGTGGTCCTGATTTGCAGAATGGTACCATATCTCTAGTACCTTTTCTCACTTTTGAATTTAGATTTGAATATAGCCATATTCAAAGTGTGTGTATTTAAAATGGCAACAGATGTTGACATTAGAGAGATAGACAGACTGTATGTATACCAAAGCTAGTATTTTTATTTCTTGAACTTGACTATGGTCAGCTTTACATTGCTATCCCTCGAATATACTGTTAATAGTCTTCATAGCTTTCAAATATCTTAATGTCTTCACACAGCAATTCGAATACCCATATATTGCAATTACTAGTAGGATGTTTAAACATAGCTCAGTATTTCCAAGCTTTCTAGGCGCTATGCCTCCAAGCTTTCTAGGCGCTATGCCTCCAAGCTTTCTAGGCGCTATGCCTTTTCTCCACTAATGCCATCTCCCGAGAATTCCATCCTATCAATTCTAATTAACTCCACAACACATACACGAGTTTAAACCAAGAACCTGATGATTTAAGCACGTCTCGTGCAATCCGTCTTGAGAAAAATCAATTTTCACCTAATATTTTTACTTTACTCACGGTGTAATAACTCATTGATGAATGGTTGAGCCAATAAACAATAAAGAACAATTTTCCCATACCTGACTTACCAATGTCCCTCTACACTCGACATCACCCCTATTACCAGTCGCATAAAAGTAGTTTTCGGTAATACGGGTAGCAAAGATACAGTTGTAAAGCATCATAGTGATGTTTTAACCCTCAAACTTCTGTCTGCGATGTATACGGCCATGTTCCGTGGCGGTAAAGGAACATTTTCGCGCATGTTGTGTGCTAATAAGATTGGCGTGTGTGTAACTAGTTGGTGGAGTGCGTATTAGCGGCGGTCGGTCGTGGTCTTGTTGGCCGGCCCTAATTGTAGGTCTCGACGCCTGTATGCCACGGGTTGTTCGTAGGGCTGCCCGCGATAGCACCGACTTTTGTGTGACGTTGTGTATTTTATTTGGTTCGCGTTGTTGATAGAGTTTGTATATCTTGAATGATTCAGAAGGCAAGTTAATCGAGGTCGAGTGATAGAAATAGTAAATACAGGTTTTACTTTTGTGTTGACTGCTTGCTATTTTCTCTGCCATAATAATTATGTGCTAATAACAGGATGGTGAGTGATACAAACTAGCAAGCACTAAGTACGTAAATAGTGTCCGTTTCATTAATGTCTATAATTATACACTTCTTTCCTTTAAACAGCTGCTGTCATGAAAACAATAATAAAATAAGATTAATATCGTATAAACCATAATCGTTGCTTTTAAATTGATGTTCAAACAACATATTAACATTAACACAAATCTAATAAATAACCCAACGTACTAATCAACTAATAACCACAACCAGCAATTAATAGCAAGTGGGCTAAGTGGTTCAGGGTTGGTGCAGTTGCGGGCGGAGCCGGTAGGCGGCGCTGTGCACGCGGTAATCTGTCGACGCGGTGTGTGGCGGCCCTAACTCAGCGGGGCCCTCCCGGCCTCGCCACTGACGGGTTAAATTGAAAAATAAACATTCTGAGTGATGGGCAAACGAGCGAAGTGACGTGTGCGCAGGTTGTTGACTCGGCTGGTTCCCAACTATCGAGATATTCGCCAGTATACCGCTGTATACATTGATATTAATTGCCGAGCCAAGGATGCGGTGATGGATCGCGAGGTGGGCGGTAATTGTGCAACGGGACTTTGGTCTTCAGATGTTGTTGTTGTTTGAAAAGGGCAGCGTAGGGATACATCAAATGAGCAAGCCTTGAAGGCCCATCAGAATACATTACTGCTAAAGAAACGTACTTGAACTTTAGCTTGATTGAACTGGGTGTTGTCATGCTGGTATACAAACTGACAAGTGTCATATACATAGTCCAACAGGGCAGGTCCCGGAACCTTTTGAGTTCACCTGTAGATCAGGATACTGGTAGACGAAATGTAGGAGTGACAGTCTTCACCCAGCCCAGCACTACTTTGAAGGGTGATTGCTCTTTGGGTCACCTATAAAGCACGAGATAAAAATGTTATAAGACTTAGCTGAGCTTTAAACTTTACCACCTACACACAATATACAAATATGAACTTGTATTTCTAACTGTCGTGTGCCATTTAGAAAAAAAGAACAGTTTTTTTTTCAAGGTTCGAGGTCTAGTATATCTGAAGCCCAAATATCGCACTTAAAAACATTTAAATTCAAGTCGCAATCTCGTCTCAGCGACAATCAATGCCAAAAACGTGTCAAAAAATGAATTAATGAAATCCACCGACCGCAGCGTGGTTTGACCAGACTCGATTACTTGAATGAACCCAAAGATATTTCATGGAGCTACAGTGACCATTGCATATCAAGGAGTGGACTAGAGGTCGCGGTAATGGTAGAGCAGACGTGCCCTTAGGATATGGAAGGATTATTAGAGCCGTACCGGATATGCATCGTTAAGTAGGCAATGGAATAAGTAGGTAAATTAGAGGTGTTTTGTGTTTTGGCAGATTGAGACTGAGATTACAATGCCAACGTTAATTAAAATACTCAAGTACCTACTCAAATGTACTGGGCAATCATATTTTGAACTTTCACAATCATAAATATCCCTCATAAAAACCGACCAAAGAAACCTCGCAGCGTCTATTACAATAGCCCTCGCGATCGACTCTTGCGCACATCGAACAAATAAACGTTTGCGTTTAACGTTGATATTAATTACACGGTGCGGCCCGCCAATGAGACTGAGTAAACAAAAGCAAGGCCCGATAAATCAGGCAGGGAATATTGCCAGCCGCGGGCGCGCAGTAATACATGCTTTATTGTTTTAAGGAGTAGTGATAGCGTGGCGGAGGAAGGGTTAAATTTTTTTGAGGTTTAAGGTAATTCTGTGAGGGCTGATTATTTTTTAATGGGTTGAATTTGGTTGTGTGAGAGTATTTTTAGTGCTTTGAAGTAAATGGCGCAATTTTGGGAAAACTATGAATATTACCAATTTCAAAATGAGAGATGCCCTGTTAGTCCTGTATGAAAAAAAAAAAATTAGGGAGATTTTATTTGTTTAAGAATCCAACATCCATTTGTCATTTCTGTTACAAAGGCCTATGGATCTGTAGATTTACATGAGAAGAAACCTTTTTATTATTATTAATATTTCAATTAGATTTATTGCTGTAATTACAACTTGTAACTCAATTCAGAAACTCTATTTACTTTCATAAACATTTAAATTACTTAATGTATCGAACAATCATATTAAGGCTCTATTTATGGGTCACTCAGAAAGGTTTAATAAATGTTAAAATTATTACCAGAATAGTAGGTACTACAAACGGCGCAGAGTTTGGACGTTCCTCTGAGTGAAATAATACCCACATTAAAATTCCATGTAAAAAAACGTAGAGTGCAAATAAACAAGTACAGTCGGCAATAAAAACAAGATATTTGCTCTGAGCCGGGACTTTTATCGCGCAATGGTTTAAATATATCCGCCGTACGTGTCGCCGTGGCCGTAAGTCGTGTGTTATCGACTGATGTCGCCGAAACTCGTCGGTATCGCGGTCCTCGCTAAAAGCATACATCCATCCGGTGCAACGCTATATGCGATTGTACCGGGCAGGGTTTACATGACTGGCAAGACTGAAAAAGAAACTGCGCAAGTTTTGTAAAAAAAAGTAAATAGTAGACTTACTTTACTAGACAGCTATCATGGTATCAAACTCAAACTCAAAGCATTTATTTCAAATAAACCAATTACAGGCACTTTTGAATTGTCGGTCAATCAGAAAGATGAAGCTAGTTGCCCATTCCAAAGCGTAGTAGGTTCCTATGAAGAAGAACGGGCAAGAAACTCCACGGACACTCTTTTAAATCAGAATATTGTTACAATATATACCTACATAGCGTACACCTACATTACTGAAACTTTGAAATTACTAAAAACATCTGATCATATTGTAACTACTCTGGAGTGTAAGTATTTGTCTCTTTAGTTTATTCGTTTATTTTATTCACTGAATAAAAGGCTTTCGTTCGTATTATCCTAGAATGTTTGTTCGTTTTATACCATGCCCCCTCTAAAAAGCTTATTTTATTCACTGAAAACAGTGAATAAAAAGCACTTTTAATCACTGTTTTGGTGTTTGAATTTAGAACACCAATTTGTTCGAACTCCATCTCAATGATATCCAAACTCCTATTCGATTTGATTTTCGAACAGGAGTTTAGCATTAGAATTAAAACTGTTTTGTGTTCTTTGCTGTCATTAGTAAATGGGCGCTATTTTAAATATTGTAAGTTGTACGAACAAAAAGTTTAGGGTTACTTAATAATAAATCGATTGAAAATGTTTTCAAGTGATGAAGATGTGTTAACACCTGAGTTTATGAAAGAGAGGGCGGCCGATATAGTAGAAATCTTGCTAACCAACAAATCACGGCTGGTTTACATCAAAGCCTACGATGAGTTTGAGTGTGAGTTTGTTTATTTGTTTGAGTAAATGGAAAAATGAAAATCAAGCTGACCTCATTTTCAGAGTCTGTTTTCCTAACTTATTTTAATGAGTTGTCGAAGAAAAAGAAGTCATCGACGGTGTAGGTACTATAAAAACAAGGCATAAAATTGACATAACAACATACTCGAAGTTGCATGTTCTTTTTCTCGTAGTCATGGTATAAAGTATAGTATGCAACTCTTGAATAAAACGGATTTATATCGAGGGCCATGAATCGCTCGCGTCGTTCAGGATTCTAACACTTGAATCATCATGAATCACTCCCTACGGTCGTGATTCAGTCGTTAGAATCCTTCACTTGCTCGTGATTCACCTATGACCCTCGCTTTAAATCCGTCCTTTATTCACTAATTGCATAATATACTATTCTCAAATGTTGTGTCCTTATAAATAAGTAATATCCAAATGCAACTCCACATCGCCATATAAGCCAGTCCTCATACTAATGCATCGGTATAATTTTATGCGCAGCGCCCGCGGCCCGCGCCTGTTTGATAACGTTGCTAATGAGCCAGACTGTACCTGCGTAGTCCTTATGTCACTCGCGTATTTACATATACCCGTCATACATGCTGAATATTTGAATATAGTGGGGAAATAGCCAGTATGCTGAATATTTGAACATAGTGGAGAAATAGCCAGTTTGGTCATAGACATTAGGAGCATTGGTCCATCAGTCCATAAAATGTTTCCGACATCGATCAGGGAATTTGCACAGAGTATTGACGAGTTTATAATGAAACTATCAGATGCTGGTTTTCTATTGACTCTTCAACAAGTACATAGATCCAAATCGTAACATGTGGATGCTCTATTAAACTATAGAGTTTTGCAAATAAAATACATGGAAGTATGAATCCACCTTTCTAATAAAAGGGTTTTCAATTTACTTTATTAACACAAACAAGTCGTTAGGTAGTATACCTGATCATGTTAATGAATGATATCACTTGTTCCAATATATATAATTACAGATGGGCTGGGAGTACTAAGCTCGTTAAGCGGTAGAACATTTTCGAAAAGTCGATTAGTCTAAGTGCCCAGTAAACAGACGCTTGATGGGTTTTTAACAACTCTTCACTCCATATAACATCCTGGTACGTTTCCAGCCCATGTAATTGAATTAAAACTAAATTTATGGCATATTTGTGTTAAGTAAAGGTAAACTTTAAATAGAATATCCTTTTATGGGCCACGAAGTCAATTTGCATGAGTATAACGTAGGTTATTATCATTGTATTCATTAACCCTTTTGCCCTTACTGTGTGCGCCAGAGTGGATGTAGTTTTGCAACTAAGTCTAATGAAAATTATCATATTACCTTATTTGAACGTTGGAAACTTGAGGCTTACTGCAAAACGTGTCCGCCTTACTGCCTCACCTCGTTAAACGTAAATAAAATAAAAGTTTTTTTCCTTATTAATACTAATCAAACGTTTATTTAAGAAAGATATTTTTTTTAAACCACAAAAGGTGTTTTGTATGTCATTGTGGTGTACCATAATAATGTCAAATAGGGCCATTAGATTAGCGAGGCGATACGGCCTCTTAATGTTACGACTCGCGATATGTACCTGTATCGTTAAAAGATAAGCTTTTAGTTTGTAAGTGTGAATACTTATCAATTTTATTGTAGAAAATAACTTATTTTATGGAAAGGTTCGGGTTTTCTTTTAGTGCTTCCAGAAATTGATAAAAAGGTAATGAAGTTGCCTGTCTAATTAGATAATACGGGTTGGTGTCCGCAACTCCACGTCAAAGCGCGTTTGCGTACGGTGCATGTCTACTTACATTAGTTTTATAATATTTTATAATATTTTCTAGTCTATAGTTTTATAATATTTTCGCGCATAATTTCAAAAAACTCAGTCTATTCTCCGCTTTCTTCATAACCCAGCCGGACCCGGCAACTAGCATAGCACATTGTGTGTTTTATAAGAAGGGGGATGATTGACCGCTTCCTCCTCACAAACGGTCGCATTTTGATTTATGCCACCATCCGAACCCCTTTTGTTTTATGCCTGCCTGGTGCATTCGCGTTTGTTCCGCTTTTGTTTTTCGGCATTTTAATTTATGGTAATTTAATATCCTACCCCTATTTCATTGTAGTCGAATGAAATAGAATTTTGGGCTTTTATAATTGAATTGAGAAAATATTTCAAAGAACTCCTTTGTTTGATGATGAGAAATTTGAAGTAAAACTCATATTTCTAATAAAATTTCTAAAATTATAAAGTTGGTTGCCTAATTTTTACTCAGGCTATTGGGCTAGCCCATTGGACTATGATAAACAATGCTTGAATAGCATTGATTGATTAAATTACTAAATGGGTACCTACCTAATCAGTTAATATGGGCACCTACCTAATCAGTTAAAATGGGCAGGGATAGTTTTTATATAAATAAAATAATAATGTAAATCCTATAAAAATAATCGTATTAGTTATGACCATTAATTAATAAAATGGTTTTATGATGAAATAATAATACATCTGTCGACAAGCCACATAATTATAGTGATTAATTAATTATAGACAATGATTAGAAATTATTTTTATAACGGCTCTGTTAAGGGCAAGTCTTAAAACTCGCTAAAGAAATTCCATGGTCTGTTGATTGATCGATTTAATAAAACTATCTGTAATCGTAAAGGACAATACTAAAGTTTTTTTTCTAATAAGAAGGACAAAGAAGTCAAACTGCTTAATTAAAGAAAATGTATAACTTAAAAACCTAAATTTATTTCCCTGTATGCTTTATGTTATGTAAATGTTTAATAATAAGTCTTAATTTCAAAAACATCAACTAAATCGTCTAGAAAACCTTCCCTATGAGCTGTGCCTTAACAGGAAGTGGTATAAGAAACAAATGAACGTGCATCTTCATAATTATAGTTTTTGCGTGATTCGTCGTGTGTGAGCGGCCCGTGCGCAGCTATTGAATAATACTGTGCGGGACGCCTTTGAGTGCTCATAGGAATGCGATTAAATTAAACATCTGATTGATATAATAGCATAACTCCAGGTGGGAAAACTCCAATAAAATTCCATAACTGCATAATATTTTTTTGTGAAACACAGCAGTAGCAGTAAATAGAAAACAAAAGACGATGCAAATAATAACAAATACGTTGTCAGAGCAACAGCTCGCGTGCAGGCTGCAGCCGACATCTCCAACATTAACTATGCAGAAAGTGTATACAAATGTGCATCCGTCGATATCTACTAACATACTAGCTCTGTCTGACGTGAAACCGCTGATTTATATCGAATGCTGGCCAATCAAACCGCATCGGAATGTCACGAACGTATCCGAAACGTGTTCGTAATATCGAGATGCCCTATTACACATATTCGCTGATTCTATTACATTGTGTGAAAGCATTGTTTGATAAAAAGTAGCTAGAACAAGTCGTGGGAAGTCGATAAGTGAAGCAGACGAGCTATGTTGTCTGAATGTGAATCGGTGTTCGATTCTACGGGAACCGTCTAATGAATGGTTCGCAAAAAGTTAAGCGGTATGGCAACGAATAAATGTAAGATCGTTCTAATTCGCCGGTAATTTAGACTTGCTTCTTTAGGGTTGGTTGAAAATTACAGGCGTAGGTTGACGACATGCTGCGTCGATCCCTGCACAGTAAGAGGTCAGTTATACTCGGACCAGATCTCGATTAGAATAAGTTAAACATATGGATAAGATTCAATTAGTGTGCTAATCATTCCATATGCAGTCGCCAGATATTTTTTTTTTTTTTAAGTTGGTTGGATTTTAGAAGCATTGTCCTGTTTTCTTGATACTTGGAATGAGTGAAGCTCTAAAAGTTTTTGGTGGGAAAGTTGTACTTTCGAAATTATCGTTGTTGATATTTTAGAAAAACCTTGTGGCCTTGATTCCTTGGTCCTGTAAACCTACGTGACCATGATTCTACCCACGCGGTGTTATAATTAATTTAACTTTTTGGTCCGTGTCCCGGAGAGATGGTTCGTGCGATATCGGCCGATTTCGCGGAATCCGCTCGCAGGCGACGATTAATGCCTTGTACAGCGTTCCCCGGCTGTTGCCCTCGCAAATCGTGGGTATTGTTTTTAAATTCAACCTCTTTACTGTCCCACTATTTTTTACCACACCACTTCTTAGTAGCGCTGCGCTCCTAATTGGAGGACGGGACGAGCTGTGAATTTCTGAAAGCCTGGCTATTTTTTTGATGGAGAATAATAGCTTTATTTCATCTTGAAATGCACAAAACTGGATTTCCAGAGAAGTTATTTGGTTTTCATCTGCATTGAATACGGAAATGTTGCATTTTTGTTCTGTTGTTTGGGATTAACATTTATTATTGTTATAACTTTACCTTGCATGCAAAATGCTTGAATTACATTACGGTTTGGTTTACTTAACATCCTCTACGATCATTCCAGCAGCACTGATCGTGATCCCGTTTTTATCGTCATTTTCTCGGTCAGTTTCTTGCTAACCGTTATTAAAATAATTTACAGGAGCAATAGACTTCTAGATCATATGAAAATTTAAACGCGAAAGGCCTAATTCATTAACTAGATACACGTCCCACGTATGTCCAACACTGGGAGCCGGTCGATCGGTCACTCATGTTAGATATTAGCCTCATTGAATATTAATGCTCACCTCTGACCCGCGCTGTACTCCGAATACATCTGTGAGTAATGCTCAGAACTACTCCACTGCCTTTTATTTTTAGCTGATATTATACTACACTGGGTAATTTATCAAATTAATGACTGGTTTGGTACAAGCCAGTTGTACATACTTATGTATCTTATTGAAAAGTATCACCTTGTCCTAGATATAACTAACAGCAAAATACATTATGTAGGTTCGCTGTTTCGAGTATCTACAACGGCTACAACCTGCCTTCAGCGGTTTCAAAGAAAAGTTAAGCACCGTGTAATGTCGCTTGCATATTAATTTTATATCATGAGGACTTCGTCCGGTTTCCGTTGATTGTCCACATCATGTGATTGTTTTTTTGTAAAAAAAAAAACATTTATATAAGTTATTTAATCGTGTCTGCGTTCGGTAAACATTCGGCGCAGGCGGGCGGCGCATGT
Source organism: Lithophane semibrunnea (assembly GCA_947363905.1). Lineage (NCBI taxonomy): Eukaryota > Metazoa > Arthropoda > Insecta > Lepidoptera > Noctuidae > Lithophane > Lithophane semibrunnea. The sequence continues at coordinate 17,129,811 of OX376199.1, read as the reverse complement.
CTTCGGCGACGTGCTCACCGCGGGCGCTTGTAATTGCCGCCCAGTGTTTGTTTTGTTCACCCCCTTAACTCTTCAAGAATACCCCATCTCACTCACTCTCACACCCAACCCGATATAACCGTCCCTCTCCCCCGCGCCGCAGTTGAGCTACTTAAAGTTTATTTATCACAGTTAGCTCTCGATACTTTCCATTGAATCAAACGCCTCAAATTCAAAAAAATACCAAACAATACCATGTTTTACGGCACTAACTTTAAGAACGGATTTCACTTGAACAACAAATCCGTTGTATGGTAATCGGAATGCGAAAGGAATGCTCCGAGCACATCGAAATCATCAGATTAATAGTTGCTATTCAGTTTATATATCGTGTAAGCGATTATTGATTGTAATTATCATGGCGCCCTAAGTTAAATACTGGGCGATCACGCGATCTCATACAAACTATGGATTTATGGCCTCTTTTTATGGCTGGCTGTGAATCACTTGCGTTTGCTTATTGAATTCGCGTTGAAATATGGATTTGACTCGGCAATAGCTGCAATTACTTATGGCTATTTATAGAGGAGAGTTTTAAATTGTTTTAAGTAGGTAGCCTTATTGAAGGGTGATATTTGTTTTTGTCATACTTACCGGTCAAGGAATCTATTTAAATCATGGATCTATCATGCGATTAAAGCGAGCTGTGGAAAAACAATGCATTAGCAAAAACAAGTTGAGTTTCAACTTTGAATTTCGATTGCCAATAAAATTATACCTTCACGATATGCCTTATGCAGCGCTTCTTTTTACAGCATCACAATTCTTAAGATTGAATACACATTCACAAGCTGATATTTATAAACCGTTAAGCAATTTTATTCGTCGTATTAAAATTTTGACAAAAATGTCACAATGAACCATAAAGAAAATCTGTTGTTTCGACGAGACCATATTCGGCGTAGTGAGGCGGCACGTGGACTCACAGGGATAGAGTTAAACTTTCTGGAAATGCCCTCATTTGATTTAATGGAAAATGCCATGGGTAGTTTATGGATTAAGTAATGTCTATCTAGTATAATAGTTAAGGTTTTGATAGGAGCTTTTTCAAATAATTTCTGAAGATATTTAATTATCCTATCTTTTCTCAGCTGTATGCAGACCAGACAATAGCGTATAGAGAATTTATAAAGTCAGATGTTGTTCTCTAAGATGCTGCTGAACCCTCTTATTGGTGAGAATGAACCTCGGAAAACTAATTTTAACTAAACTAACTAAGTAATTTTTCAGGCAGTTTATGTCTCCTTCTGTAAAATAACGTTTATTGCAATCATGAAGTTTTCACTCCACGGCCTCGGTGTAGGTAGGTACCTCGGATAATCCAGTAGCACCACAGCTTCGCTGTACCCTGGCAGTAAATCTGCAGTGTGTCGGATGGCGGCGCGGGCGCACAAAAAGGGCTCGGTCGCAGGTGACGCGCGCCCGAGACGTCGCTCCGCACACTGCCTTATATGGCACGCCCCAAATGAGGGCCTACGCGGCCTGACTCGGTAACTGTGGAGTGAGGGCTGAGGGTATGGCTTAACAAATGATGGGGTAGGTACTGCTGTGGTCTCATGTTGGTGCTACAGTTACACTTATTTTAAGTCATATTGCGAAAGCTTGGATAGTGGTGCATTACTGGGCGTCCATAGTTCGCAAGAACCAGCGAAGCAAATATTTGAGGAAAGACTTACAACAACGCTTTGACGACGCTTTGGTTTGACTCATCATGAGTCAATATTCAGCAGTACGGCTAGGTCTTCGCTTAACCTTACTTCTTAACAAATGATGGGGTAGGTACTGCTGTGGTCTCATTTTGGTGCTACAGTTACACTTATTTTAAGTCATATTGCGAAAGCTTGGATAGTGGTGCATTACTGGGCGTCCATAGTTCGCAAGAACCAGCGAAGCAAATATTTGAGGAAAGACTTACAACAACGCTACAACAACAACAACGCTTTGACGACGCTTTGGTTTGACTCATCATGAGTCAATATTCAGCAGTACGGCTAGGTCTTCGCTTAACCTTACTTCTTAGGTAATGCTTATGCCTCAGCCAAAACTTATAGATACGAATTGGTCAAATAGTTCCAATACGACATACGTTTCCTTTTCAATAGTAGACAGGTATGTTTCGACACCATATAACATGAAATAATAAATGGTCAAGAAGCTACGATGTTGCTAATCTCATCAGTTGCCTCGAAGAAACCACAGCTAACCTATACAAATAAGAAACTGTTATACAGACCCTTAGAATTCATTCCACTCTGATTCCAACTACCGATACAAAAGCAGTGCAAAAACGGATTCCTCTTCCGTTCGCTGAATCCAACACTTTAGTATTTAGTATGGCTGCACAATTAAACGAACACGATATAATTAGCGGCTCACTAATGGAACCCTTGACTACACACAATGGTTGCGGTGACAAGTTTCCTATGATTTATGGACCATTGTGTTTCTTCTTATTTACACTAAAATTATAAGTACAGAAGTTTCATGGTTTTCGCCATAAAACCCTCATCAAATTCTGCGATTTCTCATGTTGACACTGGTCAACTATCCAATACATAATCAGCATATAACGTTCCCACTGCTTGGACACAGGCCTCCTCTCTGTGAGAGGGAGTGGGCTTATAATCCACGCGGGCACAGTGCGGGTTGGTGAATGTCTTCGAATATTTTTGGTTCTTGGACATGTCAGGTTCCTCACGATGGCGATGTTTTTCTTCACCGTTTTAAGAGCAGTGGTGATGAAATTAAATACACAAAGTAAAATACATGCCTGGGATCGAACTCACGACTTACAACTCGTAAGTCAAGGCTAATAGCGACTCTAAATTCATCGTCTTCCAACTAAACTCAATTCCATCTGATGCTATATTGAGTAAATCAGCTCAGTCGATTGTAGATAGTTATATTGATTGATATCGTTAGTATGTTGATCACGGTCAGTAATCGCAATCAAATTAGTAATTTCCACAACGCTTTGCCTTCGCCAGCAAGTCGAAAACCATAGAAGCAGTCCTCACACCCGGATAACGAGGCTACCCGTCGTTGGGTCGATGAAATAGATCTAGTGAACTGGAGAGCTAGTCCAATTTTTTTATTACTCTTTATGGTATGAGCCTTGAGCCTCGCTTGCATCTACAATAGATATCTATCTGTACACATGATAGTTTCTGATCTTCGTTCGAGTAGGACTTCTCACCCTATTGCTAAGTGATATTGCAGTTGTTTTTGTTGTCTGCCGTGACCGTCTGTCGTCGGTGACCACGACGCGAACAGCGTGATGCTTGCCACTTATGAATGCCTGGTTTTTGTCACAGCGTGTAAGAATTTGATTAGGCATGGATCGACTAGGAGTGCATACGTTTTTGGATGTGCCCAGTTATTTAGGCGTGATTAATATTGATGATCTCCATGGATAGAGGACGGCTAATAGGCCGGAAAGCGCCGAAGAAGCGAATGTAAATATTGATGGAAGTTCGTATAATTTCGACGTAGCAAAATCGGTTCGGGGACTGCAAAGTTTTCATAAGAAAAGTTAATAGGGGCGACTTTAAATATTTAGAAGTGGATAAAAAGGGGATTTTCTTAGTCTGTCATCAGATAATTAGCCTTATCACTGTGGATTTCAGATGACCATATCTCCAAAGCCTCTGAGAATCCAACTGGCAAAGAGCTTTCCAAAAGGCGATGACTATCTTGAACTTAAAGAACACCAAAGCAAAACTCAAGCAATTGGAAACACCGATTCATCGTACCCGAATAATGAAGCGGTGTCCACAATCAGCGAAACATCTCAAATGCCGCGTCAAAAGAAAATAACGCGGTTTAGGAATTCGCTGTGTCTTCAGTAAAAACAGCCGCTCGGTGTTGCAAGCTGCAAGCCAATCACCACGACACATGTACGTCATGTATTATGTATGGACTCAAGTCTCAACAACTACTCCACTACACCCGGATTTTTACTCTCCAACAGTTTTTTTCTCTCTGGCAACACTCGTATGTCGTGTTGAATCTATTAGTAGTTGCTGCATCTTAATCTTGAGAAGTAATGTGTTATGAGTTGTGGATAGGACTGTAGACATGTTTTTGCTGTCATATTTGTTTGATATTTCATGTTTATGGGCTGGGAATATGTGGAGAATATAGAGCCGTGCGACTCGGTATTTGCAAGTCTAGGTAGATTAAATTATTGCAACTCTAATATTGTCTGAATATTCTGGAGTAAGGATAGGGATAGGTTCCTTCCAATTGATCATTCAATTGTAAATGATCAGGGGAAGGTAGGTATTTATAGGTAAGTAAGGATATGGAGTTTGGTTTCCGCACTTAGTCCTTCAGATGGACCACTGTGCGGGGGCTATGGCGACCATCGGTGGTTATTACAACCAGCCCACCTCCCTCCAGAAGTTAATTAAATCTCCTGGCCTTTTTTTTTTTTTTTAGTTGGGAAATCATCCAATGACTTCTCCCGCTCTGGGCGGAGCGGAAGGGCGTGTCAGACTTTTACTGACTAAAACCCACCCGTGTTCCTTCAGTTGCCTGTGGCCAAGGTCCCGGTATCCCTTTCGGACTAACCCGCAACCCTGGCAGGAAATCTCCTGGCCTGTCCAGAACATCTGTGAAAGATCTGGGTGACCGGAGGGTTTTTTGCGTTACTGCGTTTCGAAGTCTCTTAGATCAAGACTTTAAAATAATGAAGAACATTGATGAAGGGCTTTCCAGATTAGATAAAGATCAAAGATCATGAGTCGAACAATACTAGTTTTGCATAAAAACTTTTGGATTTTAAAGTTCATATTTTTGTGGACTCACAAACGTTTACATTGCAATAAACTAACGTTTTGACTTAACAAATAGTCATTCATAAATTCCAACATGCTCTTCAATTACTAAAAGCACCGCATCATCGTCGGCTTCTAACAAGCGCATCTCCAGTCATGTTCCTTGTAATTAACATCATCAGCAGAGCATACAGCATCACTTGTATGTGCTCTTATCTTTTACATGTGTTTAGTGGTTAGTATCATGGCTGTCGGGGAGATTGTTACTACTCGTTTGATGTTGTAGATAACATGGTATTCCCCGTTCCATAGATTCAATTGAATGTATGATTTGTAGTTTGTGGAATTTTTTGCAATTATCGCATAGTGAGTTTGAAAAGTTTAAATGTTTTTGAAACAAGTTATCAAAGAATTTGTTCACAGGAATTTACTGCTGCTCTTTAGTTGCTGGTAAGGTATTTGTACCTTCTAGTGTAATAAAGTTACCAGCCGACGCTTTCTTTGAATTAATATATCACTCGTTAACTATCTCCCCTAAGTTACCAGCAATAACTTAAAACGATAATTTATATTACAATTTCAACGATAATTAAAACTACAATAAAGAAGCGCAGTGGCTTCATTTCACCGTTGAAACCCTCGAATCTTCACCATCTCGGAATTTTCGAATAGCCAATGAAATTTTACTACCGCGCCCGTCCACATAACTCAAGAACTAAAAAAGGCCGTCCCTCGAATATTTCGAAAAATAAAAAGTTGGAATATTCTCGGACGTTTATCTGTCCTCAGCATCGGAGTGTTTCCCGGCGAAGCTCCTCGGAATTAAAACATTGCATTTTTACCATAGAAACGTACGGGATGTAGATGGTATCTCGAGCGTCTTACGATTTATTTTACGAGGCTCTGGAGATGGAGACCCGCGGACTAACAACGCAACGGTTGCTGGGTTACCACTATTTACTACTTTTAAGTTTGGACCCGCGCTTACTCAGTGGAAAAACCTCCATGGTCGGTAGTGTTACACGGAAAATTAAACACGGGGTTTATGTTATTGCGTTTCTTACAGCAAAATGGCGCATGACGTCTTATATAAGTAGCAATTGTATTTTGTAACTGAATTTAACGTTAACATCTTGGGAAATACTTACGAGGGTAGACCGGAAATGGCTTTTACTCGCAATTTCCGACCATGGGTTGGATTCAAACTCTCGGAAGCAAATAGAATCCGAAAAATCACCACCAAAAATATTGTAACACTTATTTAAGTCTTCCCCATTATCATCACGCTTGTTCCCAAACGGTACAAAAACCAGGTGCGGGCTGTAATCGCTTCATTGTCGCGTCCGCAGACCTGCCAGCGTCCAGCTCGTTAAAATACCTTGGTCGAACAAACGACCACCATCACAATGTGGTTTCTTTTGGACCCCGAAATAGGAATGATTGCGGATACCAAGGTTAGCTTCGTGAAAAATTAAGATCTTACGTCACGGAAATTTTAATGGTGGTCCAGCTATGTGAAATTAATTGTATGAGTTGCCGATTGTTAGTATGTATTTAAGGGCGCACCCAATCACAAATTGCTTAGCATGATCCTGTGTTATGCGAAAATACTGCAGCATCAATTTTGAAATAAATATATGTTAAAGTTGAGGATTGATGCTAGGTCCTATGTGAGGCGAAAACACGATTACATAAAATTTTCTCTATAGAAAAAAAATACAAAGTTACTTCTGCACAGAATTATAAACCGTTGGTATTCAAAAATACTTCAAATTAGATCATGAAACTTTGCATGATAACTGAACTAACTATAAAGCAGGTCTTATGTGTGTCATTTTTTTAAAATTACCATTATTTTCACCGTAAAAAGCAATTACCTAAACTTTTCGACGCTTTAGAGCCGCTAGCGCCCCACTCCGTCTCGTTCTCACTCAGGTCGCGAGTAGTATGGTGCGTGCGGGATAAAATCTGAGCTAGGGTGCGCTCTTAAACGATTTCATAACAGCCCGCCCTGACTGTATGTATGTCTGTTTGATCTTCAGAAATGCTTTATCGGTGTATGGATCGATCGATCGATTTAAGATGTGTAGAGATCTACTATAGAACATCAATGGAGCAATAATTGCAGCCAAATCGCAGTGCTGCCCTACCATTGATGTTAAAATTCTAAATCATGCATGTGTTTGTAGATCTATACACGTGTCTAGATGCGGTAGGAGAGTAGGTACGAGTACTTGCATTTTTTTTTTGTGACTTAGCCTTTATTTTTCTCTCGATATTTTTCCAATATGTGGTGATTAATGATTTATTCAACCAGACTTGCGCATACTCCAAGTAAACATGTGATCGTCATTAAGCTGTCTATGCTAAATCGTATATTTTTTATCGATTTCAATCGCATCGATATATATTTTATTCGGGCGCGTATCGATTTATTTATCGTAATAATAAATCACTCGTATTGATCATTACCGATAATAATTTATAGTAGGTAGGGGCAGTGAGCGGCGCGCGCGCAGGTCGTCGATAAATCATGGCCGAGAGTTTTGCGTGACCGCAGCGTCAACGATCATAGTCGTCTAATGCTCTACGTTTGTTTTAGAGCTTGGATCAACATCAAACATCAACTTATCATCATTTTTCTATTTCTCAGAATTGTGCCACCATCATTTGTTATTCATTCTCGAGCTGGTTTGAAGAAGATCCGTACGATGTGAAACAAACTGTGAACCAGTTACTAAATGTTCTGTGATTTATTGAGCAACTCGGTGTGTTTTAGTGTCTGAGTTGAAATAGGTGAATAAACTATCCTTTCTGTATTTATGTCCTATCAACAACCATCCCTAAGTCATCACCTAATTAGGAGCTTCAGTTCCACCTCGTCTACATGCAACATGTCCTGCGTAAGATTTAGTTCAAATCCAAGAGTCTTCATTCAAATCGCTATGCATTTCGTACCACTTCATCTGCCAGGTACACATATGCCCATGAGCGTTTGCATAAATACAATGCTAGGAACCCGTTGATCAATATTCCATTGTACCTATATAGGTACTAGGGATACATAACGCGCATGTATCGGCGGCTGAGCAAAAGGCGCACAGCCCGCGGCGCACTAACGATCCGCGCAATTGATTGATAAATCAACGCGGCCAAGTTGCGCGAGCACACACAACCCTTTGTGGTGTGCCGCAACTGAGGCACTGTTTGTTTTAATAATTTAGGGTATCTGTTTAAAGGTCTTCTTGAATTTTAAATTAGGAACAAAGTCGGCACGATATTGACAGCTTTTTTTCTTTGATTGAAGTGTTGCTTGCGAACTTTGGGTTAGCTCGTTAGATAGAATTTCCAGTAAGGAAATTTGATGACATCAGTAACGAGGCATAGGTATAGGTTAGTGATAACTAACATACCTACATCCTTGTTAATTAGTATCAATCAGTCATTCTCGATTCAGCGAATATTTGGTCCTACCAGTATCTGAATGCGTTTGAATGTCTGCTCATCGCCAAAGTTGGACAAAGAGACTATGTTGACAGCCCTATCCTTTGCCTAAAATCTATTTCAGAGGGCCTAGACAAGTGACTGTCGCTTCCAAAGCGTTTCGTATTTCTACAACGACTTTCAACAGGATTGACATAAGCTTTTCCATAGCGTATGTCAGTCCTATACATTTTTGCCTGTTCCATCATCGTTATCGCTGATAGAATGTCACTTTGTACACTAGGCCGTCTGAGCAAAACTGAAACTACTGTAGGATAGCTTTACCTTTACTCACACTAGTGTCTCTTCAGGCACCTGAACTCAGGTGTAAAGGTTGCATACATGCATTTTAAGTCACGTTGTAAGTCTATTAAGGAAGTACATTACATAGCGTACCGCTGTGCCCGCAAACGATCGCCTCCCGTCGCTACTTATGGCACTATTACCATCCATCAACATCGCTATATGGGGGTAGGTAGATAGGTAAGTATTGGAAGCAGGGTAGGATAGAGCTCGTAGGATTTGTAGGGAAAAGCGAGATGGCGTTTTATTTTTAAGATTGACTGTCCAACAATATTTTTAATTCTGTTTTATTTGCAGAAGGGTCCATAGGAGTTAGTCATCGAGGCTAGAGAGTAAGATGGCTTTTGTAAATTCGTGGTAACCAACAATAATGAAGTATCAACAATAATTATGTAAGAACAAAAATCGAACGAAACTCGAGAAAATGGCAGTGAACAGACGAAATGTGTATCTGGTCTTAAGTGGCTGGGAACGTATTTTCTGGCAAAGCATTTTGTGTAACTTTCTAGATCTATGTCTTTCTTGGATTTATGGCTTAACATTATTCAGGTATTATCCCACTGCAGTGCCTTTGTACTGCAGTGGCATTCAGGTATACTACCAGTTTTTTCCCAAATAAGAGAGAAATATCAAAGCAAACATATATTATAATATCTAATTCACCATCCCTGTCTTGTGTTGGCTCACAAATCATCACGGTGCGTTGAGGGCAGGCCGGTAGGGTTGTCTTGTAATCACTTTAGCTCTCCGGAGGTGTAATCTTGTTACGACCCCTGCCTCATTAGCCCCCCAACTACCTAATCGAGTTCGGATTTCATTACTGCTGCACCCCTGGTGATTTTTTGTTTGAATTCTTGCACTTCTTGCTTATTGTTCTATTTGGAGTGCTTTTTGTAATGGATTTGTTAAAGATTCATTTTTGTTCATATTACTTCAGACCATTTTGGTGCTCACTGAGATTTTGAAAATCTTTGGTGTTTATCCTAAACTAATTGTTGTTAACTTTCTGTGGTTCGTAACATTATTTTTATTCACTCTCACTGAACTCTATAATTATATAGCCTGTTATATTAGTCTTAAATGAAGAACTAAAAGATCCAATCTCTAAAACATGGCACAGAAAACTTTTCCGCATGATTTTGCACCCCTCTGATATCTCGAACGTACAACACGTTGAAGATATGCTACTTGCAGTCTGATTGCAATTCTTCCTTTAATACAAATAACACTTATAAAACTAAACTAAAGTGCAAAATCTCTATCTGTACCCCCTTGCAGCATCCACTACAGTTGCAAGGGGGACACAAATTAGATTGTGCTCGGAAGTTTCCGCCTGACCGCCTCCCGCACTGACATTAGTTTTCATTTGAACTTTATTACATTATACTTATCGAATTAACTTGCCAAGTGCATTCTTGGCAGTATTTGTTTGTCTGTGGAATGTTATCCGTTGTTGTTTATCAAGTTACTATGAAAAGGAGGTATTGTTTGAGTTTCAAACAGATTTGCTGATGGCTTCAAGGCATTAGTGGCAAAGTTAAAAATTTATGTGTTTTTAAAACTGCCCCAGTGGCTTTTAGGTTTTACCCGTTTCACTAAACCTCGAAGAATTTGAAATAGGTCACGATTTTAAAGATAACCTAATCTCAAAAGACATGAATGCATGAAGCAATGAATGAATGAATGAAGAATATCTGATGAGTCCATAGACATTACATGAGTCTAACTTGAACGAAAACAAACAGAACTTTCCCAAAACCGACACGGAGATTTGGATAGTGTTAAGTTACCCCTTAATCATGACATCATTAGATTAGTCATTATATTTAATGACAAATGACTCCAGCTTCCATTGTGTAACTTCACCAGGGCAGCAGAATTGGCAAGACTGGCCACGCGTCGCCACGCGCCGTCATCCGACACGCCCGCGAATACTCCTGCACTTGGCTGCTCTCTTGGTGCGTGAAATAGGATTTTGATGCCTTTCCGATTAATATTATGCATAGTTTGCCGGTCTGTCGGTTTGTCCTTCTGAATTTATTGGCTAGGGAAAAAAAGGTTCGTTGCAAATGCGTGAACACTCAACCAGAAAATGAACGAGAGCCCAATGAACAAGAATATTCTTTTAAATATTTTACATAACTATCGATGGGGCTTGCCAGTCTTGTGTATGCTTAGGAAGGGCTCTAAAGCCTTGGTTCATACTCTACATCCGTACATTGCTGCCAGTCCATCTATCAAGTTTAAAAAGTAAATTTTATCCAAAACGGTTCATCAAATCTACATCCTTCTCAGTAAAAAAGAAGTAAAATTTGACAAATGTGTCTTGTGTCATGTTAAAATAATCTTTCTGCTTAACCTCGCAGACTGAGCCACAAATTGTCATGTCACAGGGATTCCGCTGAGCGTGCACTAATCCCAGGGATTACTCCACAGAACATGATTTAATAACCACAGCTGTCAACGCCTAAACGGTACAAAAGAAATAAAAGATTGCAGCTGTCTACCTAAAAGTCTGTTACATAAATTGATTTTAATTTCATTTATTTCATGAAGTTTATTAGGCTTGAACTTTATCTTCCTATAACCTTGTTTCATGACTCAATCCAAATAATTTATGTAGCACTAGCTGCGCCCCGCGGTTTCACCCGCGTAAGTCTCGATCCCGTGAAAATATCGGGATAAAAAGTATCCTATGTGTTAATCCAGGTTATAAACTATCTGTTTACCAAATTTCATCCAAATCCATTCAGCCGTTTTTACGTGAAAGAGTAACAAACATCCATCCATCCATCCATTCATATATCCATACTTACAAGATTTTTTTTTTTAGGTTGCTGATATATAAACTGTCACTGCACCAAGTTTAAAGATTAACCCAGTAAGTAGACTGGGTGCCAGTACATTGTATAACTTTAGATTCACTGACACAATTCACTATGGAAATTGAAAAATGTTATAAATGATCAACATCAACCATATCATCGGGGCTGAAATTAATGTAAATTAATGTAATATGTAAACATAACATGTTTTTCTACTTTAATTCTTCATTTTAGATGTCAATACTTCACAGTTTTTGACATTGCATTAAGTTATAACTCAATTAAAAGTAAAACAGTATTTAATCAATGATGTAAGTCATGCATTAGAAGTGAGTGAAAGGGACGCACTCTCATTACAGAGCTACGTACGCAAGTGGGCGGGGCTTACGACGCCCTACGGCGAGTAGTGATGTCACATAAAATTTGTCGATGGATTTTACCGCCTCGTACGTCTACGGTTTTATCGACTGGTATCCAGATTAATGATAAAGGGCTGGAACTCTCAAACGTTAAAATCACAACGGGGCGCTTTTCTGTAGCAGAAATTACCCGGCGTCGCAAGTTTCTATAATAGTACAAGATTTTAATTAGAACATAGACTGTAAATTATTTATGTATGGGGAGCTTTAATTTATATGCGGATGCCGTTTACTTAGATCTCGGAGGAGGTTTGTGGAGTATAGTGGATGTGGGAAACTAAACCTAGGTAATTAATTGTCCTGCCAGGGTTGCGGGTTAGTCCGAAAGGGATACCGGGACCTTGGCAACAGGCAACTGAAGGAACACGGGTGGGTTTTAGTCAGTAAAAGTCTGACACGCCCTTCCGCTCCACCCAGAGCGGGAGAAGTCATTGGATGATTTCCCACCCTCAAAAAAAAAAAGGTAATTAATTGTGGTGTTCAGTTTTGTTTGGTTTCTTTAATTAGGCGCTGTCTTTATGCCCTGATCTTTATCACCTTTCCGCTATTTATATTACTAGAAATTAAATTATTAAGTCTCGTATTGTATAAGGCGCTGGTGTCCGCAACTCCACGACTAAGCGCATGTTTCGCCTACGGAAATGATTAAGTAGCCAGAAGTTTAATTAATTTAGGAATTTACATTATTCTCTATAAAACCTTTTTAATAGTTTCTCGACTTCAAATCGTTTTATAAATTAATCTATAGATCCTCATCTAATCAGAGATATTATATCACATCTTTTTCAATAATTAGGTACCTATGTAAGTATGTGTTGTCGCAATTGGAATAACAACTTTATTTGAAAAAAATATAACTCATTAACCTATCCAACCCACTGTGACAGTAATTAAATGTACTATCCAAAAATAAGAAGAAACGGAGATAGTACAGACATCCGCCCACAGTGTGACCTGCATCAACCGACGGCCACCAGAGTAGTAACTATACTTACTATAATACACAAACACGGGCCACGGCCTATTATACCGGCGAGTAACTCGATACGTAACGTTAATGTCTTCCAAAACGTATAAAATAAAACGCCACGATCTTCACATGATACTTTGACAATGATTTGAAGTGCGACACGGCAAACTATGGAGTTGCGTGTGCTACAAAAAATAGATACGTAATTTTACAACTTGCGTTCATCTATTTCTTTTAGAGGAAAAAAATTTAACTATGATGACGTAGACCATGAAAAAGAAGTAGGTACGTCTAATGCCGTGATCCGACGGTGCGCCATATTACGGACCGACACAGACGAGCCCGCACGACGCACCGTGGGAAGGAGTACGTGCGGGTATCGCAGACATCGGAAGTTCCTCGATGCGCGGTGCGTGGCGGTCCGTGGTCGTCTGCCGTGCCTGTCCGTCCGCGAAATCGCGGATCGTCGGATCTCGGCATTAGTAAACAAATCTTTATAACGTGAAGAAATTCTGGAAATTCAAAACACAAAGTAAAAACAAAGACAATCCTGTTTACTCAAGAAATCAGAATTACTCATTTTCGCAGACTTGATTATGCAAAACTAATACAATCATTATAAGGTACAAGCCCAGACGTCTCCGTTTATGGTTGAGCGGATCCATAAAATAGGGAGATTAAGATTTTGTGTGGTTTTAGGCTAAAAAAGGCTAAATGTAAATGATTGGTGGCTGGTTGGCGCCGGGCGCATTACGTCGGGTCTGGTGCGCGCGTGCGCTCCGTTGCCTTGCACTAATCCGCTGCGCAGACGCATGCACGTTAAGTTTATAGTTAGAGGTACAATAGATGAACAGTCAGCGAGATGAGGTTACTTAACTTTGTAGGATGTTACAATAATTGTAATTCATTTCTTCCTAAAATAATCATTACTCAACTAAGTAAGCGAAATAAATGACGATGATTTGTACCACCATGATTTCCTTATGGGTTTCAGGTAACTACTAATTTTATTATAGGTATTCCAAGCCGTGTGCTCGATGAGATTTTCTATCGGCAAAAATGACGAACTTCCATACAAACTTTCATCCCCTATGTAACCCTTTTAGGGGTTGTATTCTCAAAAAAGCTTCCTGAGTGCTCATTTTCATTATAGAAAAAACGCTTGTGTACAATTTAATGCTTCTAAACTCAGAGAAATTGCAATAAGATTCGACAGCGTTATAAAATTTTCAATTTCCGCCAACTCTTATCACACTGTTCAACTTTAACCATAGTACTTACCTACCTTATTTTCAAAGGAAAAGAGGATGTGATCACTCTCAGCACAGGTTGTTTACGGCGCGTATATCGATGAATATATCAAAATATTCCGCTATTGGTTTATGACTTGTTAAAACAACGTCTGATATCTTGATTACACCGCTTTGTCTAAGCCAACCTTTGTCACGTCACTTATCGACTCGACTATCGAGAGCTACGCGCCGATGAACAACACTATTATGCTAAAGTGCATATTTTATTACGAATGAGTGAATTTCATCATTTGAGACACTCATGTGTTCCTGGTATCGGGTTTCATATTTGACTATGGTTTCTATGATGGCGTGTGGTCTCTGGTTTGGATAGACCACCCGTAAGAACGGAAAATGTAATACCTAATTGGTCACCACTTACTGTGTACTTGACTACTAAATAGACCGTTTTTAAACAAGACAATATTGCCAAAGCCGAATGTTCAGAATTCAGGATCTGGCAGCAGCCACCTTATGCATTGATGATGTAAGAACAAGCGCTTATTATATCTATCTCCTTGCCAAATTTTATCGAAATCCGTTCAGTGGTTTAGGCGTGAAAAGGTAACATACAGACAGACAGAGTTACTTATGAATTTATAATATTAGTATGGATATCAATCAACACGCAGTAAACTTCATCCGCAGTAGCATGGAACATTACTTGCGTTGTATCAACTATTATCAACTATGTTGGAATCGCAAAGCAATGCGTTGCAACAACTTATCAAGTGTACGATAGTAATCGAACACCAATCGTGACTGACTTCTAGTTTACGAACACTCCTTTATGCGCGTGAGCCACCCTTCAAGAAATATCACGAAAAGCAAATTAGTAAGTCTTCTTATCGAAGAACAGAATCTAGGTACAAGTCCTTTCCAAAACTAAAATTATGCTGGACAGGTTTTGTTTGCAATACTTAATAAAAATCTTAAATTCACTGACAGTGCGCAGTTTAAACCACTGGGTATAGAAGCATGAATTTTTGCACAAGAGTTCCATTATGTAACGAAAGTGAGCACTAAGGAAAGATTTTTGAAAATATATCCCTTAAAGGGGGTGAAATTTTATATAAAATTTCCACGCTTTTTAATTAAATATACTACAGCTTAATAGTTAATTGATTCAGGCGTGACTTTGCGGAAATCCATTACAAAATACAATAGACGCTGATATATTTAGTAACCTATTCCGCTTGACTATTCTTCAAGAGTCATAAAAACCCAGTAAGAAATCGACACGTGTTTCACCTCTCAACGAGGCATCTTCAGGATGACGATTGACCAATTGCAAACCAGAACGCGACGTGTTACCACACCGAGCGCTGGACGCAGAGTGATCTCACTCTGCGTCCAGCGCTCGGTTCTTACTGGGTTTTTATGACTCTTGAAGAATAGTCAAGCGGAATAGGTTACTAAATATATCAGCGTCTATTGTATTTTACAGCTTAATAATCAATACGTCAAATACGTCTAATAATATTACTCTAAATATACGCAGAAATTCTACCATAATCCTTTAAGCAGAATTGCGCGATCCGA
Organism: Lithophane semibrunnea; assembly: GCA_947363905.1. Lineage (NCBI taxonomy): Eukaryota > Metazoa > Arthropoda > Insecta > Lepidoptera > Noctuidae > Lithophane > Lithophane semibrunnea. The sequence continues at coordinate 17,114,160 of OX376199.1, read as the reverse complement.
ATTGTGGCGACGCGCGCGCGCCCCATGCAGCGCCGCCTTTTTATAGCACAAGCGCAAAAAGTGGCCATTACTCGACACTACAATCACACGCCCTTTTAGGGCTTGCACAAAGCGACGCCGCTGCAGCCTTCCGAGTACGCTAAATCCAATGAAAAGGTTGAGTGGTACTGTTAGCGGAAAGTGATATGAGAAAAGAACGACTATTTCAGATCTTTATATTGTTCGCATCCTGTCTATTATAATTTAGGGTGTTATCTTAAACTGACTGTTCGTTATTGATTCTGATACTGTGGTGCCCGCTTCTATTACATTATGGTTATATTCTTTCTCATCATCCTCCTTCCTCTACCCTAATTAATTTTGAGTCAGCGCAGCATTATCTCTTTCTTCGTTATATTATCTCTATCAACCGCTTTCTAGCCATATCATCTTCACCAACATCCGCCCATCGCTTCTTTGCCCTCACTTACATTCTAGAACCAAAACTAAACCCAGCACCGCTCCCTCCTCACACCGGCACCTCACCTCACCACGGTCCAGTTACCTCAAGACGTGAAATTTAAAAGGCTCTCGAGAAACAAAGCGCGCTCTCGACGGCCCTTTGAATCCAAATCCCTTCTTAAATCTCTATTCAGTATTGTTAGTCCTTCAGCAATGCCGTTTTTGGTACAGTTTTTGTATAGATAAACGTCGGTAATGTAATATGGTATTGTTGCTTTATCCAGACGGGATCGAGTGTCGGATCATCTGGTCTCTTGTTTGTTATGTTTTTTATTATTTGTCTAGTTTCGATGATGACACCTGGATATCAAGGACTTTTTAGTAGGTTTTTGTTTTCATGTTTTGTAGTTTTATCTACCAAGCTTTTCTTTGACTTATTGTCGAATGTTCGATCAAATGCTTCTAAAATTAATATTTTTATTCGGTCAACTGATTTAGTCATGACAGGTAGATACCTACTATTATTACGTTGAACGCTTGTTTGATTTTTTTTAAATTATTGTTACAGTGAATAGTACTGTGCCAATAAAATCTCTTGAGCAAATTGCAGTACTTTCAAATACTTAAATATTCATACTCCAAAGCTCTATTAAACATTCAAGTACTCTATAGCCCTCACAAAGCATACAAGTACTTACGTTAGGTTCCCCTGAACAACCGCTAAGCGCCGCACGGTGGATCGAAAATCAGCTGTAGAAGACATAGGATCTCGATTTCTTAAATGTTATTTTTTTTGCTGGAAATGACTTCTGCTGATCATTACTGTTCTATAAAATGTCATATGAAGTAAATGTGTGCACAAATGGAAGAGTTATAATTTTTATAAGAAAAAAATGTATGGAGCTAGTATGAAAAATCGAATTATCTCCTAAACGGCATGTTTAACCGTAATATCCTTGGAGGTGGTCATAGTGCTAATTATTTATAATTTTTTGGTTGCGGATTTGACGAAAAATTTCACGCCGTTTTTTTTTTAAAATCGTCAAAATATTTTTATTTGTTTTTTCATATGAAACGATTCCTTTTAGTGTTTATGTTGAAGAAAACGGACTTTTAACTACACGTAACATAAAATAGCATCACTCCTATATTTCCGAAGGAGTTGGCAGAGGTTTATAGTACACCCATACGTAGACAACTATGTTTGAGCTAGATATTTATCAACACATCATGAGTTTTAAAACTTTTCATACAACCAAATTACCAATTGTTTACTCTTCTAATGAGTCCGAAAAGAAGTGATTAAGTAACTACACTGATTAGGTCTTCTAATGAGTCTTTATAGGTGATTTAATGATTTTCAATATCTCACGACAATGCCAACTATGGATTACATTCAACTTTTCCTCATAAGTAAACTAATTTGTTAATTAGCAGTGCTATGAGTTCTAAGAATAGTTAGTGACAATTATAAATTTTCATTAGCTAATGAGAAGATAACTAATGAGGGTAGTTACCTAATTATTGGCGTTTTGCAATAAAAGGGCTAAAGTTTTGTTTTATAATTTAGTTTGTTCACAACTGTGTAACTGCTAACACTAAATCTGCGACTATAAAAGCTTAGAATGGAAAGTTTAATCACGAATTTAGACTTGTTTGTTCTTCTACGAAGTGAGAATACTTCATTTGATCATGGAGTATTGTTCAGTGCAGTTGTATCCCGCATAGGCGATTGCCTGTCTGACGAAGATCGTGTTGTTCTCAAAGAATATTGTCGGAGATTTACGCGAGCCGCTTTACAAAGGTGGCAGAAATCCAACCGATTCCTTGATAATTTCAGGAGAAAGTACGAGAATTGGTTGGGAGCAAATATTGATTGGCCGAGTTTTGTGCAAAGTTTAGTTAATCAAGAACCAAGTGTTGATGAGATACCAAGAGCGCCCTCAGTCTCTCCAGAACCGTTGACATCAACGTCCATTGGAACAATGACGAAAACATCCTGTAAACCATTCGAAGATCTGGGAAGTAAACAAAAAAAGAGAAGATCTGATGAACACACAGGCGAAGATTCCAGTGAATTGGCATATGCAGCTGCAGCACGTTTAAAAGAAGAAGGGCATGGAGATATCGCCTCTGTCATCGAATACATGATGAAAAATCCTGAAGCAGCCGCTAAATTAAATGAAACGCTTAAGAAACCAGCGAAAACAATCATATTTACGTCAGAAAAGGCGCTTGGATTGCTTCTTTCGCTAAAACTCTCAAAGTGGCAATATTTACGTTGCGAGAGGCTGCCATTCGGGAAGGTGCTAAGGATATTTATCCATCTTACTATAAAGTGCAACAAACTAAGCTTGATTGCTACCCTCCGAAGCAATCGGTGACAGTTACTGATTCATCGGCTAGGATTACACTTCAAGCTTTACTTGATATCACAGTTACAAGAATCCTTCAAAGCCTTTCTAAGGAAGAGCATAACAAGCAGTTGAAGCTGATATCCAAGTGGGGATTTGATGGTGCTTCTAACCAAAGCCGATACAAGCAGAAAATGGAGGGTGAGGAAGATGACTCGAGCATTTTCATGACCTCCTTGGTGCCACTTAAACTGACAGATGGAGACAACATCTTATGGACGAACCCAAAACCATGCTCAGTTTTGTATTGTCGTCCAGTTCAGTTTACTTTTGTAAAGGAGAGTGAAGCAGTTGTCCTTGAGCTGAAAAAACAAATGGATGAAGAAATTGAGGCCCTTATCCCCACAGAGTGCAATAATAATAATAGGGTGACTCATGAACTAATGATGACGATGATCGACGCTAAGTTTGCACTTACCTTTCTGAAGCTAGATCAAATGCATCGTGCTACCTGTGCTTAGCAAAGCCTACAGAAATGAACCGCTTAGATGCTGTAACATCAAAAATTGTGTGTTCTGACCTGTATGAATTTGGCTTGTCATCCCTACACGCCCGTATAAATTGTATGGAATGTCTGTTACACATTGCATACAGGCTCGACTTCAAACGGTGGGCAGCAAGAAGTGATGAGCACAAAGAAATGCTACAGACAAGGAAGAAAGTAATTCAAAATAAATTCAAAGATGAGCTCAATCTGTTGATTGATATAGTAAAACAAGGCTCGGGAACCACCAATGACGGGAATACTGCAAGAAAATTCTTTGAGTTTCCTAATAAAACCGCAGCTATAACCGGTTTGGATGAAGACCTCATCAAAAGATTTGCTATAATTTTACAAGCAATTACATCTGGAGAGCAGGTCGATATAATAAAATTTAGAGATTATGCCCGCAAAACAGCAGAAAATTACGTATTATTATACGACTGGTACTACATGTCGTCAACCGTTCATAAATTATTAATCCATGGGGCTGACATAATCGAGAAAAATAATATTGTGCCGATTGGGACTCTCGGAAGAAGCCTCAGAGTCTCGAAACAAAGATTTTAGGAAGTTTCGAGAACATCATTCGCGGAAAAGAAGGAGGCAGGATTCCAATCAAGACATTTTAAATATGCTTGTTGTCTCTTCGGATCCTTTGCTAAGTGCACAAAGGCCTAAGTTAGATGCCAAGAAAAAGCAGAGCTTTTTTGCTGAAACTCTCGACTTGATTCAATTTCAGGAAACTGAGTTCGAGTTTTTGGATATATCCAATCTGGATGCTGACTCAGAATTGGAGTCTGACAACGAGAGTGACAAGGAAAATTTGTAAAAAAATTATATATGTACATATTTGTAAATTTGTATTTGAGTCTGTTTGGTTTTTTTTTTGTAATATTTAATGATATTTTGTCTTTTTTTTTATTTATTTTACAAATGCTTAGTATTAATTCCTTAAATTAAATTATTTTGTATATAATATAACTTTATATGTTACTTAAATAAGAGTTTGATAATCTTTTTTTATTTAAATTAATAAAAATGTGTCAAAAAACAGCAATTTTTTTTATTTAATTTTTCTTGTTTTGTGTGTTCTTAATATTTGGGTTAATAACATATCGAACTTTTTAACTTGGACACTAAAAGGGATCGTTTTACATGTAAAAATAAATAAAAATATTTAGACGATTTTTTTAAAAAAACGGCATTAAATTTTTCGTCAAATCGGCTACCAAAAAATCATAAATAATTAGCACTATGACCACCTCCAAGGATATTACGGTTAAACATGCCGTTTAGGAGATAATTCGATTTTTCATACTAGCTTCATACAAATTTTTCGTAAAAAAATTATATTTCCTTCGTTTTTGGGCAGAATTAACTCGGGTGTCATTTTTGTACATAGTAAAGATCAGCAGAAGTCATTTCCAGCAAAAAAAATAACATTTAAGAAATCGAGATCCTATGTCTTCTACAGCCGATTTTCGATCCACCGTGCGCCGTTGTGCTTTTGTGCGCGTTTGTCATAATCCCCTGGCTGTCCCCTGACATTGTGTTGACAACCATTGTGCGTTGCGCCTGCGACGCGATCCTGTCGCCCCGCATAATGATCTACAATCCTTTTATAAATCCCACATTAAGTGATCGTAATAAATGTAATGGGCGGACTTTTTGTGGAAATAATTGCACAAAAAGTGTATAAAAAGTTTTTTTTTACTTAAAAAAAGTTTTTATAATTTTTGTGGAAATTATAAATGCATCTACCGTAAAAATCTCTTATTGCATGTACTGAAGGTAACTTTTAATAACAAATGTTACCTAATTTGCCAAAACACGATTATGTCATGAACTCATGAGCCAGCCCACAATCAGCGTCTAAATCAATTATCTTGACATTTCATTCACTTAACCCAACAACAAAACGTCAAAAAGAATGATGATGCATATTCGATTAAATAGCCGCGATAATTACGAGTTTTTGTTCGATCGATACCACTAATTTAATAACCTATTCCTTAACAACGGAGTCGACGACACCCGAGAGCACGGACATAAAAATGTCGGGTCGTGTCCAATCAATCTTGGTCTTATACCTGAACCCAGAGATCGGATCGAAGAGATAACCCTTCTTCAATGCGTAATACCATTAAAACAACGGTGACAATCCAACCAAAAAATAATTTTCAACAGCTCTTTATGTCGATAAATGTGGTATCGGCCATGACACCACTCCCATCTCTAATCCGTCCGCGCACGGTCAGTTTTCCATCGACAAAAAAGATTTTATGTTCGATGATTAAAAATGTGAGATGATGATCATTGCGAGGGATCCCACTGCGAAGGTTTGTTTAACCTCTTTGTTTTTCTGAATTCCTGGTCGTGGGTCCGTTTTAATTAATGCCCGTCACGTATTTTTTTCGATGTTGGTTTTTCAACTGATTTTTTTTTCATTTTGTTTTTATTTTATCTCCGGTTTTTGAAATATGTCCGTGGGTCCGTGGTGTGTGATGCGATATCTCTGATGTCGCCCTATTGTTTTCATTTGATATATTTATGCGCTGTGTTCTCGGGAGTGGTGTTTCCAATGTATTTTTTTGATCATGAAAGCGGTGAGTGGCCGGTGACGCGGTATCATGGATCATCGATTGTTCTGAATCACCGACTGTTGACATTATTTATGTGGGTGACTCGGGGACGTCTAGGAGAGTGACGGCTACCTCTCTTGCTCGTGTAGTTTGTATGGAGATTAACTCAGTCGGGGAACTTTGAGATGTCCAAATAATTTTACCGTCTTTTCAGCGGTGATTGTTAGACGAAGATAATGAAGTAGTACCTTTAAGCGTCCGAGATGTATCTTATCTAGCGGTATTGAGAAAGATCTTGAATAATATCCGCAGAGAACTCATCTCTCATCTCATAACAGTGTTTGTTATTGATGCTTGTTTTGTTTGTTATATTTCATGTTTATTAAGCAGACAGTCATAAATATCCAACATTAGATTATTGATACCTCGACACAACCCAACTCGTCGTTAAAGTTTAACTTAATTGTCATCAATTAAAGATTCAATGTTAGGAAGATAACACAGAAATACTCACACATTTGAATGCAGCCTCCTTCAAATCATAAAGCTGTGTGTTTATAGTAGCTCGTGTAGATAACTAGCTACAATTAATGTAATCGTGTTATTTATTAGACGTATTTGAATTAGCTTGTTAGGTACCAGGGTAACAGAGGCAGGAGATAGTGGAATTGTTTACATAGTAACGCGATGTTTATCGACTTCAAGAAACGACATTGTTCGTGTCAAACTTGGTTGTAAAATAGGTGTTTTATTTACGTTCTCAGGTTTGTGCTCCCCTGTTCGTCTAACTTGATTATTCGCCAGTTTTTCAGCAATTTTCTCACAGTTCAACGTACTTTCATCGAGCAGTTCCTGTCCTACCCTAAGACATCTACGAATTTTATGCCAAAATACAATTAAATTTTGACCTTCCTAAGACACTCATGACTTCATTTTGGATGTCTTCCCCCAAGCGCTTATGGACTGATCGCTAGGTTAGTAAAAGTCCATTGTCCAATGGAGGTTAGACCAAAATGTAGGATACTCCAAAAAATAACTATAATGATATGACAAAACAATATTATCTCGACAAAGATCACGAACGCCATTAAAATATATTGCAAAAAAATTCGCCATTCCCATACATAAATTCCTCGTATTTTTTCCCAACGGTGTGTAACCTATCTGTTTGTATCTTTGCAGGTAAGTGTTGATGTAACCCGAGAGTTTGTTCACTACAGACGTACAGACATACACTCGACTTAGTAAGATGATCGCTGATAGTAGTATGTATGGAACAAAGATGGGGCGATAACGCTGACGGGAGGTAAGTGATATTATTTTTATGATTCGAAATTTGGTGAGGCCTGTATGTAAACCGAATTCTTAGTTTTGAAAGATATTACCTTCAGAAGAGAGTTACTTTATATAATAGATGTAGAAAAAGAGTAGTAGTTCCCATGACCATAAAGTAATAATTATTTGTTATCGACTTACATCGATAAATCATTATTATCCGGCTCGAAGGATCATGAACTCTTTGGCGCAGTTAGGTGACATACATTGATTAAAATTTAAAAAATATTCAGATACGACGGAAAAACAAACATGTTATATTTTGGTTACTCAGAAAATTGTAAAGTATAGAGTTTCCAGAGTTCAATAAATAATGAAAATTAGGCGGCACCCATGAACAGATAGCAGACATTTAAAAAAATGTTTCAAAGTTTAATTTAATTCGCCTGGGAAATCTTACCCAATGTACGCATAACTAGGATAACATTTGCAAGCACGTCGCAATAGGGTTGCCTCTTAACATATTGTAATGTATGTGTACAAATGTATCTATTTGTCCGTGTGCTCGTGTTACGAGTCCCGCGGGACCCAGGGATTACCCGGGATGCCCGGGATACTGCCCCCCGGGATACGTAATGTACCGGTGGGCATAGATAAACCCGCTGTGTATTGCTTTGTTAATAAATTAGGACACTTCTACTGGATATTAAACTTCGATTTATTATGGACTTTCCATAGTTAATTGAACATTTTCGTTTTCTTTTTATTGTTTATGACTTTATAAGTGCCTTACTAAATTAGAAATGCTTAAATCGTTAAGATCAAAATAAAAAAAATCAAAATCAAAATATTTTATTTCACATAAACCTACATGGGCACTTATGAAAAGTCAGAAGCTAGGTGCACGGTTCCAATTGGTCGTTTCCTATGGAGAAGAGCCGGCAAGAAACTCCATGGTTACTCTTTTAAAAGATAATTGGCTTTTACGATATTTTCGAATTACAGTTTTAATAGTTAGGACAGTGTAGGCCTTTCAAAAAGAATCAGGTAGGTAGTTAAAAAAAAAGAAAAAGATAATGAGAGATCGCGAAAAAGAACGGATGAGCGCATTTATTAATAAAAAAAAATGTTTTATAGTTTCGTCTTGTCAAAGTCGTAGTACCTTTTCGCGTATAAAATGAAGTAAAAATTATAGAATTAATATTCCCCTGGCACTTATTTTCCCCTGTACATAAATAATCAACATGTTGATGATCAAAAACGCGCTCATCCCAACATGTGCGCTTCTGTCCGTACAAATCCCTATCTCAGGCCGACAGGGACCGCTGATCCGGAAAATTGAAACAAGGGAACTGTACAATGAACCAACATAACTTTGCATATAGTAACACCTCTATTTCATTGTGGATAAGGTTGAAATTAGTGTTATAGGTAGGGTAGCCGTAGGGCTGGCACGTCCCATGCGATTTTAAGGATTTAAGAGAATTATTAGGAAATAATTCGACCGGTGTTTTGTATTTATGTTCGCTGTTTGATGGGGTATTGGGACTCGTGCGTTATTCATTTTTGTTAAAGATTATTTACACAATAATATCTATCAAAAATTTTAGTGGTTTATTTTATTCTCAAAGTTACCTCATTTACAAAAAGTTAAAATTGAGCTTTAAAGCTTGTTTTCGCACATTAATCACTAGTTAACAATTTTTCAAGAAATACCAAATTTTTCCCCAATTTACGTTTTGATAATAAATCACTACGAATTTTTTCCACCCTCCGGGATCGGAGGATAAGGGAAGAGAAAATCGCAACACGATCGCCATTTGAAAAATAATGATGTCATCAAACACTAATCCGAAAGCTTTCATGTGGATTACATGGATACCAGCTCACATTTGCGATTAAAAATCTATTGTTCAAGCTATTTTCAACTTTATTCTTTGCTAAAAATGCGGTTTGTTTTGTCCCCTTGGTGAAGTTCTCCCAATGTACTTAGACTTTCGCTCTATAAAACTGCAATTGTCTCTTTGAATTTAATGTGTTTGAGACCTTACCCCCTGAGCATTTGGTTTAAAATCCAAATACCATTCTTGCATTCCAATCTTAAACGAAAACTTGCAAATTCTATTGTACAGTCTAAGACACAGAGTGCAATTTCGTATGCTGCATAATAAGGATGGCATCACACAGTGGTGTCTGTGCACTGGTGCGTCATTTCGATACATTAAGCAAGTGATTTATACGCGGGAAACGGCAGAGTCAAAACATACAGGGTGAGCGCGCTCGGTGTGCAACCCGCTGCTCTGTAGGGTTATCAAGATGCGCATTTTTATTCACTTTTTCACTTATGACTTTCATGAGCAATTGTAAAGATATACAGTACAAAAGCTAGTGATTACAATTTTTCACACTTTAACAATGATTGTGCTACAGATAAAACTATCTAGTGGTTATAACAGCTTAATAGTATTCACAATATTCCTTTACGAACTTTCGTAAATCGTCGATTATGTCAGAAAAAGCATTATATATTGGCAAAGAAATGTGTAAGTTGGGGTTAAAATAAACTATTCGTTATGAAAAGTTCACATGACATCATTTTCCTGCTTCAACTTTCGTACCCTTAGCATAAAAAATTTTTACATCAGACAGACTATTATTTCCGGACAGCCCTACACAGTTAGGACAGTTCTCATTTGGGGAAGATACATGAGAGATCAGAAGCGCGTCCCCCTGGGATATAGATCTCATCTCGAGGGCTCTCTACATTACCGTAAGCGGATGTAGGTTTTTGCATCAGCTTCCTAACGAAAAAATATTATCAACGGTACAGGTGTAAGACACTTGAAATACGCACAGTCCTGTAAGACTGTGCGTATTTCAAGTGCCTTAGGACAGCTTGCGCGGTTATCTAAATGTTGGTCTTTCGATACGAACAGTCAAATGAAAATAGTTTCCTCAAACTGTCTTTTCTCCAATATAAGAACATTTTTAGGTTTTCATTTTTAGCGAAACGCCCGGTTTTTACGACTTCTTATAACATCAATATGTCTTTATTATATGTACGTAAGTTTAATATCAATGTATTATTTATACATATATAAACCTTCCGGGAAGGAAGGTAAATTCTCTAAATGATAGTGAAAACCGCATCAAAACCTGTTGCGTAGTTTAGAAGAACTACGCGGTCGCACAAGCAAACAAGAGCGACTTTAATTTATAAAATGTATCTAGTGATGAACATACTTTCAACAATATTTTCCCCTGTCGTAAGAATAATTCCTGATAATTGGCAAACATGTTTTCTATCACCCATTCTGTGCTTACTAAGCGAAAACTCAAATGATTCCTGTCACTAGCCGCCAATCTATCATAATTTAAAGCTCGGGGGTCGTTTTGCAAGTAAATGTGTTTTACTCCGAAGGGGGAAGGGTTAATTCACGAGAGTAATTTTATTGCGACGCAGCAAAGGGTTAAGTGAGGTGAACACTGAATCATGTTTTATGCTTTTTAATTTGTTTTCGTAAAATAATTCGGGGGTTGCAGAGTGCTCTATGTGTACTACCAACCCTTTTGCTTTGTACTTTGATGAAGTTAGGGCGGGATTACTAGGAGTCCATAAACATCTAGAAACGATACAATGTATGGGTTAGAATCGGTTACATGTGAAGCGAATTGCTAAACTGCAGACCATCTCTCCACCACTCATGTTTGCCGAAATACTGTAGTAGTTATTTATGCAACTGTTATATAATAAGGGGTATTAAAACACGAATGTGGGTTTATCACATGAGTGTTTTAATACCTAATTATTTACAGTTGCATACAAGACTTTAACAACACCCATGATATGAATCTTCTATAAAAGTTTCTTTATACCATTCCCCCTCTAAAAAGCTTATTTTATTCACTGAAAACAGTGAATAAAAAGCAAGGCTTTTAATCACTGTTTTGGTGTTTGAATTTAGAACACCAATTTGTTCGAACTCCATCTCAATGATATACAAACTCCTATTTGATTTGATTTTCGAACAGAAGTTTAGCATTAGAATTAAAACTGTTTATACCATGCCCCCTCTAAAAAGCTTATTTTATTCACTGAAAACAGTGAATAAAAAGCACTTTTAATCACTGGTTTGGTTTTTGAATTTAGAACACCAATTTGTTCGAACTCCATCTCAATGATATACAAACTCCTATTTGATTTGATTTTCGAACAGGAGTTTAGCATTAAAATTAAAACTGTTTTGTGTTCTTTGCTGTCATTAGTAAATGGGCGCTATTTTAAATATTTAAGTTGTACGAACAAAAGTTTAGGGTTACTTAAAAATCGATTGAAAATGTTTTCAAGTGATGAAGATGTGTTAACACCTGAGTTTATGAAAGAGAGGGCGGCCGATATAGTAGAAAGCTTGCTAACCAACAAATCACGGCTGGTTTACATCAAAGCCTACGATGTGTTTGAGTGAGAGTTTGTTTGTTTGTTTGTTTGAGTAAATGAAAAAATGAAAATCAAGCTGACCACATTTTCAGAGTCTGTTTTCCTAACTTATTTTAATGAGTTGTCGAAGAAAAAGAAGTCATCGACCTTATGGAGTATGTATTCTATTCTTCGGTGTAGTTACTATAAAAACAAGGCATAAAATTGACATAACAACATACTCGAAGTTGCATGTTCTTTTTCTCGTAGTCATGGTATAAAGTATAGTATGCAACTCTTGAATAAAACGGATTTTTATCGAGGGCCATGAATTGCGTCGTTCAGGATTCTAACACTTGAATCACTCCCTACGGTCGTGAGAATCCTTCACTTGCTCGTGATTCACCTATGGACCTCGCTTTAAATCCGTCCTTTATTCACTAATTGCATAATATACTATTGCAATACCAATATCGAACAAAAATGGCGCGGTACGACGTGAATTCGAATTTTTCGAATTCGAATGTATGTTTTGTTTTTAAACGGTGTTTTATTAGTGAAATGCTCGTGAATGACAATGTTCTTGTTTTTAAATGAGTTGCATTATGAAATTCGGTAATAACACCCGTTTGGATGATATTATGATTACTAACTATGACACTGGCTGTTTTAATGTTGGCAATAAGCTAACTGTTTCAGAAACTTTTATAGAGGATTTATAGCATGGGTGTAGATAAATGAATATTTGATTGTACTGGATACTAGATTACTGTCTCCATATCAATTAAGCGACAGCAATGAATGTTCACTAAACGGCTAAATCATGGAGCAGGTTTTACTTCATTAAAAATTGACTAACTTATATCAACAAACTGTATCATACCCGGAGGGCTTTCTTTAAAAATATCGTCCCTCATCAGCCAGCGACTCATTAGAGTCGCTGGCTATTAAGCAATTACCTCCCAAGTGTAGCACCTGGCTCCCGGTACACTGCCTCTATTCTATTAATACGTAAACGCTTAATGTGCTCCTTCCATTAGGCGACGTTGTAAATTATATCCACTTTAGATCTATGAGTTCCTGGTACTTTCGCCACTGCTGTAGATGAGACATATTCATGGGATTTTTGTCAAACACCGGCTAATAGTGTGCTGTGTGGGTGAGTTATGTCTTCCAATGGATACAGTAGCTCTATCTTGTATAGAGACACCCGTGGAAATACTACGAGAAAAAGCTCCCTTTAAAATTAGCCGACGCGCCGTCAATGTATTAAAAACAGCTGATTCTAAAAGATTCAAATTCAATCTAAACAGTCGTATTTCACGCAGCTAACCGCTGCCGCTGTGACGTCAAAAAAAAAACCCTAAAATGCTCTCAGATATTAAATTCAATACAGTGCTACTATTTTCGTGCAACCATGAATTGAATTTTTTATGGGACGCGCGTGGGTCTCTGTCATTTGTTTTCATTACGCTTCACCCCTCAAGAAAAAAGTTTGTATGCCTACGCTGACGAGATCACAATAATTTTAGCGGTCCGTACGTAGATCCAGTAGATCTTGATTTAAATGTTATTATTATGCGGACGGAACTAGTGACGTTAATAGCGCTAACATTTTGAGATATTAGCTAATAATCTTTATCTTTATTTCCCGAATGGAATTCGGAATGCTTAGGATATTGTTCGCCTCATATTTTATACATGCTGGTAGTCTAATTTCTTTTATTTGTGATGCTTATGAAGTAGATATGTCTATACAAAAGCTATTTAGAAAAACACGATTTTCCTTATCTTTGGAAAACACCTGTCTGTTAGTCTTATAATAGTATTGTCGTCCACTTAAAGTAAGTCAAGTGGGTTTTGTTTTAAACCCTCTGTATCTCCATACCACTTCACTTATTGCCACTTTTTTAAATCTTCCTAAACTAACTCGCCTACTTATTACTTCTAAACAAATTACTATTAACTTGACCATGTGCCAAACCTATGTAGTTAATACAGTATTATCAAAATAATCAGAAAATCATTTGGAATTTGTAAAACAAAAATGTAAGCAAACATAGAGGAATCTCAAGTTTATGGTAGACCCAGAACAATAAATAGTTAGCTGCCGGGTGATTATCACCACTAATGACTACAGTCGCGCCGAATTCATAACATTCGTATATTTTGCTCTCAATCTCAAAGAAATAATAGAAAAAAAGTAAATGATAAAACTGTTTCTGGCGCTTATTATGATTTTACATTTTCACTTTTGTCACAATATAAAACAATGCCTATGAATATAATGTATTCTTCGGGGTGTTTCATATGTTATTGGGATACTTAGTTAACTGAATTTACTGTTCCAATCATAATCAACCATAACTCTTACAATATACGAGTAACACCAGCATTGTTCTTATTTTCCAGTTGTCTAAACACACACGAAACACATAAAAAAAAATAACAACATGTACGTTGACCGCCAAAATGAATTCGCAGAAACAAAACGTCACATTAGAGGCTTTTATCAACATTTTATTGGGGCGATAATTAAAAAAACCGACACACTCTCATATAAACAAAATGTCAAGATTTACGACGTAAGATTAGATAGGAAACGAATAAAAATATAATATTTGTGTTTAGAGAGAAACGGTGGAGTGGACCCCCGTACGGCTGGCGCCTGCCCCATGCCGGGCGGCCTTCCCGCGAGATCCCATAACAACGTACGAGTCCCATAGTACCGGCTTACTTACTGCTCACTGGTAATGCTCTCTGTTAGATCATGTTTCTAAGATATTACTCACTCCCACAACGCTGTGAACATTGTTACATTTCTAACGGAGCGCTTTACGTTGAATACATGATGATCTTTATAGTAATTGACACAATCCCTCCGGCGACGCCATGTTATGAAATGGAGATAGACATCACTGTGGAATATTTCATTTATTACCTTCTGTAGCTTACCTTGACCTGAGGAAATAATATGTAGATAGTAAATTATTAGTGTTCCTATCACACACTTTGATCTCTTACATGACCTACATGTACACACGGCTACACATCAAGCTATACATTTCCAGTATAAGCTGAGCTCGCATCGTACGAAAATCCGATACAATGCGGGATCAGCATAAACTGGAAATATATGGCTTGATGTGTAGCCGTGTGTACCTAGTTTATTATTTGTAAAAAGCTCGTTAGTGAAAAAATATTAGACAACTTATTTTTGATGGGACGCTATTAATGAATTTCCTACTAAAAATGTTTTGTGAGAGTAAGATGTATTGCTGTTTATAAAAGCTTCAAAAAAGCTCTTGAAAATATTGTAAAACAAGAACAGAAAATATAGCGAAAATGCTACACTCTGAATCGGATAACATAAACCAATTAGGGATGAAACGTCTAACCGTCTGCTAACACACGAGTAAGTCGATACTAATTGCATTATATACTCCTCTGAGCTGGCATCTGGACAGTATTGGCATGTTTACCGAGTCGAAGGCCGGCCATGATTCAGCGCCATCTAATGTCGCATTGATTAATAAAGTGCCATTTGAAAAACAAGTTAAATGAATACAGAAATAAATATTGTACCTATCATCGTATCGTCTTTGTTTAGATGTGGCGTCATAATTAATGCATGATCTTTGATTTCCTGGATTCCTAGTAAATGAAGTGTCCACTTAGATGACAATTATTGTTTAGGATAGGTAGAGAAAACAAATAAAGAAATATGAAAGCTTTTTGTTATTTTCGCAATTCTGACAAACAAATTGTAAACCTATGTTTTCTGCATTTAATCCTAAGTTCACATACAATATTGTCCTGTGTTGAGTCAGGCATAGTTATTCGACGCCTAAAGAACTGATTTATTAACTAAATATAGATAGCAAGCGTTATTTTATTGATTTTTAGGGTTCCGTTACCAAAGGGTAAAGAAAGAAAGAAAGAAAGAAAATGCATTTATTTAGCACAGTCAGGGCACACAACACACTGTAACTACATGTAAACGAATAAAAAAAATAAAAATAAAAGAAACAATTTCAAAGTGTAGGTACCTAGAGAAAAAAAAGAAAAAACAAGTGTGCCTCGCGGCTGCGCTAAATAGGCCCAGTTCAGCAAAAATGCCAGACAGCTAGTGCCTGACGCTGGTTTTCAACTGGACCTGAGGTGTGAGGTGACAGACGAAAAATATAGCGTGTGTGTATACATAATAACAAATAAATAAATTAGTGTTAGATAATAATAATAACGAAAAAAAAAAATTAAAATAAAGTAAAAAAACAAACCGAAAGGACATGAGACGGACGCATGTTTTTGTCGCAAAAAAACCTGTTTACTGTTTGGGTAAAACCTACTACTAAGACCTTATTACTAAGACTCCGCTGTCCGTGCGCCTGTCTGTCTGTCCGTCTGTCACCAGGCAGTATCTCATGAACCTTGATAGTTAGATAGTTGAAATTTTCACAGATGATGTATTTCTGTTGTCGCTTTAACAATAAATACTAAAAAACAGAATATAATAAATATTTAAGGCTCCCATACAACAAACGTGATTTTTTTGCCGTTTTTATAGATAGTACGGAACCCTTCGTGCGCGAGTCCGACTCGCACTTGGCCGGTTTTTCCTCATTCATCACACTTCTAATTAAGCAGACGATTGTCAGTTCCTATCAGTTGATACTCCGAATTTATGGGTAAATGCAGTTCACTATAGTTCTCATTACGCCTACACACTGCTGGTAGCCCGGTACACTAACAGTACTGATGGCAGATGGCACAACAATCTTAGAAACACGCTGCTGGCGTGCAGCGTGAAGATAAAACATGGATTCAAAATAGGGAAAATTACCCATTTTCAATAACGATAATTTATTGAAAAACTAAAAACTATTGCAACTTTGCTAAATACTTTTACATTTATTTGATTTCCGTGTAAAGGTACTTATTGTTATTTTACAATTAGTTACTTACTTTTTAAGATTAACTAGTATACAACAAAAACCTATCCAATTTTATGTAATAGGCGCTCATTTAAAGTGCCAAACCAATGTACCCAATTATAGTTTTACACAAATCAAAAAAATGTTGGACGACCCACTATAATTTGTTTAAAAAAACTTACTAGGTAGGTATATTTTACATTCTAAAATATCTGTATATTCCGTACATGAGCATTTTATTCAAACACATGGAGAAAAAGTAAAGCATAGTCTACACTGCACAGTCGAATTTTCATCGATTACGTAATCAATTCTAAAGGATGTGCAACTCATCTAATCGTAAATTCGCAGTCGCAGTAACAGAAGCGATGATTTTATAAAAGCCCTCAACATCTGAAGTGATGTCTGTGTGAAAAGTTTGAAGATAATCAGGTGTTACACGACTAGGAAATGAAGACAGATTAGAACGGTAATGGCGGTGCTCTACAAAAATGTAGCTCACAGTTATTCTGCATCGTGTTGCTGATAGGATGAATGTTAATTTATATATTTCCTGATAATAAATGACAAATAATGTATGTGCGTCATTGTCCATATTATAAACTCCTATACATATGATTCTACTAAAAAGAAAATAAAATCATAAAAACGGCAGTAAAAAATAATAAAACCCTTAGGTACGCACTTTAAGCTCGTAAAAATATTCAGTCATATAACTTTAATGAATAATTAAATGATAACGAGACGATTTTTCGCTCTTCTGAACTAAGGTTAATGTCTTGGAGTTGCCATTTTGTTAATAATTCTTATCTTAACACTGGGATCGGTGATAAAATAGCCATGTTCTTTAAACGGCTGTTTTAATTCCAAGTAAATAAGCTTGAGATAGACATTCGTTATTTTTTCTGTACCTGTATGAATTAATTTAGAATTAGGCGTCACGTGTTTATAAAATATTAGCTATAGTGTTTCGTAAGTGGCGTCTGGTTGTAGTAGCTAAGGCGAGGCCAATTTAATATGAATTTCAATAAATAACGATCTTTGATTTGGATCCTATTTCGGATCTTGATTCATTATTCACAATTCACATACCTTATTGTTATGGGAGTAGGTATAATTTAACTGAATTTGTTGCATAATATTTTGAAAATATTGGTAGAAAGATTTTTCACAAATTTTCCTAAGCCTTCTTGTAGTCTATGATCGCTAACACTGCAGTGTTTTAGAAAGGTTAGGTAATCACTTTTCGATTAAGATTTTTTTACATTAATCAAAAATCAAAATCTATTCCATTAAGTTTACTTAATATTAGAATAGATTTTGACAATAAATCAGTACAGCAACAGCAACACATTGTGTGCTCAAAATGCTACGGTCCTTACAAACAGACCAATTTTTTCAGTAACGATTAGAAATGTACTAATAGCTACCGCTGAAACATAACATTTTCGATGAGAGCCTACTTGTGTAATTTAGTCTGAATGAAATCGTTTCCAGCACATTTTCAAGATTTTCCTTTATCTAATCTAATCGGAATCAACAAATCTACAAAATGCTCCATTAATTCTTGACTTATCGGGTGCTAAAAAAAACCTATTAGAATAAACCCCATAATACACAGTACATTATGCACATTTTTAACGTAAGTATTTGCGCAGAGCAATGCATATGCATGCGTGTGCAGTCATGCGTCTATAATGCGTAATTAATCAGCGCAAACGCTTGTCTCGTTCAATAACTGCGTATATACGAGTTTATATGCAATAATCGATGGTAATTTAATTTACAGTGATTTTATAGATAAAAAAATCCTAAAGATTATTATGAAGACCAGAGAGACTTATGCTGACCAATTATTGATCGTTAACAGGTGAAGGTTGATTTGATTTCAAGCTGAATTTAATGTCAGGAAAACACCCAAACTTGTAAGAGTTTTACCATAATTAATGAAATTAAACAGTTATTACGATTATTGTGTTTTCTTATTAATTTTCCAACGGTTAATACAGGAAACTTTATGTGCATCACACATATTAATACTAAACGTTTTAAACATAACACTGCTAGCTGTCACACGATTTTAATACTATGCGCGTGCGCGTAAACCTTAGCCGCTGCGTTTAATGGCTGCCGTTTATCAAGACTCTGGTTGTTGACTTAGGAACTCTTCTCACATAGCCCTTTGCTACCACGCTGCACCGCAGTCACCGACAAAGGGCGCATTGCATCCAGAATACATGAATTATTCTGTCAGTGCATCGTCATAATAGAGGTCACACGTTTCAGAACGCCACTGTCGTACTCTTTTAGTAAATAATTACGCCGGAAGCCGCCCATAACGGGCCGCACTTAATATAAATCATCCACTTAACACTTTTTTTTAACTGAAAACGCAGCGACAATATCATCTAAATATACCAGGAACGCATAAAAAGTTTAGAGTTTATTTTGGTGTACGGCGATGAGAAAGTATGCGGGACGTCGTGAGCTACGATCGGTGTCCCAGCAGTGGACGGTGCCCGTCCATCATAGCGCATCCCGTCCCTTTCGCACTTGGCGGCATTCTAACTCTCTCTTTCTTGCTAGCCATGCGTGAATAGCTTGAAACAATCACGTTTATTTTTGAAATTCGAACCTTATTTGAATAGTGATGGGACTATCTCTTAAACTATCCTTTTGCATCGATTCGTATTAATACAAAAATAACTTCACTAAAATTATTTCCATCCGGTCAAACTTCTGATATAGAAACATCTAATATTGTAAGACATTTTTTGAAGTAAAAAACACCGGTTCACTTTTGCGAAAATTCAAAGTTGTCCCTTCGATAAAAGCTCCTCCGTCCGGTATGAGATAGCATTTATTTTTACCTTAATTTCTACCGATTTTTTGTTTCAATATTGAAAAATGTCGTCGGATGCATCACTGACTGCCTGCGAGTTTTTTTACATATTTTTTTCACCGAATGACACAGAAAAGCTTTTTGTGTGACGTGCGTTATCGTGCAGTGCAAAAAGTTTGCGAACGGCTTACAACCTCGACTTTGTATTCAAATTGCCGAAATGTTCGCTAAAACAATATAAATAACGTCTGGGTTTTGTTTTGATTTCGTATATTCAGGATAGTTAATAACAGCCGCACGGGTCGATCCATCAGGTTAAGCTACGCTTGCTGGGGTTGGTCCGTGGATGGGTGACCATCTTTACATATCGAGACTCCTTCGTGCCTCGGAAAGCACGTTAAGCCGTTGGTCCAGGCTGTCTTTTGTGGATCTTTGACAGTCGTTACGGGTCGTTAGAATCTCGAAAGTCTGACAACCAGTCTTACCAAGGGGTATCGTATTACCCAGTTACTGGGTTGTGGAGGTCAGATAGGCAGTTGCTCCATGTAAAATACTGGTATTCAGCTGCATTCGGTTAGACTGGAAGCCGACCCCAACATAGTTGGGAAAAGGCTAGGCAGATGATGATGATTCAGGATAGTTATAATTAGGTATATTTTGTTCGAAACAAGTTCCTAGGCACTTATAAATAATTTTGTGAGTAAGTAAACGTCAGCGAACTATTAATATGTAGGTAATTTGTTCTGAATTGTGTCACCTACTGGCATGAACAAATTGCTAACGACAGCCGTTTTCGCGAATATATAAATAATAGTAACGGCCGCGACTTACGAGTTGTAAGGTCGTAGGTTCGAAACCCTGACAGGCGCTTTATTATGTATCAATTATTTCATAGCCACTGCTCTCAAAACGGTGAAGGAAAACATCGTGAGGAAACCGGCATGTCCTAGAACCACCTACAAAACCGCACTGGGCCCGCATAGTGGATTATGGCCCACGATTCCAGCAGTGGGAACATTATAAGCTGATTATGAAATCGTATCACAATTTTTTCGCATGTCTTTTAGTCATTAACTAACCAACATGTTTTCAAATTCAAAAGGCTTTACAAATAAATACTTAGGAATTAACAGATTCCTTTAAAATGCCATGAAAAGTTCAACTGCTTATCGGTTGATACGGAATAGGTACTAGTTGAAGATTGGAGATAAGTCTTATTTACACACGGTACCTAGTGTAAATAAGACTTATCTCCAATCTCCAACTTACATTGTAGTGTAGAATTTGTATAATGTAGAGCTCATAAAAAATATAACCGACAGGCGCACACGCACAGTACCACAAATACTTTCACATAAAAAACCGTAGGTACACTTACTTATGTGTAACTAGCTTCCGCCCGCGGCTTCGCCCGCGTGTTATGTCGATAAAAAGCCTATGTCCTTCCCCAGGATGCCATCTATCTCCGAATTTTGTCGAAATTAGTTCAGTGGTTTAGGTGTGAAAAGGTAACATACAGACAGACACGAGTTACTTTCGAATTTATAATATTATTAAGTATGGATTCCAGTAAACATCACCTGAGCAATAATTGAGTAGGACATTTATCGCCGTATTTACATATAACATTGCATCAGTTATTAATTCAGTATCGCGAAATAAAACATCAGATAATGGCGTCCTATGCGAAGTTACGATCGTCGGGAAACTGTTATCGTAACCCATGTTTTAAAACACATCAGTATTAAAAGGACACAACTCTCATTAGCTAGCACTTAACCTTTTAAGTACACAGTAGGCTCAGATAACTGTACAGGCCTAAAAATTGGTCCTTCGGTACAAAATATGTTTATTTCATCTGGGTCATATTAATTTCATTGCCTACATAAATACTGCAAAAAAAACCTGATACCACACAAGCACAAATTTTTCTAATTGCTCATGAAGTAAAAAAAAAAATATAATTTATTCATGTTTGTAGGTTTAAGAAGTTAGTGTCATCCAACTTCCTGACTATAATTATTATAAATGAGAAAGTAAGATAGCTTGTTACGCTTTCACGCGAAAAGCGGCTGAATGGATTTGGATGAAATTTGGCACAAGGCACAGGTATTCACAAGGGTAGACCTGGGATAGGACATAGGACTTTTTATCCCGATATTCTCACGGGATCGAGATTTATGCGGGAGCGCAGCTAGTGGATGATAAAACTCAAACAACTTTTGGTTTCCTACGGAGAGATATGAGTGGAAAGAGCAATGACCGCTATTGCCACGCTAAAGCGATTCGGGTATAGCTTAGACATTTTCGCAGTGAAGCAAGTTTAAAAATTTGGTTAGGTCCATATCAGTCTCTGCCCCCAATATTTTTAATATCTTCTCAACTCACCCTGTATAATCTCCGTCGGTACATAAATGTCAGTCCGATACATCAAGGAAGTCGCTCATGTATGTATAATAATTATGAATAATAACATATTTGTATTGTGTATCACATGCTTGGCTTGACGGTCTTTATAGAAATAAACATTATTCTCTATTAATAATGGACCGTAATAACATCTTGAAAGAGAACCGTTTTTGTACAAAATTCTATATTTTACGCACCAATGAGTTGTGTATGGCTCGACTGACAGCGATTGTAGAAAACAAAGTAAGTTTTATCTTTGTTTGTTCTCAAATAAAACGACAAGAATAGAAAAAGAACTGAACTGTTCAAACGAAAAGCCCGGTATGATTTCATGACATAATAAAACTATTTAAAGTCAAACTCAACGCATTTATTTAAAATAAACCAATTACAGGTACTTTTGAATTGTCAAGGGGTCCGTCACTCAAAAAGATGAAGTCAAAGTCAAAGTCAAATAATTTATTTCAAATAGGCACATATATGGCACTTTTGAACGTCAAACAAAGAAATAGAATTGATTCTAGTTGCCCCTTCCAAAAGGTAGTTTTCGTATGGAGAAGAATGGGCAAGAAACTCCATCGTTACTCTTTTAAAAATGTTTTACAATATTTGGTATACATTAATTATATAATTATATGTGAAGACGATGCACCTACAATAAGATTACTTTACTACGAAAGGTAAAAAGAATTATAAATGGAGCAATAATGAATAAATTAATTACCAGATACATGGTGCTCACATATAGCTGATAAGTGTGTGAAGCTAGTTGCCCATTGCAAAGCGTAGTAGATAAGAAGTTATAGAGAAGAACGGGCATGAAACCCTACGGACACTCTTTAATAAGTTTATAAAATGTATCTCTGAGGCATCTTTCTACACTTTGCTTGAGATCCAGAACACTCATAACTAATGTTACGCGGTTTTCCTCTTTACTAGTTTCCGTAGAGGACCATTTAACTTTTTCTTATGAAAATAATGCACTTTCACTTTTGTGCCTACTACTAATTAATTTTTACCCATCTTTAAAATAGTCTGCACTGTTTAACCCGCTCAGCTTATGCTCATCGCTTATTGCTCCCCGCTGCAAGTGCGCCACACACGTCGCAACGCATTTCACGCCCGACCGGCCACACTGTTCGGATGAATTATTTAATATCAAGCGATGTATGCAGCGTTCGGTTACAGCACTATTTGCCCGGTCGTACTCTTTGATGTTCCTTACTGCACAGTTTTTGTTACTCAGCCGCCTGAGAACATAACGATAGGAAATATCGTATATTGTGTACTTAATTACAGGGTTATAATTCTTTATATTTTATAGAATTACCCGTCATTTAAAATTAAGCAATGAAGGCATTCTCCATCTTTAAATACGAATGAAAGTTACAAAGTTGAAATGTCCATTTTAGCCATAAAATGTACCGATTTAAGTTAATTAAGTAACGCAGCTGCGTTTAACGATTTTATTTGCATGTTCATGAGGCTGATGCCTATTTAAAGACATATTTATGATTCTTAATGATGCTGATTAAACCATATACCTATATACGTACTGCTCCAGTTCTTTGCCTCACTATGTCGAAGGCTGATCGCTGAGGTGACATCAGTATTCAAAACCTAGGTTTCTGGTGAAGTCTGAAGCTGATTTAGTGTTCAGTCATTGTATTACAAATACTAGAATACATTTGGCTGTCTAGACATTGAGATTACCTATTGAAATATTTGTGATGAAATGATTTTATTTACTGTAAATAGGTTTGTAAAACACTTTTACATGACAATAATCGTTGCTATGTGTTGCGATATTACTGTAAATAATTGGCTACCTTGGTGAAATTGTAGGTAAGTATAATAAGAACAGCCGCACGGGTCGATCGACCAGGTAAAGCTATGCTTGCCTCGGTTGATCTGTGCATGGGTAACCATCTTTACACAGGTTCCAAGACCCCTCCTGGCCTCGGAACGCACTTTAACCCGTTGGACTGTAATTCTTAGACCTTGACAGTCGTTACGGGTAGTCAGAAGCCCAAGTCTGACAACCAGTCTTACCAAGGAGTATCGTGTTACTCAGTAACTGGATTATGGAGGTCAGATAGGCAGTCGCTCCATGTAAAATACTATTCAGCTGCATCCGGTTAGACTGGAAGACCCCAACATACTTTTTTTTTGGTGAAATTATGACGATAGCCAGGTACAGTACCTACTAAAATGAAATTATGTCTATTACCTAGGTATATTTATGATGAAGGCTAAATAGGGCTTCCGTCTGTTTGCTCTAGGACCCTGAAGTTGAAGTACAAGGTGCAAGCAAAGCAGGACGTAGACCATAAACCTGAATGAATTACAATAATATATACACTTAGTTGTGAGCTCTCAATTGATAATAAACTAATTACAGCAAGCCTATATTTGTAGGAGAAAAACATAAAGAAAACTGTGACAATAATAAATTCCTATGATTACCAATGTTCAAAGTATTTGAATTTGACGAAAAAGCATGTGAGGCTGTTTATCTAAGCTTTTTATATTCTCAGGATATTTGCAATAATCAAACTCAAACTCAAAGCATTTATTTCAATTAAACCATTTACAGGCACTTTTGAATTGTCAAGGAGTCGGTCAGTCAGAAATATGCAGCTAGTTGCCCATTCCAAAGCGTAGTAGGTACCTATGGAGAAGAACGGGCAAGAAACTCCACGGACACTCTTTTAAATCAAAGTATTGTTCTCTTTTAATCATGTCTTGGTCCTTAGATACACAATGTTCTAATACCTAATATTTAGTTGCCTACCTAGTAAACTTTATATAAGTAACAGTCTAACTGGAAAACACGCAAATGTCAGAGTTTATTAAATAACTCGGTATCGCTATAAATGTCATAGGAAATGGCTCAGGTAAATAAATTGCTCGGGTGCTTAATAAACGTGGGTTTGTCTGTCAAGGCTTGTGAGCTATTGCAATATTTAGATATTTAGCACATTTAAATGGTCCTTTTGGATAACTCCGGTCGTAATGTCCCCGTTTGTGGGTAGGCCACCCAATCACTTGCAATGTTCTGAAATGTAGAAAATAAGTTTCATGAATATTATATAATGGTATTGAATCGTAACCGGCTGAAGATAAGATTTATCATAGTGCTGATATAACGCCAAACATATAACAAGGGGTAAACATAATTAGAGCTAAAGTGAGAATTGGGAAGCCTATACGAACCTTTTGCCATTACCCTTTTTATATGATGACTTTAGAATGTACCTAACGACCAGTCAAATAAAATCCAACCAGGTTTATCCAATAGATAAACCTTCAATTTGATCCGGCGAAACTTATATCGCGTGATTACAGAACATTACCAGCCGCATACAAACTGTTTAATTTCCAGCTCCTGCTCCTTATAACCCTCAGCTGATCAAACATGGCGCCTGACTCAAGCTCACCCCGCAGGTCAGCGAGCACGGTAGCTCAAATTATGGATATGACAACAGGTTACAACCTCGCACATATCCTACCTATAAATATGTATGTAAATCTCGCTATAATCGAATAAACATCGTGCCCCGTCCGCCATATTGAATAATTCATCCAGCAAATTGTAATATTATACAGATTACATTGAAATTTGTCGCCGTGAACGCGTTTGCACATTCGTTATGCAATCGCAACGTGAAAATTTTGCGTTTCGCACGAGTCCTGGGCTCCTTGTGCTGCGAGTCGTGGATTAGACGAAAAGATAGGCCGTTGTAATATGCAAGTGATAGTACTGTTAGGAATTACCGTGATCGTGGAACAGAGCCGCTTTGTACTGCTATGTATACCGGCTCCAGGTCCGGGTCATCCGTTTTCCGCTAACTCTTTTGCATCCTAGACTCCTAGTAGATCCGCACTATTTACATATTTTCTATCGACTCTTCTTTTACCACGAGTCAGGAGCCAATCTCTTGTATTCAACTTCTAATTTCATCATTATGTTACTTGGGGTAGAGTGCGTTTTGTTCTACACCCATTTTTCTAGTAGATATGATGCTATGTTAGACTTACGCTTCAACAGCTTCAACTGTAGCATTTTGTCAGTCTACCTTTCATAATCGGCGCTTTAGCTATGTATGTATGGAAAACTCGCACCGCTAGCTTTTCCTATTTTCCTTATTACAACAAACTTTTATTAAATAACATTATACCTCCAGTTTTTTATGAAATACAGGTGAACTAGGTATGTTTAGTGAAGCTGAAAGATTTAATATCATAAGATAATTTAGGCATACTTATTTGAAAGTTGTGTCTAATGAAAGTTGTGCCAATGTGAAGGAAAAAGTTCATCTTCTAAGTCCGAAGACCTAGTGAGGACAACCTATTAGGTCTTCTGACGTCGATAAACTTAAATAAACTTTTACAAATAATACAAACTCTGAACATTTTCCGACTAAACCATTTACAGGCACTTTTGAATTGCGAAAGAGTCGGTCAGTCAGAAATATGAAGCTAGTTGCCCATTACAATACTTTCCCTAAAACCCTTGTTTTATAATGTACAAGATACAGCAACATAAAATTCTCGTCTCTGATCACTACCTATCTGTGTACAATATTGCATCTCAGTGAGTCGTTACACTATCTAACACAATATGCAAACTGCTATATTACCGATGTTAATATCTCGCTGGTCAGACTCTAGTGTGAATTCTAGGTGTTGTTGAGAGCTTTTATCCTTTTTTAAGGAATTTTCGGTTCATAAACTTTTTCAGCATAGTTTCGCAAACTTTTCTGAGTCCGATATGAATAAAAAAATACTGGGAAATTATTCCTACCGACTCAAAAGCCTCGGTCACTAACTTTGGAAAATCTCTGTCCAATTGATAAATTAAAAATGGAACAGAATTTAACCGAAAATTATCGTGTGCTGGTGATGAAATAGCCCCATGTTTTCAATCTTCCTCTATAGAAAAGTTCCCACCCTCAGCTTGCTGATCTTGTTATGCCAAAATCACTTTGTAGTCCATGCTCCACCATGATCACTATCAGATGAACTTACGACAAGCCGACAACAGTAGACCACACCGCGTACTCGCACAAGACGCCACATTTCTTACCACATTTACATAGGAAATAGTTAACAAGAAACGCTTAGACAACACTCTGGCAGAATACATAAGCTTCATTATATTGTATGATTATGACGCATTATAATGCATATTAATAGTGTACTGTGAAAGTCACGTATTGTAGCGGTATTGTTTGAATGATTGTCGTGTGTCCAGAGGTGGCGCCGCGCGTAGCCGCGTTGTGTCGCGTCGCATACTAATCTTCGACAACTTTTTGATGCACATTTTTGTTATAAAAGCTGCCCAATGTTTTTAGGGAAAATAGAGGAGACTGTTTGTTATGGAGCGACGGTTTGTCGGTAAGTAGAAAGTGTTAATTATATGACACTGTTATGGGGTAGCGTAGAATATAATAAGACGGATAACGATTTTAGCCGGAAACCAGCGTTTAGTGAGGTTTAACTCGCTGTATAATGTTGACACTGTTCCGATTGAAAGCTTCAGTGTGATAAACCTACACGGTTTACCAAATGGTGTGGCCCTCACTGGGTCAGGGAATTTCAATAATCAGATAGCATTCAAAATAGTCATGGTCCAGTTTAAAAGCCGCTCACCAATCTCTAAGATCTATGTATTTACCAGATCCTAGCAACAACCAAAATAAAGTTGATGTACTTAGAATACGTCCCAAGTCTCAATACATTTATGACCAAGATACATCAGGCATATATTAGTTCTTAAAGACTAACTTTTTCAGGTTTTTGTAGGCAAAACGGTTTTAACTTTTTAAGTGGCACCTAAATGTTTGCAAAATGTTATCTGTTTTACCTAATTGCCCAATTTTTAAATCTTAAATTCTAAAATTTTTGTTTAACACCGTTTTCCCGACAATTTTACTTACTCTGCCAACAAACACCCGGCTTTCAGAATCTTCAAGAATTTCCCTAATTGAATTCCCACAATTTAAATATTCAAAACCTTTACAATAAATCGGCAGTGTGCCCATATTTCCTTGTGCTGCGTTAATAGCGCTATAAATCCTCGGTAATCGATCACCAACGATCCTATGCTCTCCTGGTATCTTTAATTGGTACTTAATAGACAATTATTGACGTCGAGTGGCTTCAACTAGCAGCTCCGAAGTACTTGATAGTTAAATCGTGAGTTATCCTTCCGATACGTGAAGAATGAAGATCCTTTAAGTACTGAAATTGATATTACATAATAAAACTGAGATTTATATTCTTTTGAATAGTATTAGTATAATGTATAAAATTTTTGAATTATCGGGCAGGTATTTAATTGCGAATCGTTTTAAATTCAGTCGGTTTATGTTAAAGCTAATAATATCGCTCGTAATATCATCAAAAACAGAAAGAGACCTTGAGAAAGTTAGTAAATAAAAATGGTCCTTAGAGCCGCGGAGGTTAGAGAGTTCTCTTGAAAGACCAGATTTGCACATGAAGGTAGCCTGAAAAAAATGCAAAAAGAGCTAATCATCTTTTTGAATTTAGTTTATTTCTCTTCTATTTTGTCTCAACTAACTATTTACGCTAGGAAGTAAATTTTCCAATCCTAAGGTTGACTGGCAGAAAATGACTGACGCCTTTGTTCGGTATTTTTTTTTAACTTGTGCATGAAGTTTTAATAAATGCTGACTTAATATTATAAATGCGAAACTGAGTTTGTTTGTTATGCTTTCACGCTAAAACGGTAGAACAGAATTGCATGAAATTTGGCACATGGGTGGACTTGGAAATTGCCACGGGGTCGAGACGTATGCGGATGAAACGCAGCAACGCAGCAACGCAGCTAGTATTTAAAATAACTATAAGTATAAATAAATGCCATATTTTGTGCAACAACAAAACTGCAATATCTAAAATAGTAGGAGTACCTTCACCATCTTTCTCTTACACAAACTAAATGTTACACGAAGCAAACCAATAACATTTATCATAAATACTATATTTTTAATTCTCCCCAATATTTCCTGCCGTCGTGACCATGTAATCACAATGGGCCTACGTCAATATTTGTTTGGTCGTCCGCGGCGCCTGGGACGCCCCCTTTTGCCTCCTCATTATAACTATAATGCGTGTTTTATTGAAAACTAAACGCCCACAGTAATTTATAAAGCTGCACGGATATAATGTAGTAAAAAATGTATGAGTAAAAAGTTGAGCCTAGTTCGTGAACAGTTTCGGAATCTACTGAATTAAAATACCTACTTAAACTTCATTTTCCTAAAGATCATTTTTTTTTGTTATAATAAATTAACGTTCTGTCGACATTTTAGAACATATAATTATTTTTAATTTTTCTCTAGTTGTCGAGTAGTTACATACTTTGCTCAATTTAAAATACCAAGGTGTAAAAGTAAAAATAATTGGCACAAACTACACTTAATGGATTGATTGCATCTCTATTAACTAAGAGACCACCCCTTATCAGGATAAAAGCCCCCTTATTATTGTAATTATTTCATAAAGGGCACATTATGTAACTGGCAAATTAATAAAGTATTGCAAAAAATAACAACAGTTAAAACCTTAGACGGACTACAATAATAACTTGAGTTTCACCAACTGTAACTATCTAGGTTACAATTTATTATAATTAGTTAACTATTTTATTAAAATTTAGATCGGTATTTATTGCGGATACTTCTATGTCTAATTACTGCAACATTGTACGACTATCACCTTGTATATAATGTTAATAACTATAGCTAAAGATAAATAGAAGCAATAAATTACAGGATAATAGAACAATTTCAATTGCAAACATTCTCGCTAATGCTTCATAGCAAGTGTTAATTATTTATCTCACCTCACACCTAGGATACACCTAAAGAACTTCGCTTTTTTTATTTTTTCATAAATGTTTCCTTTTTTATGTGCATTGAATAGAATGCCGTTTTTTGCTTTGTTTAACAATGCCTTAAGGGATCATTAAGTTTAATATTATAAAAACACAAGTGGAGAAAAGGAACCGGATCCTGAAAATAAATAAATGTCGTTTTCTATAACAAATGGAGTAGACGATGAGTTTTATGATAAATATTCAGTAATTAATTCACTCCTATCAGCCCTTGAAAGGCTTCGGACTTCGCTGAACAGCTCTAGTCCGGCAAAAAACAGCTTTGGTCCAGCGAGTAGTGTATTTTTACTGATCGACTTTAACATAAAGTACCTATTATATTATAGCTATGTTTCCTTTCTGGAAATGAAGGCCGTCGTTCAGATTTTTCGCATCTAACATATCATAGTAGATAGGTATCCCGCATCGAGGAAACTAGTTTCCGGCGACTTCATCTACGTGGACTTCAGAATTGAGTCCAGAGAGAAGTGAAAAATGTAGATACACATAGAGCGTTGCTATAGTTTAATAGATCTTTTTAAGAGGAATAATCCCGTAAGTAATATATATGCTTTTCATATAACTCCACTGGTTTACGCGGCGGACGCCAGTAAAGCTCCCAGTCGGCATGATATTTCCGACATCTTCAACAATCATCGTCATATTTCAGCCAATTTACACAAAACCTTTAATGAATTATACATTTAAACTTTCCTCATGAATCACTCTGTCCATTGGTGAAAAGCGTATGAAAATCCGTTCGGTAGTTTTTGAGGTTATCGCGTTCAGGGAGGCGAAAAGATGTGGCTGGCAGACTTTGTTTTATAACATGTAGTGTGTTAGTGATAATCGACTTGTATTTTATCAGCTCATTCAGTACTTAACTAATAGTCAGTTAATTATAATGTAATAGAAATGTCATCAACAGCTTATTAAGTATCACCACTCAACGGC
Organism: Lithophane semibrunnea; assembly: GCA_947363905.1. NCBI lineage: Eukaryota > Metazoa > Arthropoda > Insecta > Lepidoptera > Noctuidae > Lithophane > Lithophane semibrunnea. The sequence goes on along the minus strand of OX376199.1, from coordinate 17,083,505 downwards.
CCATAAAAAAACCCTTGCTCGTATTTTTGTAACTCCATCAAAATACCAGATGTATTCGTTCCTTTAAATGCTCTCCATCATATCATTTTCTGACTACATTTTAATTTATACGGCACATTGGTCCGTCGGTGCATTGATCTTTTCACATCTACTCGAATCTAACGCAGTTTGCGGATCTAAAGGACCGTATTCAAATCGTCCAAGTTCAGTAGTCTAGTTAGATTTTATTCATCAGAATCAGAATCAGAAATCATTTATTTGCAAAGAATGTAGGTAACAAATTTTGATGGTGTAAAAAAAAAACACAAGGATGCAGTACATTCTCCCGTATGGCATGCAACATTAAGCACTATAATAATCATAATTATTGCAAATTTATATGTCAGGTAATCAGTTTTTAATGTTCACAACAGTAGGTAACAGTATTCATCAGCAGTATCCTATTGCAGGCCTTTGCCATTCCTAGAGCCATACAATAAAGAAAATATTACTTGTGTGTTCCCGATAAATTGCAAAAGCGATCATATATTGTCATCTAAAAACTGAGGTGTGGGTTGATAAACTACATCGGAGTCTGCTCCTCATGTGTCACAGGCTTGTAAGTTCACTTTATTTCTTTATTCTAAGGTTATTTTATTAATAAATGTGTTCGTACGTCTGTTTGTACGGCCAAGTAAAAACTAAAAACAAATGCGAGTGTAGGCGTCGGTCGGCGTAGGGTGACCAACTGACAAACTGGTTTGTGGACACTTAGCGACCGCTCCGGGTTTGTTTGATATGGCATTGTTTATATTAATGTTTGTTTTAATAATGTCATGTTCTGAGGTTATTGATTTTATTGTTATTACCCCTTTTTTAGGCACAGCAGTGTAGGTATTGATGCGAGTTCGTTTACATTTCCTTCTCAATACATGTTCAGTTTCAATGTATCGGTATTCGTACTTTTAGAAGCGCATGGGAATATTTTATAGATTTTATATTGTGCAATCAAGTTGGCCTTTTTCCAGCTAGGTAGGGTCTAGTTTAACCAGATGCGATGTACATAAGTACCTCCAACGTTATGCAAACATCAGATTGACATCTCAAATGCCATACAGAGGCTGTAAACTCGTATTTATGCGAACTCAAAGCTCGACCATCAAGATATGCAGCTGATTATCGCCTAAATTTATACATAATTATAATTTATGTACTTGCATCAGCTCGAGTACTTGCATGTAATTCCCCAATCAATTCCATTTTCATCGCGGCCCTTATCCTTCCATCAATAAGATCCCTATCTCCGACGCGATAAGCTTGCAGAGCGTCAGTAACTTATCCAAGTTTTATCTCACATCTAAAATCCTTTACACACAATTTTTCCATCGTATATTCGCGCGAGTATCGCGTCTAGATATCACTGTATAAATTAATGGTCGCCGACTATCCGTAGGCTCGCAGAGTCGTGCCCGGACTCGGCCCACAGGCTCTTACATGTAAAATATCGACTTGTAACCTGATACTGTCTACGTAGGACGTACCAAACGCTGTTACTTGACAACGTTTTTTGTTACTTTATGTAGTACCGTAGCTGAGGTATTCAATAGGCTGTGTCTCCGAGTAGGCTCGGACACATGATATCTGATAGGATTTAAAGTTTGGCCTTCCATACAAGTTTGTGTTATACCTATCCATAAAATTTACATATCGTTATTTGAATGTCACTACACGGTTAGTCGTTACAGTGTAAACTGCGGTCGTTTAGATAAGCCTGTCATCTTAGATGCGGTCGTAAAAAGCCTCGGGAGTAGTTTTTCTTATGTGTTGTCATAATAAGGTTCAGTTAGCGGTCTTGCGAAATCGGAAGTAGGTAGGTATAAACTGCTAAGATTATATTCGATGTAAAGATCTACTCATACGATCAACGATTTATATTAATCTGTGATCATTAGCCTATGCAAATTGTGCAGAATATGAACGCTTGCACAAAACACATTATCGGAATGTGCATGCATATGATTGGTTATTTAGGTTACACAGATAGTTGCTTGCAAAACCAACCGTGCTCATTCCGCCATGGCAGCAGTAGGCCTACTTTGCACAATGAAAAATGCAATATGTTAATCCTTTTCTCGAACGGATTACATGAATACCTATGTCTTTATAATGATGTGTGTATGTTAGTGTGGGAAAATGGCTACAAATCAAAGTAAGAGTTATAGTTTCAAATTATTTATTTTTAACTATAAGTAGATTATGCGCCTACTTTATAAGATTTCAGTCAAATAAATACACGATGATTTTAAATTAAATATATCACTAAAATTGTACAACGTTTAAGCTATTTACAGTATATCACAAAAATATTATATCGAAACTGCGTCCCTAGCGTATATTAGTATCACGTCTACTTACAGTCTGTCCGATCCGAATGGAATATTTCAGATAGCTCACATACTACAACCGTATACTTTACACTGTGCGTCTTCAAACACATTGCCTATCAACACGAAATGCTTCGCTAAACTACTGAAAATGACTGGAGGACCAATAAACAAGCGGTACACCACTCCACGTTCACAATCACTCATCAAGTGTTCGCTCACAGCTTCTCGAATGCTCTGGAGTTGGTAAGCATCTCCCGCGTCAGCCTCCACACCTGCTTGGCGGCGTTCTCCAGCGCCGTCGGGGACTTGCCCTTGAACAAGTCCACGTGAGGCAGGAAGTAGTGCGGACACCGGCGACACTGCAGCGAGGATATCAGCTGCAGGAAGATGCCGTTGATCCTGTCCCCGATTGCTACTTCGTCCCATTCATGCTCCCTCGGGTGTTTCTCACATTCGTACAACAGTAATGTCTTCATGTGATAGCACGTCACAGGGTTTCCGGGCAAGTCTAAATGCCTGTCCCGAATCGTCTTTAAGATACTTAAGCACTTTCGCCGACACCCGCCTTGTAGGAGACGGTTCTCAGCCTCAAAAAAGCTCAACACCCACGCGTCACCTTCCATTGCAGAGTTCTTTCCTTGTAACGCGAGACATTCTTTCGATAGTAAGTCAAAGCCTTCAGTTTTCACTTCAGCGACAATATTAGGGTGCGGCCATGGTATCGCGGGCAGCGGCCAGTGAGCCGCCGAGCGCGGCCACAAGCCGGCGCATTTGAACGCTGGCGTTATTTGCACGATGTACCTCTCCCGAATCCGTAGTTTCACTTCTGTCGTCTCGGCGATCATTTTCACACAATCTCTGTAGGAACATTTGTCACACGCCTGCGCGACCAGGGTCTGGAACCTCGAGCGGATCTTCCTCGCGGACAGGTATCCTGACGCAGTGATGAACTCCACCCACAGGGACATGGAGCGCTTCCTGCCGTCACTCAGCTTCAACACAGCGCATCCGGGCAGGGAGCCGTCATCCACGAAATTCAGCACACCCATTTGATTTAAGTAAATAACTATCTCAAACTCATGAGGCGAAACTACTTCCAAACCGTCAAAACGTCCATTGTAGTCCGTAAGCGAGGATATGAACCTCGGCTCCTGAAGTTCCACCTCTTTGAGAACATCCTGAACTATCCTGCACACTTCGTGGATCGTCTTGGTGATCTGCGCCTTGCGGTTGGCGACCCGCTCGTTGTAGTACTTGTTCATCTGGTAGACTAGCTTGGATTGCGCCGCCATCATCTCAGGTGGCACGAGCATGGTGACTATGTGTTGTCTCTACGCGGAGTGCATCGTACGCCGGCGGCGGGCACGCACGCGCACGGCACGCGGTTCTTTACCGACTGAGCCATGTCGGATTACCCGACTGTGAAGGCCGGAGAACGCCCATCGGGATGCGTCTCAACGAATGAGGTGGTCGGATTCCGTCTCGTTCACTCCGGAGGTAGTACAAGGCGTATCGGAAAGGGACACAGCTATTTCCCTTCGGTAATATTAACGAGTTGCGCTCGTATTGATCGGTCGGAGGCCCCGCCCCTCCGCGAGGCTGTAGGTATCCCACTGGTGTTGGCTGGCTGTGTAGCCGAGGTGTTTGTAATTACATGATTGCGTTAGTTCGGCGCTCGTTAATTCGGTAGCAGTAACAAGTTTGGCTCTATTAATGAGGATATTTTTTATAGCCGCTTGTTATCTTGATTCTAATTGGGCCTATTAATTCAATTTTAGGCGGGCCAGGATGTTGTGAATAGGCAACCTAACAAGATAATTGAGTGATTTCCTAAATTGTGAATTACATGGAAGAATGGTCGCTGTAAATTAAGTTTTTTGATTACTAAAGTTCATGCTGCCTGCAACTTATTAGACACACAGATTTTTATACATTCATAACTCAGTATTTTTTTTATTAGTAGAATACCGATATTTTTCTTTTTTAAATTAACTTTTCTTCAATCAAGTCCATTTTTAACTGTAACTTAGTCCACCCTGTACAGTGTACACCCTATTAAAAGTCAGCATTCAATGGAAGTAGGGACGTTTGTAAGTATCATTTGCACAAGCAATATTTCCAGGAAAAAACTAACATTTTCTATAGTATTATTTTTTGGTCCTTGTGTTCGATTCCTAAGTTACAGGATACCTACTCACATTCCTGTTTTTTTCGGTAATACTTTGTTTGTATACCTAGTTATTTTAGTACACTATCTCTTGGGAAGGAAGAGGGGTATGTATAGATTTTCTGCAAAACATTTGTTTTCACTATTAAAAGAAAGGAGGCAGTTTTTGGGGATGTTCCCTTTGAAATTTAAGCGTATGTTTGATAGAAAATGAACACCTAAGTGTAGGTACCTATCTACTTATTTCAATTAAATAATGCTAATACCAATAGTAATATTACTAGCGACACCATCGCACAGTTCCGACCCACACCTAAACGTATGGTACCCAATTCAAAAATGTTTTTTTTTAAGGCTAAGGCTCGCAGAAATGTTCCACGCAAAGGCCCGACACGTTTCTATGGAAACTTCTTAGAAATTGTTCTACCGGGGTGTCGCGTCGAATGTCGACTTCAAACAGAAATTCTAATAACAAAAAATCATTGTTATCCTAATCCTAACTAATATTATAAATGCGAAAGTGAGTTTGTTTATTTCACGCTAAAACGGCTGAACAGATTTGGATGAAATTTGGCACGTGGGTAACCCATGACCTGGATTAGCTGAAAGTCAAAGAATTTATTTCAATTTGACAAAATGGCACGTTTGAACGTCAAACACATACGATACTTTTTATACATATAGGAATAGGATACTTAGGACTTACTTACTTATACTTATTATACCGATATTCCTACAGGATCGAGAGTAACGCGGGTGAAACGGCGGAGCGCAGCTTGTATCACTACAAAACAGAGTTAGAGGTAACCCCTGTAAGACATAAAATGTTCCTACTTGTGTTTGGGCTGCCTCGCTACTTTCTTTAGTGACATAAATGTTAAACTTCATAGTAGGTACTATGAAGAATGTCCAGAATCCGTTCTGGACATTCTTTGAGAGATTTAAATCTAGAAGATACTGGTTAAAACTATACCGAAGTGTGTTCAATAATCTCTAAACATTAAATACGAAACCGTCCAAGCATCGTTCAAAAATGCCTGCCTGTTAGGCTAAGTTCTAGTGCAAACGGTATTGAACCTATTGATTGCATGAGATAACCACCGACTTACTAGGTAATAGGTATGGTTTTAAAACAGTAAAAACACTCAGGGGGGGTTTGGGAGTTCAAGCCCCCCCGAAATAATTGAGATACCAGAATCTCAATCCAGAGATCGACCACCCTAGGGTGCCTCCGTACTCTAATACAGATAATTATCATCTATTTTGTATAGGCGTACTTTATAATCTACAAAAGCAGTAAGGGTACGCTTAAATACTGTATTTTTATCGACTCTAACTTTGTATTGAATGAATTCCTGCAACTTCAGCATTCTCTAAGAGAGTCTAACCTATTGCAGGCATAATCCAGCCTATAAGCCTATAATGTTACCACTGCTGGAACTCAGGCCTCCTCTCAATGAGAGGGTACGGGCCGTAACCCACGTACTCTTTATTTACTCTCTCTGTGACTTCAGATACTTTATTTCTTCTAAAAAAAGTTGACAACCGTGACCCACCCAGAAATGAATTCCCGGCTACGGGCCCGAACACACTTCTACAAATTTTACCTTTCCCCGTATTACCTACCTACTGATCGAATGCTCTCCTAACATAAACACCAAGACCAGCAAGAATGTTGAATACCAATAAACAAACTCATTTAAATAACTTGTGCATTCTCTAGGGCTTCATAAACTGTAGCATGCCTAGCTAACAATCCTCTTAGATATGCTCTCCGCGTCCCTTAGGTGAGAAGATGTCCAAGTTTAGCTATACACCGCGCGGCTATTTCGGTCGCATCGCGATTGATGGGACGGAGTCGCGTGATGGATGGGACGACGCGGCTTGATTTACGTCCCGGCTCACTCCTGACGATTCATGCGAGCCTGGTATACGGACGGGATAGTTCGGGAGACGGAAAAGGAAATAAACTTGGAATAACAAGGAATTTTAATTGCTGTAATAATTTTATTAAATTAAACCATAACGGTTGCTATTTTTGTGGCTCGGTTTTTGTTTTGGAAATAAATCTTCGCAGGCGAAGGATTATGTTCTCTATATAAGTTGAGATGTCATTTTCCATATGAAAAATACGCCACTAAATCACTAATTAGCGGCATATTTTATGTTGTAACAACAAAACCGCGGAAAAACACCTTCCATGATCAACCAAAATAAAAACACGGCTTGTTTGCCAGACATAATCTATGAAAAACGACCAAATTCTGTTCATATTTCCAATAGGTTTAATTTTAAGCTGGTCCTTTTCTCATTTTGCAAATTGATAGGTAGTGTCGTCGCTACTTCATTCTCAAATGGTGATAGGTTCACAAATTCTGCAATAACACTGAACATAAAATATTACATGTTTTGGTTATTTGCAACATGAACAAGGAATAAATATTTCCAAGATGCGACTTAATGATATTCATAAATGCTTTTCGCATACACGATATATTAATGTTTCTCACACAAGGAACTAATTTATAACGCTATGAACCTTTCCTGTACAACATACGGTAATCCCACACCAGCCTTGTGAGAATATTCACCATATTTTTTAACATAAGTCTCTGAGGAATATAAAAAGATCCCAAAATTCGCCTCGCTTCGTAATTCTACTTTGTTTATTATTTTATGAAGCCGTCCGTCGGCAGAGCGCACGCGCGCGCGACGCAAAATGGCGGCCGCTACGCCCCACCTACTTCCGCCGGATGTCCGCTGGCTGTACGCCCAGACGGATGAAGCCACCCTTCTATTGAATTACCTTATTTTTTATACAATATTTAGGTAACTACATTTTTTATTTATAACCTACTTGGTATATTTAGGACCCGCAAAAGAAAATTTAATATTATTGGTTGAGCCACATGTTGCGGCTTTATGCAATTTAATACCGATATTTATTTGTCTACAATTTATTTATTATTTAATTTAGTGACCAAGCAATTGCAGTTTTCATGTTGCAATGTTAATGGGTATTATAAAGCTAAGCAAGATTAAAAAGATATAGAGCTTCGTTTATTCCCAAAGCTAAAGGCTGAATATCTCATCAGGAATTTTATTTTATATTTATTATAATAATTGTAGATATAATTAAATTGAAACTGCTTTTATAATGTTAAACGTTGACCGAGACGGCGATAAAGAGAAAAAATATTTCGAATGAAAGGACCAATTTTAGTTTCGAAGGACCAATTTTTTCTTGAGCGCATGTGAGTTTCCCAGTTCTTTTTTATGAATTCTGTAGTGTTTATATCGTTAGTTTGCTCACAAATACGCACGCAAACAATATCCAAGAAATTAGGCCGCATTTTTAAGAGTTTGGATTAAACATTTCATTAAACCTGTGCATCAGACTTGTGTTGCAGCAAGTTTGACATAATTGAGTACAGTTGCAGACACTTATTCCTCGCCCATCCGTGAAAATGTTACTAGTTTTCACTACGTCCGATGCCTTGTTATAAAAACAACTTGCTTAACAAAATAATACGTGAAATTCCCTGAAAACATATTGTTTCACATTTTCGCGGTGATTATTAGAGCAATTTCAGATCTTTTTTATTTCACAAAACGAATACATAATTGAATGTTCTTGTAGATAGATATTAAGATCAGACAAATTAATGTTGATGATATCTACTATTTGTTCGAAAAAATATATTCACACGATCGAATATTTCAGCTCTACATACCAATACGTTTTGTTCAACAAAAAACAATTGTTAATTCACAACAAGACGTTATTGCAATCGCGTACGAATATACTAGCGCCGCTCATTTGGCCGAGAGGACCAGAATTTATAACTATCATAATGACAAACAGCATTTGGTTTGTTAATAGCACTGTTAAATCAAATGTTTGGATTTGAGGAGTCACTCGATTTAATAATAACAGTTGAAACGTCGCGCTGGATTCCGTCACCGTTCTATCACCACGCGTGTGCAAACATAGTGACAGACAGCATTGTACAGCCAACACATCGGTGGCAGAACCTTATTATTTATTGAGAATTGAATTCGCTATCGTGTTGAGATATGAACGATGCTTACAGACAGACATCTGTCATCCCCCACTGCTGGCGCACGACTGACGTTTGTCCCACCCTTCTGTGACCGCGAAGTGGGGAGATGCTCCGCCCAATCAGGGATACCTATGGAGGAATACAACGTACCAAGAACTTTGTACGGTACGCTTGAATCTCGACTCTATTTAAAAGCCTTGAAAGTTAGCTTTCAGTTTGAACGTATAAAGTTAGGGTTGTACAAAACAACTCATGTGTTTTTTTAACGATTATTTTTCTCGAATGCAAAGATATTTCGGTCGCCTGCCTTCAGTAATTGGATTCAGCATGCGTGGAGATCGGCTTCGTCCTCGGATTGAGACGTACACTTGTCTCTTGTAATTATTATAAAGATTTGAGATAATATTCGGATCTCTTTGTTTTTTCGCGGTTCCTGCGCCGGTTTTGTATCATTAACGAATTGTTTCTGCGAACGTGCTCTGTGCATGGCCGCGCGTAATGATTAAGATGTTCTTTAAAATTGTATTTGAAGTAAAAAGTTTTTAAAAGTATTCGCGTCTTTCAATTAGTGTAATTTGTTAGCGAGGAACTTCTTTTCAGCTACCTATAGGTAATGTTATCTTACAAAGCGTGTCGTATTGCTTTAAGAGTAGGTTGATATGCCAAATCTTCAGCGATTAAATACAAAACCAGCCCCTACAACTCCATAACTAATAGCTCACCTACGAAAAAAACTCAAGCTCGTTTCCCTACCTTCTAAGTTCACGTTAGTCGGTAATAGCCCAGTTTCCATCGTTATCACAAACAGTCCTACACTATGTTAACGAAACGTAAAATTTGTAGAAGGTTTGTCTATGGTGCGTGCGCGTGCGCCGGTCAGATAACGCGGTCGTAGCGCGCGTTTTACTGCGCTCTTATCTATGACTACTTGTTGTTGATTGTCTATGGGCGGCTGCCTTATTTATTGCTCGGTTACTGGGAGAAGATGCGGCTCTTTTAGTGTCTTTTAATTTAGTTTGAGATGTTTTCATGTAGGCAGGTAATTCATTAAAGTCCTTTTAAGGAATTGAGGTATTCACAGATTAAAATAAAAACAGTTTTCTCTTACTGACATGATTTTGGGGGTTAAAGCTATACACCATGAATAAGTGAACATTGTTTAAAACAGTAGGTAAGTAATAAGACTCTTGAAGGCAGCTTCTGACAACTATCCTCATAGTACTTTAAACCTCTACTGCATCAGATTATCATTACTGACTACCACATCAAACCAACATCAAAAAGACAATTTATTCACTCGTTTATCACTTCCATCTTTTAATACAAAGTGTCAGTTGTTCAGACAACTCCAAAGACCACTTAACTAATTCCTAGACACTGAGCCACCCTTCTTAATTCAAAATTCGCGGTAATCCGGAAGCGCGTGCGACTGTGGCGCCACTAACTGTCTGCAGATGGTGCACTTCCGCTGCGCAGACGCACGTGGCGCGAATTACGCGCGAACGCGAACTGTAATCGAACGTGACGCTCACAGGAGACAGATCTAATTGTATCTTGTTTTGTTGGTACGATCCAGTGGGCGTTGGGGTTTATTTTTGTGTGAATCTTCGTTTGTAGATGATCGTGAGTAAATTGAATGTTACGTTTCTGACTTCAAATGAGATGAAAGTGTATCATTTGCTTCTGTTATGGGTTATTCAGTCTATACTCTATTTGAAAATAAATGCAATGTCTTATTTAGGTCTTAAAAAATCAACGCATGCGAGCTAGTCTGCTCATAACACTACTACATTTACTTTATAATACCAGCAACTACTTAAATGTTATTCAGGAATCAGGATAGAATCAGCAATACAACTCTCTAAGTTCATGAAAGTGCCAAATGTCATGATTTCATGAAATAGTCATTCAATACACTTTCATGAGCTTAGAGAGTTGTATTGCTGATTTTAATGTTTATAATTCAGTAAATCCATATTTGTTACCGGCGCTAATAATATTTAGATCAACATACAACCTGATACTGACCTGCAAATTGCAAAAAACGTAACAAAATTTGAATTTCGCAGGCCACTCTAGCGCATCCCCCTTAAGGCACACAAATTTTTTCAGTGTTCAGCTATTAAAAACCTGGAACACAAATCAGCGAGTGTGCTAATCGAGACCGTCTGCCGCATAAAACCCTTAACCTAAGCTTACTGTTTCTAGTAATCGATACTTTAAACATGATAGCTAAGGATCAGTCAAATGATCAAGTCCCACATGTCACACATCCATTATCGGCTCACCGCATGCGACACTCGTTATATATTTAAGTATGCGATTCTAACATAATAATGTCGCCTCAGCCTCTAAGCTGATAATCCTTGCACTGACAGCCGCTGTAACTTGTGAAACTAAACGCCTGTCCATCGTTTGTTTATATCGGAACATTTTCAATATCATTGTACGGCCTTTATTATGTATATCCGATTTGAAGCAGTTTTAATTTGATATTATCTATGTACTATAGAGTACCCTTCAGGGAAATATAGGCGTGATTTTATGTGTAAAATTATCCAAATCTAAATAATAAGGATGCTTAATGTGCATAGTAAAAAGGGTACTTATCGGATCCAAGGACCATTTCCAAGGTAAACTTAACAAAATTATTTCCTACACAACCAAAAAATTAAAAACACATAAATATTCAGTTTCTTTCACCGCTAACACAAGACACCGGAGATTTATCCTTAAAATCTTCTAAAGAAAAAAACGAGGATCTAAAAAAAACCATAACTCCAGAAATAGTATGTGAAGCGTAGAGATGCGATGACAGGGAATTTATTAACCATTCGGGATGACTAACTGCGAAATAGGGAACCGACGGATTACCACGAGATTACGACTCACGGGCAACGAGAAAATAGTGAGATATTTAAAGGAAATGAGTTTTAATAGGTTTTCAGTCATAGGTATTCAATCGGCCAACAGAAGCTTTTGTTTGTTTAAATAGTTGTTTAGGCAGCAATTAAAGAAATCTACATTAGTTATAATAATGGCAGCATTATTATAATAAGCCTTTAGCAGTGATAGGCTTATTATAATAAGGCTTTTCTTGTGGCCATTAGGTTAATAGTTATAGTAGTAAGCTCTTATTCCTTCATTTAAAGTTTATGTGAACAGTACATAGGCAGACTTAACACCATACGCATTCTCTACCAGAGGGCCTACCACCACCGCTTACAGCAGTATTATTTTAATCTTACTTCATGTGGGAAAGAGATGGTGCTATATCATCCCCTTCCTACACTGAAATAATATTAAAATAATACTGCTGTAAGGTGGTAGGCCCCCGGTAACTTTAGGATGTTTAAAAAGTTATCCTTAACTTATTAATAAACTAGCTGAGCCCCGCGTTTTCACCCGCGTAAGTCTCGATCTCGTGGGAATATCGGGATAAAAAGTATTATATGTGTTAATCCAGGTTATAAACTATCTGTTTGCTAAATTTCATCCAAATCCATTCAGTAGTTTTAACGTGAAAGAGTAACAAACATCCATCCATACTTACACACTTTCGCGTTTATAATATTAGTTAGATATATTTTCATCTAGCACACTGTTTTACCACACCATCGACTCACCATAGTAGTAGCAGCAGTAATAGAGGTGCATGCTCGCCTCACACGAGGGTGATGTATGGTGTTTTAATTAGGACTTCCTCACTCGACGCCGACACCCGAACACCGCATTATACTATCAACTGTAAGACTACGTGAGCTTTCATTTAAAAAGAAAATAACTGTAATGAAGATAAGATCAAAGGAAGTTCCTAGAAAATATTGTGAGAAATACTGATTTAGTTGGCATTTAGATATTGTTTGTGGATCATCAAATGAATATCTGTCTAAGATCTGTGACTATTGTGCCTGAAATGTGGGCTTGGTTCTTTTCGAATGGAGTGATCTTAAATTACGTTGGTATATTTTTTTTTCCTAGCCTTCACTCCTGAGCAAAGGCCTCTCTCCACTCCTTCCATCTTTCGCGAGCCCGCGCGTCCTCTTTCTTTTTATTTATATTAGGTATACCTGACATTTTCAAAGCTGGGCCTAGTTTTAGCTGATGTTCCTTTGTCCTCATGGTACATGTGTGTGATCAGAATCTCATGAGGTTCTGTCAAAATGTAGGTTTCTTTGCGTCCAGCGCTCGGTGTGGTAACACGTCGTGTTCTGGTTTGCAATTGGTCAATCGTCATCCTGAAGATGCCTCGTTGAGAGGTGAAACACGTGTCGATTTCTTACAGGGTTTTTCTGAAGAATAGTTTAGTGAATATATCTACGTCTATTGTATTTTATCATGGATTTCCGCAAAGTCACGCCTGAATCAATTCAACTATCTTAAAATGTAGGTACTTAACCCGACAAAATACCGTATGAACCAGCGATTGTTCATAAGAAAAATACATTCGAAACGACAATAAATATAATCGGGAAAACCTTTGAGCGCTTACTTGCAAACATCAATAATGTAACGTAACATCTCCCTTGAAAAACGATTTTAATAAGACTAGATTTAAAGCAGACCCTGAAATCTTTAACTTGGTAACAAATCTCCCATATCTTTCCCATCTAAGAGGAAGCTTCTCCTTCCACAAGATGTTAAAGACATCGTTTTTCACGTGTAATTTGAATACGTTGGTCCTTCGGTACGGATGCGCGGTAAGTTCCCAACGGATTCGTGGAAGCGACGGGTCGGGGGTGTACCCACGCTATAAATATCAACCAGATACCTTCACTACCCTTGGAGGTCCTGCTCCCCTGGTATACCTGCATATAACTTGAACTTTATAGCGGTTGTTTTTGGGTTTAAAGCGATGTAATGCGAAACTATGATTGGCCAGGACTGTCTTTTTCGCTGATAAGGTACCTAAGTACCTATTGATTGGGTTTCAAATCAAATTCATTTCATTGAATTGTTTGATAATTCATAGCATCTAGCACTGAAATGTAATCTCTAAAAGTCTTCCATTGCTTTTTACAGGTCCCTAAATTTAGGTCGACTTATCGTTGACTGAAACCAATCTATGCTGTCCAACTGTGCCCGTGTATCCTCCAAATCATTCTTATTCTTTCAATGATTACCAAAGATAATAATTTGTATAACATCACTCGTACAAAAAGTCTTCCGTGAATAGACAAATAAATTCGTTTCCCAATAAAATACCTATGTGTACAGCAAAACATTGTTACGACGTTTAATTAGAGTTTTGTACAACAGATACACAGATATAAATATTAGTTACTTACTAATTGGATTGATGTTAATTAGAGGCAGGCGAGCCGCGAATAATATACAGCTTGATTTCACGAAAAATATCTTATTAAAGCTATTACATTATATAACAGTTTTTTTTGCAAAGGTTATCTGAAAAGGAACAGCTTTATCTTGGTCCTCAGTTCCGAGGTTCCCAAAGCCAAACCCCCTGATCCTTGATTCTATAATTTGATATTTCTAGGAGTCAGTACCTAAGTTGATATAGGTAAATATAGAATTTAATTTCAAAGCTCTTTCATAACATAAAAGTGAATTTTTATTCATCGATGTAAATATTTATTCGAATTACGCCATGCTTTCCCAGAAACATACCCAGCTGATACCTATGTCTTCACAAAATGTAGGTACCTACTATTGTTGTCTTAAACAATTATTTACGAAACTCGGCAACCAGAACGCCATTACAGTTAGCATCATAAACTTGCGCTCTTGTACTCTACATGAGAGCATGATTTAAGATGCAAACTGATAATAAACTGACGGCTCATTATTTATGCAAATTATCTGTCTCACCACCGGTCCCCGCCTTTTTCATTTATTTTAATTAGTTCAATAATATTATTCTTTTACATAAACTTAAGCGCCCATCGTTAAAACCAAAAAAATGAAGCGTTATAAAGGGAAAAAGTAGTTTATAGATAACTTTATCTACGTTAACATAGAACAAAAAACAATAATAGAATTAAAATCCAATTCAACATGTTTGAAAAATGTCCTTTTGTAGTTAATTGGTAGTTTATGGGACGAGTCATAGTTGGCAGTTGTTCGCCACCTTTCGCCTGTTGAGAGATAATACACACTGTATCGGAGCGACTCGTCCGACTCCGGACGTAAGGACCTGTTGTGACAGCCTGCTATTTACATTTCCTATCTTTTGACGCACCTTGTTATAGTAGGGATAGAAGAAACGACAGTGTTTGTCGATTGATTTGTTTACTTGTGTAAGATGGTTTTTCTGAAAGTTCAAAAAAAGCAAGAGCTTTTGTAGATAAAATATAATTACATTCAAATCTTATTAAAAACCTATTAACTCTCTATTATCTGATCAACTTAAAACAATTTAATATTGAGACTGTAAATTCAATTCAACGATGACACTACAAAGTACCCTAGCCGCAACACATACGTTTCACTCCCACATTTTTTGCAACTTTAATTAAAATAAAAACGCGCATTATTATGCACCCAGTACACGGCGCAAGGCAAGGGCGCGGCGTTTTTTCGCGTCTTGCCGCGACTGGGGCCGTCACCGCGGCCCTTAATGGCCGAGCTTGTCACGCGCCCGGGCCCTTATTTACGGGGCCCGATAACCATCGCATGCCCAACCTGCTGCTTAGTCCACATCCACAAAAACGTCCGCAGAGAACTAAATTAAGTTTATGAGGTTATTCTCTTTAAGATTTATTTGGAATAGATGTTAATTGTTAGTGCAATCGGTTCTGCATTGGTGCGTCTTTTTATTAGTAGGTTTTATAAAATGTGTCTTGTAATTACTCTAGGTTTATTTATTTTTATAAAATATTACTGGTTATCTTGCAATAGATCTAGGGTTTACCGCCTTCATGTTCCTAGACGCTAATAAAACGACTGATAACATCTGCTAATAAAATAAGTAAGTGCACAAAGCTTAGGTAATAAATTGACAACGATTTGAACCTATCCTCTATATAGCTATTGTAAACCTACCTATCTGACAGGTTTCTAATAAAACGAAAGTAAAACAAACGAACCAAGAGGGTTCCTGTTTCGAGGAAGCACACAATTTTGGAACAAACCCCAAAAAACATGAAGTGCTACATAATTTCATCTACCATTTCGCTTAATGCTCTCATAATGGTATTATAGCAAATAAATCAAGTAAGGAATACATATGTCCGCTTCCCACCGCGCGGGACGGCGCCCTGCATCCCCCGGTGTCGTGACAAGCAGCCATTATGATCTAATGATGTTACTGCATGATGCATCCCGCTGAATAGGATGCTTTAAATACATGTACGAATATGTTAGGATTTGTTTTTGTGTAGAATTATAATATAGAAACATGCATTGGTTAGGGCGTGTGGTCCCTTGTCATTTAATTGAGAACACGGAAAAAATCTTCCCTGGTTAAGAGTAGGGCAGTAATTCTCTCTACATTTGAATACTCAATACTCAATTTTTTATTGCATTCCATATGTTACATAGATGGTATAATAAGTAAAAGATCAATATGGACCCTGTCGGGCACAGCAAAATTAGGAGAGAGGAAGAGGGCTAAGCAGAAATGTAATTTTAATTTTATGTATTGAATAAGAATAATTTATTTCAAAGCTTGTGGAACGGAGTGTGCCTAGATTTGCCTTAGTGTGCAATTACGCTGTAAGGAATATGTCTTTTATTATTTTCACCTAACTAACGTCAGTGTCCAACTTTACAAGTAAACCTTTTCTTTCCATTGCCTTCCATTTCAGACGAGGTTATAATCTTATAGTTTGGAGTAACCAAATATATGGACAAATTAACCGTGCCCTTCCTAACATTCGCACGATTACTTGGACGCTCGCGGGCGTGATCTATCTAAAACTGAATGTTTGATCTATTCATCTCTCTTCAGTTATGGGAACTTGGTGATAATGGCATCGTTTGTCAGGGGTGGCTTAGTAACCTTGGCGCATAACTTGTAGAGATTTAATAAATAGGGGATGGAAGTTTCTCATGCGGATTTAGGAATTGATTAGAGAATATCAGCATTTTAATGTTTTTCAACAAAATATATCAGCATGCAGTCTTAACACAACAATTGGATTAAGGAAGAATCAGAAAACCTATGTGAAGATTTTTATTTGTTTTTTATTCATTCAAACAAACCGAAATAAAAAATAGACCCATTGTTTATGGTTATAGGTGTTTTGAACTAAAATTCGATGTTCGAGGGGTGGTTGACAAATTGCGTTACAATTGAAGTGGACGTTTGCACCCGCACCCTCTATGCGTTTCTGCTACCCTAGTATTAATATGGTTCACTACGAAATCTTTTGAGTTTGTAGTTTTTGTTTTATGCTATGTTTTGTAAAGGTAGGGGTCCTTGGTGTTATAAACTTATATTGTAATACTTACTTTGCCGTCAACTCCCAGATCTATGATCAGGTATAAACATTAGAAAATCTTATAGGAAAAACTTACATATTTCAGAATTACTAAATTTTATCGTCTATCAATTTGCACATTGGCCTGCCCACTGAATAACACAGTTAAATACAAATAAATGCATACGCAGTTTAGTTTAATACAAATTCATGCTTATGCATTATGGTGTGGACAAGGATACTCAGAGGGTGTCCCATTGTCATATTGTATTGCTGTTAGTTCACGTTATAGTGTGGCAGGGGGCGCTAAAGTGCTCTCTTGATACGAGAGTTATCACTGGACAAAAGGGATAATGGGATGTTTGTTTGTTGAAGGAGTTTTGTAGTGTATAATATTGTAGTACGTTCTTACTTGAGTGTAGATATGTTGGAAACTATTGGGCCTATTACAGGACAATAATAGCGAGTCGACAAAATTGCACAGATCAAAAAATTTGAAACGTAAACTGAATTTTGAGGCGTACATTAGGACCACTCATTATTTTGATTTTTTTTTAATTACAGTTTCTAGCTCCGGAGTAAAACTACTTGAATAACTAGATAAGTCTTCCAGCAACAGTAGAATACTCAACATTATATTACTCTGTTTTTTTTTACAAATATTAATCGCAATAAGCTCCATTATTTATTTTTCAAAATCAAACAAACCTCTTCCACAACACAACATCTTCAATGAACAGAACACAACCAAATCAGTACACACATTAGTACCACATGTCGTTTCTCATTCACACAATGGCCGCCCCATAGACAACACCATAAGAATCAGTGCAGCTCTCTCGCCAATCCATCTCGCGTGCCAATTAGCGACCCCATGCATGGTGCATGCTCTTTGTATGGGGAACTGACACGTGGGTTGCTTTTTACGTGAATGCGCTTTTTTGTTTTGTTGTGTATTTACAATGGAGTATCGGATGTTGTATTCATTTGTGGTTGTGTTGAGGTTGGAGTCGGTTGTTTATAATAACATAATATCATCGGTGGTAGGACAAACACTTCTCATTAAATATCTCCGCGCATTCTGAGTTACCCTACTAGGGTTGTAGAACTTTAAAAGTCGACGGTAAGGACCAAAAACTTGCTTCTTTAAAAATAAACAAATAGTATGTTATGTTACCCTGCAGGCGTAGCATGAGCACCGTTTTGTCGACGGAAGAGTAGACAAAAATGACGTTTCCTGTAGACAGTAGACAGTACGGGACGGCAGCAAAATAGAAAGAGTCAACTGCACTTTTTACGTAATTCACTCTTTTACATAATTCGACTCCGAATTCTTTGTTTTATCATAGGATTTATCGGTTGTCAGTGTGATTTTGACAGTAAGGATAGAAAACTTTCTTTCGAAATAGTCTACATATAAAAAGACCTAGACAAAGATCGTTAGAAATGAAAGACAAAATGACAGATTGTAGAAAGATTTCTACGGTGGATGTCAAAAATGAAGAAACGAACTGTCACTTTGTATAGAAAAAGCTATATCTATTCTTCGTAGAGATAGAAAGCGCCATGCTACGCCTGCTGGTATCCAACCGTGTCTACAAACACTATTGCCTTAAATTGCTAACGGACCTGTTAGGTTCCTCTACATTGACTCACACTATATACAGATAGTTCTTAATCAACATAAGGTAATAAATCTGTAATCACCTCAAAGTATTCGGTAATTAATTAGTCTGCTTGGCCGGTTTAGACACTTTAGACCTGGGTAAGACAATCTGACAGGTGATGATAGTTCCTTGCAACCATCATGTCAGCTTGAGTCTAATATGTCGGCGTCTTGCCAAGTCTGCACTTCTGCTGATGTTTAGATTTACGATCAAACAGGACGGTGGGGAGCCAATAGTTATAGGCAGACTAGGTCTCTGACTCATAGCCTAGGTGCCTACTCAGAGCATTATTAGTTCTTTTTTTTTTTTATTATTTTCATTCAGTCACGGGAAGAAATGTCACTCGTCATGCTTGCAAACGTTTTTTCCAACCGTAACTTTAAGATAAGTAATGCGCCATTCTATTTCATAAATCTTTGCTCGATGAAAAAAACCTTTGTACATAAAAACATACTTAATATACAGAAGTCTAAATCAACATGCGACGACATTATTTAAAACGCTTGAACACACATTAAAACAATATAACAGACGTACTCTCACTTGATTTACACAATTATTGGACGTATAAATTAAAACTAACGAACTTTTTACGACTGGACGTGTTCTTACGTTTACGACGGTATTCGAAAACTCTCGGCTATTTTCGTTTTTCAACGCCATCTTGCGGACGACTTTATGACTAACATATAGGTACTTGTGTTTATGTCTTAATGTTGATATGTGACTGTGTTATTTTAATTGTCAGTTTGTTTGTTCAGGGTTTGTGATAGTGTTAATGTAATGAGTTTCCAAAACATAAGTTTCTAACTCTTGGTACAGTGTCTCAAGTTTGAACGATTGCCTTTGTGCATTCTATTCCTACATTTAACAAATAGACAAACCGTATCTTATACAAATATTTATAAATCTGATTAATGTGCATTATGCCTTAGTATCTGAAATCACATGAAGCACTGAAACTGAAAGAAAGCTTTGAAATACATATAAGGACCCCTAAAACTGTTTGTTTTTTTATATAAGCTTGATTTACAACATTTCGCTTTCCATTATTCCAGGTGTTGAAGTACTGCGAGCACCTGCACGGCAAATGGTACTTCAGCGAGATCCGCGCGATCTTCTCGCGCCGGTACCTGCTGCAGAATGTCGCCATCGAGATGTTCCTCGCCAGCAGGAGTGAGTATACACGCATATTAATACATAGTAGGCTGCACATTTATGAAACATACAACAAGCCAGTTTCAGAATGTCCTGCACTATGGGAATTCCAGGACATCTTTAATGCGCCGTTAAAACTGAAGCTATGGCGGGTGCAGACTTATGTCAGGCAGTAGGTAGGTAAGTACAGTCGCCAGCACATCAACTACTGCAATCTGTAAAATTTCTTTAGTAGATTTTAAACTTTATGGCTAAAGCATTATGTTCAAGGTTGATTGCGAAAGTTTGACAGTTTCGGTTCTTGATGTCTCGGCGTCTGTACATTAGATTGTCATCAGTGGTAATGTAATGTACTGTCTGACATAAGTCCGCGCACACCACCACCTTGGTCTGAACGACGCGTAATGCGCTAAAGACGATGGAATTGTTCATAAACTGAATCCTTTGGAAACCATTAAAAGTTACATTTGCTGGGAGCTGTATGTTAGTTCGGTGTGCAGCCTACTTGGTTTAAGTTACTGTTGTTAGACTTTTCGAAACTCTCATTCGTATTCTATTACGGCCAAAATTTTCTAAGCATGCAATGTCTTTTCTTTTTAGGATCATTTCGACCTTTCCTAAAAGCTTATGGAGTATTCGAGAGTTTCTGTACCTATTTTACACGAAGCAAATGCTATCTCACCCAGCCTTCACTTGAACAAGAACAAAAAAAATTGGCATATATGCACGCGAGTGTAACTGCACGCGGCAGCGTCCCCCCACTGCACGCAAATAAAATTACTTGCGAAGATCTCGTTTCTTGGTCCTTTGGCCACCTTATTGGTGAGGCTCGCGAAGAGACAAAAATAAGCATAGCATAGATAACGTAGAAACTACCAAATATTCTCTGCTATTAGGCTCATGACTGTACAGACATCGCGTAACTAAGGACCAATTCTATAACCGCTTCAAAATTATCATCACTGTTATCATAACCTTTATGGACAGCCCATCGCAGTCCAGTGCTGAGCATAGACCACTCAAGCAGCGAGGAACCTATTGTCATAGTAGGTCAGACATCGGATTAGTGATCGCAGAACCATCCGCTCCCACCGGTGACGCAGCTGCCCGTCTCCGGTGACAAGCCACAAGTATGATTACACGTAAAATATAAGGTGTCCTCCATGTTTCAGCGTCCATATTCTTCGCGTTCCCCGACCAGGCGACGGTGAAGAAGGTCATCAAGGCACTGCCGAGGGTCGGCGTCGGCATCAAGTATGGCATACCGCAGTCCAGGTTAGTGATATCATTTAGTTTTTAAAAACAATGAGCCCTCGCGGGCTGGGAGATGTGAAACATCGAAAATATTTTGTATAGAAAATATTCATGAAAGGATGGTTTACCTACTTAAGGAAATAAATATATCATAAATATCAAATAAATATATCGGCATAATCAAAAAACATGACAGTCAAAAACAAGATATTCAGATATTTTTTAAGAGGTCAGAGTTCGTGGTGACGCTTCGGGGGCTGTTAGCCTCCCGGTCTGTTTCGCCGCATTAGATGTTTCTCATCAAAAAACTGTTATGTAAACAACATTTTGCATACCTACCGAAATTACTTTCTTTTCAAATATCGTTTAATTACTGTTAAAAAGAGTAACTATTTTCTTCACGCAAAATACGTGCTCAGACGTAACAGTTATTCCAAAACCATTGCTATTTTCTTTTTCTTGAGAAAGTATATTCTATACAATCAATGTTATGTGCTGCCATCTAGTGAACGCATAGCGTATTAAAAGGCTTTGATGCGACCTTCTTTGTTGGTGGAGAAAAACTCGATTGTTGTTTTCTGTTTGGAGTATAGATGGCGCTACTTATATCATGTTGTGGATAAATATCGACCTTAGCAATGTCAGTGTTCTCATACAAATAAAATCTGTTCCTCTTCGAAATACTTATTGGAATAGAATTAATTAATTAATTATATTCACAATATTTTTATCCGTCTTCAATTACAATCCATTTAGGCTAAAAATAATGTCATCCTTCAGAAAATTCATGTTTATTTTAATTATGTCCTTTGAATATATAATATTTACCATTTTACCTGTAGGTACTTCGTAATAAATTCAATCGCTTTAATCTATGATAAGAAACATTAATTTATTTAAACATGTTTCATAGAAACTCGTAGTACCAAATAAGATTTACTAGGAGCTATATTTTCTAAGACCAGTATTACGAACATTTTTATAATCTATTAGTAAACATTCATGTTTAACCAAGTACTAAGGAGGTGTAGTATATATTATATAATTATGTATACTATAATTATTTATCTTGCCATCTATAATAAATACAGATGAATGATCTCTGTTTATGCTTACTTTCTTTGCAAACTATCTGCGCACTTGAACGTTGACCGCATTTCTTTCCAGCATATGTTATCATAACCAGGCCAACAGTTATTGAAATGAAACAAACATTGTAAACAACTCACTCCTTTATTCACAATTCATCACAGCATTTATCTTTATTTATATAATGTAAGTCCTCCCTTTTGTTATATTAAAACACAATCACTCATCCTGTATCCTCCTCTTGCTCTTAAATATTAATTGGTACACCTAGATCTTCTATGAGGAATAAATAGTAATGCTTATTGCAGTTTATCAAACCTTTATAAATATTCCCTACCTACACGGTATAAAAATAGTAGTTACTTTATTGCCTTCACTTCAGTGCCTCGATTTTGTTACATCAATATTTGTACTTAAAACTAGGCAAAACTTTAAATACCTATGTCGTCACCTTGTATTAAAATTATTTATCACTAGTGGAATGTAACATCATCAAAACGTCAAAAATCATCCTAATTAATACTGATCACAAAACTTCACAAACAATAAAATAATATTAAAAATAGTTAACTATACAAATTCATTGGTAACTTATTCTTTAAAACTAAAAGTACTAGGCTAGCATAAGACGGTCAAGTTCACTCGCGGTGCTCTGAAGTCTTCTTGCATTCATCTTGCGACCAATTCTTTTCTAAAGATACTGTAGCCCCAGCGCTGTGTCGCCTTTGTACTGGTTTTCCTTCTATTGTACACGGCTTTTCCGCCGTAAACCCTACTTCTGGGTCGATTTCTTTCTTCTCGTCATCAAATTGCCTCATAATTTCAGTCAACGTTTTTCCTTTAGTTTCTGGTAGGAAAAAGTAACAATATGCCGCACCCAAGAGCGCACAGAACCCAAAGAGGTACAATGTCCCGTTACTTGTTAACATTTTTTCTAACTGAGGGTAAGTCTTTATGTTAAAGAAGATGAGAACGTAAGCGCAGCACGACGTAGCGCCGGACATGACTCCTCGTATGTCATGTGGGTACAGCTCCCCGGACATTATCCACGGTAGCTGTAGGAACCCGACCATACTGAATGACACGTGCAGTAACACGCACGCAAGTTTAACTAAAGGAGGCCCGTTAACACTGTCACAGACCGCCGCACCGAGCATAGCAACGCCTAGCAACAGTCCTGAGGTAGCCGCTAGGGTTTTTCTTCTGAAGCTGTTGATCAAACACGCTCCCACAGCGCCCATGAACACTCGCACTCCACCGACAATGATAGAAGCCGTGAACTCATTGACACTTGTCCCCACAGACTTGAAGAAGTCGACAGCGTAGTACAAAATGACGTAGATGCCCGACATCTCTTGGAATATAAAGAAGATGATGAGTAGAAGGAACGGTTTGACGACACTTCTCCTCTTGAAAAGATTTAGTTTCTGTTTGAATGTCATAGTTTCTCCTACTTTTCTATCTTTGGTAAACTCCATGAGCTCTTGTTGTGCTGTGCTGTTGTTTTGTCGGAGCCAGAACATTGCGTTGTAGGCTTCCTTCATCTGTCCTTTAGACGCTAGCCAGAGAGGTGACTCCGGGACGAAATACATTAGGAAAGGTGTTAGAAGGGACACTCCTGCACAGATGGCCGCGACTTTCCTCCAGTGGATGAAGGCTCCCAGTGAGTAGACGATGAAAATGCCCGTGGACACCAGGCCAGGTCCTAAGGCACTGAGTACTCCTCGTTTCTCTGGTGTCGTGATCTCTGCCACGTAGATATAGGAGACCGTTGACATGCCTGCAATGTGAACAGTTAATCTCATTATACTGTTTAAAGCGTGAAAAGTTGCCACGGTTCGTTTGTTTAGGATTCAATTAGTGAGTCATCCAATTTTCACCAGTCGTTGAGTTTCAGATAAGCTGACTCTTATTTATGTCACTATTTATTCCAATACATTTTAGTGACGCTACAATCTATGACCAATCTAAATACTCTAACTACACGGAAATTCTATTCAAGACATTTTCTTTCCTAGTCTTAGTGACAAAGAAATCATTTTCATAGAAGTACGTTATTTCTGATCAAAAAATTACGACTCACCTATGGTAAATCCGGTGATGAACCTCCCAATACATAGGAAGATGTAGGTCTCCGAGAAGGCGATGACGAGCCACCCGACCAGGTTGGGCAGCACAATGGACTGCAGCAGTAGTCTTCTGCCCACAGCATCCACCATCATGCCGCCCAACAGGGCCCCGATGGGGTTTGATATCACACCCAAACTTGCTGCAAGAGAAACAATAGCGGTTAGATGGAGATGTTAATGACGAATGCTGATGTTGAAACCTTCTGTTATCGTTTCAGGAGAAATACTATGATAGATCAAAATATTGTTGCAAGAATTTTCAATATTATTATTTCCAGACTTTCTTATATCTTCAAGTTTTAACTTGACTTTTCCATATCAACAGCCAAGGTACCCTTAGCTGGTCTAAACCACGCTCTACTACCAATTCATGTTAAGCCTAACCTTATCAGGAACAGCTCCTTGAACGAGTCATAATCGTAACATCCCATACCCTCACGTTGTGCGTGCTCCGCCATAAGGCGCTAAGCTTACGACCCTACCAGCTCCTCGTGTAACTTATCTCCTAGTACAAATGATGTGTTTGACTACGCTATCTCGTTTGCGCACGTCGGCAGTTCGCGTCAATATTTAATTTTGCGATATCAACAAATGTTGCTTTGTTTGTATTGATAATATCTGTCTACTGTATTTGGTATGTTGTAGGAATGAAGGACCAGAATTAATTTTGAAGTTGGTCCTTTAGTCCTTATTATCAAAAACCTTGTTATTTTTATATTTCTAACACGTCTTGAAGTTGTGTCGGACACCGACAGTAAGTACGTAGCTATCGACTCACTTTCATAAAAACGTGGCTGTGTGACAGAACATTATTTTTAGCGGCCTCATTGCGCTAGCTCACGTGTCGCCCTGGCATCGGCCGCCGCTCCCGAAATAAAACGTAAACATTGTTTTAGCAGTGCCCATTCAGTTTGGCCGGTAGCATCACTTTCCATCTCTTTGTTTACGTTGTTATTTATAGTCAGAAAGGTACTATGCTAAGCAGCTCTTAAACTAAGCCATGATTAGCATAATTTTAGGTGGATACTGAGATAGGTTGGGGAAGATGATCGTTTAGCGTAAATTAAATTTTTTAAACTCTTTTCCTTTTATATAGCAGACGTGTTCTTTGTCTTTCGATATCATGTGATATTGTCAGACAAAGTTGACAGATAGCTAAGAATTAACACATATTCACAAACCATTGTGGACGTAGTTTGTGTAATTAATCAAACTCATTGTAACCACAATAGTATTCAGACGATCACGCTTACTGCACTCTATAAATACAAGACATTTGTTTAGGAAACAAACACTATTTACTTAATGACAAATACTGTTAGATAAATAATGCCTTGACAATGTCATAGGATGACAAGGGTTTAACTTTTCAGTAAGAATTAATTTTCGCAAATTTATTAGTTTTTAATATGCAGTATATCCATTTTAATATGCAAAAATGTGACTTACCGATCCATGAACTCTGCTCATATGAAATCGTCGGGTGTTCATGTGTGTACTGGGGCAGCAGGACCGCTGAGAAGCCTTGGCAGAACCCCACCGATATGTTGATGGACTGCGCGGCCAGTGCCGCCAGCACCTGGAATATATGAACTCCTGGTAAAGTAAAAGTCAACAGTAATGGATACCTATGTAAAACTAAGGGTGATTCTTAGGGCCTTCATTTCATAATACTTTAAGACCGAGTTGTAAAGTAATTAAAACAGAAGTAGGAAAATATTATCCATATATCATAACATCGCGTCATATGTTCAATCTCTCGTCTATTAGTAATCTAAATACGCTTTTGAACGGTTAGTAGGTACATCCATTAGACTGATAAAATGAAAGGTTGAGAAAGTCATTTACAGCTTGAGGTACCAGCTATTCATTTATGTGCTTATAAAAAAATTGTTCCCAACGATAAGATAGATTTAATGAAGATGTGTCCCCAAGGATAACATAGATTTAATTAAAGTACCGAGTGTGTGCGTTAACTGTAACTGACGGAAAGGTCAAATTAATACAACCCAACATGCAAGTCAGTATCACCTGCGTTGCTAACGCTGCTCTTAACTCAACTGGCTAACTTGTCACAGTCGAACCGTCATAATAACTTCATTACATACTTCTGTAATAATATCAAATTATCGCAGAAGGTATCCCTAACGTCCGCTGGGCTCGCAAATAGCTGAGCAGTCCTCACGTGTTTCTATACAATTATTAACGACTAAAATAGAAGTCACATCTACATTCACACAAACTTACTGAAGTTTTAGTGAAAATTTCTGATAATTATCTTTTCGATAAACGACATTATTCTGTCGATAATGGCACAAATGCTATTAACTAGGAAGTCACAGAATCCGGTTCGGAGGCCATCCCATTTGTGGTAATAAACAAGCAATCAAATAATTAGAGCGTTAAGACCACTGACTGTCCCAATACTGGTATTGGGACATGAGGAAACAAACTAACTTTTGTAACTGTTCGTGAAACTGAAAACTCGACAATGTTCACGAAATTAAAAATCATAACATTATTACATTGTCGAAAAAATCGATCAAGCAGGATTTTTCGTGAAAACTGGTACACACGGCTACACATTAAGCTATACATTTCCAGTTTATGCTGATCTCGCATTGTATAGGATTCCCGTACAATGCGCAGTCAGCTTATACTGGAAATTTATAGCTTGATGTGGCCGTGTGTACAAGTGGTGAATGAAAGAAAATTGAAAAAATGACAGAATTAAAAATCTCTGTTAATACAATGTATCATAAAAAAATATGAAACTAAGAAAAATAAACATATAAGTCCCAAACGACAGCGACAAAACATCAACAGTGACTAGGTAATCGTCAAAACCGATGATTATCTTAAAACGTGCACTGAAAGGAAAATTATAGTCCACTACCTGTGGCCACGTGCTCCACTAGGCAGTACATACATTCTTATGTCTCCCTGGTAGATGAACACTCATTACACTAATTAATTGTCAAATGCCTACCAATCTTAAAGTAATAAGTCTATTTTTGGAGTTTTTGTCGTAATGTTTCTATTGTCTGCTGTAGATAGGCGCCTTTATAAAAAATAAAATGAAGACTATATTTTCTGCTTTGTTTTCTGTTCTGTAAAAAAAGTTACAAGACTATAAATTGTAGGTAGGTAGGTACATATACAAAAAGTTTGCGAACCTAATTAGAATAAAATGTGAAAACCAACTTTTCAATATCAATTTTCGTATTTAATAAACGCTTACCATTTGATATCATTAAATGTAGATACTTATTTCATTTTACAAAACACGTGTTGTTGTTTTTTAGTGTGCAAAGTTGTGATTTTTTTTCCTGTAATGTCAAAGCACATTAAAATTACTTTACATGCGTGTAAGTGGTCCATAAATGGCGGTCAACTACCGGAACAATATAACTGGCGAACGATTCTTATGATTGTGCTAACGACCAGTAGGTACTCTGTGGTATGTGGACGGACCCTAATTACCGTAAATAACTAAATACTCGCTGATTGTTTCGCGTGATTCGCGATGTTTTCGCAATTTTATTGTGTGAAAATATGAAAACAACTGTTTAAATTACTGGTAGGTAAGTAAGTCATGAAACCTACACGGAGTCCAACTATCATATTATGTAGATACGTGTATGATACATAGTATGCACATAAGTAAGTGTGATAAGTCACAGCATGCCCGGAATAAAAATCTTAAATCTATAAATATACAAGATTTTAATAAAATTTTAAAATTGTAATAATAATTGTATACAATTTATATTGATTTTTAGATTTTATTTATAAAATTATGCGTAATGAGTTGAAGAACAGCAGAATTAAAAAAATATATATGAGATAAATATCTGACACATAACTACTAAAACTAAATCCCGCATCGAATTGCTGTTACATTTACACGAACAGTACCTACTGCTGTATAATATCGTGACGTATAAACTCTAACTTGAGTCAAATCACTCAATGAATGACGTATCTACTATTGCTGAAAACTTGTCTGTTAAATGATTGATCACACATTTCCACACGTTTTCCGCGGTCTCGAGTTTAGTATAATATTACTATTGTGCACGTGTTATACACGCGTGTTGGAACATTGGAAGCGTGCCTATGAAAGAACACTATTTTTAGAATGAAGTACTTAGGTACCTAAGATTTCGCTATTTCTATTGTGATACAGATCGATACAAAGTGATTTCGATATAAATCGAAACAATGCTGACATATTATTACAGTTTAATTGAAAGGGAAAAGAAGACATCATTTTTGTAAAACTAAGACCTTCTAATCGATCCAAAAGAGTACTGAATAGCTTGCAGAATGCCAACGGTGGCAGTCTGCAAGCTTTTATTGTGTACCTCATTTATTTTAGAACTAACTTTTCAACCGATTTTAAACATACTCACAGTGAGGGACACTCCGATGGAATCGAAATACTTGTCTGTATTAGTGTACATTCCCACTGGCTATTGTACCTAATGCCTGCCTTGTATGTACTGGCCTCTGCGGGCGATCCGCGGTTCATTTATATTATATTTATACCCACCATACTGAAAAAGATATGGAAGAGCCGTTCTTAGGTCAGGATATGCATTTTTATTAAACACACACATAATAGATTATGTTTAAATTTAGTTTTAGCGTAACAAACCCGTCTAGAATAACAGAAATAGAACAGAAAACGTGTTATCCTTTCCGAATCAAAGTACTTTATATTTTGTTTTTATGTCTGGTTTTTTTTTTAATGTAAATATTGTGCAACAGTGTTTATTTAGTAAACCAGTTAGTGATTAGGAGTTTTTTTTTATATGAATATTTAAAGCAGGTTGCAAAGTTTGACCGGCATCCCACTTGCTTGAAAATCTGTCAATAATTTTTATTCCGCAGTGCTATGAATCCTGTATTTACACTTCTAGTTACTCTAACTCGATAACAGACTAGGTGAACGTAAGGCCATGTATGTTTTTCACATACTGTTTATCGAGTGACATTTTCCACTTATATGTGACATTATGCACAGACTTCTCGTGAATTCTAGAAATTGTATGGTCTCTAGCTTTTGAAAAAAAAATAATACTGTAGGTTATTCTGCTAATGCTCATTTACATACAAGCATGAGTAACCAGGTGTTTCTTTATAAAAACACCGCATATTTGCATAATGATGATTGTATTTAAAAAAAAAGATAAATAGAAACTATCTTGTTGTATGCAATTCATTTATATTATTTTCTTTTGAATCAATGTCAAATAATGCATTTTTTTTATAAAAGTACCAATCCACTCTGACTTACTCAAATAATTATTATGTAATCAATAAATCTATAATTCGGCAATACATCTACCAGGCTCCCATAATATCGGAAGGATGTGGACAAAGATACCGAGGTAGAGTAGTAACCCGCATGTAGGCAACCTTGACCGTGCCGATACTGTGTTGCCTTCACTTCGACTACTCCGAGCTCTAGTTGTACTTCTTGGAAGCTTATGTGTGCCTGGTACTTATGAACTAATTGCGAGCTTCTATTTATCTAAAAGCTTTTCATCTATTGCTTTAATGAAAACAAAAACATGTATAGTTTCCACTTGCATGTTTTTCAGTAAATTTTAATAATAAAGGTAAACAAAAGCTGAAGTGTTTGCAAAGGAAATCAGTTAAGTCCTATGACTTATGCTATTAGCGATGCCATTCTGGTCATTGTTTTTAATGAAACCACGTTTATTTTGTCATTTACTTGTAACAGCGATTTTGTGTTCTTACAGCGATTTCAACCAATTATGTGGTTAAGAGGGGGTGGGTAATTTCAGTGACAGTGAACCTAAAATAATCTGTTATTATTCGTACCCACGTTCTCAAATGATTTGGCATGTGAACAGGTCAGCGACTCGTACAGGGTCGCTCTTGGTTGTCACAAAAAGTCTCTTAGAGACACGGATGCTGTAATAAGCTTTTTTGTTGATAGTATGCTAATTAATAAATAGGAACGACATATCTTTCTAGATTATTCAAATATATATATATATAATTATATAAACAAGCTAGCAAAAAATAATATTGATTTGATTGACAATTATAACTAGCTGTTTATATTCGCTTACAATTGCAACATAATATTTTCTTTTCTTAATAACATCAATTTATTTATGTAGGTAATACATTTATACATTGTCCACGTGCGCTTTTTCAAGCGTAGATAATTTATAAATAATCAGAACATACTGGTTTAATCAAAACAAATTGTTTCGAATCACTACATCACTACATATTATAAAACACACTACATATTATAAAACAAAGTCCTCCGCCGCGTCTGTCTGTTCGCGATAAACTCATAAACTCCTACACCGATTTTCATGCTGTTTTCACCAATGGATAAGAGTGGTTCTCGAGGAAGGTTTTAGTATATAATAACCGACAGCTAGTCTATACTAATATTATAAAGAGGAAAGATTTGATTGTTTGTTTTTTGCATTGAATAGGCTCCGAAACTACTGAACCGATTTGAAAAATTCTTTCACCATTAGAAAGCTACATTCACCCTGAGTAACATAGGCTATAATTTATAAAGATTACACGCGGGCGAATCCGCTGGCAGCAGCTAGTTGTAAATAATTCAATTACATCAAATTTAAAAACTCTGAACAATTTCGCGATTGTAAGAACATAAAATAGTGTTTCACCTCAAGTAATGAACTATTTCCGTCATCGGGTGCCCAGTGATCTAGAACGATAGTAGCAGCTAAGGGAATGTACCCTATCTCGAACGCACGGCGACAGACGTGTCTGCGATACTCCGCACGTACCCCTTCCCATGGTGCGTCGTGCGGGCTCGTCCGTGTCCGTCCGCGATATGGCGCACCGTCGGATTCCACTTTTAGATTGCCCCATAAAACAAAGTATAAAATCTACGAGTTCTGTAGGTTATTTCCGAAAGCATTAGTGTCCAATACATTTTATCATAGACTAGCTGATGCCCGCGGCCTCGCCCGCTTGACAAATTATATGCTAACAACATAAAAATCGGTGCAGGAGTTTTTGAGTTTAACGCGAACAGACAGACAGACAGACGCGGCGGAGGACTTTGTTTTACATTATGTAAGGATACTAATTGTGACAAGATTCCATGACATAAGAAAATTTAATGTCAATGTCAATAAAATACCTTATTTAGTTGAATTTCGGAAAATAATCTAACTGACATGTTGATGAGAATATTCAAATATATACTATAGGCATTCATGATCTGGAATCGGTCGATAATACATTTTATACATATTGTAATGGCCGGAATAGCCCCAGTAAATAAATAGACCATGTCTTTGAATAATGGAGAAGATAAATATCAATAAAAACATGCTGGCTATCGGTAAATCACCTCCTGCACCAAAGTGCAAAATGCCAAATTTGAATTTGACAAATCAAATACAAGACATTTAAACAGAAAAGTAGGTATTGAAAGAGTTTATTATGCGATTAAATCCAAATCAGTTCAAAGTTTTTATATGAAAGCAAGCGAACTCTGCAGAATGATCGATGGTTAGACCTTTATCAAAATTCTGATTTATGATCGTAACGAAAATCTAAATAAATATTCATGAAAATAAGTTAGTGGGCTATAGCTTTATGCTTCTAATATACACAAAAAACGCTTTTTTCTTTGTAAGTATGACGTAAACGTTTGCTAAAATAAATATTTCTTAGTGTTAAAAAAATAATTGTAAGATCAAGCATTTGAAATACATAATTTAAAAGGAGAAAAAAGGTTAATAAACCCAAAGAAAAACAGTTAAGGCGAAAGCTTCAGGGTAGCCCGCGAAAAGGCCGCGAATCATATTATTTTAGATCAACATACAACCTGATACCTACTGACCTGCAAATTGCAAAAAACGTAAGGAAATCCGAATTTCGCGGGCTACCCTAGCGCATCCCCCTTAAGTAAAGAAATTAATAAATCAAATAGGTAGCTATTGATGTAGTGATGATGATAATGTCTGTGAACAATGCCTCTATTAGTTCATTAACAATCATAATTATGTATAATCATCTTCTGCAGCCTTTTCCCAATTAGGTAAACAAACATAGTATAAATTATCGAAACAATTTGTCTAACAAAAATGGTATTTTCTTTATTAAATAATATACGTCGGAAATACGCTACTGAGTTGACTAATCGGGACACCAGCGCTGTCTAGCGGCGTTCGACAGAGTCTACAAAATAACGCTCGACTCCAACAGAGTTTGTAGGTGGCTGTCGAGCAGTGAACACGTTTAGAAAGTGTCGCAAGTTCCATATAGTTTTGTCGTGTACCTACCTACAATGTTTGAATTGCGTGTGATTAATTTTACAATAAATATAATTTGATATGAAGTGCAAATGGTTTTTCTATTGCGCAACAACAAACACTACCCATAGTACACACATTACTGATAAAATCGAAAGAGACACCCTCTCCGTTGTATACAAGTATATTTAATTTAGTTCACAAGTAACCTATTCAACCCGACATTTCTCGTTTGTTCTGTCTACAAAGTTATTCTCAACACACACAGTTTCTCTTGTGGCATAAAATGTCGCCGTTTCTCCTTCCGCTTCCGTTCCGTCAATTAAATAATAAAGACAGATTTAAATCACCTTGATTATCGTTTACTTATATACTTTCATTGACGTTTTGTTTACTATACACACGTAGTTTATGTACTGAATAAACGTAGGTATATTTATATCGGTATTATGTCCATCTACTCACAATTAGGAAGTACACTAAAATACTATATTTTTCCATCACCATTTTTGATAACAGGAAGCAATCATTTTGCTATTATAACAATTATTGTCCCGTTCATATTAGTAATCTGCTCTCCTACAAATAAGTCGAAGAAAATAAATAATAAGAAAAAGTCGAAGAAAATAAATATAGTTACGTACATCTCTCAAAAAAAATAATTTTGAGAGATGTACGTAACTTCTTCAAAACTGCTTTTTTTTTAATCTACTTGACATACCTCATTACCAAAAGCAGCCCATTATCTATTATGACGTCACTCAAAGTTGACGCATAATTAGAAAGGTGCATAATTATAATATAATTATTTCGTTATAATATATTTCGGTGCGCAGGCGCACCATTGTCGGCGGTCATTCGTTTACGAATCGCGTTATTGAACTTGAACGGACAGCCTCAAACCTCGTTGGTTTGACCGCCTCACGGCCACACTCTTATGTAACCACAGTGTTACTAACACTGTGGTTACATAAGCCTACAATATTAAGTCTGCAATTATTATTATGATATATGCTAAACTGATCTGCAATATCGTGATACTTTTTTGGTTATGATAATTCCGTGTATAAATATAGGAAATTCTTTATATGTCTGTTAGATGACTATGCTCTAAATAAAAAATAATTTAGATTCACATTAGGAATGGAAATCAGCACTTTTTGAACAACTCTTGAAACGCAGGGGGCGTTTCAAGAGTTGTTCAAAAAGTGCTGATTGAACAACTCTTGAAACGCCCCCTCTTCAACACTTCCTAAAGCTGAGAAGAAGTGGTGCAACAAACTGCCCAGCAACACATCTCTGTCGCACTCAAATTCAAATTTAAAATTATTCATTTGATACCCTCAATCAAACTGTAGCAATCATCATCTGCCTAGCCTTTTCCCAATTTGGGGTCGGCTTCCAGTCTAACCGGATACAGCTGAATACCAGAATTTTACATGGAGTGAATGCCTATCTGACCTCCACAATCCAGTAACTGGGTAATACGATACCCCTTGGTAAGACTGGTTGTCAGACTTTCGGGCTTCTGACGACCCATAACGACTGTCAAAGATCCACAAATGACAGCCGGGACCAACGGCTTAACGTGCTTTCCGAGGCATGGAGGAGTCTCGATATGTAAAGATGGTCACCCATCCACGGACCAGCCCCGGCAAACGTAGCTTAACCTGATGGATCGACCCGTGCGGCTGTTATTACTTAGCCATGAGCTCCACAATCAAACTGTAGCAATAAATTTATTTATTATAATTAAAAAGGTCTGGAACATGTTTGATTTAATTTTGCCTAAACCTCAAAATATTCTCACAGATACTTAAAGGGGACTCTAAAAAAAACTCGTCTGGATGGTAAAAATTCATATTATGTCATTTCAATCGGTAAGTTAATATCGTGCTATTGTTTATACTTTGTCACCTGTCCACATGACTGGTCGTTTGTATTATAGATTGTTTTTTTGGTTTAACTTCTTGTCTGTAGAATGGATAGCAGTATCAGGTTAAAAACATAGCTATCCTGATAGGCTGACATTATCTGCTGCCGAAACAAACAACGAAAAACAAACGACAAACATTAAAGACGTTTTAAAAAAGTCTGAAATGATGTCTGGAGTTTCATCATTTATTTGTCAATATTAGCAAAAACAATCTTTTAAATATTCCCTTTTATTTAATTTAGATATCTTAATTAAACATTATTCTTTATCGATACAGGAAAATATTAGCAAACAAGTTTAAAAACTCTTATGTAATAGAACTATTTACTAAAACTTTTTTAACTTTGTTCGTAATTAAGTCTGTAGTCAGATTATTTTAATTTATTTCTAGAACAGTTTTGAAACCTGTTTTGTTCACGTCCAAGTCTCGTGAGGATTACCTACTGGTCGTTCAATTAGTTATCCGTGGCTGTGGCACTAATTGTAGGCCGATGATCTAACACTGCTTTACATAGGTAAAGCACGAGTGCGAACCGTTCCATGTTCATGATTTCCTGGTAGTTCTATCCGAAATTAATCTAAAGTTCATTCTGTGGCTATTATTATCTCAAAAGTTTAATAAGTTTTACTATATAGTTCCGGAACACAACCGGTCCTGATTTCCGTAATGAACTCAATAATTATAAAGTTGGCCGATTTGTCTATTTTTCGATATTTCCCTATTGACCTTGTAACCAAAGAAACTATTGTGCCAATTTATGCAAAGTAGTTTGGTAAAGGTACCTAGTCTAAATCCCCAGATAAATAAATTATTTCCGATAAGCAATAAAAAATAGAAACTATGTAGAATAAAAGTTGTTTGTACTACCTGTATAATCATGAAATGAATGTGAATTTAAATATTATCATTACGATATTTCAGTTGACATTCTTTGCATCCTGCAACATTTATCTTAATTAAAATCTTTACTTTTTATAACTGTCGTGCAATTATCGGCTAATTTTAACCCTCTGAAACAGCATTTTAGGATCAAAGTATTACCAAATTTTAAGTGAAACTACGTCGTCGAGCGCAATATACACGATACTCGGTGGGCGTTTGAATTATATAGTTGCCTTTTACGTTATTCTTGCCAAACCCAACGACTATTGAATTGCAAAATTCAGTGTTTTCAAATAAATTTATTTCACCTTGCCCTTGACACGGACGTAAACGAAACTAGAACATGATATTTGAAAGGATATCGAGATGTAGCCGGTCATCACGACTCGCCACACTTTCAGAAAGGACCCTGGGGCTAAGGCCAGGATCGAGGCATAAAGTCAACACTAGGAGTCGGAGGCATAAGATAAACATATATTTTTATAAAAAAATATGGCGTAGGCCCCGCTCGCCCCTTGGATCTTGCCCCTAATTACCTAAGTGTACCCACTCGCCTCTTCGAATATTAGATGGCCCCAGTCGCCCCCGATTGTTAGTAGGTTAAAAGTACAGTCAGCACTCGTAAGTTTTTTTCGCTTCAGTCCTTAAATATCAATAAAAAATACAATTGACACGAGCGGTCGGCTAATTGACAGCTATGCGGGATTCATTACAATGACACGTTGCTATGTTGTTTTCTATTGATAATATTTTCCAATAATAGGTACGTTGAGAAGGTATTTTATATTGTCAGTTATGTTATGACAATAGTAGAAAAAAATAAAAATGTGGGTGAACGTACACGTTCGGGGAATACAGGCGCGATATTATGTTTATGTTATGTAAAAATCATGACTTTTATCTTCACTGACAACAGTCATGATATTTAGATGGAGGATGCACCACTAATAGCATTCTCCTGTTCCTCCAAAAAACTGAACTTGTTCATTTTCTTTTGTAAAGGGTAACAAAATCACTTAGGCTTAGTAATGAAGCTAGAAAGATACGTTACCATGTAGAGGTCGCCATAGCGGCACACCTTCCAGAAGCCCTTGATGCTGGTGAGCATGCTGCGCGCGCGTCGCTCGCCCCAACACGCCGCGCCCGCGCCTGCCGCCGCTCGCGCTCCGCGAGCACCCCTGGAACAATACAACACATTTGTTAGATAATAACTATGCCCCTACTACATGGACCATACAGCATAACGAGTGAAATGGACTTCGGGAAAAACGGGCATGATTTAGGTAGTAATGTTATTCGAAAGATTTTTCTATTCCCTCGACAAAAGACTCCGAATCCGACATTAGTCTATGGTCGTTCGATCATAAGTACCTCTTGCTGAAAAAGATGATCATTGATTGTCTGTTTTTACACTTATTTCTCAGGTTACTACGCAGTTTGCGCAAAGTAATATGTTATTTAATGACGAATAGCCGTGAATAGTACACAAAAACGCGAACACGTGACATGTGAAAATGTGACATTTTCTAAAATTGCTTTTATGCATCTGTAGTCTTCAAAATGCATTTTCCTTGTTCTTATCAACATTAATGGCTTTAGTTTTTGTTTTTCATTCGATTAGCCATGGATCACTAGTGACTGCCTTGATCTGTGATGTAGCTTGTACATAAAATCCTGTGCCCACAACTCTTTTTTGGTCCGAACTGTTTCGTTCTCTTTAATTATTTTGTGAGTAGCTACATGTATTTGGTTTACTGCGCCCATTATCATTGTTCATTAACAATAGACGAACTAGACTACCGAATTCAGCAGTAATTTGTAAACATTGCCTTGCCTGCGTGTTAAAAACCGCAGTTTTTCCGCAAATCGTTTTATTTTGATAGTTCCATTACAATGCAATAAGCGCCTGCGACGCCTGACTCTCATACTAACTAGACCGTCATAATATTATACTAAAACTAACTCTTTGTTCTAAATAAATGAGACGCCCAGCCTAAACCGACATTGTCACATACTAGAGTTCAGTAATCTTTTATTTACGTCATGCTCACGTTGGTAAATGACATTCTGTTTCCAAGAAATTACACATTTACACAAGGAACAGTGCCAATAGGATAAGTTTCAAACAATGGTTGACGAGAGAATTCTTACCACATTGAATATGTTTACCACAACGCACAAACACTCGATCTAGTCTCAACCAACTAGGAACTGATTTTCAACTGGAACTTGACACATGTAAAATAAGACAACCAATAGCAATATTAAAACATTCATCACTGATCCACTATTCAAACTGTTTCAAAGGAAATTTTCTTATTATTGTATTCTTTTTGATAAGATTGTTGAACTGCGCGGGCGACACGGAGAGAATGTCATTAGGTACTTCCTATCTGTATTAAAAGTGATTATGTCACAAGTACTCGTCCGGGTACATAACGGTGTATGTACAAACGTCACATGTAAACAACTGACGAATCAATCACTGGATGATCGATTTCAGATCGTAGAGAGATAGCTTTTCTCTGTTTATCGATTATTATTGATACGATAGAGGCATGAGATGAAACTCACTTTTTGTGGTCTTAATATCTGTCTGGACCACTTGTATGCAAACAGCTCAATAATTTTTTATCTCGTCAAAACATTACTCTTATCTTAAATGCGATCAATGCGCATATTAAAATTCTGCTTCTAGTCGCCATTATTTTCCGCTGTTCAGTTTAAGGAATCAGAAAAACACTACGTCCAAAAAACTGTTGAGATTACTTTATCTTTCGAGATTTTGCTAAAAGTGTTATGATATTCGTGTTTTCGACAATGAATTTATAATAAAACCAACGGACTGTTAAAATATTTAGTCACGTAAGATATTTTTAGATGAATGTGAATGATTTTAATTTCTAAAACACTGCAGATATTTAAAGAAAAGTGATCGCTGCAGTTCTCCCTTAAAAAGCTTCAATACCCACTCGATTACCGTGCTAGTCCCATTGAAAAGTTGTTCAATTTGATGGTCTGTAACACCACACATAACTTATCACGCTTTATAACTATGGAGAAATGAAATACACGTAACCCGAATCCACCTTAATTTCTTGGTCATTGATGGCTGTACGCCATAATACGTCACATGTGTCAGCATTAAAAATAGAAAACTTTTCATTTCGATAAAGTACCTATACTTACTTATTTTACTTACTGATATGTATGATTGAAATAAAATATCGCATGGATGAACACATACTGAGAGACAAACACATTGCGAACTAACGATCCCCGTGTAGATCGTTAGTTCGCAATGTGTTTGCTGAACGCATTTTACGAGTGAAGGATCACTGTCAAAGGTGGACTTGCTTTGATACATGAAACGTCATTATTTACTATTTTTGGTCCTCTCTGTACTCCTTCCCTGAATTTTCGAGAGTCCCACACTGCACTACACTCTTCGATTGTAAATATCGATTATTACTTTGCCAGTTTTTCTTCGATTAAATATTAAATCGAGCGACTCGATGCCGATATTACTTAGTGCAAACACTAAAAGGACAATGCACTACATTGTTTCACGGGCCTTTTTGTACAATTCGATTTTCTTAGAAACGTCAGTGTAGAAGTATTTGTAACAATTGTTACAAGTGTGCACTGATTAAAGAGTGTTTATATTATTATAAAATGTATTGATAACAACGAAAAATTACTGAATGCGGTGTACGAGTGAATCAGCCAGACATGTCGTATCAGCGCCACACGAAGCAAAATATTTAACTTATATATTAAAAATTATATAAACACTAAACAGTGCATGTTAATGTACATTGTAGGGTTCTTTTTAATTTTGATCCGTGTTTACGC
Source organism: Lithophane semibrunnea (assembly GCA_947363905.1). Lineage (NCBI taxonomy): Eukaryota > Metazoa > Arthropoda > Insecta > Lepidoptera > Noctuidae > Lithophane > Lithophane semibrunnea. The sequence continues at coordinate 17,044,265 of OX376199.1, read as the reverse complement.
GAGTTTTTTACCTAACCTATAAATTAATGGTAAAATTACTTAACCTCCACTGGTTAGTTCAGTAATTTTTCCAATAATTTATTAATTTCAAATGTTTGTCTATAATTGTATGTCGTCATTAAAGGAACGATATTTTAGTACTTAAAACATGATGTTTATCAAAATGCAACGGTATGAAATATAAATGATCAGCTGACTACGGACAATCACCATTCACTATTGTTCGACTCGTAACAGTAAATAAAAAAAAATATTATTTAGATAACTGCATCTGGGATGCTTGCCACTACATTATAGGCATTTTAAACTACTGACCTATAGACGAATTGGCCAATGGTGGATAATTACAGACCAAAAACGTAGGCGAGGCATGCAATCTGGGTTATCAGAATTATTCTATTTAGGCTTTGATCCAATCAATTCTGTAATTTGATAGATAACGGATGCTTGTCCGATTTACGTGTGGTTACAAACGCACAACATTTTAGTTAAACCCCAAGTGTTCCTTTTATTTGACCTGGATGTTCGTAACTTTACATAACGTGTTCCGTCTGTATTCCCGAGAAGGGTAGGCACGAGTGTAGAGTATGGTCTGTTCGAAAAGTATTTGGTGAAAGTGTAAACAAACCCTTTGCAATCAAACACAATAATCCAATCTAAACACTCAATTTGTAAGTAGCACTACAAATTGGCATCCACAGGTACTTTTCCTTCCTGATCCAGTTGTATACATTTCACACATACACACACACACACACACACGCACACACAATTTTGAACAGACTGGTAGTATACTATACTTCTACATTTAACCAATTATATGATAAGTTCCATATTAAGGGACGACCGTAATGTCAGAAATGCAGACTCCAGGCTGCCACTGAGAATTTTCATTCGGAAAATACGCAACTACTTTTCCATGTTACGACGCAAGTTGCGTGATTCTGTCGATATTATGCGCAGTTTGATATTATTTCACTAAATAACTCCGACTTGTCTTTGGAATAATTTAACGTTTGACATTGTCATTCTTTGTATAAAGGCATGGTTTATTAACGTATTGTTAAGTATTATAGTTGTTACATAAAGTTTCCAAAGAACATTACTGTATGATAAACTGTGAAAATTATCGTAAAGTTAATTATTAGATACATGTCTACAACAACATGTTTGTTACTATAGGGAAATAATGTACTATGAATGAGTTACTGTAGGAAAATTATTTTATTAGACTTAGACTTAATTTTTTTACAAAAATGTTTCTTCTATAATCTGAAAGTCTCAATTGTATTTTTTGGAATTGACTATTGTAATGGTAAATATGTGTGATGTTGGTATTCCTATTCGAATTAATAAACGATAGCCAACCGATTCCATCGTTACATTATCTTGGCCAGATATTATTTTTCCGGAACCAATTTGGGATCTTGCCAATCTTGCTGAATTAAATAAATGAACTATCTATGAAATATAATTATTCTAAAGTCAGTTTCTTATTGAATAGTATATAACAGTCATCTTAGGAAATAATAAGAAGACTCGTTCACACTTTATCAAAGTGAATATCGAAACTTTAACTACAGCATAATCAGCCTATAATGCCTATAATCCCAATGCTGGGACACAGGCCACCGCTCTTCGAGGGCTGTAATATAGTACACAGGCCAGGTGTGGGTTGGTAGATGTACCGTCTTCAATTTTGTTTAGTTCTAGGACATGCCGGTTTCCTCACGATGTTTTCCTTCACCGTGTTTAGAGCAGTGTTGATGAAATAAATTACAGAAAGTAAAGCGCCTGGCTGGGTTCGAACCCACGACCTACAACTCGTGAGTCGGGGCCGCCGCTCTGGTCTTCTGTACATAGATCGTATCGAAATCTTTAATACTTAATTCTCCAGTAAACAGTACCTATCTTAGTTTTTACGATAATTTACCTAATTTTTGACACAGTCGTCCTAGATTATCATGCTCTTATCAGTCAAGCACTTACTGACCGCCTGACTTACATGAGATTTACTTTAAGATATGCTAAGCAAATGAAAACAAACGTAAGCATTGTTTTACGAGTTCATGAATAAAATTCATTCGTGAGTAAGACATGACTCTGTGAATGAAGGTTATATTTAAAACATGTAGGTATAGGACGTTTTTAAACATTTTGTATTGTTTTTCAATACTTGTGTATGTGAACTTCAAATAGGTATTCTCAACTAACCGGTTCATTGTTGATTAATTACAATTTCCATGATACTTGTCTGCGGTAGCTTTGGTCCTCTGACATTCAACACCACTTTGGCAAATGTTTAGCAGGTTCTGAGCAAAAACTCGTACCAAACATACGTACATAATTTTACAATAGACGTTGCATAAATAAGACGTATCGAATGCTCTAGTTTATGCTATTTACATACCAAGATTATTATATTGTTGCTTATCGTGTATCTACAAGCGATGTACTCAATGATATCATAATACATATTACTTATATATCTGTATCTACTTGTACCTATATCAACTTTCTATCGACCCCACTAGGGTACAAGGGAAAGATAAAGTGGAGCAATTAATTAATTGCGTTCAATTAATTACATTTTTATACCTAGTTTTTAGTGTTAGATATAAATAGAAAAGATCGGAACTGATTAAAAATATGATAAATTTAAATGATCGAGGTTTTGAATCAGCTAAAAAAAATATGTTTAGGTAACACTATATTAAAATGTTTTCAAAATTTTCGGGTGTATTTCGATTAGAATACTATTTCGCTCTAAAATCAAATTAGTATGACCATGACAACGACTCTTTTATTTCTCAAAGCTCCATAAAGTTAATAAATTGGCTTCGTTAGAAGAGCTACCTACACAAAATAACACTTAATAAAATATATCACATGCCAATAAATGAGTTTCACAAGTTAGTCACTCACAGTATCTACACTATAAAGATTTTCATTTTTGTTTGTAATTAAATTGATTAAAGAATGCGCTTAGGTGGAAATTAACTTTCCCGTTTTCATATTCACACGCACTGCAAATCGTTTCTAGATCAGTGTATCCCAAAATATCGCTGAAACCGGAAAAAGGCGTCACAAAAGCTTATCTTGAAATAAAAATGGAATATGAAAACAATAATAATAAATGAAAATGGTTGTTTATCGTCCTCTGATCAAGTACCCGTGACTGGTGGCTTGTGCGTGATGAATCGTTCCAAATGAAATTGCTTCATACACTCACTGAACAACTGTACCTACAGTACATGCTTCGATCATTATTTTCTTTTTTGAATCATGAATAAGAAGAATGAAAAATGTACAAAAATCGTAAAAATATTCTCCAAAAAAAAAAGGTTTTCATCACTGTTATTCCCCCAACCATTGAAATTATGAAAAGTATGAACGCAATTGTCAAAATCTAACCGCGCTTGCGCACCGCTATGCGTGTTGCGGTGTATCAAACTCAAAATAAAAATATTCTGTATTGAAGGTATCCATTCCAGTCGAATCAATTTGCACGCCTTCCCCTTAAGACCTAGGCCAAATATTTTTTTATATTCGGACAGCTATAAAGAATATGAATTAAAATATAAAAATATATATACATATAAATCCGTGGAGTTTCGCGGGGTAAAGCTGCTTAATACATTTTACAAGAATCAACTCTAAAGTTTAGCGACAAAGCCCTTTGGTGCCTAAAAATATCACAAAAACATGTTTCCTCCAATGACTCCTACAAACTTCCGCAATACAAGAAATCTTCGTACAGCTATATTTATAGTATTTCAAACAATATAGTATCCATTTCAATATTCCTATCCTATTTATGTTGACATAGGAAAATTGTAGTAAAACAATGTTTTGTACGCAGATTCTTTTGTTTTAATTATTTTAAAATAAATTGGTTTGTCACAGCATTTTGTTGGCATAGTTGACAATGCACTTGCATGTGTATTATTTCTTTGACATCATCAATGAGTGCATTTGTCTAGTTTGTGTACATACACTGAGAATCAGAATTGTCTGTATCGAGTTATTTTATTCAATAACCCAAGTTTTTCGTTCGGCAGTTTAATTTTCTAAAGAATTTAAAATTCCGGAAACTTTTCATTCCGGTAATTTTTTCTAGTATTAAATATATTCTTCAATAAAGTGCGAGATAAATACCATGAACACATAAAAATAAATAACGATGTATTTGCAATAATTTAATAAGTTCCACGTAAAGTACTTACTCCGTATCTTAGTAAAAGCCCGATTACTCGAAGCTCCTTGAATTCCGTTTTTCCAGCACACTTTATACAGTTTATAATATTATTATTTTCTTGTTAACAAAATATATTTCCACAAAAACTCCCTTTCTCCGAACACAGCCGTTGTGCGTGAAAAACTATTTCCGCGCGAAGCTCAGTTTTAATTTTACCCGCACGTGCGCTTACACACGCTTCAACGTTACAAGTTTTTAAAATAAGAACTGTCTGTGTTATTTGTTTAATAATAAGTTTATGGTTTATTTTTTCATTATTTGTGTTTTACTAGTGGGTATGTCACATCGCGATTCAGGCCGGCGATCGACTGTTTTCGAAATAGTCCATGTGCTCTTGACCTTGCGGCTGCTCGGACCAACTGAAGCGACTTTTCGTTGACGCCGCGTGTTTTATAACGCATTATTGTTGTCATAACTTTTACTGTGTGCGCCAAAGCCAAATGCTGATAGTGTCGCGGAGTCGCTGACGAGCTTGGTGTGTTGTGGGTGCTCCGGAAACGAATTGATCGATGTGTCAGAACGAAATATAGGAAATTTACAAGATGTTTATAAATAAATTCAACAAAACGCGTATTGATTGTTATAATTAGCCTTCCTGTTGAATTGACTGACGACGTGGTGTCTACCTACATATAATATGTATGGTGGTTCTCTGGGCAATTCAATATTTCGTTTCCATGACGTTTGCAAACATTTGTTTTGCCAGGAATCCTACTTTGTAGTCTACATCTAGAATAGTTCGGTATCATAAACATCATTAATTAAACAATTCATTAGTTAACAGTTCTAAATGTAAATCGATGTGTTTTTGGAATCTATTCACGTCAGCCAAATTCCGAATCGACGGGATTTTCCCATGATATTTCCCATAACAAAGTAAGTCGCTTCTAATATTAGGGTGCCCTTTAAAACTGGCATAAAATGCGTGCAGGTACATAATCGCTCGTAAACAACTTTAGCGACGAGTAAACCATGGGCTTCCTCATCGACATAGGCCTCTCCTATTGCACGCCATTCGGCTCAATTCTCGCCAGCTCTCATCCAGCTGCTAAAAAGCTCGTCGCTCCACCTAGCCTGAGAGCGTCCTACCTTACGTTTGTCGATTCGTGGTCTCCACTCAAGAACACGTCTACCCCAACGATCATCGGTTCTACGGCTAATATGGCCAGCCCATTGCCACTTCAGCTTGCTTATTCTGTGAGCTATATCAACAACTTGGTTCTCTTCCGGATTATCTCATTCCGGATTCTATCTCTCAGAGATACTCCAAGCATAGCTCGTTCCATAGCTCGCTGAGCGACCTTGAATTTATGGCCGTAAATAATATCAGCCGTAGCTTGAGTGTCCACGGTTCGGCTCCGTAGGTCATAACAGGCAGGACGCACTAATTGAAGACTTTAGTCTTTAGGCTCTGCGGAATACGCGACGAGATGGCTTGGCATGGGCTTCCTGATAGACCAAATCTAAAGAAATGTTTGGTATATAACATAACATCACGCCTTGTTTCCCCGAAGTGTTAGGCAGATGTGTACCCATGGTAGGTATCCCCATTATAAATCGTCCTTCATGTGTTTTCATGGTAGGTAGGTAAGTTACATGGAAGTACATTGGAACCACACTCAACGGAGCTCATTTTCTCATCCCAGTCGTCTTAAACAGATTCGTTATTTGCTGATGTAAGCGGCAGATGGCAATAAGCAGATCCTACCAAATCTTACTTTAAGAAGCCAATAAAAAATGCGTAGTGCAACTGAACCTAGATCGCAAATCCTTGTCGAGATTTCAAGGAAATAGTATTTCGTCACATGTTTAGTATGTACTTAATTGTGTGTAACAAGGTTAGCAAAAAGGCAAATGAAATAACGATCTCGATCCGAATAATCGATACTAGATAACACTGGAAGTTATCCAAAAAAGTGTGAAAAATTCCACAAGGAATGAACGCAGAAAAACCTTAAATCAATTATGTTTTGATTTATGTAGTCCCATCACTATGCTTTCAAGAATGACAGCTGTCACAAAATTTACGCATTTTAAGTTAAGAATACTTGAGATACAGTCATAACCAAAATTAGTTAGCATTTTCAAAAATAAATTATTTGTTACTATTTTTTATTGCGAAAGAAACTTAGTCCTCGTGCTCATTTTCCTTGTGAGAGAGGTCAAAAATACTATTTGTTAAATGACCAGCATTATAGACATTGATTATATCTTAATATGAAGATCTATTGCCCCAGCGACAATGATGTAGACATTTCCTGAAAAAAGTCAGCAAACCCGTACGAAGGAAATTCAACGAGTTTTTTTTTTATATACTTCATCATCATCATCTGCCTAGCCTTTTCCCAACTATGTTGGGGTCGGCTTTTCAGTCTAACCGGATGCAGCTGAATACCAGTATTTTACATGGAGCGACTGCCTATCTGATCTCCACAACCCAGTAACTGGGTAATACAATACCCCTTGGTAAGACTGGTTGTCAGACTTTCGGGTTTCTGACGACCCGTAACGCCTGTCAAAGATCCACAAAGGACAGCCGGGACCAATGGCTTACTTTTTTTTAATAAACTTATCAAAACCCAATCATGTCACATCTTTTTAGATTATTTTTTTAATCATGTATAAATATGGTATCGTTACTAATCTACTAAAGTACACAATTCGTCCTGGTTATGCAAAATTAAATAATTTGTAAATCGTAGTCAAACTCAAACTCAAAGCATTTATTTCAATTAAACCATATACAGGCACTTTTGAATTGTCAAGGAGTCCGTCAGTCAGAAATATGAAGCTAGTTGCCCATTCCAAAGCGTAGTAGGTACCTATGGAGAAGAACGGGCAAGAAACTCCACGAACACTCTTTTAAATCAAAATATTGTTACAATATATGGGTTACATCATTCATGTTGAAATTATACATGTGAGATCAATGTAAAAAGCACGTTAAAAGCGTCCGCAATTATAACATACAAACAATTCAAAAATTAAAATAAGCCATGGCAGTCACAACTGACGGCGCCCGTTCACGAACATGACGCATGGATCGGCACCATTCAGCTCAACCATTTTGAAGGGAGCTAAATGATCCAACACACGCGCCACCATCAGCGAGACATTTAAGTGAGCATGACATTCCCAGCCGCCAGGGCACATTCAACTCAATGAAAGACAGATTACCCGGTAAATGGTAGCTCAATAGTACATAGTACTCACACCTGTACTATGCAATTATATAATACAAAGGAGATTGAGTTTATACAATGCAAAGATGATGATGATCTTAAAAGTCACGAGACAGAGCTAGGTACAACAAAATAACACTCGCCCTAAAATACGCAGATCATCAAGAATGATAATCTGCTATTTAATAGACCATCTAATCTAGATCAGTATCAAATGCGAATGAAAATGAGGTCAATATTGCACAAAACAAAGGACTCTTAACAATCTTCCTAACTACCTTCATCTGATAAATATTTGCGATATTTATTTCGAAGTATTTCCGCCTCACGATAAAATTATCGGGTGTGCCCGATAGTTTCGCACTGTTTACCTACCAAATCACTTTGTTTTATTAGGAACTCCTAAAACATTTTTTCTATTTTTCTTTCCTACTGAGCAAAACTGACGATTTGCACAAATTCTCTTAATACAATCAGATTTACAATATCTTCACAACATTAGAGACAATAAAATCTTGCATTCGGTATTCTTATTCTTATTCTTCTGGTCTTTTGACAACGAATGCCACGAAGATGTATCTTTAGTCCTTCAGAAAACTTCGTAGCAAGGTTCCTTGGATGAGCTACGCGCGTAGCACCTTCGTAGCCGATGCTTCACGGGAACAGCTACGTCGTAGCATCGTAGCGGTCCTACGCAACATTTTCCGACTATCATTTTACAGTATTTTCTGGAGCCAACCTGATATGTATTCCGCATCCGCATGTTATGTAAAAGATCGGTCCAGGTGCAGTGTTGCGGTTTGTAATGCGATGTTCACACGCTTAGGAAACAACGGTTGTTTTGTATTAATTTCTTTGTATACAGAATATAGTTCTACATTATAGTAGCAACATTTAGAAATTAAAAAAAAAAAATTGCCACATGTCTTTAGCAGAATAATCAAAGTCGCATTTTTGATGCATTTCCTTTGCACAGCGTATGGTCCAAGAACAGAACCTTAAATTTTAAATAAACAGGAAGAAAACCTTACAAAAACATGTTAAAGGAAAAACCCATGGCAAGCAAATGTTTAATTATGATACGTTGCGTTTGTACCTAGTACCTACCTACATAATTGTGATACAGCGGAGAAAATGAGCAGTTTATACCATTCGTGATTGTTCTTCACAGGAAGTGAGCACGCGACAGTAATGCCACTAATTATGTGTTATGTAATGTATACCATACCAGGTGAAAAAAACACTCTATAAAATGGGTCGCTAATAGAAAAAAATATATTTCGTGGCAACAAAAAGCCATTAAAGTCATCAAAAAATATAAGTAAAAATCTTTTAAAAACAAGCTTTTAATGAACAAAAAAGAATTTTGTTAAAGCCACCTTCCGGCTCCATCATCACCACCTAGTGTCAAAGCACTTGTTAATACATAGCCAATGAGTCCAAACACGATGGTGCTATCTTGTTTGATTGAGGATTTCCTATGTCCAACTTCCAGCTCCATCATCAGGCCAGTTCCACGGTATCATTTTTTCAAAATGTCTCGGTTATTAAATAAGTATGCCAACTTTTAGCTCAATCGGATGCCAGGAAGTGCTTGAAAAATGGATGACAATTGGAGTAACCGGAAACACATACGAACAGAGCTAGCTAATATAAAGCTTGTAAAAAACAAACATTATTATTTCGTGTTGAGAACTCAATCGCCCATATTTTTACCCGACTGCAAAAATGGGTTATGACTTTTGTCAGAGCCATTTATTAGCTTGACATTGCTAGAAGAAATAGGAATATAATACGCGCGTAACACGCTTACAATGCCAATGTCTTTCATCTTGACAATTCAAAAACATTCATTGCTTAATTGACAAAATATAGTAATAAAAACTAAAACCCAACTACGACTTAAAAGGTATAAACAAGACACCACAGACAGACAAATTAAAAATCCGGAGTCACACGTGTTAGGGCATAAATCGAACAGATTACGTGTGACTCCGGATTTTTAATTTGTCTGTCTGTGGTGTCTTGTTTATACCTTTTAAGTCGTAGTTGGGTTTTAGTTTTTATTACTATATTTTTTTAAATTCTTTTGGGGTTATAATATTTTTTTTTTTAAATGTGCTCATTAAGGCCTTTCATTTGATACCCAACATGGTACGATTAAACCATATTTTTTTTGAAGTTCTTCACTTTATGTCCTCTAGAGGGCGCCATTAGTAATTTAATGTGACGTCACATAGCCTATAACCAGCGGACAATCAAGACGCTTCTAACGATACCTCATTTGTCGAATTGTGATAAGTGGTTTGGAAGATAGGAGGGAACAGATGAACATACATACATACATACCGGTCAAAATCATAACCCTCCTTTTTTCTTCGCCGTAGTCAGGTAAAAATGAATGTTGTTGAAAAGAATCGTTGTCGAACAGACGAATCTTTCAAACATTTGAAGCAATGGATTTGCAATTTCCTTTTGGATTGTGATTTAAAGTGTTTTAAACAAAGGTGTTTTTTTTTTTTTGAGTGTGGGAAATCATCAAATGACTTCTCCCGCTCCGCCCAGAGCGGGCTGGCTGGCTGGCTTACTGTCTAAAACCCACCCTTGTTCCTTCAGTTGCCTGTTGCCAAGGGCCCCGGTATCCCTTTCGGACTTTCTCGCAGCCTGGCAGGGAGCAAATGGGGTACTGTTCTTTACAAGGACCTTAATCGATTCAAAATATCAACATTTCTTGCAATATTTACACTGTAATCAACAGCTACAAGTACGTCACCCACAAGATAACACCATCCCCACCCACTCGAGATCAACACAGAGGAATCAAGGCTACTTTCTACGCACTTGACAGACGTACCGTCTCCATTGTTTGCTTAGTAGGGCGAGAACAATGCGTGCCTCTGATCCGAGCGACAATGTATTCCGTCTGTCTGATAGGGTCGACAATTTATGCGATCTGTCGCGATCGTAATTATCACTCACTGGTTGTTATGTTAATCAATTTACTGGAATTTTGCTTGACATTTTGTGGGCACTTTCTTTTTGAGGAAGCCCCTTGGGAGATTTAGTGGGAAGCGTGCCATAACTTTCTTTTGAACCAGTGGTTAACTGTTAAAAAGTCCACATATTATGTGTTCATACTAAATAAATAAGTCGAGATTGGAATGAAGTTCCTTCCACTGTATATTATGTACTAATCAGAGCCATCTAGTATGGTCTCAAGTTTCAAGTGTCAAAAAACTGTGACTTTGATTTTTAATACAGAACCATCTAGTGTAGTTTAGCAAGCTAAAAACTTACTAGATGGTTCTAGTGTAGTTTAGCAAGCTAAAAACTTACTAGATGGTTCTAGTGTAGTTTAGCAAGCTAAAAACTTACTAGATGGTTCTAGTGTAGTTTAGCAAGCTAAAAACTTACTAGATGGTTCTAGTGTAGTTTAGCAAGCTAAAAACTTACTAGATGGTTCTAGTGTAGTTTAGCAAGCTAAAAACTTACTAGATGGTTCTAGTGTAGTTTAGCAAGCTAAAAACTTACTAGATGGTTCTAGTGTAGTTTAGCAAGCTAAAAACTTACTAGATGGTTCTAGTGTAGTTTAGCAAGCTAAAAACTTACTAGATGGTTCTAGTGTAGTTTAGCAAGCTAAAAACTTACTAGATGGTTCTAGTGTAGTTTAGCAAGCTAAAAACTTACTAGATGGTTCTAGTGTAGTTTAGCAAGCTAAAAACTTACTAGATGGTTCTAGTGTAGTTTAGCAAGCTAAAAACTTACTAGATGGTTCTAGTGTAGTTTAGCAAGCTAAAAACTTACTAGATGGTTCTAGTGTAGTTTAGCAAGCTAAAAACTTACTAGATGGTTCTAGTGTAGTTTAGCAAGCTAAAAACTTACTAGATGGTTCTAGTGTAGTTTAGCAAGCTAAAAACTTACTAGATGGTTCTAGTGTAGTTTAGCAAGCTAAAAACTTACTAGATGGTTCTAGTGTAGTTTAGCAAGCTAAAAACTTACTAGATGGTTCTAGTGTAGTTTAGCAAGCTAAAAACTTACTAGATGGTTCTAGTGTAGTTTAGCAAGCTAAAAACTTACTAGATGGTTCTAGTGTAGTTTAGCAAGCTAAAAACTTACTAGATGGTTCTAGTGTAGTTTAGCAAGCTAAAAACTTACTAGATGGTTCTAGTGTAGTTTAGCAAGCTAAAAACTTACTAGATGGTTCTAGTGTAGTTTAGCAAGCTAAAAACTTACTAGATGGTTCTAGTGTAGTTTAGCAAGCTAAAAACTTACTAGATGGTTCTAGTGTAGTTTAGCAAGCTAAAAACTTACTAGATGGTTCTAGTGTAGTTTAGCAAGCTAAAAACTTACTAGATGGTTCTAGTGTAGTTTAGCAAGCTAAAAACTTACTAGATGGTTCTAGTGTAGTTTAGCAAGCTAAAAACTTACTAGATGGTTCTAGTGTAGTTTAGCAAGCTAAAAACTTACTAGATGGTTCTAGTGTAGTTTAGCAAGCTAAAAACTTACTAGATGGTTCTAGTGTAGTTTAGCAAGCTAAAAACTTACTAGATGGTTCTAGTGTAGTTTAGCAAGCTAAAAACTTACTAGATGGTTCTAGTGTAGTTTAGCAAGCTAAAAACTTACTAGATGGTTCTAGTGTAGTTTAGCAAGCTAAAAACTTACTAGATGGTTCTAGTGTAGTTTAGCAAGCTAAAAACTTACTAGATGGTTCTAGTGTAGTTTAGCAAGCTAAAAACTTACTAGATGGTTCTAGTGTAGTTTAGCAAGCTAAAAACTTACTAGATGGTTCTAGTGTAGTTTAGCAAGCTAAAAACTTACTAGATGGTTCTAGTGTAGTTTAGCAAGCTAAAAACTTACTAGATGGTTCTAGTGTAGTTTAGCAAGCTAAAAACTTACTAGATGGTTCTAGTGTAGTTTAGCAAGCTAAAAACTTACTAGATGGTTCTAGTGTAGTTTAGCAAGCTAAAAACTTACTAGATGGTTCTAGTGTAGTTTAGCAAGCTAAAAACTTACTAGATGGTTCTAGTGTAGTTTAGCAAGCTAAAAACTTACTAGATGGTTCTAGTGTAGTTTAGCAAGCTAAAAACTTACTAGATGGTTCTAGTGTAGTTTAGCAAGCTAAAAACTTACTAGATGGTTCTAGTGTAGTTTAGCAAGCTAAAAACTTACTAGATGGTTCTAGTGTAGTTTAGCAAGCTAAAAACTTACTAGATGGTTCTAGTGTAGTTTAGCAAGCTAAAAACTTACTAGATGGTTCTAGTGTAGTTTAGCAAGCTAAAAACTTACTAGATGGTTCTAGTGTAGTTTAGCAAGCTAAAAACTTACTAGATGGTTCTAGTGTAGTTTAGCAAGCTAAAAACTTACTAGATGGTTCTAGTGTAGTTTAGCAAGCTAAAAACTTACTAGATGGTTCTAGTGTAGTTTAGCAAGCTAAAAACTTACTAGATGGTTCTAGTGTAGTTTAGCAAGCTAAAAACTTACTAGATGGTTCTAGTGTAGTTTAGCAAGCTAAAAACTTACTAGATGGTTCTAGTGTAGTTTAGCAAGCTAAAAACTTACTAGATGGTTCTAGTGTAGTTTAGCAAGCTAAAAACTTACTAGATGGTTCTAGTGTAGTTTAGCAAGCTAAAAACTTACTAGATGGTTCTAGTGTAGTTTAGCAAGCTAAAAACTTACTAGATGGTTCTAGTGTAGTTTAGCAAGCTAAAAACTTACTAGATGGTTCTAGTGTAGTTTAGCAAGCTAAAAACTTACTAGATGGTTCTAGTGTAGTTTAGCAAGCTAAAAACTTACTAGATGGTTCTAGTGTAGTTTAGCAAGCTAAAAACTTACTAGATGGTTCTAGTGTAGTTTAGCAAGCTAAAAACTTACTAGATGGTTCTAGTGTAGTTTAGCAAGCTAAAAACTTACTAGATGGTTCTAGTGTAGTTTAGCAAGCTAAAAACTTACTAGATGGTTCTAGTGTAGTTTAGCAAGCTAAAAACTTACTAGATGGTTCTAGTGTAGTTTAGCAAGCTAAAAACTTACTAGATGGTTCTAGTGTAGTTTAGCAAGCTAAAAACTTACTAGATGGTTCTAGTGTAGTTTAGCAAGCTAAAAACTTACTAGATGGTTCTAGTGTAGTTTAGCAAGCTAAAAACTTACTAGATGGTTCTAGTGTAGTTTAGCAAGCTAAAAACTTACTAGATGGTTCTAGTGTAGTTTAGCAAGCTAAAAACTTACTAGATGGTTCTAGTGTAGTTTAGCAAGCTAAAAACTTACTAGATGGTTCTAGTGTAGTTTAGCAAGCTAAAAACTTACTAGATGGTTCTAGTGTAGTTTAGCAAGCTAAAAACTTACTAGATGGTTCTAGTGTAGTTTAGCAAGCTAAAAACTTACTAGATGGTTCTAGTGTAGTTTAGCAAGCTAAAAACTTACTAGATGGTTCTAGTGTAGTTTAGCAAGCTAAAAACTTACTAGATGGTTCTAGTGTAGTTTAGCAAGCTAAAAACTTACTAGATGGTTCTAGTGTAGTTTAGCAAGCTAAAAACTTACTAGATGGTTCTAGTGTAGTTTAGCAAGCTAAAAACTTACTAGATGGTTCTAGTGTAGTTTAGCAAGCTAAAAACTTACTAGATGGTTCTAGTGTAGTTTAGCAAGCTAAAAACTTACTAGATGGTTCTAGTGTAGTTTAGCAAGCTAAAAACTTACTAGATGGTTCTAGTGTAGTTTAGCAAGCTAAAAACTTACTAGATGGTTCTAGTGTAGTTTAGCAAGCTAAAAACTTACTAGATGGTTCTAGTGTAGTTTAGCAAGCTAAAAACTTACTAGATGGTTCTAGATAACAAAAACAACATGTTTGCGTTTTCGTTACAAGCGCATTTCTGCCAGTTTACTCTTATCGCAAGCCGCGTTAAAAAACTTCGTTCCAATAAGGCAATGAATATTATCTAGTCTAATCAGGGTTATAAACTTTCTGTAGAAGGGCTATCCCTATTTTAAACGAAACTTTGAACTTATTGTACAGCCGTTTGCTACTGATTGCAGGGCCTCCTGAATAAATGCATCTCTTATGTTAAATAATTTTATCTTACACTGAGTTTACTATCAGTATTGCATAGATATGCAATTAAATAAATAAATGTCCGTCTGTTCATAAATGTTGTACACGTGTCGGAGAATAAAGGCACTTTTGACTGCGAAATGAAATACTGCGTTTCTTGACATAAGGATGGATAAACAGATCAAATTCAGTGGATATCACTATCGTATTTCAGAGTACGGTAGCGGACGCTGGTCCAAATTAAATAATAAGTGAGTACACTTATTATTTGATTTTAAATGTATAAAGACTGCGTTGTTAGTCTAATGCAAGAGCTGAGCACCAGGGCCTTTTTTTTGGTTCGATTCCCTGGACGGGCAAAGTGTTTAGGTTTTTCCATCTGGAATTTCCCGGTAAACCGACGTGTCGCTAGCTAGGAAATTTCATAAAAATAGATAGAAACCATTTTTTTTTAAACAGTTCACTATAAATATCAAGTTACAACATGTTACAGTATTAATTAATCTAAATATTAAAATAAACAACAAAATGATGGTGCGACACTAACATCGCACAATATTTTGGAATTAATTAATTTGCCTGATTAGGGTAAAAATTCATTAATATTAGCAAATAATGCTACCTAATTAGTATTTCATCAGTCCCATGTTTTAAAAGTCATTTGTCTAGAAAAGGAAAAGATTTTTTTTATAATTAACAGATATGGCGATACTGCGTCGTTTCGCTACCGTTAACGTTTACACCCATTCCGAGTTCATCTTTATTACATAACATTGTTTAATTTAAAATATTCGCTTCATTAGTACAGGTTTTTTTAAATAAACTAATGATGCCTAATGTATTACTGGTAATTGATATATCACCAATAATTGCAATCAATTCTTTCATAATCTATACTTATAGAACTACAAATAAATAAAATTGAAGTGTCTGTTTGTAATGTCAAGATAACAGCTTTATACTGAATGCATATGAAAGTAAATATATACGGCAAATATATATTTTTTGTGTCTTTCTGTCCGTCTGTTTGTTCCGGCTAATCTCCGAAATGGCTGGATTTTCACAGGACTTTCACTGGCCGATAGCTGATGTTTTAAGGAGTAACTTCTACTACTCTTATTTTAGAAAAAAAAATCAGGGTCCACGCGGGTGAAACCGCGGGCAGTAGCTAATGATTTCGGCGATTTATACCTTTGGGCATATTTATTATTTTATATTTAATGGTAATATTGTTTTAGCATGTATACACGCTATACTATTGCAGGTTAACGGGAACGCCCTTTGTTAGTTAACATACTGTATTTCAATTTAATATTAATGATATTATATATAAATCTTCCGAAATAAATGTTTTGATTATCTTATCAAAATCCGTTGAGAAGTTTAGATGAACAACGTAGTCACACAGATCGACACGAAAAACGTCTTTAATTTATAATTTATGTATAGACATTAAATTGAAAACAAGTTTTCAAAATTCCTATCACATCAATTACTTAAATGTTCGATAGGTAGGTTCTAATTGTTAAGCCAAACTTGGGTTTTTTTACATAGATTTCCCAGTTTATATACAGATATTTTAGAAACCGCAAATTAGTAAATGGTGCCGATTCTCTTGTCACAAATTCTCTAAACTAAACTAAAAATCACTAAAATTTAGTTTATTCCTGTCAAACGACGATTTCCTATTCTGAAAATAGACTAAAGTGACACAACTTAACTATAATTTAGTTTGACAGCACTAAGATGGCACTGAGTTATAATTTAGTGAAAATGCTATTCTGAATTTGACGTTTTAACCAAAATTTTTGTTCTACAACGTGCCGCTACAATGGCGACATTAATTTAACCCACAGGTTGGGCTAGTGGCCAGTAACCATAAAAATTATAATAAAATAAAATAATTTCTAAATTGAAAAAAAATAATTTTCAAACAAACTAAATAATAAAAACATAACCAAAATTGAGATTACTCTTTGTAAAAGAGTCATTCATGTAGGTACCTACCAGCTGGCTTACGTTCCATCGGTCAAGATCCTTTGTCGGCATAATTTCTAGGAAATTGCGCGGCTTTCCTTTTATTTGCCTACATATGATCCGTGACCCCGGCAAATGAACTCTTCGCTACAATTCTTTAAGTACAGGTTGCTCCAGGATGGTAATTTAGAAAATTGTAAAAAAATCCATAAATAATAACATTTAATGAAATTAAAATATTTTCCTAAAACGAATACGCGAAATCGGATACGTGTGTTAAATTAATGTCGTCATGGTAGCGGCACGTTGTATATCTAAAATCCTCTAACTAACTCTGACTATTTTTAATCACGATTAAAAATGTGTGGAATAAAATTAGATGTCATGAACTAAAATTCAAACCAACACCTCGAATTCTGTTGCAAAACGGTACTGTATCCTTTTTCTATTTTCTTTTGCTTATATCTGGAAAACGGTGTGTCCTATCGCAAAAATAATGAAAATTTTGACCCCCTTTGCAAACCGCAAACCCATAATACTCAACATGTTGGTAATTTTTTTTTTTGTTTTCTTCCAAAAAGTGAAAAATTCCATATAAAAATACGTCGAGACGGCCACATTGCGCGCCTCTCCGGCTTAAAAAAAATCACGTGGTAGGCAAACAAGTAGGTACCAAGTGGAGTCGCGATTGTCAAATTCGATATTAGTTGTGTCAAAATAATTTTAAAATTTAGAGATTTTTTTGGCAGCATAGGTCTATGATTCTCATAGTAAAAAGTAAGGAATTTTAGTGATAGTTTAGTTAGTTTAGTTCGGTGTACAAGAGAATCGGCACCAATACCTTTCTAAAATGTATCAACACCTATTTATCTCCTATGCTTTATAAAAAGGCCGTAAAATATTATGATAGTACCTACATGTAGGCTTATGTGAAATAAAATATTTTGATTTTGATAAAAGTCTTAATTATTTTTGGATATTATATCAAAATATTCTATCTATAGCTAAATGGTGAAGATTCCTCTTTTCTATTATAAACGATACAAACTTTTAAATATATGTTAAATTATTGAAATAATTATTATCTTTATACTGTCCATTTAAATCTACATTAATCATCGCACACGTTATTTATTATAAAATCGCCCTCAGGTCACAAAACTATTAATATTTAATTACTGCATTTACTACGATGTTTTTGTTGGTCAGCGAATCGGATCAAGTCTCAATATGACGCACGCGCCGACTTGCTCGTGATTTATTGTTACCTAATACCTAATTGACGCTTATTAATTGCTAAGGAGCAACGCTTATTAACTAATGAACTAACTGCTGTCATAACTATGTCACTGTTTTCGCATTGTATTGATATTGTTAACTAATAATATCTCTACGATTACCGCGCTCGGTTCGTGGATGGGTGGCCATCCATTACATATCGCTCTTTAAGCCGTAGATCCCAACTGTCATTCGTAGATCTTTGGCAGTCGTTACGAGTAGTTAGAAGCCCAAAAGTCTGACAACCAAGGGGCATTATCATGTTACCCATGTGGGTAACATGATACCTCCTTGGTTATCAGAGTTTTGGGAAGATTAACTGGGTTGTGGAGGTCAGATAGGCAGTCGCTCAATATAAAATACTGGTATTCAGCTACATTCGAAGCCGACCCCAACAAAGTCGGAAAAAAAAAACTAGGCAGTTTGAGTACCTACTGAAAGAATCGAAATAAAAGGATTTTCTATCGTCCCAAAATCTTGTTAGGTGGTCAATAAAATCGTTGATCCGATCTTTTATATCACATCACCATTGTCTAATTAATATAATTATTTGTAAATGATACACAATGTTTTTGTTTACAAACAAGAGAGTGTAAACTGTGAACAATCTGAACGAGTACAGTCACGAACAGAATTTATAACTGTACGCGGAAATCGGAAGTTACGGGTTGTAAACGTAACTTCGAGAATGCGGAGCAATACTGTTATTAAAATAATATAAATAGCTCGGCTATTATAAGCCTTCGTATGGTATGACATACATATTTTACAAATCTCTCTACGTTCTTGTTTTGTTTTGCGGTCCTGGTATTATAAATCATGATTCAGTTTATAAAATAGCGTTGTAATTTGAATTGAATTAAATTGAACTGACTACATTATAGTAGAACAGTATTTATCTATTTTATTTTATACAAGGAAAGAAGCGTGTATTATTCATGGCTTACTATGCAAAATATCATAGGGCTGAATTGAAAAATACCTAGGTAATCCAATTTACCTGTATGACGAGAAACAGGGTTTTTCCTACTTACAAGTCATAAATCTTTTTACGAATATGTTTTGCGTATATTTGCCGATTCATGACTTATTAATTATGCATTGCACAGAATCAAGCGTTCGTCACTGGCTGGTAACAATTGATTTTAAAGCTCGACACGCGGTCTGCGGTCGTATGTGATTCAGCAGTTTTAAACCCTGTCACCCTGTCCCGGATTGATTTATAGCTAGGCTGACTTTACATATTATGTAAAATTTATGAGACATGTGAACATTTTCTGTCATATCCCTGTTCATGTACATTTTCCTAAACTTTACTGCAAGTCGCCTAAATTAGGTACCTTCTTGGTAGTTAGGCGAATCAATTCGTTGCATTGTAGCCCAATATTTAGCAAGCATTTACAAATATTATCGGGTACACGAAATCTAAAATAGTAAGGAGAATAACCAAAAGAAGTTAATAAATTGTAACGATACACAAAGCTAAACAATATTTGCACATAAACTTATCGACTTAGGTGACAACACTAAATTCGGAAAATACGAATACTATTCAAAATATTGTCTATCATAACAAAATGTAATTTACTGTTGGTTTTCACTCAGTTTTGGGAAAACTGAGATCTATTTTGCCGGCGTCACAAAGTAAATTATGACACTTCTCGCCTTTAGCTGGATATAACCATTTGGAGTAGTGATGTGAACAAATAGTATATATTATTTGCGTTATCAATTTTCTTTTTTCACGCTGTGTTAATATTTTTTTTACGATAGTGTGACAATTCAGTTTCTTATGATGACTCAATTTTCAAAAGCTTTAGTTACCAACATGCAATCTAAAATGACGCTGAAGTTTTGTGTTTCTTGCCTTTTATGTAATACAGGCGAATATGATGACATGTTATCAACAGGTCATTTATTATAATTGAGTCATAAGAAGACATTATTTATTTGACAATACAACAAATTACAATGAAGTATATGCTTCATGCTTTAGCATTGAGACATTAAAATTTATAATATTCAAAGGTACAGCACATATTGACGAGCGACTGCCTATCTGACCTCCACAACCCAGTAACTGGGTAATACGATACCCCTTGGTAAGACTGGTTGTCAGACTTTCGGACTTCTGACGACCCTTAACGACTGTCAAAGATCCACAAATGACAATTTAATTGTTCATATCACACATAAAAAAATCAAACTGCCATATAAACAAAAACAATTGAGCCACATAATCCGCCGGAACAAGAGGTCACAACTATCCGTTAGTATCTCCGGACCCGATATATTAAGTGAAGTTGGTAAAAGTAGGAACTGCCTAGTAGGTACCTGCCGGGTCGATAGCTCGCCTTGGACAGCTGATAATACAATATGTATGGGTTAATAAGACGTAATAGCTTGGGATGAAGTGTCTGTAATTAGTGTAAAGTGTGCAGAACATGAAGTTTCCTAGTTCCGGTGGAATTAAAAAGGGAGTGATATAGCACTCTTAATACCATCTGATCTTTCTTTGGTAGAATTTTACAAGATAATTATGATGAAAATGTCTATTAATAAAAGCAAGAACAACTTTTTTTTTACCGTTTTTTCTATCGTCAAATAAAATATACCATGTTTTATTCCTCTTCTCTACACCGCCGTACTGAAGTTATCTCAAAAACATCAAACAATTAATCACAAATGACATGACACAAAACTATTCATGCACTTCATTACCTATTACCACCTTCACAACTACAAAGAATTACCTATTACGTTAATTACAAGCCCATAAATAGGACAATTTCCTACCGGAATCGTAAACTTTATCTTTGCTTCGTAATTCCCGTTTAATTCGATCACTGGTGATATTATAGTTATCGTCGGGGGCGACATTGAAGGTTCCCCTGACATAGGTCGTGATAAACAATAGATCGTGTCCGTTAATGACATGTAGAAGTGCGTTGATCTTACATCAAAGATACTTGATTGCTTATAATATGTAAATGTTGACTTGTGTACTGTTGTGTACAAGAATCTTTCATTAGAAAAAATAATAAATGAAAAAAAACGAACAATTGTGTATGAAACAGCCCTTTAATTACTGTAATTTTCTTGTTTAAGAGTTAATTTTGTTGTAATTTAAATTATAATGTTCCACAGGAACATATGGAAAAATTAAATAATTTATGAAATATTTGTTTATTACAAAATAAATAGCGATTCTTCAGATATTGTGTTATTTTATTAATACAGAAAATACAAAAATAGTAGTATTTATAAAAACAAAAATGCTAAATTAAATAATTTATGAAATATTTGTTTAATACAAAATAAATGGCGATTCTTCAGTAGTTGTGTTATTTTATTAATATAGAAAATACAAAAACAGTAGTATTTATAAAAACAGAGATGGTAAATTAAATAATTTATGAAATATTTGTTTATTACAAAATAAATGGCGATTCTTCAGATATTATGTTATTTTATTAATATAGTAAATACAAAAACAGTAGTATTTATAAAAACAAAGATGCTCAAGTACAGACAGTTTAACTAAACAGCTTCTTTGCCCTAAAGTGGTGTTTCTTATCTGTTCCGGTGGGCAAAACACAATATTATCTCACTAGGTGAAGTAAACAATGGCCATTCGTTTCCTGTCTGAGCAATTACTTAATTTTAGTCGCTAATTAATGAATATAATTAATAAGAGCTATTTATTTTAATTATAATATACTACCAAAATATTTGAAATTGATACAGAATAGTTCATTAATCACAGTCAAAGTTAACCTCTGGTTTAAGTTACTAAACATAATTAAGTATCTATGAAGCATCCATTAAATTGCCAAAAACACATTGTAAATTTAAACATTTATCATACATAACATTGCTAATTTGTGATAATTAAATCCATTAAAACTATGAAAACAAACAGATGATTATAAACGCGTTAAAGTTAAACAAGTCAATAACAATTAATTAAGACGTGTCTAATTACTCGTGGGAACAGTTCTATCAGCTATATTTTGTAAATACGTTTTGTAAACTAGCAGTAATTGCAACTCTATCTGAGCGTAGGAAAGTTTTTATTTTCCGTGTTTGAAAAGCATTCTTTGCCTTTCTTGTATGAAGTCTCTCCTTCTCTAAATAACGAATTCGTTGGGCACATTAACTTAGCAAACACGCATCTTTTCTAGCATTAGAAGTATGGTAATTTTTATACGTTTACTTAATAAAATATCTATTTCCTAAGAAATATGAAATAAATACCTAGTAAAAAAAAACAATATTAAAATTATGTAAACACGTTATGATTTGTGTGCGGGAGCATACAGTTGCCAATGTCAATGTTTACCGGACATGTGTGACATATAGGTCGGCCAATGTGTGCCTCACAGACTAACGACTCGCGCACACTCGCGACTTCACGACTTTGTCGCGTCTTTTGAGAACATTCATAGTCTTGAAACAATTGAATGAAGATTAAATGAATCAGTACATTAATGATTTCCTGAATTAAATTCAACATAGA
Organism: Lithophane semibrunnea; assembly: GCA_947363905.1. Taxonomy (NCBI): domain Eukaryota; kingdom Metazoa; phylum Arthropoda; class Insecta; order Lepidoptera; family Noctuidae; genus Lithophane; species Lithophane semibrunnea. The sequence continues at coordinate 17,022,009 of OX376199.1, read as the reverse complement.
AAATACTCGTATTAAAGATGAATAGTTGACTACTAATTACTTCAGTCATTAATGTAATTAAAACTACTTTGATACACGAGTCTACGAGAATACTTAACTCGTTTGTTACACTTTAGAATTATACGCATAGGTACGTTCATTCGCCGTTAGTCATCTCTTATATAGGTAGGTAATTAAATTAGTATGTCCATATTTAACTATTCGCAATCCGTTCAAACTGAAATAATAACAGTTAACGGTTATAAACGGTCATTCACCTTTATTCAGTTCAACTGTACTTAATTGTATAATTAGATCGAGCTCTATCAATGTCAAAGAATATTGCAGTTTTATTGAATCTATAGGTACAATACTTTAGATAAAATGAAGAGCAACAAACGCTTATTTAAATACTGTAAATACCTATATAAATGTACTATAGATTTGCAAGAAAATGTATGTAAAATGCTACTTGAAGTCTTGTTATTACCGTGATCTTGGCAACAGGCAACTGAAGGAACACGGGTGGGTTTTAGTCAGTAAAAGTCTGACACGCCCTTCCGCTCCGCCCAGAGCGGGAGAAGTCACTGGATGATTTCCCAATCCGTCTTTCGCAACACATTGCCGGGAATGCGCGCCGAGTCGAACTTGCAAGTTTCCGCTCGGGAGATAAATGACCGCTTTTCGATAGGAAGTGTTATTATTTCCTACTAGACTTATAAGTGCTTTATTACGTCTTATTTATAGAGCAACTACAGCCCACCTACAGTCACCCTTTCTGACAATTTTAATCGATTTGACCAAAATTCTAAAAATATTCATCATCTTGAATCGCCAAAATGATTTAAGCAGCCTGCTATCAACTTTTTGTCTCGCGAAAATTGCTTCTCATGGTTGACAATGCTACAATTTTCTGATAAAACTGGTTTAAAAAAAATCGTTAAGCGCATGTACGAAAGTAAACAATGATGGTGGATGCAACAATCATGCGATGACGTGCTCCCCCCCCTCCCCATCTCACTCTCATCATGATTGTCTATGATGACATGATTACCAGAATTATGTAGGATTACAGTGCGAAAATGCTGTTTCTATTCGAAATTGAATGATTGACAACCGCGGCTTCTTTGCCCCTATTAAGACGTCATTATCAAGCAATTATTTCACGTAATTGTTGGAACTGGCTTCTAATCTAACCTGCCTCATTTTTGTACAGTACTGTACTATCTTGAAGGAAGGGCCTATTACATGGGAATGAAGGATAACGTTACTGTATGAGGTTGAGGTCAATTGTTTGAGGAGCGCTCTGAACTCGGGAACGCTGATCAATTTTATTAATCAGCTGTCGAATCGCATGTTAGCTTTGGTGGGGATAATATAAATAACAGCACAGCAGTCATCAAACATCTAACAAGACATAACATCACGCCTGTATTCCCTGGAAGGTTAGGCAGAGCTGTACCATACCGCCATTACTGGCGAACTGGGGGTGAACTAACCCCCAGTTCGCCAGTAATTTTTAAGTCCCGTGTAAGGGGCAAGCCTATAACCATCAACCGGGTACAAATCCAGACTCCGGACTGCTACTTAGATATTCTCAATAACACTGCCCTACCCGAGAATCGAACCCAGGACCAACGAGGCAGTAGACTAACGAGAAATTAAATGGCCTTTCTGTTTCTGAATCACAGTATATTAAAAGAGACAACAACTTAGTAAAAGGGTTCCGCCACCCAATCTTGTATGACGTTTTAGGACGCTATCACAACGCACATATTTCATGAAATTAATGGATCTCTTTAGACCTTATTTATACGAATTAATGTCTGAACTTGATTATTTATGTAGGTAAGTACTTCTGGGGTCATGTATCTTGACAGGGAAACATTTTTGACAAAACTAAGTGCGACAATGATTCAAGATAATATGTGATGAGAAGTTTCCGTATCGTTAAACATTGTTTTCGATGTAAGGCATCTTCGAGAGAATTCTTTCGGACAATTTTTTCCGCCCTGTGAATTCAATTTCGCATGCCTGTCTATTTATTATATAGTACATTAGCCTCTTAAGAGGCTAATGTACTGTAGGCTTATATTCTACATTTAGCCTCTTAAGAGCTTAACTGTTACTAACGAGACACAGTAGAATTATTATTGTTATCGACTTTTAAAAGCAAATCGACCGTTGAGCGGCTAATACATGGTCCATTGTCTATAATTAAATGTAGTATTATATAACGTGTAGGTAGAGATTACAGGATAGTACTCGTATTGTCATGCCTAATGATTTCAAACTTGAATAGAAATCTAAAAAGGAGTTTAACATCCATCTTACAATGGAAAATACCTTGGTACCTTATTTTTACGGCATTTCACACATACAAATAAAACTTCAAAGGTGCTTTTATTAATAAAATAAGTTGTACAATAATTTACATGATCATAAACTTTGCCCATACAACACTAAGTGAATATGCTGCTCGCTCGCCATCGAGAAGCCATTTTTGACCAAAAACAATAACTCTACGTAGTAAATTTCGCAACAAATCAATTGACTGCTCACTGTAGAGGTCAGTAGTCTTTATATCATCTGTGACCTTCCCTGATTGGTCAGAAATTGAACTCGGAACAAAAGTATGGGCAGGCGTGGGTCACAAGGTACCACAGAGGTTTACCTCACCTCGTAAGATTTTTTAAATGGTTATTATTGGCATTCGTAAAAGTTGGAAACTGTGTATTATTAATGTTGCAATGTAATGCTTTTATTATTGGTGTGCTAACGGGGAGATTGAGAGACAACGTTAATGTTTCTTACTCAATTTCCCGCTAGATGTGAGACAGATTAGGGAAATGAAATGAAATGAAATGAAATGAAATGAAATTGTTTATTCTGTAAATAGGATATCGCAATCACTTTTACACGTCATATTATTAAAAAAAAAAAAAATAAGCTAGATGAGGTCGGCGTTTCCTATCTGACTACTCTGAGAAGAAAGGCCGAAACAAACTCAGAGGTCGCAGTCTCTTTTAAGGTCCAGACATAATCTTGGTCAAGCCATATGAGGACCATGTAGATTAATGTCTGAAATGGTCTTTTGAGGAAAGAACCACACAGATTTGAGTGGACCTGTCCAGTCAGTGCAAGCATTTGTCAGTAACCGAGGAGCTCAACTCAGAAATGTATTGCAATGGTGCTCTACTGCGCAGAAATTGTACGAATTATTTACACACTTTTGCAACGATATAATTATTTTACTTAACTAAGATTAACCCTATAAAATCTGAAAAATTATAATGTTTTAAATCTTACCAAGAAAGTGTTATTTTTTTTAACCAAATCCAGTTGCACAAGTTCAGAAATAACACATTGCTCTAGATGACACCAAAATATGATCAACGGCTTGAATAATTTATAGAATCGCGAATAAAATAGATTAGGTAACTCTTAGTTCCTAGTAGATAATTGTTTGTTTATTTACAAGATAAGGCCTTATAGCCTCCCATCCGCTTCCGGTACTCTGGTATTGAGATCACTTGGTCACCCACTCACCGGTCTCGGTATCGGTCTCAGCGCTATTTATAATTTATATTATTGTTCAGTATTTATGTATCAAGTGGGCTTTTGACCTCTCGAGGCTGGCCTTTGCTTGCAATTTTGTCTGTATCTGGATATTGCTAATTGGATGAATGGTATTTAAATATTCAGAAGCTTATTGAGTGTAGGTAACTGTTTTATTAGTTTTCTTTTATTAATATTTAATTAATAAGTCGTAAAAGCTTTTTAAGCAAAGCTCATGGAACATTTTGTTGTTAGTAGGTGGGTATAAATAAATTAGTCAAGTACTCAAGTATATTTATTTAATTTTGATCCTAATTTTCATGTTATTGAATTGCAATCGTGAAACACGATCCTAAAGGTACCATTCTGTAGCCGACCGTAGGCGGACTGCAGGTATATGAAATACCTTCCGTAACTAGCGACACGTCGGTCTCATAGAAAGACATAGAAACCAGTTGTGTCGCGGCGACTCGTCGCCTGCAGCTGCCGCCTGCGGTCAGCTACAGAATCTGAACCTACTCAAGCGGAAATTTATCAAAAACAGTTCTACACCCCTCTGTCCTCCAATACAACATCATCTTACATTATCTTACAAATTAACACAGCATTAAACAGCTCATTTCATTTACCTTATTTTCCAACATTGACAGCTTTATTATCCATAAACTGCGATAACTTACACCCGGTTTCCGAAATGAGAATTTGTAGTTGAGAACTGGTCATTACTTAAGTTGAAAGTCCCCCAAATTCAATATAATTTGCAAAACGCGTAAGAAATTTTGAATTTTCGGGCTTCTTCGTAGGAATCAGCTTAATTATTATAATTCTCAATTCAGAAACTTACTGGGTCATAGTCTTTAAAGTGACAGTCAAGAAAGCCTCACTGCACATGCGTGCACGCAGGCCGCACAGAACAGCCGCAGACGCAGCGGCGCGGGTCGACAACCGCGTCGACCCTGACACCGATCTCACATACTAGCGCGAACACGCGGCGCCGCCCGCAGTATTAAGCTACGTTCACACCAAACGCATAGTCAGCCGCTAACTTTTAGCTTCAATTTCAAAATGTAAGATAGAACAACACCAGTCACCGACTGACTGCTGATTGTGACAGCTGACTAAGTTAGCGTTACGTTCGGTTGGTGTGAACGCGGCATTAGTTTGTTTACACGCAAAATTGTCATACACCACCGCCTTACGAGTTGTAACAATTGGAGATTATTGCCGATTTGTTTAATTGGTATTTGGTAATCGCATTATGCTAGGAAACTGGCTAGTCACGTGACAACAAGCATTCAAAATACCTTTCAATTACTTTAAATACTTTAGGATTGGGCACAGAAGTCTTGACTACTTAGTTAGGTATAAAACGAAACAGACAGACGACAATCTGACTTCTGAACATCAGCTTAGTGAAGCAGAAAAATACATCAGTTGCCACCTTTAGATCAGAAGATCTTATAAACTAAAACCATTAACAAGATTCGTATCTAACTCTAACAACGAAATCAGATAAAGATTCTTAGAACAGCTCTTAACAAACAATTTGACAGACAGTTCAATACTAGAGCAGCGCCCGCGCAGCTGACCGACACAATACGGAAGTGACCGACCATCGACTGTGCGTTACTCGTAACTTTTACTCAACGTATGACTCAAACGGTTTACGATGCAGTTCGTTTTAACTTCCTCGTGTTATTGGTATTATTTGAATAAGCCCATGGTCAAGATCACTGGGTCAACGGCACGCAAGAAGTACATACCCATATTCAGATTTAAATTATTACATGATTTTAAGTATCTCACAAAACAGTAATTATGACAGACTATAAAAACTCCAATCAGTACAAAAATCGTACTCGAGAAAAAATTAAGAACACAATGTTAAAAAAAAGTATCTCTAGCTAATGTATTCCAATTAAGTTACGCAGAAATTATGAGATTAATCGTAAAAGATAGGTATTTTACAACAAATGAGCACCTGGTCGTCGTTAGTTGTTACATAATTTATCCACATTTTGTATAAATTATGTAACAGCTAACGACCTTCAAACCACCTTCTAAGAGATCGAACAGAAAAACAAAGGAACTGTGAAATTCATTATTCGAAAACCGGCGAAGTGCGAGTCGGACTCACACACAAATCGTTCCGCACTACCGCACAATATTTAGCAGAAAACGCCGAAAAAACACGTTTCTTTTAACTTTTTTATATTTTTTATTTGATATTATAGCGGCAGTAGAAATACACAATCTGTGAAAATTTCAACTGTCTTACTATTACGGTTCATGAAATACAGCCTGCTGACAGACAGACATCGAAGGCTTAGTAAAAGGGTTCCGTTTGTCACCCTTCGGGTATGGGGAACCCTAAAAAGCTTTTGAATACTTCACAATATTAACAAGTTAGGGTTAGTTGCTTGCTGCACGGCTGTTGCTCGTCTATGTGTGACAACCAGACAAGGTGTGCTATAAACTATATTGAATTGAAATAGAATACTTAGGTATAAACTAATTAATCTTTCGCATCGAGGGAAGGTCACTGTAGTATATTCGCACTGGTAAAACAACTTGCTTTTTTTATTCACTGTTAAAAGTCTAAAACCGGCCAAGTGCGTGTCGAACCACGAACAATGAAGGAGAACTTAACATTGTATTTGAAAAACATGTCCTCCCATACATTCCAACTGCAAATGCAAGTTAGTCGACTATTACTCGTTAACTTGTAAAGCCTACTTAGCTGTGATAGTTTTCCTTTTATTTTCTTTATATATACCTACTACAGTCGTATTTTTTTTTCAGATATCCAAAGACCACCATTTATCTCGTGAGGCTGAGGCGACACTTGACTCTAACAAAAATTTGCACTTTAAAGCTTAATTACGGAACCCTAAAAGCTATCATTAATTGGTGATGTTGTCCACAGCGCAAACTTTATGTATATTATTATATTCATACATTGATTTACCTCCCTACCATTATTATTCGAGTTTACAAAATAAAAGCATTGCTAGAAAATAAATGGTCGTCATCGTAGCTGGACACACAGCGACATAACGCAACAATTTATTCTGTATTTTCTTGGAACTCTCTGCAAAATTGTGCACAACAACCGATTTAATATAATTAACCACATGTTGTATAACATGATGCAATCTCAAGTTATCTCAGCAGTAGGACAGATAAAAAATAAGCGAAATGCACAAAAAGTGTTGAATTAAAATCGACTCGAACGTAAGCAAATTATACAAAAATTTCCATGATTTTTTGACCAGTTTAATGCAGATAATTTGATGTTCTATTTTGGGGTATACCTAGAATAAATTCGAATAACCGGCTAGCCCGAAAAACCTCAAACGCATGTCTACAATCAAGTCTCTTTGACAAAGTAATAAAGATCGATCGTAATGATATTTTTGTGTAATGCTTTCACATTGCTATAAAAATTGCAAAGGATTGCGCGAAACGAAACCAATTCCGTAAAGGTTCGCAGTAAAACAGCCTTGAGAATGCTAACTTGGTAAAGCAGTCTATAGAACGCTCCTGCCTATCCTGCATTGCTATTCTGTATCTCACCCTGAAAACTTAGGTGAAGTGAGAGTGGACTGAGCTGTCATTTTCATCGATACCTACTGATGCTAAGGCAGTGACAATTCACTCCAAGCTCACCTCACCTACGTTTTCTCGGTGAGATTGTTGCCTACAACCACAGCCACAGCTGCGGAAGGACTTTAAAAAAGGAAGTTATTATGTTCGTTTGTATGTTTTTTTTTCCTCGATATTTTCGTCAGTTGTGGACTGATTTTTTTTTTGGTATAGGAAGCGTGCACTTTTTTTTCCATATAAATGTCATTAACTTTGCTTGTGTGCTACGAAATATAGTTTGTAATGCCGGAAAACCTGCTGTCTCTGTCCGAAATTCATCTAGTTACATTCACGCAAGATAGTATCAAGGAATTGGCAAAAAACATAACCCAACATTATCGTTTGCAATTTCCATGATAACATAGTTTTTGTGAGACATCTTTAAATCGCGGCTGGGCTGTGGCTATCCACCGAACCGAGACGAAGTACCTTTTGATGGACCCACGCCTACAAATTGATCATAAATCCCCTTAAAACATGTAAAACTATGGTTAAAACACGTGAAGTTTTAATTATCTAGTTTAATGTTCGCCAGTCTAAAAATATAGAAGATATCAGACGTAACTTTACAAGTAGCGCATGCACAATTTTAAAGTGTTTCATGTTTATTCATTGTTCTAATATTAGGATTATAAATATTTCACGCAAAAAAACTAAGATTAAAATACCATAAACTTAGTCGTTCGTGGCTGTTGATATGGTACACGGAGCTTTAGTAAAAAAACTACTTATTATAGCATCTTCTCAGTCATACATACATACCTATGTGACTCCATGTGCCTTACCAACGGTGTACTACTCTTTCAGATGTCAGGGTGGATTCTATTTCTATGTTGGTTAATTATCATTACTTGTTCTGTTTCAGACGGGCGTCGATGATGTCGCCGCGGCAGCTCATGCGCAACTCCAACATGACGCAGAAGTGGCAGCGCCGCGAGATCTCTAACTTCGAATATCTCATGTTCCTCAACACTATTGCAGGTCAGTTGTAGTAACATAGCACGGGAAATACTTTATGATCGCAAAGGATCTAAGATTTCCATGGTTGACGGAAAACGCTTATTTTGGTTAACAACATTTTCCACTTTTCCTGTAACCTACGAAATATAGATTTACTAAACCCCTAGCTTTACCTACCAGTTACTTACCTCGGTCATTGACAGCCTAGTGGTGTGACCGACGGACTACCAAGTCATAGGTCTCGAGTTCGAACCCAAGAGACGTATCTTTGACTTTACGGATTCATGTGTGTATTGTATAATTGTCACTTGTTTCCAAAACGATGAAGAGATATCGTGAAGAAACCGGCATGCCTGAGAGATGTTTCTCGACGGTATGTGAAGCCAAGTCAGAGGGCGACATAAAAACTCTGATACCAGCACGCGTAGCATGAACACCATAGAAACAGATTTTGTCGACGGAAGAATAGACAAAATGACATAAACAATCACAATCTATCATTTTGTTTTTGATTTGACAAAATCTGTTTCTATGGTGGTCATGCTACGCGTGCAGGTTAGTCACTATACCACACGAAAAAAGGAGAAAGGAACCGGTTATCTAAAAGAATTGAAAATGAAAAATGAAATAGGCGTTTACCAACCTATTTTTGGTGGTCGTTAAGGTTCTACACGGGTCATGGCAGAAAAAGACGGAAATAGATTGGCCACCACGGGCCGGTCGTAATCCAGACACGGCCCGTTCTTTGAACTTCAGACCCGCACAGTTACGTGACCGTTATTACAAACCATGATAAAGGAGAACCCATACATCATCTCATCACTTCAGCCAAGCAAGCTAACAACTAGTTAACAACCTGATATCCACTTGCGGTAATTACAGAAATGTCAACGTAAGTCATTTCAGACTTCAGACTAATATAATATTTCTTAATATTTATCTGCCTGCAGCGCATTGATCTCATTGATTGATCTTACATAAAGTTTTTCACAGGGCAACTTTTCATAGATTTGTATCTAATGAATTATACTTGAATTCAATTATTATTGTGCAATAATATTTTGACAGCTTTTGATAGATGTCTTATTAACCCGCCATTTTTCTTTGTTATTTAAAAAGTTAAAGTTTAAGAGCAGTTATAATTTCTGACTAAGGTCGAATTTCACCAAACTTTTATACCGAGTATAAGTCTTATCCTGCGAATAAATTTTGAATTTTTGACAGTTTTTCCATACAAAAACTGTCACACGATAAATTTATTCCACGGATAAAAGATATCTGACTTTGATGAAATCAGCCCTAAGATGATTTTTCGTAAAAGGATTTTCAATAATAATGCCCATTTAAATGAATAAATAACTTTAGTGTGATAGATCCTTTTTTAAATTCTCACGTCCTGTATCACCATCTCTGAATGGGATAAAGCTCCGCTTAGGTTATGTAACACATAGTTTCCCAATCATTCTATTCAATTTCTTAATTTATCTGGTGGATTCAAGCTCTTTTAACAAGCTATTTTCGTAAACCTCCGTCTAATATAGTTCCAATGGCTCTCCCTAGATGGCGCTACTTGTACTATTAAAACGCCTGTCATAATACTTATGCTAATACGCAAATAAAAGTATTGTCCTACTGTTAATTTAGTCTATTTTGTCAAGACCTTGGCATTAAGCCCAGCAATAGTGCAAAAAATATCTCTCTTGGAGACGTGACAGACTAGTTACAACATTTATGTAACTGATCCTTTGAATGATGTGACCTTCTCAATTCTTCGGACGATTTTTTCCACATAGTTTAATTGAGGATCTTTGAAAATCATTTTGTCTAATGTTTTGCGTATGTGTTTGGTTGTAGATTGTACCACACTGTGCCCTTTTCATTTGATAAGGATTGTTATTTTACTGTCCTTCAAAAATGTAATTTATGACATTTTGATGTAGGGCCTAGGCGAGATTTTTGTCAAAGACAAACAGGGTTACTATTTTTAATTTTAATTCGGTTTACCTACGTCACGTTTACACTCAAGTAAGAGGTACTAAGTAGGCATGCTTGCTAAGGAGGTAGCCAATTGACCATATCTAACGGATAGAAACTAGTTTTAATCATACGTTTAGACATAGCCCGGAACATTAAACTATTAAGTAGATAATACATATTTCAGAATTTGTTCAATAATTATTTTTTATAATTGCTGTGTTTCAAGAGATATTGTGTTTTTGCTTCTTTTACCTCGTTTTGAATAGGAAGATTGTAAATAAACAATGATTTATTAAACGCCAATGAAATCTGACTCAGCAAGTTTCAGTCGTTATTGTTACTGTTAGCCTGTGTCATCCCAAAGCTGGGCAAAGGCCCAGGACTTCCAGTGCTTGCGATCCAGAGCTAATGTGGACCACTGGTCGATTGTATATGTATTGTCCAGCTTGTCCATCCTCTACGGGGTCTGCCGCGACGCCTTCTAGCTGTCTCAGGACCCCACATAGTCTGCCAAGGTTGCGGGAAAGTCCGAATGGGATACCGGAACCCTTGGCAACAGGCAACTGAAGGAACACGGTTGGGTTTTAGTCAGTAAAAGTCTGAAACGCCCTCCCGGTCCGCCCAGAGCGGGAGAAGTCATTTGATGATTCCCCACACTCAAAAAAAATAAAAAAAGTGCCCCACATAGTGGTTATTTGGCCCACAGCACATTGGGCATGCGGCAGACGTGGCCAGCCGTCACATTTCAACTGTGCGGCTTTTTGAGCAACGTCTGTCGTAGAAACATCATTTATTTTTTACTCCTATTACTATTACATATGTTTTACATAAGATCCTGGCTGTTATGCCAGCACTTCTCAGCCCCATGATATAACGTGAACAAACCGCTCATGTAACTTAGACTTAACACCAATTGTATAGAAAAACGAATAAAAACCAACCATTGTGCAAACTTAAAAGCATTCGCGAGCGATTTAGACTTTTAGAAGGTGGCAATGACCACATTATGTTATTTGAATGTAATAGCAAACGGACATGACATTTGAAAAAAGAAATCGCGTAAAATAATATTTCTTAATCTCTCTTCGTGTGCATAAAACATAATGTTTCAACTGTCCTGTTTTTTTAAATTTTCAGTGAAGTCCTCTCTGCAGGCGTAGCATGGCGCTTTCTATCTCTACGAAGAATAGACATAGCTTTTTCTACACAAAGTGACAGTTCGTTTCTTCATTTTTGACATCCACCGTAGAAATCTTTCTACAATCTGTCATTTTGTCTTTCATTTCTAACGATCTTTGTCTAGGTCTTTTTGTAGGTAGACTATATCGGAAGAAAGTTTTCTATCCTTACTGTCAAAATCACACTGACAACCGATAAATCCTATGACAAAACAAAGAATTCTGAGTCGAATTATGTAAAAGAGTGAATTTCGTAAAAAGTGCAGTTGACTCTTTCTACTTTGCTGCCGTGTCGTACTGTCTACTGTCTACAGGGAACGTCATTTTTGTCTACGCTTCCGTCGACAAAACGGTGCTCATGCTACGCGTGCTGGTCACAGCCAAGTTACACAAAACTCATGAAAGAAAAACTGTTTTCCGAATTAAGTTTTTCCCAACATTATTCTTCAGGACGTCGCTCTACCTGCAGAATATCTTTCTGCGCTATGTTAATGTCCATGCTCCCTAAAGTTACGGACTCGATCATTATGACCAGCTCAATCCAAAGCCCACGGAATTTCATTAAAAGTATGTCAAATCTCTTCCCATTTCCATAGCCCCTGGTGAATAATAATTGTTGTTCCTAATCATTGTTGTTCTTCGCCATCAAGGGTGTCCTATCAAGTTATATTGTGGCAATGGAACAAGCGTTGCTATCCGACTGACTGAATAACAATACTTGCGCTATAACTACAGCGTTTATTATAAAATGAGTTGTCGGTGCAAACGGTACAAATAACCCAATTTATCGGTCACATGCACACCGATAGTGACCGTACTGAGCCACTGACTCATGTGTTATGCTTTCCTGGTACCACGTGCTATAAAGAGGTCGTAGGTAAAAAGAAATATAAATATGAGAAGATGAACAAATTAAATAGAAGCTCAACAAAAGTTCCTTTTTCTAATAAGATAAAAAACTTTTTTTTTTCCAATCTGTACAGCCGTTTTCGAGTTGGGAATCGGGGAACATACATTTAAAAAATAAGAGATTACGACGAACTGAGAACCTCCTCCTTTTTTGAAGACGGCTAAAAACAATTTGGCATAACTACTCGAAAATTCGACCCACATTTCTTTGTTGTTGTAAGAATGCTGTTGTTCTCTGGGAAACAATATTCGTAAATAACAATCGACAAATAAATTAATCAATACCTCACAAAGTATAATAAATAGTCCCGAGTGTACTTCATTAGTATGTAGATGAGTGACGTCACGGACGTGTTACGATAAGAATCAGCTGTTCGTCTCTTCACTATTATTAAATAAAAACACTAGTCTATACCGCGTAAAATTCGTGTTAACGTTAGTACAGTAGTGTAACTTACGTGTGTGATCGTTTCCGAGCCAAATATACAACATTTCGGTAGTGTAAATCCGCAAAAACAAATTCAAAAATATAAAGTAAAACCCTACTTTTCTGACTTTGAAGTTACTTGGATGTTTTTTGGTGCTCCCGGTACCCCCAAAAGTTTCACTTTTGATATTTTTGACCAGGGTCAATACCACAGATCTGCATACCGGAATCAATAACTTTTGAGTAGTCGACGCCATCTAGCGCCGCCAGGAGGCTTCAGAGAGGTGTGCGCCATCTAGCTGTTCTTAGCCGTACCAAAATGGTCAAGTGTGCAGCTTGCGGAAAGTTTCTGTCATCAAAAGGGGGCGCCACGTGTAGCAACTTTTCTTGCCACAACCGGTATCACCTCGCATGCTTGTTGTTGCCCGAGTCGGGGCAGGTAAGCAGGGAGTGGCTATGCCCCGAATGCAGAAAGAAGCTGCCTAGGGGTGACAATAGCTCCACACCCATCAAGGACCAGGGTAGTGGGCCCCCTGTCACTGAATCAGCAACGGCAGCGGCCCCTGTTGCGGCAGCGTCGGTAGCTCCGGTTACAGTACCAGGACTCCAGGGTGCTATGATCAGGTCGCCTGTCGCGGTGACTCAGGATCAGGGCACTTTGACCAAGCCCCCCGTTGCAGTGGCTAAGGTACTGTCGCGGGCGGGGAGCGAACACGAACAGGGTACTGATGGAGAACCCTCGCCTGATACGCAGCTGACACTGCGGGAAGAAATAAGGCTTTTCCGATCTGAGTTGCGGGAGGTTCGGGATGAGATGCGAGAATTCCGTCGGGAGATGGCTGGCCTGCACTCGTCGATTGGAGCCTGTACCGAGCGGGTTGACAGCCTTGAGGCCAGGATCGACGCTCTTGAATGTAGGCAGAGTGCTGCAGTGCCAGACGGCAAAGTGGGCCGTCTCGAGCAGGTTGTGCTTCAGTTGCAGCTCGAGCTCAACGACCGCGAGCAGGACTTACTGGGCTCCGATCTAGAGATCACCAATATCCCGGAGATCCCTGGTGAGAATGTGATGCACACCGTTGGACTAGTGGCGACAAAGCTAGGGGTCACCCTCGACGAGCGGGACATCGTGTTCGCGCAACGGGTGGGCCTGCGAGCGGAGCGAGAGGGGCAGACAAGCTCTGCGGGCGCCGTGAGTCCGGCCGGCAGAACGAGCTTAGTGGAAACAGTGGCGGCGACAGCGCGCGGGCGGCGCATCGTGGTGCGCCTGACGCGGCGCGCACTGCGCGACGACCTGCTGCAGAGCGCGCGCGTGCGGCGCGGGGCCACCACCGCGGACCTGGGACTCCCAGCACCTCCTCGTCGATTCTTTCTCAACGAGAGGCTCACTAAAACAAATAAACACTTGTTTTACCGGGTGCGTGAGGCTGGCAGCCGTCTGGGTTGGAGGTATACGTGGACGAAATTCGGGCGCATTCTGGCTAAGCAGAGTGACGGCAAGCCTACCCACTGCATCCGCTCAGAGGCAGACTTGGCGCGTGTTTTTGGTTGCGAGCTTCCTTCTGAAAAGGAAGTCTAATAGCATTGTTCATAGCCAGCATCACAATTTAGTTAATGTTCTTCTCACATCTTACCTTTTTATATCTGTTCTGTTTATAATTAAGTTTTTACGTTCTCCTCGTGCGAGGCCAGCTATTTTCTTGTCTCAGTATACTTTGGTTTCTTATAGTGGCCCAGCTGCTCGACCGATGACTATCTATGTACATTTTATATGTATCACACTTCCGTTCACTATTTCCACGCCTTTAATATTCACTATGATATATTTATTTTTACGGACTTTATATATTATAACACTTTGGCTGACTGTATTTATTTCTGCAATATTTACAATACTTAACTTTATAATTTTACGAATTACACCTTACACTAAGTATTTCACTACATTGACATCACGCATTATTATGCAAAACACTACATTAAATACTACTTCCGATACTTTCTACAATGAACTTACCACTATTATACCATACACTACTATTTACAAAAATGAATAACAATAGAAATCTAAAAGTTGGATTATTTAATGCGGGGTCGCTCGGTACGCGCCAAGAGGAGTTCCTTGTCGCTATGGATAGCATCTCGGTGGACATAATGGCAATAAATGAGACCTGGCTCAGGCAGGGAGAGGAGGGCCGCGCGCCGACAGTGCCGGGCTACCGGCTGCGGCACGTGCCGCGCGCGCGCACCGTGCGCGGCGGGCGCGGGGGCGGCGTGGGGTTCTACGTGCGCCGCGGGGTGCGCGTGCGCGCCGTGCCGCACCCGCCGGCGCCGCAGGTCGAGCAGATGTGGCTCAGGCTCAACGTTAACTCGCATTCGGTTATCATCGGCACTGCATACAGGCCGCCGTGGCTTGATGTGAATGTCTTCCTGGATGCGATTACCGACTCTCTTTCCTCTTTTTCTAGCGTGGATAAGGTTATCTTGCTCGGTGACTTCAACATTAACATGTTAGACCAGCTGGGAAATAAAACCAAGCTACTTAACAATTTTTTACTATGCTCCAAGCTAAAGCAGATTGTTACTGAGCCTACCCATTTTACAGACCATAGTGAGACACTTATTGATGTTGTGTGCACTGATGCCCGTGTGTGTGGGGTCTCTGTATCACACATTCCGGAGCTCGGTCACCACGCAATTATCTCTGTTGAATTAAATTTTAAAGTAGAGAAGCCATCTCCTCGTTGGATTACCTATAGGCCACTTAAAGACATCCTCCCCGAATTTTTTAATGACGACTTAAATAAAATGGACTGGGAACATATTGAAAGTCTGGAAGATGTGAACTCCATGGTTGCAATGTTTAATCAATACATTTTGACACTATTTGATTTGCATGCACCTCTTAAAAAAGTCTTAATTAAAGAGAAGTCTTATCCCTGGATAACTGACACTGTTAGGGAAATGATGAGGCTGCGTGACAAGTGTCACTTGAAGTCTAGAAACACAAAATCCGAACATCATATTAAAGCCTACAAAGAGCTAAAATACATTGTTAGAGCTGCTTTTGATAGTGAGAAGTGCGCATATTTTAAGAAATACATTAATAACAATATTAAACAACCTAAGAAGTTATGGAGTCACATTAAATCAACTATAGCCACCTCAAAAAAACCAGAGCACAGTCTGCCACATTTCTGTAACAACCCGGAATCAATCAATCAACACTTTTTGGATGTACCTGGTAGTGGTCAAGTCACAACTGCTGATTTAAGTTATTTTGAGCACCATAGACACGGTAACAGTCATTTCCAGCTTGAGCCGGTTCAGCAGGATGTGGTGCTGAGGATATTGCGCAGTCTCAAGTCCAATGCGCAGGGCTCTGACCATATTTCTCTGGAGATGCTGATGTTGACACTTCCTCGAACCCTTGCAGTTATTACGGCTGTAATCAACAGATCCATAGTCACCTCTTCTTTCCCTGATCTGTGGAAAATGGCAATAGTGAGACCAATCCCTAAAGTACCTAACCCCACTAGTGTGAAAGACCTCCGTCCGATAAGTCTACTGCCATGTCTGTCCAAGATTCTGGAAAGGGTTGTTTCTGACCAACTCAGGGCATATCTTGAGCAACACAGCATTTTGCCGCTAGCTCAATCAGGATTTCGCAGGGCCCACAGCACAGCGACAGCTCTCCTAGATGTAGTCGGTAACATTCTTGAAGCCAGAGATCAGGGTATGGGGACCCTTCTTGTCTTACTAGATTTTTCGCGTGCCTTTGACTCTATTAACACTTCACTTCTTCTTTCCAAGCTGTCTTATTATGGCTGTGACGTTGAAACGGTTAAGTGGTTTGAGAGTTACCTTAATAATCGTTCACAGTTTGTCCAGGTGACAAGCGACAGTGGAGATATCATGTTTTCTGGTCCGAAGCGCGTGGACAGGGGCGTACCGCAGGGATCGATCTTAGGCCCGCTTCTCTTTATTCTGTACAGTGCTGACATTACCAATTGTTTGATTAACACAAAGTTCCACCTTTATGCCGATGATCTACAGTTATACCTCTCCTTCCGCTCCCAGGATGCCACTGAAACTGTAAACAGAATAAATGAAGACTTGGAGAGGATCTCGGCTTGGTCCAGAAGAAACTCCTTAGTCCTGAATCCAAGTAAGTCCAAGTATATTGTGATGGGATCTAGGGATTTCCTGAACAAAATGCTTGCATGCAACTTGGACCTTAAAATTGATGGTTGTGGGGTGGAGAGGGTTTTGGAAGCTCGTAATCTTGGGGTAGTGTTTGACGGGCAGCTGCACTTTGAAACTCACATTCTTGAGGCGGTGCGCAACTGCTTCTACCGACTCAAGCTCTTGTATCGTGTCCGTCCATACATAAGTGTGGATATGCGTGTCATGCTATGTGAGTCACTTGTTCTATCCAAGCTGAATTACGCTGACACTGTGTATGGGCCGTGCATTCTCGGTAGAAGCGAAAAACTGATACAGCGGGTGCAGAATGCTTGTGCAAGATTCTGCTACAATGTCCCACCACGCTCTCACATCACTCCATTTTTGAACAAGGGTAATTTGATGAGAATGTCAGCACGCAGAAAGC
This sequence comes from Lithophane semibrunnea, assembly GCA_947363905.1. NCBI lineage: Eukaryota > Metazoa > Arthropoda > Insecta > Lepidoptera > Noctuidae > Lithophane > Lithophane semibrunnea. The sequence continues at coordinate 17,004,767 of OX376199.1, read as the reverse complement.
TTCACCTGGCTACCCTACTCTTTGGCACTATTCTCTCAAAGAAACCAGACTATCTTTATAAGAAACTGTCTTGGTCGCGCGATGTCAATAAAATTAGGACTAGAGCATCTTCATACCTCATGTTAGCCTCATCGCACAGAACTGCTGCATTTCGTGGCTGCTTCAAATTCGCTGCCTCCCGCTGCTGGAATGACTTGCCACCACCTTTTCGTGCTATAAAAACAGTTGGCACTTTTAGAAATAAATATAAACAACACTTACTACAATTACAAAAAGAAAACAGTCACTAAACTCACCCTGGGACTGCACGCAGTTAATATTGGTGACCGTAGCGAAGTGTTGCTTCTATCAGTGTTTATTCATGGTTATTGCGGTGAGGGTGATTGACATTGAGTCGTTTTCCTCGACTTACATATCACAACATACACAGTCAGTCTTAGACAACAACGATACATTTTTTTATCATGTTTACACCACATTCATAACTTATCTATTAATATTTAATCGACTCTTACTCTTTTGAACGTTCATTGTATGATAAAAATACTTAATTATTATCACAGATCAACGTCCTGTACTTGTTCAATCCCAATCCCAAATATATTTATTGACAGCCATTACACTCATTACATTACATTACATCATTGCATCGCCTGCGCCACAGAGCATGTAACTTTAGTCTGCGCTCGCGTCCCCTCGTTTGTCATAGACTAGTTTGTAGCATAGACAAGCGATGCTGGAGCGGGTGTGGGTCGACCGTAATATTTAGTTTATCGGTTTTCATAGTTTTACTTTGTGTTTATTATATTATTATTTTTTATTGTATATTCTATTATCTATTATATTATTCTTATTTTATTATATTATTCTTATTATTTATTTTATGTCCGTAGATGTGTCCGTGGCATCACAGTGGGCCCTATCAGAATATCAGCGCTGCGGTATTTGTTTACTATTTCTCAAATATCGTAGCATTATGCTGAGATAGGAGCCTTTTTGGCATCGCACAGGTTTTCTTTTCCTGTTTCACGTTGTTTTATTTTATTCTATTACTTGTTTTACTGATTTTATAGATTTAATGTTTGTTTCTATTGTTATATTTCCTGTGCGTGTTCCAAATAAAATATTTTTCTTTCTTTCTTTCTTTCTTTCTATTAGCATACAATAATGTTCAAGATGGGCAATCTGCCTGCCACGGCTAGATGAGCAGGAATTCCTCGTTTGTAAACGCAGGCGCATCAATTACCGCGCGCCGTCACGATTACTGTTACGTGTGCATACTAAATTACTACTGTTTGTCGTGGACAGACCACCGTGTTGTTTGTATTTATATCATATTCACTTAGAACTGTTGAAAAATTAACTATGAGATTCTTTTCTAATGAGTCGTTGGGCAGGAGACGCTATAGTAACACAATATCACGATACTGTGTCACTACGCAAGAATCTCGTGCTGTATTCGCGAAAAAGGCCATTGTAATTTACCTCAAACAACAGCCAGTTATTTGTTTATTAGTCCCATGTATACACTTTTGCACCTTTTATCTAGTGTAGTAATGAAGACGTACTGCAGTCACCAATCTTGGCTATGCCTCGTGATTATGGTAATATACCCTTCTTTGTTAAAGGAAAACGAAGATTTATCTCATTCTCCAATCATGCTTACGGGTTTACCCGCCTTACATTGGAACCTGTAAACACACGTCATTAGTTCCGCTTTCCATTGTACCCTTTGTGCCCTGTGGGTACCCAGAACCTTAGGTCCTAATTAATACAGTGGCCCAAGGTTTCGTCTTTCCGTACCTAAGGGCCGCGAGTCAGTTCCGTATTGACGCAAATATTTGTATGACCTACAGATGTATTTGCTCCAATTTATGTATTTGTATCTATGTTTAGTTAAGTATAGGTAATCCTATTGAATTATGATTGTAATATTGATTGGTTTATTTTGAAAATTGATCTTATTGGTTTGGAAGCCACCTGGTTTCCAGACTTCCGCATCTAAGACATCTGCGAGTTTGACCATCTATTTCAATCATCTACTGTTTTTAATTGTAGATCATTATTACAGTATGAGCATTTGCTAAACTATTGGAACAGTTTATGTTGACGATATAGATAGAGTCAAACGGTTGGAAGGCTGAACTCTGCAGGTCATCGGTTGATATCATTTCATCAATATTTTCTCCCGATATTCTCTAATCTCCTTCAGTATTATTATTACTTATCATATACATAATCTTGAACATACATAATACGCCCTTGTCTCACGCTGCATACAAGCATGTATGTCTAATCCCTCAACTAATTAACTGGTTGACAGCTGGGCACGTTATCAACAGTCATTGTTAATTCATATATTATGCAGTTAATTTTATAAACCCTGTTTGATACGTCAAGTAAATAACAATGTTCACTTATTCAGTACTTACCGATAATTATGTAATCACAAGGTATGGTGTAGGTACTGTAGGTAGGTAATTTGTACGAAATTACAATTATCGAATTACAACTTCAAAAAATATTAAATAATCTGTAATAATTGCCGGGATAAAGCAGGCCATGGGGCCAGGGTTTCAAAAAGGAAAAGTACCAATGACTTTTTCAATGTCATTTCGACTTTCCAAGTTAATCTTGGACGTAAGAATGTGGTAAACGAAAATATTGAGGAATCCTAGTCTTAGGTAGGTCTAAAACTGCCGAAACAAAGTGAATAAGAGTGTGACCAATAAAACGGGTTTTATCCTCCAGAGAGGCAATTAGTAGCAAAAAATTAATTTAAAAATTTTTTTTCCTCGGAATCACTTAAATTACAGTCCTATTACATAGACATACCACTACAGTTTTCATCAGAATCGTGCAAGTATTATGCCGCCGGTTGACCGTAGCTGTTAGCACCTGATTACTTCAGCAGTCGCCCGTAGAGCCGTTTACAACACCATAATAAACATAATCTATACCTCCGTGTTTTGTAATTGAAAGACTACTGGTAAAGTAAGTACTGCATGAGTGGTTTGTGCAAATGCACTGGATATAGGGTGCAATCTACAGGTGCCTAATGGAGAATATTCATCCAATACACACAAACTCAGCATTTATTTCAGTTGAACCATTTACAGCCACTTTTGAGTTGTCAAGGAGTCGGTCAGTCAAAAAGATGAAGCTAGTTAGAGAAGAACGGGCAAGAAACTCTATGAACACTTTATTAAATAAATCTATTGTTTCAAAATGTTGGTTACATCATTCATGTTGAAATTATACGTGTGAGAACGGGTAGACCATGACCTAGGTAGGACATAGGATACTTTTTATCCTAGTAGTACACCACACGAGCGAAGCCGCGGGCAGAATTTTTAAAAACTTATTAAAAATAAATATTTCAAGCTAGATTTATCGTTTTCCTTGAAAGGGAAAGCGCTTGAGACTAAATCCACGTGGCCCTCACAGTTCAGTTAACTTCGCGTGCAAAGCCAAATCGCTTAGTTGGTATAACTTTTTGGGTCTTCATCTTCATGGATCTCTTTAGACCACGCCGCCGTAGACCGCTTGTGTTTTGGGTTATCAGGCGCTAAACTTCGAAATACTGACAACACTTATTCATTGAAGGTTCATGTCACACGTAAATTCAAGTAAGATCAAACGAAACGTTGATCATTAGTCTATGGATAGCAGAGGTATCAAAAGCGTTACACAAATCACCGTCTTTTGTATGACTTCACTTTCACTTGCAATTTGCTTACATAATTATAACAATCTCTTTTGTGGCTGTTGCGAATGAATTTCATTCATCTTGCAAAGTATGCCATCCTGGTTCCTTCCTTTTTGATGCCGCAGATAATTATTAGTTAGCTAACTATCCTAATTTGTTCTCGTTAAAGTATGGTTAACTTAATGTGATAACTGGTTCTTATTGCAAATGTTTATGCAAGTCCCTGCAATTATCCGTTACTTGTTAGCTGATAAGATTCCTTACCGGTACCAGGAGCGGTGATTACGGACATTAAACATCGTGGAATTAGTGATGTGTTCAGCCCCCTCATTTGGTAAAACAACATGATTATTATAATTACATGAACTCATGTAAGCTTATTAACAAGATTTGATAGAGATAATTGTGATGCTGTCAGATTCCTTTTTACAGCAGTCCAATAGATGAGGTTATTGACCGCAGGTTGAAAAGATCTTTCATTAAATCTTCATGAATAAAATGTACCTACACCTACTCCACGAAGCATCTATTTAGAATTGTTTTTTCGCGAATTTTGATCTATTTACGAACATTATCTGCTTATAGAAATAATGTTACATCGTAATGTACAAATAATATAATACAATAAATGAATGTATAATGTTACTTCATGATTTTCATTGAGCTTGCTCAATTTCAACTTCAAACATTATTATCCACACCGGTTTTTGAAGGCTTATCTACTTATTTTAGTCAGCTCGACTGAAACGATAGCTTAAAATGTAAAGCTACTAAATTCCTAATAAGGTAAATATCAGTGTGCCAAAATTACTCAAGGATATCGTTCATTGACATTGTTTTTCCTTCTATGAATTGCAGATGGTATTTTGTCTTGTAGGTACACATGACACACTCATTATGTCAGAGTTCATGACATAATCGTTTATTGTTTAATTTAATTTTTCCTTATAGTATGACTTATTGTTTTTGTTTCTAAATAAAACTCTACTATTTTCTTGTTATACGATTTGATTATTCGCGCCATAGAAGTGCGCGCTTTAGTCAAATTACCAGGATACCATGAAAGGAAGGAGGCCACCAACCTTTTCAGAAGCTCCACAGCCTTATTCCGCAACATGTTGACAGTTAGTTCAGTCTTGTTCACTCACTGTACCATTGTTATCTGTAACGCAACGGTAATAATTCACTCGCGGAACCAACTCTCACTCCACTGTGTCACTGTTCAACGGTATTGCAAACTTTTCCTTTTATTTTCGTGGTTATATTCAAGTATCATTGTTCAGAGATGCGGTTGTCACGAAAGTTGGCAGGCGTTTGAACTAACTAGCCGACTTGCCTGGCAGACGGGAAAAGTGACCACGTGACTACAACAATAGCAACAGACACGCATATAATGATAATTGTACGATGGGGTCACAGGCCACTGATAAGCAATCGTCGATACATATTTACATCCAGATCTTCGATGTGTTTTGTTTTGATACAGGGATAGTTACAAACGACCTTTAGAAAGGCGTGTATAATATAAATAACGTTTGTGTACCAGTCTACCTAGATAATTCATATTTTCCCGCAGCCAAACCGAATATAATTTGGACATACCCACCTAAGTTTAAATTGTAGCTACTGGCTCGTTCCTCGCAAGTTAAATCATAAAATTTTGCAAACACGACTTTAATTTGTTGCAATTTGATGCGGTTTACTTTGTTTTTATTTTTAAATGCATAAAGCATGGCTATGGTCTACTTGACTGGTCGTACAGGTGCACCTACATTATGGATTGTCGCCCTCTGTCCGCAACCAAACAAACTTAGAATCACACTTTGTTCGTTTGTTTCACTTTGTTTGTTCGAGAGAGGATTTCAATCGTATCAAAAAGCGTGCCTACCGTTGAAGTTTTATCCATGAGCCCTTTAGTTGTCAACACAGGATCTGAATGAGGACCTGGATCCTGCATTTCACACATATTACGACATATTAATGACACCATTTTTCTAGTGTTAGTGAGAGACGGTGCTACACAAGGCCGCTAGCACCATCCTTTTTTCGCAGTGGAATAATGATGGCATTAATACTTCATAGTCAGCCCCCGGAAGTCTTGACATTCGTTTCTAAGTACGGTCGCGGTCTGAGAATGTTTACCACCTTAAGGTTTATAATTGCATGCACACATCTATGTCACAAGGTTGATGACAATATAGTGATTTCGGCCTTTCTTCTCAGAGTAGTCAGATATGTGATTGACGTTTAAAAGTGTTTGTACAAACCTACTTACAGAAATAAATCATTTATCATTTAATATTTTTTCTCAAACAAATCTTTTTTATCCAAGCGAGGTTGAACTTCTTACTAAAAATGCAAAAATAGACAATTTTATAGTAAACATTTTTATTTTTTTATGGAAATTATCAATAATTTATAGTTTTAATAACTAGTATAGCCTCCATCAGCAGCTATGACGGCACGTAGTCTATCTCTCATAGATGAGACAAGACGCGCGCATAAATCTGTCCCCCTGATATCATCCCATACCCGTGCACAATGTGATCTAAGAGCTTCAGGGTTTCTTTCGTTCTGACAGTCCCAGCGTTGAACCATTATGCCCCACAGATTTTCAATCGGGTTCATATCTGCTGAACGAGCAGGCCATTGAATGAGACGAATGTCACGGTGCATGTTGAACCACGCCATAATAGCCCGGGCCTTGTGTATCGGTGCATTATCCTGATCGTAATCAATTTGTGGGAATTCTGCTGCAGGATACACAACGCGCACAGTAGGCAGCATCACCTCTTCCAAAAGTGACACATAATTATTCGCAGTAGCCCTTTTTTCTAACGACGTCAGTTCTCCGACGTCGTCGTGGCTCATCCACCCCCATAAGTTGACTGTTATGCGACCAGATTCATTTTGAGGCACGATATGAGCTTCATCATACCGAGTGCGATTATAACGCCATAAAGTCAATCTTCCAATTTGACTCGATTTAAAATTTTTTTCGTCGGTAAATATAACATTCGACCAATCAAAATCAAGATATTGTCGCGTAAAATTAAGTCGGGCAGTTTTGTGGTGAGCTTTGAGTTCCACTTTTATAGCATGACGTCTGTAGTGTAGCCCTGCTCCGTGCAAAGCTCGTCGAATCGTCCGAGGACCCACATCATACAAAGCAGCAAAACTACTAGTTGGTGTGAAGCCGCGCTCTTCGTAATGTCGAACCATATCAGTTATTTGCGCGGTGGTTAGTATCGTCCGTCGTCCTGAATTGCTTCTATGATCTGTTATTTGCCCTTCTTCGCCATGACGCCAAATCCAAAATCTCATGGTGAATCGAGATATATTGAGCTCTCGTGATATCGCACTAATATTCAAGCCATCTTCGTGGAGAAATAATATTTCAGCCCTTTGTTGCGGGGTTATACTAGCCATTGTATTTCTATCAATCTATATTTACTAAAAATTCAAACCTATTTTCTTTGTTAAAATGTCATTATGGTAACGATAATATATCAACAGGTGTCAACTTTAAAATTAAGAAATAAATGTAATACGAAGGAGGTATAGCATTCTATGTCATTATGGTAAAGTGTCAACTTTAAAATTAAGAAATAAAAGTAATAAGAAGCAGATATAGCATTTTAGATTTTACTGCACACAGTGTGGTAAAGAAGCTAGTTTGAAAACTGATAAACATTTTTAGACCGCGATAGTACCTTGTATCACAAGGCTTTACACCACTTTGTTTTAAGGTTCATTCCGATCATTGCTCCGATTAATCTGTCCATGGGCATCACAGATAATTCTAAAACAAAACACTAATTCGTGAGTTTGTGGTTAGAGCTGTGATTACACTTCAACTAGCATGTGATTACACTTCAACGAATATCGATGAATACCGATTACCTACACAAAATGTGCTAACTTTATGCCAAAATAAGCTTCTATCCTTTCAGGAAAAGATTACCAACAACGTAATATCATGTACCTAAACAAATCGTTCGTTTTTCTCGAGTTCATGGACTGCTTTTCATGGATTTTTCTACTTGCACGGTTGCAAAAAGTTGGCCGTATTTGGAACTCTCAATTAGATCCTTTGTTTCCTTAAAATGCTGATACCGAAATGGTACTTTACCTACTCGCGACAATCTATGAAGTCCGTTTTGACGTTTCGTTCTCGTACATGTAATAAAACGTTATACCTTGAGAATCAGTTTTAAGCAATGTAGATAAGTCGTCGATTACAAAGTATGATAAATCGATATGTCTCGAGAATCAATTTTTCATCCCTTCACAAATCATTTTTATAGCTGTCATAACGGACTTCTTAGATTGTCGCGAGTCTAATCTTCTTACTTAGTCCACAATCTCAGAAACACCAGTTGTGATTGTGAGGAGGTAGCCCGGCTACTGCAGTCATGATAATGTCCTATTTAGAGATGAAATAACTCTTTCCTCACTGCAATTGTTACTCTATTGATATTTATAGCCACTCTCACCCGATAACGAGGCGTTAACCGACATTGTTAACTGCGGTTATTGTGACTCGAGATTTATGGCATAACACCATGTGAAGGATCAGTGTGATCCTTTATAGGGCTAGCTTCTTCGATCAAACAGATTACGGCCTAAGATTAGGGCCCACGAAAATAGGCGCTAAAGATAATATAGCACACCTATTTTGATGGAACTTTATACAAATTACGATATATATTTGATTGTGCCATAGTAGGTATCATATTATTATGTTCGTTTTTTTAATTCGAGATATGTAGGTACTTAGTAATTTGACATTTGAAATCCTTGATAATTGTTTTTTTTTTTCAATTTGGGATTTGACATTTGCACCTGTGAAATTACTAAGTAGGTATCTGGAATTTTAAAAAAACAACATGTATGGAAATATGAGAAACTATTAAAACACCGATACTTATTGTACAGATTCCAGTAAACAAAACATTAAAATCACAATAAATGAGTCTGATTACCTTCACATGAGAGACACGCACTGTTTACCTATTTCCTGATATCGAGATAAATTACTAATTAGTAATTAACCTATCTATTGACAGAGCCCTCTTTATGTTCATATGGAGTGTGTAAGCTGCTTAAATACTCCTGTCAGACATATACTGCCATCTTGAATAGTTCTTGTTGTTTTTCAAACGTGGAACGTTGCATGTACGTCATACATGTTTCTTTATGTGATTCTAGTATTATTATTAGATGTCTTCATACGTTGTTTTAATTATAATCAGTAAAAAATTAGATAAAAAACGTCACGTCAACGTACTCGGTATTACATGAAAAACTGTAGAATAAATACCTCATTATTGTATTTGCATAAACTGTATTTGGTTAATGTGTATCTTAATTGTTGGCTGAAATCTAACTTAACATGAACCAAACTTCATATGATTTCGAATATTTTATTCCCGAGATATCTTTCAGTTTAAGGGGTTTATTCATAAACGATGATTAAAGTTAAGTGACGTTCAAACGTATGGTTAAACAGTCGCTAATCATTACTTAACTTTAACCATCGTTTATGAATAAACCCCTAATTGCTTAGGTACCTACATGAGTTATGGTTATGAGATTGCATCAGATATCTATGAGGTCCGGAACCAACATAATTTTCAATGTTCATTGTTTAATCCACACTCATTTTAACTATTACAGTTTTATTTGATAGATACTTAACTTCAGAAAACATGTCGTACCAAAATACTAAAAACAATAGTGTTGAGAAATCTGTCCTAAATATTTCAATTCTCAGATTCGACTCTTTTACGCGTGAAAAATGCTGTAAACATTGACCGCCTCGGTTCACTGCGAACTTGCGTAGCTTTCGACGCAAACAATTTGATTGCTATCATTTCGTCATCAGCGTCACTTAAAACAATAACATGAGTACGAAATACAAGTCAGCATAAACAGGGTCAATACCTTAATTATTCAAGTGTCACATCAACAAATTATTTGCGAAAGATGATTGGCAAACTGTTGCGCAACTGTGGCGCGAGGTCAGCGCCATGGTTTGAACCCATTGTCAAAGGGGAAACTCGGCTTAGTGACGTAGCCGAAATTTTTTAGAAAGTTTTGCGCTTTTCAATTATTGTTTGCTGTAAGCGCCCTATCTGGCTGGTGTCCTAGTACTGGATAGTTAACTGTAATTACTTCAGATAACATCTTTTTTATGACTAGCCTTAGGTAATTTCATTATCTTGTTGTATAAAGTTATTAGCTTTTAATCATTGTGGAACTACATCCTTCCCGTGCCCTCTGTTATAATAATTAAATTATAAAAACCCAATATTCTTGTCATAAAATTATCCACGAATAATAAATTGTAATCAAAATGCAAAAATTTGCCTAAATATTTAATCTATGCATGTAATTGTACATGTAATCTAAACAACTGTTATTTCAACATGATACTAATTAATAATGTTTATTGTCCACAGGACGCACATACAATGACCTCAACCAATACCCGGTGTTCCCATGGATCCTGACAAACTACGAGAGCGAGGAGCTGGACTTGAGCCAGCCTTCCAACTACAGGGATCTCTCCAAGGTAAACATAATTTTAACACCTTGACGCCCTATGATTGCCTGGTACATCGCCTGCACGAGATATGACGAAATATTCTAAAGGGATTTCGTCTCCAAGGGAACCTCGTGGTCGCTGTGCAAATTAATTCAATGACAAGATCTTTTCTTAACTGGTGCACACAGAACCTTCAGCGTAAAGACAGCACTAATAAGTGATGCATTCAATCGAGATTAAAATTGATATATATTTATTCAGTATAAAATTGGTAAAATATTAACATAAAATCTTAGAAATAATTTACAAAGGTATTTAAATGTTAGATGCCTGTACTATGATAAACCTGTGTCACAGACGGCATGAGTTCACACTTTATGGTAGTTATAAGGACAATAAAATTCTTAACAATATTTAACAATAGAAGTCTTGAAATAATGACAAAATTTAATAATCTAATTTATTACCTAATCTTATTTTTATATACCTTGTTTACTTACATACTAAGTAAACAAGGAATGAAGAATCTTAACACAAGATTGTCACTTCAGATCCAGATAGCAACGCAATTTATTGATGTTCAGAGCCGGATATAAGTAGTTTGATTTCACTGGAGCCGTCGCCAATGTAATTTATGTGGAAAAGTATCTATGTGGTGACATTTACCTACCAGTACCTATAAAGGCGTTCTCGAACACGCCTTTACAATAATTTCATAGCTCTACTTCCACCATGGTGCTAACATATTTCTCGTTTTTCTTTAGCCTATCGGAGCCTTGAATCCAAGTCGTCGCGCGTACTTCGAGGAGCGGTACAACACTTGGGAGCATGAGTCGACGCCTCCCTTCCACTACGGGACTCACTACTCCACCGCTGCCTTCGTGCTCAACTGGCTTGTTCGCATTGTGAGTACACAGTAGAAATAATTAAAAATTACCTTGGTTGGTACCTACTTGTCGGTCCATGTAAAATACTGATATTCAGCTGTATCCGGTTAGATTGGTAGCCGACCCCAACATAGTTGGGATAAGACTAAGTTGATGATGACCTAGTCGATACATAATCAACCCACTGTTGGGACTCGTCTGGGCCACAATCCACCACGCGGACCCAATACGGGTTGGTATTTGATGCAGTAAATCATAAAAAGGATATGCATAGCCAAGGAGGCAATCGTTCCCCTGTAGTACGGGTTGAGTTATTTAAGTACTAGTGAAAAGTCTAAAGTCTTTCTAGTTATTTATGTATGTACAGTCACGGACTTTAATTGATGAGCCACCTGGCACTGTTCGCATTTTAGCCGTGTAATGCAAATCGGGTTTATTCGGTTCCCGACACGCAAAGTCATATGTCTTCGTAATAAAAGAAGAAAATTATATTTCATATCTTTACCGGTTGGCTAACCTGAGAGCAGAACTTCAAACTTGACAGCAGTGACTACTCAAAGTCAACCAATTGCAGGTCTAGCAACAGTAACCTAGCAACGATAAACAATTGTTGCTAGTTTACTGTTGCGTACGGAGAAATTCTCTGACATCGATATTTCAACTGTCACTGTCTTCAGTTAAGTTTTCTGAATTATTGAGTTAATGAGCTATGATTCAAAGGAGGTCAGTATCAAATAGATTGGATAAACTTAATGCAACATTGTATTTATTTTTATCATTAAGAACTTATTAGTCAACCTCTATGGATGAGACTATTTCCGATTAAAAGTAATTTATTTGTCATCTTGATATTTCAACTGTCACTGTCTTCAGATATGTTTTCATGAATATCGAGTTAATGAGCTATGATTCAAAGGAGGTCGGTATCAAATAGATTGGATAAACTTAATGCAACGTTGTATTTATTTTTATTATTGAGAACTTATTAGTCAACCTCTATGGATAAGACTATTTCCGATTAAAAGTAATTTATTTGTCATCTTGATATTTCAACTGTCACTGTCTTCAGTTATGTTTTCATAATTATCGAGTTAATGAGCTATGATTCAAAGGAGGTCGGTATCAAATAGATTGGATAAACTTAATGCAACATTGTATTTATTTTTATCATTGAGAACTTATTAGTCAACCTCTATGGATATTTCCGATTAAAAGTAATTTATGTGTCATCTTGTTTACTAGCTTGCGATTTGAGTTCGTGTTTAATCGTGTAATCTCGTGAATGTATGAAACTGCAAAATTGAAAAGTTTGAAGGTGGCTCATCAATTAAAGTCCGTGACTGTACAACCAAAGCATCCGTGTATGGTTAAAACAAATAAACCTATAGAAGGGTAGAACTCAATCAACATATTAAATTACGTGCACTGAAATCGAAACGCGTCTCCTCTCAGTATGGCAACACATTTGCATGTAAAATTAAATACTAATTGAGTGTTGCCAGTAACAGCGCGTGTATGATTTATGGCAAATAAACGACACATTAATTTTGATGCTTCACCCGACATTTGGCGACAGAATTAAATGTCACCCGTGCGGATCTAATTACAGTTTCGTGCTTGAATTGTTTTCAACATTGTTACTTATTAAATGCACTTTTTTGCAGACATTTTGGTATTTTTAAACAGACAAGAATAATCCCTATTTATCCCTGCAATATAAATATCTGAATCAGAAATTATCCAAGCAACTTACGTTCTACAGCACTACCTACTTTCATTATATTAATAAGAGCCATATCTACTTTACTTAATTCAATCTGAAAATAACAGATGATTATCAATTGTAAGTAGGTAGGTGCATCTCTAGGACGCCATTATAATAGCGAAAGACACCATTAATTAGCCTCCGTGTCAACGATTAGTCTTCAATCTTAGATTAATAGTATTCTAACAATGTAAGAATTGATTTATCTCGTACAGTTCACGGTCTAGTTGATGCGTAAATTGCTGAGTAATTAACGGCTGGTTATCATTCCGTATTGTCTGTCTGTTTGTTTGTATTGTAATTAAATTTATTTGCATCACATGTCTGTGGTATCTGATGTTAATCTTTTTGCCAACAAACTTAATTCTTATAAAGCAACAAATAACTTACAATTTGCTGTAAAGTCGCGTTTCGGAAGCTTTATGTTCAACTTTATTACTGCGACCGAACGCAAATTCGCCAAAACGCAATGCTACATCGATTATAAAATATTGCAAAATCGATTCTAAAAGCATCGTAAAATACATCAGAGAATTAAATGAATTATCTGCTTTTATACAGCGCTTGCAAAACTAATTGAAGTCTTAGTAGAGTATTTAGATACCAGGACTTCACAAACACAAGAATGCTATAACCATACATCGTTCACTTCAATCGCACGAAATTCTAATGGATCCATCTATCTTGAACACGTAAATTTACAAGTCGCTGACTAGTTATTTCAAATAGGAGTCTCTAAGTCTTTGAACAATGGTCTTGTGGGTGCTGTAAAGGACATCTTCAAAGAGCATCGCTTTGCTACCGATCATAGTAAATTAGTGAGTACATTAAGTCGTCTGCACTAAAAGCGTGCGCGTCAAAACAACGTGCGAAGTAGACGCGCCGCGACAGATGCACTTCGGATGCTCGACTGTATGTGACGAGAAAAAGGTAAAAAACTGTTAAAAGGAGATCGATATAGAATGTGTTTTTTGGTGTCGCTAGGGGAAAATATACAGGTTGACTTTCAGTTAATTGGCATTCTTTCAGAGGGTAAAAATACTTCAGAAAGATTGCATTTAACTATTACTACTAACTAAAATACTCTAAAAATATATTAAACTATTAAATGAAAAAAGGGTCATCCAACGAGATGAGCTTATTTGGGCCTATTTATTTTTTAAGGACCATTCCCTCGTCGCTTCCTCCTTTATATCAAATCTGCAATTTGCAAGCTTACGGTTACATCATGAGACAAATTCGAATGTTTCTTTTCTCCCCAGGAGCCGATGACGACGATGTTCCTAGCACTGCAAGGCGGGAAGTTTGACCACCCCAACAGACTGTTCTCATCCATCGCCATGTCGTGGAAGAATTGCCAGCGAGACACCTCAGACGTCAAGGTAAACCATAAAAACTTTACTTTACAGATTACTTACTACAATTCAGTCAAAACATCTGTGAATAAATAATATAATTGGGTGGACTAATCACGGATGGCCTCGGAAAGACATCTATGGTATTTCAATGATCAGCCTACCAAACTTCTTGTTCTTTCTTCTTGATCTTTTGTAACTACGGCAAGCGAGAAGATAGAAATAAAAAAATAAATGTGAATTCATGACCCGTGACCATATTGTTGTTCCTGCATTTACTTTCGCCAAAGAACTGCATTGCTACAAGGATGTTTTGGCTTGGTAATGGCGCTCGAATAACATTGACAGCGTGGCCCTGTTCGTAAGCATTTGTGCTATTGTTCTGTCACATGAGATGTATTCAAATAACAAGATGGCGGCGTTAGTTCCGATCTTAGCCACGCGTCGAAATAGCCTTGTAGCGCTATAGTCGCAAACTTTGATGTTTTCGCACTCTTTTCACTCATGAATTGGCAAATATTATTTTAACTGTGCAGGAACTAATACCAGAGCTGTTCTTCCTGCCGGAGATGCTAGTGAACAGCTCGGGCTTCCGACTGGGCATCCCGGAGTCGCCGTCGGGTGACGTGATCCTGCCGCCCTGGGCCTCCTCCGCCGAGGAGTTCGTGCGCATCAACCGCATGGCGCTGGAGTCTGAGTTCGTCAGCTGTCAGCTGCATCAGTGGATCGATCTCATATTCGGATATAAGCAGAGAGGTAAGTGCTTCGGTCAAGGTTTTGTAAAGATCCCATTGCATTGGCTCTGCATTAAACGAATCTTTAAAAAAAAAAATGGCTTTTATAAAGTTTCACATCTCATATTCCTCGCAGGTCCCGAGGCGGTCCGCGCGACGAACGTATTCTACTACCTCACCTATGAAGGCGGGGTCCGTCTCGACCAGATCACAGAGCCTGTGACCCGCGCAGCCATCGAAGACCAGATCCGAAGCTTCGGACAGACTCCTGCGCAGCTCCTGAGCGAGCCGCACCCGCCCCGCGCCTCCACCATGCACCTCGCGCCTCTGATGTTCGCGGCCGCTCCTGACGACGTGTGCTTGAGACTGAAATTACCCTCCAACGCGGCCGTGGTACATGTGTCCGCAAATACTTATCCGCAATTGGCAATGCCTGCTGTTGTTACGGTAAGTTGCGAGTGTAGTGTTGAAGTACATAGAGAGCATCATTCTTATCTTTTAGACCTGATATATTTTTGTCGACTGGTGATTTTCCAGCCATTGTATATCCTAACTAACATGCGACTAATGTATCTGCCCCAGGTGAGCGCGGCGCGCGCGTTCGCGGCGCACCGCTGGGCGGGCGGCGGCTGTGCGCACGCGCCGCACGCGCCGCACGCCGCGCGCCACGCGCCCGAGCACGCGCACCACCCGCACCATCCGCTACTCATGGACCCCGTGTGGGGTACGATTACTTTTTTACTATACTGAAGCATAGCAGTAAAATAACCTTAGTTCGCCACCTATTAGGTACGGGGAACGAAAATACAACTGGCCTAGCCCTTGAGGAATAATCGTTTGACAAGTCAAAAAAACCAATAGATTGTTCTTTCTGACATTTTGAACATTTAGGGAGAAACGCTTCTATCTGCGCAATTCGGTAGGAAATTGATGGCAACAAAATCTCGACTGCTCGCCCAGCTTGTATTACACGACAAAGACAACGCGATGTAGCAGAAGCGATAAGAACTACTACAAGGATCGATTTTGGATGTAGTATAATTTTATTCTAATCTATTTTTTTTATTATGTTTTAGAAAACTTATTCTAAACAATATTTTTATTTCCAGCCGCCGGAGGTGCCCAGGCCCTGTCCCGTCGTCAGCTGGGCGACAACTTCTCGCAGCGCGTGCGCGCGCGCAGCAACTGCTTCGTCACCACCGTGGACTCGCGCTTCCTCATCGCGGCCGGCTTCTGGGATAACAGCTTCCGAGTGTTCAGCACGGAGACTGGTGAGTAATCTCTCAACAAAATAAAGGCGAGGATGTTTGTACCTAAAAGGGTAATAAATTATAAACTTTGATTTATTAACGTGACCAAGAGTTCTATCTGTATCTCGATATCTCACTCTCTCCTACTCTAACTCCTAAACTCGAGATAGTTGTGATCCTGTAAGATTTTGGTCTTGCGATCCGCAACCATGAAGATACAAGATCATTATGGTAATTGAAAACAATCTAATTTAATCAGTTTTTTATATAAAACCTGCCATCTCTGACGGCCCTCTATATGAATTATTTTTTGTTCCAACAGCTAAAATAGTACAAATAATCTTCGGTCACTACGGCGTGGTGACGTGCGTGTGTCGCTCTGAATGCAACATTACGTCTGACTGTTACATCGCCTCAGGGTCTGAGGACTGCACCGTCTTGCTCTGGCATTGGTAAGTTTAATGACAAGACACCATATTTATAATGCAAAAAAGGTATATAACGTTGGACATCAGTTTTGGGGGCCAAAAAACTAGTCAAGGCATTTGGTTATAGTGGGAAGTTGAATGGAATATTCTCCAAAAGATTTCATCTTAGTGCAATAATGCAGGCTATACTGACATTTGAATTCAATTGACATGTTTCATTTTGAGGAATCATCTTGTTATAATTTATTGCGTTTTAGGGTTCGTAGTAAAATGGCAAAATCAGAACTCCTATAAATTCGTCATGTCCGTCTGTTCGTATATCCGGATGTGACACAGCCATTTTACTCAGAGACTATTTGCACTATGTGTCTATGTCGATGAAAATTGGAATGAAAGTGTATTTCCTGTAATATGTAAGTTGTCCTGACTGAACGAAATATTTGTTTCCATAGGTCTGCACGTCACGGCGGAATCGTAGGTGAGGGCGAGACGCCCGCGCCGCGCGTCACGCTGACGGGACACGACGCGCCCATCAACGGAGTGCTAGTGTCTGCCGAACTGGGCTTGGTTATATCCTCGTCAGTCAGTGAGTATTGATTTTGATTTAACTTTGAAAAGCTTTTTTAGAGGCGTAGTACGTATAGTCACAAAGCTAAGAATAACATATCCCCAATTTATGTACGCGATTATTACCGCCAGTCCATAAGATTTCTGATCCTTTTTCTAGTTATGGAAACTTGTAAAGACAATCTTTTGATTGAATTTCTCTGATTTATTGTTGTATCACCATTATATTATTTCATTCCAGACGGCCCCGTCCTAATCCACACGACGTTCGGCGAAGTGCTGCGCGCGCTGAGCGCGGCCGAGGGCGTGTGCGCGCCGCAGCAGCTGGCGCTGTCGCGCGAGGGCGTGCTCGTGGTGGCGTACGCCAAGGGGCACCTCGCCGCCTTCACGCTCAACGGGAGGAGGCTCAGACACGAGACGCATAATGATAACTTCCAGGTTTGTGCTCGATTAGATATAGAATGGGAGATGTAATTAACTGAAAAGTCATAAAAGATCACACTTCCATTTACTTCGTTAGATTTCGGCAGAGCCTTCGATAAAGTGGATCATTTTTTTTTTTATTATATTGCAACTTTTGACGTGTTTTTTTAATTCATGGCAATGTGTTATTAATTGTATAATTCCTTTACAACTGAAATTAAAAATATTAGAAAAAACATGTTGCTCTTCTACTTTATTTGCATAGCCAGTGATGGAATGCCACAGGGTGTTTACCTCGGTTCCGTATCCTGATAACTCAAAGCATTTTTATTTAAATCATAAAGATTTTATGGGATGGATTTAATGTTTTTTTACGTGTCAATGAGTCGTCCCCCTGCTCCCCTGCAGTGCCTGGCGCTGTCCCGCTGCGGCGAGTACCTGGTGTGCGGCGGCGACGCGGGCGTGGTGGAGGTGTGGCGCGCCTTCACGCTGGCGCCGCTGTACGCCTTCCCGCCCGCCGGCGCGCCCGTGACGTCACTCGCGCTCTCGCACGACCAGAAGTATGTATTGCGGAACTAACCTATAGGGTAGTAGTAGTTAACTGTAGTTGTACTGGACTTCTCTCTTTACCAAAATGTTGTTGTTTAGTAGCAGCATAATTTCGTGTGGCGAAAATGTTGAAGCTTGAATTGTAAACACCCATCCATTAAAAGACTATATCAGTTGGCCTCTTTCACATTCAATCGTCCTCCCGTCCTTGTCAACATAATTATTTGTGAACGTTGAACCGTGGGGATATATGGGGATATACATCCCCATGAGAAAGTTGTTCTATTTACACCATCTGTGCAAAACTATGTTCTTATCTGTGCCCGTAATAATGATTGCAAACTACTCATTCCAGGTTCCTGTTAGCGGGTCTGGAGAACGGCTCCCTGGTTGTGTTCCACATAGACTTCAACAGATGGCACCACGAGTACCAGCAGCGGTACTGAACCTCGCGGTACCTTAATTATTATTACGACACATAATTCAATTACCAGCCCCACATACTTGCAATACCCGACCCGAACCGTAGTGTCACGTCATGTTGGGTGTTACAAGTCTGTCTCCGGCTTTACCGTTTGCGCATCTAGGTATCGATACGCTCAGAGTAAGCGATAGAACGTAATTTGGCTGCTATTACGATTAAAAAGTCGCTGTTCTTTACAATTTACACTATAAAACATCCTATCTACGAATAGTATGAGGCTCTTGTACAGTGCCATTTATGCTGGCGAACTAATTTTATTAAACGGGATTGTATTCTCGATGCATTGATGATCATCTATTTAGCAGCAAAACAATGTTATTTAATTGTAAGGAACAGTGCGATTAATATTAAAAAGTGTGATATTTTAAATTAAATGGCAGCTAAAGTCAGCTAGAGTTTAAACTACCACACTTGTCAAAATTTAAAATTATTAAAAATCTTGTTGGGTTGTAAAATTTCGATACATTAATGCTATATTGGATGATAAAAGTATTAGGCAACCGGCAAGTAAGTACTTAATTAGTTTTAAGTTGCATTGACATTCCATTGATTTTTATTATTATTCATTCAGTAACATTTAAATGTATTAAAATGCTAAGACATTAAAATGAGACGACTTCAAAACATTCCATACAATTTACTACCAAATTACTATTACAATAAGATCTTTTTTGTTAAAATTTTTTCTAAGATGAAGATAACGTAGTTATAAATAATTATATTTTATCGGTACTTAATCAATTGTTATTTATTTAAGTAAAAGAAAAACGAAGTCGTACCATTGTACTATATTAATATTTCAGTAAAGCACTCTGCCACACTTCTGGCTTTGTCTGTACCACTTTAGTGTTGCCAATGTGGAATATAAAAATGCTACTGTAGAAGTTTTTTTCTGATGTTGTAGCAGAGTGTAGGACCATGGTTTGAAGGAATATTATTAGTAAATTCAATCAAAAGAGATTCTTTTCATTGCTTTTATCTTATTCTTTCAAACCCGGATCCACAAATAGTATTATATGTATTATAAAAGTTTATTCTTATTAAATGAAGCAATTAATTTACAAGAAATTATTTATGTAGTGCCATAGGGAAAGTTTATTAATTTAACATTATAGTGTCTTTATGATTTATTTATGTAACTAAGATCTTTCAAATTACGTCCATTTTAATTTTTCCAATGTATTATTTTGAGATTAATTCTATGTTATTTATTCATTGATTTTACAAGTGCAATACTTTCTTGATTATGAATCACTAGCTACCTATCAAAATCCTTATATATTTTCAATTTATGTTTAAATTAACCAATGTGCTTTCTCTTTATACCATTTCAGAATTAGACATTATTAGAATCATTCCTACTTTTCAATCTTGTGCTATTTTAATGGTGGTGGGTAAACAAGTACTTAATTTTGAATATTATGATAAATAATTGACGTTGTTGTAATTAATTTTTGGTTTTTATTAAATGGTTATAGCGAATTATTTTGTTTCTTTTATTTTGCCCTTTTACCATTGATTGCTATGATTTTAGTAGTTCGGATTTTGTACCTAAGACGCCTATTATTTAATTTTAGTGCAAATTTCTACGACTTGCTTTGCGCTTCTCTACATGCTTTGTTGGGAGCATTTAATATCGATAAAGCATTATTGTACTCGATGATGTTGGACAACAGCGCGAAAGTGCCAATACTGTAGTCATTTTCGCTAATTAAACTATGTCAATATAACGTTAGGACGAGTTTAGACTATATTAATGTAATGTAATGCTAAATAAAGTTGTGTTACGGCTAAGTGACGTCACATATACGTTACAAAAAACATAGTTTTTTACGCATACGTCGTGTAACATTGTATTTAATATACAATCAATTATAAACTATATTTTTGCATCACTACGCAGGCACCGCTCCTTCCGTTCTGTGATTTAGGCTTAAATGCACTCCTAGACATACGAAAGTTTATTCTTCTCGTCGTTTTCCTATCTCTGTGCCAAAACTAAGGTTAACAATATGAGAGACAGATCAGTGATTATATAATATGAAACTACTAATAGTTCATTCATAACTTGCTTCAATATTAAGCCGAACTTCCTCCTTACCAGCTAGATTCACCCGAACAACGGTAACTTATCGCATTGTACTTAACACGAACAAGAAAACAGAACTTCGTGGTAAAGAGGATTCTTCTAGTCTTAGATAAAAATGTTTTTCTAGAAAAAATCTATAGTTGAATTATTCACGTAGTAATAGATAATTGTACAAATGACTCTTGAACCCTTGAACTCACGTCCCTCTGTAGTCGTAGCGTACCCAGTTACACATAGATTGTACCTTCTATTTATTATAATATAGTCCCTAGCTATCTATGCTTATTGTAGACAAATAATTTCGTTTTAGATGCAATTTAGACTATCTTTTTAGTTCCGGAGCATTAGTCCTTATCTATCACCCACTACCAGTGCGATTCAGTTATAATCTTATAATAATCTAGCACATATTAGATTTGGTAAGCGAAAATTAATAGTTGTAGAAAACACTTTCGCACCACCTGTACAGAAATGGAATTTACCTAAAATTCAGTGTGACCAACTTAAAAAATCTAAATATTACTATCCCTGGCACTATCACTTTATAAATCCTTCACAAACCAAAATCACGCCTCACCCAAAATTTATGTTTTTATCAAAAACACGCTACACGCAATTCTGTCCATTATTAATAAGATTAATTAGGTATAGGTCGGATGTTGGATTAGAATAAAAAAAATAACGTTTTATTTAGTAGGATAAGTACACCTTGTATGATAATTATCACTGTCCATTTAAATGTAAGCTACATCAAGTGTAAGCATTGTAATTTGTAAAAGTTGCTAAAATTATTCAATTTGAATGAAAACCTTAATTTTAATCGCATCTATTTTCAAAATGCATAGTCAATATTCACGCTTTACCCGCGCTAAAAAAAGAAAATTCTCATTTTTGTCAAATACTGTTACTTACATAATAACAATATTTTTTAGGATTTCCTTTTATAAAATACCTGCTTTAAGCTTTTTTTTTGTAGTCCTTGCGTCAACCATACATAGGTACATAACAAAAATAAACCAACTGCCGTCGCCCTTACAAAAGTATCGCCTAGTGTAATTAACTTATTACCTTATAATTAACACTATAAAAGTTGTTGAGCGTACGATAGTAAATAAATAGACTTAGAACTTGTAGAATTGTAGTTTCGCAGTAGGCTTAGTTTGGTGAACGCGATCGGCATTTCTAATAAGTATTTTGAAAGGATTAGAGTATCCCTATTGTTTTGGTGAGTAAGTAAATGTAATTCAAGTGCTACAGACCACGTGTCCTGCTTAGCTTGCTTGAAATTCTCTCCTTGATAGTTCCAGTAGAGTTTGAAGTGAATAGGAAAACGTTAAGTTTTAGTAAGTGTTTGTTCTTTTAGCACCTAGAAATAAACATGGTGCAATTTGTTGTAGAATTTAGACACAATATTAATCGGTTTTTTAACAATATTGTGAGATCGTTTGTTTTACATCAATGTTTAATTTTTGTATTTCGAACGTAGAACGAAATCAATACAAGAACATTTTGATTTCCCGCGCTAGGCCACAGATAAGTAATCTAACGTAGATAAAAGATTTGTTAAACATGTTCAATATTGTTATTAGATCATTAGTTAATGTTTCACGATCCATAAATTGTAATTATATATTGTGCACATGCTTTTTTCAACTAACCACTGACTAAACTTATTAAATGTTTAACTGTTATTTGTATTATTAAATATTCGTTGTGCAGGAGTAATAATTTGCATGACATGTCTTCTTTCAATTATTTACACATTAGGGCAATAAAGTCCATAAATAAATTATTGTTATGCTAAGTATATGGTGCGTTTGTATGTAATGAAAAGATCTTGAGTAATGAATAAATTGCATTAAATAAAAGTATTGTTATTTAATTCCCACTTTCCTAAAGATGCGTCCAAACATAAAGCGGCAATCGCGCGCGGCCTGCCGCGCTGTGATTGGATGACTGCCGCGCGCGAACGCTTCTGTCTACCTGGCGCCCAAATATTTTTACCTTACTAGAGCGCGGCAGAAATGTATCCTGCAAACGCCGCGTGTTGCTACCGCGCTCTTACCGCTCAATGTTTGGACACACCATAAAATCGCTCGCACACGGCATCCTTTTTGTAGGTCCTACAATCGGTCTGATTTTATTTTGTAGGACGTGTGTGTTTATTTAATACTTCTACTGTTTCATTTAGCTCCTATAAAAAAATTTCCACCGATTGCATGCCGTCTGCGAACGCTCTAAAACCTATCGCTACTACGTAGTAATTATTTTCGACCTACTTATTGGGTCTGATGGGTACAGCAGTTACTCAGTTAGTTTTAAAATAAAATAAATGTTCAGCTCTAAGTAGGTACCGGAAGGTTCGTCTACTTTCAATACAATATGGGTACTTTCGTAGATGGGAAATAACAACTAATTAGAATAAAATAGTATTTAGCTTTATTAAAGCGGCCTCATCACTCAAAGTGATACTACCGATTCTAGTATTTAACACTAAAACCTGATGGGAATGTGATACGGATGATTATTTTTTTGCGATTGCGGTTTTGGTCTCATTATGAAAGTTGTTCATAATGATGAGTACAATGACCCTTTAAAATATTTCTTGTTTGAAAAGCTACACCTTATACACCGTAAACGTAATGACCATATTATTTACAAACGTATCTGTACGATAATTACAGGTAAAGTGTGAAAAAAAACATAAGTTTGACACTTATGTTTTTAGTAAATGGTAAAATCGCAATACATAAAATTCATGTATGTGGGTTTTGTTTATAAACCACGATGAATCATATTACTATAATAGGATATTATGCAATTAGTGAATAAAAGACGAATTTAAAGCGAGGGTCATAGATGAATCACGAGCAAGTGAAGGATTCTTATGGCTGAATCACGACCGTCGGGAGTGATTCATGATGATTGAATCACGAGCACAGCGAGTGATTCAAGTTTTAGAATCCTGAGCAACGCGAGTTATTCATGGCCCTCGATATAAATCCGTTTTATTCAAGAGTTGCATACTATACTTTATACCATGACTACGAGAAAAAGAACTTTAAGTATGTTGTTATGTCAATGTTACGCCTTTGTTTTATAGTACCTACACCGTAGCATAGAATACATACTCCATAATGTCGATGACTTCTTTTTCTTCGACAACTCATTAAAATAAGTTAAGAAAACAGACTGAAAATGTGCCAGAAGCTTGATTTTCATTTTTTCATTTGCTCAAACAAACAAACTGACACTCAAACTCATCGTAGGCTTTGATGTAAACCAGCCGTGATTTGTTGGGTAGCAAGCTCCGTAAATCCGTTTTATTCAAGAGTTGTATACTATACAGTATGCAACTCTTGAATAAAACGGATTTTTATGAATCGCTCGCGTCGTTCAGGATTCTAACACTTGAATCAGTCGTTAGAATCCTTTACTCGCTCGTGATTCACCTCGCTTTAAATCCGTCCTTTATTCACTAATTGCATAATATACTATTATCCATTTAGTTATTACTTTATTTACTCAACATCAAATATAATATTTTTTCTTTTGATATATTCGATTCAATACCAATCGATTTCTAAACTTTTGCAATGAAATTTCCGAACGTAGCTTTAAATTGACATTGACGTTTGTATAATCTGTTTCCGGCCTTTTCCTTCGCTCCCCCGTTGCAAACATGGCGGTGACCAACATTTCTAAAAAGCGAAAAGTACGTTGAAATGAGTGTTTATTACTGAAATAATTAATACAAATCGTTAAACGATAACTGACAAACCTATAAACCTAAATAATTGGTCTGATATATTTGTGAAACTTGTGATGTTAGTGGATATTTCAGTACTTGTCACCTGCACTGGGATTGTTATGTTTCTCTTGTGCTTTGTTTTACCGTAACGTATTTGCGCCAAATCTGTAAAGTAATCATGTGGCCAAAGTACCAGCGGTGTGTACGGAAAGTTATCGTTAAAAAATGCGATGACCAAAACATAACCTCTCGGTGAATTTGCAGTTCGTCGGAGACGGAGTTTTCAAGGCGGAACTCAATGAGTTCTTGACCAGGGAGCTTGCTGAAGATGGCTACTCTGGTGTGGAGGTTCGCGTCACTCCGACTCGCTCGGAGATCATCATTATGGCGACGAGGACACAGAGCGTGCTCGGAGAGAAGGGCCGCAGAATCCGTGAGCTGACCTCGGTGGTCCAGAAGAGGTTCAACATCCCCGAGCAGTCGGTGGAGCTGTACGCTGAGAAGGTGGCCACCCGTGGTCTGTGCGCCATCGCGCAGGCTGAGTCGCTCAGATACAAACTCATTGGAGGTTAGTTTCTTTACTTTCGTTCATGTTTTTGGCTGTTTTAATCCTGTGCAAAATAACAGACTTAGTTTTATGTGTAGTTTCTGAATCTATAAACCAATTTGTTTTAAAATTGTACAATTCAAGAATAATAATTCAATCTAAGCATTTTTAACCTATAATAATTATGTGATGCTCTTGCATGTTTCTTGCTTATGTTTGATGCTCTGGCACCTTCAGTGCATAGTGACAATGAGTTAACATTTTTACCATAAATCTTAACACTTTCATGACAATTTATAGATCTTACCCCCCTAGTTTCTGAATTCCCAACCAAGATGGTTCGGTAAATAAATCATACATGCATAAACGTGCGCCTTCTGCCCATGGGGGAAGGCAGAAACTACAGAATGCCACCTGCTACGATCCTTACATACTCCTGCTTTGTTTACATTCATACATCTGGTTATACACGCATGCCGGTGGCTAGTACTACAAATAAATCATGACGGTGTGCCATCATCAACATCAATTCTTATCATTGTTACCACACTAACCGCATGCCCTAAACCTGACATCTCCACCACTCATGGTGGTCTTGTTTTTCAATGGGGACACATCATCACCTTTGTATTGTATCCACAGTTTGCTAACTAGCTTGGGCTTGTCTATACTATGCAAGGTTACATTACTAACATGTTAAATTATCATTAACCTTAGGATCAAGCCTGTATTTTCGTAAGGTATGCCAAACAGACGATTATTAGTACACCAACATTTAATCAGGAACTATTGCCCAGGCACAAATCCAGACTGCTACTGACTCTTTCCTGATATAAAATTGCTTTCTACCTTAAAACCTTGGGTTTAATCCTCCACATTTTTCCGTTGCCATGTGCAAAATTTTGATATTCAGTGCATTTTCCTAAATAAATATGAAGCCTAACATTTAGAAAACTTAAATGTGTAACTTACACAATAAATTACAACTGTTTTTTTTTAGATTTTAATTTAATCGCCATTGTCAACTTTCGCCAGGTCTTGCCGTGCGTCGTGCGTGCTATGGTGTCCTCCGTTTCATCATGGAGTCTGGTGCCCGTGGTTGCGAGGTGGTTGTCTCCGGAAAGCTGCGTGGCCAGCGTGCCAAGTCCATGAAGTTCGTGGATGGCCTCATGATCCACTCTGGTGACCCGTGCAATGACTACGTCAACACAGCCACACGACACGTGCTGCTCAGGCAAGGAGTACTCGGAATCAAGGTGAGAACAAAACCTGTGGCTAATTTATTCACGTTATGTCATACCGCGCCAACCAAGTTGTGGTTCAGTTGCAGTTTCGTTAAACTTGAACGGAATTAAATGTAGTCTTGGAATTTTGAACTGCTCATAGAATGCGCTCATGTGACGGAGTTTATCTGAAAGTAGTATTAATAGTAAGCAAAGCTCGCGTAATACGTGACTAAATAAATCTGTAGATGTATGCTTTTATAGATTTAAGAGAAAATCTAATATATAATTCGAATGTTGGTGTGCTTTATTGTTTGCGCCACAATATCAGGGATTTCCAGCCCCTCAATGGCTAGAGGTCTAATATTTGTGGCAGATTGAATCAGCTTGTTTATTGGAGGGCTTGTCTGTACAGGCTCTGGTACGGTGCAAGCTGGACATTTATATTTAATTACTGGATTTTAAATTATGTTCTTTTTACCATGGAAATCATGAAAGAAAATGTTAAATGTTCCATTCAATATTGTCAGATAACTTTTATCCAAAGCATAAATAAGACAGTTTGATATATTTTCTATACCAAAGCTATCTGAAGATCAGCTCTTGTTCTTTCATCAAGCAGACCTCACTTTCTAAAATTATACTTGGTAGATAAATCTTAAACAAACTGATAACATTAATGCAATGTGAACACAATTTCCAGACCGAGTGATATTAAGATCTGTCAGCAAAATGTGGCATTCTATGAGATATCTTAGTAACCCATTTATTTTCTTCTACAGGTCAAGATTATGTTGCCATGGGACCAAGCAGGCAAGAACGGTCCCAAGAAGCCGCAGCCCGACCACATCCTGGTGACTGAGCCCAAGGACGAGCCCGTTCCTCTGGAGCCAACAAGTGACGTGCGTTCCCTTGCGCCTGCGCCCCTGCCCCAGCCCGTACCACCCGTGGCTTAGGTCTTAAGCTAATAATTAATAAAAAAATCTAACAAAACATTTCTTTTTTTGCATACGACATCAATCCCTGTAGAAGCTGCAAGATGCGTAACCTGGCTTTCTACCATCTTTTAGGCACCTACTCCTTTTTACTTGTTCATTGCAAATAGACATTATGAGGGTCTGAATGGATGAAGCCTCAGATATGAGTGAAGGATAGAAAAGTAATCCTAGGTAAAAAATCAAATGGAAATTTTGTATCCTCCTGTGATACGCCTCGTGGTGGTCCAAGGCCAACTTACACAATAATTCATGAATATGTTAGGACGTAATAATTATGAGGTTGAGTAGATTGGATTTTAAAAGATTTGGCTAAAGTACGCCAGTCAACTGTTTATCCAGTCTCGCAGCAGTGTTAGCTACCCTCACAACGTGACAACGCAGGCTCGCATCACAGCGTCCCAACGTGACAGGCTAGCCTCACGTGTCAACAGGAAACGCTTACCAGAGAAGGAAAATACGTGTCACTGACTCTGGCAGGGCCACCATCAGGGATTTTAATTTTGATTACACAAAAAAAAATTCGAAATTTGTCGGTCATTGGTTCAAAAGATATAAGGGGTTATAGGTGGCCGATCTGGAGTCTCCCCAGCAGGGCCACATTTATATCTCAAAAACTAGGGCACCTAGCGAAGATCTGTTCTCTCCCATAATTTGTCGCTAAATATCAGAATTTGTCGGTCACTGGTTCAAAAGATATAAGGGTTTATAGGTGGCCGATCTGGAGTTTCCCCAGCACGGCCATATTTATATCTGAAAAACTAGGGCACCTAGCGAAGATCTGTTTTCTCCCATAATTAGTCGCCAATTTCTCGTAATTTGTCGCCAAATATCAGAATTTGTCGGTCACTGGTTCAAAAGATATTAAAGAATTCAATTTCCCCATGCAGTGGTACAAGCAAGTACAAAATACTTTATGTAGTTTCTAGACAGTATCTATGACGTCTTATGGAGGAATGTTTGTTTAACCTTTTCACCGCCACGGACTTCAATAGAAGTTTTGGATTTTCGTGCCACCAGCGCCACGACTTCATTAGAAGCTCTTCATTTTAACTAGGTAGGTATCTCATAAAAATAAATTCACTTTATTTAAAAGCTTTGTTTCCTGTTATTATTTAATATAGCACTGTCTTCTAGTTTTCCACACAAAAGGAGCCCTTAATTGTCTTAAAATCGGCAAAAACAAAAACTCGTAACATTTTTAATGTTACGAGTTTTTGAACGCCAAGGACTTTATACAGTCGGCCAGTGATGGGACGCGAAAGTTATTGCTGTTTGATTTCGCCCGTGGAAATATAAATAAATACTTCTATCGAAATCAATTTGAGGTCAATAAAATATGAACTTATAAACTACTTTATAACAAAAGGAAAATTTACCAATTTCGACCTACAGATGGGTGCCGATCCGGAATTAAATAGTTATAGTTTACCACTCCGTGTCGATAATTATATTCCCATCTCTACAAAAAAGTTAGTTTTAACTGCCCCGAGCGCCACGGACTACTATAGAAGTCGTTCTGTGACGTCATAAGCGTACGAGTATCAACGTCATTTTGGCATAGTGCAGAAAATAAACGGGAAAGCGCGAACGCATCCTTCTTTCCCGCTTTGCTTGTGAAAAGATAAAAAGAATACAAAATTGGACTGATGAGTTACTAAAACTTGTGCAAGGTTATAAAAATTGTGGAATCGGAGTCGGAAGTGGAGGATATTGACATAGAAGACGATGATTCTGATGTAAGTCCAACTAGATAATAATCATACCGTCTTTCAATCGTTCTAGATAACCAGTTTACTTTAGCTACTCAAACCCATAATCCAAAATCTTTGTTTCCATATCCTGCCATGTCGTACGAGGGGTCGAAGCCAAATTGCAGAGGCCCGTACCTCTGCGATTAGTCTTCGGCCCCTCGTACGCCTTCCAAAGGTCCAGGACCCCAGGGTCCCGAGAATTGTCAAGAGACGTAAAAAAAAGTTTTTGATTATTCATCAAAAAGTAAGAAAAAACACGGGATAGACGAAAATCAAAGAAAGAAAGATCTTAGACATCCTTAATCAGAGTTGAATTATAACGTGCTCTGAAAGTCTGAACGCCAAGGACTTGAAATGAAGTCAACAGATGACGTAATGAAACAATTAGAGATGTACCACATTTCTTATAGCTCTAATTGAGTTATGCATTTTTCTCTCAAATTTGTATAATTTATACTGGTTTTTCTTACTCACGATAATGTGAAACAAAGTAAATAAGGACATACTGAATCAGTTTTTATTTGTATTCGTAAATTAATAAAATAAAGCCTAACGTAGGCGTATAAATTTCATTTATCGATAGGAACATACCCTCATCACTACTGTTTACTATTATTTCGTTATACATTTATTTATAGCTTGGCGCTGGCGAGCGCATCGCGTTCTGTGTACGTGGGCGGTGAAAAGGTTAAAAAAAAAAATTGTAATCCATTATATTCTTAATTATAATCTGCATCTTGATCTGATTTAAACGCTTATATCTTTTGAACCAGTGACCGACAAATTCTGATATTGGGCGAAAAATTGTTTGTGTAATCAAAATTAAAATCCCTGATGGTGGCCCTGCCAGAGTCAGTCACACGGAAAATACCATAAGGAATATGGAGATAATTGAAAGGAAAGGAAAAAAACAAGACAACCGTTTATACCAACATTTATTTAAAAACCTGACTACATTCACCCCAAACCAAGTGCATTAAAATTATTGCTAAATACAAAAATGTCGCTGGCGGTACACAACATAACCAAAATAATAAGGAATACACGATTCACAAAAATAATGTAACTTTAAATATTTATAACCAGCGTAAATTCACAAAGAGATATGTGCTCCGTGCGATGTCTCATAGATTTTAATTATTAATGAGAATTATTAACAGACCATGATTGGAAAAAAATGGAACTAGAGAAATGGAATGATCCGTGAACATTGCGCATATAATAGGCATATTAGCATACCCGTGAAAGAGCTCGAAAACTGATATTTTTTTAATAGCTCTTAGCAAACACGAGTCTTCAAGATTCCGACCTCAGCCCAACGACTAATTCCATTGTGACAAAAAATACTGACAGACCGTTTCTATAATAAAACCTATATTGAATAAATCACTTATCAGTCTAACTTAAACATTCAACATTCCTTATGTCTTAAATAAAATTGGACCGACATTAAATAAAAATTAAACTTAAATACATAAAGTTCATCTTCTAACTACAATATAATATACTGATTTGTTAAACAACCAAAAGATTATGCTATGAAATGCATTGGAATACATTGTACGGGTGGATTATTCAGCGATGGCAGTCTTCTCAAGCATGTCGTCTCTTTTTAGCGTTCAGCTGTGATAAAACGTTATCTCACTCCTTCATTTCAGGGTTGCCATAGCTAAATAATGTGCCTGTTAAGTAGAATTTTTGTACTGCAATGGTTTGGATAGTTTGTTCTTACATTTAGTGATGTCCAAAAGGACGGTGTTTTGTTCGCCTTTAAATGGATGTTGACCTTCGCAGTGGTTTTTTTTTTTTTGACAAATAATATTGTATCCAGCTGTCAAATTTTATAGTAAAAAACGGACAATTTTTTAAATTAGATTTTATGACAATATACAACAGTTAGAAATGCTTTTAAATACATACAGTAAAATATGCTCTAAATAAACCTTTATTTTAAAATTTTGTAGTTAATCTGTGTATTCGTCAAATTATTTGCAACTGAAATTATTATACACATCCAGACGTGTAGACTGCACACTTGCGTAGTTTTGATATAAAAGAACGACAGTGATGTAGAAAGTTTTCTGTTCACCATAACTGACCTTACGTACGAAATATTTACCTGAAAACACACAAAACATGTATTAAAATCAAGTTATTACAAAACTTATTAGTTAGTGGCTCGGGTGAACATTAAAAGGCTAAGACAATTGCAAAAGTCTCGACATTACAGTTACGTTAACATTATTTAAATTCATCCATATTCATCTAATAAAATTCCGGAACTCGAAAAATCCGAACAAATGAAAGTACGATTGCGAACGATTGCGACGCCAAAAAAAAATCATAATTCTGAGTGTGCCACGCACAACCTTCTTCAGGATCGGTGATAAAAAAAGCGAATGAAATTATATACACTGCTGAAAGGAGCTTTTGGCGCTCGAATGACGTCGACCGGGGGGCGTTGTTGGTAAACATTTCTACAAATTGTTTTGTGAAATGTATTGATAAGGGAAGATAACAGCGTTAGTTCCGATTTCGGCCACGCGGCAAGTGATCCTTTTACAGCTGTACTCACTGCTGCTGCACATGCTCCATGGGCGGCGCCATGCGACACACGAGCTGCACGGCCGACGCGACCGCGGAGCGCAGCGCCGCCGGCAGCGCGGGCTTGTCGGCCGCGCGCTCCGCCGCCACGCGCAGCTCGCGGAACGTGTTGCGCGTGTACGGGTTCCGCCGCGACGCGTAGCGCCACGTCACGAAGTAGTAGTACACGAAGGGCGTCAGGAGCCCGCAGTAGCCGCTGTGGACGGTCGGATAGAAGATTATGAACAAGTCGTAACAAAGGTTAAATACTAGAAATGGCAAGGGCAGTGCCACCCAATTTAAAAGTAGTTTTCTTGACACATTCCTCAACTTTATTAGAAGTAATGACAACAAGTGAATCCATTTGATTTTTTGACGATTTTCCCTATCTATCGAGCATTAGTTTATTGATCAGATTTATTTTAGACTGTATATTTGAAATATAATAATATAACACAACAACATGAACATTTTTCATTCGCAGTTATTGGACTTCTGATAGCAATAAGAAAAGAACAAACATCACTGTGATCACTGTGAAAATATGAGGTCAAAAAAATAACTGAAAAGACCGTAGGTAATACCAATAGCAATCAATTAATTTTATTGTATAGTTAAAATTATAAGGATTGTCATTCCAAGTGCGAAACGTTAATAAGGATTCTAGTTCATCTAGTCATTCATTCATCACATATTCATGATATTTGCTCGCTCTAAAATGATAACTATAGGTAAAGTATGTTATGCACTGACCAATTAGGTAAGTATTTATACTTAATTGCTAATAGCTAATTGTTTGGCATACAAAACAACTAGCTATTGTGTTATCCCTAGTCTTACCATACAAGGGATCTTATAATAATCATCAGATGCTCGATGAAACGGAACACGGCTATTAATAGGGCATACAGAGTATTAGAAAAATTGCGGCATAGACAAAGACAAAAAATTAATTTTAACAGCGAAATATTTGATAACTATTTGCGACGTTACTAACTTTAAGAATGCACCCTCTTATAACCCGGTTCCTTTAATAGTTTCGTCGGCATCGCTTAAAAGTAATAAGTATACTCACAAGAGCGCCATGATGGCGACGAGCGGGAACAGAATGATCTCCGCGAGCGCAGCGGCGCGCAGGATGTTGCGCGACTGGAACTCCACCAGCGAGATGAGCAGGCGCGCCACCCACATGGAGTTCTGGCCGAGGGTCTGTGGAGAAGATGAGAGAAGAGAATCAATAAGGTTACATAAAGCCCCGTATTCATTAGGGAAAATTTGTTAATAAACAGTGTTTCACTATGTTTCATCATCTCTGAAAACAGTTTATAAACAAAGGTGACGAAACATTGTTTCTTAAACATGTTTCCGTGTTCCCCACATCGAGCGGAGAGCAAGATGAAACATCTAGTTTATAAGCAAAAATCAACATGTGTCTCACTGCCAAGTTTCAGAAACAGTGTTTACGGTAAACTTGTTAATAAACACGTCATAAACAGTTTATTAACAAATGTTGCCTAATTAATACGGGGCTTCATATTTCTCGTACAATGCTGGAATCAGAATACGTATTGTACGCGGTTAGCATCGCCCTATTTCCTATCCTGGGGTTTGCTTGGTGCGACTCCGGCAAAAAAGTGGCTGATATCAACACACTATACTTATTGCCATCAGAATTATGCATTTTAATTACTTATTAGGTAATAGACGAAATTCTGACGTCACATTTTGAGAGTCTACTACCCATAATGAATGGCATTGCCGACTGTTTTATTACAAGGATACTTTTACTTAATATCTATGATCTTCGAGACATGGATCTCTGGAAGAACAGTTTAGGATGAGGACATGTAGAGCGAAGTGTCGAGTGATACATTTTCACACAGATTTTAGTAATACAATTGTTTATTTATTTTTTTCTTATCAGGAATCCTGTACCCGCGTCCTACATGGTTCAATGGACTTTTGGTAGGTAGGTATAGATTGTGCACGATAAGTATTTACCCACATTGAATGTGCAGGTAAACTAAACTGTACTCTCGTTAGTAGGTAGAGGATATTAAGATTTTGCTATTCTATCATTTGCACACAAGTCGGTATCAAGCAAGCTACCTCATGAAACTCTACCTCAGATTCATGAAAACATGTCTGGCAGGTTAGCAGTGAAAATGTAGCAAACAAACAGACTTTATGTAAGTGTACATTTTTAGATTGTAATTTAAGTACATAACTACACTATCACAGCATCTGGTACGGAATATTTAAAAAGTGTAACAAAGTAGTTATAACTAACTTTCATAAGTAAAACTTTCTTTTTATAATGAACTACTTACAATTTCCATGTTTATGTTACCATTGTGACTGTGAAAACATAACTCTGTATTTTCTGTCGCACAGTCGGGTAAAATATATATTGAATGTAGGTTTCTCTCACAGAACAAGGTTTTAATCTTAACATTCATTGTTTATTCATAAGTATAACAATCACTATGCTTGAACTTTGAACCTGTCTTGTCCTCAGATGTTTGTGCACGGTGACTTTTTCTGTCGATCAACACTTGTGGTCAGACATGAACAAGTCAGTTTTAGTGACGTAGGTATAATTTAAGCAGGGAATTTTCTTTATTAAAAAGCATGACAATAATAGAGGAATTTCTGTCTATGTGTCTGTCTTTTCAGTACGGTCAGAAAAACAAGAACTACGAATCTATAGGTACTAAACTAATAATAAAGCTGAAGAGTTTGTTTTCACAAGCTTTATCTTGCTCTGTATGCTTGCTCTGTTCGTATGTTTCCGGTTACTCCTTTTGTCATCAATTTTTCAAGCACTTCCTGGCATCCGATTGAGCTGAAACTTGGCAGACTTATAAAACTACCGAGACCTTTTGAAGAAATGATACCATGGAGCTGATCTGATGATGGAGCCGGAAATTGGCCATAGGAACTCCTCAATCAAAAAAGATAGCTCCATCGTGTTTGGACTCATTAGCTACGTATTAACAAGTGCTTTGACACTGGTGTTCAGGATCCGATGATGGAGCCGGAAGGTCGCCATGGGAAAACCGTTTGGTTGTAACAATGGGGAAAACAATGAACTATGTGTTTTAAAAAAGATTTTTACTTATATTTTATTATTTTGTTTGGAAGCCGACCCCAACATAGTTGGGAAAAGGCTAGGCAGATTGATTGATTGATTTTATTATTTTGTTTGAACGCGCTAATCCCTGGAACTGCCAGTCGGAAAAATTAAGTTTAAAGTAAGTAAGTAGTAAGGTAGTTAAGTAAATAATAAAGGAATCATAAGCTACTTAAGGTTCTACTCGCGTCAACATTACTTGGATATACAAAGATACAGACAAAACATACATTTATGTCAATTATAAATCTTATTATAGTATAGTAACTACGTAAGTACAGTGTCATTACAGGCGGCGGCGGCATCTGTATGCAGCACAGTTTTAATCGTTTGCACTAGACGCCAAAGCGACCCATGGAAAGGTCAAGTATGAGAAGTCTATCAGTCTACTAAGAACAATGTAGGTACAGTCAGCTTCAAAAACATGTAAATACCGACAAGAATAATTCATTTAACTGTCATCAATTTTTGCTTTGCTCCATAATACAATGTGTAGCCACAAAATATGTTACACATTGGCTATTTAAATGTAGCTACACATTAATACTCTACACTCCAAGTTGTGGACGATTATGTTAACCTAGGACAAACTATCCAGTAAGGTAGGTCCAACTTCGAGAGGTCAATCGTCGAATCCGAATCGGCTGGACAGCGTTCGGGAAGCTGCGTACTATCTTCTCGTCTCATAATATATACTAGTGTCTCAAGACGAAAGTTTTTGAACAATGCGTGTTGCCAGTGATGCCCTATTGCTATGGCACTGAGACGTGGTCGCTCACAATGGGCCTCATTAGAAGGCTGAAAGTCACCCAAAGGGCAATAGAGAGGGCTTGGAGTTTCTCTTCGTGATCGAATAAGAAATGATGGATCTTCAGGAGAAAAAGAAAGAAAGAATTATTCTGCACAAACAAAACGCACACACAACAGTAAACAGACAAAACGAAGAACGAAGGTAACCGACATAGCCCGAAGAATTGACACAACTGAAGTGGCAATGGGCATTTCTCGCAGAACAGATGGCCGATGGGGCCGAAACGTTCCGAATGTGAAGGTGGCGACCATAACGTAACGTTGGAAGGCCTCCCCAAGGTGGACCAATGACCTGGTGAAGGCCGCAGGTATCCGCTGGATGCGGGAAGCACAGAACCGGTCGAAGTGGCGGTGCTTGGGGGAGGCCGAAACAACTATGATGATGCCACGTTGATACAGTATTATGGAACACAAATTGTAGAGATATGAGTTCTTGTCGATGTGGATGTGACTGTACCTAAGTATTGGTAAGAAGATTCCAGTTTACGTAAGACAATTTAATTATCAATTTTACTTACAGTTGTTCTTATCACTCAGTTTTTATTCTATTCAGAAGCACCTTATACAATACGGCCGATATAACTTGGAAGGTCTAGTGCAGTAATATAAAGTAAAAAGCACGCGTGCTTAATACACTGCATTATAGACCTAAAACCGCTTCAATAAAAGCCACGTTACGAGCAAGTGTGTTAAAAAGAAAATTAAATAAACGAATAAATAAATAATAACAAAAGAAAGAACATACCTACCACTTTCGTTTTCCATTTTCGACAACAAAATACCAAGTTATTTTGCAACAACTCACGAATCAGATGATTCACGTTAGGTAGGTACAGTCACGGACTTTAATTGATGAGCCACCTGGTACTGTTCGCATTTTAGCCGTGTAATGCAAATCGGGTTTATTCGGTTCCCGACACGCAAAGTCATATGTCTTCGTATTAGAAGAAGAAAATTATATTTCATATCTTTACCGGTTGGCTAACTTGAGAGCAGAACTACAAACTTGACAGCAGTGACTACTCAAAGTCAACCAATTGCAGGTCTAGCAACAGTAACCTAGCAACGATAAACAATTGTTGCTAGGTTACTGCTGCATAGTAACGTTAGCGTACGGAGAAATTCTCTGACATCGATATTTCAACTGTCATTGTCTTCAGTTAAGTTTTCAGAATTATTGAGTTAATGAGCTATGATTCAAAGGAGGTCAGTATCAAATAGATTGGATAAACTTAATGCAACATTGTATTTATTTTTATCATTAAGAACTTATTAGTCAACCTCTATGGATAAGACTATTTCCGATTAAAAGTAATTTATTTGTCATCTTGATATTTCAACTGTCACTGTCTTCAGTTATGTTTTCATAATTATCGAGTTAATGAGCTATGATTCAAAGGAGGTCAGTATCAAATAGATTGGATAAACTTAATGCAACATTGTATTTATTTTTATCATTAAGAACTTATTAGTCAACCTCTATGGATAAGACTATTTCCGATTAAAAGTAATTTATTTGTCATCTTGATATTTCAACTGTCACTGTCTTCAGTTATGTTTTCATAATTATCGAGTTAATGAGCTATGATTCAAAGGAGGTCGGTATCAAACAGATTGGATAAACTTAACGCAACATTGTATTTATTTTTATCATTGAGAACTTATTAGTCAACCTCTATGGATATTTCCGATTAAAAGTAATTTATTTGTCATCTTGATATTTCAACTGTCACTGTCTTCAGTTATGTTTTCATAATTATTGAGTTAATGAGCTATGATTCAAAGGAGGTCGGTATCAAATAGATTGGATAAACTTAATGCAACATTGTATTTATTTTTATCATTGAGAACTTATTAGTCAACCTCTATGGATATTTCCGATTAAAAGTAATTTATTTGTCATCTTGTTTACGAGCTTGCGATTTGAGTTCGTGTTTAATCGTGTAATCTCGTGAATGTATGAAACTGCAAAATTGAAAAGTTCTAAGGTGGCTCATCAATTAAAGTCCGTGACTGTACATGTTACACGCATGCATCTGTTATAAGAGTCATAAATTGCCTTTGTCTGGTTCACTGAATAACGGTCAAATTCATTCTATTTGTTTAAATGATTCATTGATTGATTGATTGAGTATCACTCAATAAAAAGCTATTTAGCTACACTATCGCTATGTCTTCAATACTTTGTCTGTTCTCAATAATATATTTTACGAATCCTGTGAAGAATTTTGTGATGAAAAACAGCGATTTCCATTATCATTTTTTTACTGTTCTGTGCCTCAACATAGATTTATTTAAGTACTTACGAGGAAATAGGGTCGATCTTTTCTCCAAAAAAAGTTATAATTCGAGGTTCGGCTCTCGTCTATTTCCTCCTCCAATATTAGACCAATTTGAAAGATATTTTATAAATTTTATAAGAAGGATATTTACTGTGCCCCTATGTTTTTCTTTATTTATTCATTAATAGTTGTCAAATTTGAACAATATATAGGCCTCTGATGTGCTGGCATCCCGCATCAGAAGCCTATTGTTCAAAATGCAAAATGCTGTTGTGTTGTGCACAAAATGTGTTGTACAAAATGCTCAAAATTGCCCGTTTAAACAGGCAATTTTGAGCATTTTCTGAGGGTTCTAGTCCTTCTAAAGATAATGTATCATCAAAACGGAAAACATAGGGGCATAAAACTAGTTGATATTTATTTACTGTAAAAAATTGTTGCTCTAAGGTCATACACCAGAGAGTAAACAGACAGGCGAGAGCGTTTATATGGAGAGGGGACCGACCTTATTTCCTCTTAATAGTTTTTCTTACATAAATATAAAAAATAAGTAAACATATAAAAATACTCATTAAAATTCATATTATTATTATTAGTACTTATTAAATAGAGAACCTTTGTACTTATGTGAGTATCATTGTTAGCATAGTTAACTGTTTTTCTACTTCAAGGTTTACTGCTGCAAACACAATTAAACATAAATATCGAAACAATCTATTATAGGAAAAAGCACAATATAAATGGAAGGAAAATCTATTAAATCTCTATTAATAGTACGGTGCGATAATGCTTTGATAAAAATCAATGTCTGGCGAATCTATAATTATACCTATTATGTGACTATATGGTTGAAAATCAATGTCTAGCGTCTGGTCGCGATAGTGATCATTGTGATAAATGTAACGCCTATTACGACTACCCACATAATAATGTTGGTAGAGGTATAGGCAGGTAATACAATACATCGTAAATAATCCTAACTAGTCGTAAATAATCCTAACTAGTCCTAAATAACGCGAAAGTGCCGAACGAATTTGGATGAAATTTGGCACATGGGTCGACCATGACCTGGGTTAGGACATAGAATACTTTTATCCCGATATTCCTACGGGATAGAGATAAAACTGCGGGGCGCAGCTAGTTCACAATATGCCAATTATCTCATGGATTTCAACTCTATATAATAAGAGGTGCACTGGTTGATATTTACCGGCCACAACTCCAAATTCTGGGCTATTACAAAAAATAGAAGTGCATTCATAATATCTATACTCGACCGGAAAACCAAACTTAGGAAAATCACGTTCGACGGCCGATTATAGTCGGTAGCATTACTAAGTATTTAACACTTGTTATAAAGATAGATTTTCTATAATCTTCCAAGTAAAATCTAGAACACTCGGCCTTGAAAAGAAACCGCAAACCATAACAATTTTGTATGGCTCGGAAGTGCGTCATTCCAATCATACAAAATTGTTATGGCGCCAATCAAAATCAGTCGTTAAAACATAAACAGCTGTCACTACTTTCCAACACGCTGCCCCCTAACATTTCACTTACAAACTATATATGGAGGAAGTAAACAATTAAATATAATTGTAATAATTTAGTGTACTTACATCGAGAATGGTGAGCGAGTAGGACGCGGCATGCAGTAGCGCGAACAGGAATATTGGCGTCAGGATCACTGTGTGCTGGTCAAGGTATTATATTTGCACAAACATGACAGTTATGGAGAAATCCTCTACATTAAACCATAGGGAATGTTACCCTGCCTACGTAAAAATGACCTCAATCCCCTCGGTAAATATGTGAATATCTTTAACTGATTCTTATTTAGATTATTATACAAAGTACGAGACTATTTAAAACAAAAATTATCGACTTCAAAAACTTGCTTCTACTGCTACTTTTTTTTAAATTGTTTTTTTTCTACATTTTAAGATCAAAACAAAAATATTTGACGCCGACCTCAAGTTTTACCTACATTATGTGTAAGTGTGCATGAAAAACTAGTTTAAAAAAAATATGTTGTTCGTATGCGATCTTACCAGGCACCAGTAGAATGGCTAAGTTAATTGGACCTTTATTATTTAAATATTACATTATTTGAACGCTAATCCCATGAAATAACAATATATTCAAGTTAGTAATCTACTCATTCTATCAGACATGATAATGGCTTGAATAAAAATATGTAGAATTAATTAATTTATCCTATTTATGTAAGGAAACCTGTTTCCAATTACAATTAACCAAAGGTGGAAGGTCGAATCTAAGAGAACAATCGGCCCAGCCTTTTCCCAGTTATATTGGGGTCGGCTTCCAGTCTAACCGGATGCAGCTGAAAATAAACACTCTGTACATGCACACTTGTCTTTCTACGTTGAAATACAAGTGTGCGTGTTTCTTTTACGTATTAATTTAATAGTTTTGTGAATAATTACATATTTTATATTAAAAAAAAAAAATAATGGGTTTTTTTTTTGTTGTTGCATATATGAACGCTATACTATTGTGAGTTAACGGGAACGCCCTCTGATAGTTAACATAGTGTATGTTTCCATACATTTTACTTCCCTGTGCTATCGTAATGCCGTGACTTGGACGTCCACGATGATATCGAATTATGAAAGCGCACAATGGCATAATATGTGTCGGACAGGCGGACAAGAGCTCGTGATTTAAAATCACACCTGTTGCACTATTGACAGGTACTACCTGTCATATTTTATTTTTTACTCCTAGCATATTTGTGTTGGAGGTGTTAAGCCAACCATTAAGAATTGAATAAAAGTGTGAATAATAAAATGTAGTACTTAATTGTACAGTCAGGCTAAGTGAATCCGTCCGAAAGGGATACCGGGACCTTGGCAACAGGCAACTGAAGGAACACGGGTGGGTTTTAGTCAGTAAAAGACTGACACGTCCTTCCGCTCCACCCAGAGCGGGAGAAGTCATTGGATGATTTCCCACCCTCAAAAAAAAAAAAAAAAAAAAAAAAAGGCTAAGTGAATCACTTTGACGATAAATCGTTTGAAACCGTCAAAATAACAAAGTTTCCCTCTTTTACAGTGCATGCCGCACTTAGGACGTTTTAAATATTAAGCAATCTATATCAATACGGGTAGGAGATCTATGCAATTTTAACCTTTGTCATCACTGCAATAGATATTATTTTAGATAAAGCATTAATAATCATATTTTGAATCCAAACTCTTTGGAATTAACTATAACTCAGAACAAATGTCACTCAGAAATTGGTGTCAAATAATATTTTTTTTAAAGCTCTTAACAAAGATGGAGACTGCAACAGATAAATCTGTCAGCATCTGTGTAATTAAATGGCAGATGACAAGTTCGTTACCAAGGAAATGTATGTATAAGCGAATGTTGACCTAATTGTGTTTGGATGTCTGTAAGAAAATAAGCTTATGGTGGGTCAGAATTCAATTTTTTCGACTGTACCTACCTATGTAGAATTACTAGTGGTTGCATCATCGCTTCACATTAGGTAAGACAAACTCCAAACGCAATTAAGTAGGTATTTGCCAAAATGCGCGTCGATTCTCAACCTCTTTTTTTATTGAAATCGGTTATCAACACCATTAAAACATCAACAGCTTAGCTAAGTTTCTACGTGAGGGAACTTAATACGATAAGCTTTTTACGTAATAATAGAGTAATTAGAATGCACAGATACATGAGAATGATGACGTAGGCGCTCACCTTGAGGTGGACAAACTACTCAATAGTGAATAAATAATAAATATCTGTTACACTACAAGCTACTACCGCTACGAGATAAATTAGTGTCGGAACAATGACACTTTTTATGAAAACCTTGAGAAAAAAATATTTAAATATATTTTTAAGAAGGTATTTACTTATTTAGCATAATAATAACATAGGTACTTATATTTTTTTGGAATATTTGTATATTTCATTAAGAGTTTAATGTCCTCCACTAGGCTACATCAGTCTTGCTCATAATTCATTCTACACTCCAGTGCTACAGATGAGGTTTTAAACTCACGACCTCTGAATTCCAAAACTAGCCTTCTAACATAAACAGTGCCGGCAAGAGGTTCTACTACATTGAACCCCCAATCTTTCCTTCAATCCGACGCTACCCTTGTCTTGTAGAGTTGTAGATTACCGCAAAACCCCACGTCTATGGTAACAGTTTCCGTAATTCAATAGTGACTTTTACCGTAATAAATAACTTGTCTCAGTCTGGTATAGAGGCATTAGTTATGCGACGGATCGATTGATCGACGAATACAGCGTGTATTAGAAAGGTGTGGTCAAATTTAAGGGTGTGGTTCAGACCATCAAACTGAGCGACTTTCTACGTGGGCCCAACATCGTAATCGGGAAAAATAATCAACAGTGCCATACAAAACTTCAATATACGTATTGAAGTTTTGTATGGCACAGTTGATTTTTTTAGGGTCGAGTACGCTCGACCCGATATGTATGGGACAGCTGATTATTTTTAGGGTCGAGTACGCTCGACCCGATATGTATGGGACAGCTGATTATTTTTAGGGTCGAGTACGCTCGACTCGATATGTATGGGACAGCTGATTATTTTTAGGGTCGAGTACGCTCGACTCGATATGTATGGGACAGCTGATTATTTTTAGGGTCGAGTACGCTCGACCCGATATGTATGGGACAGCTGATTATTTTTAGGGTCGAGTACGCTCGACCCGATATGTATGGGACAGCTGATTACTTTTTGAAGCCTTATTTACCGTATTATCTTTTTCATAGGAGGCAATTTTTTTGTTGTTGTTATGAATGTATTTAAACATTTTTATTGTATTGTATTGTATAAAAGGCTTGTGTCCGCAACTCCACGTTCAAGCGTGTATTTTGCGTATGCAACCACCATATTTGACCATATTTGAAAAGGATACACAAGTTAGGCACCACATTCATGAATATGAGCGAGTAGAAGAGGTAGTGCGCGCTGTCTTCTAAGAAGAACCTCGCCAGGAACTCTCGCGAGATGGAGATCTCGCGCGCCGGGATCCTCTGATGCAGGCGAAGCGCTGACGTGGCCGCGTTCGCCAGCAGCGCCTTGTAGAAGGCTGATACTGGGCTGTGAAGGAAAGATGGAGTTAGAACAACAGCAGAGTTCCTTAAGCAGGTCCAGAAAAGAATCACATTTTACCCAACAAATGAAATGAAATTGTTTATTCTGTAAATAGGATATCGGAATCACTTTTACACGTGTCATATTTAAAAAATAAATAAGCTAGATGGAGTCGACAATTCCTACATGATTAGGACACTGCTGTTAGGACTTGATTAAAGGCAACAAAATTTTATAAATCTTGCAAAACCTGCCATACACAAACATCTACCTAATACGTGTTGAACTATAGTTGAAAATAAATAAACTTAACCGCGTGCCTTTGTCTTGTAAAATACACTCGCAGTCTGCATGTGCACCGGTATTTTTGTTTACTTTTATACAGTAATACAACTTACTAAAAATGACTTGTGGCCTTTTAATTTTGCAACATCAACAAATCGGGCGAAAACACTCAATGTGGTCTCATAGTTGCCTCATAGCCACGTCATACAGACAGCTGAATAAAAGAACACTGTGATGTTCTCTCAATCTGTATTTAATGTCATTGACTTTTGTTTGCTTAAGAAAAGACAAAGTTGAGTAGATATTGTTTTAGATAACATTTTGCAGAATATTGTACCTAATCAATTCTTTCATGATTCTCACATAGAAATAAAAACAAAGCAAGAATCTGCATGATTAGGTACTTGTTTCAACTATATAAATAAAATAATATACTGGTAGTGGAAATGAGCTTCTTTTAAGAATAATTAACTATTTTCTAAACTACTGACTGAACTATAATATAAGTACATATTTTTTATACCCTACTTAGTTGTAAATTAAACTTCCAGCAAAGTATGTGATGTTACAGGTCAAATCATCTTTAAAACCATTTCTAACATCAAAAATCTAAGGTTATAATCATTGATCAATATTCAATGATGACAAACACTTTACTCAGGGTTATGTTAATTTTTTGTGAGTAAAATACTAAACAAATCATTTTGGAATCATTACTGAGCATTGCAAGTAGGTATGTATTTACAGTAGCTAAATATGTTTCAAGGTTGTTTTTGCCTTATTGAGAACTAAAAAAAAATGTAAATAATCCTTACTAATATTATAAATGCAAAAGTAACTCTGTCTGTCTGTCTGTCGCGCTTTCACGCCAAAACTACTGAACCGATTTAAATGAAATTTGGTACACAGATAGTCTAGAGCCTGAGAAAGGACATAGGCTACTTTTTATCGACATACCAAGCGGGCGAAGCCGCGGGCGTAAGCTAGTATAATGTATAATAATATATGATACATATATAAAAGTAATAGGTGTTTTAAAATTGTTGACAAAGATTTAAAAGGGCATAATATTTATGTAAATAA
This sequence comes from Lithophane semibrunnea, assembly GCA_947363905.1. Taxonomy (NCBI): domain Eukaryota; kingdom Metazoa; phylum Arthropoda; class Insecta; order Lepidoptera; family Noctuidae; genus Lithophane; species Lithophane semibrunnea. The sequence continues at coordinate 16,960,427 of OX376199.1, read as the reverse complement.
ATTAGGATTATTTATCACTGCATTCCAATAGTAAATCCTTCTCCTGATGTCAGGTATGTACCTACTATGTTATCTCAGAGATTACTCATCTGATCTTTTTCTGGTACCCACCACTGAATATGCATTTTAATTTAATTAAACTTTTTTTTTTCTGCAATGACAAATCGTGAATAAGCAATGCATTAAGATGGGAAGCTTTTTCTAAACATTATATGGCCTAATGGTAAGAAACAAAAAGTATTCTATTATTACATTGACCTTTTCTAACATAATTTAAAGCAATTTTTTTTTAATGTGCTATTTTAATGAAAACTGAAATCTTTGAACAGCAAATATAGTTACAAAGAGTTCAAGGTCTTCAGTGTTATTTTAATCCTCATTGTCTTAATTACTGAACAAAGGTAACCTTGATTCAACTGAATACGCAGAAACATTACACCTGAACATCCATTGTTATAATAACAATTAATTTACAAAAACCTTGTCAAGTTGAAACAGATATTGTTTTTAGCTTTTTTATACATTTTTAAATAATATCCTATCATCTTTTCCTGATGATAACAAGAGAAAGAATCAAAAAAATTAAAATGAATAAATAGTAGTAAAATCATCTAAAAAATAAATAAAATGAAAGCTCTCACTTACTTGTTAAACAAAGGCAGTACATATCCTATGGTAAAGAGTACAGTCAGTACCCGGATAGCCCATAGGGCTACATCTATTTTGTTGGCGTTTACATGGGCTTTCAGGGCGGGAATTCCCTTGGGGGGTCCTGCATCTCCGGCTTGGGGTTCTGTTTCTGCCATTTTCTAAAAAACAATATGATATATGAAATATCAAAAGCTTCTTGTTTTGAATAGCTACTTAATTGTTTAAGTGCATAAAGTTATTTTGAAATGTTTTGTTTTGGAAATGCATGCAATTTTTTTATGACCTACTAATTTTGATTAGATGACTTTTATGACCTTTCAAGTAAATAAATGTCGTGCAGTAACCGATTTTTTAATTTAGTGTAGGTATTTTAAAGTAATTGAAAAACTGATACTTTAATTAATAACATGAGTGGAAATAGAACACAAACTCATAATAAAACATAGGTATAAGGAAAATAGTAACCACAAAGTTGCTATGTCACTATCAAGGAGTTATGAAATTCATGAAAAACTAGTAGTATCTCACAGCCTCATGTTATCAGATAACAATAGATAAAAATCCAGTTACACATTCTCATATTGGCTACAGTCGCACAACGAAACCACAATTAAACGCTGACTTAATGTATTTACGTGACCAAGACCAAAGTAGAAAGTGCCATTATATAGACTTTTTTGAGGAAAAAAAGTGGAACAGTAGGCCATGCATGAAATTTTTAGACACTTCACTCAAATTAAAATATTAAAAATAGAGTAAAACCTCAGGGCTCTGTGTCCGTATTAACATAACGCGACGACCAAGGACGCAATAACTCGGAAAACCAGTTTCAATCATCAATTATTAACAAAATTGTTACAATAGTACTATATTAGTGTCATCATCGTTTTCATGGAAAAATATCAAACTTTTATAGAAAATATTTCCTCTGGTATACTTACGTTCTACACTAATTACTTAAAACACAGATAAATATAATATTTAAATTAAATTTCACAAAATGTTCACAACGCAACAAATCGAACATGCATGATTTGCCGAATGACATTTGACAGATAGAAATCAAAAACTTGCCAGCTACGTATACATACTGCCTACGAGTTGAGAAAACCGATGTTTTGCGACACTAGTTTGGAGCACCGGTACCAAAAGGTTCTGTACCGGTAAGTACCAGTGGAACCGCTAAGTAGTGGTTCTTACCATATCGGCACTCTTACCTACCCGGTTCCAGACGGGTATTTGTATCCTATATCTTACCTTGAACACCTTGAGGTTATTTTTTTTCTTAATTCTGCCCTTTTTACCCGGACTGCCAAGTACACATGGCTACACATCAAGCTTTACATTTCCAGTATAGCCTGTACAGACATATAGTCTGTGGCTTAGTGTTAGTGTGGTGTGTGTCAGTGTCACTGTCAGTGTCAATCAGCTGTTGTTGTTGATTTTATAACCAAAAAATATTTATTAATTCTCAACTAAAATATTTAGTATGATGTACAGAAGTTGTTATTATAGTAAACTGAAAAACTTTATAAGAAGTAATGAGATTCTCAGAAAATACAGCGTCATAGCCGCTGTTTTAGAAAAGCCGAATGTCGGCAGAGTTACCGAAATAAAGGTTACCTATTAACTGTTATTTTACACAAAATCTATAATCTGAATGAAAGAATTACAATGCTAAGTTTATTCTTGTGTTTTAGGGTTGGGTGAAGAATTTGCGAAAACAGAAAGACCTTATATTCGCGGACGTTAGCGATGGATCTTGCGCACAGAAACTACAGATAGTTATTCCGAAAAACCTTACAACAGACTCATTATCTTATGGTTCTTCGGTCCATATTACTGGTAAACTGTCGAAAAGCCCGAGAGGGCAGTTAGAACTCGTCGCAGACGATGTGAAAGTGCTAGGAACCTGTGTCGTGCTGGATGGTTACCCATTCAACCCAAGAACTACACATCCACCAGAATACACTCGCCAGTACCTACATTTACGTTCCAGAACGAACTATACCTCTGCCATTTTACGAATACGAAGTGCTGTAACCAAGCACATTTATGACTACTTTGCTGCAAATAATTATACAAATATTCACACTCCTATATTAACTTCAAATGACTGTGAAGGTGCTGGGGAAGTATTCAAAATACAGCCAGACAGTGAAGAAACAGTCAAAGCTATGATGCAGGAGAGTAAAGATAGAGATTCTGTGTATTTCGGCTCTAAAACATTCCTAACAGTATCTGGACAGTTGCATTTAGAAGCAGTATGTAGAGGTATGGGTAATGTCTACACCTTTGGTCCTACCTTCAGAGCAGAAAACTCCAGATCCAGGCTCCATTTATCAGAATTCTACATGCTAGAAGCTGAACTAGCATTCTGTGAAACCCTACACCAGTTACAGGGAGCAATAGAAGACTTACTGAAATATGTGTTCATTGAGACGAGAAACACTAATGAGGCTGATCTATTCTTGATTGATAAAGAGAACATAGCTCCTAGTTGGGTCACCAAGGAGTTTGTAACACTAACTTATGATGAAGCTAGACAGATTCTGCAGAAGAAGGGGTTAACATTCACAGATGAAGGTATAAATAAGGAACAGGAGCTGACCCTGGTGGAACATTGCAATGGTGTTCCAGTATTTGTAGTGAAATGGCCTAAGGATATGAAGTCCTTTTATATGAAGGAATGTTCTGGAGATCCAACCAAGGTACATGATAGCTTTTCAATTTGTTGATAGTTTTTATAATAGAGATGATTCAATACAGTTCTCCTCCTTACAGATATTGTAATAAGGAGGATTATGCAATCTTATATCAATTTAAAAATAAACAATATCAAATTATACTCAATGTCTCACATTTCATTTTCAGGTGGATGCCCTGGACCTTCTAACTCCTATCACAGGTGAAGTCGTGGGTGGAAGCCTTAGAGAAGACAACTTCGAGAAGCTCAAGTCAAAACTACCATCAGAAAGACTGAACTGGTACCTGGAGCTAAGGAAGTTCGGTAATATACCCACTGGAGGGTATGGTCTCGGGCTAGAGAGATTACTACAAGTTATCTGTAATGTCAATAACATTAAGGATACTCTGCCCTTTCCAAGATGGCCACATAATTGCGATATGTAGGAAAATGTTGTTCTGTTGTGTTATATTTTGTTATGTTCTGGGGAATCACCTACAATAGACTAACATGATAAGGTTGATGTGTAGATAATATTGTTTGTACTAAGTGTTAAGTGCAATATCCTACAAATTAATGTCATTATTGAGTAGTAAGTATGGGCGGATAAACTGATGTTGCAACATGCTGGAGTTTTTTTTTTTGTGATATCTCTGTAAACATTGATAGGTAAAAAAATGTTCATATATTTTGGGATTCTATAATTGATTATGAAGTAAATTATGGAGCTAAAGCTATAAAATAAAAGTTATAAGTATAATAAAAATCGTTGGAGCATTTTTTTCTACCATGTGCTGAAACTGTGTTCTACTCTCTAGCAGAGATCCAGTACAAATTATTTAAGTTTCAAATCTTTCAGTGTAGGGTTGAGTTAAAGTAAACACAAAATATAGTTGATGTAAACATTTATTTACAAGTTGTAAACTAAACAAACAAACAATTGTGATCCAAGTTTCACCATTGCGATAGTGAAAGGAAAGTTGATTGAGAAAAGATTAGGCAAAAGATTCGTGCTTTCCATACCATAAATTATAAGAATAAAATTAAACTAACACCTTTTTTATATTATCAATATTTATTCAATTTTTTGTAGTTATTTTTCAAAGATTTTTTAATAAAAGGGAAAATCCACTGATGTGGCAAAGAAAAATATCTTAAGGTAATAAAAACCCTTCAAACGCAGAGATTCTCTATATTTAAATATGTACACATTCATCAGTTATACAAATTCATACAAATGCAGTTACAATTTGTACCCTTACAAATACTCTTAAATATTTACATATACAGTCATACACAGGTTGACCAAATATTTACATTTTACTACAAGATATACACAATTAATTCGTCAAACAAAACGCACGTTCGTAGTTAAATAAGTCGTAAACTTAAGTTTAATATCACATTTCGTTTTAACAATTCTTTCGTGGCTTCATATGGAAGGTAGACACCAACTCTCAGGTATTTAGGTTAAACTAGTTCATATACTGAGATATAGGAAGATAAGAATACATTATTACATAAAGTGGCAGTTTTATGGATATATTGCATAGATTTACCGATTTACGACTGATATTATTTTCATCAAAACTCTTAATAATATAAAGACATTATATATACCATCAGCAACACTCAATGCCAATACCTTTCCATATTTATCCCACAAGTTACAATTGAAACTCTGTTTCATTACAATTTGCTACATATTAATAGCAATTTAAAACTATTAGAGGTAAATCTTTATATACATACAATCATTTACGTGATGTATTCGATAGATATTCATACATTTCTGAGCCTCGTTAATCTCGAATGAAGCCAGAGCAATACTGACGAAAAGTAGAACAGTTATTTATGACAAAAATAGACTTTATGACTGTAGAGTTAAAGTAAAAATCAACAATAACGTGGTAATAAAAAGTATTCGTCAGTTTTACGTAGGCTTTGAGAGGTAATAAACTTTAAACGCATCCATTGTAAGCAATATAAATCATAGGACAAAAAATGTTGCCCTACTCTAGGACTCCTTCCCTGTATCTTACAAACACAAATGTGCACCTAAACTCGGAACAACTATCTTTAGGCCATATACAGAAACAGTTTTGTTCCATACTGCAATCAAACTAATCCCCCCTATTTTGTTCAACAATGAATGCACTAAACAAGTTCATCTTACCCCAACTTACTGTAATAGGAAATTAGAACCATAAAGCCCTATTTAATGATAACCTACACCATCGATACATAATCATAATCAACAATAAACCTACGTATTCAGTCATCTGATTAATTATAACAATCGATTGAATTTGATTGGTGTATACACAAAACGATTAATGCATTTAAATCTATTTATTGCGCGTTTCTGTATCCGGGTTTTTATTTATGCTAAACTTGATTTAAACATAATTATTATCAGTCAATAGATTACCGTTCAGCATGCTTTTAAATCTAAAACATGCCTTATGTGGTAGGTAACGCCAAACATTTCTTGATTAAATTAGTTGGTTTTACTAAAACCTTTTCCAAAGACGCTCAATCAGACGTCTCTAGTCATTAGCGAGTATTTAAATACTAAAATGTAGTAACACAAACCAAGTAGACAGTCAATTTAGCTGCTATTAATCACTAACCATTTGTTAATGGCAACATATAAACAATTGTAACTCTGCTAAAGATTGGATACAAGCACTAGCATCACTTTACATAATAGAACACAACCCCGACAGCTCATTGCCTCTATTGACCGGTGGCTGCCTGCTGAACTGCACACCTTCTAATCCAGGTTTTAGACTATACTCCATCTCAGGTTCCTCACCAGGTGGTAAGGGTTCATCATCAGCGCTAACATCCTCTAGCATCTTATCTTCCTGGTTGTTAACGAAGGTTGGTAAAGATTTAGAGATGTTGATCCGTATCCCGCCAAGAGGAATGGCTGTGGCCGGCGCGTTGGCGGCGTCGAGTTGTAAGTTGCCGTCGATAGAGGACTCAACTGTGGCGTGCGTGCTGTCTATTCGCGCTTGGATGGACTCTTCCTCGGCTGTCACTATTGGTTCGTCGTCTGTGGATAAGAAAATAATAGTAAAAAAAAAATATGGTGAAATTAAGACATGAATATGGTTATGGCAGGATTTCAACAAAATCTATCAACATAACATCCATTTCAATATTTGCACAGCAGTTACGAAAAGTACTACTCGTACTACGGTTTCTGTTCTAGCTGAGACATAACGAATTTTAAGATACTACTAGTACAGTTCGATTCAAACTTAATGGCGGCTCGGAAGTTAGCTTTTCGCTGCGCCACTCCTCCACTCCTCACCCCTCCTCCCCACTCCTCACCCCCGCTGACATATGAAACTGTTACGGCGCAGCGACTTGCCCCGTGTTCCGAGCCGCCATTAAGTTTGAATCGAACTGCAGTACATATTAACACGTGCATTGCTTTTAGTCTCTTGTCGGTTGATTGCCTCGATCCATTTATGTTTGGCAAACTGCCAACAATAGGCACGTGGGGCTATTTACGTAGGTTTATTATACATTTAACTTTTTCTACTTAAAAAAATTCTTGAATTCTGGGTCTAGATGCATGAAATTTGGCACGAGAGTTCCTTTTGTAACGAAGGTGAGCACTAAAACCGCTAAGATAAATCGCCGGGCTTATGCAAGAATTTGTGTCATTTCTACACACGAACTGTGTACACTGCTTAGGCGCTGACCAAGAAAAAAAACTTGTCTGCGCCAGACCCGACGCGCGAATTTGCTGCGGTGCGGAAGGGGGGCGGGGGGTTTTAGTGCCTAGATCCGAAAAAAATCTTGTCATCTGGAAGGTCTTGTCTTGTGAGCTGGACTCGCCTTGTACGGAAATCTTATACAATGCGAGATCAGCATAAACTGGAAATGTATAGCTTGATGTGTAGCCGTGTGTACATGATGAATATTGGTCCTATCTGCAGGAGACACGGTGAAATTTCTTAGCGTGTACAAGCGGCAAGAGGAGGGGTTTTTGAAAATTCATGCCCTAAAGGGGTTAAATATGGGATGAAAGTTTGTATGGAATTTTTTGGCGATGGCAAAACCCATTGAGCGAGCGCACGGCTTGTTCAATAAGATCATGTGACTCACCAGGATCAACCGGCTCCTGCTTGACCTTGATGTTGCTGAAGTCAATGTCCGCGAGCCGGTCGCGCTCCTTGCGCTCGGCGGCCGTCTCGTCGTCCGTGTCCACTTCGTCGTCCACAACTACTTCGTCAACGGGCTCCGCTTTGAAGACGACGTCGTCTTCTTCGCCTTCGTCGATCTGTGGGTGGAGGGGAATATACGTTAGTAAAAGAGGAATGGTGGATTGATAAGACTAAAATCATACAAGGGGATCACCATGGAAAATAAAGAAATTCAAGCTTGAAAACATATACATTATGTCAACAAGTTGTTATTTTGGTTAGCCAGTCTTAATAGCTATAGATAGTAGATATTCAGAGATGAAGCTTGGATTGTTCCTCTATGCGTGAAACTGTCTGATAAACATTTGAACACACGAATAGCAAAATCAGCCACTGCTGGGACACACGGTTTTCCTTCACCGTTTTGAGAGCAGTGGTGATGAAATGATTTACACAAAGTAAATTGCCTGGCAGGGTTCGAACCTACGACCTACAACTCGTAAGTCGTGGCCGTTACCACTGGGCTACCACTGCTCCTGCACTGGGCTACCACTGCTCCTCCACTGGGCTACCACTGCTCCTAACACACGAATGGTCAAGGCATTTTGTTCACACACGTCACGCGACCATTACAGCTGGACCCCTTGAAGCTTTCCCCGACTATACACCTAATAATAACATGCACAAGTACTCACTTCAACTGGATCCAAATCCTTGGCATCCTCCACAACCTCGACCACAGACTCGTTGTCGGACTGCTCCGCCGGTTCGTCCTCCACGTCTTTGATCTCTATGGCCTCTTCCTCTGCCTTCTCTATGGGTGTGACGTCATCGGACGACTCTTGTGACGGCTCCTCTTCTGCTTTGGTTAGAGATGCCTGGGGGAAAGAGTTGGTTATTATTTATCGGATTATAAAAAATATTTTGTGGATGTAAGTACTTGTTCTTGGATAAAAAAAGTCTTAGGTATGATAAACATATTTTGTAATATCAGAAAGTAAATCTGAGGCCCTAGACAAAGTGACATTCTATCAGCGATAACGATGATGGAAAACGCAAAAATGTCTAGGACTGACATAAGCTATCGAAAAGGTTATGTCAATCCAGTTGAAAGTCGTTGTAGAAATACGAAACGCTTTCGAAGCGATTGTCACTTGTCTAGGCCCTCTGTACGTATGTTAGTAAGCAGTTCTGAATTATAACTGCAAAAATTGTAATTAAAAAAGAAAATAATAGTGATGAACTGATGATTATCACATGCAATATAAGACGATACATATATGATGGGGTTTTTTTGTTTGTTAGGGAAACCATGTAATCAATTTCAGAAGTTTGAGAGGGTGCTACGGACATGTTCGGGCACAGTCCGAGCGGCAAAATAAAATGTATATTTTGCGGCCCGGCTGTGATGTATCATGTCGATCCGAACAAGAGCGTACCACGCCTAACAAACTAATTGACACTTTAACAACACTAACGCAATGAGCACAAGCTCCAAATAACCCACCTTATAATCATCAAAGCACAGCGGATGGTAGTAATCCTCTTCGTGCTTGACGGAGTTCCTGAGATGCCACTCCTCCTTGTCCTCGTTGTAGAACTGCTGGAAGGAGTCCCCGCACAGCGCGCAGGCGTGGCGCGCGGGCGCCGGCGCCGCGGCCGAGGGCGCCGGGGGCGGCGCGGGCGCCGGCGCCTCGCCCGCGCCCTCGGCCGGCCCGGGCGCCAGCCCGCCCGTCTCGAACCAACTCTTTTCTGTGGGAAGGAATGGAGATTGTTTAGGAGAGTTTTAAGAAAGTTACGAGTGAGTCCGAAACATAACCTTTATTAATTCTCTTATTTATTTTGTCACCATCATCATCAGTTATCCATCTCTCTTGCTATCCATCTCTCTTATAACATGCAATCCTTGGCTACTATAATGCAACTGCTACCAGCTACCCTGCCAAGATCCACCTAACCTGAAGGCGTCCTACGTTACGTTTGCAATTTTTCAATGGAAAGCCAGAACTAAACAATTATTTTTGGAATTTTATTGTTAACCTGACTTTTATCTAATTTCTTGCCAATAAATTGATTGTTTTACTTAATCTAACAAATTATGAAACGAAATCGCTATTTCTTGATATTGACTCGGTTTTCTCAATCATTTAGAAAATTTATTCCAAAAGGGTTTCGTGTTAAACTTAAATAAAATAAAGAAATCTGGATGTTTTGTCAAGTCGTAAAAAACCGTGCAAAGACGAAGAGAATCTCACCTCTCTCCTCCAAATCCTCAACTTCCTCATACTGCACCCAGTCCGACAGATCATAATGCCAGTGCCTTGAATGCGCCCTTCGCGCCGAGTCCCGATCTCTCCTGTTCTGTCGGAAGTGCCAGTCGAGATGCTGCGAGTACCGCACGGTATGCTCGGGCGGGAAGCGCGCGCCGCAGCCCGAGCACTGCATGCCGCCGTACAGACGGGCGACCAGGCCGGGTTGTTTGCTGCAAGGGAGGATATTGATATTGTAAATAAAAATTGAAGTACGTATTTTTCTGTTCCTTTCTTCTTGTCTATTATATTGCTTGTACTGTTAAATAAAAAGTATAAAAAAAAATTTGGCTACCTTACGGAGCTCTTTGTCAGTATAAAATACATTTCCATTGCCCTAATTGAAATAAATTGACCTGTAGGCGTGCATTGTTGAATATTGATGTGCTTCATCAACACATCATATAAAATAGTCTAGAGAAGAAAAATAAAGTTTTTTTACGTTCAGAAAGTGGTTTTTGGTACACCGCACATTTCAGTAATCATTCTACAACAGTAAGTACAATCAAGTCCTGTAGTATAACTGGACTTGATTGTAGGATAACTACGTGTTCTCGCTTAGAAGATTCAAGGAACACCCCTATCCTAATCCTAACTAATATTATAAATGCAAAAGTGAGTTTGATTTTTCACACTAAAACGGCTGAACGGATTTCGATGAAATTTGGCACATGGGTAGACCATGACCTGGATTAGGACAATCAAAAAATTAATAATATTATAAAGAGGAAAGATTTGTATTTTTGTGTGTCTGTTTGCAATGAATAAACTCAAAAACTATTGCGCCGATTTCAATAATTCTTTCACCATTAGAAAGCTACATTCACCCTGAGTAACATAGGCTTTAATTTATAAAGATTACACGCGGGCGAAGCCGCTGGCGGCAGCTAGTATAAAATAAAACAGTACTCACACTCTGAACGTCTCGATCCTCATAAAGTCAACTCTATGAATAACATTCTTGTCTTCTCTCGACTTAGTCTTTTCCTCCACCTTGGCGTCCTCCTGTCCATTCTGATCCTTCGTATCTTTCACTTGCACTATCCCTGTGGCCACTAGTTTCGCAAATAAATCGTTGACATTAATGTTAGGTAGTACTGGAAGCGGCAGGGCAGGTGGTTTTTCATCTGAAGGTGTTTCTAAGCCAGGAATCTTCTCCGGTTTGGAGAATAGTGGCTCGGCGACGCTGTAGTCTGAACCAGAAGCCTCTACTGTGCTTGAAGGCATCACGCTTGCTAGCATGTCGAGACCTGAACAAGGAGAACAGTGTTTTAAAATTCTATGGGAAAATAAAATCTTGATTTCTACTGTTTACTTGTCTATTTTGAGAGTATGTGGATGGATATGTATATTATTTACCAAATTTTCTACGCTATTTTAATGTGAGCCATATATCCTTACTTAATAAGTAACTCTGTCTGTCTGGCTTTCACGCCAAAACTACTGAACCGATTTAAATGAAATTTGGTACACATATAGTCTAGAGCCTCAGAAAGGACATAGGCTACTTTTTATCGACATACCACGCGGGCGAAGCCGCGGGCGGAAGCTAGTACCCAATAAATGCAATTTTCTGATGTCGTAGTTGTTTTATTTTCGATGGTTTTACTTAGTGATGTAACCTACTGTATCCCAAAGTTTTAAGTTCTTTTTATTTGTACAAAAGTAAACATTGGCCACAAATAATATTTTGTATGCTCTGAAAGAACGGATCTTTAGAACATGAATATAACCAAGTTGTTGTCTAATCATTGAACATTTTTTAGAGTCCAACTACGACATAGACAATTAAACATGCTCACCTAAGCTCTCTGGATTGATCTCCGGGCTGGGCGTCTTGACAGGCCTGTCGAGTGGCTCCTGTTGATCAACCTCCATATTATTCACATCTTCTTCCTTTACATCTTCGAACTTCTTCACGTGCGACACCAAAGGCAAGCCCACGCCTTCCATGTTCGTTATCTGAATATGACCAGGCTTGATGTTCCGAGGTAAGGCAGAGAACCTGATGAAATACTTCTCATTGCCGACCACTATCGGCTTCGGAAGATCACCAAATTCAACTTTAAAAGGCTGTTCATTTATTAAAACAGTTCGAAACGAATCGACGAAGCGAACTGTCAAGAATTGTCCGTTAACTAAGATCTTTTGCACTTTCGCGTCTAGGTATACTGGGTGCATTTGTGTGGCGTTCACAATAAGGTTGATTTTCCCGGCGACTAGGTCTGTACGTTTTGCTTTACCGATGTCAACTTGCGGCATCGGACCTTCCAAATGTACCAGCCTCGGCTTCCCGTCTATAATTACTCCTAAAGGCTGTCCCCCAAAGAAACACTCGTACCATCTACCGTTGATGTACAGTTCTCTAGTCGGCGCACCGAATTTAATTTCAAACACTTGATCATCTATTTCTACTTGCTTATAATTTTCATTAAAATTAAGAACTATTGAGTCTTTATTATCGAACGTAATTCTCCTACATCCAGGCAAGAACTTGATTTCCCTGGGATCATCCCAATCTAACATAATAACACCCGTATCACCGTAGAACCTGATTTCTCTCGGGACGCCATCAATTTGGATAGTTTTGAAGGGATCCTGGTCTATGTATTCTATGACTTTGAAGTCTGTCGGTGGGATGGCGAAGCCCGGGGCTCCTAAAGGCGGTGGGGACACGCTTCGTTCATAAGGTGGTAAGGGACATTCTCCTTGACACATTCCAAGTTTGGGTGTAGGTAAAGGAGGCATAGGCATTCGAGGTTCGAAGGGTGCTCTAGGGCCTCTCTTATCGAATTTTCCTCTGTAGAACTGTGGTGCTGGACCTCTGAACCTCCTGGGTCCGTACTCTTCACCCCTCGGCCTTGGTCCTCGCCACATTTGTTGGTAAGGGAACATTGGCATGACAGGCGGAAGGGGTAGCAAACCTTTCTTAACCCCCCCATCTACGCCGTCCGAATTGACTCTCATATCTAAATCAGCGCCTGTGGGTAACAATCCCTGGCTGTCAGGCGGCGTGTCTAGGAACACAGACGGGGTGATTCTTTCATCGATATCTCCGAATCTATTTCGTTCAGTTGGCGACGACTTCGGGCTGGCAACTTTGTTATTATGGTTTTCCTCCAACATGTGTGTCTTGAGCCTTCTCTTGGATATTTCTAGAGACTCTCTCTGTTTGGCTTCCTTCAGTTTGAGCTTTTCGTTGAGCTGTATTATCTGGTACATGAGTGTGTTGTATTGGTTCTTGTCTAGTTGTCCGTCCGTGAAGTGTTCCTTGGCTTGTGACATGATGATGGAGATGGATTTCTTATTTTCAACGAAGCCTTGTTCATCTTCTTCTCTGAGGTCTGTGTCATCGCTACTCATAGTGCGACGTCTTTCTCTTTCTACACCTAGAATAATAGACGATAATTTAACACCGTGAACATTAAAATTGTTTTAAGTATCATATACAATATCCAGCAATATAACTACAACCCGTGCGCCTTAACATGCCACCTGTCTCAGTGACGTTTGTAACTCCCCCCCCCCCCCCGCTACCCCGCACGGCGACGTCGGGGCGCCGCGCGGGAAGCGGGGGGAGTATTGAGTTCCGAGCCAGGTGCCATGTTAATGCGCACGAGTTATACTATATTTAATTTTATAAGTCACGATTACAGCCCTATCTCCTACATTAAAATAATTAATAACATCGGCATCACGAAAATAAATAAATAAACAGTACTTACTAGGTGATTTACTAAACAGCAGCGGCCTCCCCAGTCTATCAGTCTGTTTGCCCTTTGTCACTTCAGCAAACTTGGCCCTCACGAGGTCTAGCTTCGAAGGAGTTTTCTTATCATCTCTCTTCTTGACCTCATTCCAGTCTCTCTTGGGGGAGCCCTTGGGCGGTGACGTCATCGCCATGTCAACGTCATCAGGCTTGCTGTCAGATTTCGGTGAGGAAGTGATGGAGGGTGGCGGGGGAGCGTTGAGCTCGTCCACTTGGGGAAGTTGACGTAAGTCCACGTCTTCGTTGCCGAATAGTCTGTAATGTGTCATGTGTTAGTTGTCTTGACTGGTGGTTATTGGTAAGCAATAAATTGTGTGAAGCATGTGGTTTTTTAGTGAGGAGAAATCTGATACCGTGATGACGGCGAAAAACCTGACAAGTTACCCTGTACCCAGCAGTAGGTAAAAATTTGGGTGAAGACTAGCAGAGCAAGTTGGACGAGAGTGTGTCCAGTGGGGCATGGTTACGGGCGGATAGGAAACAGCCGTTAACTAGATTGCCTAATTCTTAATTAGAAAGAGGGCGACTCATGTTAAAGTGGATGAAGAAATGAGTTTGAACGAAAATAAGGGCGTCTTTGAATAAGTCAAAAATATGAACTAAGTATAGCAGACTTAGAAAAAATAGGTAGGTATTTGCAAGACCAGAGATACTTACACATCAAACTTATCCAGTTTATTCTTCTTGGATTTAACCTCAATCGCTTCAGTGGAAGGTCGTTTCTGCGCAACTGTGGCGGCTTTTGCCTCAGTCACCACGGCCGGTAAAACCCTAAGATCTACATCCTTAGTCTCTGTCACGACTTCTGGAGCACCTGCAAATACGACTTTATCTTTATGACTATGGTTAATGATGTGTTTAAGGTTTATTTTGCCTTGTACCGTTTACCCTTTTTTACCTGTTGACCTGGCTTTCGACAAGGCGAGATATGACGGTCCATGCGATGCAAGAAGCGACATCTCTTGTAGTAGTTTGTTAAATGCACTTGTTGTTTAGTTAATACTGAAGGTCATTATGTGTTTGTATATCCATTTATTGAAACAGTTGCGTATGAAAATATACGATTAATAATAAATAAATGAATGCCGTTGTAGGTCACTTCAGAATACAGTATCTTGCTGAAGTATTTGGGTCATTTCAGTTATGCGTTGTAATATTTTGTTCAGAATAAGAATGAGATCTTCTGATGTATAGATTCGCAAGTGTTTTGTGCTTTGAAAAAGTGATAAGCAAACTGCGTGGATTGTAAGTAACCTTGTTGAGATTTTATAAATATATCAGTATTATTATCTAGTTACATTTAAATAGATATCTACTTAATTATACTTAATCTGGTAACAACTTGAATAATTGTGTTTCTGTATTAGTGGCGACATTCAAATGATATCTACTTAATCACAGCAGGTAAATATAACAAAAAAAAACAGTCAGTTACAATTTTTTTTTGTTTACGGACAGCCATTTTTCATCTGGACATTCTGCAAGCCATGCCCAATTGCCCACATACCTAGGTTACACTATTTAAAAAAAAATATCGTCTACTGTTCCAAAAGATACTAAGTAGGTATTAAATTGAAACCAAAATAAAAGTACACTTCAAGGTGTTTTACCTAATATGTTTTTTTTTTTTTTCAGAATGGATATATATCTTTTTTTTCAGAATGGTTCATATGGTTTTTTTTCAGAATGGATTTAATATGGTTTTTTTTTTCAGAATGAAAAGAATTAGTAAAATATCAAATACTGAAGCCCGTATTTTTGCAGCATGTGTTACTTAATCTGATGTAGGTCCTACCCATCACAATAAGCATGGTTAAATTCAGCATAAATCATAATTGAACATTAGCGAATCTATTCTATATACTAAACACTTAAAAAGATTACTTACAATATGCAGTAACAATACTACACTCATGTTATCACGTGCTCATCTCATATCCACGAGCGGCTCGCACCAACGGCAGTGTCGACGGCGACACGTCACCGCGTGTCTGCGGCAACTGCAGTCATCGCAACTCGTCGGCGGCAGCCCTCGACGCGTCAACGGCTGCCGCCGACGGTTGCCTCTGCCGTTGTCGCGTGCCGCCCGTGTATATGAGCACTAAAGGTATTTATAATAAAATTGTTCTACTTTTTTTAAATCTCAACAAAGTTACATTCCAGTTTGCAGTGGCTATCATCAGGTGCCAGAATTTTTGACCAGTTATTGTATGAAATATCGCAAAATCTAAAGAATATCCAGTGACAACCGAGAGTAGTAAGAATCAGTTATTCAGTAATAAACAGTGTAGGTTAATGAGAACCTGTTCCTGTGTGGGTACACC
Organism: Lithophane semibrunnea; assembly: GCA_947363905.1. Taxonomy (NCBI): domain Eukaryota; kingdom Metazoa; phylum Arthropoda; class Insecta; order Lepidoptera; family Noctuidae; genus Lithophane; species Lithophane semibrunnea. Next base: position 16,944,525 of record OX376199.1, on the reverse strand, counting down.
TTACAAACTAAATCACTTTCAAAGTTGATGGTGTTGTATATGAAACATCCAAGTCCAGTAAACAAACAGGTTTCGAATACATAACCTTCCTCCTTTTTGAGTAGGTTCAAAATTTAGAAAATATTGTGCCGGTGCCACTTCTTTATAACCGCAGATTATTTTCAGCCAAATACTCTCACTATTAAAAATTTGTAAATGCTTTTCTGTCTGTTGTATTTATGGATTCATGACGACAATCAAGGAAATAGACAATCTGGCAATCTTGGCGGAAAACAACGGAAACATGAAGTACCTACTCCCTTCAGCTATATAATCCAGCTTATATAGAAGACTTTTTTTAATTTGGTCTCATTTATTTACACATTGGCATGTGTAAATAAATATTAGCCAAGAAATCTTAAATAAATCAGTGCAAATACATTTAAAAACGTGTCGTATAAAAAAAAACTCACCTCCTCCTTTTTATGCATTAAAAATAAAACTTAACATTTTTTTAAAAGATATTTGTGGAGCACCGACATCCCAGGTGCGTTGCCATCCAGACAAAGATGTTTTTTTCCCATCCGTATCCGGCCGGATATTTAGCCACTATCCAGTAACCGTACTCGAGTATCCGTTTCAATATTCCGATCTCAATCATATACATTGAAATGCTAAATATAAGTTATTATGACGATATCCCTTGTCAATTCATTTATGAAAATATGCATGTAAGAAAAAATCTACAATTATCATTTTAATAAAATCGGTGATAGACATCATTTTATACTTAATACAAGAATTAGTTTATTTAAAGTAGTTAAATGTAACAACAAAATACTTTGTAATACATTACATTTAAATGAAATAAGGGGGAGGCCTATGTCCAGTGGACGTCTTTCGGCTGAAATGATGATGATGATGAAATAAAAGCCATATTTAAAGTACACTTCGTAAACAAGCATATTAGGTACAAATTAGAAGATTATAATATCCAACTGGTTGCTGATTTAATCCATACTAATATTATAAATTCGAAAGTAACTCTGTCTGTCTGTATGTTACCTTTTCACGCCTAAACCACTGAACGGATTTGGATAAAATTTGGCAAGGAGATAGATGGCATCCCGGGGAAGGACATAGGCTACTTTTTATCGACATACCACGCGGGCGAAGCCGCGGGCGGAAGCCAGTTACTTATATGTATATTTTTCTATTTTTATGTCAATAATTTCTGTGATTACTTTAATTCAGAATCTGATTCATCATTTATTAAACGGAAAATTGTCTACGGTTTCGATATGTGAGCACCATGTATCTATCACATAATTAATTTACCTGACATGGTTCATTTTTAATACTTTGTACCTGCCTATTGTAGTATAGTATTTTTATTTCAGGTAAGTACAGTCTTCTCATATTATTATACAGGATGTAAGGGTAAACACTCTTGTCATTCACAACATTGGTAGTTGACTTAAATATAAAAATAAATGACCGAACACAACAAAAAAAAAACGTTATTTTCATTAAAAGATTTCAAAAAGTTTCTATCTGACACCGTGCTTGCTAGCGAAACAGCTGACTGACTAAGGGAGGGATCGCGCTCGCTGCCGGTCAGGTCACACCCGTACCCCCCGCCCGTGTTGAGACGTAAGTTCGTTGCCCTAGCGCATAGGGCAACGAACTTGCGTCTCTTGTGGTAAAATTTAGATCTAAAAAAATTAAAAAAAAAGTTGTAATTTTCCATTGATTTTACGTTCTATAAATTAAACCAAACTACTGGTTGCAAGGATAACGGTGTTTACCCTAACAACCTGTATAATCACATACCTACAATATATTAAACATTTTAAAAGAGTCACTATGGAGTTTCTTGCCCATTCTTCACCATACGAAAGTACCTTTTGGAATGGACAACTAGAATCAATTATCAAATTTTTACAGTGCCTTTTATGTGCCTAAACCTCCAACTGTCATTAACGAGACACAATAGAATTTTAATTGATATCGGCCATTAGAAGGCCAATCGACAGTTGAGCGGTTGGTATAGTATAAATGATTTGAATTTGACGTCACTGGATAAGCCAGAATAGTATTATTTCACACTTTGAAAACTGTTTTTATTTTTCACTTCTTATAGCAGTGGCGGGTACCTACCTACTTGGTTGACAAAAATTTTAACATCGTCAATAAATGACGTGGATTAAAGGCATATTATTGAGGCTAACTCATAAACTACTCAAGTAAAATTTGTATGGGACCACCACAATAACAAAAAATCGTGTAAATCAGCCAAGGGAGCGTTCAAGTATTACGTTACGCAATTTTTGGAGATTTTTGACCCCCTATGTAACGCGCCGTAACGTTTTTCTGTACCCCTCCTCCCCCCTAGTAAAACGTTACGTAACCACCAAGTGACCATTTTTACCTAAAAGTCACTATCATTACTGTTGTGATGAGAGAAAATCTCACAAATAGAAAACAGTGTATTTTGAATATCTAATTTCTAATACAATGTTACGTAACGCGTAGTCCCGCCCCTTTAACGCTTCGTAATCGTAACATTTTACAAGATCCCCTCCACACCCCCAAATTCGTTACGTAATACTTGAACGCTCCCCAAGTAATCAAGGATGCCTCGTTGACTGGTGAAACACTTGTCGATTTTTACAGGGTTTTTAATGACTGTTGAAGAATAGGTTACTAAATATATCTACGTCTATTGTATTTTATAAGGGATTAGCATCCGCCCGCGGCTTCGCTCGCGTGGTATGTCGATATAAAGTAGCCTATGTCCTTCCCCGAGATGCCATCTATCTCCATGCCAAATTTTATCAAAATCCGTTCAGTGGTTTAGGCGTGAAAAGGTAACATATAGACAGACAGAGTCACTTTCGAATTTATAATATTAGTATAGATTTCCGCAAAGTCGCGCCTGAATCAATTAACTAATGTTGTTTTTTTATGTTGCTGCGTTCGTTGGTCCTAGTATAGTTGGACAGAGGATAATAACAACTGAACAAAATAAGGCTTGTAAAATGTGCCCTAAAATACCATGTTTCCGAGATATTTAAGGCCAAAGGTCGTATTGTTCTCATGTGGCGATCTTTACCTTCAAATATCTCGGCGACGAGACAATTTGGGCACACATAATTACTACTAAAAATTTTTTCGTTTGTTCAAGTATTTTCAACTTTTTTTGGCCTTTGCCGCCGGTTTCCTTGGGAGAAAATTCAAAACCTTTTGACACTAGAAAGACAGAACATTTCTTGGAATAACATAATAGATTACTTTACTTTTTATCCGAGTATATAGTTTTTGCCCCTAGGCAAGTGAAACCGCGGGCAGCAGCTAGTAAATAGTAAACTAGTAAACAATTTATATTTGAATTAAGTTTATAAACGAATTATTTAGATTTCGCAATGCGAATAAAACCTCAGGCTAAATCTAGTAGATAAGAAGAAGTCTTGGACAGATTACAGAGTTCATTCAGAATGAAGTAAGATTTGGGAAATGGCTGGATGGACCACAGAGAAGCAAAGAAATGGAGTGCTCATGTTTAGATGAACGTGTTAAGGCTACGTCTCCAGAAATACACGTTTGCCGCAAAAGTCTACATCCAACCGCCGCGGAGGTTATCCAAATAACAATCTTTTACACAATTCACAGCCACTCCCATGAAATACCTAATTGTATGGCTCCGCATACCGTTTGAAATGCTGACTTGATAGAACTGTATTGCGATTTATTTAATTGAATGGTTGTCATCTTAAACTTTCCATGATGTCCGTATCACAGATTGAGCGAAGCATGCACTCCGTTTGCTCAATACTCTGTGACAAAAAACTTTTTTATTTAGATATAAAGAAAACTTAAAAAACTCACCAATAATTAAAATTAGTTAGCGTTTAATGAATATACTTACGGTAGACATTATTTTTTCACGTATTTCACTTGGTTTCCTATGCTGCTGTTTTTTTTTAAATTATTTTTCATGTCATGCATGATAAATAACACCAAATCCCCAAAAATACAACAGACTTTTTCGTTTGAATTTTTTTTGAGCCAGATTGAATTAAAAAACCTAAGAAGTCCTTCGAAAAATGTGACAGCTACAAGTTTTGAGTTTTTTATCACTTTATGCAGGCAGAGCACTGTCCATTATTATGTCCTTTAACATATAGTTCAGCTGCTCCAGAATCCAACGATGTCCTTAGATTTCGAGTGGTTTCACAGTCCATGAATATTGTCCAAAATACTTCAACGTAGATAATGAGGTTCCAATGTTGTTTGTTCAAGGTTTTCCAATATTTTCGTGATGTATACCATTTCATTAAGGAAAATGAAATGCTAGTTTATTGATAAGTTCTTTTCGTGTGGTTAGCAATTGAAAAGTTGCAAGAGTGAATAAAATCATGTTAAATCATTGTCTCACACCAAGAAGAAAATGTGATTGTGCATTGAGTCCTCTGATCAGTTTACGCAATGTTATTGATCAATGACTAGAGTAAAACTTAAGTGCAATGAATACTGAATAACCAATTCAAGTTGAACTAATTACTCTCGATAGTCAACACAGATAACTTAGGATTCGAAGTCGACTGGTGTAAAGTAGGGTACAGAAAGAAGCGCCGTAGAAAACACGTCAATATGAATACTCCAAGAGTTAAAAAACATTTTATTTTCCACACAACAAGCGTATGCACGCTCCGGCTTATATCTAGTATCACAGAGGTCTGGGCGCTCGCGGCTACAGAGAGGGATATCTTACTTGGGACGGGCGCGGCGGCCGGCTCCGGGCTGTCGGACTTCTGGCGGTTGCGGCGCATGTAGTGCTCCTTGTTGTAGTTGCGCAGCTCCTTGAACGTCACCACCTCGGCCGGCTCCGGCGCCGGCGCGCGCTCCTTCTGAGCCTCCTCGTCGCGCCGCCGCCTGCGCTCGGCACGAATTAAGTCTCGCTTGCGCTTCGCCGGCACGGCATCGCCGTCTCGCTTCGCCTGGGGCCGAGAGATTTTGGGTATCGGCGGCATTTTGCTTATCTTTTTGGCGTCGGGCATCTTGTCCACGTACGCCGGCATGGGACCGCGCTCGGGCTCGGGTTTGTTTGAGTTGCGCTCTATCTCAGCGCGGCGCATCTCTTCGCGCCTGCGCTCGCGCGTGCGGCGCGGGTCTCGCTTGTCGAGGCGCGGGTCATTCCGCCGCGGGTCTCTAGGTCTGGCGGCCTCGCCGTCCGGCCTGACGTCTATGGTGATGACGTTCTTCCGTTTGGTGACGCGCTCGAGCGGTTTGATGTCGAAGACATTGGGCGCGATGGCGGCAGTGGGCGCGGCGGGGGCCGCAGGGGCCGCGGGGGCCACGACGGCGACAGGTGGCGGCGCGGGCGGGCCGCGCGCGGGCGGCCCGGCGGGCGGGGCGGCGCGCGCGGCCGGCGCTTGACGCGCCAAGCGCGGGTCGCGGCGCGCGGCCACGAGCGCGGCGCTGACAGGTGCGATGCGACCCGCCGGCTTGTTCACAGGCTGTAAATGGAGACAACGATGATGCAAACTTGCTTGACGACATAATATTTTTGATCCCTAACTTGTTTAATGTTGAGGGGTTCGTGGCTATAAAATAACCGCACGGGTCGATCGATCAGGTTAGGCTACGCTCGCCGAGGTCGGTCCGTGATGGAACAGATAGTCGGCTATTATACTGAGACCCCTCCATGCTTTAGAGAAGCACGTTAAACCGTCTATCCCGGCTTACATTTGTAGAACTTTGATAGCCATGACGGGTAGTCAGAAATCAAAAAGTCTGGGAAAAGGCTAAGCAGATGATGACTGTAGTAATGTTAAGGTGAACTCACCGGTCCAAGCCGCTGTTTGACGGATATGCTGGACACCTCGGGCGCCACAGGCTGTACGGGAGGCGCCGGTGCACTGTTAGAGATGTTGTTTGTTGCTGGTATTGATGGCACCTGTAACAACAATGCAGCTGGCTGTTAGTAAAATTATCAAGTCTTTAATATACAGGCTTAATTTTTGTACACACTTAACCTCTAAAGGGGTCATTGTATTCATCATTATGATAAGCTCATACATTTTGTTGATTTATGTGAACACATATGAATGGCAGCAATAACTTTCGAATCCATGTTATTTCTAACTAATTAAATATCAGGTGTTCAAGGAAAATAAAAACAGAAATTTACAATGTGCAGTTTTATCGATCAGTGATTTCTGCCGAACAAACTTAATACGGATAATTTGGAGCTGTCATATTTGTTAGATGTAGATAAAATCTACTTTTTAGGGTTCCGTAGCCAAATGACAAAAACGGAACCCTTATTATTTCGTTTATTATGTCTGCCTGTCCGAACGACACAGTTATTTTACTCTGAGACTATTGGTATTGGCACTATATCGATGAAAATAGTAGCTACACAAACCCCATACATCTAACTGAGGGATGAAAGTCAATATTTTTTTAGATCTGCGATATTTTCGGTTACTACTGCAGAAATACCTTTGTTTTTACAAGTTTTTGAGAAATACTATGAAATACAAATATTATTGCGGTCGATAAAATCAATAGTGTAGTGTGCATGCGCAAATATTAATCCCATCTGCGGAACCCTTCAACCTGCGTTGACCGACATGCACTTGGACGTTTTTTAATAAATTCATTCAGTTATTCTCACATAAGCAGCTTATATTTTTTTAAGAAATGTCAATCATTTATGTTAATTGCGTTATATTGTGCAACAAAAACCGGCTATACTAATAAAATTGATTAACATATTAGTACAGTCGACGTGAACAACTTTCACGATTAGTCGTCAGGACCTATTAACAGAAAGGTAGTAGACATTTCACTTTGTACCTAGTTCTTGATCATTTACCTATGACTTATATCACTACTAAAGACCCGCCCCCGCTTCGCACGTGAACAATGTACTGGTGGGAATGATTGCGTACGTGTACGGATGTGGCGACATCTAGAAATATGCTTTAACTGGGGTAAATATCAAAGTATTTTATACAAAAACTTCTTCAGACTTTCTTCTTTTGACTTCGGCTAAGACTATTTCAGACGCTAATCTACATGGTGCTCATATGGCCTGAGACCAAGATTATGTCTGGACTTTAAAAGATACTACAACCTCTGAGTTTGTTTAGGCCTTTCTTCTCAGAGTAGTCAGATAGGAAACGCCGACCTCATCTACTTATTTTTAATATGACGTTTAAAAGTAATTCCGATATCCTATTTACAGGATAAACAATTTCATTTCACTAAGCGGTTACACAGAGAGAGACACGAAAAGCGACTTATTTATACTATGTACACTGTACAGTGCCGGATTCAACTTAGCGCCGCCTCTGGGCTCTGTTAACAATGCTGCCCTGCCTTATTACCGTCTTACTAATAAACGTTGTATCGCGCCTGTATAGTTACACAACGTTTTGTCTTCTTCTTTCAAAAGTATAGTTTTTTTATTTTCTAAAAATTAATTTATAAATGTTTTAAATTTTTCGAAAAATGACAATCAATCTGCCTAGCCTTTTCCCAACTATGTTGGGGTCGGCTTCGGATCTAACCGGATGCAGCTGAATACCAGATTTTTTTCGAAAAATGTACTAGTTTAATTTTTTGGAAGATTTCGTACAAGGTTGAGAAATAATTTCGATGAATTATTATCGTTTGTCCTATCAAGCGTACCTTCTCTGTTTTACGATAGGTGATCAATTGATAAAACACGAATGACGATAGTAATAAACAGTCTTTGGAAATTACTTTCCAATCGTGATAAGATTTTAATTATTCGGGGCTGAAAAGGTTTTACGAATTTTCCAGATACCAATTGTTATGAGGCAGCATCTACATCGCCACTTGCGAACTACGCATCACACGTCACACAAAAATCCTGCATCGCGCAAGCAGTTTAGAGACGTGTTGCTACCTGGCTAATTATATTTCTTACACATATATTAGTTGGTTGCACATTACAAGCGCCCCTTATGTGACTTTTATAAACATTGACATAAGGTTTAAATTACGGTCCTGAAATGCAACATCAACAACTAAAATAACTAGAATCTTTTCCAACATTATAAAGTGTGTTTAAAGTCAAGTTCTCAGCACATAATCATGTACATGTTCTTGCCACTTTTAATAAAACTGTGATGGAAAACCAAATACCAGTTTGCCTTCCAAGTAATTGATTAAGGAAAACATTGCATGAATAATATTATCTTGAACTAGCAACTTTGCAACCAACGCTAATATTATAAACGCGAAAATAAGTATGTATAAACAATATAGGTAGACTTACCGGGAAACCCAATGATTTTTTTGTTTATTTGTATTATTTTGTGACAGTTGTAGGACATAAATTATTTACAGAAATATGTACCTAGTGGGCATTCCCAAGGCTACATACCAGAGGCGGCTCGTCATAAAGAGCGCTGGTGCAGTGCACTCCCACGAAAATAGCATAATCTATATTTCTTTATTATAATCCTATACATACATTCTTTCTACTATGCCCATGTATACAATAGCAGTTTACTAGAAAACCATTTCCTACGCGTACATTGGGCGTCAAGTTGTAACGTGTGGAGCGCCAGCGATTGCGCTCCTATGAAACAAAGTTCAGTACGATTTCTAGCACTGTATTCAATGAGTGCGAAAGAGAAATATCGACACAGTCCGACGCGTGACACAAAAGATTTTGTATGAGAAATTAGCCTAATTTGGAGCGCCGCTCACGCGCGACGTTGCCAAACGGCGCAAGGCGGCCGCGCGCGGGAATGCGATCTATGCCTTTGCGCTGTTGCCGATCTTATGTAAACAAACGGTCGGCTCAACTCGGCTGTCAGTAGATTCGCAGTGTTTATTCTAAATAATTACCATTAAAAATAGTTTGTGCGCGACATTTGTGTTAAAAATGGAACAATACAGTGTATCTTGTTGTATGATAAGCATTGAAAAACGCTTAATTAATTCCATAACTGATTTTCACAAGAAAGTGATAGATGTCTTCGCTCGCCTTCGCCAAAAAGATCGCCGAATGGATTTTCTTTACAAATAAAATAAATGGTAAGCTCTAGTTCTACGTTTCTTTTTTTAGTGAACCCCCACAAATAAATATCACGAGCCGCCTCTGCTACATACAAATTATTATTTTAATGATGTAGTGGTACAAAAGTAAATTAATCAGTATAAAAGTCAATATCATATATTTACTTGTGTTGCCGTTAAAATAATCATTGGCATAGAAACTAAAGACATAGTTTTTGTTTTTTTGGTTAAAACGACCTCGGCCAATTAGAGGAAATTCTAATACAATAAAAAGGAATAATTATGAAAAAACCACGCAATTTTATGTTTAAGTGATATTAGAAATTGAGCAACTTTGCCTACAATGATCTGCTGATTGGGATTTTCCAACATTAATGTCTGAATAAGTTCTTTTTAATCTATACTAATATTATAAAGCTGAAGAGTGTGTTTGTTTGTTTGTTTGAACGCGCTAATCTCAGGAACTACTGGTTGGAATTGAAAGATTCTTTTTGTGTTGGATAGTCCATTTATCGAGGAAGGCTAAAGGCTATATAATATCACGCTACAACTAATAGGAGCGGAGCATAAATGAAATATGTTGCAAAAACGGTAAAAAATATTCCTTTTTGAGAGCTTCCGTTCCGTGCGCTGCGTAAACGGTTTATGTTACGTAAATATCATGTATGATGGAATTGTTCCTCTTTAAAAGTTCTAAAAAAAGTCCGCGACAGCATATGTCTATCTTTTAAGATTGACTTACTATAACCTTTTTTATGTTAATCAAATTTGTTAGAAATTAATGCATTATTTCCGAAGGAGTTTTATCATCATTATATTAATTCTTATTCAAATAAATAGTTTTAACATCAAGGGTATTTATGTAGCAGTAAAATACTTTTTAATTCATTCGAATCGGACATTTAATTTCGAAGTTATCACGAGTTTAAAAATGTAATACGCGAACTGTTCGAAGCCGGCGCCACGCCGCCGCGACTTTCCCTACTCTAGAGAGGAGAGGATGGGCACACGGGTAGACCATGACCTGGAATAGGACATAGGACACGTTTTATCCCTATATTCCCACGGGATCGAGACCTACGCGAGTGAAACCGCGGGGTACAGTTAGTTGGTTATAAAATTAAACTCAATTTATTGTCAAATGAATAACATCTGTAAGTTGATTTAAAAATTAGAATTCCGGGTTTACGTTTTCAAATAAATCAAAGCACTCAATTTGTAAGTAGCGCTACAAATTGGCATCCACACTCCACAGGGTATGTTTTTTGAGCCATTTGTTTACATTTTCATCAGATACTTTTTGAACAAACGATAGAATTTCACGACACAAATGAAAAAAAATTTTTTTTTTTTTTATTGGTAATATTTTTTTAGCATGTATACACGCTATACTATTGCAGGTTAACGGGAACGCCCTTTGTTAGTTAACATACTGTATAATCAATCTGCGGTATTAAGCCCAATGAACTGTGCACTAGCATAGCACGTCTCATTATCTTAGCCGAGGCAGAACCGTGTAATAACACGTGTCTTATCTGCTTCATATAGATACCACATACATACCACCAAGATAACATTAACATTCATTCAGGGTTTCAAGAAAACAATGATTAGGAATCATAAACACGACGCTTTGAATTTGCAGAAGAATAGGCTGACTATTACTGAGTATTTTATTCCATTTATAAACTTGACAAGCTGTTGACAGTTTCGAAACGAATCTGAAATGCAGTTAATCAGCCTATAATGTTCCCACTGCTGGGACACACGCCTCCTCTCTGTGGGAGGGAATGAACCGTAATCCACCACGCGGGCCTAGTACGATGTTTTCCTTCACCGTTTTGAGAGCAGAGTGGTGATCAGACAATTTAGATAAAGTGCTTGTCTGGGTTCGAACCTATGACCAAAAAATCCTAAAATTCGTCAGTCACGGCTGAAATGCATGTCTACAATAAATTAGAAAGTGCCTCTGTCTGCTAAGATATGACCGATTTATTGTTTGGTATACTCTATACCTACCAAACATTAAATCCTCTAACAGCTGCTGCCTCTAGGAATCCACACGAAAGAAGTTGAAGTACCTACTTTAAGGCTCTTACATACTGGCGCGATTCGCCCCGCGACGCGAATTTTAACAAAACAATTTCTGAGAAAACTTCACGGCGAACAATGCGGCAGCGTCGCGTCGCGCGACTTGTCGCCCCAGTATGTAAGAGCCTTTATAATGTGGATAATCCAGTCAACTTTTTAAAGTGGGCCTTCTCGGGTTCTTATTCAAGGTCAATCAATTACAAGCAAGTAGTGAGCATGTTGTTGCGAAGGCTATCCAAATATTTATACTCGTAGTATACACGAGTCGCCGGTATAAATATTTGTAATGCTTTCCAATCACTCAGTCAAAACGCCAATAGATAGTATAATATATGTCTATAGTATAGAGACACAATATAAGTTTTGTAAAATTTGAATATTATTACCATTGAAAACTAATCGAATATAGCATATTAGTATAGCACGTAATTGAAGGACCGTGTGGGCAAAGGTAGAGAAAATTAACAAATCCTATTTTTTGCATGAACATAGGTTTTAACTGATAACACCTTTGTCCCCTTAACCCTTCAATTATTAATGACAAAGAAATGGTGTTAACTAACTAATGCATTAGCATAATAATGAGGCTGCAGATCAACATCTTAACATTTCAAAGTTAAACAGTATGTGCCATGTACCTAAAGGTCTGATGCTAGCAAATAGCCTGTAGTGCCAACAGTTTTGTACTACTAGAATGGCAGGTTAGAGTTTCATACGAATATAAACCTTATGCTTGAGAAAATAATGTTCATATTCGTATAAGCACACGCTTCAAGCCAATGTAATTATTTTATAATGAGGTTTTTATTCGTATGAAACGCTAACTGACTATGCTGAGTAAAGTCTAAGTGTGAATCTTGCCCTGTTTTTCTCAATTTACGTTAATCTATATTTATAAAAATGAATTCCTATTTCCCTTGGTCACGCCATCACGCGTGAACGGCTGAACGGATTTGGATGAAATTTGGCACAGGGGTAGACCATGACCTGGAATAGGACGCTTTTTATCCCGATATTCCCACGGGATCGAGATTTACGCGGGTGAAACCACGGGGCGCAGCTAGTTTTATTATATTTATGAGTAATATACATCGGAAATACGATTTATTAACACAGTAAATTACGTGCGGGAAGAAACACAGATTGCAATAGTTATTTATGGAATAATTATTATATTCCGCGTAAATTATGGTAATGACTTTAATGCCTATTATGTTGGTCTAAATATAAATTGAACAATGGAACCATAGAGCGGTATTAGTGCTAATGTAGAAAGTAATTATCTAAATTGAGAGACAATTTTATGTTTTTGTGTACATATGTTTCAAGTGAAATGTAATTATCATGTTTTGGGTCATTATCATTACTCATAATTAATTATTCACTATTGACTTCCCTGAAAAAAAAAACTATTTTTTTCCTACTCTTTCTACGTTTCTCTTTGGTTCCTACCTCAATAATTTAGATTATTCAAGGTTTGGAAGGGCTACGAATATGCAACTATAAATGCGCCTATATTAGCCTTATTACCAGGTTTTTATACTATGTATATTAAAGCCCAAAACACACACAAAGCGGGTGCGGGGCGGGAGCGGGTCGGGTCGTTTTCATCGCGTGAGTCGCGCGGTTCATCGTGTTCACACAGAGCGCGGGCGCGGGGCAGCAGCGGGTCGGGCGCGGTTGTACTTTGACAGACGGCAGCGGTTGCAGTGTGAAAATGTTGGGTGATTCTGACACGGACGAAGAATTATTATTTTTTACTTATTTTAAAGAGAAGAACGCGAAAATGGAAAAAGTTGTAGGTTCTTGACATTAATAAAAAAAAACAAGCAATAAAAACTAAAACCCTACTACGACTTAAAAGGTATAAACAAGACACCACAGACAGACAAATTAAAAATACGGAGACACACGTGTTAGGGCATAAATCGAACAGATTACGTGTGACTCCGGATTTTTAATTTGTCTGTCTGTGGTGTCTTGTTTATACCTTTTAAGTCGTAGTTGGGTTTTAGTTTTTATTACTTGTTTTTTTTTTTAATTCTTTTGGGGTTATAATATATATATTTTTGAAATGTGCATTAAGCCCTTTCATTTGATACCCAACATGGTACGATTAAACCATTTTTTTTTTAAGTTCCTCACTTTTTGTCCTCTAGAGGGCGCCATTTTTAATTTAATGTGACTTCACATAGCCTATAACCAGCGGACAATCACGACGCTTCTAACGATATCTCATTTGTCAAATTGTGATAAGTGGTTTGGAAGATAGGAGGGAACAGATGAACATACATACATACATACATACCGGTCAAAATCATAACCCTCCTTTTTTCTTCGCCGTAGTCGGGTAAAAACAACATGAATATGGAGAATATCATCGATACGTGTATTGCAACGAATGTAACGCCGCTACACCCACATTGCTATTCTGTAACCATCTTACCTTGAAAACTTAGGTGAAGTGAGAGTGGAGTGAGTCATTGTCATCGATACCTACTGATGCTAAGGCAGTGACAGTTCACTCCAAGCTCACTTTGATATTTTACTACACTTAGTTTTCACGGAGATATTTTTACAGAATAGCACAACCGCTCCCGACCCGCGCTGTTGTGTCAGCGGGCGCGGCTCCCGCGCGGGTCCCGCTCCGCGCCCGACCCGCGCCCGCGTTCTGTGTGTTGACATCCATATAATTCCTTGAATTACAATTTATGACACCCGCCGTACTCCCGCGCCCGACCCGCTCCCGCCCCGCGCTGTTGTGTCGGCGGGTGGCGGGCGCGGCTCCCGCGCGGGCCCCGCTCCGCGCCCGCGTTCTGTGTGTTGACATCCATATAATTCCTTGAATTACAAATTATTATACCCGCCGTACTCCCGCGCCCGACCCGCTCCCGCCCCGCACCCGCTCTGTGTGAGTTTTGGGCTTTAAAGTGCAATTCAGATGGATATTTTCAAATTAATCACATCATTAAAAAAAATGTCATTTTCGTGTAATTTTTTATCATTGTAATTTTTTGGCAATAGCCTCGCCTCCCATTACATGGAACTTAACCGTAACTGGCGAAATGTGGGTGTACTTTAGGTGCACCTCTGCCGAACCCTTCTGGGATTGCGTGATGTTACGTATAAAAATATCATTTCCATTCAATTCAACACAGATGCCCATTGTTTTATGTAATATAAGTTACGGAAAATAGCTAAATAATAGAATTAAATGAAATAAAAATAAAAAATAGAATGGATATTGAAGATCGCGCCTTGTAATTACTAAGGTTTAAAATATATTATTATACAAAAGTGTATTTGTTTGTTTATTCTTTCACACATCAAAAACAATATCAACATGTTTTTTTTTTGCATATGGATAGTTTATGGACTGGAAACATTAACTACATAATTCACCACAAAATTGCACAGTTCCTGTGGGAAAGACCACGGAAGCCGCGAGTAAAAACTAGGGACAGAATAAATCTTACCTTTTTAACGACTGTTTTCTCAGCAATCTCGACCTGCCGCCGCATCTGTTCGAGCTCCATTTCCACCTTCTTTCTCTGCAACATTAGGAGCTCTTGCTCCTTCTTCGCGAGGATGCTCCTCATCTTTTCGTCCTCCTCAGGCGGAACTGAGGGGACTGGTGTCACCGTTGTACTGGTGGTAGGCACATTCTGTTGATTCTGTGGAGAGATATCGTGATTAGAAAGATGAAGAGGCATCTTGGGATTGTTTTAGGCTGTAGTTATGTAAGTATTTGTCTTTCGTTTTTTTTTCTTGTAACCTGTGCCATGGCTGGGCAAAGGTCTCCCTACACCTACATATCTGTTGAATTTTAACGCCATTCTGTCTTGTCACCAACACTTCTGTTCATTCATGAAAATGCTATTATGGCTTCCATATAATAGCTGTGACAATATTTTCACATGATAGATGTTTTGAATACCTATCTCAACCAGTTGTATTGAGTAATGGGAATGTATGGTATGGGTCAAATTCATGCTGGGTTGTAAATACAAGGTGGAAAATAGGCAGTATGTACTCAAGCATGAGATCCCAGACTACTGACAAATGGAAATACTGCAGTGGGCATTACAGCATACAAAATTATAATATACTGATTACTAATGGACATAATATTATGCAAGTAGCAGTTATTATAGCCTCATACCAACGGCGGCCATTGCCCAAAGCTAGAACATTAAACTAAATCAACATCAAAACAATAATCAACTAAAAAACACCTTTTTCAGAAAATTTGGATTTACATGGATGTTTGACTGCTGCGGCTGTGCTTGTATCGGCCATGCCGGATCGATCAAGTTCACTTTCACATCCAGCTGATACAGCTTTGTCGCTGGGAACACATCATGCCAAGTCTCCCGTAACTTAAACATTTGTGACCTTATTTTCTCATCAACCTGCGAAAAAATTTCATATTAGTGACTGCCACAAAATCAACAATAAATTCACAAAGCATTTAAATATGACAATTTAACTCACAATTACCTGTTTGAATGTCCTTGTAAACATATTGACAATGCTCTGTGAAAACTTCGAAGTGTAGGCTCCGCCAACATTCTTGATTATGGAATCAACTAAATACAGTACAGGCAGCTTGATGTCGGGTTGTACCTGTGTAGAGGAAAAACAACTTCTAGTCCCAAGCCCCAGGCTGGTCAAGTACGTACTTGACCTCCTCCCTCAAAGGTTGGCACCCACTGTTCATAATGGTACGGGATAGAATAAGACAAGAATTTGCTTTATCAACCTTTTTAATCATTAATACGTGAAAAATAAATAAGAATTCAGTTTCAAAAAGCTTTATTGTGAACAATTTCTTGAATATACAACTGAAAAAGATAAGGATTACATACCCTTGAAGGCAGATTGTGTTATCTGGTATTATCTTTTGATACAGGTATCTCCTAATTGTTTATTGTAAGTTTGCAACAAGAAATAACATGATTGAAATTGATTTGCAACTCATAAATGTTATCTAAACTCTGTTTCAAAGTAAAATTATCTTCATCTTTTACAAAGTTTCGTAATTTGGACATTTGCCAGGTCTACAAGGAAATACTGTAATCTAGGTGAGTTTCATACTTAGCTAATATTATGTGCCTTTTATCAAGACTAGCTACAATGTGATAAAACTATTATAGTTAGCACTTTGTAAGGTTTTCGGACTTGGCTTGAAGACAACAAGGCAAATGGATGTATGTCAAATTATGCAACATATATAAAGTAGTTCAAGTGCTGCCGAAAGTAGAACTCAAAGGTTGTCTTACAACTTGAATATATTTTTTATGAATCAATAACACAGTATTGGAACAATGAGCCAAGCAGCATTGCAACTAGAAATGTATGGTAATACTTATGCAAACATCAAAGATATGATAAGCAGCCAATTGTCTCAAAACAAGGTTGTTTTTTTGTAAGCTACTATTGATTTGATAAGAACAGTTTACAGAAATGTATAGATGGCCAATGCTGTCATATTGTTTGGAGGTAATATTGTGAAATAGGAACATCTGGTAGGAGATACCTGTTAGAGCTTCGATTGGTTACAACGAGGCCGAATTAGTCACACTTGTCATTGTAAACACGTAAAGCACGCAACGAGGAGCGCGCGTCATCATATATCGAGAACACTTTCCCATTATTCCCCCGAATCTCACGTGACTGTGGCATAAATTCCGCGGCACCTCACACGCGTTAATTTTTAAAAATTGAAATTCACCTTCTCCAAATGCTTCTCCACTGTTTCAACGATAACCCCGGCGTGGTCGATGTTTTCTTCCGCGAGGATTGTCAACATATTTATCAGTGGCTTGCTGTTGACGGTTAGGTCCGCCAAACTCGACGCATACTCTTCCGCTACTTCTTTTGACATCTTGAATGACGACCGTAGTCGCTGATGTCACCATGCCAAGCACAATCTTCAACTGCACATCACTGTAAATAACAAAATACTACGCTTTTAACTCTATACGTTACGTGGATAACCAATATGGCGAGATATTAGAAATGAACACGTAGTGAACTTACGTTATCGCGTATATCACAGCACTGCGGACGATAAACACACGTAATTACTGCAAACACCTCACGTACAAATGGAATGAATACATTTAATAATACTAAATCACGTACAGCTAAGTTTTCTTTGACCCGACAGAAAATACGTATTGACGTAACGAAGTCCTGTTGAAATCAAAATGGCGACCACGCGACGAGTAAAACGACTTCATCAATGCGGCGTGAAAAGTGGGAGTTCAAGGGTTGCCATTGTTTGCACAATAGTGCCATTAAAATTAGTAGAATTTTTGACCGACTTCAAAAATGGAGGAGGTTTCACATTTCGTCTGTTGATAGAATGATCCGTTGAGTTGAGATGGGTCAGAGTATGGACAAATTTTAAATAAAGTTCTAAAGAACCATATCATTATATAGGGCGGGGGAGGCAGGGCCGGTAGGCTGGTTCCCCCACATCAATCAAGCGCGGAAAAAAAAAATACGCGTCCCCACGGGGTGAGAGAGGTGTCGTTTAAAAGGGGAACCAACTCCTATAAAAAAGAACCCTAAACAACCCCAAAATCGTGATCCGAATTACTAATACCTACCATTTTTTCTGTTATTTTATCTAATCCTAAGCATCTACCATATAATTATGTATGTATTTACTAAACTGAGCAGCTGAACATAAACTGAGTACAGATAATATGACTCCTCCGACAACAACATCAACGTTCATGTAAGAAAATTCGACAGTTCGACACCGTTTCCGATGTCTGTGAATGTGTGAATGAATAATGTAAGGGAGCTGTATTGATAATGTTGCAATCTACCAACAAATGCCAAAATTATCCACCAATTGCCGTTTCTCATCTCTATGAAAAACGGTAATGGGGATGTACGCGCAAAGCTCAGCGCAGATGTCGCCTTCGGCGCCTTCGCCTTTCATTACCCGTAGACCATATAATTAACCTGGTCTAAGTTATTACCGGAAGCCCTAAAGTCTGTCAACCAGTCTTGTCAAAAGTTATTGATTGTGATCTGACCTCCACAACTCTGTTGGAGTTGTGGAGGTCAGACAGACAGGCAGTCGCCCACGTATAAATATTGCATTTAAGCTGCATTCAGATAGTCTGGATTTCTGGAAGCCGAACCATCATTCTGGCAGCAGTTCAAAAGATTAGCTATTAAAATCGGGGAGAAGTACACAAGACTGGATTGGGAAATACCAATGGGGAACTCGGTTTTGCTTACTCACAAAAGCACTAGGAAGTGATGAATTGATGAAGGACGGGCCTTTCTTTTGGGGGACTGTCATATGTAACTTGACGTTCGAATAGTGCTGATTCTCAGCCTAGTTTGAATAAATTGATTTTGATTTGGCATGAAATCGTTAAAAATAAAATAAAACAGTCATTACGTGTTTTATTTTATCATAGTTCCAGTTACTTGTTGTCACTTTGGGCTTTGTTGTCGCGTTGACTAAAAACCGGTTATTTGCGTTTTCGTTTAAGTCGAGAATATCTGCCTTTCAAAATTGGTGACGTACCTACACTTTTGTTGAAAACTGAAAACACAGAAAACATGTATGTGCTGTCAAAATTGACAGTTTTTAGGGGCAATGGGTGACTAATGTGACGGTTTCTCGAAAAACTTACAAATTTGTTAAAATTGCGTGGATTTTAATTACTTTGGCGTTAACTTAAGTAAACAATTATGGCTAACGTAAACACGGGTGAACTTTTGGACTTCCAGGACTATTCCCCTGACCACAATAATCGAAGTGCACGTATCGACGTGGAGGCAGTACACACAAATCAATACAATAACACTATGTCTAATCCAAACTATAGTTTTGAAGAACCTAAAGCGATTGATGAACCAGAGGCTGCACCACAAAGTAAGGACCTATAATCAAATATAATACTTTTGATTCTAAAAAGATTCTAGTAGCTATCACGTATTGTACTACTTAATGGTCTGGTCTTGTAAACAATTAAGTTTATCTACCAATTAGTGTAGCTTTTAACTAGATTCTAATCTTATCACTGTATTAGTAACACTAGTTTAAATTTTACCGTGTTCTGAGTAGGTAATTGTAAAGTGATTGTGTATATTTTTTAGTAAAAGGGTTTGCTTAGTATTTTTATCTAACATGTTAGTGGTTTATTTGGCCATACGAATCATTATGCATCGTTACTCTAGTATCTATCATCCTCAGGGTAACAGTTAATTCCTTTCTGATTTATGTAAAATTCAGCTTTATTTAATAAATTATAATTTGTATCTATAGGTATTATGTATTTGTATTGTATATAAGCAAAAACATCTGTTAATCATCATGTTATTATCCCTTATTTTTCAGCTAACCACAACTTCTGGACTATAGAATATTACCAGAAATACTTTGATGTCCACACAAATGAGGTTGTGGAGAGGATCATATCCTCTGTGCTGCCACAGAAGGTGTCACGCAACTACTTTGATGAAAGAATCAAGGGAAAGCCAGATTTATATGGACCTGTTTGGATTTCTGTTACCCTGGTAAGTGTGGTATAGAACTTGTTAATATGAAATTCAGCAATACTCAAGCTGAGATAGGGTTCTATTTTTCAGTACCTACATGTGCAAATATTTAATGATGTAGATAAATGGTTGATAAATAATTATCTATGGCATGGGTATTATTATCCTTTATTTCACTTTTCACACATATAAATTATATTTTTAAATATTAGAATAAAAAAAATATATAAAACATTTAAAAATATAAAAAATAGTAGCCCACCGGTATCGGGAACAGGGTCCAAGCTACCGGCGGTCAGGGCTCCAGAGAGAGGAACCTCCTAACAATGCGAGCCGTGTCCAGGAGTACAGCTTTCTGAATCAAGCCCTTAATCCAGCTGCCCAACGAGAGCCTCCTTAGGTGTTGGTCGAGGCTCTTGGCAATTAAGCCATTGGCTGATACGACTATCGGCACAATGATCGCAGAGTCCACATCCCACATGTCGACAACCTCGTGAGCCAAGTCAAGATACTTGATTTGTTTATCTTTCTCGGCCTTCACGAGGTTCCCGTCATGCGGGACCGTTATGTCAATGATCATTGCGCGCCGCTCTGTTCGATCCACCACCACTATATCAGGCTTATTGGCAACAATAGTCCTGTCAGTGATGATGGATCGATCCCAGTACAATGTGATATTTCCATTTTCGAGAACTGGGTCGGGCACGTACCTGTAGTACGGTACTTCCGATTCCACTAGGCTGTATTTCAGAGCAAGTTGCTGATGGATAATCCTGGCTACAAGGTTGTGTCTATGCAAGTACTCTCCGTTAGCTAGATGAGAACATCCGGAGATAATGTGACGGATTGATTCTCCCGGTCGGTGGCATGCCCGACAGATGTCAACCGTGCCGTCCTTCACAATAAATATTATTTATATATTTTGCATATCTCGGGACCATCGGGGTCCCGGTCTTTTGAAAGGCGTACGAGGGGCCGAAGCCAACTCGCAGAGGCCCCTTAGACAATTTTAAATGGAATGAGGCACCAACCGACGATTATCCCTGTACACACTATGCTAGTGCACCCAAGGACAATCCCCGGCTGGTGTAGGACTATTGCAGTACATGGAAACAAAACATTGGGCTATGGGTTTGGCTGGCTATAGTGGAATGGTTACCAGGAACTATGGAAGGACTATGACCCCTGCCTGAACAATGATATATAATATATATTATGGATAAGATGGCAGGGGGTGACTTGCACAACTCAATAATGGGCCCCCAGAAACTGTCGCTAGCAAGGGGGCAACATATCCTGAGGTGCTTGAGGAGTGGAGAGGTATTCCACGGCTTTCAGAACAATCCCAGAGCCCGGAAGATGGTGAAGATCCCTACGAACACTTACTGGAATATTTCCTTCCTCCGAGCACGTTTGCTCTTGCGAATCTCCACTCAAGCCGGCCAATCAAGGCAAGAATGAGGTGGGAGCTCTGTGTTCCTCGTCAGTGTTCACTCCAGCCAGCCAATAAAGGCAAGCCAGAGATGAGGAACAAGACTTCTCCCGGGAGGTAGGGTCCGTGGGGTCGCTACTGCCCAACAGCTCGCCACAAGCTGCCCTGCGGGTTTTTTGTATCTCTCTTGGTCTGGCTCCTCATCCTAGACCCGTTCCGGCAAAGTTAACTCTACCGGCACAGACCTAGAGTTCGGAGCGCGCAAGCCCCACCACGACGTCAACGTAGAGATACGGCGGTGGGGTTATTATCATTATTATTATTGTTCAGCATTAGACTGATGTGCTGAACTGATTGAACTATGGTATGACTGCATTGAGAGTTCTCGAACCCTATCATGTCTAATTTCCTAACTGAATAGATTTTGTTTTCCTTATAATACACCTATAAATTTACCTTATTATTTACTAAAATTGGAGAATATAGACATAACTAACAATTGCCTCCTAACAATTCCAGATTTTCACAATAGCAGTGAGTGGTAACATAGCAAGTTATTTGCACAATGCGAATACAAAGGAAGGCTTCATATGGCGCTATGACTTCCATTTAGTATCCATCGCAGCAACAGCCATCACATGCTATGTGTGGCTCGTGCCACTTGCGTTGTGGGCAGCATTGAAGTGGACTACGAATACTGATGGACATGATGAGATAGAGAATCAGGTAATTATGAGTAACTAGCTGCGCCCCGGTTAGGTTTCACCCGCGTAAGTCTCGATCCCGTGGGAATATCAGGATAAAAACTCCTATGTGTTAATCCAGGTTATAAACTATCTGTTTGCCAAATTTCATCCAAATCCATTCAGTAGTTTGTTCATTCGTGAAAGAGTAACAAACATCCATCCATCCATACTTACAAACTTTCGCGTTTATAATATTAGTAAGGATAATCAGTAAACTATTGTCCTGCCATTTACAGACATGTTATGTTGTTTATCTGACCTCAATCAGTTTGTCTTACAAATAGTGCCATTCAATAAGCCCCACTCCGCGATTACTGTACTGTAAGCTGTACTTTAGTACAGGATGGCACTATCTATACATAGCTATTGCAATTGCAACTTGTATGGATGACAATAGTAGAGTTGTATCAACAAGAGAGTATTTAGTGGCATATTAATTGAACAAAAATGCTTCTAACACGTGCCTTTATGAGCATGTGCCAAATGCTCTATGCCCAGCACATGATAAAAATTAAAATACAGTATGCAAGGGTAAGCACCGTTGTCACTCAAACCATGGGTAGTTGACTTAAATATAAAAATATGAGGCACTAACAACAACAAAAAAAAACCTTATTTTCATTAAAAGATTTAAAAAAGTAAATATCCGTCACTGTCCCGATACTCATGGATACGTGTTCGAGAGACTGCGAAACAGCTGACGGCCGTGCGTGTAGGGTGAAATATTCTGGTGGAAAAAAGATGTTCTTTAAAAAAAAAAAGTTGTATTTTTCCATTGATTTTAAGTTCTATAAATGAAATCAAACCACTGGTTTCAAGGATAACGGTGTATACACTAACACCCTGTATGAAAAAATAATAAAATGTCTCTAAAAGACGCTTTTAGCGATAAGACAGCCAATAGGGACTATGCATGTATTTTTTTAATATTTTTATTAGATAGTTTACATCGTCAAATAATAGTAAAAACAAAATTCGACGGCAAAAAAGCAATTTAAAGTAGTTAAAAAAATGTTTAAAAATATCCAACCGATCCGGGCTATTTAAACGCCCTCCATTTGGCGCGCTTGGTGTGGTGACGTCACAGTATGAGAAAACAGACAAGCAACTGTCAAGTCAACATCAAACTCTCCTTTTTTTTTTTTTTTTTTTTTTCCTCTTTGGCAACTGAGCCGATGTCGACTATTCTGCCAGCGTCATGTGGTAACGGCAATGCAGCAAGTTGGGCCGTCGAACTTTGCACTTTGTGGTAGTTATCTAGTTATTATGTTAGTAGCTGAAACGACAACACAAGTTAGTAAGACTAGCTAACAAAAAAAAAAAAAATATATATATATATAACACTACAATTGGACATAATATATATATTTACAAAAAGTTATTAATATTACACACCAGACTACATTTTGATATCATTTACATTTAAAAATTTTGATAGGAGTTGGATTAGTTTAGGAGAAAAATTTGTCAAGAGGGAGTGGAAGTTAGTGGGAAGAGGGATTTTAATTTTGGAGAGCTTATGATACAAGTCAAAGGATTGGGAATTCAAAGGGCATGAGAAGAAGATATGATCCAGAGTACCATCATCAAGACCGCATTCACACAAGGAACTATCCCGAACCCGAATCTTGTTCAGGAATACCGGACTGGAGCAGTGACCAAGTCTCAGTCTGCACAAGGATGTAACAGATCTTTTAGACAGTTTGGGGCATTTAAAAAACCAAGGTTTCCGCTGGATGTCAGGTTGAACACTGGCGTAATATGCTCCCTTAAGTTTCGAACTTACCTGCCACACTGCTGACCACGAGTTGAACAGTTTGTGTTTGGTGTCAGTACGTAAGTCGTAACTTTGGACCATGTAGTGTTTCCGATCTACCGGGTTAGATGAGGCAAATTTAGCCAGTGAGTCGGCGCACTCGTTGCCACCTATTCCCGAGTGGCTGGGAACCCAAGCTATTTCAATGTTTAAACCGTTGTTCGAGCAAGTGAATAGTGAATTTAGGATGTCGAAAATGATTTTACTGTGAATTTTGGATTTAAGTTGATATTGACTTAAGGCTTGAACGCTACTGCGGGAATCTGTAAAAATGACCGAATTTTTAATATTGTGTGTTAGAATGAAATTAATGGCTTCTAAGATACCAATGCATTCGCCTGTAAATACTGAGGCCTCTGGCGGGCATTGGAATAAAAGGGCTATTCTAGAGTTCTGGAAGTATGTTGAAACACCTGTGCATCCAGTTGAAGATAATTTTGATGCATCTGTATAAAATAAATTCCAACCCTCCCAGTATCTCTCAATGGCTCGATCGAAGTCGCCTTTTGCGTCTTGGGAATGTTTGGAAATGCCCAGTCCCAAAACGACCTTTGGCCTAAAATGAACCACCTCATAGGCGGAAGAAAAGACAGGAAGAGAGGGGTATTGACAAACAGGTGAGGAGAGGCGTTTAAGCTCTCTGTACCTATTCATCAATGGAATAGATTTATTATTCCAGTAGGGAGACGCGTTATTAAGAGAGAGGTAGATTTGTTCCAAAATGGGGAGTAAAGGATGGGACGAAAGGGAGAAAACTTTTGACAAGAAACGATCTGCTAAGTATTGTCTTCGAAGGTTAAGGGGAGGTTCTGCACATTCAACCTGGAGAGCATTTATGGGGGAGGATTTCATGGCACCAATTATAATCCTCAGACATTTGGATTGGACAGAATCCAGTCTACGTAGAGCTTCCTTGTTACATGGCTCAATTAGGTAACTGCAGTAATCCATCACGCTTCTGACCAGCGCATTGTATATCAGCTTTAAGGTGTATGGGTGTGCTCCCCACCAAACACCTGCCAAAGCCTTGAGGACCGAAACCGAGCGCTCACATTTTTTGACTATATTGTCAATGTGATCCACTCCAGACAATTTGTGATCCAGGGTAACCCCAAGAAATCTGGCCTTCTCCTTAATGGGGATGGCTTGACCGTCAATATTAATTTCAACCTGCGGGATAAGGCGTCTACGAGTAAAGACAACTGCGGTACTCTTTGGAGCACTTAAAGATAACCCGTGATCTAAAAGCCATTGGTTTAATGAGGACAAAGAGATATTGATGGATTGAGCAGCAACTTCGATGGAGCTGTGACAGACCAATAGAGCAATATCGTCTGCATACTGAAGTACTTTACAGTTAAAATTTAGGCAAGATGGAAGATCAGAGGTATAAATATTATATAAAGGAGGACTAAGTACGGATCCCTGAGGTAGACCTCTCCAAACCGACCTCGGTTCAAGGCTTTCCCCGGAGATCCTGAGATGGACACTGCGATCTGAAAAAATGCTGCAAATGATTTGACGAATCCTAGCCGGGATTCTCAGCTCTTGCATTTTCTGCCTGAGAAGAGGTAGGAGTACAGAATCATAGGCAGCAGAAATGTCTTAAGAAAACGGCTACCACAGACTCATTCCTACTCAGGGCCAGCCGGATCTCTGATGTGAGGATACCCACACTATCAGCAGTACCTAGACCTTTCCTAAAGCCGAATTGAGTCGTTGGGAGCAGTTTCCTGTTTTCTACAAACCATTCTAGTCGGTTTTTAATCAAATGTTCAAAGAGTTTAATAAGTATGGACGATAGAGCAATTGGTCTGTAAGAACAGTGATCACTAGGATCTTTACCGGGTTTTAATATAGGGATTACGACTTGAACCTTCCAATTAGGAGGAATATAACCGGAAGTAAAACAATAATTGACTAAGTCCAGATAATACTGATGGGTCTTATCACCAGCTTTAGCAATGAAGGAGTAAGGGAATCCATCCACTCCAGGAGCAGAATCCCTAACATGGGCGAGTACCGATTTAAGTTCACTAATAGTAAACGGCCCATCCAGAGGATCATCCGAAATTAGCTGGGAGTCCAAAGCGGCACACTCATCCATACCGGGAACATACACTGGAGCGAGCTTAGAAATAAACTGGTTACCCAGTTCCGCAGATAGTATGCTCCCGGAGGGAGGCTTCAGACTATTTCTAAAAGATTTCAATTTATGCCACACTGCTGACGCTGGAGTGGATGGACTCAATGAGCCGTTGAAAAGCAATGATGTTATCCAGATTCATGTCGGAGTTGAAATTCAATTCGGCCTCATTTCTGGCCCTGATCACAGCAGAGCAGTCCTTATCCCACCATGGCGGGGATGGAATTTTGCCTGTTGGCGGTTTTTTTGGAGGGAAGCAATCATCTGCTGTTGAGGATATTGTGTTGGAAAATGAGGGAAAGCATTCCTGAGCAGACTCAGGACTAATGGGTGGAAGGGAAGAGACTCGTAAGTCTAGGATTTTGGAATAGAGGTCCCAATCCACTGAATTCAACTGGTATTTTAACAAAGGAGGGGAAATTTTGTTAGAGATAGTCTTGGAAGGGATTTCAACCATGATGGGATAGTGATCACTCCCATAAGTCATATTCAAGCGACTCCAATTTAGAAGGCTGGCTATATTAGGCGAACAGAATGTTAAATCAACACAGCTACTGTTCTGCCCTGGCACCGACCTACGTGTGGAACTGCCATCATTAATTACACATAGGTTAAGTTCATCTAATATATCCACTAAGCCTATACCAAAGTTGTCACAGGTTTCAGATCCCCATCTATAATGATGGCCATTGAAATCACCCATAATTAGTAATGGACCTTGTACATTACTTAGCAAACTTTTTATTGTAATAAGATCTTCAATTTGAGGGTGAGCAATATAAAAACAAAATATATTTATATCCTCAGCCTTAACAGCAACAACATTGATGTTGTCACCAACAAAGGGTAGAGGAATTGGGGAGAATGGTACTTTGTTACTAATAAACAAAGCACATCCCCCATATCCATCTGATCTGTCATGGCGTACACCACTGAAACATGGAATCCTAAAATTACTTTCAGAACGAAGCCACGTCTCAGCAATGCCACAGATCAGTGGTTTAAACTTATTAATTAGGAAGAGTAGGTCAGATTTCCTGGGAGTAACACTCCTCACGTTCCATTGAAGGAATGTCAGGGGAAGGTACATTGTGAATGTAATTAACAATGGATGTCAGTTTGTTGGCAACGTGGTCAGGTAGGGATTGTTTCGGGTTTGCTAATACAGTCATTAGCATACTCGATATGATATTCAGAATATTTTCTGAGTTGTCAGGACTGGCTGCACCTTCCCTAGGGTAAGCGCAACCATTTGGGAAGGAGAGAAGGAGTAGTTCTGAGTGAGGGCTTGATGAGCCTGTTTATCATAACTAGGTGAAAGTGGGGCATGGGATTTTGGTTTAAGGAAGACCGTTTTACGGTAAGAATTTTGATTTTGGGAAAGTGGACTAGGAGAATGAGATGGACTGGTTACTGATTTAGTCTTTGTGGCGACTCTCGACACTTCAGCATAGGATCTTGAAACTGGAGGAAAGACCTGACTTGCCTCCGCATATGAGACCGACTTCTCTGCCATAAGCGCTTTTATGCCCTTCTGTCGACTCAATTCAGGACAAGCCTTATCGTTAGCATAATGATTGCCAGAACAGGAAATACAAAAGGCACAATCAAGGGAAACTTGGCATCCATCTCCTGGGTGGTCTTGACCACATTTAAAACAGCGGGGTTTCGAACGACATACTGTGCGTGTATGACCATACCGACAACAATTAAAGCACTGGATGGTTGGGTACATGTACCTCTCAACCAAAAGTGCAGAATAAAAGCAAAAAACACGCTTTGGTAAAATTTGACCATCAAAGGTTAGAACAACGGTTTGAGTGGGTTTCCATTCGGTAACACCCAAAGAAGTCACCTTACGACTCATTCTCCTAGCCTTAATTACAGGACCGCATTCAGTGGGAACCTTGATGTTCTCTATAACTTCTTCCTCAGTCCATTCAATGGGAACATCTCTGACAAGACCTAGGCGAGTAATATTAAATTGAGGTATTGAGGCAACAAAATTATTTTTCTCTAAAATGGGGCTGATTAAAAAATTGTTAGCATCCTGGTGGGACTTGAACTCGACTGAAATTCGGTTTCTTCCTAGGCGTTTTACACTTCCTAGGAGTATGTTGCTGAAATTATTTTGTGTCAAAAACATACCAAATTTGACAGGGTGTAGAACAGTACCTGGAGTCTGACCTTCTTTTAAGGATGCGTGAACTATATACGGGGGGTAGTCTCTCATCGTATATATCTGTCTTCCAATTGTGTTTTTAGCTACCTTAGGAGGGTTGATTAATGGAGCCGGGGGGGAAGCGGCCGCTCTTTTCCTGTTTGTAGATTCGGAATCCATATTTACTACTTGCACATTGTCGTCGGGGAGAGTAACAGTTAACACCGGAGTGTATTCAAAGGAATCCGGAGGGTCAGGGGGTTTTTTGTTATCCATAGTGGATAACGGGTAAAATCTTTAAAAATAAACTATATTAAAATGTTAAAACAAACCTTACGTTAAAATACAAACACAAGGAATAATCTCGATTGAAGTTAACACTAATAAAAGGCACTAAAATCGAAAAAATTCGTAACACAGACAAAAGCACTTGTTAAGCCTTCACCACTACCCACGAAAGTCTCATCAAACTCTCCTTTTTCTATGAGCGTTTGACATTGACTTGACACTTGTTGATTGACTTGACATTTTGATTGTTATCCCGGATCGTTACGTCACATCCCCTCTTAGCCTTTTCAAGTATTTGAATTACCCACAGTTTTTTTGGGCCTTTTTAAAAATTAATTTGAATTCGCTCAAAAAGAAATTTTATTCAAAAATATTGATGGAGGCATAATTCTGAAGTAACATAGTTTATAAAAAGAAATATTTGACCCATATTTGAATCACATGCATATTCCCTATTGTCACCCCTTGTGAAATTTCTACATTTATAACTAGTATATATGGTGTACTTAATAAAGAGTATTTATTCTATATATTTATGTACGCTTTCGGTCAGAACAAGGAGTAAGGCACACTTGAACCGTAAATTACCAAATTTGTTGCGCAAGTGGTCCTAACTTAGTAAAGTCTAAACACCCGAAAGCGATTATCTCGATACTAATAAAACTTCTCTTTCCAGGATGCGAAATCACCAACAATGATGTCCCTATTCTGCCTCTATGGATACTCACTCTCGATATACATACCAGTGGCTGTATTATGGACGATCCAAGTATTTTGGCTCCAGTGGCTCTTTGTGCTGATGGCAGCTTTTGTATCCGGCGCAGTTCTCATATTCTGGCTCATGCCGGCCCTAAGAAAATCAAAATACTTTCTAATTCTTACCGGATGCATTCTAGGTTTCCATTTTCTTTTAGCAGCTGGTTTCATGTTGTACTTCTTTCATCAGCCGTATACACCTGATGATATTGTTATGTCGACTATGAAGCCTTTGACCCCTTAACTTGTATTTTTTTTTTTTTATATTTGGGCCATAAACTTGTTGAAAAACTGTAGGAGCGAGACAGCAGATATTGTGTGCTCTTTTTCACTTATTGTCCTCAAGGTCAGGCATAGTGGGGCACAGCAGTCTTACCGCTAAATTGAAGTAATTTGACACTATTATAAAAAAAATGGTATCATTATTTATGGATAGGCTTGCATCGAGTTTTAGGCTCAAGGATAGTCATTTATAATAGGCACTATGGATTTTGTGATGGGTGTTTGTGAATGTCACAGCCCATTTACTTTTTGCCATTTTATTGTAGTATTGGTTATATTTAAGTTTTTCTCGATGTATAACATTCACTTCAAGTAGCAGATAAGTTAAAACAATACATGTTGACGCACATTCTCTTTGTAAACGCAAATTTGAAAATCTGTAAGTAAATATCATCAGTGTTTGTTTGTTGTAAATCATATTATGTATGTGTAATACTAATTAATTACATGTCCACGAAATTATAAGAGAGAACTGAAAATCATGCATATTGTATATTTTGCTAAGTCAGCTCTCACTTGTTCGGTGTAAAACTTATATTAATATGTACTTTATGGATTTACAAAATTATTATAACCTAAGTATTTCTTGATTTCCACATTCCTAATGTAAAAAGTCTTATATTTATGTAAACGAAACAAATAAATGTTTAAAATAAATAATAATTGTATTCTTTCTTAAATAATCATAGAAACATACAAAATCATTTCGATTATTTACAATATTTACATTATTATTCTAAAAATAGAATATATCATACAAAAAGCATGTAATCACTATGTATTCGAGTTTAGTCGACCAGAGAGAATGATTGGAAACTTTTCAGCCACGGTTGTCTATGGAATGACGGTGGCATATCCTCTGGTGAACACTGCAGGGTACCGGCAAGTTCTGATAGCATGTTTGCTGAAAATAAAAAGGTATCTTATAGTTCGTGACAGATTGTCCAGATTCAATACAGATTTGTCTGTGGGACTGCAATATACTGCTGAAGATACTTTTAGAGCGGTAGCACACGGCGTATTTTAAACGCGCAGATTTCAAGAACGCGCGTTTCTGCGCCGTAGATGCCGATTTTTGCGATTTTATAGATTCAAACGCGCGTGGAACACGATACAAACGCGCTTGTGAAGCGCATACGAAACTAGTTTGAAGCGCGTACAAAGGGTCGGAGGAGGGGTACAGAAGTGGCGCGCGCTCACGCCACCGCGCCGCAGTTGCAATAGTTATTTGTTAATAAATTTATTGTAATGGTAGCATTATTTTCCCGTCCCCTTGCCGCATGATTAGCGAACAAAGTTGACGGACCCTGATTGTACAACTGACGAGGAATCTCTGATCAAAACGCGGAAGCTACGAGCGCCTACAGCGCGTTTGTATCGCTGTATCTGCGTGTATACGCGCAGTAGACGCGCGTCTCACGACCGACCCGTGTGCTTAGGTTACAAGGTTGCGTTCAAATCTCGTGTGAAGCGAGTATACGCGCGTCATCTGCGCGTTTAAAATACACCGAGTGGTAGTGCCCTTAGTAATGCGGATGTCTTGGGCAGCGGCGCGGTGACCAGTTACCACTAGTACTATGCCACCAAATAACATAAAATACTCACTGGTCGCTTCACTATGCTCGAAGCCCCTCATAAGTTCACAGAACTCGATGAGATGTCCCTCGTTGTGCGACAGCTGCGTACTGAACTCCACGTCGCGGACGGCACACTGGTACAGCAGCTGTATACCGCAGCGGCACACTGACAGTAATTCAGACTGGTTTGTTGGTTTATCACCTAGAGTAAACAAACAAGCCGTTTAAAAAATCTTGTCTACTATTATAAAGAAATAGAAAAATTTTATTGTACACACGGCTACACATCAAACTATATTTTTCCAGTTTATGCTGATCTCGCATTGTATAGGATTTCCGTACAATTCTAGGTCAGCTTAAACTGGAAATGTATAGCTTGATGTGTAGCCGTGTGTACAGTAAGCAGGTTCACATTAAGTTGACGCGACATGAGTAGCTTAAAATATTACCTAGAGCACAGATTAGTACAGATGGTCCACTTCGCAAAATATAAAAAGCAACTCTTGCTGCGACACAATACAGTGCAATTCAGGTCGCACAGCTCTAATTACCTACAGTTTTCACCTATAAGTTGCCTCTCTTTCTATCGCGTAACTCATATCTTCTGACTACGTCACTCACTGAATTAGCCCGACAAGACGAGCTCGCCGCGTACCTGTACCTTCATACCTAAACTGCGGAGTGCGCCTTCTGTATTATTCTGTGCCTACAACTAGGTTTCAATTTATTATTTGAGATAAAATTGTTTGTAAGGGGTAATCTCCAAAGTACTGATCCAAAAATTCTTTCACTGATAGAAAGCTATACTATTGCTGAATAAACACTTGCTCATGTGCTTCTGAACTGCCCGGTGGACGACACTTACACGGCAAAGTACTTCGGTAACCCAGGTACAGCCCGAGTCGAACTTTATGGCGGCTCGGAATATGAGGCGAGTCGCTGCGCAGTAACAAATTCATGAGTCAGCGGGAGTGAGAGGTGCGGTACTGCGCAACCAGTAGCGCACTTCAGACCCGCCATAAAGTATGACGCGTGCTATACCCCCGAGAGATTGTCAATAACACCAAGGCTTTGCCGGTCTTTCTTGAGCAGCTGGGGTGGATCGAATAATCGATTATCCCACTCGTACGCAAAATACGCGCATTGACGTGGAGTTGAGGACACCAGAGGGCCTAGAGAAGTGACAATCGCTTCGTAAGCGTTTCGTATTTCTACAACGACTTTCAACAGGATTGACATAAGCTTTTCGATAGCTTATGTCAGTCCTATACATTTTTGCCTTTTCTATCATCGTTATCGCTGATAGAATGTTACTTTGACTAGGCCCTCAGTCCGTATTATTACGTTTAAAACGGATTTAATAGTTTTAGCACTAAAGAAACTATCACTATTTGAGGTGAATTGCCAAGTACGCTTCGTAACAAACAGTCATAGTGAAGACTTACCAATAAAACTATGTTTAAAATTCTCCAACATTACAGCGCATATCCTTAAAGCGTATACTATGATTTGGACTAGAACGAGGTGGCAATCACATCTGGAACAAAATGTTATTTTATATAGCCAAAAACTCATGACTAAAAAAACATGGGGACTGCTGACAGAAGTGAAAACTTAAAACTGGTGTTAGCACCATCTTTATTCAGTGAAGAACTACAGAATCCATAAGTTTCTACCAAAAATCGCTCAGCGCGCCTACAGAATGTTCCCTTCAGAAACACTATAATCTTATACTAAGTGGTTTGGTAAGCCTTATTTCCTTGGGATGACCCTTTATTTACTACTGTGGCGGCGTCTAGGTCGCCACATGCGAACTACGCATCACACTGACGTCATGCCAAATCCTGCATCGCACAAGCAGAGTTTACCGCGCGATCAACATAATTATACAACGTCCCAACATCAACCTTTGGGCAATTTCCCAACAGACACAACACCCGTCTGGTCAGAGGATCCTTCCTTTTCTATAGATAATGAGTGAACTTTACACCCCGTTTCTCATACCCCTAAAAACCTATCAAAAAACGCTTCACCTTTTTAAAGACGACTGATTTTAAAGAAGACTGGCATAAAACAAAATTATACAATTTTCTTATTTTCTCTACAAACCTGCCTATACTACATACCTGGATTTTTCTCTTGCCAAACTGCTGATAGAATTGTCATTGATATTGCTATACAATATGATAAGATTTTGTGTGGTCTCCACTGTCTTGTCTGCGAGCTTCTGTTTCTCCATACATTTCAGACATGCTTCTATTTGTTTTAGAAGCACTTGTATAAAACATGAATCTTGAAAAAAAAAAGAAACAACTTGTGATGAAGGTGGAAAACAAAATCTTGCAGGGAGTTTTTTGCGCCATTTCTTCTTCCCAGCTAGAGCACTAGGAAGTAGCGAAGGGTGGGCGTTTTGGGGGACTGTCTTATGTTATTTTGACGTTCGAAAAGTGCTGATTCTCAGCCTAATTTGAATAAATGACTTTTTACACGACTACGGCGAAGAAAAAAGGAGGGTAATGATTTTGACCGGTATGTATGTATGTTCATCTGTTCCCTCATATCTTCAGAACCACTCATCATAAGTTGGAAGTGTCTTGATCCTCCGCTGGTTAAAGACTATGTGACGTTACATTAAATTAAAAATGGCGCCCTCTAGAGGACATTATAGTCATGAACTGAACAAAGAATATTTTTTAATCATACCATGTTGGGTATCAAATGAAAGGGCATCAAATGCTAAGCACATTTCAAAAACATCATATATTATAACCCCAAAAAAATAAAGTAATAAAAACTACTATTTTTTTTTTATTTATGACCTTACCTTTTTTATACAACAGAACACCTTGGTCATAATCAGTCTTCAGATTCCCCGTCCCATTTCCAGGGCAGAACATCTTCATGAACCCGTCCCATAGTGCCACAGTCTTCAATAAGTTAAGTACATGAGTGACCACAAATGGCATTGGTCTAGAAGTCAGTATTGTCTTTATAATGTCTAGGACTTTTGCTTTGTTGATCTCGGAAGATGTTAGGGCTTCGATGAGGGATGTTATTGATAGTAGTAGGCCGCTGTACAGTGTGGCGCAGGACTGGAAAAGATAATTTATGAATTTATTAAGATCATATTTTGGTCTTTATTATTAGTGACGTAAAGTGCATATAAGCCTGCGTGAGATCTGTGTTTATTTTTGTACAATTTTGCACTTTTAGGGAGTAATAATAAAGTGCAATATTGAATGTCTTCAGAAAATCCCAGCTTTGCGCACGTGCGGAACCTTAGTTTACTGTCATTAAAATAATCTAATTTCCAAAGTTTACACATTAATTTTGAAATATTTTCGCAAAGTATAAAGCGGAATTATTGAAAAAAAAAAAAATACTACTCACAGCATTGTCAAGTAACACACATATCCTGCTGATAATGTCAATAAACTGTCCTCTCTTCTCTGTGCCCTCTTCAGGCATTTGTCCATGTTTGAAGAACCAGTGCACTCCTCTAGAAGAATCTAGAACATACGCTAGTGTCGCAACCATTCTTCTGGATAGGATCTCCTGTTCTTCTTTGTATAGTGCACTGAAATAAGAACAAATAACTTTTTTTTTTAAACATGTGCGGTCAGGGTGGCATACCCGGACCGTTAGGAACGAAGTTCCTTCTCACATATAAGACCTTGAAACAGACTATTTCTTTTTTAAGATCTCGCATAGACCGTTTTACCTACCCAGATCCGCGTTTTTTTAATACACACTTGTGTGAGGTAACTTTATGAGAGCTTCTAAAAACTTATACTAGATGGGTCTGTATTAAAACCGGCCAAGTGCGTGTCGGCCGGCCACGCACAATGAAGGGTTCCGTGCATAGACTACTTAGAGATACTACTTAGTTCCGTGGTTGGGATGAATTTATCCCAAGCTCAAACTTAACATTGTCGTTGAAAACATAATGTTCTCCGATGTATGTGAAAACGGCACAGTAAAGTTTTTTTCGCCCATGTAAGTAAGTACCCCTTTGCCCTGCACTTAGGGATAAGAGCCATAACACACGATGCGGTGCGGCGCCGCACCGCAGGTCATCACCGGTGCAGCGCCGGAGCGCACCGGAGGCGCCGCGTGCCATACCATACATAACACGCGATGCGTTGCGGCGCCGCACCGCAGGTCATCACATATATACAAAAACCCAATATCAATCATTGGGCAGTTGCCCGCCAGACACAACACCCGTCTGGTAGGAGGATCCTCCCTTTTCTATGGTGGATGAGTGAACTTTACACCCTGTTCCTCATACCCCTAAAAAACTAATCGTAGGCTTTGATGTAAAGCAGCTGTGATTTGTTAGGTAGCAAGTTTTCAACTATATCGGCTTTCTCTTTCATAAACTCAGGTCACACATCTTCAAAACATTTTCAATCGATTTATTATGAAGTATCCCTAAACTTTTTGTTCGTACAACTTACAATATTCAAAATAGCGCCCATTTACTAATGACAGCAAAGAACACAAAACAGTTTTAATTCTAATGCTAAACTCCTGTTCGAAAATCAAATCAAATAGGAGTTTGTATATCATTGAGATGGAGTTGGAACAAATTGGTGTTCTAAATTCAAACACCAAAACAGTGATTAAAAGTGCTTTTTATTCACTGTTTTCAGTGAATAAAATAAGCTTTTTAGAGGGGGCATGGTATAATAGTATATTATGCAATTAGTGAATAAAGGACGGATTTAAAGCGAGGGCCATAGGTGAATCACGAGCAAGTGAAGGATTCTAACGACTGAATCACGACCGTAGGGAGTGATTCATGATGATTGAATCACGACCGTAGGGAGTGATTCAAGTGTTAGAATCCTGAACGACGCGAGCGATTTATGGCCCTCGATATAAATCGGTTTTATTCAAGAGTTGCATACTATACTTTTTACCATGACTACGAGAAAAAGAACATGCAACTTCGAGTATGTTGTTATGTCAATGTTATGCCTTGTTTTTATAGTACCTACACCGTAGCATAGAATACATACTCCATAAGGTCGATGACTTCTTTTTCTTCGACAACTCATTAAAATAAGTTAGGAAAACAGACTCTGAAAATGTGGTCAGCTTGATTTTCATTTTTCCATTTACTCAAACAAACAAACAAACTCAAACTCATCGTAGGCTTTGATGTAAACCAGCCGTGATTTGTTGGTTAGCAAGCTTTCTACTATATCGGCCGCCCTCTCTTTCATAAACTCAGGTGTTAACACATCTTCATCACTTGAAAACATTTTCAATCGATTTATTATTAAGTAACCCTAAACTTTTTGTCCGTACAACTTACAATATTTAAAATAGCGCCCATTTACTAATGACAGCAAAGAACACAAAACAGTCTTTATTCTAATGCTAAACTCCTGTTCGAAAATCAAATCAAATAGGAGTTTGTATATCATTGAGATGGAGTTCGAACAAATTGGTGTTCTAAATTCAAACACCAAAACAGTGATTAAAAGTGCTTTTTATTCACTGTTTTCAGTGAATAAAATAAGCTTTTTAGAGGGGGCATGGTATAATAGTATATTATGCAATTAGTGAATAAAGGACGGATTTAAAGCGAGGGCCATAGGTGAATCACGAGCAAGTGAAGGATTCTAACGACTGAATCACGACCGTAGGGAGTGATTCATGATGATTGAATCACAACCGTAGGGAGTGATTCCGTAGGGAGTTAGAATCCTGAACGACGCGAGCGATTCATGGCCCTCGATATAAATCCGTTTTATTCAAGAGTTGCATACTATACTTTATACCATGACTACGAGAAAAAGAACATGCAACTTCGAGTATGTTGTTATGTCAATTTTATGCCTTGTTTTTATAGAACCTACACCGTAGCATAGAATACATACTCCATAAGGTCGATGACTTCTTTTTCTTCGACAACTCATTATTATAAGTTAGGAAAACAGACTCTGAAAATGTGGTCAGCTTGATTTTCATTTTTCCATTTACTCAAACAAACAAACAAACTCAAACTCATCGTAGGCTTTGATGTAAACCAGCCGTGATTTGTTGGTTAGCAAGCTTTCTACTATATAGGCCGCCCTCTCTTTCATAAACTCAGGTGTTAACACATCTTAATCACTTGAAAACATTTTCAATCGATCGGTTACTTAATAATAATTAAGTAACCCTAAACTTTTTGTTCGTACAATACTTAAAATAGCGCCCATTTACTAATGACAGCAAAGAACACAAAACAGTTTTAATTCTAATGCTAAACTCCTGTTCGAAAATCAAATCAAATAGGAGTTTGTATATCATTGAGATGGAGTTGGAACAAATTGGTGTTCTAAATTCAAACACCAAAACAGTGATTAAAAGTGCTTTTTATTCACTGTTTTCAGTGAATAAAATAAGCTTTTTAGAGGGGGCATGGTATAAAATGTGTTTCTACAATGAAGACCAGTGAAAAATGAAACTTTACCAACCTGCCTCTCAACAGATCCTGTTTGCTAACATACTGGTAACTTGAAGTAACGTCCATGTACTTCTCGTCCATTTCCTTCTGGAAGGACGTCGTCACTCGCTGACATACCGTCTCCAGTCTACTGCGAGTTTC
The DNA here is from genome assembly GCA_947363905.1 of Lithophane semibrunnea. Taxonomy (NCBI): domain Eukaryota; kingdom Metazoa; phylum Arthropoda; class Insecta; order Lepidoptera; family Noctuidae; genus Lithophane; species Lithophane semibrunnea. The sequence continues at coordinate 16,907,049 of OX376199.1, read as the reverse complement.
ATTCAGTATTGATTTTATTGAGCTGAAGATCTGGAATATTACAAAGTTATGTTCATTTTAACAACACAGTTTTGTGATGCAATAAGTTGAGAAATTAGCAAAACTACAATATGGCCATAAATAAATAAATAAGGCCATTTTTTTTTTGTTTTTTTGAGGTTGGGAAATCATCAAAATATGACTTCTCCCGCTCTGGGCGGAGCGTGAAGGAGTGTCAGACTTTTACTGACTAAAACCCACCCGTGTTCCTTCAGTTGCCTATTGCCAAGGTCGCGGTATCCCTTTCGAACTTTCCCGCAAAATAAATATGGCCAGAGCAGTTTGTAAGTTTTTGCACCGAGGGAAAGTTACAGTGTAGCAAAATCAATATGTATCACTTCACTTGGCGTCTTTGTCTAATTATACGCATAATTTGAATATGAAAAATACCCACATACTTACATTAAAATACCTCTCCTCAATCCTGTCCCCATCTCCCGTAAACACACTTGTAACATCTTCATAAACACAGCTCATCACCACTTTGTTCTTGCCCGTCTCTTTGGGCACCGGCGTGGTGGGTAGTCGGTGGAAGGTGCTGTATATCCTGCACTTGTTCTGTGATAGGTCTGTACTCTTCTGTAGCTTCTCGTTGTAGTCTAGTATGGAATGCTGCTGGTTTGTGCACGGTTCTAGTATGTAGGGGAGTATTGATGTGTCGGTTGTTGGTTCTGTAATTGAGAACAGGTAATTAAAAATAGCCGCGCGGGTCGATCCATCAAGTTGGCCGGGTTGTTCCGTGGATGGGTTACCATCTTTACATATCGAGACTCCTTCGTGCCTCGGAAAGCAAAGCACGCTAAGCCGTTGGTCCCGGCTGTCATTCGTGGATCTTTGACAGTCGCTACTGGTCGTCAGAAGCCCGAAAGTCTACAACCAGTCATACCAAGGGGTATCGTATTACCCAGTTACTGGGTTGTGGAGGTCAGATAGGCAGTCACTCTATGTAAAATACTGGTATTCAGCTGCATCCGGTTTGACTGGAAGCCGACCCCAACATAGTTGGGAAAAGGCTTGGCAGATTGATTTTTTCAGCATTTGCAATGAATCTGTTACAATAATTCTGTAGATGACAAATTGAACCAGCAATCGGGATTTCTAAAATATGATTTATAACTTGGATGATTTTGATGAATTGAATAGAGTAGATACAGATGTATTTTTATTTAGATTCTTTATGTTTTACACGGTTCAAGTTTGGACTATTATTTTTAAAATCAAAACAAAACCCACTTGCTTCCGATAAAGCCATACTAAGACCAGTCAATAATTTTACAGTTGAAAGCTAAAGTAACAACTATCAATACCAATACAGTACCTGCTCTGCATGTTTTGTTCAATTTCAGCATGTGAGCCTTGTCATCAGTTTGCACTGCATTGGAAGCTGTCTTCACTCTCTTACTTTGAGTTACAAGTGTATCATTCTGTAGTGAGTTGTTGTAATGCCTGTGAATAGAATGAATTATTGTTTCAATAAAAATTCTACATTAGCTTTAAGCTTTAGCTTCGCCCACATGGAGGCCGGTCATTATCCCATGGAAACGAACTTCTGGGATTAAAAATATACTAAGTCCTAACTCAGGTCATGGTCTACCTGTGTGCCAAATTTCATTGAAATCCTGGCAGCCAATAAGTCGTCAAAAGGTAACTACACCGACAGAGAGACAAAGACATGACAAAGGGCAGTCGCAATAGACAGTTGGTATTGTGCAACCTTTTTTGCTTTTAGTGTCATCCTTATGCCTACGGTATAGAAGTCAAAATCGGTTGAATGAACTGTAGAAAGGTTTGTTTAAATGTCTAATCTTATTTCAAATGGAGTTTATGGAAGTATGTATTCAAAGCCATGATCCCAGCTCAGGAGTCAAGACATTACATCAACATACTGTATATTATGCTAAATAAAGGATGATGATCATTCATACGAGCTTATTAAAAGTGTGGGATAGAACTAGGCCTTCTCCATATTTAGTCTACTCTAAAATTACTTAACTAGTCGTAGGTAGTTAACTAGTTTCATTCTTCAGCCAAAGTAAAGGCCATTCCTCTGTAATTTAATTTTTCCCAGAGCATTTCATAATTTGGAGTTAATTTTCAAAGTTTTCATACCTTTGTGATATGTCATTTCCTCCAACAGTAACTTGTGTTAGTCTCACTTTTGAAGATTCCAGTTTCTTACATTTTTCCTTTACACTTATTATTTCCAGATTCTGTAATAGTACACTAGGGTTATTATTACTTGAAAATACTTGCTTGACAATAGATATTCGTAGCATATGGAGGCTAGTGATTTCTTTATCCTTTACTTTACAAAAAAAAAAAAAAGTGTTTTATTGGTACAGGAAAAATCATTCACAATGTTAAGGTTCTACATAAGTGGTACAATATTCACAGGATTTGGTGAAACTGGTTCAAAAACTAAGCTATCGCTTGTATTTTGGGACACAGTGTTCAGTCGTGGATTTTGTTACAATTTATTGGTTTAATTAGGTACATGTGTTGTGAATGTGATTTTTTATTTATGTATGTATTTACTTTTATTTTTCTTTAAATATAATTTTAATTGGTTATATTTCAAGTGATTGTGTGTGCGTGTGAGTGATTAAGTGTAAGTGTGAGTGAGTGTGTGTGGGTGAGATGGAGCTCATGGATTACACTGTGACTTTTAGAAAATCTTCAGTTTTTTATAGTTCATTTTGAGTAGCCAATTAGTAACTATATCTTTTACTTTGTGTTTGTTTCGACCTAAAATTTTTTGTTCCTTATTGATACAGTCGTAGAGTTTGCAACTTAGATAATTACAGTATTAACACATTTATTAGATTTTATAGCTCTGGTGTTCTTTCACAAATATACAGACCCTCAGACTTACAAGTAAGTAATAGTACAGTCAAACAAGCTATTTGGTATACAGGTAAAATATATTCATTTTCTGCTACACTGCCAAAATTCGTCTTGATTGTGGGTGTAATTTAACTTTTTGAGCTTATGGCTTAGGAGAGTGATGTAAAAGGATTGTTGGCTACTGAAAACACTCACAAAATTGTATAATTGCAAGTTATCTGCCTGAACACCAAATAGCTTGTTTGACTGTACATATATCATCAGTGCCGTAATTAGCCTTATACGCGCCCAGTGCGAGCTGCTATAGAAATAAATAATAGGTATTGTTAGTGGACCTGGTCTGGTCATTTCTGCACCCCTCCAGGGTCTGCGCCCTGTGCCTGGGCACCGCTGGCACCGCCCTAGTTACGGCACTGCATATCATTTACTTATTAAATTATATAAAATAGTAAACAATAACCTTGAAATCCAACTGTGTCCTCAGATCATGCATCTGACAGTTAGCAGCACTAAGCTTCTCCGTCCACTCCATTTGTACTTTCTCCTGAGCCTTAATCTTCTCCAACCTGGCATTATCCACAGCTGACTGACAACTCTTCAGCTGAGTGCGCAGTATGGATGCCTCACCTTCTTTTGTCACACATTTTTCCAACAATTTACCGTTTTCTGACTTCAGTTTAGCATTCTCCTCTTGCATCTGAAGTAGTTGGCGGTACACTTGGTCCGAATCATGACTTTTGAACACCTTGTCATTGAATATCAAGTCATCTGACATGTTGACTTGTCCATTAGTATTAGGTATTACTTTTGATGAAATTCCTGGTAATGGTGAGGATATTCGGTGGCATTTTTCTTTCAAGTGAGTTGATATGGAAGTGGGTGTGTTGAATGTTGAAGGTTTTTTGAACGTGAATTCGGCTTTTGACGAGCTAGTGCTAGGAGTAGGCTCGAAACTTAGCTGAGTGCTAGTTGAGCCTGGTTTCATACACATACTGTAGTCTGCCAGTTGGCTGATGTCGCTGGTATTGTAGGCCTGCTCGCAAGCCTGGCTGGCGAGAAGTAGGATCTCGTCATCATTGTCGTCTCCCCAGTTGTCATCAATAGATTCTAAGGCATAAAAGTTTGTACATAACCTAACTTGAAATATTATCCATTGTGTTTTGTGCTTATACTTACAGTTTAAAGACACTGGCAGGTTTTTTTGATATTTTACACGTGAATACTAATAAAATAAGCAGTAAATCTACAATTTGGGAAGTTTACCTTTGTTAAATTCATTGTTTTGACTCAATGGAAAGTTGTGATCAGATATGCTAATGTCAAGTTTCGCCTTTTTTCGTTCACCTTGATGTTGCGGATAAAATCTTTTGGACATTTTTATGTAAAAATCATTCCAAAACAAAGTAAAAATTTAATTTTGGCGGTACGTCCGCCCTTGCTAACTGAAAACGAAAATAGTAAAACACAGATAAAAAAATTGAGAAACTGTCAAATACGTAAAACAAGGTTAAAATATGAGATTGGAACACTGTCTTTTAGGCAGCTAAAATACAACACTACCATTAACATCGGAAATTTAAACGTGTGGATGTGTTTGACTAAGCTTATACGAATGCTAATGCTAATGACCAGTTGACCAGGGCTTGAAAACGTTACCAATTCACATAAAAAGTAACGTTAAGTAACGGTATTTCCGTAGAGATACTTCGATATCGGTACGATTTGGTAGCGTTACTTAGTAGCATAACAAAATAATAACGTTATAAATCTTGGTAAAAATTACCGGTATTTTTAACGTTATTGTAAAAATAGCGGTAACAAATTACCGGTATTATTTTTGTTATTTTATGCGACGTTGCCTGCCCGTTTTCTCAAAGGAGGCCGGCGCGCGCCCCTCTTATACGCTGTCGGCGCTGTTGCCATTTCGTTTGTCGTCTTCTATAATCTCACGGCAGTCGCTCGCGCTTACAGAACACGCTCGCGAATTATTAGGTATTCGCGAATTATTAGTTCTTGTTTTAGTCACGATTACGAAAAGAAATGTCGTCTATAGATATTTTGAAATAAATGAACAAAAACACAGAATAGCAAAGAGAATATTAAACACGTAATAGTCGTACGGCACAGTCTGAGCGTCGATGCATAGTCCACTCAACGAGGAAATGATTTGGAGACTTCCGAATAATTCAATTATATAAATCGCTTATAACTCTCTGTGAATATTTCCTCAGACTGAAATACTTTCTGTGTACGTAAATATGTACTATTTAGAATAAGTATGTAAAGGAATCCAATATTTTACCGATTTCAGAGATACCCCAAATTTAACTTTTAACATTTTGTACTATAATTTCTACTGACAAATTGCTCTGCTAATTGTTATTTTATGCTTTTATGTCCTTAAATACACAGCATTGTTTGGTTATCCAAAATATTTTAATTTTTTTTTTTTGCTAGCTACTTAATGTGAAAAATTACTCCATCAATTATTATACCTTTATTAGTCTTCTGATTTTATATTATAAAAGATTTATCAATAATCCAACAAACTTTCGAACTTTCATATATATTATGTTCGCTGATTTATGCTAGAGCGTAAGGGACCACTCGGAGCTGCGCTGCCACACACTTATAGTGTAGGCGAGTTTGGTGGCCACCGTTATTACAAATATTTTTTTTATCTTAATACTTTCGCGGACAGTGAATGTGACAATTGAAGTTTTATTGTTATTACGTCTATAGGCGTTTACTGCCCGCGAAAGTGTTAAATTTACACTAGTCGGTCATTCTTCCATACCAACGTAGTATGGTGATTACTCTTCTGTTTGACACTGTAAGTTCAAAACTAAAAGTTATGTCAATTTTTCTTGTCATTATCTAGCCTTGTATGGAAGAATTTTAACTCATCTTCACCTTGCTTTTCACATCTACACTTTAACTTATGTGAATATTTCCTCACAGAAAGAAACGTCAAAACGGACTTCTTAGACTGTCGCGAGTCTAATGATGAGTACAATGACCCCTTAAGAGATTTCGTGTATGAAATGATACACCTTATACAACGTGTAACGTTAAATGCGCAAAACTTGAAAATAGTTTGATCAGAATAACGAGCAGAATCAATTGAACCACTTTATAATATTGGTGACATTTAAAAAAAAATCTTCATTAAAAACGTTGCCGTGTCTATTTATTAATAGGTCAAGCCAGCGCGGCGCAGCGGCCCGGTGACAACCCCTCCGTCGATAGAGCGTCGTCGCAGACGCAAGAAACAATCAGAATTGCCAGTAAAACTAAAACAGCACATAAAACCTTTACAATTTTTCTAATGGTTTTGTTTCTCAATAGGTCAATTGAATTAAAAATCAGTAGGGGGTCTGAGTTTTTGCGCATTTAACGTTACACGTTGTATATATCTCTTTGCGACACAAAATTCGTGCGGTGGACTCACCGCTAATTTCAACTCACCGCACGCGTTTTATTCATCTCAATGCGCGGACTTCTTTGACATTGCATATTTGACAGATTTTGCGGTTATCCATTTGATTTATGCCTTATGATTTATTAACACGTATGACTCCGGATTTTTAATTTTTCTGTCTATGATGTCTTGTTAGTTGACTTTTTTGTCGCAGTTGGGTTTTAGTTTTATCACTTTTATTTTTATGTACAGTCACGGACTTTAATTGATGAGCCACCTGGTACTGTTCGTATTTTAGCCGTGTAATACAAATCGGGTTTATTCGGTTCCCGACACGCAAAGTCATATGTCTTCGTATTAGAAGAAGAAAATTATATTTCATATCTTTACCGGTTGGCTAACCTGAGAGCAGAACTACAAACTTGACAGCAGTACCTACTCAAAGTCAACCAATTGCAGGTCGTCAACGTTAGCGTACGGAGAAATTCTCTGACATCGATATTTCAACTGTCCCTGTCTTCAGTTAAATTTTCAGAATTATTGAGTTAATGAGCTATGATTCAAAGGAGGTCAGTATCAAATAGATTGGATAAACTTAATGCAACATTGTATTTATTTTTATCATTAAGAACTTATTAGTCAACCTCTATGGATAAGACTATTTCCGATTAAAAGTAATTTATTTGTCATCTTGATATTTCAACTGTCACTGTCTTCAGTTATGTTTTCATAATTATCGAGTTAATGAGCTATGGTTCAAAGGAGGTCGGTATCAAATAGATTGGATAAACTTAACGCAACATTGTATTTATTTTTATCATTGAGAACTTATTAGTCAACCTCTATGGATATTTCCGATTTAAAGTAATTTATTTGTCATCTTGATCTTTCAACTGTCACTGTCTTCAGTTATGTTTTCATAATTATCGAGTTAATGAGCTATGATTCAAAGGAGGTCGGTATCAAATAGATTGGATAAACTTAATGCAACATTGTATTTATTTTTATCATTGAGAAGTTATTGGTCAACCTCTATGGATATTTCCGATTAAAAGTAATTTATTTGTTATCTTGTGCGAGCTTGCGATTTGAGTTCGTGTTTAATCGTGTAATCTCGTGAATGTATGAAAGTAAACAAGATGACAAATAAATTACTTTTAATCGGAAATATCCATAGAGGTTAACTAATAAAGTCAACCTCTATGGATATTTCCGATTAAAAGTAATTTATTTGTCATCTTGTTTACGAGCGTGCGATTTGAGTTCGTGTTTAATCGTGTAATCTCGTGAATGTATGAAACTGCAAAATTGAAAAGTTTGAAGGTGGCTCATCAATTAAAGTCCGTGACTGTACGTATTTATTTATTGATATGGCACTTCGCGGCGTTAAGTTTAAATTCCATGTAATAGGGGGCGAGCCAATTGCCATCAAGGTACAAATCCAGACTCCAGGCTGCTACCAAGCAATCCCAGATGGAAAGACCAAATAACACTTTTCCCCACTTGTGAATCGAGCCCAGGAGACCTCATGCTCAGCAGTAGCGTTTGCGACCACTAGCCCTACGAGGCATTTTTCATAATATCACCGATGAAATATGGTAATAAATAGTTTGGTTTCGTAACAAAAAATACACTATGTGAATCTAGAACCCCGAGATCTTCTCTCTCTTGGAGATCGTCAAAAAGCATCATGTGAGCCCAAACTCAATCGTTTTACTAGTACTAGTAGCCACTTAAAAATTACACTGTCCACCTTCTGGCACCATCATCAGACCCTCGACACCAAGTCAAATATATTGGACTCATTAAAACGAATCACATGAGGCCAAACTAGGGAAGTTTACTAGTAGCCACTAAAGAATTCCAGTATCTATCTCTTGGCTCCATAACCAGATACTCGTTACCAAGCTCAATCTATTGGACTTGTGAAAACGAATCATATGAGCCTAAACTCGAGGGGTTTACTAGTAGCCACTGAAGAGTTGCACTATCCACCTCCTGGTTGCATCATTTAGATCAGCTTCCAGATTCCAAATTATAGTATTGTTATCCGAACTACATCAAAATGGTTGGGTCCAAGGTTTCATTTCAAAACGACAATTAGAAGTTGATGAATTACGTTAAAGATACCGTTACATAGATGTGAATGTGATTCTAGAACCCCGAGAACTTCTGACTCTCGGGGATCGTTTTACGTTTCGACAACACAAAGCTTACGAGTATTTGTGACATACTATGTTTGCCCTACCTCACCATGCATGAATTATTTTAATCGACTCTTGATGTTTTGTAGTATCCTCTTATTTTAAATGCAATAACATAAACACTAACGCCGGGTCAATAGGACTTCAGTGGTGGCGCGGACTCTACACACATTTATAACGGTGAACTTTTGATACCTAATCGGTGAGAGAATGTCAGTGACAAAATTAAGGAACTTTGACCTGCAATAGTTCTTTAACTACAGGTTCAAATTGAATGTAATTTGGCAATATACCTAGTTAAACTAAGCCCTCTTGGTAACTGAACTGGCTCTTAGCTTTATCCACAACCAAGTTACAGGAGGTCGAAAATGTTCTGAATGGCTTCTAGAGAAGATGGTACGGTTGTGCCTTTGTGTTTGTTTTGCTCGGCTTGGCGGAGGCACTGCCGTGCCCCCCGATATAATTTTTATTTTGGAACGTACACCGTCAAACAGACGAGTAATCAACATACTACGTTTGTATGGAAGAATGACCGACTAGTGTAACCTTAAGATAAAAAAATAAAATTGTAATAACGGTGGCCACCAAACTCGCCTTCACGAAAAGTGTGAGGCATCGCAGCTCCGAGCGGTCAAGTGAAGGTCAACCCTTTCGGTCTAGCATAAATCAGCGAACCCTAAAATATATATGAACGTTCGAAAATTGATAAATCTTTTTTAATTTATAACCATAAGCCTAATAAAGATTGACGGAGTGATTTTCCACATTACGTAGTTAAGCAAAAATCGAAAAAAAAAAATTAAAAAGGAAAATATTTTGAATAACTAAACAATGCTGTGTATTTAAGGACATAAAACCATATTATAAAATAACAATTCACCGAGCAATTTATCAGTAGAAATTATAGTGCAAAATGTTAAAAATTCAATTTGGAGTACTTATCTCTGAAATCGAAAAAATATTGGATTTTTTTTAATACTTATTCCAACTAGTACATGCGTACGTATACAGAAAGTAGTATTTTAGTCTGATGTATTCGCAGAGCTATAAGCGATTTTCATATTTAGGTTAAAAAAATAACTTCTCGTACCTAACAAAATTTGTTGGATTATTGTACGTCTATACTTTGTATTACCTAACTTCATCACATACCAAATTTCATAGACGGGAGAATTTTTCGGGTTACATACGCCCCGTTGATTGCGATTGGACGAGAGCTACGGTAACAAAACTAAATCATAACGGTAAAATTATCGGTACCGTAGATTTTATCGTTACATATTTTAACGATAAAATGTGCCAGATATACCGGTAAAAATTATAACGTTATTTATTTGATAACGATATCTGCATTAAAAGGCTGTAACGATACCATATTTTTAACGGTATTTCAAGCCCTGCAGTTGACCACCAGTAGTCAGTATTTTTGCCTAATTTGCCGATCCGACCGAGCAGCCTTTTTTGTAGTTTGCGGCAAGTGCAAATCGTGTAAGGAAAAGCAATCCATACAAAATCAAGGATCTACCACACATTCCGTTCGGAATTTTTCCGTATGTATGTGGCCGGCCTAATAGTAACAATGTGTTACCGGAAAATAACGGTTTTCACAACGACCATAGACAAACCAAAAGACGCGGAAGGCTATTCTGTTCTACGATGGGATACATTTTCTCTTTGGTTAGTTCGTCGTGGAAAGCCGAACAAAGCAGTCGTGTACGATGGCTGAAAGTTTTAAACTTGGTGATCTTGTGTGGTATGTATTGAAATTTGGAGCTATTTGAAGTTTTTTGTGTTGCTTACTCGATTCCAGTTTTGGTAATACATAACTTACGTTTGTTTCAGGGCCAAGATGAAGGGATTCAGCCCTTGGCCCGGCCGGGTAAGACGCCTCATTATTACTTTTGAAGTTAAAAATAATAAAACTCGTATTTTCTATCAGTAAATACCATTAATCAAAATTGTAAACAACTGTTGGAGCATTTGTTGATGAAATTGACAGATTAGATTCACGCAATTATGGGCGGGAAAATTTCTTGATATTTAGGAGTGCTTGGCTATAATGCTGCGTGGCTAGGGTATTGGCCGGAGAAACACTATAAATATCTCATAGTATCGTAACCGAAGCTGTCAGAGTTGATAAACAAGTTGAGAAATGTCATAATAGTGAAAGAAAACATTGACCCTAATTCTGGTTTGTGATGGTTTTCAGGTAGCCATTCCTACTCCGGAGCTAAAGCCTCCTAAGAAGGCGATGAACGTACAATGCATTTACTTCTTCGGAACTAATAACTAGTAAGTGCTCAGTATTATTTATGTAAACAATAATTGATAAGGTTTCACTTGTTGGGTTAGCTTTATGTTTGCCATAAGTGTCAAAGGTATCTAATAAAGGACAGTGCTCACAAATGAAACAAATGCTTTTGTTTCATCGTGGAGTAATTTTAAATATTTGGTGGTAAGAGGTAAGAGATTATTTTTTCAATAGCAACACCCATTAGTAACTTTGACAAGTAGTGAACAATGTTTGTGTTTTAAAAGTACCAATGAGGTAACGCATGCTATAGATTTTCTCGAAGAAATCAGATTCTTAATGGACAAGAGAAAATTGGAATATGTAGTTATAGAAATAAATAACACAGCAACATAACACAACTGAATGTTGCCATTAAATATTATCATCATCATCATCATTTCAGCCGACAGACATCCTGGGGGCCAAGTCTGCTAATTTACAAACGTGTCAGTGGTCTCGCAATGATGAGTTTTTGACAGATTTTGTATGACATATCTGTCAAAAACTGATCATTGTGAGACCACTGACACATTTGTAAATTAGTAGACTTGGCACCCTGGACATAGGCCTCCCACAAGCACTGCCATTAAATATATTATAACAACTAGTTTAGTCAACTATTAGTACTGGTCTACAGGGACCAGGTCACTCACAAGTTGCATTTTTATGTGAATCTTATGTGTGTCTTACTTTATACTGGACTTGATGCTAAGAGACCTCTGGAAATAGGTGACAAACTATAATTGGCAATGCTTTAAGCATATTTATTTCCAGTGGTAACATTAGGATATTTTCTTAAAGAGTTCTAAGTTTCTATGGAATGTATTGTTTTAAACACATCATTTGGACATCAAAATTTCTGAAGAAATAATGAAAGAAGATATACATTTATTCAGCACAAGCTCTATGGCCCACAACACTTGCAAAATAAAACAAAAAATATGCCATTCTTACAGTAGGAAAAGGATATTGTAGGGTGGCCAAAATCCTTGTTCTTGGATTAGACCATTTTAGCAAGCGCCATGCCTAGTTTGATATAATTGGCCACACAACATAGTGTCACAGATTTTTTCCCCGTTTGATCTACTTTTGAATAAATGCTCACTGCATGCTAGAGAATAAGTTACTTATTTCAGAGGTAATTAATCATCTTGCTAATGTGCTGTGGCAATAATGCTGCACAAATCATGCTAAGATTCTACTTAACATTGTCTTAATGGACTTAGGCCATTCTAATAAAAAAATACACATGCCTTTTAGATGAAATGCATATTTGCAGATAAACTGGAAAATAACCATGTTCCAAAAGAGAATTTCCATAAAAATAGAATTTTCAATTTCATTACTGATTGATTACATTGCCCCAAATTTTATTCATAGGTCACTGCTATAAAGGTGAAATAAGTATTAATTTCTTCTCCATACAAAATTAAATATAATACATTTATGTTCTGCCGACCTTACAATAGTTACCTGATAAGATTTAATTATATTCAAATAGGATAAAGGTAAAGGCAAGCAAAAGCTTCATCTTTCTGATTGACTGACTCCTTGACAATTCAAAAGTTCCTATAATTGATTTATTTGAAATAGATCCTTTGAGTTTGAGCATTAGGATTTGGTTAGTTACTTGCATACGACTTGATAACTTAATTTTTTTTTTTTTTTTCTTACTGAATTTAAGCAGCGTTTTCGATTTTGCATTGCCGAACATTCAACTATTTTGCGAATTCGGTCGAACTCATTTTAATTTGATACAATATTTTTGTATGGAGAAGAATTTTAAAACTGTGATTTTCTTTTACTTGATATAAAAACGATGATTTGGGAAATAATGCGAATAAAATATTTTAAAAAGTGCTTCAGTTACAAGCGTAGTTTGTGTAATTGTTTGCTAGATAGAGATAACTAAGCTGACGTCATCGTGAAAAAATTACACGCGCGCTACGAAACGGTGGAGATTTTTTTAATAATTGTTTATTTATTCACTATGAGGGAGTAAAAAAAAAACCGCTTTATAACTAAGGGTTCAGTAACACCCTCACGTTTTAAGGGTTCCGTAGACAAGGAACCCTTATAGTTTCGCAATGTCCGTCTGTCTGTCTGTCCGCGGCTTAGCTCAGAGACTTTTAGTACTAGAAAACTGTTATTTGGTATGGGTATACATATAAATAGCACCGACAAAGTGGTATAATAAAATCATGAAAAGAAATATGTTACCTCCCCTTCACCTATAGTGGGGATGGCTTAATTCTTTCTCGTCTATCCCATGGTGTGGGATATCGTTGGAAAGGTCGTTCACCATTTTTGGATTCAGGGATCCGTTTGCGAAATATTACGCTAGTGCTAATTTTTGTTAGAGTCTATTGTCCCCCCACCTACCAGCTAAATAGTTAGTTTTGGATATGTGAAAAAATTCACGTCAGTAGTATATACAGTATGTTAACTAACAAAGGGCGTTCCCGTTAACCTGCAATAGTATAGCGTCTATAGAGGCAAAAAAAAATATTTCCATTAAAAAATATATGTTTTTTTTTTGTTTTTGTATAGTAAAATATTCACAAAAAATATTAAATTGTTACGGAAAATAAACTCTGTACACGCCCGCTTGTCACACTTGTTTTCCTACGTTGAAATACAAGTGTGCGTGTACAGAGTTTTTTTTTTACGTTTAAATAAAATGGTTTTGTGAACATTTCACTACTCAAACTAAAAAAAAAAAAAAAATTTTTGGAGTGGCTATATTTTTTTTAGCATGTATACACGCTATACTATTGCAGATTAACGGGAACGCCCTTTGTTAGTTAACATACATACATAACCAAATTAAAAGGAAAACTATCACAGCTAAGTAGGCTCTACAAGTTAACGAGTAATAATCGACCTACTTAAATTTGCAGTTGCAAAATCATGTTCTCCCATACATTTCTTATGGGAGAACATGTTTTTCTACAATGTTACTTTTGTTCTTGGCATAAATTCATCCCAACTACGGAACCCTTCATTGTGCGTGGTCCGACACAAACGTGGCCGGTTTTTTGTATCCTTGTCCCACTGCTGTGGGTCCTATTTAACATAACTGATAATGCGAAATACACAACACCCGTCTGATAGATAGATGGAATACTCTTTATTATGTACACCATAAGATAAAAAAGAAAGAAAACGAAACGCACACACATCAGAAAAAAAACAAAATAATAAAATACAAAAGTAGCCAAAAGCCTCGTATTTAACGAGTAAAAAATAATAAAAAGTTTGATGCCGTTCACAACAGACAACATACATAAATTCCACAGGGTTCTCCCTCTGCTATGGAGGATGAGTGAACTTTACACCCTGTTCCTCATCCTTACTATCTTACTAATATTATAAATACGAAAGTACCTCTGTCTGTCTGTCGCGCTTTCACGCCAAAACTACTGAACCGATTTCAATGAAATTTGGTACACAGATCTCTCTCAGAGGCTCTAGAGTCTAGAGCCTGAGAAAGGACATAGGCTACTTTTAACTAGTACCTCTATATATTCACTGGCAGACAACCCACGCTAAACTGCTGGGCCTAGAAGCATGAAGTTCCTTTTATAACGAAAGTGAGCACAAAGTGAGGATTTTTCAAAAATCTTCCTCTTAAAAGGGTTTAAATAGGGGATGAATGTGTACTGCCTCTTTGGTCTAGTGCTCGCAAGCGCTACTTCTGGGCATGGTCCTGGATACGATTCCCGGGTCTGGCAAGGTGTTATTGTTCAATCTGGAATTTCTCAGTACCCCGAGTCTAGCAAACGGCTCACCCCCTATTACATGGGACTTAAGCATAACTGGCGAAATGTGGGTGTACTAATAGGTACACCTCTGCCTAATCCTTCAGGGAATACAAGCATGATATTATGTTATGAAAGTTCGTAATTTTTGCTGATGGGGAATCCTATCCGTAGCACGGCTTGTAAAACAGAAAACTATAATGGAAACCTACAAAATAGTCAGAAGCTCATCTCGCCAGCAGCCCGGAGTCTGGTTACGTGCCCGGTCCGTAGGCTCGCTCCTATTACATGGAACTTAAACATAACTGGCGAAATGTGGGTGTACTACGAGTACACGCCTAACTCTTCGGGGATTACAGGCGCCCTGCCAGGGTTGCGGGAAGTCCGAAAGGGATACCGCGACCTTGGCAACAGGCAACTGAAGGAACACGGGTGGGTTTTAGTCAGTAAAAGTCTGTTCCTTGTAAGCGGGAGAAATCATTTGACGATTCGCCACCCTACAAAAAAAAAATGGGATTATAGGCGTGATTTTATGTTATCTTTATCAGCCATTATCTAAGTAGTCAAACCCTTTCTGGCCAAATCATATTTTTCACACCCCAGCCATCGTTTCTGATATTTCCTTACTCACAACACAATATATTCAGAGATAGCATCTGTAGTTAGTTAGCAGTACGCGCTGAACGAGATCGGCGCCATTTTTATAAAACCTAGAATGCACTATGTTGATTTGTATTGATCTGGCTTCGAGGAAAGCTGCGAACCATGGATTGGCTCTTACTAATTGCTTGTTTTATATTTTCTTTTATAAAAATAAAAGCAACGCTTTCGGAAATAATAAATAACTGACATAGAAATTATTTAATCGGTTATATTGAAACATAGATTGTATTAACCCTATTCAATTATCATACGAGGGGTGTTCAATATATAGTGAGAATGAGTATGACACAATTATCTGTTATTATATGTTATTTTATTTTTCGACGTAGTCGCCTTTCAGGGTTATACACTTTGTATAACTTTTTTTCTAAAACCAAAATTCCCTTTCTAGAAAAATCTTCTTTCTGATCCCTTAAAAAAACGTGTACGGCGGCGACTACTGACTCATCATCTTCAAATTTTTGGCCCCTAAGATGTTCCTTTAACCGCGAAAATCGGTAAACATCACTGGACAAAGGTCCGGTGATTATTCAGGATGTGCCACCAATTCGAAGCCAGCTTCTTGAATGGCAACCATCGCAACTCTGGATTTGTACGCGGGGGCGTTATCTTGGTGAAACAAACAAACAACAGAACACGTTCCGAAACGACGCAAACAAATGACTTCTATTTTTTTTAAACAAAAGAGAATTGTTTGTTTTTTTTATTATCATCATAGCTAATGTCTGGGCTATGCCTGACAGTATTTTTTTTTTCTTTCCAAGGAGAAGGTATCGCTATCTCACTATTTATTGAACACCCCTCGTAGTAATTAGCAATAACTTGATCATAAAGTAAGTCAGCATTTATAAGACTCTTAAGGACTTTATCATCAATGCTGCCATGGTATGTAGTCCAAACCATAACTGTAGGTACCTATCCATTGAACCATGTAGTCGCAAAGAATCCAGCATTGAATAAACGCATCGTATCTAGTGACAATAAAGGGGGAGGGAGGGAATATGCTTTCGATATCATCGTTCTACTGACATAGACAGAAAAACCTCGTAAGAAAGCCATACGCCGCTCCCGACGCGTTCAAAATGGCTCTATTGCTTTACAACTTTATTCATTGCTTTTGATGGACCAGTTGCGGGACTCTGCCGGGTTCAAATAGTTGAACGTATCGTACGGGATGTGACAGAAAGGTTTTTCTACTAAAAATCAGTAGTCCGTGATGCAAAATCGCTAAAGTTAATCGAGCTTTCGAATCCCATCGAATGTAGCGCTTGCCCGACGAAAGCTAAGTCGTTACTGACATACCTACGTGTACCGTCCTACATGAGTGACAAAGCTATAATGCTCATAAAACTAACTGTCGATACGTAGTAGAATCTAACATTACGCCTTTATTTCCCGAAGGGATAGACAGGTGTATATGTCGCAGAGTGATCTGATAAGTCATATTTTCGCGAAAAACCTAGGGATATTACGAAAACCCGGATAATTAGAAAATGGTGAAAAACTGGGTGACATAGGTTTGGTTAAAACTGTGACCAACCGCTATTTCCAAGATGCTCACAATTTTTTTTCATCATTTTCTAATTATCCGGGAGGGTTTTGCGCGAAAATACGAATTATCAAATCACCCTACGGCTTACAACATTCAGATATCGTTGTAACTAACTGTTGCTCTATCTTACTTTGTTGCGATCGCGAATATTAGGACGTAACAAAGTGTGTAGCAGTGCGAATCTGTTATGTCTCTAAAGCTCCGTTACGTCATTCACGTTACATTTATCGTTCACGTGTGTCGATGGATAGAGCCAGACTTTTTTCTAGAGTAGCGCAGGCACCCTAGTAACGTTTTTGTATGGCTTTTTTATTAGTAATCATAATATCGTTAACCTGGGAAAGCACGTTAAGCCGTTGGGCCCGGCTGTCATTTGTGGATCTTTGACAGTCGTTACGGGTCGTCAGAAGCTCGAAAGTCTGACAACCAGTCTTACCAAGGGGTATCGTATTACCCAGTTTCTGGGTTGTGGAGGTCAGATTTCGCTCCATGTAAAATACTGGTATTCAGCTGCATCCGGTTAGACTGGAAGCCGACCCCAACATAGTTGGGAAAAGGCTAGGCAGATGATGAATATCGTTAACCACGTGGTACAAATATTTGCCATGAATCGAGCCTAGATTGCGGAGAAATATAGGGACCTACATATCGAGTCGTAAGACAGGAGTTACGAAATGCATTGTGCACTTAGCATTCCCCTGCAATCTACTAAGGCATTTGTGCCAATCTTTTGTTGGCCTCTGCTTTACACGATACCGAGAGGATAGTGGTTAATAGTTAATAGAAATCCGAGGTCTTTAAAGAGTGATGAAGCTGCTTTAGACTGAAGCATGGGATTACGCTGGTACACAATCTTAGGATCACATTAACTTTTCGGAGTCTGAAGACTGAATTATGTGTTCAGATATTGGATGACCTACAAAGTCGACAACTGGCTTTTTATTGAATGGTATAATACTCTAGTGGCGAATTTTGAGCCATCCTTTGGTAGAAGCACGTCGAAACGATTATAGCCAAGTAGTTTTTAGCATTCGTCGATATAGTTATGGACAACTTGCACATCCATGGAAATAATTTTACATTGAGAGTGCTTTTATGAAGAACTTTAAGAGCGCTTTTCATAATTCACAATAGCTTACAAAACCTAAAATTTTGTGGCTTCGGAGTACGCCACAAAAGTTCGGGGAACGCCAATGTGTTTTATGCCATGACGTTGAAGACAATCCCTAGATTTCAATCAAGGTTTATCTTCATAATCACGTGTCCTGAGTATCGACCGGGTTCTAGCGAACGCATAATTGGATATCCGTTACTATGCACGATATATGAGGGATGTATTTGTCACTGGTCCCCATTCTAGGGTGCCTGACCGAAGCTAGAGCTGTTTCTGCCAAATACCCGGGCGACCTCGTTTCATATTGAAGCAATTAGTGTATGCCATAATATATCCACCTCCACCCTTTGCATGACCTAGTTTTGAATATGAGGCTAGTATTTTTGGGAATTCTTTTGAGAGGAATACTCTGAACTCAATTATATTTCGCGAAAAATACTGTTTTTCAGAAACTGATAATAAATTAAGCTTGCATGTTTGTGAAGTGATGTCCTAGGAAAATGAGATTCTTATGAGAGGATTCTATAAAGTTATGTGTAAGCGTAAAATATGGAATTACGAATATTCCTTCGGTTTATAAACGGTAAATAGGTGGAGCGCATGTGTGGTAGGACATAATAATTAGGGAAGGGACTTTGTTGCAAGTCAACAATATGGGAACATAGTATGTGTCTATATATTTTCTTTTACATAGTTGGATGCGTCATGCTCGTTGCTCCTTTCGTAGATCAAATAGGTAGTCTAGGTACTTTTTCAGACGGCATCGTTCATAGTATAGGCAGCATTCCTTGATTTAGCTGCGTCATTCTGGCTTTCGCCTATCTTGAGAAGAATAGACTGAAGTTGACAGTTCTACTAATAAATGTTAAATACTACAGCTGATTTGTTTTATTTCTTCCTACTATATTTTCTTCCCTTAATAAAACTAAAGAGTCAAGCTATTTTGAACATTATGTGTCTGCTTGATTTCCCATGCAAATGATAAAAGTGGGGCACCTGACCTAGAAACTGATGACCGCTTGTTGTCAACAGTGCCTGGATCGAAGACAACAACATAAAGCCGTACCATGAATTCAAAGAACAGCTGATCAAGTCCTGCAAGACTGCTGCCTTCAAGGAGGCCGTCAACCAGATCGAAGAGTTCATTGTCAACCCGGAGGTAGGTTTATTAAATAAATATTTAACCTATTTTAGGGGTACCTGTTTCATTCCTAGTATTTGTGTGTATAGAATTATACATACTAATATACTTGTTGTGGCAGACTAGTGGCCAAGTAGATGGACACCTTTAAAAGATTGCGGGGAAGACCTGGATGAGAGTCACACGGACCAGGGAAACATGGTATAAAGGGGTGGAGGCCTATACTCAGCAGTGGGTGGAACAAGGCTGTCAGTGATGATGAGTGTTACATAAACTCACGCCTTTATCCTATGGGCGTAGGCAGAAATTAAAGAATTCCACTCGCTACGATCCTTCCATGCATACAGCAATACACACAAATAGTAGTGATGAAACGGCTAGTAGAATGCAGGAATTTATGTCAATAAAGTTTCTATTCCAATATGTAAATTCTGAAAGTATTCATAAATTACTTTGAATTGTATTTTTATAAGTCATGGTCTAATATAGATCGACATCAGGTACAATGTAATGTTCTATGAGCTGGCAATTCATCTATCAACAAATAAAAACTTATGGCAACATTGTGTTACACCTGTCAACTGCAGAAACTTCATTGTACTATGTATTTAAAGAAAAAATATTTGTTTTATGTTGAAAGCGACAACGGAAGGGTCTGCCTTTGCCCTGCAGTGGG
Source organism: Lithophane semibrunnea (assembly GCA_947363905.1). Taxonomy (NCBI): domain Eukaryota; kingdom Metazoa; phylum Arthropoda; class Insecta; order Lepidoptera; family Noctuidae; genus Lithophane; species Lithophane semibrunnea. Next base: position 16,887,341 of record OX376199.1, on the reverse strand, counting down.
TCACAGCAGACTTAAAATAATCAGGCTCAGTTTTGAATTCGTCCTCTTTATTCCTCGTTTGAGCCAACTTCCTCGCATTCAAGATATTGCAACTTTCGAATTCAGCTCTGGCACAATAAACTATTTAAATATTGTCCTTCCACATGGTCACATATTTCCTCTCACTCAAAACACCTCAACAAAATGAACAACTTACTAATCCTAAACTCTGTTCAGAAATTCGGCGACCTAGATGAACACGTCCGCAATACAGAAGAAGACTTTGACAAGCTAAAGGATGTAATGGAGGAAGAAGAGAGCCAGGATGAGAAGCCAGCTGAGGAGGAAGAGGCTGCACCAGCCGCCGCTGAGCCAGCAGCCAGCAGCTCCAAGAAGAAGAGCTCTACTCCTAAGGTGAGGGAATAAGACGTACTTTTGACTGACTAATCCTATCTTTCCTGACTAATCTACTTACTATAATGGATGTAAAAAGGTTTGAAGGTTGAAAGACTGATCAGTCAGAGCCAGTTCCCATGACAATAATCTGAGAGAGACCGCTCTGTGAACCATAAAACTATTCCAAACATTTAAATATTTGCATGGGAACCATTCCTAAATTTCCTGTTTAAATGTTCAGCGTAGTAATTGGTTGATCAAATTAACATCCAATCTAAGTTGTTACGATTTGACAACATTTCTTCTATCCTTTCCATCTACAATTCTCTTTAAATATGTAGGTCTAAACTCTTCAGGATTTTTTTAGCATGACTCACCACCTTCATGCATGGTTGCATGCCACCATTATTTCTTCACCAAGCCCGTGAGGTTGATTAAACCTCACTCCCTCGCACAGAGGCCTGAGTCCCAGCTGAGGAAATGTTATGCACCCTGCTTATGTATATCTTGGTTATCATCAAAGAATGTCTGTAAAAAGCATGATAACATAAATGTGGTTTTGGCATAGCGGCAAGTTCACTACTTCACAAATGACCATTCTCAATATTTATAGATACGTTTGGGCATTTCAAAGGTGAAGCCTATAAAACGGTCGTCGTCGGCGGGCAAGTCCACTCCTCGCAAGAAGAGTAAGGTGTCTCGCTCTTACACCGATATCGACGCAGCCAATGAGAAGCCCTCGATGCTCAACCATTCCTTCTCCAAGAAGTCCAGCTTGCTGCATCGTCCATCCAACATTCTGCGCCCAGTGAGTAACTTTTACATTGTACTTAATAAAAATCTTGAATTCATTCATTCGTTCATTGACAGACAACGCACAGCCTAAACCGCTGGGTCTAGTAACATGAAATTTTGCACAAGAGTTCCTTAAATAACGAAAGTGAAGGGGTTAAATAGATGAAAGTTTGTATGGACGTCATTTTTGACGATCGAAAATCCCATTGGGCGCATGACTTGTAAATTATAATAAATTAAACGCTCACAAAAATATTTGTTTTTCAACGTAACAAAAAATTAATCAGTTTTTGGTCAGCATTTATACTTTTTTGGTAAAAAAATAATTTGGCGTTTAAATAGCAGCGTTTAGTTAAGAAGAGTTGCGAATACAGTTTCTTTTGCACCAGGCCTCCACTCGGTCAAGCACTCGCGTTAATCGCAACCCGCCCGGAGAGGCGGCCAAGACACAAGCTGCAGCGGGCCGCAAACCAAAACGTTCGCACAGCAAAACGCTTCCCACGCGTAACACGCGGTCGAGTCGTGCGCGCGCGTTTTTTAAATAAAGAATGCTAAAGTACTTATTGTGAAGTGTAAGAATTAAGAAATTGTCGTTTTTATTGCTGAAAGCGAAGCAAGGTAAGTGTAGTCCTTTGATCATATTGTGTGTTTAAATATATTAAATCATTGTACTATGTCATTCTTAAGTAGACCAAAGAAAATGGAATTTTGTATAAAATAATATAATTGTCGCGTCACGGTCAGCAACGCAAGTCGATTTACAGTTTCATAGTACAGAATTATTGAGTACAATACTTATAAAAACAAAAATGGAACTGATGTATAATTAAGCTAATATAATCTCACATGAAATGCTGAAAAGCAGTGCATTTAATTATTTTGTGTCTATTTAGATGTCAATAATGTTCATAGACTTTCGTTGCTAACGGTACAATCATTGGATTTGATGGATGTTCAAGGTACAATTCCGAAGGCAACCGCAAATCGCAGCGACACTACAGGGGGCCAAGTCTACTAATTTACAAACGTGTCAGTGATCTCACAATGATGAGTTTTTGACAGATTTTGTATGGCATATCTGTCAAAAACGCATCATTGTGCCTTTAACGGTTGTAAAAAGACGCATAGCGGAGCTGAGAGTCACTTGTTCTCTCCGTCATGATCACATCATTTTTTGCACTGGACTATACCTGGGATCCTTCTGCTTACGTGGACATATTGAAGGTAAAAGTTCCAACTTTTTTCTTCACTAAAATAAGTTTCAAATGTTATATTATAAACTTAACTTTAAAATACCCCTACAACTCCTGTATGCACCCATAAGTACGATTTTTTGCGTGCGTTAAATTGCGCGCTGCCTTAAACAGCGTTTTATGACACCAAAAATAAAAGTCGCTTCCCAGCAGAAAAAATTGTAACGTAATGTAACTTAGATTAATGAACTGAATGCGTGGATATCGGCTATGTGATGGGTCTTGTTACAACTTGTATGTAACTAAACGATTCCCTATCCAGCCAGCGGTCACCTTCGGAATTGAGTTTCAATATTTTATATGTAAATTATCATTGTTGTTTTATTTACAAATAAATCATAGATTTGGTTATAATTTAGTCTTTCATTTATGAATTAAAAGCACCAGTCATCACTTCCGAGCAAGGAGCATATACTCACCTACGACGAGTTTCCGAGTCGCGCGGTGGGCAGAGTGTTTGAACGTGACTGTTGCCGGATCCCAACATTACTGTGTTGACCCACATATAATATTTTGGAGGCCTGAGTCTAGCAGTCAGTAGAGGATCTGATGATTAAGTAGAATGGGAAGAATCTCCGCCGTTGGATAACTTTCGAGACGACGAAGAGGAGAAATGTGCCATTCACACACATTGTAGTATGAAATTTGTTTTCTAACTTGAACTCTGCCTAGCCGATTTAGCGAAGGTACAATGGTGGTTGAACAATGGACCACAAGAACATGCTGCAATGGAACGAAGCAGGGAAACACTTTCGGTAATCAGTGGATTTGTTTCGATTAACAATCTTTCTTCTGGTACTTGTTGACGAACCTATACCTAATAATAACACTGTAATTTGAAAACATTGTGCAATCCAACTATTTTTAAAAGAGTAACCGCGGTGTTGCTTTCCAGCTCTTCTCCATAGGAAACGACCAATTGGAACCGCGCACCTAGCTTCTGAAGTTTCATAAGTAGCCATTTAGGTTTGTGTGAAAAAAAATATTTAGATTTTTTATTTTCTCTCGTAAAATTCGAAATATTTGAAAACATCTCATGCCTAGCCAAATATGCAAGTCAGCAGTATGGTAGCAAATGTTCGCTGTTTCGCCAAACGTGGAACCTAATTTGATGCACTTAGTTCTTAGTCATGCATGCATGCAAAATAGGATGAAACACGCTAAATAAAGGATTTAAGAATTATAAGTGGACGAAACTTCTGGAAATCTATGCGACATTCTATCTTCTGGTGGCACAGGCAGTAGTATACCTATTGCTGATGAACTAGCGCAGGTCATCATGATGTTCTGATAAAATAAAGAGTACATTGGCATTATTATGCTGGAAGGTTGATACAATATCGAAAGAATAAGATATTGCAGAAAATCCCATTCAATTTTTTTTTGTATTGCCTTTCTGGCCCCTGCTTCACACGGCACGGGTGCAATATACTGATATGGCGACAAAAATCAATATTTCTGAGCTTTATCTAAGGTAAATGTTATTGTATTATACACCACCTACCCATTGTATTATAATAAATTGTCTAAATTATGGTGAAAACCGCATCAAAGTCCATTGAATAGTTTAGAAGAGCAGTGACAGACTGTACGTACCTACTTGCGACTGTGACAAACAGCCGGCGCCGAGATCGCATCATGCACCCTCTTTCTATCAACCAAAATCCTGGCCGAAGATGCTCGCAAACGATATGTCTGTTTTTGTATAGGAACACAAGGTGTGGCACAAATCTAAAACAAAAAAAGGAAACAAAAATACGTTACTTTATCACGTAACTACAATACTGATTAGCCAAAATGCCGCTTACCTTCTTTCAGCTATTGTTATAGGTGGGTATTTTCATTTTCACCCGAAAATATTATATTAACTATTATGATTACTTCTCACACTCACTCACAGTATTTACTCTCAATTTCATACTAAATACCTAACTGTCGCGTGCCGGTGGGTTGTCCACCGCGCTCGGCGGCCTGTAGGGCATTGTGAGTGCGCCGTGCACACTTCGATCTAAACACTGAAACAAACAGGTTTTTCGCTGAGACCGTTCTTGTTATTTTGTTTTTGTAATTATATATTATATTATTTTAATATGTATTCTTATTACTAGTTTATATATATTATAATTATTTATTAGGTAATTTAGGTATGTTGAAACTGTATGTACTTCCTGTCACTTGTCCTTACAGTCTGACGCTGGTTTTCTAATGCCCATTCATTAGAAAACCAGCGTCAGACAGTATCTGTCTGGCATTAATGCTGAAATGAACCTTTTTGGCGCAGCCGTGAGGCACACACTATTGTTGTAAAAGCATTGTTTTTTATTCGTTATTTTATTTGTATTTTGTGTTTCATGAACTGTGTCCAAATAAACGTTATTCTTTCTTTTCTTTCTTTCTTATGGATAGACCCAGCGATCAGCTTGGGCAACTATGAGCAGAGTTGTAGAGGATCTGGCAAAGAATCATTGAAATTATTTTTAAAAAAAACTTTTAATCTACTAAAAACATCTACATTTCGATATAGTTAAGTAATTTCAAGTTTTATATTATACAATTTTAATTACAAATTACCTTTTATTACTGACTAGCTGCACCCCGCGGTTTCACTCGCATAACTGTTGCCACAAGACTCCCTCTTCAACTAAGCTGATACGAATATGCTTGTGTTGTGAGTCAATATGGCTTCAAGATCAAGATCATGGTTCATCAAGATTAGGGTTCGAACGAAGGTGGTCACGATTGCCAGCCCCTAAACTTACAAAACACACGTAGAAAAGAAGACTTCTATTTTTTTTTTCCGGGAAATTTTCAATTTTTCTCTCGATTAAAACTTAATGCGGACTATTGAACGGACTTGGATTTGAGAACGGGTGGACCGAGATGGCCTTTCTTTTTTGGTTACTTACATCATCAACGGAAACTGTGCAAAATGTCATGGTTTCTAGGTCCATGGGTTTGGGCTGGGAGTTGATAAATCAGTCTGTGAGTGACTCAGGACATTCCTTTTTTTAATTGTATTAAATTCTGTTTGTATTTTTTGTGTAAATAGGCCTAGCGTAATCGGCCTGTAATGATCCCACTACTGGGACACAGTCCTCTCTGTGAGGGAGTGGGCCATATTCCAGTACTTGGACCCAGTGCGGGTTGGTGGACGAGCCATTCAGGCTTTGGACCACTATTACCACTTCCGTATACTTCTCAATGCATATTAGAGCAACAACAAAATTAATAGTTGGGCGATTATTGCACTGATCATAGGAAAGCATGGCTGCTCTTGCTGCCTCCAACTGAAATCTCCATTACCATCCTATACAGGGTGTTAGGGTAAACACCGTTATCCTTGCAACCAGTGGTTTGGTTTCATTTATAGAACGTAAAATCAATGGAAAATTACAACTTTTTTTTTTCATTTTTTTTAATCTGCATTTTACCACAAGAGACGCAAGTTCGTTGTCCTATGCGCTAGGGCGACGAACTTGCGTCTCAACACGGGCGGGGGGTACGGGATATGACCTGACCGGCCGCGAGCACGACCCCTCCCTCAGTCAGTCAGCTGTTTCGCTAGAGAGCACGGTGTCGGATAGAAACTTTTTAAAATCTTTTAATGAAAATGACGTTTTTTTTTTTGTTGTGTTCGGTCATTTACTTTTACATTTAAGTCTACTACCCATGGTTTGAATGACAAGACTGTTTACCCTTACAGCCTGTATAACAAAAAAAAAACAATTCAACTAGTGCCCAAGTTTTCACTGATGTCCCCCAATTCGTATCAGTAATATCATACGTACCGTTCAACGTAAAGATATGAAAATAATTTTGTGTCAACAGGGTCATGATTCTGACAGAGATGCTTGCATGTCCAAGCTGACCCAGGTATTGATTATTGAATCTCAGTTCTGGGAACTGGGGGAGAGTGCACCACCCAATCGTACACACAATGTGTAACTGAGTTAATGCACTAAAGTAGTTTATTGAATCGATTTCTGACATTTTTAGATAATTTTTTATCCCAAAAATAATTAAAACTAGGTAAATTACAGTCATAACAGTTACAGTTCTAACAAACCAATATTGACGAAGTACCCACTACGCTAGACCCGTATGTGCCACGTGTGCGACTGTGTGCGTGCGTAAATTTGTAATGTGACCACAATTTTCTCCATCAATCAGTATAACTAGTTTGATAAATAAACAATGTTTTATAATTTATACATAACTAGCTGACGCGCGGCTCCGCCCGCGTGGGTGTCGATTATTATATACTAAAACCTTCCTCGAAAACTCTATCCATTGGTGAAAACAGCATGAAAATCGGTGCAGTAGTTTTTGAGTTTATCGCGAACAGACAGACAGACAGACGCGGCGGAGGACTTTGTTTAATAATATGTAGTGATAGTTATAGTAAAAATTCAGTGTATGTATTATGATTATAACAATATAATATTCTAATTGAAGTGTTTGATTGTGTGTGTTAATTCCGGGACATGTATGTATACATGTAGCATACAGCATTTTCCGTCAATCCGCACTCGGATTACGCCTACCTTTGTAACATCAATCATACACGAATTTCAAACTTATTGTGTTAATGTTATGATGGAATTTTCAGTGTAGGTAATAAAATTGGAAAACATTGTTGCACTCGCTAATTAATAAAGGGTTTTCACAGAAGCGGGTGTTCTGTTTTATTTCTGTGCTTTATATTTAAGGGCGCACTCAATCACAAATTGCTTAACATGATCCTCTGTTATGCCGAAAATACTGCAGCATTAATTTTGAAATAAATATATGTTAAAGTTGAGGATTGATGCTAGGTCTTATGTCAGGTGAAAACACCATTACATAAAATTTTCTCTATAGAAAAAAAAAATCAAAGTTATCTCTGCACAGAATTATAAGCCGCTGGTATTAAAAAAATACTTCAAATTAGATCATGAAACTTTGCATGATAACTGAACTAACTATAAAGCAGGTCTTATGTGTGTCATTTTTTTTTAATTACCATTATTTTCACCGTAAAAAGCAATTACCTAAACTTTTCGACGCTTTAGAGCCGCTAGCGCCCCACTCCGTCTCGTTCTCATTCAGGTCGCGAGTCGTATGGTGCGAACGGGATAAAATCTGAGGTTGGGTGCGCCCTTAACTAGGTTCTGTCTGCGACTTCGTGTGAAATTTCTTGTTCAAACGCATGCTAAAACGGCTGAACGGATTTTGATGAAATGTGGCACATGGGTAGACCCATGACATAGAATAGGACATGGATACTTTTTACCCCGATATTCCCACGGGGTCGAGACGTACGCGGGTGAAACCGCGGGGCACAGCTAGTTTTTTATATTTCTAACACGGCATGTAGCCTAGAGCTTATAAAATTCGGTACGAAGATAAGACAGCGAAAAGACAGTAATTTTTATACTTTTTAACAAGTCTTACTTTAAATACTACTAGTAATTTAACACATTGTGGGGAACCCCAACTGCTCAGAAAATGCGTCATGTCAATAGTGTTCGAAGTCACCACTCGCTAGACCGTGTCATAATCATAACCGTTCGATGATTGCCACTGGCAATAATTTAAAAGGAAATTTTTAAAAGTCTGCTAAAGTAGGTACTTAGCTATCAGCTGTAAGAAATTAAAGTAACTACCCAGTGCATCAGTAGCAAAACTTAGTTTTATGAAACACAGCAACAGGATTGAGTATCTTACTTAGTGGTAATCCTGGCCAGTGAACAAGACGACATATAGCCTCCCTAGGATGTGCCAGATAATGCCATGTTAATTTTGATAGCCTGTCATTGTTCCTCAGCTAGACGATAGCCTCTGAAACTAAGAAGGATCATGCATTGTAAAACGCGCATGTTCACTGCATTTTGGCGATTTTGATAAGCCGTTCCGGCGCCGCGTAATCGGTACACATAATTCCATTCAAACACCTCACAAGACCGAAGATGCGTTTTAAAATAATTAAGTGTAAATATATGCTGCGATCTCCTCCGGCTAGACTGGAAGCCGACCCCAACATAGTAAGGGAAAGGCTAGGCAGATGATGAATATACAGGGCGTCTCACGGATATGCCACATGGAGGGAAAGTACCTTGAATATTGTAGATGGAACATTTTACTGAAAGAAGACATAATTTGAATTTAAAAAACAATTTAAAGTGCATTCATAGATATTTAAATAATTACATGGTTGGACCGGGAATCGAACCCCTTACATGAGAAAAATAATCAGTAGCTTTATCATACCGATCGAAAGGCTTCAACGATGTAATTATTTAAATATCTATGAATGCAGTTAAAATTGTTTTTTTTTAATTCAAATAATGTCTTCTTTCAGTAAAATGTTCCATCTACAATATTCAAGGTACTTTCCCTCCATGTGGCATATACGTGGGAAGCCCTGTATACTGCGATCGCGATTTAGTTTCCAAACTTGTAAACAAATGTGTTTTTGGAAAAACCACTTTAGAATCGACGCGTAAAGTTCAGTTTCCGCTACGATTTAAAATGTTTGTGACTTTTTCAATAGTAAGAGTCATTCTGAAATCAACCTAATTTACACTACTATAAAGTTGATATTCGTTTAAATGAAAATAACTGCAAATGGAAAAAGGATTTTATTAGACTAGCAAATTCTGTGATGAAGATTGGCGACGTAAATTCTCTCAATATTTTATTTCATCTCAAGAAAGTGGTGTCCTAGATTAAGCTTGGGCACCACACCACCAACTTAAGCGAAGAACATTATTAATCTCACATCATTATTTATCAGTGTTTCAAATCCGCAGCCCGGTGCTTCAAAAGTTGGCCTTTAACAGAACAAAAGGGCCTTTGCTCGCGGTTTCGATTCCCACACGGTATAATTATTTGCCAACGATAAATTATTACTGACCATCAAAATAACCCATTCTTCTTTTCCTCCTTCCGCAGGACACTCCCCCGCTAGACCTGGAGAACGTCTCCGAGACCCTGCTGGAGAAGAACATCCAAGCCAGCCAGATGAAGTTCGGCTTCCTCGGCCTGGGCATTATGGGCAGCGGCGTGGTCAAGAACCTGCTTAACTCTGGGCACAAGGTCGTCATCTGGAACAGGACTGCAGCCAAGGTAAGTGGGATGCTTGGTGTCACTTGAATATAGGAGGTTTTGCAGCATGGAACTGATTTGAATAGACCATTTTCAGGGATTATATAGAAAGAATTTGGATTCGATTTTTGGTTGTTGTGGTTAAGGCTATCTATTTTGATAGGGTTACTCAATACTGAATGAATTGTTGTTCTATGCAGTAATCCGTAAGGGTTTTTAAGGTTAATTCTTCCTCACTTTGTCCTATTTAATTTGTGGTTACATAGTTGTGAACTCTCAATTATGTGTTGTGAAATCTCATAGATGACTGTTTATTGTTATTAGCCATCTTGAGATTAAACCGAAGGTTCTCTGTTCACGGACTTGATCAGGTTTCACGTTTCAGGATTCATGAAATAGGTTCGAAATTACGTTTGAAATTCAGCCATTTATTATAATTTTTCAGTTTCGTCTTATGTTAAATAATTTTCATATAACAAAATGAAAATCATGAACTACATTGATTACCTAAGCATAATTATATGGAACAGTTTAAATTACCATGTAATTTAGACCTATTATTTAAACATATTTCATTTTGAATATTCAAGCCATGATTAATTCTATAATAATGCCCTCGTCACACAAGGACATTTAATAATTACTAATCTTAATTTAATTAAATTAGCTATTTAATTAATTAGGGCTAATATAATTACGGTGTAATGATGTAATTTGCCTGCTTAATTCAAATATGTGACGCTCCCTACATAAATTTATAGTTTAGAAATGACATGTCTATACATAAGCAGTCAATTTCAAGAGATTTAATAGGACATAAACATACATAATGATACCATTGACAATATTACTTTTAAATAAGTTATAAGTCAGGGTACGAATATAATTTAGAATTATGTACCGATAGTGAAGGTGTTATTGACCTGTCCCTTTGCAAGCTAGACTGTCAGACTTAGGGCCGGCGCCCACAGGCGGCTCGACGCAGCAAGGGATTTTCTTTGCGACGAATAGAAATGTAACTTAATAGTATGACAATAAAATTGAAATTTCAACGGCAACGATGCAGCGGTATCCTTAGGCATGCCGCGACGTCCTTAGGCATCACCATTGAAATTTCTACTTTATTTCCATACAATTAGGTTATATTTTTATTCGTCGCCTAAAAATAACTTGCAATGCCGTGCCGCCAATGGTCGCCGGGCCTGAAGGTTCTAGGTTCCACTGCTGAAAGAACATATCCCTGGCAGCCTCAAGGTATACCTGTCGATAAATGGCAATATTCTTTGCTCTTTCTGGGGAGGATACTTGTCCCAGTGACATAGGATAGGGCTGCAGGCCAATGCGGTGGTTACCACTCTTAAACTGTAGGTCGATGGCCTGTTTGACAATACTGCCAAAAATAGTATGAAAGTACTCATAATCAAAAGTCATTTATTCAAACTAGGCTGGGAATCAGCACTTTTCGAACGTCAAAATTACATAAGACAGTCCCCCAAAAACGCCCACCCTTCACTGGATACCTAATTAGATACTACACCATACTCATTATTCTCCACTAATATTATAAAGAGAAAAGATTTGTATTTTTGTTTGTAATGTATAAACTCAAAAACTACTGGACCAATTTAAAAAAATCTTTAACCAGTTGAAGTATCATTGAGTAACAGGCTATAATTTATAAAGGTTATTATGCGGGCGGAGACGCTGACGGAAGCTAGTGAGGTTATAAAAAGCCAGGCTTTCTCCCTTTTCCATGGAACTGACGAAATGTGGATGTACTTCACACTTCTGCGTAATCCTTCGAGGAATACAAGCGTGATGATTATCTATCATTACTAAGCGTAAAACCCTCGTTCCTTGCTTGTATGAACATAAAACAATAAAAGAATGCTCTATCTCTATTTACACAAAGATAACTTGGTAGAGTGGGGATAGAGTCCGCATTCACTTATTTGGTCTTACTCTACATCCACCGAAAGATGTCTTTGTCTGAAGGTCGAACTAAAAAAACCAGTACTAGGGGCCGTATTATGAAGTACTAGCTTCCACCCGCGGCTTCGCCCGCGTGGTATGTCGATAAAAAGTAGCCTATGTCCTTCCTCGGCATGCCATCTATCTCCTTGCCAAATTTTATCGAAATCCGTTCAGTAGGTTAGACGTGAAAAGGTAACATACAGACAGACAGAGTTAATTTATAATATTAGTATGGATAATGCCATCATTTTTCCACTGCGAAAAAAAGGATTGTGCTGTCGGCCTTGTATAGCTCCGTCTCTCACTCACACTGGAAAAATGGTGGCATTAACACGTCATAATACGGCTCCAGAGGTTATTTTTCTTGAGATTTTAGTATGGATAGACTAACCAAAGGACAGCATTCTGTATATAGAAAAATATTTGATCAAAACAGACCTGAACTAAAGAACACGGTATTCTTAGTCAACCATTAAGCCCAGCCTTTTCCCAACTATGTTGGGGTCCGCTTATATTTTAACCGGATACAGCTGAATACCAGTATTATACATTAAATACAGTATAAGTATTATGCAGTTAATTAAAATCGCCATGTTTAAGTAATCCGATAATTTAGCAAATGTAGCGTAACTTGATGCCACTGAACCGCGGCTGCGCTTTGTGCAGCCCTCGGTGTCAGCTTTCACGGTTTTTGCAGGGCACTGAGCAAGCAGTCTCGTTTGTTTTCAGATAGGCTAGTTTATAGTTTCAATTTTAGCTTGGAGACGGCGTATAATATTGAGGATGTAATGATCGTAGCACAAAGCGTTCGATAGTTCCTGCCTACCCCCATGAGTTTGTGTATGTGTCGCAGCCAACTAGCTTAATTAGCCTTTCAGGTAACAGCCTAGCATTTTTACTAAACGGCGCCGTTCAACTAGCGGCCTGAATGATATCTATTATAGGTTAGGTTGAAACTGTGACCAACTACTCGCGATCCGAATTGGGCGCATTAACTACGCCAGGGCACCTCGACCAAATGGAAATTAGGTTAGAACGGTGAACAACCGCGCGCGAGCCGAACGAGCGAAACGAGCCGAGCGTTGCCGCGTCAGCGGCCGGCGAGCGCTACTTCCAAAGGCTAGGCTGTTAACGAAACGGCTAACTAAGTTGGCTGCGACATTTACGGCCAATATTATTTTAAAATATAAATAGGATGAATGATTTAAAGCACAGATTATTTAAAAGATTTAGTTAGTAGGCTTGTCAGTTATAATATTTCAAAAGTATTAAATTGATATTTTAGTTAAAAGTTCGGCTTGGCCGTAGAATGTTTTTTTAAGTTAAGTATATTATGGACACAGATATTAAAATAGCAAGGACTAATTATAAACTATAGTTACTTTATCATAGAGAAATATCTTGCAGTAGACCTACAATAGTATTACAGATCAATACTAGAATAGATAGTTGGACATGATATTAAATATTCATTACAATCTAAATGGTATATTCATTCATGATGTAGGTATATTGAACTAGCGTTGATGATGTTGATGCGAGACAGGGTAATTCTTAGCATACACTAGTGCCATAATAGCTCTTATATCCCAAGTATGGAAAATTGAATAAGTATAATCTTTATTTACTTTAGATATTTTTTAGAAAGGCTCGTCATATTTATCAAGTTCGAATAGAAAACGTCGCGTGATATATCAAAACAAAATTTCAATGATATTGATATTCTTCATGTTTTTCTTTACTTTGTACCTCTATACTATATTTATCTAGCTGTTTGTCAGTTTCTTTATCATTAATAATATTATGTAAGTTTGTGTGTTCGTCATTATTATAATATTTTTGTGAAAACATTGGAGTTTGAATTGCTTTTGTTATGCAAGATACGTCGTGTCAAATAAACTTTGATATGAAAACAAAGTGTTTTATTTGTGCGGCTTCAATTTATTCGCAGTCGGGTTATGTCCGCCATTTTGAAGCTACTGCAATAATGCGGTCATTGACATTTTAATTTTGTGTGCTGCTACTATTTGTACACGAATTTGTTGGTATATCAAATTTCTATTTTTAAAGAATTTTAAAAGAACATTCATGTATTTTTTTTTTATGTACACAAAATGGCGCTCTGCTATTTTATCATAGTCTTGTGCCTACAGAAACGCATTTTATTCGTCAATTCAAAAAGATCTGCTCTAGAATATAACCTCAATAATCGAAATTATTAGGCATAGGCACACTCCACACATTAAAATATTGCAATCATTTAAAGTAATTATCGAAAGACATAAAAAGTACTTTGTAATTATTGTTGTCTAAGGAAGTTGTTAAAATGATATTAGTGTTATTTGAATGCGTCGATTTTTATTAATTAATGGAAAGTTATTAGTCCGTAGAACATTACCTACTGTTCAATGTTAGTTTTTATATTGTGACTATCTGATTCTGATGGATGTAGAAGATAACATTAAATAACATGCCATCACAAGTATTATTAGTAAATAATGTTATGTAGTGTTTTGGGATTGTTTAGTAAGTTTACTGCAATTTAAATGCCACACAAATAAGACTAAAAGTGTACATTGAAAAATAATTTATTCTCCATGATTAGCGGTTTTACTCTTGTTATATATTTAGAAAATTTTCAACAATATTTGTATATTTTATATTAAGAAACGTTATATAATAATCATTGCTGGATTGTATTTTTGGCATATCACTGCAAGACTCTATACACTCTGTAGGACAGTCACAAAATATATAAATATTATAAGGAATAGTTTAAAATTACAGACAGTTTAATTTGTTGACACGCGTTTATAGTAACGTGGACGATGTGATGTGTGACGATGGTATGTGCAGTGAGTTGAGATCAGAGGGTCGCAGGATCCCCTCCCGAGTAGATACACCATGTACAATGACCGCGCAACAATTACAACAATACAGTAACAACTCTCTTATACCTCACTTTAAGTTGAACAATATAAAATGCATAACTCTAAGAGTTTGTAACCCTAACCGTACATCAAAATGGAAAAAATATTGAAACAAACAGAAGTTATTTACAAGTTCTAATACCCACAGAATGCTTAATTATACAGGTTCATTCGATTCACTACTACGAACGATTACGAACAGTTCGTTTCAGTATACTGCTTATCCCCTACCACTAGAGACAGTACGAAATTAAATTGTCGCTAAATTCAAATCTAGTCTATCACAGCTTACTTAGAAGTACAAGCGGCATCGGCAGCGGCGACGTCGCCCGAGTCCAAAGGTCCCTTCGCACTATGCTAACCTTACATTATTATTGACATCCGGCAAGATATGTTCCTATTCACGAACACAATCATACGTAGGAAGGGGATTCGCCGCTGAAATCACAGAGTTGCACGTCGGGCGCGCGGGAGACGGCGTAGATCTTGAAGACGCGCGTCAGCAGCCGGTACTACAAGGGCTCGCGCGGGCACAGCGCCGCGCACTCGCCGCACAGCAGCTGGCCGGGCGCGTGGCGGCGCGCGCACGCGGGCGCGCCCAGCTCCACGGCCAGCAGCACGCGCGCCGCCACGTGCGCGTCGGCCGCGCGCGCGCTCAGCTCGGGCGACGACGCGCTGGCCGGCAGCGTGACGCGCCGCCGCCCACGCGAGTACGTCACCACGTCGCGGCCCAGCAGCGGCTCGCTGGACGGCTTGGGCTCCTCGCGCGTGCGCCGCCGGCCCGGCCGCGCTTTCGACGTCGTGGGCGACGGCGAGCCCTCCTCGCTCGGCGGCGGCTCCGTCGGCAGCGGCTTGATCATCGCCAGCAGCCGCGGCGGACCCTTCTCGATCATGTTGATGTGGATGTGCTCCTCTGAGACCGGCGAGTTCCTTCGCGAGTTCACCGACCGCTCCGTCGGCGTGTAGTACACTGATATCTTGCTCTCCTCGTCGAATATCGGGTTGGGCAGGTTCGAGAGCTTCTCGATCTTCGTTTTAAGGTACATGTCGATGACCTCCACGTCGGGGTCGAAGGCCATGGAGTCGCTTCGGCCGCAGGAGCCGCTGCGACAGTTCTCGAAGTACAGGCTGGGCAGGTTCTCTAGCACCTTGTTGAGCGTCTGCTGCTGGTACTTGTACGACTCGCGCAACCGCAGCACCTGGTGCGCGCTGAACTTACGGATCTTGTTCCTCTGGAACACGTAGTTTTCACGCACCCAGTTCAACTGGCACGTGGAGTACTCGCGCACCCGCTTCACCTGTGCGATCAATTATATTCAAATTAGTTGATTCCATAATTGTTAACAACTATACTGAACACAGATGTAGTTATGAGAAAATATAACTCTAAAAATGTATGTTAATACCTGGTCGTAATACTGATCTTTCATGGCACTCAAGTGGTTGCTGCCGATGTCTCTAATATTTCGTAAATGGCTTGCTTGTGAGGAGTAACTGCTCTGTATCCAGTCCATTTGTTGCGTACAGTTCTCTTTGATGCGATGAACCTGTAACAACATTATCGGCTTAGAATAGGTACCTACGCGGGAACCACGTGATGAGACGTAACTAATTAATTTGATAAACTTACTTGAACTGCGTAATTTTCTCGTAGTTTCTCTAATTGTTGTCTCTTGTATTGTTCGATGTTGTCCAGCATGCTGAATATCTGTCGCGACCGCGGCGCATCGCGGCTCACACACGTGCAGCAACTGCAACACGTCTCCATCAGACGGAATCTGGAAACAAAAATACATTGCAACGTTAGACTGACATAGACTCACACACAAACTCAACATCTCAGTAATATAATTAACTCACCTGAAAAATATGTACCGCAAGAACTGCACAAGCAGTGTAAGTCCTAAGAATCCAGCGGCGCATAGCGCGCCGCACAATAAACTGTACATTTTAATCTCGAACATAGTCATCGGATCTATGTTGAGCACGACCTCCGCCGTGAGGTTGGCCGAGGGGTTCGTTGCAAAGCATAAGTAAGTTCCACAGTCTTCTCTATGAATATCCCCTATGAACAGTGATCCGTCGTCTAGCACTCTCACTCTCGACTTGGAATTATCTATGGCGTGGTAGTACTGGTCATGGGCGACGCCATGCTTGTGGAATATGTCCTGGACCACCGGCTCGGGATTCCAGTGGAACACCATC
The DNA here is from genome assembly GCA_947363905.1 of Lithophane semibrunnea. NCBI lineage: Eukaryota > Metazoa > Arthropoda > Insecta > Lepidoptera > Noctuidae > Lithophane > Lithophane semibrunnea. The sequence continues at coordinate 16,870,723 of OX376199.1, read as the reverse complement.
CTCGTAGGCGTGATCCAAGTGATGGACGGCATGGGGTTTCCCGCGAATTTGCACTCTAGTAGAGCGTCCTTTTGCAAACTGTACAGTGTTAGAGGACTACTAGATACCAACGTCGGAGGTTTGCAATTGGTGTGGTTCAATATTCTTATCATATCGTTGGGGTAGGTGAGCGGGCAACTCAAGTCCGACTTGATAATTTCTTTCCTCCTGTCGGCCCAACCCGCGAACCACGCCATCCGACAGTCGCACGCCCATGGGTTGTTGGCCAGCCTCAGTTCTTTCAAGTCGGTCAACATTGTCAAAGACTGAGGCAGGGACAGTAGCGCGTTGGAACTCAGATCTAGATGCGTGATGGTTGGTGTGTCTTGGAATACATACATTTCTATTTCTCTTAAAAATTCGTTATTTCTTATGTATAATTGCTGTAGAGTACTTAAGCCTTTGAAATTAGTGTTTTGTATAACTGCTAGTTCTGTGTGATCGAGGTAGACCGTTTTAAGATTTTCGTTATGTTGGAAGAGAGTCGACGGCAATGTTCGCAGTCTGTTGCCACCCATGCTTAACCACCTTAAGTTCTTAAGATTCTTATAAACATCTTGTGATATGTTCTGGAACTGGTTGAAGCTTAGATTCAGCACTCTCAACTGTTCGAAGTTGTCGAATATGGATTTGGGTATGTATTCTAGTTTGTTGCTAGAGATGTCCAGCGTTTCCAACTCCTTAAGGTTGACTAGAGCATTAGACGTAATTTTGACTAGGCTATTATTATTTAGGAACAGTGCTTTCAGTTGTCTATTAGGATTAAAGTAGTAATCTAAGAAAGTAGCTATCTTATTATGCGATATATCCAAATATTGGAGTTTGATTATCGGTCCGAAGACCTGGAATGGTATAACGTGGAGCCGGTTGTGGGACACATCTAGGACTTCTAGATTTTCTAAATCGGCGAACGTGTACCGGGGAATATCGTCGATGAAGTTCCGCGACAGGTTGAGAGATTTGAGTCGGCCCAGTCCGCCGAACAGGCCGTGTTCGGTTCTTGTGATTTCGTTTCTGCTCAAGTCGATGTACTCCAAGTCGTTGAGTCCGTCAAAGACGTGTATTTCTAGGGTGTTCACTTTGGAGTTGGTCCAGGAGAGGTCGTGGAGGCGGTTGCCGTAGGTAGCTGAGAAGTAGTCCCGTGCGAGCCGGTCCTGCGGGGCCGCGGCGGCGTCGCACGCCAGCCGGGTGCTGTTGCACAAGCAGGCCGGGGGGCAGTCCTGCGCCCTCACCGCTGCGCAAATTATTGCCAGCGCTAAAACTTTGTGCAGCCGCTGCATTATATTACAACCCTCATAGTCTTATTTACTGTAACAATAGAAAATTGTTTGCTCAAGTTCCTGCTGTGTTATCTATTGTACTGGCTGTGTTTATTGTGTCCTAACTATTCACTCTTTATCAAAGCATAGAAGCGAATGAACAACGTAGAATAGTGAATATTTAACTTGTTTATAAATTCTGTTGGTTAGTTAACATTTTGGCATTTAATTTTTGGCACATTATGACAACTAATAGAATGTATGCATGGAATAAAAGGATAAACATGATTGTTCGTGATCGTAAATAGTAACGAAAGAGTTCATGCTTTGTTTTCAATAAAATAGGTTAAATAGGTATTTAACGGTGCTATCACATTTTTTATAGCAGACTCCGGTTTCGATACTGTTACATTGCATGTTAGTGTAATAAATAGTTGCCCGCCTAGACCTAGATTTCAAGGTTTTAAACCGTAATCAACTTACTGTAAAGGCAACTAGAACACTTCCCTAATTTATTTATAATTACTGTCCAAATACGTGATGTGATGTTCACTGTGCATTTATCACCGTTTATTTTTTCTGTGGCATACTCACTTTATTTAGTATGTTTTGTAATTTGTGAGTTTATTACTTACTAATAATGTCGAGTGGAAACGATCCAGTCGACCGCTCGTGGAAGGTTTTCATTAGAAAAACACGACCCGAGCATGAGCGGCTCATTAGTATGTCTTTATTGCCACACTCGTATTATGTATCGCAATTGAAGATAATCTAATTGCACCGTGTGCACTGTGTTCGTCTTTTACACTAGGTTCCATACGTGCTCCATACAATCGTCAGCCGACGTCTGCCGTATGTACCTACACCAACTCAATTGTACGGTACTACGGGGCACTTGTAACTAAAACTTACACACATTTATAGCCATTGACACGTTTAACGTAATAAAAACACATAATTCACCTAACACTCGTCCACATTTTACTCCAACTTGCATAATCCACGTTATTTTATGTTGACAACAGATGCGATGAAGCCAGCCATGCTCGAACGAATGGCTCGTATCTTCACCTGTTTAACTTTAACTCCATTGCACATTCACAAATTACACATTTCCAAACTTTTGTAAACAATTTTATATAGGAATTTCACAATTAAAACGAATAAGCTCTGCGCTTAGTGATAAAAGAAATACACTGTCACTACGACGGGGGCCGAGCACTGAAAAGAAGTAAATGGCGGCGCTGCGAGTTGCGCGGCGCGCGGTCCTTGTCGCGCGCGGTCGGGCCGCGCATGCTCTTCTCGCTTCCACCTTGGCCCAGTCAGCTGTGGGGTGCGGAGTTTGCCGAGTGATTCCGAACGTAGGCGAAAGTGCTTTCGGAAGCGCGCCGTGTGTCCGAACACCGACGCATTCTTGCAAGTATTTCTTGGCTCCGAGGGGACAAGTCTATTTATTAGGGATCCTTCTGGCAGTTGTGAAAAACGTTCGCTTATTCATTTTACACCTGCAATGTACTTTTTAATATAAAATAGATCATTTGTAGTGGAATTTTATAACGGTTTTCCTCATAGAGCTAGTATTTGCCTATTACGTTTTGTAAAGGTTATGGGGAGCGTATTATTTAATCAAATATAGCAATTAAGTATAGGGCGCGTGCGTAGTGATTACGTATTCAGTATTCTATTATTTTATTATTACGTATTTTAGCAGCTGGGTTAAAAAGTAATTATGAAATCCTGAGTTCAAAGGTCAAATAACGTAGTACTCCCGTGGTTGACCTACCATTGTCACCGTAGCAATAACGTTCATACAGAGGTTTTTGTTTAGTTTTTTATGAATCATTCATCGTTGTAACTTGTAACCCAGACATGAAACCGAAAATAAGGTACCTAGTGTCGTTTGCCAAAATAAAAATACGCTATTATAATCGTTAGCTAACAAGCAATAACGCGTATTATGCCATGGAGTTTTTTTGTTACTTTTTGTTCTCTTAACAGATGTTTGACATTCAAATACGTCGGCAGTCGGCACGGTCATTACTTTTACAATGACGCCAATGGTTGCCTTATAATTAATTATGAAATACCTTTAAACCTGTAACTATGTTTATGGAAAAAATTACGGTTAAATAAATGGACGCAGAAATCATACAATGTACGAAATAATTTTCTGAATTAGCAAAGGCATTGGCATTACGACAGCAGACATTAAAAGTTTACAAATCAAGCTTGGAAAAGGAGACTGTTCAAAATTAACAGCTTGCGCGTATATGCTATTGGAAATAGGCAGTGGGAAAGTCCTGTCAATTGGATGCTTTGATAATATTATATTACTAGCTGCGCCCCGCGGTTTCACTCGCATAAGTCTCGATCCCGTGGGAATATCGGGATAAAAATCTATGTACATAAACTATCTATGTCTTTCATTGACTTGAATGTGCCCTGGCGGCTGAGAGTATGTCATCCTCACTGGTGGTGGCGTGTGAGTTGGATCATTAAGTTCCCTTCAAAATGGTTGAGCTGAATGGTGCTGATCCATGCGTCATGTTCGTGAACGGGCGCCATCAGTAGGAACTGGTCATCTCTTAGCTGCCACGGCTTATTTTAATTTTTGAATTGTTTTGTATCTTTTTTAACTAATATTTACGGACGCTTTTAACCTGCACGTTTTTCTACATTGTACTCACATGTATAATTCCAACATGAATGATGTAAACAATATTCTGATTTAAAAGAGTGTCCGTGGAGTTTCTTGCCCGTTCTTCTCCATAGGAACCTACTACGCTTTGGAATGGGCAACTAGCTTCATCTTTCTGACTGACCGACCCCTTGACAATTCAAAAGTGCCTGTAATTGGTTTATTTGAAATAAAATAATAAATGCTTTGAGTTTGAGTTTGATCTGTTTGCCAAATTTCATTCAAATCCATTCAGTAGTTTTTACGTGAAAGAGTAACAAACATCCATCCATCCATCCATCCATACTTACAAACTTTCGCGTTTTAATATTAGTTAGATTACGTATATAGATAAACCTGTTACATTGTGACATTATCGCCATTATATCGTTTATCATTTGAACGGGCTGACTAAAATCACAGGAAATCATGGCCATATAGAATATTATTGTTCATTTCGACGGGGTCTGTTAATTTTTAACTTCCTTTCTTTTGCTAAACAAATGTTTGATTGATTTGTATTTTTGTCCGTGATTCAATACGGAATACGCTACATAATTCTGATGCTTTTTGAAACGAAAACTAGTTTTGACTGCCATGTAGTTCACATGGTCACGACTTGCACGAGGGGACATTGCAAAATGTTGAGATGTTATCAAATAGACTACTAAATAATACAGAAAACCGGTCAGAAACACGACGCGAAAATAATTAAGACGGCTCACCGATTGAATGATACGAAACAAAAAGAAAATTGACGGTCGCGTGTCACGAGGAGACTTCGTCAAAGGTTTTCTTGAACGCTGTCAGCTATATTATTATTATTTTGGGTTGTACCTAAGTGTTCTGTTCGACCTTGTTGAAAAGATTTAATAGAGCATTGTTTTGGATGTTTGTTTATACACTCATAGCAACACAACTCATTGTGTCGTTATATTTAAAATTCATCGAATGAACCCTCGTTATATAAAAACCATTAGTCCCAATTGATGCTATAACGGATATCGCACCGATAAAATGATTGTGGACTGAAAACAATGACAGTTTATAACTACTGACAAGCAATGAATGAACTTATGTCATTGTGATATGAAAACATTCACAGCATACCGTGGTTCCGTAGGACACCGACTAACTTTTCCACAAGCCCATTTTTTAATTGCGAGATACTGGTGCCTGGTGATGGAATAAGAAATAAAGAATTTGACACATTGCGTTTTGATAATCTTGCAGTATCTCCTCGGATTATAGTGGAGATCCTATTGATGTTTGTGATATATCTACTGAGTAACAGTAAGACGCATTGGTAGGAGTTTTAGTAGACCAACAGTCATATGGATACGTGGATGATATTCCGGTTGGAACTCGCAACAACCAGGGAGGCATGGCACATAGAAGAGTCCTGATACTCAGCAGTGGGTGGTACAAGGCTGCCAATGATAACAATGAAGTCCATTTGAGAAAAAATATACCTAGATACTTCACCGTGAATACTAATCTATTCCACGCTCTTTTATTTTACGAGAAAATATCTAAAACACTCGTTTATTGGCAATACCCTCTCGCAACGTGATAAACTTAATGCTGGACATAAAGGTTGGCGCCGTTAAACGAATACTGCTATAACTCGAACAGATAAGCTGTGTGCAGGAGATAATGAGTCGTCTCTTCAGGTACCTCTATACTTATCTTTGTTTCGTAATATGAACAAATTTTCAAAGATACCTGAAATTATGATCTAATCTTAGCAGATGAAATAGAATATTGATATGTGGCTGAAGAAAGCGGAGGTCAGAAATTCGGTCACATCTGGGACCATCAAAATAGAAAGTATGTTATTGATTTTGTATCTTAATTCAAGTCAAGTGGTTTTGGGCATTTCCATTAACCATCAGTAGCAGCTCAGTTACTGCCCTCTTACTACACAGGACTTTAAAAATGGAGAAACGTACAAGTCCGCCTTCCCTCTCGGGAAATACAGTCGTGGTGTCATCTTACATAAGTTCAGAAAATGTAGATAAGTTCTCCACTTAGATGGCTAAGCTTACGTCACAACTCGCGCCTGTAATCCTATATTATCCACTCACTTCCCTGAGCGTTCCAAGGCTATGCTGACATTGTCCGATGTCAGACAAATATCCAATCCTACACTAATAGGGTTTCAAATTTTCAACCAACTTTGAATTTAATCAGTTCAGGGAAACGGCCCTGGGTAATTAAAGCCGTATAATCCATACGTTCTAATTGGCATTTCCATTCTTGGCCTCATTGTATGTTTACCATAATTACATTAATTGCAAAACTTCTAGCATTACATAACGAAGCGTGACCGATACAAACTGTTACATGTTGAAGTAATTTCAGCTCCTAATTCAGTGGCATGCGTTCGTCAAATATTTACGAAGTAATTCGAGCCTATTATAGGTGTATGTTATTATTTCAGCACGTGGCATATTAGTTTACCTACCTACCTAGGAGTTTAGGGAAACAATACTACTTGATAACTGGACCAATTTCTGGGATTTTCCATAAACTTACGCAACTTCAAACGCGCGATAAATGTCAAATGTTGAAGAACAGTCTGCAGAAAAGTCAGCTTTAAATCACGGACCTTGATTAACGACTGAAGTGTTTACGTTGTTTGTGATTGCAGTAAACACAGTACAGTTACGAAGTGACAAAGTCCCCATAAAGGATCTTACGAGACGGTTAGTCAGAAAGACTAGCTATACCTACACACAAGCCATATTTGTTGGCCGACACAATAAGAATACACAATGACTTTGTATAACTCTGTATTCTTATGGTGTTATCCTGGCCTATTGCCAAGTGTGATATGCCTAAAAAAGCTGATTGTGTATTCATGAGTAAACGCATTAACATGGGATTATGGTAAGCGACTCTGAAATTATATAATTTATCAAGAGGATGGTCAAGAATGCCAGTGGCTCTCTGACCTTTAATCCTAAAACAAACATTCAGGATTTGATTTACTTAGCTCTCCAGATTTTGCTAAAATCTAAAATGGTCTAGCCTACCTTTCAATCCACTTTACAAAATTAGGTATAGACTCGTCTCAAATCAGAGCTATGCTCCGTGAAGGACGTTGGTTAATCGCGAATCAAACACATTTATTTGTTTAAGCTGGCGACTTAGCATGCTTACTTCAATATCTCTGTGTGCAGACAGATTTACTTTTAAAGTATGTATTATGCGTCATCATCGTTATCCTTATCATTTAGCGCCGAGGGACCTATCAGTGCCACACACGTGTTTGGAATCTTTCGGTCATTTGGTAATGCTACGGCTACACTTCGCGTTATCGCGAACTTTTCTTCGTGCGCTCTCTCTCGCACACCCCTCGATTACTCGCTGAGCAACAGAGAGCGCACGAAGAAAAGTTCGCGATAACGCGAAGTGTAGCCGTAGCATCACGGCCTAATGGAGATGAACGTTAGAAAAAAGTCCTCCTAAAAGGGAGATTTTGTTCGCCGCGGCCAAAATTGTTCATCTGTGACGCTGACCCTAGACATGTTCTTATACTAATAAAAAAAAGCAGTAATATTCAATTGATAAGAATAGGTCCCAATTACGTTCGTGCGGTCGTATGCTAGTAGATTAGTATCAATTTACCAAATTGATAGCCGGTTTAGTGGCGACTGTGGCTAGTACTACTTCCGTCCGGCCTTGATGTCCTTTGATTCCGTCCGAGGTCAGATTTTCCAGAAAAATCCTCATTACAACTGTGTAATCCACCGAAATAGTTCTGTTACCAAATTACTTCTGGTTGACTTGCCTTTGACGTAGGTGTTTGGGTATCAAATATGTGCGAATGGCCTGTTTTAGGTGCTCATAAACTTTGAAACATTACAAATAATTGTGTAGTTTCGAACGCTTCTAAACACACAATATTGGCAGCACTCAAACTATCGCAGCAGTCTTCCTTATTGCCCAGATATGCAAATTACATACAATTCTACCGCAATATAATGTCGCATTGTATGATCAAAGTCCGTAGAGTAATAGGGAATATGCATGTATTTTTTTAATATTTTTATTCGATAGTTTACATCGTCAAATAATAGTAAAAAAAAATTCGACGGCAAAAAAGCAATTTAAAGTAGTTAAAAAAATGTTTAAAAATATCCAACCGATCCGGGCTATTTAAACGCCCTCCATTTGGCGCGCTTGGTGTGGTGACGTCACAGTTCGTGAAAACAGACAAGCAACTGTCAAGTCAACGTCAAAAACTCCTTTTTCTATGAGCGTTTGACATTGACTTGACACTTGTTGATTGACTTGACATTGACATTTTGATTGTTATTCCGGATTGTTACGTCACATCCGCTCTTAGCCTTTTCAAGTATTTGAATTACCCACAGTTTTTTGGGACTTTTTAAAAATTAATTTCTCGCTCAAAAAGAAATTTTATGCAAAAATATTGATGGAGGCATAATTCTGAAGTAACATAGTTTATAGAAAAAAATATTTGACCCATATTTGAATCACATGCATATTCCCTATTGTCTTAGCATTTGATGCACAACAATAATTTTATAATGTAGAAGATTCTTGCGTCGTAGTCGCGTGTGTGGAGCCGTCGCCGAGCGAATCACGTGTACATCTCACCTAAAAGTTTCGCCAATTATAATAAGTAAGCGCTTCTTAATTTGTGAGTCATAAATGTCGCGCCTGTATTCAGTATTACGTATATTGGACGGCTTTGGACGAGAATAGCGATTATCGTGTTAGTTCCTGCAGAGTTTGGGATTGATAGAAGTGCTAAATGAGCAACGCGTGCTGCCGTTTTGTCTAATCACATTTATGGATTGTTTTGGAGCTGGACGGGTTTATTTAGGTCCCCCCGTCTGTCACTAGGTTATTGTTTAGGCACTGCCTGTACCGTTGTTTTAATTTTTGACAACTCTAAGGCTCTGTTTTTAGTAGGAAGCCTTTCCAGCTATAGATTTTGATTCTTCAGCTAAACATAGGTCAACTTCTATATCTATAGGTACGCTTCAATTTAACAACACTCGCCCTTACTCCATCCATTAAAGTGTCACTTCGAAGTTGTTAGCAGTATTCATTTGATTGTGTTACATTATACTTGTCATTACACGCCACCTCATAAAGAGCTCCCATTTACAATGAATATCCGCGCAGATGTCGCTTAGCATTAAATAAAGTATTATGTTCTACATAACGAGCGGACTACTAGCCATTCTAAAGAATTTGTCGCGTAAGTTGTACTGAAAAGCAATATGTGCCCTGGCAAAATTGGTAAATTAGTATGACAAGTTGACAAAAGAGACGAAGATGTCATTATTTAATTTTGACGTGTAAACGTCTTCATTTATCATCACCATCATTTACGTATCATTTATCCGCAAGAAGATAGTAACTGCAGCCTTCTTTGCATCAGTAGGTATAGGATAAGAATAAGTCATGCTTAGCTTCGTCATAATGGCAATATACCTGGATGACCTTCATTTTGGCAATAGAAAGCCCATGGTTTACAGTGAACGTGTACCTATGGACTCATATGAATGGGCAAATTTAAAATTTTATGTCACAGTCACGACTTGGTGCCATTTCGATAACTTTTGAAAGTCACCATATTTACCGGCTGCAAATAACGCCACCTTAGGAATGGATACACAAATCATATCTAATCATTATTTTATTTTATCTTTGTAGGTGATATAAGAACATGAGATCTTGAAAGGATAAGATTTCAGTGTATTATTACCCGGCAGACAGGAAGCACACAGCGACTACTCGGTTTCATTCATGTAACTTTAAATTAAAATATTCCTTCAGTTTGCCGCACATGTTCGCGACCAACCTCTTGAATATTTAATGTCCAAACATTTACGCATATTATTCATCATCTGCCTAGCCTTTTCCCAACCAAGTTGGGGTCGGCTTCCAGTCTAACCGGATGCAGCTGAATACCAGTATTTTACATGGAGGGACTGCCTATCTGACCTCCACAACCCAGTAACTGGGTAATACGATACCCGGCTGTCAAAGATCCACAAAAGACAGCCGGGACCAACGGCTTAACGTGCTTTCCGAGGCACGGAGGAATCTCGATATGTAAAGATGGTCACCCATCCACGGACCAGTCCCGGCAAGCGTAGCTCTTAACCTGATGTATAGCCACGAGCTCCTCATATCTTACCTTTACGCATATTATTATGATGTAAAATTCATTGCTTAGAGACACGCACTACTTGAATACACTAAATTCTATTCAGAACGCTATAGTAAATCTATTGAACAGTAAATAACTCGGAGGATATGGATATGACCTTGTTACGCTGAGTGAATGGACTCGGTTAGACAAAACAAACATACAGCAAGACTGAAGTTTGATATTCAGATTACGGCAGATATACACGTGAATAGATTTAGGGAGTATTGAATTGACTGTCTTTATTGGATTGCCAATGTCTGGCGCATGTTTAGGTAATACGGGCTGATATCCGCAACTCCATGACAAAGCGCGTATTTTGCGTACGGGTGGGAAATCGTCTATTCGATCCACCCCAGCTCCTCCAAGAAGGCCAGCAACGCCTTGGTGTTACTGACCATCTCACGTATGTTTACAAAGGCTTATTTCTATATCAATGTGACCTAATGTAGTGTAACGCTTCTGCCGAACTCCGGGATTACATACAGGCTGTAAGGGTAAACAGTCTTGACATTCAACCCATGGGTAGTTGACTTAAATATAAAAATAAATGACCGAAAACAACAAAAACAAAACGTCATTTTCATTAAAAGATTTTAAAAAGTTTCTATCCGACACCGTGCTCTCTAGCGAAACAGCTAACTGACTGAGGGAGGGGTCGCGCTCGCGGCCGGTCAGGTCACATCCCGTACCCCCCGCCCCTGTTAAGATGCAAGTTCGTTGCCCTAGCGCATAGGACAACGAACTTGCGTCTCTTGTGGTAAAATGTAGATTTAAAAAAAAAGAAAAAAAAGTTGTAATTTTCCATTGATTTTACGTTCTATAAATGAAACCAAACCGCTGGTTGCAAGGATAACGGTTTTTACGAAGACAGAAATTGTACTAGGCATTCATAGAAGCATGGCATGAAAGTATTAACTCGGCTTCACTGGTGTGGATGTCGGTAAATAATTCAACAGGAAGGTATTTACCGGGATGAAAAGTATCCTATTTCCTAACCCAGGTCATAGTATACTCATCTGCACAATTTCATCCAAATCCGTTCAGCCGTTTTAGTGTGAAAGCGTAACAAACAAACAAGCAAACTCACTTTCGCATTTATAACACTTCCCTTTTTTTTGGTCCGTGGATGGGTGACCATCTTTACATACCGAGACTCCTCCGCGCCTCGGAAAGCACGTTAAGACGTTGGTCCCGGCTGTCATTTGTGGATCTTTGACAGTCGTTACGGGTCGTCAGAAGCCCGAAAGTCTGACAACCAGTCTTACCAAGGGGTATTGTATTACCCAGTTACTGGGTTGTGGAGGTCAGATAGGCAGTCGCTCCATGTAAAATACTGGTATTCAGCTGCACCCGGTTAGACTGGAAGCCGACCCTAACATAGTTGGGAAAAGGCTAGGCAGATTGAGTAAAATTATAGTTAGGACTCTCTTGATGAAAGAGTAGGAGATTACTTATGTTATGTAAGTGTAATGTAGGAGCACTTACGTAGTCTGTCTACTGATGTTGTAGGTAAGTCTTAATAGAGGACATAACTAAATTAGGAAATCCAATTAGAATTAGGATACAGACGTCAGTGGTTTGGCAACCTCCACATTTTATCGCGTATTTATACAAAAGTCTAATTTAATTGGCCACTTCAGTCACAGCGATAAGAATGAATATGGTTAGCGATAATATTTTCAGCCATAAATTATACACAAAGGATTTGCTTCTTTTTTTTTTTCGCAAAATTGTAGGAATACTCGATAAATGTATAAACGAAACAGGCGGTGTTGTAATTTCCGATTTCGTGTCGAACTTAGCTAAACTAATTTCACTCGAATGTTGCGAAAGTTTCTGCGAATAGATTACCATTACTTAAATATTTTCAAAATACATACTGATACTGTTAAACGAACTCCAGGCCGATTTGGGTGGTATTTAAATATAATAGAGACAAAAATAGCGTGCACGAGGAACATCAACTTAGCATCAAGCTTATCCATTTGTGAATTACTCGACGAGGCTCTTCCCATTTATCAAAGCAATTGCTCCATCAGTATAATTAAGGGCCGATGTCCGAAAAGATCGTCAGCGTTACCGGTCGCTGAATTCACGTGGTTTTCCCTCTCACTCGAAAACATCAAGTATGAAAGGGACAGTTGGTTATAAGCTGGGCTATAAATAATTCACACGTGAGTTTTCATTACGTGATGCATTGCGGGAGACTTCCTACTTAGGTTCGTATGCAATTTGTAATGCGGCTGGGATATATTCTCGAGTTCCTGTGGAGATTAATGTCAGTTCATACCGTTCACGGTCATAAATTTGCTGTCTCCCTAATCGTTGCAGCAGAATCTCGGTCACGTGCCGAAATAGTATTACGGCCCTGACTTTGTATTAACGATCCCTCTGCTTCAAAGAAACTACAGGCCACTTCTTGAATATGAAACGATCTAGGCGATATTTCCTAAATGGAAGAGATGCCAACACGATCATTACAGAGTTCAAAGATCGCATATCACATAATAACGTACAAAGATTTACATACATTCACTTTCCGCTGCAATTTTGTTCGTCTAGAACTTATTATATTACAGCTTGCTTTGAACTGTAACCCCAGACCCCTGTCTTAAACATAGCTGTCCCTTTTCCACGTACTACAACAGAAGAAGATAGAGGAACTAGTTCGACTGGCACGTGAGTCTGAAACGAACTTGGCCTTGTCACCTGACGGGCTTCTGTTCCGATGGCTTCTAGAATTGCTTCAACGTTTTATTGTATTATTAAATTAGTTTACTCTTGATCTGTCTCTGTAACATTCAGACAAAAGCGGGGCAGACGCGAATATATTTTGAAACATTTCTTCAAGTTTCAGCTCGTCTTGCTTGACATTTCAGCTTCATAAATGTATTACATTGTGTTGAACCTGCTGGAAGCAAACACGTAATTTATTTCTACACATTTCCTTGCTAAACGGGGTCTTGTTTGTATAATGTTATAATATATAATTGGAGTATAGATTTTATCGTAACCCACATAGTCACGGTCATATGTTGACCCTGTGACTATACCTACGAGCATGTATTGTAAATCTTAGGTACTCGTTCATTGATTGAACAAATAGGCTTGCCTCATGCATGTGTATGGAAAAATTGCGATTAAAGGCTATTTTTGTACCTCTCGAAATCGTGGGATATAGGTAAATAGGTACTCTAACGGTAAATAATTTTTATCCTTATTTATGCAAACTTGCGTAAATGACGTGCGTAAGTAGATAGTGTAGCTAAGTATATAATGATTTATTTAAACGTTGGAACAAATTATGAAATGTTTACCAAAAGATTAAATCAGAAATACATCATTCAACATTTGGCTCTTCTATCCCATCATTTTGTCCACACAATATTGTGGTTTTATCAGCACGTTGTTTACAACAACGATGTGGATGTAATCAAAATCGAATATTCATTATCAAATAATCTCCGTGATAGCAGCTATCTATTATCTACAACTCCATAAGTCCGTCAGCCATACATAGAGTTACCAATAGAGTACTATTACACAGTTACTAAAGGATTATATCGAACGCGCATTGCCTAACATTAACTTACACCTACACACTCTAAACTGCATCTGTGTGCGTGACTAGTGAAATTTTGACAAGGCCGTTTGGTTTTTGCACGTTGTGATAGCTGTACAAGTGTACATAGCACATTAGGTTACGTCACGACCCATGCACACACGCACGTATGGGATCTTTATCGCACGATATACTGCAGGTACTAATAGAACTCGCATTAGTGTTCAACAGTTCATTGCTGGGTATACAATTTACAATACAGCGGCCATGTCACCTAATGTAAGGACTTAAAATTAATATTCATGTCCGGTGCTGGGCATAATCAGATTCTTAAAGCTTTTTATAATTACCAGTCTGTTATTGTCCCACTGTAGGGCAAATAACTCTTCATACAATGAAGGCATGACCATTGACCACCACGCTTGGTCAAGGCGGATTGGCGATTTCAGACTGACAAGACAAACTGAAGTTTCAAGCTTAGATCAGAGGCCCTAGACAAAGTGACATTCTATCAGCGATAACGGTGATGGAAAAGGCAAAAATGTATAGAACTGACTTAAGCTATCGAAAAGGTTATGTCAATCCAGTTGAAAGTCGTTGTAGAAATACGAAACGCTTTCGAAGCGATTGTCACTTGTCTAGGCCCTCTGAACGATCTTTGCAGGGTCACTGGTGGATGAAAGTAATCAAAGAATGTTTTATGAACAGCTCGTCTTATTTATTTAGAGGTCGGGCCTTAGTCTTATTAAGTCCACCAATAACGACGATGTCATCTTATTAGATTAATTGATGGATGTTTAATCGAATTGTTGACAATTGCCTTGACGTATTGACTATGTAGGTATGATCGGTAACATCGGTTGACTTGAATCGACTGTCCTTTATAATGAAGGTGATGAATTGTTTGATTACAATGGCATGTAAAGTAACACAGTTATAGTCATGTTTGTTCCTATAGGCTATACTACAACACCTAATACCTAGTCTAACGCAGGCATAAAGCATGTTAACGGCACTGTAATAACAAAAACTTGATTACATTATTACCCACGTTCCGCGACGTTGATACTAGGAAATAATATCATATTGGCGATAGTTTCATAAACAAATATAATGTTTTATGAGATACAGGCTATAAACAAGTTTAGCAAGAAATCGTGTTCGGAACACATTATAACTGCACGGTAATCTTGGAACCCATGCTTTTTAGGTTTCACACGCGAGTCAAAAATACACCGAAGAAGTACGTTATAGTGCTTCAGTGCAGAAGGATAAAAACTAAGCATGGGGGAACAAACTGCTAAAGATTATAGATTGACTTTTCCAACTCTTTATTATTATCTAAATAAAGACTAGTATCGCTAATTATAATGAAACAAACTCCTAATAGCTTTGCATATTAAACCCTCGCGTACGTCACACAGCTAAAATTAGCTTTGCGAGACTATTTATAGGCCCCCTTTCGTAATAAAAAATGCAAAGTTGCTAAAATTGGTATGCAAAGCGATTTTAGCGTGGAGAATCTCTGTTATCTCTAAGGTAAAGAAATGAGGGATTCATGTCCGGAGTTTGCGTAAAAAAATTGCATTTAGCCGTTAAATGCAATTTTTGTTCAAAACGGTATGGTAGACATGGGCAGATGTGGTCCGTAACACGAGGAAACTTACAGAGAATGTTCGGGACGTTTACGTTCGCAAGATCGATGGAGAGACGGATGTCTGTCAGAATTAAAGGCGATAAGGTGGACAGCACATAATAGACACGCCATAGTTAGGGGGGGTACAAAAGTGGATAATATCTCTATATTATCCACTTTTGTGGATGGTCCCAGTCATCTGACAGCCTCTGATCGTTGACCTGGCAACATAGTGACGTAGACCGCTCTGTAACATTCCGTTCGTCACTTCAAACTTGTATTGTTTTGTGCTGTAGGTAGGATTCAAGAGTGAAGTACCTAAGTTTCTTAGAGCCAGGCCTTGGCCTGGTTCTCCAAAGCACTGACTAGTCCGAAGTATGAAACAGCAGCAACTTTTTCTTAGAAGTCCAATGACTGAATACAATTTTGAATGTTATTAAAATAAAACAGTCTGCAATATATGTAGCTAATGACGTCAATGAGTTGTGGATACTTAGTCCGTTTTCACACATTTTGTTCGTTTCCACACAAACTTGAAACAGGGAAAATGATTTGATTTATTCCAGAATTTATAAACAAAGGAGTCTCACTTTATTCAAGTACGAATATTGAAAGCACAAGGGAATCGTCGAATATCCTATCAAAAGCGAAGTATTAGTAATAGATTCTAAAAACCCAACAACATTGTAAAACATGCTACGCAGAATAATATATCCAAAATAATGAATTTCCTTACCGAAACAAGGTCAGCAAACTTGAATTTCTCGAAATTGAAATTACTGAACGGAAAACTTGTCGAAGTATTTGCAAATGAAACAGATAATGGAAGAAAGCGCGAAAACTGGCTGGAAACAAGATTTCCTTTACCTCGCGATACAGGCAGCCTGACCTACATGTGTACACAGCGGTACCCTTGGAGTTCAGCGCGATAGAATTAATCGCACCAGACGCCTTGATGATAAATTATGACAATTACTTATGAATAACGCCAAAAGTGATCGATGTGGAAAGGTTTCGGAGTTATATATATGTGAATATGTTATTAGCTAGTAAAGTTATTCATGAATTTGGATTAAATCATGTGACTTTCACTCTTCATTAGCGTTAAACGATGCTTCTACGAATATATGCTCACCTTTAATCTTCTTTAACAAACTTATAGCTTGATCAGCTTTTATTATGACCCCGACGATTGTCTTCGGTCTCGCACTGTCATTCATTCTCAACCATTGTTTTGGATATGTCAGTTACTGACAACTCATGCTCATCAAAAATAATATAGTTCACAAAGATAAAAGAAAACGGTACACATAGGATTGATCGCCGCATATTTTAGGCATGTTACGTGTCTATCAACGTTATCATGCAGTTTATTCTAGAAGGTCACGGCCAGCAAGCCGGGCGGTCTAGGCTCACGAGGTTATAGCGTTATTGCTTTACGACCAGCATCTTTGGAAACATTCAGTTTTATGGTGAATGGACAGATTTTATGGGTTTCCTTTTTTATGTGTATGATAACTGCTGATTAGGAGGTGTTTCTAATTGCTGTTGACGAGTCTCTTAGATACGGGATTAAAAGAGAGATGGACAAGACGGCAGTGATAGATGAAACTTTATTCAGCAATTTTTCTTAATTTTTACGGTCCTAAGTTGTAAAGGCGCGACGCGACGGTGCGACGCGATTCTGGTAGAACAATTTACATGTAGTTCCCATAGAAATCATTTCACATTTAACTGAAAATGCTCTTCCTGGTTTACGTTAAATTGTATTTTCTAGAATATAATTATGTAATTGATCTCCAAATAGGGTAATTTCCACTTAGATGGAATCTGAGAATAACTCAACTAATTGCGGATACAGTGTTGAACTTTAATCTTTAGATATAACCGGTATTTCTACCTTCGTCGCATGTTATAACTACAAACAATTATATCCTAATCACTAACTGAGGATAGTTCCATCTTCTTGTGACTGAATTAATTGGAAGCCACAGGTTGTAATTTATAACGGCTGATCGTATTCATATTTTCCTTCCATTGAAGGTTTTAATACTACTTCATAAGGTGATAAACTATTTCAATATCGAACAATGAATTCGTGCCAATCTAAAGAAAGATATCGACAAATTAATTGACAGTCGAAAAAATTACTTCAATATCTATCAACTATCATTGATTTATCAACAGAAAAATTATTGAGGCTTCTTAGGATACTCCAATATCAGCGTACTTCTTAGGGCCTCAATCGGGAGCACATCGACCAAGTGTTAATATAGGCTCTCCAAAGCTAACAAGCAACCAATATTCTTGAATATATTCTAAATCAGTACCTACATTTCTGTTACAAATTGGATAACCGTGTTACAGTGTTACTGTAGTCTGATCCGAATCTGTTCCGTTCCGAACGACAGCCCATATCCTATAATCCTATCACCGAATTGTACATACTGTTTCAAGTCAAAACCTTTTTTACACGGTTCATAACTTTTGACCTTTGATTGTTTACCGTTTATAACATCACCTGCACAGTTTCGTTGCTTACGTTTCTGTTTTTTTTGTTGGTTTCACCATTTATGTCCGTCCATTCTAAGTAGTTTTACGGTCTTTAAAATTATACTCCAACATCAGTTGGGACATCTAAATGTATGCTAGCGCACGTCAATTATTGTCAAACGGTTCACAGTAACTAACTCCTCGAATTTAGGTCATAAACCAAGCCTTGATTGCGATGTCACAATTTTAAATTGAAACGTGTAACGTACGAATAATCTGGAACATTCTGGAAACTGGCTGAAAAAACTGCTTTAAGATAGCTTTGTTTATAAGCCGTATAAATCGCCATGTTTAGTTTTTATTCGCAAGTTGAAACGGAGCGGCCAAAACAAACAAACATACTTATCAAAGCAAGAATGCTGAGGATTGTCGGCCATTTTTTTTTCTTTTCTACATAAAAGAGCAGATTCCCCGTCTTTACGATTACTACCTACTTCAATTGATGTTTTAAATTTTTATAATGGTGTTTAATTTATTTTACTGTTTCTAAGAAAGAAACTATAGCAAGATCATATATGACGGAATAGACATTTTACATGTGCATACATCTAAGTGTTTGTCTTGAACACATGTGCATTAGTCGAACATTATGTCAAGACTCAAGAACAAAGACACGCAATGCGCACGCGCCGCGAATTGTTCGCTGATGACGCAAAACAAGTCGCATCAATTAACCCAAAGCGCTCAAACATATTAATCATTGCGTCGCGTTTCCGTTTCATGAGTAGATACAATCGATCCTGCGTTTTCGACTGTGATTGACGTGTGATTGACTAAATCTGGTCAAGCCCAAGTGAATAGTTTTGCAATGTTTCCAGCCATATCAGCTAACTATAGTTTATGATAAACCCACCAGTCTCTTGACGTGAATGACTCCAGCGTTGGATTGGACGGCTTACCATTGTGTTGTTCGGATATGGTCACCATATCGGGATTTCCATTAGTACTTTTAATGAGTCAATGCACAAATGACTGCGCGTAGCATACTGTTCAAGCTATCTCTTTACAAAATGTACGTTTACGAGGCGTTTCACCATCTTACTTTCAAGGGGCTCCAGTCTTGTACCTGCCCTTGGTGCCATTGAGTAGTTGCAGCCCTATTGTTCTCAAGGGGCTTAGTGTACGCCTCTGGATTCCAGCCTCTTGCTGATGCCATTGTAAAAGCCTTGCGAAATATGCACGGCACTCGTATTTAGATTTGGAAAGATCAGAGAAATGAACACCGATGAATCATGCCAAAAATATTAGACGGAGATTATTGAATTTAAAGAGTTAACAAAGGTTGAAAAGAATGCTGACGTCACGTATGTTTTCTTCCAATGGATTCCAATAAAATGCAAAGTTAGTACATTCGTCAAAATATTTGTGCCTTTTCGCCAATGGCCGGAAAACCTGCAGTTCTATAAACGGTACAGTTACCGCTGCGGTTACTCAGTAGTCGCGATGTGACCTGCTTGCTTCGTTCCGATGCCCAGGTGTTCTATATTTATAACCCATCCTGTCTGCAACTTCGTGCGTACATGAATACTGCTTATATGTACGTTTTGTGCCACGAGAGTTAGTGCAGAAGTCTCAAGTAGCTTCGCATATTTATTTTCCATTCTGCATCTATGTCTGCTTCTTAAGGCTTGTTATCTCGCACTATCACCAATCCATTTAACAAGCTTGATGATTATGCTCTCCTAGCCGTTAATGTATGTCAGTTATAGGTTCAAGTTCAACAGTGGACCTTCTTTATCCGTCTTGTGCTACACTTTCGTAATACTCATGCTTATACATTTTCATTTATGTGGACCGCGACCGGATTTTCTAGACTCTGACCGCTTTATTGGCCGTCTCTGGCATAGACACGTTTTTCGTTCTCTTCACAAATATTGCTGAATGTATCACGTTATTTTAGGATTTCTTATAAAAATATTTACATTCAGTGTTTACGATTATCAGTTATCGTGTTTATAATATCATAGAACAATAACATTTACATGAAAATCTAATGATTTATCACATTTACTGAATGGTTTGAACGTGTAGAATTGTGTGTAATAAACTGTCACTGTTATTTTCCCAGTGTTAAAATTCATGAAGGACTCGACAAAGCCAAACTGTCTGAAACTGTACATTAATTATTCATTTTTATTCAACCTCCATTTTGGAATTATTTAAGCAGAGTTTTTGCAATTTTGGAGCTAATCAAATTCTTAACTGTGTGTGACTGACTCAAGTAGGTATATATTTCTTTTTACGAGAACAAAGCGTCAGTTAAGCAATACAAGTTCCGGTCCCATTAATAAAACAAGAAAGCTTTTCATTTAATGGCAGCTGTTTCTTTTCACGTGGCTATGCTCTACACGCGACTGTTCGACGCCCACCACTGAGCGCGGACGTATTCTCAAATCTTCACTAACGACACTTCACGCCTCTTTGTTAATCTCTATTGCACTGGTTTTATTATGTGTACGTGTTCACGTTTTGTTTCTTTGTACAATTTTTTCTTGCTGACATGCCTGTCCATTATTCTGAATATTTTGACAGAAACAACGTTCATTAAAATGCAAAACAAATCCTTGAAATATCGTACGTATACGGTATACGTCATATTTTCGAGACATCTTGTTTATTTCCCGAGCCTAACCAAAATTCAATGTAAGTTATTTGATAATGATAAGAATCGGAACAACGAAGATGTGCACGAACATTGCCAAGACGTTTCATAACCGGGTTGTTTTGACAAATATAGTATGATGAAGCTAAATAGTTCAATTATCGATATTCTTCAAGGTCTGGGAAGCCTCGTTACGTGGAACACTACAATTGCTAATGATGGGTGTAATCGTGTTATTTTTTAAGTCAGTTAGCTAGCTATTTATAGTAGCGTCAGTAAGCTATATATAGTATGGATATAGCAGATGATACGTGGGTTTTAATAGCAGTGATCGATAAACCACTAATCGGTGTCGGGTTCCGAGGGAACGGATATTACCTACCGGAATTTTCCGCTTTTCCTGCTCGCTTATTAGATTAGTCTGGAGACGATCTTCAGCCATATTGAACCGTTTATTTTGAACCACGTTGGTCACACTTATCAAAATAACTCGAAGAGATTCGCGATTTTTATTTTAAGATCGTGTATATGAAACGAATTTTTATAACGTGTATCGCTTTCGTTTTACTTTTTACAACGCTAATCTTCAAAGGGTGCCTGGTTGAACGTTATGGAACAGTTCTGTTGTATATTTACCGTTGTCTGTTTGTATTATAGCTCTTTTACATAACATCCTGTATTTGGTCGATCAAATCTACTTCAGTATCTTTATTAGGCATTTTTAATATAATCAGTTAAATAGCTGTCTTAAAACAGCAAGAAACCATGCCTAACAATGCTTAGTTTCTGAGAAAGAAATTCCTACCTGGTTATCCATTGTTTATGTTTTAAGACAATGGCTGGTCCATTAACCATAACAATTGTATTCGCACACAATAAATACGTTTCTCTATTCTTGTTTATGAAATGATTTGGTAACAGGAACTTCGCTCCTTCGAATTTGTCTTTCGTCTTGGTCATAATTTGCATCAAAATTAATAACCCATTGTTTTAGTTTTGGCACAGTCGCTTTAAAATAGATTCTTAAAATATCTACTTCTTCAATGATTCCAGCTTCAGCACCTGTCCCCACAGCAATAACTTCCTCTTTCTATGGACTGCCGCCAAAAAATCAGTGCAAGTGTCCTCAGATTCGGATAATTTAGTGCAATCTCATTGGGATGTTTATTATTCCGTCCGGGGTCGACACGTGTTGTTCGCCGTCCGATAAGCATATTTCCGTGAATTCATCACTTCAGTATCTAATATTTTATTTGACTATATAACCTTGGTTGATAAGTAATATCATTTAGTTTGCTATGGAGAATGCTTTTAGGTGGATCGGTTGATAGGCATTGAACTGTTTGCTAGCGTTACTCACATTATCGGTATATGTTTCATGGGTATTAAGGGGGACGCTATCTTTTCTCTGATGCTAGTATTTTCCTATATCAGTTTGACGCTATTGCTGTCCTGTCCGCGCCGCACCTTCACTTTTCACTGTCGCCCTAGTAGTTTTCTTGGGATGACTAATTATTTAGTCACCTGCTGATATTTACGTTATTAAGTCGAAACATATCTATATTAGAGGTGTTTAGCGTTGTTGAGCCAATTGCCATTTAATCAGACCTATGCCAGATATGTTGGATATGAATAGGATGGAACGGTACTTTATAAAAAAGCGAATTCCAAAAAAAACACTGAAAAATAACTTTAATTTCGGAAGCCGCGACTTTCTAGTTGTGACTCTTTTTAGTTGTGGTACCTAACTCTACACAAAGTCGTAAATTACCACTACTTGCTTTGTAAATATCAGTGACTGGAAGTTATTATAATATCATCAACATACACTAAGTGGAAAAATACATACTATTGAATGAAGCTAACTCAAAAACGATCTAAGAAATCGGTCCACAACATACGAAAATATCGATGAAAATACATACAATATTTCTATCCTACCCTTATTTTCTTTTGTATACTTATATACAGACGAATTGACAACCTCATTTTTTAAGTCGTCGCCGTCGGTTAAAAATGATGAAATACTCTTATTGAATTTTTCGTCCGGTGTCGGAAGTTTGAACAATGAGTGAGTTCAATAACTGTTGAAATCAAACCCAGTTTCGTACAGACATGATGTAAAAATTACATTGAGTTTTGTTGAATTGTTCTAGTACTTGTAATATTCTTTCTGTTGTGTAGTGGTCGAACCATTGTTTAACTATTCGTTTCGGATACAGGGTTGCTCACTTCCGTGTACATCGTTTTTGTACCCAAAGGGTAAAACGGGATCCCGCTGTCTGTCTGTCCGTCTGTCACCAGGCTATATCTCATGAACCGTGATAGACAGTTGAAATTTTCACAGATGATGTATTTCTGTTAGCGCTATAACAACAAATACTTAAAAGCAGAATAAAATAAATATTTAAGGGGGCTCCCATACAACAAACGTCATTTTTTTGCTCGATATTAATAACGGCAACAGGTAGACGCTTGAAATATTCACAGAATATTTAGTTATATTTTATATTCACTTTAAAAATAAATAATTAAATTAAAATAAAACAAATATTTAAGGGTAGCTCCCATACAACAAACGTGTTTCTTTTTGCCGTTTTTGTAGATAATGGTACGGAACCCTTCGTGCGCGAGTCCGACTCGCACTTGGCCGGTTTTTATTGAAACTGTTTACATTTATACATTTTACACGAAGTTATTGTCCAAACCTTACTTTGATTCAGTTAATTTTCTATAGATAGGCTACCGTTATAATTATACTATCCTAATCAATGAATAAATATAAATAATGAATTTGGTGACTAATGAATGGTTATGAACTTTGAATATTAAATGATTGAAAAATCAAATAATATTTCCTAATTTTTCCTGTAGGTTTACGACTCAAACAAATTATCCTCAATTATAAGGATATAAATGTACCTACCTACCTAACGCACTTGAAGACAAATAAACAGTATAGGTACTTCATAATTTAACATCGATCACTAATGATATTTAAGTACTAATAATTATTGGTGCCTTTTGTATGCCTACTGCAGGGCAAAGGCCATCCTTCCTTTCTTCCAGTTATCCTTATGTACAATGTACACCCGTCTGTGGCCAATATCTCAGTTCTAGCTTATACACAGATTTATACAATAATAAACACAGACACGTAATCATGTCAGCACAGCAAAGCAACATTGAACGTTCAATACGCTCAATTTCATGACGCGTATAATATTATGATATAATATTGTTTGGCAACCATAGACAGTACGGTGAAAGAACACGTACGACCTACTTACTAAATAATCGACGAAGCGGTTCCGTCCGACATTTTGAACTTTTAATTATTACCATTGTTCGTCTGTTGTAGTACTGGTTGAACCTATGAAAATGGTGTTCTTGAGTGTAGACTGCAAATCGGCAAACATAGGGATGCATCTTTGCAGTATGGTTGGTAGCAGTTGGGTGAGAGTAGCCGATTGGATTGACCTTTGTTGACATGTGGATGGGAAATGGGAATAGGGAAGTTATATGTAAAGGCAACGGAACTGGGACATATGTAAGATAGAGGTCACTACGACTGCAAAAAGTAACAGTCCAGAAAACGGAAATATATTCTAAATGATTGGGGCTGCGCAAATGTAGAATTTATCTATGAGGGAAGTACTTAACTGATAAAATATGTAGGCAGAGCTACAGTTAGGCAGACTGAAACAAATTGGAACGTAAGTGTACGAATTATCCACAATAGTGGAACAAATTATATCGATTTTGATGTGCCCAGTCTTTTTACAATGTTCGGCTTAGTTATATAAACTTTAGCGAAATAAACACAATTAAATAAAGAAATCTTAGTCTTGGAGTGAGTTTAGATTGAAAATGACTTTCCCGGACAAACTTAACTTGTATAATCCAGTCACGAAATCCCGTCCGTAATATTACGAAATTATTCATATAGCGATTATGCCTACTTAAGTAAATGTCCATCGGATCAACTCAAGCCTGAGTGAAGAACCACAGAGGAATACAATGTAGAATAATAAATAACCCTAGTACTAGTAGATTTACAGTACCACTCTCGACAGACCTATTAGCGACCACACGCGATTTTAAAACATCCATATGGCTATACTCATCTTTCTAATAATAAGAACAATGGAAGATGTTATGAAAGTATCGATTCCCAGCCAAGAGCACTCGGCAAAGTAACGAATTCAGTTTAGCAGCATGAAACTTTGCAACAAACACTTTTCCAGTTTTCAAACTGCGAGAATTTATCGCCGAAGGAAGCGAAAGGCATCTTGAAAATGGAATGGAAGTGACCTTGACCGAATATGTATACCCACCGATAAACAGTTCGAAGAATTTTCTGTGCTGATAGGTGTTCCATTTGTAGAAGAAGTATCGACCAATCTATTTACCGAACACCTTTCTACGCTGTGCCATAATATTTAAATACAGACATTGCCACAGACAGCTCTAGCAATAGGTACGTATACCACAAACTAATTTACAGTCACTCTATATGCGATAAGGCTTAAAATAGAACTGAACTCGGATAAACAAGTGACATTAACGAAGTTTGTTATAATAATTTTAATCCAGTTGATGGAATTTATGTTATGATATTGAATGGACGAAAAATGTTGAGTAAGGTTTTTAATTTCGCAGGAATTCGGTGTCAGTTCCTATTATAGGTGGAATTCCAGTATCGTTTGAAACGAGATAGGTTCTCACATTGACGATAATATTGACAAACATCAAGACGGCTTTGGCTTTACTCAAAATGACTCAAAACTATGAATTCAGAAAATTGTAGGATCGGTTTTGAGCCTTTAGCTGACAAAGGAGAAAATTAAGCAATATTAATCACCTAGTGCCGGAATGTGGGCGCAATGCACTCTCCTAGATTAATTCCCGTTTAGACTACCTACTCTAAAGAAAGCGTTAGGTAACTTGAGCAATGGATTTTCTTGAGAAAATATGTTCGTCGTGGGTGGGAATGTAGAAACTGAGTCTGCAGATGAAAGTCGGTTTCTACAAAGTCAGTAAAAGTGTAAAGAAAGGTCAAAAGAATGATATGAGATTTGGCGTTGCTAACTCGGATTTTTTCGATAATGCACGTCTAATGCACACTTTTTTTACTTTCTGTTCTAAATTAACATCTGTAGAAAGTGCCACAGGTCCTAATAATCTTATCACGAATGCACTCTCTTATCTTTTAGTTCAACGCGTTATAACGCTGTACCAATACAGTACAAATGCTCTTTGTAAAGTAATTACGAGTGAGTCTCGAAGGAAATTGTTGAAATACCGCTTTGAAATGCCAGCGCTTGGAGCTACAGCAACAACTATGAATGATACCTTTGTGGGGAAGCCCGTAGACCGGTCATTTACAGTTTGCACGCACGATGCACCCATAAGACGTCTAGGAAACGGGCTCCCGAAAATAAACGAAACAGTTTACATAAAAGCTACAGCAGATCCGAGAGATAAGCGATTAATTTCCGTTAGCAGATGTCCCTGTGATTCAGATTATGAATCCAAGTACAGCTGCACTTGTGCCAAATCCACTATCATCTCAATATTTAAACGATTGCGCAACAGAATGTTAGGTACTGCGATGCGGATATTGCATAAAGGATGTAGATAAAACAGTGGCATCTTTTATTATGATTGCTTGAAACGCTCAGGAAATAGCAAGCGAAATATTTGATGTAATTTACATATAATTTGAGTTAGATAGATGTCCTGCATATATCATTGTATAGTTGTAAAATACTGACGTCACGGAAAAACAAAATAAGTGCGCTTCACACGTGACCTACTCTGACCCATTCGTATCTCCATTTTAAAGTTGTTATAACTTCAGCTACATTCTGGGAAGGAACATTGTTCATATCTGCACAGGTCTGGTTTACTATATATACGTATGTAGGTCGTATAGATACTATGTAAGAATAGATATCTATCTGCGTGGGTGTTATCCTATATTAATGTATGTAGCCAGGATGCGAGACTGGCGCCATCTGTGCAAACATTGATATTGACCTTCGCAGCTACAGTTGTTTGTCGCGAACCATCAATACTTTGCGAACCTTTTATTATAAACACCTTGACGCTTTGATGATAGCTATAAACATTAGATTGAATTTGAGAATCATTTTTGCACCAGTGTCGCATCTTTTATTATTTTGTTCATCTGTTCGATTCTGTCTGTAGTAAAAATCAATAGTATTGAATTCAATGCCTCTTGTCTTCGCATTGAAAGTTGGAATTCTTACCGTAGGCAGGGACTTTTGTCTGCCCTTTTTCTCCAGCTAACTATATGCAAATATTTACGTTCCCTTCTAAATCAATATCTGCTACATTTTAGTGTAGGTGCAGACTGGGTAGTGCCTGACCTTTTTCGAAATGTCACAGCCTAAATATTGTAAACTATTTTTGTATGCGTTTTTTGACAATGCCTGGGAGTTCATCTAAAAATAAAAGAGCATCACTGGTGTTTTTTTGCCAGACTTTTTTTTCCCTAAACAAATAATGAATACGATAGAAATGACTCACATCGCTTTGTCAATAATTATTGCTAAAAAGTTGCAAATACTGCAAAAAAGTCAAGCCGCAGATTTGCTTTTGCTAGAAAGGCATCGATGCGTTCTCCGTTTTCCAGTAACTCTTCAAACGGACACAGTGTCGTGTTCATAGTATGAATCGGCCGATATTTTTGTTTGAGAATCGGCACTGTATTCGCCGGTGTCGCTGCGTGCGTGGTAGCTAGAGAGGCGCCGTTATCGCCGTCAAAATGGCGGCGCGTGGCGTCGGCCATTGCGCGCCGCGGTCGTTGACGCGGCTCGGTCGCTAGCGATGGCGTGGCGCGGATATTGATTGCGATTAGGTACCGGCCCGCCGACATACAGCGACATCTAGTAGCATTAAGCAGAAGCTTGTAGTTAAATTTCTGATGATAGGTGGCGCTAGGAGTGTGAAGTTTTATGGAAGGAAAATTCTTAAGTTTTATTTACAATGCGATATGATTTGAGAAAAAAATAAAAACCTTTTTTTTACTACCTCACTAGTAATTTAGGGTTGAGAAGAGACCTGTTTGAAGAGATCTGTTTGGCCTCTGTATAAAATCATTATTTTAGAAAAATCTTAGCGATGTTTCACTTTAATTTTATTATTTATCTAACAAAATTATGAATGTATGTACCTACTAATAATTTTTATTGTCTCCAGTGCAAAGACTTCGAGAAGGTGGGCGCGACTCTGGCAGTGACACCGTGCGACGTGGTGGAGGAGGCAGACATCACGTTCTCTTGTGTCGCAGACCCTCAAGCAGCTAAAGAGGTAAGCACTGATAGTATTGTGATTATATACATTCCAGCTGCAAATGTAAGACAGTACATACAAATAAAAAATAAAAAAATAATTGTGGAAGATTTACCATGTTATTTTAAACCAGACCTTACCAACGTTACCTTTTTCTTATAGGTTTTCCTGTAAAAACAAAAAATAGTTTATTATAGAACTATTTTCTGTTTTTTTTTCAAAATGGGAAGGGATGCCTATTAGATAATTTCTTACAATCACAGACTGGAAATGAGTAAATGTTCTGTAATGCAGGGGTTCTATAATGAATTTGAATATAAGCACGGTACAAAGGTCAAGTTTTATTCCAGTTGTAGGTCCCGTAAAGAAATCATAATAAAATAATATAAATAAAAGCTGATTTCACGGGTAGATGTGTTTGCACAAAGGTCAGGCGGGAGTCAGGGTCTTGACCCTGATCCGACCTTTACTGGGAATCTTTATGCGTTACGGAGGGATGAACAGCGAACTGAGCCGGAAGGGATTGCTCAAATGCATGGACGAAGATTTTGTTACTGTGAGGTTTGGGACGACTATCCTTCTAACTAAACCTGGGAGGTTGTTGTCAAAATACGTATTACCTGGGACTTTCTTAAGTATAAGCTGAATATTTCAATAAAAACAAATAAATCATTAAATAAAAAAAATCAAGTAATAAAAACTAAAACCCAACTACGACTTAAAAGGTATAAACAAGACACCACAGACAGACAAATTAAAAATCCGGAGTCACACGTGTTAGGGCATAAATCGAACAGATTACGTGTGACTCCGGATTTTTAATTTGTCTGTCTGTGGTGTCTTGTTTATACCTTTTAAGTCGTAGTTGGGTTTTAGTTTTTATTACTTGATTTTTTTTTTAATTCTTTTGGGGTTATAATATATATATTTTTGAAATATGCTCATTAAGCCCTTTCATTTGATACCCAACATGGTACGATTAAACCATAATTTAATGTGACTTCACATAGCCTATAACTAGCGGACAATCACGACGCTTCTAACGATACCTTATTTGTCAAATTGTGATAAGTGGTATATACATATGATACATACATACATACATACCGGTCAAAATCATAACCCTCCTTTTTTCTTCGCCGTAGTCGGGTAAAAAGAAGTATGTTTATTAGTCTTAGAAAGAAATTTTACGCAAAGCATTTATTTTACAAAAGCCTTTACATTTTGAATTAAATGTTTAAACGAAATTAAAGAAAAAAAACCTGTTTGATACGGAATAAACACAGATTTTCTAAAACAGCTGCTGTGGTGCAGTGCTCATAGTATGTCCATTGTAAGAAACACTCGACAATGGCACAGTTCTCGTATTAAAATGCCGTACATCCCATTGTGTTCCGTAGCAACGGTTTTGCGGTTCATATCACTGTATGTTGCACCCACTCGTAAACCCACGTGTGTGGAAAGGTTAAAGGGAGTGGTGAAATTAAAGGTACCGCCCACAAAAACGCGTAATGTACGTGAAATTTGATGCCTAAAATTTAAGTCGCAACTTGATAGTTTCTATACTTCTCGATTTCTCTCGATTTGGGTGGTTTTTAAAAGGAAAAGATGATGATGGCCCAACTTTTTAGAAAGTCCTCCAATCACTCTTGGACCGACAATTATTTTTTACTCCGAATAATCAAAGATTGTAATGCAAACACCTGACAAGTCTTTCAATAATCTTTTTTTAATCATTCAGATGGTGTTCGGCAACTGCGGCGTACTGCACTGCCCCTCCCTGGAGTCAAAGGGTTACGTCGAGATGACGTCGATAGACTCCGACACGTCGCATGACATCGTCGAGGCTATCAGCGGGAAGGGCGGACGATATCTGGAAGCTCAGGTAACTTAATCTAAGCGCTGAGTTAGCGAGCTGAGTGGAGTTGTTGATGTTCCGGGATTAAAAGATCTCTATGACTGTTCTGTGGAAAGAAAAATATCTTTAAATAAAATATCTTTATTTCAGACCTAACTTAGTCCATAAGTTAGTGGTTAGTAGCGACTATAATATAGATAGTGACTGTGTGAGTGCTGATGGATAAACATTACAGATAATTTTTTCATACACAAACAGGTGGTCTCCTACGTGTTCACAGAATGATGAAACTGACTTGCAGGCCCTACAGAACACTACACTAGACATTTTATAGTCATTTTTTTTAAATTCTACGGAATGGTTTTTATTTGAAGCTTCTAGGTCAGGCACAGTAAAATTAAGTGTCACGAGCGGTGCATTTTATGTTATACTCAAAACGTACCCTGGTTGATGTCTTTCATTAAGTTTTAGTGCTGTCATGAAATTGTTATTGTTACAATTACTTAATTGAATCTTGTCTCTGGGCACGATCTTTGCACTTTTTCTCTACTGCAGAAACAATTAAAACCACTGATAGAGTATTTAGTTGAAACCTTTTTATTGGTTTGAAGGCAGTTGCTCCATGAAAGACGATGCTTCTTCAGCCACTTTGGTTGATTATTCGCTAAATAGAAAAATCAACTATCACTTCTTGAAATAAGTAATTTTCATAGATTGCTAATAAAATATTGCTGCAAATAGTCCTCTCAACTCTCAATGATCACTTCAATAAAATATCTTGGCGCAATATGCACAATGGTTAATCAAATATCAATAAAAAAAATTACATTGATTATTAATCATTATCTAAAGAAGAAATGGTGACAACAGTATATTGTAACATCAAGTAGAACATACACTATACTATGTTCTACTTAATATTACAATATTGTTCTGAATATAATCTCTAAATTACCTCCACAAAATTTACATCTTGAGTATATCACTACTCACTACATATTATAAAAAAATCTAGTAATAAAAACTAAAACCCAACTACGACTTAAAAGGTATAAACAAGACACCACAGACAGACAAATTAAAAATCCGGAGTCACACGTGTTAGGGGCATAAATCGAACAGATTACGTGTGACTCCGGATTTTTAATTTGTCTGTCTGTGGTGTCTTGTTTATACCTTTTAAGTCGTAGTTGGGTTTTAGTTTTTATAACTTGAATTTTTTTAAGTTCTTTTGGGGTTATAATATATATATTTTTGAAATGTGCTCATTAAGCCCTTTCATTTGATACCCAACATGGTACGCTTAAACCATTTTTTTTTTAAGTTCCTCACTTTATATCCTCTAGAGGGCGCCATTTTTAATGTGACTTCACATAGCCTATAACCAGCGGACAATCACGACGCTTCTAACGATACCTTATTTGTCAAATTGTGATAAGTGGTTTGGAAGATAGGAGGGAACAGATGAACATACATACATACATACATACATACATATCGGTCAAAATCATAACCCTCCTTTTTTCTTCGCCGTAGTCGGGTAAAAACAAAGTCCTCCGCCGCGTCTGTCTGTCTGTTCGCGATAAACTCAAAAACTACTGCACCGATTTTCATGCTGTTTTCACCAATGGATAGTGGTTCTCGAGGACGGTTTTAGTATATAATAACCGACATCTACGCGGGCGAAGCCGCGCGCATCAGCTAGTTGGTTATAAATAACCGAGCGCTTTACTGTAATTTTAAGTTAAACTAACAACTTGTCTATCTCAATTTCTAGATCCAAGGCTCAAAAACGCAAGCAGAGGAAGGCACGCTCATCATCCTGGCGGCCGGCGACCGCTCGCTGTTCGACGACTGCCAGTCGTGCTTCAAGGCCATGAGCAAGAACTCCTTCTACCTTGGTAGTAGTCAGCTGCTCCGGTTGCGGATGTACAGAACCTTGGACGTTGACATTTATGTTTGTTATGGCCCGCGATGTGGTACAATGAATAACGAAAAAAAAATTGTGTAGAAAATGCAGGGATTTGTAAACTACGAGTTGCCTTTACACTGTTGCAAGCATCTATTTACGCTCGCATGACGTTAACGGGGCGCGTTGTTGGTGAACATTTGTGCAATTGTTTTTTGAAATGTCACTTGAAATGTATTCAAATAACAAGATGGCGGCGTCAGTTCCGATTTTGACCACGCGCTAAAATAATCTCAGTAAGTGCTACACGCTTACTGAACTGAAAGGCAGGAAAAGACAGATGTGGAAAGTTGTTAAAGTCCTGTCGTAATTTGGCGGCCCTGGCTGAAGGCCTTCATTTATTTAAGGCATCCTCAGGATAGCCCGGTTAAGCAGCCGACAACCTCATTTTAATTTATCTATTCGGATGACGGTGATTGACATCGCGGGCTAGTTAGTTTTTTATTTTGCATTTTTATATTTTATTTTCTGTTGACTTCGATTTTATATTTTGTTAACTGTCAACGTCTTAATCTGAGCGTCCTTTAAAAAAAAAAAACATAATTATTAACAATCACACACTTCATTGCTAATTATTCTGGTGAAGGGTTGAATTCATGTTCTCCTAGCATTTTAGACCGTAAATGCTTGCTACTAAAATCAGTTTTGGAAATTATCATCACGCTTATCAAAGCATTAGTGATGCTTCTATCAAATTATCACCACGCTTAACAAATAGATTAGTGATGCAGCTATCATACTTTCTTAGTCGCTTTAATCACTCATTCACTAACCAATAATATGAGTTTTTTACAGGAAGAAAGCTAATACCGATTGGCATTAGCGTAATTTGTTGAATTTAAGAAGAAAATTGTTCTCCCTATTATTTAATTAAAGCTTTTAAATAATAAAATAGGCAGCCTGTACTGAGGGCATAGTTTTTATATCAAGTTTTACTTGTGTCTGTGATTTGTCCGGCAACCATACCTAACTGTTTAAAATATTGATTATGAAATGCAATTAATAATATCTTAACACCGAATATTTAGTTTTAGGTGAAAAAAAGGCATTTGGAAAGTTTCCAAATCCTTTTTCTACGACTAGAAATATTTGACATCTATTTGCGATGTTACCCACTTTCAGCGTCCACGAACGGTTTTAACAGGGTGGCGCTGTTGGTGCAAATGTTTTGTGACATGTATTGAAAAAGCAAAATGGCGGCCCTAGTTCCAATTTAGGCCACGCGCCATAAAATCCTTGTACCGTTGTATCACTGACTTTTCTATCTATGGTCAATCTATGCATGAAAAGTCTAGTTACCTCAAGTTTCTCCTCAATGCCCTTGTAAAAAGCTCATGCCCCCTACAATTCGTTATTGAACACTCGGGCCCGTCCCCAGGCGACATCGGCAACGCGTCGAAGATGAACTCCGTGCTGCAGGTGGTGGGCGGCGTGTCGCTGGCGGCGCTGGCCGAGGGCCTGGCGCTGGCCGACCGCGCGGGACTCAACCAGGCCGACCTGCTCGACGTGCTGGCGCTCACGCCGCTCGCCTCGCCGCACCTCATACTCAAGGGCCGCGGTACGTACAGAGGGATACATACTTTAATAATAAAAAGTATTCTTACATATATCCCGTCACTAATAATAACCATGGCCGAAAAAAGTATCTCTCCGACCCCGACGATCCTCTGAACACCACTATGAAGTTATGTATTAATTATGTTATACCTAGTTGACTTAATTATCTCCTATGGTGTTCGGTCATCCAAATGTCAAACAAATCGTTATTATGATAATAAATAATGAACCCAACCTACGTCCAATTCCAGCGATGATAGAGTCGTCGTACTCCACGCACCAGCCGCTGATGCACATGCAGAAGGACCTGAAGCTGGCGCTGGGGCTGGGCGACGCGCTGGAGCAGAGCTTGCCGCTCACCGCCACCACCAACGAGATCTTCAAGCACGCCAAGCGGCTCGGCTACGCCAACCACGACGTCGCCGCCGTCTATATCCGCGCGCGCTTCTGATCCGACACCTGCGAGCGAGCGCGCGACGGGCCGCGCGAGGCGGCGCGCGACGTGCCGCGCGAGGCAGCGCGCGCTTCTGTGAGCCGACAGCCCGCGAACGCTACCACTACTCAAGTTGACGGTGTTGCCGCTTCTAATGTTGGAGATAATACTGTCGTTATGAACTATGGCGATATTGCCACCACTTCCAATGTTGGAGACTTTGTTTTCGTTACGGACTATGGCGATATTGCCACCACTTCCAGTGTGGGCGATATTGTGACCACTCTCAGAGGTGGCGATATTGCCACTACTTCTAATGGTGGCGGTTTTGCCACCGCTTCCAACGATGGCGAGAGTGCTATAATTTATTATGCTATCACTCCCGACGATGACGATATCGTTATCGCTACCAACAATAGTGATCAAACTACCGATAGTGCTAACATTACTGAGAAGGCAACAGAATAACTTTTTTTTTTTTCTTCTGTTTTGTTCGTTACATTGGAGTGACTTTTATGGAATATACATAACAAACAATTTATCAGCCTATAATGTTCCCACTGCTGGGACTTAGGCCTCCTCTCTGTGAGAGGGACCCTACGGAAATGTTCTGTAGAAATAAAAATTAAGGAAATTGTTTATTTTGTAAATAGGATATCGGAATCACTTTTACATTTCATTTGTTTAAAAAAAAACTAGAAAGAGTCAAACTTTCCCATCTGACTACCTCTGAGAAGTGGCAAAACAAACTCAATGGTCAGTCTCTTTTAATGTCCAGACATAATCTTGGTCAGGCCCTATGAGGATCAAGGCGACTTAACATTTCTTTATGACGAACAGCCGAAATAAACAACATAAAGAAGGGTGTGGAAGGCTATGAATCCTAGGACTGTAAAGTTAAGTTGTCTATGCTAAGACATGATTTTGACGGGCCTTTAATTTATATCTGTCAATCACTTAAAAAGATACAATTTTTATCAGATACTTACCTATAGTTCGTTTCAGATAGTAAAAACTAGCTATAAGAAACTGTCGATCTAACTCTAAACAATATGAAATTAATCACATCCTATACTATTAAATTAGTACTTATCTACGGCGCACCTACCTATCTAACCTACTGTACCCTACCTACTTATCTACCCTACCTACCCACCTATCTACTCTACCTGTTTACATACCTACCTACCTACACCTACCTATATACCTACATCCCTACCTACTACCTACCTACCTATATACCTACCTACCTTCCCTACCCACACCTACCCATCCTACAAACCATGTCCAAACCATGTCCTGAGAATAACGAACACTACAAAGAAAGAATTATACAATTTGGTGTAGCCATTCTCAAGTTATGGCGAGACCAAGGGAAATAGGGATTCGTTTTTATGTTATGTTTGTAATCACATTCTCGAAAACTGCTTTAACGGTTTCGATGAAAGGTGCTTTATAGGGAGCGAAAAATCGATCTAGCTCGGTCCCATATCTGGGAAAATCGTATTCTCCGTATTTTCACGCAAAAAGATTAGCCCGCACAATTCAGTTCTTCACCCGATCAGAGCTGGTAAGCCCAGGTACTATTCTGTAAAAGTTACTTCATTCGACTATCAAATAATTCTTTTTCCTAGGTCATGAAACCATGTTTGGCGATATCATTTTAAATTGAAATTGGGTTCATGTATTCGGCTCAAAATATTAGTAATCTTTGAGTGATCTGTGCATTTAAAATCAAGGAAAATCACAGGGTATGTTTTTTGATTAAATTTGTTGATTATGAGTAAATAAACATTACCTTGAGATTTTATTAAAAACAAATAAATCATAATCTAGGCTCTAAAGTGTTGCAATCAAAAGATATATTTATATTAATAATAATTTTGTGAATAAAATATCGAATGACCAATCTCTTCTCGCTATATCGATGTTTTTCTATATTTTTATTAGACTTTCAATCTATATTGTTTACTTTCATTACAAGAATTCTCATGTGTATCTTTCTGTGTGCGAATATGGACTTAAATACAAAAGTGAATAAAGGTGAGAATCGTGTGTCCGAGGCGTATTGTTCCCAGTAATTCGAGATGGACTTTAAAGCGTTGTTTTGAATCAGCGCGTGTTAATATAAGTAAGTTATAACAGTATAAAGAGAATAACTAATTACCTTACTATTAAGACGCGACCAACAGACGTAGCTGGACCAACTCGAAAGGTATACGCGGTGTGTTCTGAAAATATATCATAGATGTCGCTTTTCATGAGGCAGCTATTCTCTCTAAACTGTGCAATTACTCATAATACCTTATGTGCAAATGTTTTAATAAATATAGTAATAGGTACGACTACTTTAGGACGAGCATCGGCACAATGTGTTGCATTTTCACATCATGTATTGTCGGAAGCTACTGACTGACCCAGCAACCAAGATGTAACACATTTTAAACTTCATTGTTGTATTAGACAGTTTTAAGATTACATTAGCAGATTTAAATTGTCTGTATGTTGTAATAACAGAGAATAAGTTCGATGTAACTTCAATATATCATTGTGTAGTGGTACATGTTTGCTTTCACAGAACCGTGAGTGTCCCGCATAGAAACATTTAATTCACTTTATTGAGTAAATGTTAATATAAGACAGTTTATTAGTTAAGTCACAATGCAACGTTTGTTTACTTGAATAAACGGTTTACACTAATACTTCCTCATTTTATTGTAGTGTTGCAAGAATGAAAAATCAATGTATTTTCAACTTGAAAGGGGAACTTTTCACTATTATTATATCAACATTTTTAAAGCATGACGACATTTGATGATTTTTTAATGAATTGTAAAGAGTAGTAAACTAAAGTTTGAGAGTATTCCTCAAAAGCCCTCCCCTTGGTTTTATATAGTTTAAGATGATTTAGTTAATGACGTAATTGAAGAGAATAATTTTAATATTAGCGTAGTGTAAATGGTGACCACATTGGGTTAAGAGTTTTATGTTGGTATGTTCCAAAGTGGTGAATGTTGCGTTATGTTACGTATCTCTCAAATTATTGTCATCCTATGATAAGCTACAATAAATAAACTATGATTAATATATTATTTATTTTGATTATTTACATATTCCTACATTTTTCATTGGAATTAATTTTATTGTCTGCAGTGAACTGCTAACACTTAGCATGAATAAGTTCATGCTAAGTGCATGAACAGCACAGTCACTTACAATTCAATGAATTAACATATGGCAATAGAGATCGATTAATTTAAAATTGCACGCCCCCGCACTGCTTGTTGCATACACATTTCAGATGTTTGTAAAGAGGTTTTATTGGAGGGGTGTGCAGTTTTAAATTAGACGCTCTTTACCAATCAATGCCCTTTATCAATCACAATCACTCAGTCAATATTCACAAACAGACTGGGTGGACAGCCAGGGGTTCTAGTTCGGGCCGCACGGGTCGATCTTTAAGGTAAAGCAATGCCTGCCAAGGTCGGTCCGTGGATAGGTGGCCATCCATAACATACCGATACCCATCCGTGCCTTGGAAAGCACGTTAAGCAGTTGGTCCCGGCTGTCATTCGTAGATCTTTGACAGTCATTACGGGTAGCCAGATGCCCTAAAGTCTGACAACCAGTCCTACCAAGGGGTATCGTATTACCCAGTTACTGGGTTGTGGAGGTCAGATAGGCAGTCGCTCCATGTAAAATATTGGTATTTAGCTGCATCCGGTTAGACTGGAAGCCCACCCCAACATAGTTGGGAAAAGGCAAGTTTATTCAATGTGCTTTACAATGAATTTCTCTGACTTCATTTGTGAGAACAAGCAAGAAAATGCTCTGCTCGTTTGTCTGACACAATTACTGTTGACAGATCTCGTAGTCGCAGTGAACCGATGACTGAATTTGGTGTTATGGGTTGCGGGTTCGATTCCCGCACATAATAACATTGGATTTTAGTTTCTGTAGGCGTACTTCAATGTAGAAATTGATAACTGTCTTCCAACAATATTTGATAAATGTTTTT
The DNA here is from genome assembly GCA_947363905.1 of Lithophane semibrunnea. Classification (NCBI taxonomy): domain Eukaryota; kingdom Metazoa; phylum Arthropoda; class Insecta; order Lepidoptera; family Noctuidae; genus Lithophane; species Lithophane semibrunnea. Next base: position 16,833,041 of record OX376199.1, on the reverse strand, counting down.
TATTTTTGCTGCAAACAACACAACGTCCTATGGGTGTAGTGTAATTTGTGCCTCCCCTTCAGGGATACTACAGGCGTGGTGTTATAATATACAACAGACGTAGATATGTTGAGTAACCTATTCCGCTACTATCCTACGCAACACGCCGTGTTCGGGTTCGCGACTGGTCAATCGTCATCCTGAGGATGCTTCATTGAGAGTTGAAATACGTGTCGATTTCTTACAGGGTTTTCATGACTCTTGAGGAATAGTTAAACGGAATAGGTTAATAAATATATCTACGTCTATTGTATTTTATAATGGATTTCCGCAAAGTCACGCCTGAATCAATTAACTACCTGATGTTATGATGTGGCCCACAATGTACAAATCACCCCTCTCGCCCGTAAACGGTTCCTCACTCAAAGCGACACGAAGACCCGACAAATTGAACGGAACAGACATTATTTTGATCGATGCTGACCTTCAATATATGCTTCGGTTTGCAGATACGATTTAACGACAAAGTATTCGTCTAAAAATAGCGCGATCTCATGATTTAAGCCGGCTGGTCACGCCACCCGAAGTAGCGAGCGAGCATAAAAATCGTGAGCCGATGAAAGGTCGCGACAAGGTAGGGGATCGCAACTTCAGGCTGGGTTTAGAAGCAATATTTTTTTTCCTATTCCTAGAGTGAAGAATTTTATTTATTTATTAATTACCAACATGCACTAACAGTAGTAAGACACCAAACACACAAGTTATAGGCTAATAACAATAAGAGACAATCATACAATTAAAACAAAACAAAACTAAATTTACTCGCAATTATACAAAATTAAATAGAATAATTAAAAATTAAACAACAAATAAAATAGAAAATAATGAATAATAATAATAAGAATGAAGAATACCTAATTTCTTCTAGTTTATAATTCCTCTACTCGAGTGGAAGAACTTGAACCTAGTTCAAGTTTTATAGTGACCAGCATATATCTATTCACGACCATCCGATAAGCTTCCGTGCCGAGTTGAACATTTAGGGATATGAGGAACAGGGTGTAAAGTTCACTCATCCACCATAGAAAAGGGAGGACCTTCCGACCAGACGGGTGTTATGTCTGGCGGGCAACTGCCCAACAATTGATGTTGGATTCTTGTATATATGTCCACTAGACGGTAAACTTTAATTGCGCGATGCAGGATTTATGTGACGTCAGGATTTTTGTGTGAGTCAGGTCTTTGGTGCGTAGTTCGCATGTGGCGATGTGGATACCGTCACACATCAATTTTGTTTTATTTTTTATTGAGTTATGGGACAGCTCTTGGCCTCGATCTCGCCTGATGTAAATCGATAGATGCGGTCTATGATGAAGCGAGCAAGCCCAGAAGATGCCTGTTCACTCTTGCTTTGAAGGCAGACGGTTATATGTGGAGGGGAGGGAACGCAGACGATGGCAGAGAGTTCCACACTTTGACCGCATAATAGATGTGGAGTAAAAGCGCTTAGTAAGACTAGACGGTATATCGACCAAGTGCGTATGGTAGGTATACCCCGCAGTACGTCTGGCGGTCTGATAGTGAAAGGGAGATGATGAGATGGAGTGCGCAACACTCCGAAGTACAGTCTGTAGAAGACCGACAGGCAAGCAACACTATCAACGTTATCGAAGGAGTCCGAATCTGAAACCCGAAAATTTTGACAGTTTAAACCAAACAGACGACCGCTATTTTTGGAGTGCCCTTTTGGTCTGGTGGTCGCAAGCGCTACTTCACGAGGTCCTGGGTTCGATTCCCAGGTTGGGCAAAGTGTTATTGGGTGTTTCTATATGAAATTTCTCTGTAGCAGCCCGGAGTCTGGATTTGTGGCCGGTTGATAGCAACAGGTTCGCCCCTATTAGTACACCTCTGCCCAACCCTTCGGGGAAACAAGGCGTGTTGTTATATTCATAAAATCCCCCCAATTTGACGAATTGGTAAGTTAGTAAGAAAGTGGCCACAGTACCTGAAAAAGCGAGCTAGAGAAGGTAGGTAGGTAGATAAATAATTGTAATAGGGTTACAAGGCACATAGAGGTCGTGTAGTAGGCGCCTTGCTGGCTAGACGGTTATAGATCGCGCACCAGGCTGCGGTTACGCATGTTTTCACGAACAAGTCACAGAAATCCGCTATGATTCGATGATCACGCCGCGGTGCCGTGTCACTGCTTTCACACGTCATTTTTATAGGGTACTAGCTTCCGTCCGCGGCTTCGCCCGCGTGGTATGTCGATAAAAAATAGCCTATGTCCTTCCCCGGGATGCCATCTATCTCTTTGCCAAATTTTATCGAAATCCGTTCAGTGGACAGACAGACAGACCGACAGACAGACAGACAGACAGAGTTACTTTCGAATTTATAATATTAGTATGGATGTGAAGGGAATTGCGCGCAGGCAGGATACGGCATCTATTCCTGCATGGATGAAGTAGAACTGGAAGTTTGAAGGCTCATACAGTAAAAGAAAAACAATTATTTTTTCTTTACGAGATTTCCACTGCACGGGACTGCACACGACTATTGAGACTGAGACTCCCACGATCATGTCCTATGTTTATCTGTAGTAACATCAGTTCGAATTTGCGATTGCGTCTATTTACCTATCGTGTGGTATAGGTACAGGTGCGAGTAGGTATAGTTAATCTCGAAATATTGCTTTATCCCCTAAGGTTGCTTGTCACTTGCACGCCAAAACGACAAGCACTAAATAGGTACTTGGTTAATTGACAGTTAGGTACCTAGATTGCACCAAAAACATTTTTTATGTAAAGTAGGTCTTTCAGTATTGAAAAGTTATCAGATTGAATGTAGAGCAAAGCCCCTAACTCTACAAATCCATATTCTATAAACTTTACATCTTGGTCAAAATCAAGTCAAAATGTATTGCTTGGCTGTTTTGCGGCCGTCGTTCAGTCACACGCCTATGGGCTTAGGTAAGAAATTACAGAAGATCCGCGCCGCTATTGTTGTGCTATGTTATAATAATAGTTCAAAGGAGCGGCCAAGCCGTACATTTTGACCAAGATGTATGGTTCGGCGGTCGCAGCCCAAGATTTTGGGAGGGGTCACCATTGGTGCCGAGGAATATTTTTAGGGAAATGGTTAATTGATAATTACGTAAATCATTCAGTCTCTCGACAGCTTGAATGATTTTGGGGGAGGTCATGACCCCCAGGACCCCCCCCCCCCTCGGACCGCGCCTGCTAGAGAGTGAGCTTGGGTCTACATTAGATGTGATAACTTTTTAACTGTGTTTTTTTTGGTAGACTTTATTTTTATTTGTGTAGGTATAACTTCCTAGAAATACAGACTGGTGCCGTGCCCCAAAAAGTTTCAACCTTAGTCAAGTTTTAATTTACTGGAAAAAGTGGTTAAGCAACTACGACGTCGACTATACAATACTCTGTTGTCTCTGCTACTCTCTGTCATACCCTGAGAGAACAAGAGTCGTGACGGCTGTGACTTGTGGCCTTAGCGAGTGATTGAGCGTTTTTCTCGAAAATGATCGTAACTTGCAATATCCAGAAAAATAAATTATGCTAAGCAATTTTTAATGTTGTTTTTCCTTCGCTTTTCAAAATATGATTTAGGTTAACGTTTATTTATGTTCTAAAAAACATAAAAGTTGAAAAGAAAAATAATTTTATTGTTTATAAAAGTTACTTTGAATCAAAGTCAAACCGTTGGCGACCCCATAAAAAAGTCGAGCTCAACATGCAAAACCGCAATAACTCTAACCTTATTATGAAAGAAACTTACAAAGAAAAATTACAAGTTCAGTTGATTAGAAAACCTACGACCTACCGCAGGAGAACTAACATAAAATCCTTTTTTGGAAAACTTTTTTTCAAATTCTCTATATGCGTCGATACTTTTTTTTTAATTTGTGATTGATGCTATGTATTGATGTGAGCAATTTGTAAATAATTTTAGATAATTTTAGCGAAATTTTTGATAAAAATATAAATTAAAGAGTGAATCATGTCGTTTCTAACGGAATATTTCGACGAGTACCGACAGAAGCCCATCAGGAAAACAAAAATGTAAGTTTTGAAAATATACGATTGCACCTCAGGATTGCACTATAAAGTTGTGTTTTTCAGTTCTTTAAGTATGTTACCTAGTAGGCTTTATGCTATTATGCTATAGGCTGTATGTTGCTAGTTTTAAGATAGAAGGTAAACTGAAAAACAATATACTTACGGTGAATTTCACCAATGAAACGATGTGGATCACGTTCAGTTTTGTTAGCGGAATTCTTCTTTAGGCATCTAGCCTATTTGTACTTAGCCTCTCAAGGCTGTCATCAAATACTTATATATCTACCTAACTCTCTTATGAGCCTGGCTGCTACATAGCCGCCAGATAGAGAAAAAATCTAGATAAGCGCATAATGCAGTTTTTCCACCCCAGCTTATTAAGTAGGACTATTCTTAGGAGCTACATATCTACGTATTTTCTACCTCAATGACCGTCTCCGTCAGGGCCGTAGCCAGGAATTCATGTCGGGGGGTTAGGATTGCTACCTTTTTTGACCTTGTCCTTTTTGCGGAAAATCTAATATCAAATATTGCGAGCGGAGCGAGCTCGAAATTTTTAGCATCCCGCTTCGAATAAGTTAGGTTTTCTTTCTCTTGGACCGTTCATACAGAAAATAGAAGTAACTTTATCGACTTACGCAGACAGGATGCAAGAGCGAGCGGAGCGAGGTCGAAAATTTTAGCACCCCGCCTGGAATATCTCAGAGAATGCTGAAGTTGTAGGGATTTATTCAATACAAAGACAGAGTCGATAAAAATAGAGTATTTAAGCGGACTCTTACTGCTGTTGTAGATTATAAAGTACGCCTAGTCGCCTATGCGAAATACACAACAATTATCTGTATACGGAATATTACAGGGGTACCCTAGGGGGTCGATCTCTGGATTGAGATTCTGGTTTCTCGCATTTCGGTGGGGGGTTTGAACCCACAATCCTCCTCCCTGCCTACGGCCCTGGTCTCCGGTCTATGTTCCTTTTTGAGACTATTTGCACACTTTACATGTGGGTCCCTGTTATTTCTTAACGATAACTTTGTAATTTTTTAGGGCATTGTTTACGTTTGTGTACTCGTACATAAACAACTTCATGTGCATAGTTCTAAAGGCTCTCCCGCAGACAGCTGTTACGCGAATGTTGGAACAATTTCTATGAAAACTTCAAAGAAATTGTTCTACCGGTGTCGCGTCACGCCTGTCTGCGGGAACCTTAAATTCTTAAACGCCGCCCTTTTAAGGCCCTAATACTTATAGGGATTTTATTTAATTCCTTCAGGTGTCGACCAGAGCTTAGATGGGCGAAATTGGAAGGAAAATGGCTGGACCCAAAAGTTGGAACACAAGACGTAAGTTTATGACTACCTATACACGGTGATTTTTGATTCACTGTTATCCTTTCAGTAGGTGAAAGTACTCATGATTATAAACAACTTTCACTATGGAAGCAACTACAAAATAGCAAAAAAAAAACATCTGTTTCATACATTGTTATCATGTAAACATTGCATTTTTGTATGAAACTGCTGATATTTTGCTCGATATTTCAGAGTGGTCTACAATTTTACATGATTGAAGTATTTAATGAGAATCTTTCTATTGAGCATATTACAAAGATGTCAGTAATGTAATGTTACATAGGTTTCCAACTGCTAACCAAGATTTTAAGAATAACCTCATGGGGTCACTGTAGCTTGAAGTGGCAAAGTCGCAAAGGGGTCTAGAATAGTCTATTTTCTTAGTTCTTTCCATTTATTACCCGACACCGGCAAAGCCAAAAGGAAGGGTTATTTTTAATAAGACCTTTATTATAATAGAAACAATGGACAGACGACGAGGTCAAAGCCTTCATCAAGGAGACGATGAGGAGCCTCCGAGGACAGTCCACCTACTACAATTCCTACTGTGCTCATCATACAGAAGGTAATTTAACATAATTTAATTAAATCTACCTAGCCTTTTCCCAACTATGCTGGGTCAGCTTCCAGTCTAACCGGATGCAGCTGAATACCAGTATTTTACATGGAGCGACTGCCTATCTAATCTCCACAACCCAGTAATGGGTAATACGATACCCCTCGGTAAGACCGGTTGTCAGACTTTCGGCCTTCTGACGATCCGTAACGACTGTCAAATATCCACGGTTGACAGCCGGGAGCAACGGCTTGACGTGCTTTCCGAAGCACGGAGGAATCTCGGTATGTAAAGATGGTCACCCATCCACGGCCAACCCCGGCAAGCGTAGCTTAACCTGATAGATCGACCCGTGCGGCTCTTACTACTTAGCCATGGTATTACTTACTGGCGTCCGTACTGGCTACTCAAGGGGGATGCGCCAAGGTAGCCCGACAAATTCAAATGATCTTACGGTTTTTGCAATTTGCAGGTCACTGTCAGGTTATAGGTTGATTAAAATATAAATTCGCAACCGTAAAACAGATGGTTTTTGGCGCAGCCGTGAGGCACACACTGTTGTTGTTAAACCATTTCACTTTTTTAATTTGTATTTTGTGTTTCATGCACTCTTGCCAAATAAATGTAATTCTGTCTTTCTTTCTCCACCAGACTTTAAGCACCGTCCCTTCGTACCTCGCGTTAAGAAGCTCCGGCCGTGTTCAGAGCTGATCGAGAAGAAAGAAGAGGAGGTGGTGTTACCACAGCCCCAGAAACTGGCCATGAAGGACACGGAGCTTATGAAAGTGGCCAAGGAACTGTATGAGTACGACAAGGACAAACCCACGCTGCAGCCGCTCCCGACACATTTGAGGAGTAAGTCGGATTTAAAATAGGTTGCCGTATCTAGGTTTAATTAGCTTTTTCGTTCAAAGGTGAGCTGGCGTGTAATTTAAGGTACGATATATCGTTGACTAAGGTGTGTAGGTAAATGTTGTTAACTATTTTGATAAGATTAAAAGGTATAGAATAGGTACCTATAAGTATTTGAATTGTGTCGTTATTAAATAAGCATTGTTGTAAAGATGAGGTTGTAATGAAGTGCATTAATTAATACCTAGCTAATATTGTTTTAGAAACTAATATCTAATATTGCTAAGCTAGCTAGCTAGTAGCCAGTTACTTCGCTATTTTACTAAGTTTCAAATGATTAAATAACTTATGTTCGTAAACTTATGTTTGCATTCTACGTTGGAAATGACAAAAGTCGTGAGAAAGCCGTCGTGCCAGAAGTATCAAGTAAACAAGTTTATAACAACTTTCAATGTCAGACGTGATTCGAAGTCGTTATAAAAGCCGCTTAATATTAGGTAAATTCAGCAAACTTATTTAAAGTTGTTTTACAATGACATTACGTTCGTGTGTCTGTATGCAAAGCGCAAGATTATGGCCTAATGTTATGTTAAGATCATGGCCTAAGGCACTGTAATGTTTCCCGACATCATTTAATGTATCCTACCAACGTTTCGTCTAGATTTATTGATGATTGAAGTAAGGTTACTACTAAAATCACGAATGGCCACTAATGGAAGAGAAATCTAGTGTTGTGGGTTATGAGGAGAGCCCCTATATTTCCATGGGTACAGAAATACCTCAATAGCCAAAGCCTGGGATGACCGGGTACAGTAATAAAATCAAAATCACGAGTCATTCATTCCAATTAGGCTGAGAATTACCAATTTTTTACGTCAAAATTACATAAGACAATCCCCTTAAACGCCCGCCCTTCACCACTTCCTAGTGCTTTAACTGGGAAGAAGAAGTGGCGCACCAAACTCCCCAGCAGAGATATTTTCTCCATATTATCTGATCTCTAAAGAATGCGTTATATACAAAGTCTAACAAAATGTTTTGTTTTGCAAACGGACGGACCATTGACGCAAGTGAGTATATAATTGTTATTAACAAACAAACAACACATGCTCTGATATTTTTGTTAACACAACACGCGGCTAATTCCATCGCACTTCCTTTTACAATGTTTGTTTTACTAATTATTTGATGTTTTCATTTTGTTAACGATATTCTGAGAGTGTGTTTTGGATATAATAAGATTTGACTCGTGTGTGAATTATATAGATTGTAGCATGTAGTAGAAAGTAACTTAGTATTTTGTAAGTATGAAAAGTAGCAAAGAGTATTTTATACAATGGTCTATTCATTGCCTTGATTTTATTGGTTTATCTTCTCAGTTTGAATATTGTTATTCCTGGTTTCTATGTAGTGTAGTAGCCCTGCACGCCACTGTATTATCACTGGCGGGCTTTAGTTGATGCCGTGTCAACAAGTTGGCTGTTATGTAATCACTCTCTTCCGTTTTCAAGGAACTAAATCGTACCTACTTAACATGGATTTGAATCTGCAATCTCTGCTTCGTTAGTCAAGTGGACGCAAGTGCTACTGCTGAAAATAAGGTCCTGGGTTCGATTCCCAGGTTGGACAAAGTGTTATTGGGTTTTTCCATTAGGAATTTCTCAGTAGCAGCCGCGTCTGAATTTATGCCCGGTTGACGGCAATAGGCCCGCACTTGGAACTTAAACATAACTGGCGAAATGAGGGTGTACGATAGGCACACTTCTGCCGAACCCTTCGGTGATTACAAGCGTGATGTTATACGATGAATCGGCAACCTGCATTTATTTGTTTATTTGGGTCACCAACAATTGTTTACACTAAGAACTTGACAAAAAAAAAAAATGTCTTTAAAAACTTTGCACAGTAACAATTACTTAAAGGTAAACACCATATTGACTAAATTAAACTAAATTTTGTTAATTGTAAGCCTAAGTACATGTATCTACAGTTTACAGTCACACATAAAATGGCATAATAGCAAAATGCATTAGCAGTACTACCGACATAGCACCACTTAGTACTTTATTGCGTAATGTACGCTTTCACTATTCCCATTACTGACAAAATAACAATATTCGTGTCCTATCCACAGTATACGGTTACGTCCGCCCACAAGTATGGCACACCGGTATCAGTGACTACCAGGGAGGCATAGCTCGGTTAGCGTTCGAGATGATCCGCGACGATCGCATCCCGCGGTATTACGCTCACAACGGCTGCCGGCCCAGGTGGGGCCTGCCACCGGAGGGAGAGAGGCAACCTGAGCTGGACGGAGCGCCCTTTGATGGAGAGAGGCTGTTTTAAGTATAAAATAACCTTCTTAGTATTTTCTAGGAAAAAAAAGAAAATTAAGAAGAGGTTTGCCGCCGTTTTTATACCGGCGCGGGCGTTTAATTTTGAGCCATTATGAGTTGAGTGTTAGACAAAAAATTGGCCTGCTGGAACGTAGTTTCGGACTGCCCTGTATGTCTTTTTTGGGTTACCTACGGACAGACCTGCGAAGTCGCAACCCTTAAGGTGCGACTGCGCAAAATATGTCTATCCGTTTGGGTATGGATTAGTTATAAGAAATGCTTGTCCATCTAGTTTTTGATTAGACAAAATTGGTTGCAAACTAAACTGTCGAGTTTCACTGTGCTGACGAAACTTTACGTCGAAATATTCAGTGGACCTCAAACTTGCAAAATTTTAATCGATACAGCCAAACTAAATAATATTATATATGTTATATGAGAAGGTAAATAATTTTAACTTTACTTTTTAACCAGCTGGTAAGCAAGGGTTTTTGGAGGTTTATTCGATATTTTTTTAGTTGAAATTGTAAGTGAAGTGATATTTTCTACTTGTGTTGTATTTTTTTTGTATACCTTTGTTTTTAACAGTAAATTATCTTAAGACAGTACAATAAAATGATTGTTTCAATAAATTAAAATGTTTTTACATGTATGACATGCGACCATAAGTATTAGCTGCGGCATTTTCGTCTTTTATCGAAGCTGAGTGCCTCAAAAGCCGAAAGTCGAAATGTCTTTGTGCAGAAAATAAAAATAATTTAATCTAGTAAAAAAAAACTTCAAAACATGAAACAATATAATTAATTTAAAAAAAAAACAGTATGAAGTTTTGATGATCGTGTTTACATTTTTATAATATGAAACACTCAAGAAATTTATTTATAACAGCAATATTAGCATTTTAACGTTATTAGACAGTTTGTGTACCAGGAGCGCATGTTTTATTAATAGGTGTATGTATAAGTACATTGTAGCGAAACATGCTCAACCTCTAGTTCGTAGGCCCTAAGCTACGACATATTTACAGTTCGTAGCAAGTATCCGTAGATTTGTCGTAGCAAATTGCTACGCTTGTAGGTTGTAGACGGATTTCTTTTTACTTCACAAATCTTGTTTATGTATAAGCAATAACTTGTATAAAATAAGTTATATCTATTATCTTTAAATAAACAGTTGATAATAATAATGGACGCGCTAATATGGAAAATTTTGGTGACACATATTATTGTCCGGACAGCAGTTTTGAATCCATGTGTGTTAAAAAAATGCAATAAGATATTAAAAAATAAGCTAGATGTGGTCGGGCGTTTCCTATCTGACTACTTTTAGAAGAAAGGCCGAAATAAACTCAGAAGTGGCAGTCTCTTTTAAAGTCCAGCACCATAATCTTGGTCAGGCCATATGAGGACCATGTAGATTAGCGTCTGAAATGGTCTTTTGAGGAAAAAACCACACAGATTTGAGTGGACCTGTCCAGTCAGTGCAAGCATTTGTTAGTAATGGTACACTTATCTATCACGTCATTCACCTATGGCTCATGAATGTATCGTCTATTTTTATGAATTTAGTGTTGAGATTAAAACCAATGTCTTTGTTAAAGGCACTGCATTTAAATAAAAGCGAGTGGGCGATACATAAAGAGCTGTTAGAATTATTTAAAATAATCAAAACGAGTTTACGTAAAACGGATGCGAATGGCTTACCAGAGAGATTTGTTCTGTCTTACGATAATTAATTCATATATGATACTTGTTGACACTGTACTTATAATAAAAAGGTACATTTAAGTTCCATTTTCCAAGAGATTCATCTCATACACGTAGTTAGTTAAAAAAAGTTTTTTGATCTCCTTTCACTAGCTTTCTTTGATATTCGTGTTTCTAAGTAATTTTAATGATACTTACTGATAAATTGACGTTTACGATCCCCGAGTGAAACATCAAAATTGCAAAGCTAATTTTTGTTCAACCGATTTTGCAAAAAATAAAAAGGTGTTGAAAAAAATCAATCTTTCAACGCACAATAAACAGAGAGTTACGAGTTTTGAGAAAAAGAGGATATTGTTGAAGACTTAAAGATGTAGAAAATGTATTGCGTTTGTTTGAAAACAAGGAAATATCTGACAAAGGGATGCTTGTGCCACGTGTTTATGTATTGTGGGGATTGTCAGGGAGCTTGTGAGCAATACATACTTCTTATCCAGATATAGGAATATTGTTTCTTCCAAGCATTCAAGGGTGACGTAGGTAACCTAGGCAGTTGGCACGGCTTACTGTGACTCACTGATTTGACTGTAAGTCCCGCACTTGCTCATGCTAACAGACTGGCTGGCCAACCTTTTATCACGGCATAACCTTTAGGGGTATGAGGAACAGGGTATAAAGTTCCACCGCCATCCATCATAGAAAAGTGAGGATCTTCCGACCTGGCGGGTGTTGTGTTTGACGGGCAACTGCCCGACGATAGATGTTATGGATTCTTATATATTATGTCCATCGCGCGGTAAACTCTAATTGCGCGATGCAGGATTTATGTGACGTCAGGATTTTTGTGTGACGTCAGGTCTTTGATGCGTAGTTCGCATGTGGCGATGAAGATACTGCCGCAAACCTAGTGTATTCGTTGCAACGTTAGCGTGCCCTTACCCTTACATTGTAGGTAGAGTTTTCTCTATAATGATACGTAAGCTTATAGTTGGTCAGACGCGATCAAGAAGGCTGTTGGAGGCAGCATGTAGCGAGCAGTCCACACTGTGGAAGACCGTATCACGATCCTCAGCTCTGAGGGGACGACGAAGAAGAGGCTTAGTAGTGTGGTTCTTTATTGTAGTGAAAACTTCTTTAGGCGCGTTGAGCAGTTTTTGGGTAAACAAAAATCATGGAACTCGCGTCATCGTCACCGTCACGCTTGAAGAAATGTTGTTAGCGCTATCTACCGTCTACCGTTTGAATTACGTTGAGGTTCCGCATTGTTGCTTAGTTTTCACTTCTATCGGCACTTCGGCAGTCCCCAGCGACTGCCCCGTTTTTTTATAGGATTTGCATTATCCGAAAGAAAGAAATGCATCACCCTCAGAAGCAGAGGTAGTGCCTATCAAAATGCGGCGAAATCTGCTTGACTGCCGCTCTTTGGAGCGGCATGCGAACGTTTAATCATTCAAATCATCCACTTTCTGGTCTCCCTAGCTCTTAATCTACACTTCAGAGTCTGGACACAGCTGAGTTAATTGTTCTGGACTGTTGCCAAGTGCACTTCCATTGTCAGTTCTTATATGAGACACGATGCGCCCGCGCCGAACGCGTCACGTTCGTTTGTTTTGCTCTTCTTATCTGTCATTGGCCTAGCTTGTCATTTGGTCTTTTTGGTGTTAAGTCGTGGTCTTTATTTAGTTTCTGAGTCAGGACTAGTCTTGGGGGGTTGTGGTTATATTTTAAGTTAGCTTTTAAACATAACGGTAATCAGCTTATAATGTTCCACTGCTGGGATACAGGCCTCCTCTCTTCGAGAGGGAGTGATCTGTAATCTACCACGCTCAGTGCGGGTTGGTAGCTGTCACATGTCTTCGAATGTTTGGTTCTAGGACATGCGGTTTCCTCACGATTTTATTTATCGTTTTGAGAGCAGTAGTGATGAAATGATTTACACAAAATAACGCGTCTGGCTGGGTTCGAACCCACGACCTACAATTCGTAAGTCGTGGCGGTTACCTACTACTACTTTTGAGGTTTATTAATTAACCTCTAGAAACTGTAAATAAGTAATCCTAACTAATATTATAAATGCGAAAGTGAGTTTCTTTGTTTGTTTGTTACGCTTTCAAGCTAAAACGGCTGAACGGATTTGTATGAAATTTGGCACATGGGTAGATCATAACCCGGACAAGGACATAGTCTACTTTTCATCCTGGAGCGCATACGAAGTCGCGGGCGACAGCTAGTTCAATATAATTGTGAATTTTAATCGACTCAGATATATTTTCATGTCATAATAGTACTTACCTAAACGTGAGATGATTGTAGACAAAGATCGCTGTCTTTCGTTGATTGAAAACAATAATATTCTGGTCTTCACCAAAGACTTTCTGGGCATAATCACGCTCATCCGGAAAGTATATTCTTCAGTGCCGTTGTAAAGCTTTTGAATTTGAAATAACGTCTGTAAGATCCCTATAAAGATCTACAATCGGTGGTATTCATAAAAGGCAATCATTTAGGTATTTCTTCAAACATTTTAATGCATTTTATTTACAGCCATTTTATAGATTTCAGTAAAAAGCTGTAAGTACTTAAACCACATCAAAACGAATTTAACAGTGCATGACGTTTGATCTCTTCATACGGACGCAGGATGCCAAATGTGCATTGTTTTATTGTTCAAATAAACCTGCTCTTGAATAATATTATACCCAGTTGAAATAATAATCCTATATCAGACTTATGTATGTTGTATGTTTGTGATAGATCTGAAGACTTCGCCCCGAAAGATTCATAAGTCTCACCAAAATATTAGTCATCTGTCATCGAAATACAAATTTACAGTTTTTGAATCAAACTCCGTTGATTCTTGTACGACGAAATAATAAAATTGATATAAAAGTATTATTAGACCGTGAAAATAATTATATTCATGAACTTTTCTATTTGCGAAGATGAAAGTAAATTGACTAAGCTTTTTAGAAAACCTATAAAAGAACATCATAAGAGAGACTGAGGACTTTTGTTACCAAGCAATATTTAATTTTAAATGTCTTTGAAGTTAATTTCTTTAAGAAATCCATTTTTTGTGACAGTTGCAAGAGTTTAGAAATAGCTCTCTGAAATCCGATCTTTGTATTTCACTGTCATACATAATCATTAATTTGTTACTGGATTACAGAAATGTTATTTAAATATTACATAATATTGCATGATGATGAAATAGAAATATAATTTAAATGACCTACTAGTTAGTAAATTAAATGAAAGATCTGAATCTGTGTCGCTCCATTAAGTTTCTGCTTGAAGTTACAACAGCAGTCAGACGTGTTTGTCGCGATGCATTTATTGCATCTATTTGTAAAATAAAATGTTGAGTTTGAATTTTGGCGAGTAGACGTTTCACGTGTACTTCGATGGTATAAAATGTGTGTTCTTAACACTTTGCGGTTGGTACAAGGATGACCTGCAGAAAGACATTTTGAACTCTTATATTTTTTCAGATAGTAGATATCTAGCAACCGCCAACCAACCAATACTAACAGCCACAAACAACAACCATCAGCCATCTATCTCTGTAACATAATTCTGACAAATAAATGGACTAGTTCTATTACTATGTACCTATCTATTTTTTCTATCTAGTTGTGTACTGATGAAAAGACGATGACAACATAAATTTATGTAACTATATGTCATGTGGGCAAAATCGTCAAGGTGCGTCTTCCTTTTCTCAACAGAGGCTATAGACAAAATCCCTTTTCTGTAAGCGTTAACGCCAACGGAAAGATCAAATTGTATGGAGTTGACATTAGCTTTAGAGATGTCACGTGACTGCTGCTGTCAACTCCATACAATTTGATCTTTCCGTTAGCGTTAACGCTTACAGAAAAGGGATTTTGCCTGAGGCCCTAGACAAAGTGACTTTCTATCGGAGATAACGATGATGGAAATTGCAAAAATGTATAGGATTGACATAAGCTATCGAAAAGCTTATGTCCACCCTATTGAAAGCGTGTATTCCCGTTCGTCCCACTGGCGTCGAAGTCGTTAAAGAAATACGAAACGCTTTCGAAGCGATTGTCATTTGTCGAGGCCCTCTGGGCCTCTTGTTTCCTCACCGAGCGTCCAATTTTCCTCACTGACATATCTACACGGTAGCGTGAACAAAAAGCTAAAAATAACAACAATATTCTATTACGGGAGGTGCATGTTTATTTATAACGGATAAAAATGTTTATTTCAGGAATATAAAGGTAGAATTTGGAAGCAAGCGGCGCTGGGCTGGGCAGGAATCTTATGTATATGCATATTTAAATTGATTAAAAAGAAGCCTGTCCAATCAGAAATGACGCACCACAGTACCGCATTTACGTACACGGTAATGCGGTAGTGTGGCGCGTAATTTCAGAGAAAATAAGCTATATCACTTATATCAGTAAACATCTTGTGGCTGCAAATATGAAAAGATCTGCCTGCCTTTTCCCAACTATGTTGGGGTCGACTTCCACTGTAACCGGATGCAGCTGAATTTAACATGGAGCGACTGCTTAGCTGAACTCCACAATCCAGTTACGACGATACCCCTTGGTAAGACTGGTTGTCAGACTTCGGGCTTCTGCTGACTACCCGTAATGACTATCAAACATCTACAAATGACAGCCGGGATTTAACATCCTTTCCGAGGTACGGAGGGGTCTCGATATGCAATTGATGGTCACCCATCCACGGACTGACCTAAGCAAGCGTAACTTAGCCTTGATCGTGCAGCCGTTATTATTTAGCCAAAGTATATGAACGCAAACGAAGCAAAAGTAGTATGTAAGGATCATCTACAATCTTTGGAAACTACTTTTCGTTTCCCTAAAACATGTTGAGATTAGGTATAGGTCAGTCACGAATATAATGCTTAAAGACAGACAGGATGTCATGGGATTTAACATCTTGTATATCCCGTCGAACTCGAGTACCTAGATATCGCATTACTGCAGCTGTTGTCACTGGAATTCAGGAAAACCCATTGACATGTCGATTGGAAAACCCAGGATTAGTTGGTTTGACATCGTAAAAGTGCTTAAAGGAATTGTTTTTGGGATTGTGATTCAGGTTGTTAGTATTAAAAAAACAATGTAGATGTGTTTTTATTTTGACAGTTTGTAATAAATAGCCTACTCTTCGGTGCGCCTGAATATTATTTTTCCAACAGGAAAGTCTATCCTAAAATCGGACACTTGGAGAGGAAACTCTAGAGGAAACTTGGAATGTAGAATTTATTACTACTACACGGTAAATGCTAATTAATTTGTTGGCAATCTAATGATAAGTTCTTAGCAGCAAATTGACGTCACATTCTAACACAATATTGGCTTTCGATGTATATGATAATGATGAAAAATCTAGTGATACGATAAGATGATGGTAACAAAGGGAGAAAACGATAGAAGACGCTACGTAGGTAAGTACTGTGCATTTTTTTTTCAGAATTTGAAGTCTTATGCACGACTTTTTTTTCGAAAGAAAAGTTGTGCTAAAAATTTTAGGTTGGTTACCTACCGAGATACCTAGGTAAGCCTCCTCCTCCTACAGGTTGTAGGTGGTAGACTAGGTTGTGTAGCGTTTTACAGAATTAATGATGACCATTAATTAATTTTCACTCTTATTCTACTTAGAATAAGAGTGAAAATTAATGAATGGTCATACACCATGTTCCTGTTGAGCAGAGTACTTACTCTGCTCAACAGGAACATGGTGTATCAAAGAGTACATATTCTATTCTAGAAACCGCATTCAAAAGCTTTGAATTTATGAATCCGTTGTAATTAATTGGATATATCTACAAGCTATATACCTACCTACTATTATTTTGCAGACGATCGGCTACCTCGTCCAAATCACTAATTAGCAACTTTTTTCAGATTTTTCAAATATTTTTTCTGAAATCCACATAAATTGTACCTATGTTTGTTTCACTATCGTTCCTAGGTCAGACAAAGCCAAAGTAAACTAAAATCATTTCATCAGAACATTACTAACTCAATTTACGGAGGAAGAGGTGATTCTCATTTCGTCGAACAACCTCTGTTCTATATCATTGCGTTCCCAGAACATTTCAATCAACTTACCATTTTTGAGAATGTTCCCAAGATTTGTGGCTATGTTTAAGAGAAAATGTAATGTGACGGCTTTAAATCATCCCAAATAAGATGGTTGGAATGATAAATTGAGTGTTCTTAGCATTTACGACAAAGAAGATGATGTCACATAGTTTTAGGAAGCGCATTACGTAATCAGCTTTCGAGGAAATAAGTTGTAAAAATATATAAAATAAAATGAACACAGTCGACTAAACTTCTGTGAGGTCGTTCTTTTGAATTTCTAAATGAAGATTGTTTCTGTTTGATTTTAGATGAAGCTTATTTCTGCTAAAGTTATTTTTATTGTGTGACTGAATAAAAAAATGCATTTCGGGGCAGTTTTTTATGTTCATGAATAATATAGGTCTTTGACTCAACTTAAAAAAAATCTAATATTTGGATAGGGAATCTATTTGGATAGGGTATTGTAATACCAAGTTACTGGGTTGTGGAGGTCAGATAGGCAGTCGCTCCATGTAAAATACTGGTATTCAGCTGCATCCAGTTAGACTGGAAGCCGATCCTAACATAGTTGGGAAAAGGCTAGGCAGATGATGGTTAGGAAATCTGAATCCTGCCTTCTTCTAGATACATAGACTCCTGGATCTGCCAGTACTCTTTAAGTTTCCTGGATTGGAGAAAAAACGACTCAAGACTCTCTTGCAATAAACCTTGAAATAATAAACAGTTAAATGAACACATTTTTAACATCAACACGAGCAATAACTGTCTGCTTCTTTAATCTCTATTTCCGAAATTACATTGACATTGAGAGACTTCAAATGAAACTGATCTCACCGGCCCTGTCCTCGGCCGAGGACACGGTCGGCCCTGTCCTCAGTCGAGGACACGTCGTGTTGTTGTTTATTAGTCCAAATGTTTTGTATCAAACTCTGAGAGTTGTATCATATCAACTGGGAGTAAGCGAAATGTTATCATTCGGGTTGAGGGATCAAAGTGAACTTTGATGTAACATAATGCATTACAGGAGCTGTAAAGACATTTTGTTTATGGAAAGAGATGAAGTATAACAACCGTAGGTACTTAATTGTAATAGTACCAAATTATTTTTCAAAAAAATACAATGGACGTAGATATATTTAGTAACCTATTCCGCTTTATATTCCTCAAGAGTCAAATAAAACCCTGTAAGAAATCGACACGTGTTTTACCTCTCAAGGAGGCATCCTCAGGATGACGATTGACCAGTCCTGAACCCGAACACGACTACTATATATAATATATTTATAATATTTATTATAGTAAATATGTATGTAGGTGTATGTATCATAAGTTTATAGCTTATTTATGTACTGTAAACCTGTTTTATCTATAATTCAATACGATATATTATTGTTCTCTTTTTTCCTCTCAATTAGAGCACCTGCCATCTAATCTCTTCACCACACTTGGTTGACTGGTAGAGAATGCCTCAGGCATTAAGTCCGCCTTTGTATCTTTTCTAGTGGGAAAAGTTTAAATAAATAAATAAACACGACGTGTTGCCACGCCGAGCACTAGACGCAGACCGCCCCAGCGCGTTCAGCGCTCGGCGTGGCAACACGGTTTTTACAGGGTTTTTTATGACTCTTGAGGAATAGTCAAGCGGAATAGGTTACTAAATATATCTACGTCTATTGTATTTTATAATGGATTTCCGCAAAGTCACGCCTGAATCAATTAACCATATTATTTTTCTACTTTTTACCTGACTACGGCGAAGAAAAAAGGAGGGTTATGATTTTGACCGGTATGTATGTATGTATGTATTTATGTATGTATGTATGTTCATGTTCATCTGTTCCCTCCTATCTTCCAAACCACTTATCACAATTTGACAAATGAGGTATCGTTAGAAGCGTCGTGATTGTCCGCTGGTTATAGGCTATGTGAAGTCACATTAAATGGCGCCCTCTAGAGGACATAAAGTGAGGAACTTAAAAAAAAATAGTTTAATCGTACCATGTTGGGTATGAAATGAAAGGGCTTAATGAGCACATTTCAAAAATATATATATTATAACCCCAAAAGAATTTAAAAAAATCAAGTAATAAAAACTAAAACCCAACTACGACTTAAAAGGTATAAACAAGACACCACAGACAGACAAATTAAAAATCCGGAGTCACACGTGTTAGGGTATAAATCGAACAGATTACGTGTAACTCCGGATTTTTAATTTGTCTGTCTGTGGTGTCTTGTTTATACCTTTTAAGTCGTAGTTGGGTTTTAGTTTTTATTATTTGATTTTTTCCATTAATTGTCTAGTTAGTCGATTTTCTAATTAGGACACTGCATTTTAAATCAAATGAATTTAGCAGCGTAGTTCAAAAGTGTCTTATTATTTCTTTGACGCTTCTTATTTTTCTGACGCTTACCACTTGAACTCACTCCTGCGCACTCATGAGTCAATGTGTTTGTAGACATTAACCTACGACAATCCGCCTAACGCTGATATTTTAATGTAAACTCGGTATTGTCCACGAATTTCCTCTGTATGAATCTCAATCCTCAGGGATCAAATAGATTTTATACGAAACCAATTTAGCTAGGAATATGGAACAAACTGGAATATTAGCTACGAATCGCTAGGATTTTATATTTGAGTCGAAAATAATAAAAGATTCCACCAGAATGACTGAAACTAATCCCCTTGTCAGTTAAATAACTCGAAAACCAGAGCTTCGACGTCATCCTGAAACTAGGTTCATCGTCTACGATCCAGTTTCTTGATTAGCCATTCTCTCTGCTCTCAAACGGATAATTATTGCGATACTATTTTAGATACATTTTCACAGAACCCGCCGACAAGCGTGTCAACACAAATATCCACGTCGTATCGTCGCATCGTCTAGCGGAGCGATGACGGCGACCGCTCCCGACCATGGCGGCCGCTCTCAACCATTGTCCTCACTCCAATTCCGTATAAACCTTCAAAAGCGTTGTTTAGCATCGATATCAACCGTATTATAAGACCAACATCAAAATAACACGATTTTATGTGTCATTAACTCAAGCCAAAACAACGTTGGCTCAACTCTGTGACACCAACAACGCGACAAAATACAATACCACCAATATGAACCGCTATGTAAACAATCTGTGGTGTATCGAAATGGTTCGGCTAGAATGTTGGCGTGTTTGCCAAATGTTGGTGGTGACGTAGGCTGGCACCAGTTTGCAAGTAGCGGCCAGTTTCAGTGGCAACCGCGCGTGCGCCGGCCGGACGCCCTCCAGTTTTCCCGCCTAAGCAACCGCGAGTGACATTAGAAATTTTTTGAAAATCGATTTTCCGCGTTCAAAACAGTTTGGAATACCACAGTGGTTTACTTAAAACAGTCAGTGTTGTACAAGTGATTATGATCGATCCATCGATACTGTCCTGTGACTGGATACGATTGATTTGTTTTCACTAGTGTCTGGTTTCCTCATCCGCGGAAGATTTTGCACGGACGCCATGGTAATATCTTTCATTTATTTGTGAATGCATTATTAAATCTAGTCGTAAATCTGGCTTACCATCCTCGACTGGTGCAAAGACCTTAGTACTTATTTATAAGTTTTATTAGTTGTGCGACCAACTGGGCGATGCATGCTGATTTTATTGGAGTCGTCAACAAGTTGATGACACGTTAGTGTGAAGTTTAAAAAGTCTACGAGTTTTTGTTTGATTTATGAAAAATACATATCATATCAAATTATATTCTGCCATTGAGCCATCTATTTGGGACCTAATAAACTTGACTGAACTTGAATGTTTTATAGAATAGAATAGAATTTTTCTTTATTAGAGTATCATGACTCAAAAATGGTTAGTAAGACTTACAACTATGTTAGTAAGAACTCACAATTCACAAAACAAAAATTAAAAACAAACAAATAGGATCACCGTTGTGGCAACCCATGTGAGATAGCACAACAGTGACCCACGAAAACACAGTCTAGGCGACTCGAAATCGTGCTTAAGATACTGTTGGAGCTGCTCCACACCCTGCGCATCATGGAAGCGCACCTTTTGCGCATTTATGCAATGTTACGGTCGTTTACGTATTGAAATGATACCAATAACGAATCTACTGAAATGACGAATCGACATACTCTGTTATACCTACGCGAATACTAAGTATCAAAATCAGCGTCATTATTATCCACAAATTAAAGTAGGCATTGCATCTAGGAGGCATACGAATAAAACCTTCCTTTGACCGTTTTCATCTTCTTTGATCCGATCCAGGCTGGCCTTAATTTTTTAAGGCATTCACAGGATAGCCCGGTTAGGTAGCTGACAACCTCCTAGAAAACTTCAATCATTCAGAAATGTATTATATTGGTCGAGATACACAGTTTATCAATCCTAATCACATTTGGTCGCCCACAAGGAACGTTCAGGTTGGTTGTTTAAAGTGAAGTCATAATACTTTCGACTCGGTATTTAAACACTGCCCATTGTATTTTTTTTATTATTTTCTTAATTCTATGTTTATCTTTTGGGATGGGGTATATTCAATAGACTTGTTTATCTAAATATTTAGAGAAAGAGGAACAGCAAACCTTTAAAGACGTTAATCAAATCGAAGGTATCTCCAGCAATCAGAATTTTGTTGAATAAGAAACTCCTTCGGAATATTGAATTGTGGATT
Organism: Lithophane semibrunnea; assembly: GCA_947363905.1. Lineage (NCBI taxonomy): Eukaryota > Metazoa > Arthropoda > Insecta > Lepidoptera > Noctuidae > Lithophane > Lithophane semibrunnea. The sequence continues at coordinate 16,811,419 of OX376199.1, read as the reverse complement.
TATTTTCATGACACTTCAAACCTTCTTACATCGTCATACAACCAACATTTACTATATCAATCACATAACACAAAACCACCGAAACTAAGTATAGCAGGAAATAAAACTTCACAGATACCAAGAGTTAAAGAAAACCTTTACTGCCATGCGTTAAACACACAGAAAAGATCTTTGTTCCGTTCTTTTAACAACTAAACATAATGTAGATCAAAAGCGAGCAGATGAAGTCCGTCAAATAATTTATTGCTCTGTATTTGAAGAGATAGTGAGTGATTTACTCTGCAATGCGCGTGAGTACGTATTTTATTACCCTATAATCCCTACGCGATAGTATCGATGTATAAATCGGTAACGCATCACTTTAATCGATGTTTAATGAAATATTGTCGATGGATTATATTGATGGACTTTCCTATTTAGATAGTGCGTATTGATTATAAAAATAACATATTCTTTTCATATTAAGAATTTATTTTTGTATCCGTGCGTTTTGTTTTGAAATTCATTTGTGAAAGATACATAGTTTTGTAGCAATTCAATTTGAATGATTATACTATTTTTGTTATAATTAACTGAAAAAATAATTTGTATTGTTACCCCTTCCACTGATGTTTGTCGTACTATATTATAGCTGTCAAAATATATTAGAAAGTATTCAGGTACCTAACATAGATTTGATTAAGTTGCAAGCTGTTCGCAGTGTCGATCCTTGTATAACGAATTATTAAAGATCCTCATCGTATTTTGTTTCGGCCAACGACGTTACATTATTGTTTACCAATAGGGCTACTGATGACCGTAGTCACAAAACATCATAATTGTGATCCGTCCATGACGAAAATCAGCCTCTCCCAAATGGCGTAACAAGACTGGATGATTGCTTGATAATGTAAAATCTTCTTATCCAACGATTCTGTTTTATTGAGAATCCGTGCGTTCACATGTGACCTGCGCCAATACACAAAATAGCAAATGAAGTTATTATAAATTACGTCCATTATAAAGAGAGACGGCTCTATCTGCCTCTCCCTCGCTCTTTAGTCATCTGTCATTGATTATCTAAAAATAAGATGCGCTGGAGTGTGGGAATTCTAGAATTTTTGATACATTCGAATTGATAGACATGTTGCACGTCGCACGTCGATGTTAAAATAATGCTGATTGAATGGATCCGTTGAAGTTGATTTCGTAACAGCTTGAGATTCTAAACAGATACATAATGAAGAAACTAATTTTAATTTTGGGTTAAAAATATAAGGAATGTAACGTCTGATTGACGATAGAGCACACTAACCTCTAAAATGTAATATTACCTACCTAGCAGCTATATTGGAGGTTGGCTTCCAATGTGCTTGAACAGTGCATTATTACTATCATTAAATCGATTATGATGCTGTTAAATTCAGATTTAGACAATAGGTACACAATACAGACTCGACAGTGAGTAATGTACCTAAGTTTTCTGAAAGTTATGGTTTACTTTGTTGTTGTTCTAAGAAATTTAAATGTTAGTGACACGAAGACAATGGCCTAGAATCCTTTGTCTTTAGTTACCAAACGGAAGCGCGGAACCGGAAAGGCTCTTACATACTGGCGCGATTCGATTCATGACCCCCAGGACCCCCCCCCCCCCTCAGGCCGCGCCTGCTTGATAAACTCAGCATTTATTTCAATTCAACAAATTACAGGTACTTTTGAATTTTCAAGGAGTCTGTCAGTCAGTAAAATAAAGCTAGTTGCTCATTTCAAAGCGTCGTTTCTATGGTATGGTGATATAAAAGGTTTCTTTGGAGAAGAACCGGCAAGCAACTTCGTGGACATCCTTTTAAATCCAAATATTAGCTGAGATGTTGAGAATGGGTCTAATACCTACTTGAAGGTATGCGGTATTCTGTGGCGGTATTGCAGTAAGCCAAGGTTGTGTTATAGCAGATTTTTTAAGTTATTCCTGGTCTTGTTCCTATAAAGGATTACCTCAGTAAATCACACAATTTAATATTGTTGGCTGAATGTGGGTTACACAAACGCATCAGCGATAGCAGCGCCATCTGGTGTTGCGTTCCGTCAGTCTTTGATCTCGAATCGACGTGATCCGCCGATTTTACGAGCGAATCGAGAATCGATGTAATATTATCGATGTGTTATGCGCAACACTGTTACGATAGTGTGTGTTTGTAATAGGTTTTAAGATCTCCGGGGTAATTGCATTGTAGCAATGGCTTTCATTTTGACAGTTCAACGATTCATTGCGTTATTTACGTTGTTGAGCAAACTACCTAATCAGTCTATAATGTTCCCTTTGCTGGGACCCAGGTCTCCTCTCTTCGAGAAGGAGTGGGCCGTAATCCTACCACGCGGGCCCAGTGCGGGTTGGTAGATGTCACGTCTTCGAATTTTTTGGTTCTAGGACATGCCGGTTTCCTCACGATGTTTTCCTTTACCGTTTTAAGTCATAATGAACAATAAATGAATATTATAAATAAACTTGCTGACCCGACGGACGTTGTCCTGTCATCCAAGCTTCTTATGTCAAACGTCATAAGGTTACATTAAAAAAGTTTATATTGTCAAAACGCTAAGGTTAGATTAGAAATATTTTTATATGGTGGTTAATTATTCTTAAATTTTCTAATTTTCCGCGCAATTTTCTTAATTTTTTCTTTCATAAGAACCTTCTCCTGACAATAACAAACACAACAGAAAAAGAATTAGCGAAATCGGTCTAGCCGTTCACGCGTGATGGCGTGACCAAGGGAAATAGGGATTTATTTTTATATAAGTATATTATAGATGAACAATAAATTGTATCTGAAATTACATGGTTTATAAAAGAAAATAAAATTAAAAGAAAAATTGTTTATTAATTACTGGCAAAAACACGTTAAATATTACAACAATGCATAAATAGGTACAACATATTTTAAAGAAATTTCGTTGTATATCATCAACAGCGTAAAGAAACACGGATTCAGAGACATTTTAAGAGCAGTAGTGATGGAATTATTTACACAAAGTAAAACGTCTGATTGGGTTCGAACCCACGACCTATAAACTCGTAAGTCGGGGTCGCCGTTACCACTGTGAGCCACCATTGCTCTCAAGATAGGTACTCCTTGTTGCGATTAATTTACCTTGTTGAGATTGAGTTAGCGTTTCTCTTGCGTCACTAAATAATTGTGAACAAAATAAATTAAATAAAACGAAAACACAAGTGAGAAATTCAACATAATTATTAAAAAAACGCGTAACTGAATGAGACAGTTAGTGTGTTTATTATCCTGTAACAATCAAATAATTCTGTTTTATTTATTAGCTCAACGAACTGAAATAGAGATTTCAGTTTCAGTTGTCCCGTTTGTCAGACAAAAACATACGGCAGTCGTTATGGGAAGTGAGTAATTTAGAGTCTGGCAATATAGGAGTCTGGTAACCGGCTCCGATGTGCCATCGCTTGTCGACGCCGACAAGCGATGACAAATCGGCCACCACCGTTCTACATGAATAAACCCTTATCATGGACATTTCATATCTTGAATATCTTTGAACCTTACTGACCTAGGTAGGATACCTACTGGAAGATGGGCTCTGTTTCTTACCGTACTGTCTGACTTCAACCGGAGACAAATCTCTCGTCGTCATCAGCAACGTCAATCACCATCTGATCCCGAAAATATAGGATTTAGAATTGTTGTCCTGGATATGTTCAGGATAGGTGCATAAAGGGGTGGGGAGGATTTCGATGAAATGATGCCCATACATAGGGTACTTCTCATCCCGGTAGTACGTTTCCGTGGGATATTTTCCGATCGAAGAGCTGTTAATATACATTAACAATATTTTGATTTAAAATAGTGTCCATGGAGTTTCTTATGCAAGTGTTTCGAACCTTCATGGGTATATATAATATAAATCAATAGTACTTAAGGACTTATAATGTCTATAATCATAATTATATACAAGGGAAAATTATCAAAGGGCATCTAAAAATTCGTCCGCATCGCTGTCAACAGGAAAAGTGCCCAAACGGCTGGCAGCATTGCCACGTTGTATGGCAATGCTGATTCTTTGCCCAAAAAATAGGCCAGCCCTCTGGTCACGTGAAGAGTCGACAAAGCGTTTGGCGATGTCTTGAAAAACCAAGTGGGCACTCGGACCCTATGGCCCTAGGGTTTCAACCCCAAACGGCTCGAACATATACGTCCCGATAAGATTGGAGTATTTGCGCCGTTTGAGGTTTTCTGCACCTGCAGCAGCAGCTCCAGCACAGCCCGCCGTGGTGGGAAGATGGGATGGCGCAACACACGTTGCATCCCACACCAAAGGCCTACCTACCTTCCAAGGCATTATGGTCATTCCGTCTGGTCTCTTCCCATCGTCGCGTGCCAAGCCATTGGGTTCTAGAACAGCTGGCACCCCGGCGGTGGCAAAAGCACGATGGATGATGTCATTGATGCTGGCGTGCCGTGCTATCCGACCTGCGCTTCTACTGCAGGATAGGCCATGGTGACCGAGGCAGTCGACACCTTCACCGCATTGGCAGCGATGCGGAGCCACGCAAGGAGCGCCCAGACGCAGACGGGTAGCGAGCCGGAAGGTGGTGTCACCCAGCATAGTCCCTACGTTGGGTGACGGTAGTGCCTGAAGTTTCTTGCTTCTTTTCCATAGTAACCTATTACTCTTTGGAACGGGCAACTAGCTTCATCTTTCTGACTGACCGACTTCTTCTTGACAATACAAAAGTGCTTGTAAATGGTTTAATAACTGAAATAAATGGTTTGAGTTTGAATACATATCCGAGACAGGCAAGTTAAAAGCCACTAGCACAAAGCGTACCGTGTAGAATGTGGCCATCGTGTCATATTGTCAGCAGCACCAATGACCGGCGTGTGTTTACAAAACATGGTGTCGGTCGCATAGCTGAACCGATTAGCTGCTGTTACATGACGTCACAGTATTGTATGTCAGGCTGTAAAATGGATCAGGAATCATTTATTTGCAGGAAATACAGGTGTTATCAGTTGTAAAAGTTGGTTATGTACAGGTAAGGTTTGCCAGAGAAGATATGCAAATTAATTTTATATTAAAACCTAATTTGTACTTTTTATATAGGAAAAAAATTATGTTAGACTTAATATTTTAAGTTGAATAAATAAACACATTATAAAACCATAAATGCATGTTAAAAACAACATTTTATCTTTTTGTTGGATTATGTTCTTGTAAGTCTAAGTCAAATAAAAACAATATTTTTATCAACTATCTACGCAGTTTAATTTTAAAATTGATGATAATATGTTGGAGTGCAGTATCCAAAATTCTAATTCTAGAATGAATTATTATCGCGATCAGTACCTACCACTGGCTTTTGAAACGCCAGTTATTTTTGGTCATTTCCCACGTCAGTAGGTAATTGTGAACGAATTAACAAAGTCAATCTTGAAAACAGTTTTTTTTTTTCATCATTATTTTCAGTTTTGAATTGCCATCTACCTGAGCCTCCTTTCTTGTCTAAAGAGCTTTGACCGGGGTTTCCGGAACCCAATTTTCGTCGATAGTTAATGGGGTTTGTGGCTAAATAATTACAGTCGCATGGATCGATCGAAGGTTAAATTACATTTGCAGAGGTCGCTCCGTGCATGCGTGACCATCTTCAACATGAACCGTCCGTCCTCGGAAAGCACGTTAAGCCGTTGGTCCCGGCTGTCATTCGTAGACCTATAACAGCCGTTACGGGTAGTCAGAGGCCTTAAAGTCTGACAACCAGTCTTACCATGGTGTATCGTGTTACCTAGAAACTGGAAAACACGGGTTGTGGAGGTCAGGTAGGCAATCGTTCCATGTAAAATTCTGGTATTCAGCTGCATGCGGTTAGATTGGAAGCCGACCGCAACTTGGGAAAAGGCAAGGCAGATTGATGTTGAGTTAAATAGTTAGTTGAGATTATTCTGCAGTTAGAAACGATGGTGTTATAAGCTCAGACATTTTCAGACTTCTGTCGCGGATAGCACGCCGAACTGAAACGACCGGACGAGCGCCTGCGCATTGTTTACAGGCGGTCGCTAAATGCGACCGTGTTAATGTGTACCTACTTGTTAATGTCAGCTCGTATGTGTATGTGTGTCGGTACGTAATGGGAAGTACGGAAGTTTTGTATGTGTCCTTAACAATGCTTCGAAGTGCATGTGTTAACTATGGTTAAGCCTAACATCCATCCTGGGTGCGTATAATGACGTATTAATGCCACCTTTTCTCCAGTGTGAGTGAGAGACGGAGCTATACAAGAACGATAGTATTATCCTTTTTTTGCAGTGGAATAGTGATGGCAATAATACTTCATAATTGCGTACACTTTCAGTCACAATCCGAAGGATTTTTAAGGAAATGCCTAATCCAATGCTCCGTAGGTTTGAAAAATTCGTCTGCTCACGCATAGAATGTTGTTCAACTGCCAAAATGACAGGCATAGCCATTGTATGTGTGTTACGCAACTTCCCCGGTGGTTTCCCTTACTTTTGGTTAGTTGTCAAGATGCTTTATTAAAAGCTTGAGCGTGCATGTGGATTTTTCTTAGAGTCTGAGCAAAACGAAAATAGGCTTATCCTGTGCCGATAGCACATGTCCGGAGAAGGTAGTTCTTTCTCATAGCATCAAGCAGCAAGTGATCACTATTCAGTATCGCCCTCGGCAATCTTAGAGACGCCTTCAACCGCCACTGTTAAAGCCAACGATTCTGAAGGCCTGACAACAGTTGGTTATATTTACGATTTGTTAGCAGCTCGTGGCTAAGTAATAACAGCCGCACGGTTCGATCCATCAGGTTAAGCTACGCTTGCCGGGGCTGGTCCCTGGTTGGGTGACCATCTTTACATATAGAGACACTCCGTGGCTCGCAAAGCACGTTATGCCGTTGTCCCGGCTGTCATTCGTGGATCTTTGGCAGTCTTTACGGATCGTCAGAAGCCCGAAAGTCTGACAATCAGTCTTACCAAGGGGTATCGTATTATCCAGTTACTGGGTTGTGGAGGTTAGATAGGCAGTCGCTCCATGTAATATACTGGTATCCAGCTGCATCCGGTTAGACTGGAAGCCGACCCCAATATAGTTGGGAAAAGTCTAGGCAGATTTATTGATTGTTTATAATTCACGAGTATTCATACTTAACTGCCATAATACATGTGTGTTTCATTGCCAGTATTTCTATGTGACTGATTATGTGGGCGTAAAACAGTAACCGATAATACAAGAGTTGTTTCCAGCTGTCTGTCTCTGATTTTACTCCTGGGTTCCAGGTGTACATCTAGTTCTTGACAGGTGTTTAGAAGTTATAGCTGAGCTGTTTATTAGTTCGTACTGGTCATTAACTCTAGAACGACTGTTTAAAGACGTAATGGTCTAATTAAGTGAAGCATCTCAAGTGGTCAGGTGTTGGGAAAATACATGGATTTTGACTAAAATGTATTGTTACTAAGAATACTGAACTCTCAAGGGAAAATAACAATGGTAATTTCAGAGCTTCTCCGAACTTCTTATTCGTAAGAAGGTTGAATTTCTATGGTCAGAGGTGAGACCTTCTCTCATCAGGTCATCTTGGCTTCCTATGTAGGTGTGGAGTATTATTTTTAGCATGTTCATGTTTGCTCTGAACACCAATTTGCTTGTCAAACGAGGTACTATTTACAGCATGATTCTGTAATAAGCGGTGTATGCGTTGGATTCCTTGAATCCAAGTTCGTCAAAATGGTTGTCATTGTAACGAACTTCGTATTTAAGCTTTGTTTGAAAGCTGTAGGTTTAGACTTCTATGATTTAGCACCTATTGGGGCAACGTACGACTTGTACCTATTTGTGCCTGCAAACGTTCTAATTTTACCCACAGCGTACATAGTGATACTGAAACTCTACTGGTTTTGTGTTATGTGGTTTGCGTTTCATCCGGAAAAGCGGAAGATATTTTCATGTCCGAGTGTCAATTATTCAGCTAATTAGCCAGCTACACTTTGCATGTATCTATGTGTTATCGAAATGACGAATATGACCATATCAATGTCAAAGGCAGGATATCATTCATTATCGTCATTTTTTGTGAAACATGGTTCAAATACGAAACTATTAGTGGCGATACTTGAGTAAGTACGTCTGGCGTTTACTCTTTATGCACTCAGTTCCGCTACCTCGCTGACTGGCTTATTTCAACACAAGTGCAGCCAGAGAAGACCTGCCGAAATAAATAAATACAAATCTCAAAAAAATATCAGTAGTATTTGTTTTACCTCATTAAAATCCGGCCACAATTCCCGTACTTTTTATACAGATTTATGATTTTTTCATCCCGTAGTACGCGTGGGAGTCGTGTATATAATTATGTTCCTATGTCCGCGTTGTCAATGTCGAGCGTTTGACATAAGTATAATTGGAATGGATCTGTGTTTCAGTAAGAAATGGTTCTGAGATCATCAGTCGCAGGAGTATAATGAGAACAGCTGGTTTACTCCAGATTTCCTCGAGGTTGAATCTAATCGAATTTGATTCGAATTTGACATCTATTAATTGTTTAAAATTAATGTCACTTTCGCAATAATTTGAATCAATTTAGAACTCGAAGGTGTTGAAAGTCAGATCGTGGTTTTCTCTGCTAACTGAAGAGTTCTTATATCTTTTATCTTCATTTCGTCTTTGATCTGTATGAAGTAGCTCTTTTTTCATCGTGTCGTCTTCTTTCAGACGGCCTAGACAAGTGACAATCGCTTCGAAAGCGTGTCGTATTTCTACAACGACTTTCAAAAGAATTGACATTTCGTATTTCTACAACGACTTTCAAAAGTATTGACATAAGCTTTTCGATAGCTTATGTCAGTCCTATAAATTTTTGCCTTTTCCATCATCGTTATCGCTGATAGAATGTCACTTTGTCTAGGGCCTCAGATTGCTTTTCCTTCGAACACTTAGGTGACTGACAGTGTACCATCATTATTTTGGCTTTATTTTTCTTTCTGGTTTCATTTGTCATCTAGATTGGACTTCTATTCTATTTCTTTATTTTACGTAAACGAGGTGAATCATGTTCAGTGACTAGACTACGACACTTTTAGCTTTCAGTCTGAAACTCATTATTTAACGTTTGTTGTATTAGTTTGTGTCACATTTGATACTGTAAATCATTTCAATTTCAAGTCTGCTTGTTCTCTACTATAAATCCTGACTTTAATGTATGCATCTTCTGGTATCGTCCATGCAGATATAAGTAGGTAGTTTTGGCATCATTGATCATGAAGGTATCATTCCGTGGCTGACCGCAGGCGGCAGCAGCAGACGACGTGTTGCCGCGACACGACTGGTTTCTATGAATTCCTTTCAAATACCTTCGGTAGCTCAGCAGCAGGTCAGCTACGGAATGCTACCTTTATTCTTTTCAGCCTGTTTTCGGCAACCAGTGAGTTAAGGAGTTTTCTCCATCACTCTATACTTTTCTAGCTCTATCCAGCTATCCCCATCATGCCCTTTGCCCCATTCTGCTTTTGCACGAAATTGGGGTTGTGAAGAGTGATGAGACACAGTAAATGGTCAGACATCCATGATAGGCATACATAAATATCAATTTTTATGGAGTGCATATTTAAAGAGCTTTTTGAGTGATGGTACTAGCGTTCGAACTGAGCACTGAGCAGTCAGCCCGCTACCAACCTGCGAAATTTACTAACGGCAGTTGATGCGCTAATCTTTTTGCCAACGATATATTAGTTCATATAGCTCAAGCGCACAAAAGAAGAAGAAAGAAAAATGGAAATGCAATTATACGTGGGTATCTAGAACGTCCATATTGACGCCTTTCAGTTTACTCACTTCAGGGAAGTTCAGTGACTAATGAATGATATAACAAATGCGAAGCTTTGTCGCCAAACGAAAGATCTACTAATACAACGATACACCGCTAGTTAGTAATGCCCTTGTGGACACGCCAACAGAGCGTCGCGCGCGCAGCTTACGACAACAACACTCATAATGCGTTGAAGAGTAGTCTAACTTTGTTACGTCTTCACAACATTTTTCTTTGAAAGAGTACTTACTAGCTTCTTGCTTTGCCTACTAATCTCGTAGTTTACTTCCTTCTTTGCTAACTTATCTTGCAGACTGTCCATCTTTCTTTTCTCAGGTGTTTACCTTTCAGTAGTACATTACATACACTACTGACCCCTAGACAAAGTGACATTCTATCAGCGATAACGATGATGGAAAAGGCAAAAATATATAGGACTGACATAAGCTATCGAAAAGCTTATGTCAATCCTGTTGAAAGTCGTGTTATGGTGGATTCCGACGATCGGCAATATTGCAGACGGGCACGCACGACAGACGACCACAGACCGCCACGCACCGCGCACCGAGGAACTTCCGATGTCTGCGGTACCCCGCACGTACACCTTCCCACGGTGCGTCGTGCGGGCTAGTCGGTGTCCGTCCGCAAAATCGTGGATCGTGGGATTTCGGTATTATACGAAACGCTTTCGAAGCGATTGTCACTTGTCTAGACATTCTGGTCAGTCAAAAATAAAAAGTTTATTTATTCAATAGAGAGAATCTCAATGTCTCTAAAGGACTGGATTCATTTGGTAACTCTGCTAATTATTCATTTTGCCAGTTACTAAACTGAGGCAAATGCAGATTAATGGTTTGATATTGGAATCAGTCATAAAGCCATAATGTATAGCAACATAGTACAGTTACGGTCTATTGAGTAAATAGCTGTTACGAATTAGCCAAACTTGTAAACTTAATAGAGAGTTCAGACGAAACGTCTCGTGCGGCTAATACAATTATGACGAAAACGTGTGACAAACGGTTCTGTAGCAAATTAGGGGAATGAGCATGAACTGCAGAAGTCATTCAGCTTGACTGAGACCTAATATGCTTGAATCACCACTGTTTACCTATGTATAGTCGAACAAGCTACTTTAAACAATTTGTCAAGAATGCTTTTACGTCACTCTTCTAAGCCAAAAGCTCAAAAAGTAAAATTACACACACAATCAAAACGAATTTTGGCAGTGTAGAGGAAAATGAATATATTTTGCCTGTATACCAAATAGCTTGTTCGACTGTACTATGTACTATTACGTCTTACGACAAATAAAGTTGCACCTATTCCCGGACACTCCTGTGTTGCTCAGAAGCACAAGCTTCTCTGGAACTCACTCTTTTTAAGTCTGCGACTGGTCAATCGTCATCCTGAGGATGCCTCGTTGAGAGAGGAAACATTATTACGGCGTTTTTTATGACTCTTGAGGAATAGTTAAGCGGAATAGGTTACTAAATATATCTACGTTTATTATATTTACTTACTCAGCCTATCGGAGTCCTATGCTGAAAATAGTCCTTTTCCAAGCACACAAGTGAGCCATAAGTGCTACAACCAACTACCTTCCGCATCCAGTCTGTCTCTGCCATCAGTTTAGGGTCATCTGTCTGTCTCTCTCCCACGCACTCCCATCTCACTTTCGGACTCGCGAATACATGGTAGCTTTTCTAATAATGATCATTTCTCGAGTATTCTATAATACAAACATCCTGTCGTAACTGTAATCCTTCTACTAGATAACTAAACGAATTGTGATTAGCATAGGAATTGGAGAGTTACAGATATAGATATCAATTTTTTTTTTGAGAATTTTACTCTTACGTAACATCTCTTAAACCTTGAACTTGACCTACTGCCTCCAACTACACAGTATGCGGATACGCGAGGTGATACAAACGTGTAGGCACATCGCGCGGCGCGACACGAATGTTATGATCTGTCGCATCTGTCGACACTCCATGACACATTGTTGTTCTATGCACGCCTTGCAGTTTTTGGCATCTTTAGGGCATTTGTACCTACTACGTGTAATTTGACAATAAATTAACTGTTTGATGCTTTGAGTTACTGATTTTTTCTAATTTCTTTATTTCCTGGTATTAAATACACATTTTGTGAAACAATAATCTTTATTTCAAATTAATGAATGACGGATACGTTAACCGTCAACGCGACAAACGTCGGCTTTTGGTGGCCAGTACATATCAGTCCTCCGCCGCCATTCCTGGTTGTCCTACCCCCGGGGCTGGAAGCAGCTGTTCCAGGTGTCTACACCACACGACGCCACCTTCAGTCTGCACTTCATAATGAAGCCTGCCTAGACGACGCACTATCGCGCCGAACTCCCATCTTCGTCTCTGGTCGGAGTAGGCTCTAGCCTGGACTCGATCACCAACGGAGTAAGCCCTGGTGGGAGGCGGTGTGTTGTTTGGGTTGAACGTCCTCGGGGCAGATGAGTCTCTAAACATTACACCTGTTTGTTCTCTATTTTTACTGTGATCATATATTTTTCAGATATCTCACTTTTAATTAAGTTGATATCTCCCATGCTTTCGATACTCGTGTTACTTGTATTGTCGTCTAGTTGATTGGTATTTAAGTTCCGCTGTAAACAGACTCGTGCCAGATGTCCAGTCTTCTTGCATTTCAGGCAGGTAGATTTGATGGCGCCACACTCATTAGATCGATGGTTGTCTTTGCCGCATCGGAAGCATTTTTCCTTTAAATCTCTTATCGTAATCGGAGATGAAAACGATGGAGAAATTGACTGTCCGCTTGGTGGTGAGTATGAGGGTCGTGGATACTTAGATCTTTTTATCGAGCTCGTAATTCTGTTAACTGTGTCCGAATGTTTGTGCATGTCTGCGGATATTCTTAGGTTCTCCGATTTTCCCATATGTGGCTATATGTACCAGTTTCGTAAAAGGTGGTATCTCCCTTTCTTGAATATTTTTTGTTCGTATATCACTGTCTTTCAATCCCCGAATAAATTGTAGGGCTAGAAGCTTTCTAATGTAGGTTTTTGACATTTAAACTCGCAGTTCACGGATCTTTTTTTTAATTCTGAGGCATATGTTGCCACTGTTTCATCTTCGCGTTGTATGCGCGTAATAAATTTGTGTTTTAAAGCCCATATGCTTGGTTTAGGGTCAACGTTTTCGTCTAGTATCTGTGTGAGCTCCTTAAAATTCATGTCAATTGGATCATCCGGGGAGCATAAATCGTGTAATTTTTCATGCAATTCTGGTAATAGAGCAACAAGTAAGGTATAAACTTTCATTTTAGCGTCTTCGATCTTGCTAAGTAAGAAAAATACAGTAGTATTTTAGTAAAGTTTGCAAAGGTCTCTTTTTCTTGAAACGGCTGGAAATTAATTTTGGGCCTCGTTCTTGTTGCGTATTTGTACTTAGTTGTGACGTTGATGTTTGTAGCGGTAAAACGCGTCGATAGTCTCTATTTTGATATATTAAAAGTTTTGTCTTTAATATAATACATTTCTCTTCGAAATCGTACCTGGTTTCTATCTCTTGGTCTAGTTGTTCGTCAGGAGTTTCCAATTCTTTGTTATACTGTATTTCTTGTTGTTTCTGTAATGTTTCTTGAAGTGATTGAAGTCTTGACTCTGTTTCTTCATGTGGTAGCGTTTCTTGACTGTTCAGGTAATTTTCTAGTTTTGTTATTATACCACGCAATGAGGCGCGGGTTTTCTTCAGTTTTTTAATATCATTAGTCGACATCCTCGTCGCAAATTTATTAAATACACAGTTTGTGAAACAATAATCTCTATTTCAAATTAATGAATGATGAATACGTCAACCGTCAACGCGACAGACGTTCTGACTTGGTGGCCAGTACATATCACCTAGTTAAAGGAATAAATAGTATATGGTTACTCAACCTAGTTTTTTAAGAACTTTTAAGCTTTTTTTAAGAGCGAAGCCAAATATTGTTATGAAAACGAAAGATTAGAAATGACGACGAAGGGTAATAACAGCCATACTAATATTATAAATTCAAAAGTAACTCTGTCTGTCTGTCTGTCTGTATGTTACCTTCTCACGCCTAAAGCACTGAACGGATTTCAATAAAATTTGGCAAGGAGATAGATGGCATCCCAGGGAAGGACATAGGCTACTTTTTATTGACATACGCAGGCGAAGCCGCGGGCAAAAACTAGTTACCTATAATTTGATATTACTAGACAGTATTTGGGTCTCTTTTGTCTTTTCCAAGTATGACTAACAATGCTCTAGTAGCCAGTTTAATGCACAAATCATTACCACACAGCCATATCCAACACACAAACAGCTGACTTACTGTAATCTCTGCCCATCCGACTGCATGATGCGTTTCTATTTCTGTCGTACACTTGACGCTTCGAAGAAGTCTGTCGTATCGTGTATTTATATAGACTGGACTGTGGCCGGGCTCGCATGCAAATAAGATTAATGACCCAGCTTTATAGCCTCAGTTATATGGGATAGACGCACGGATGGGCCTGGTGAGTATATTGACTGTGGAAGACGTAAAGTGAGCTGCTCGAGACGGACTGGATTTTGGTGTTCCTTTACGGTATTAGATGTGGACATGGTTGAGATTTGTTATGGGTGTAACAAAGATACTCTTAGTGCCAAAATGTGATGCTTGTTGTGGGCTGTTGCTGATATTTTTTCTTGTAATTAGTTTTATGTTTTATTACAATGTTTTCTAATTCTAATCTTGTGTATCATATAAATAGGTCCTCCTTCTTTTATCATTAGCTCAGTATGTGGCCTCGCTTATTGCGGCATCATAGGTGTTGCTCAGATCGTCAAGGGTGCAGGAGGGGATTAGCCCTATCTACTGCTAATATTAGAATAATTGTTACCAGTAGCGGACAAAACGCTAAAACACCAAGCAAATCATCGAGAGGAAACCGGTATGCCTGAGAGAATTTCTCGACGGCATACGTAGCCAAGCCAAAGAAAGAGAGAGATGGGTGACAAAAAAACTCTAACACCAGGTCCTTAACCACACGAAAAAGAAATAAGACCACGCGCTGGTGAGTGGTGGCTACTTTTGCCCATCCTAATCCTAACTTATTATAAGTGTGAAAGTGAATATGTTATGCTTTCACGCTAAAACGGCTGAGCAGATTTAAATAACATTTGGCATATGGGTAGACCATGATCTGGATTAGAAAATAGGATACTTTTTATCCCAACATTCCTACGGGATCGAGACTTATGCTGGTGAAACCCCGGGGCGCAGCTTGTACTCCTATAAAACCAACAATTCGTAATTTTTGCAATCTCAACCCAGCCGTTGATAGTCTGTCAACGCTCCGTTGGTGGGCTATTGTTACATCTGACACCTCGTGTGGTATGACTGCAGTCTGCCAAACGCGGCTAACATTACATCAGTTGTCGGCGATGACAACACTGCCACTGGTAATATGACGAGAGCCATCGGTTACTCGTGTACTAATTGTTTACTAAACAGTAGTTGTTTTAACTAAATGAATAGGTATAGTCAAGTAAGGTCGGTGGTTTGGACAAGGGACAAAGATAACGGCTTTGTGACCACCAAATTACTTTCCCAAAGAGGTCAGAAAACTCTTTACTGTTTGCACCTTCATTTAACCACGATTGCTATTTCTATTACAAAAAAAGTAAATATGATATTAAAATATAAGCTTCTGTTTTTTAAGGAAATATAATTATATAATCTTTATAGGATGGTAATTAGAAAAAAACCGTATTATAAGTAACATAACACCCAATAAATAAGGTTATTTATATACAGGCTGTAAGGGTCTCTTGTCATTCAAACCATGGGTAGTTGTCTTAAATATAAAAATAAATGACCGAACACAACAAAAAAAAAACGTCATTTTCATTAAAAGATTTTAAAAAGTTTCTATCCGACACCGTGCTCTCTAGCGAAACAGCTGACTGACTGAGGGAGGGGTCGCGCTCGCGGCCGGTCAGGTCACATCCCACACCCCCCGCCCGTGTTGAGACGCAAGTTCGTTGCCCTAGCGCATAGGGCAACGAACTTGCGTCTCTTGTGGTAAAATGTTGATTTAAAAAAAAAGAAAAAAAAAGTTGTAATTTTCCATTGATTTTACGTTCTATAAATGAAACCAAACCACTGGTTGCAAGGATAACGGTGTTTACCCTAACATCCTGTATATATTTAGTTTGAGCTCTTACAGATTCTTGTTGTTTTCATACCTAACTAGCGACCCGCTCCTGTTTCGCACGGATTTTACGAGTTGACTAAACATCGAGATTTCTTAATTTTATGCAACTTATTAAACATAAACCTTCCGGAATAAATTGTCTAAACGATGGTTTAAATCCGTGTTATTTACGAATAAAACACAATACAAAACGATGTCAAGGAAACGATCCGGGTTAGAAAAACGCAAAGTGTTGTTACACTTGTATAAACGGTCCTCATAAAATTTCCATACCGGGGGTCATATATGAAAATCGATTCTTACGGAGTAAACTCCAAAAATCACGAAAATCCATCAAGTCATATTCTAGATACGACGTATTAAGGCTCCCGCAGACAGGTGCGACGCGACCCTGGAACAATTTCTATGAAAACTTTACGGAAATTGTTCTACCGATGTCGCGTAAAAACATATATGCGTTGTTGTGTCTCATTAGTAGTCGTCATGATAGGTTAAAACATACCAAAGACTCGGAACTTAATCACAAGCCAAATATGAAACTGCAGCAACAGTATGGCTGCGAAGGTCACTCATCCGTGCAGATAATAACACATGCTATATTTGTTCTTCCAACGCGACACTGACTATAAAAAGATCGCGAGCTATTCTTGTTTGACGGAATCCAAACACGGCACACGGGCGATACCAATGCGCTGTTGTAATGGCGAGCGCACATGGTCATAGTGACACTTGACAAGTTGGTTTATGGCCGATTCCTATAACTTACGAACCGTTATAATTAAAATTAAGACTCTTGTATCTTTACCAATAATGGAGCAAAGACCTCATACCCATGACCGCTTTACATAGTACATGGGAGTAGCTATCACAGGTAAAATTAGCTTACGGATCTTCATGTGCCCAGTTTGGCAATAAAAATGCTACCATTGGTAAGGAAGACGTTTCGGTTTTGTTTATAGGAACCGAGCATTAGCTACGCGATGTTTGTTACTTCATGGATGGTAGAGATCTCTAATTTGGCCAGGGTGTTATCAGGATTCATTCCTCTAGGTTAGTATTACTCTAACTGTGATATGGCAACTTCCTGCATAGGTTAAATACACAATATATTCTTATATGCTGCTGTATATTGAATTTATACAGTTAATTTCAACTTTAGCGTAGGCTCAGGGGGCTTAAAACAGTCACTTTGGCAGAATCATAATAGGAAAATATTATGAATCATCGTAAAATGTCACAAATTGACAATTCATAATATGATCTGCGTGCGATTCATATTACGGAATAATTCATCTGTTTGACAGTTTTCTACGGAGATTCGTAAAATGGTCCACACATTAAGAATTGCTTTTGTGTCATATTAGAGGAATTGCTAATGACAGCTGGAAATTAAGGAAATGAATTGCTTTTAGAGGAATTACTACTGTGGCCGTTTTTAGGCCGGCAGGTCAGTTCCAAAGTTCATTGAATCTTGGACGAAAGAAAAAGAAGGCGTAGGTCCTATTGCTGTATCAAACAAAACAGTAATTGGAAAAGAATGGGAAAGGTACATTACACTGGGAATTGCTTCGATGAACAACGTTCTACTATTGTTTTGGCGAACTTATGACCAGTAACAAAGACCAGTAGCACGACCCAGTAACAAACCCCTTGTGAACCCAACGTTAAGCAGAGTGGCGGGCGCCTGGCCAACTACGAGCGGGCTGCTAATTGAACGCCGTGTATTAGATGCAACCCACATATTTATACACGACACATAACACTGTATATATACACGGTGTAAATGATCATGTGACGCGTGCGCCATGGTGCCAATGTGAAGGGCTTGTGGCAAATGCATCGTGGGCATGACGATTGATGTACGAGGTGGGAAGATGTTTTTAAAGCTTTAAGTGCTATGTTTACAGCTCAAATTCTGGTCTCAAAGAGCATAGACTGAATCCAGACTACCCTAATTGCGGAATACACTCAATCACAATCCGAGAGTTTTGATGGATATTGCTAAACGATTGGTTTAAAAAAATCGTCAGCTCAGAAACTCGTCTGAACGTGGGTGTTACTGGGTGGTGAGCTGTTAAACTGAAACCCATTGCGATCAATTGTCTTTTTATGCGTTACGCTGTAACCCCTCTGGGTGATCGCAATGAAAACAGTTTTAGTTAGTTTTCGTTTTCAAGAAAAGGCCTTTAGTATGTCAGAATTTCGGTCATTATTATTTATACTGTAACTGTAAATATGATTGACATTAGCTGTTAAGTCAAGCCAGAAACCAACTTTAACACTTTGACGGACAGTGAATGAGACACAATTGAAGTTTTATTGTTATTACGTCTATGTTGCGTTTACTGTCCACGAAAGGGTTAAATTATATTTTTTGGACTGACGGGATGAAAAGGTCTGGTAAATAACGAAGACGTGGTAAAATTCTAGGCTCATGAAAAACTTAATTAGCGTTTCTGAAACATCAATTCCGGCCTCCGGTACAAGCAGTGCTTTTTAAAGTAGAGTAAACAACAAAAATCAAATCATTTTGATTCAATCTGATCAAAAAATAGAAATTCGTAGGAATCGCTTACAAATCCTGAATCTCCAACACTCTCAAGAGTCTAAATCCGAAACCGAACACAATGGAACAGTAAACTACGAGGAGGTAACAAATCATTTAGGCAAACCTGTGGAGCTGGGCACTGAATTAGTAGTGAACTAGCAAATGAGGGTATGACGTCAAAGACGATGGCAGCGAGTGGCGGTGTGGTGGCTGAGGTAGTACGGTGCCTGTGGTAGCGGAGAATGAAAGCTTTGTAAAATAGTACCAATTTTACTGATACTAAATATTATAAATTATATGATAATTATGTATTTATGCTTGAAAATTCAAAAACTTGACATATTGTTTATTGTGTTTTGAATATTTATTATAATAATTAATGGATTTTAATGTTTAAATATTTTAAAAATTGTAGTACCTATTCTAACTATTGCAGTTTTTGTTAAGTTGTATGTACCTAATATCGATTTTTAATTCTTATATTGTTAAATAGTGTATGTTGTTTTTTGAGTTACCATAACCTAATTACAAGACCTACTGTATCACCCAAAACCACACATATAAACACTTTGACTTTGAATGGCACGAAAGAGAACACATCACACAAGCAATGTGTGGAACAAGCCTGCCTATGACGATGGTGATTAGTTTGGGGTGCTTTTTGTACGAGTTTCACTTAATCTCAAAGTTTAGAAAACAGGATAGGTAGTAAAAAAAACAAGAAAAATAAATTCCTCGACAATATCAACACAAAGATGGAAAAACCAAAGGTGTGTGTTTGCCAAAAGTCCCTACATTACAGAGTTTAGACGGTCGATGTACATGTAATTAATACAATGGCATTGTTAATTGTGAGTGGAGTTCAATTGAATTGTGTTTCAAAATATTTTCTGTTATGTCTTTTAATAGTTACACTTTCACATGCTACAAGTGCGTAGAAAGTATAGATAATGTACTACGTTATAATAATTACATAAGGACATCAAGCTCACGACTGCTATGATCCTTACATACTCCTTTTGGTTCGTTTACTCGATCGATTCTTTACAAATCTCACCGTGAATAGTATGGTGAAGTGAGCTTAGCAGACACGCCGCACAATAATAATCGTTATCCTTACATATTATAAAACAAAGTCTTCCGCAGCGTCTATCTGTCTCTCTGTTCACGATAAATTCAAAAACTCCTACACCGATTTTCATGCTGTTTTCACCAATAGATAGAGTGGTTCTCGAGGAAGGTTTTAGTATATAATAACCGACATCTATGCGGGCCGTGGGCATCAGCTAGTTTAAATTAAACAAAAAAAGCGATTTTTCGTAAATTACTCGCGGATTTTCATCGCTTCCACTGGAACCCCACAAATATTTGTTGCATCGAACGTTTATTAGCGATCGTAAACCCATTTCAAGAATATTGCTCGAGAGACCTTCGAGCACTATCTGTTCAACATTATGTTATGTTCAACATTATGCTGTGTGTTCAACATAAACGTACTAGTTGGAAGTGTTTTGATAGTGCGTGTGTTGTGTTGTGTTGTTGAATTGGTCTTTGATGATTTCGTCTCGGGTTCCTTCTGGTTAATTATATTAATGAGCTGTAGTAGCTGTAGTTTTTTTCGCGATTACAAGGTTGGTCCCACAGAAAAAATTGTTCAAAATGATGAGTACAATAACCCCTTTTCGGGTTTAGGGTAAAGGAAAACTAATGTTGTATAGTTTTTGATCTTTGTTGCATAAGTTACTTGATGGAATTTCTTCAAGTCTTTAACATTGAATAGCACCCTAATTGCGAAACACAGTTTCAATCTAGTTAATTGTTTGAGGCGTGACTTTGCGGAAATCCAGCATAAAATATAACAGACGTAGATATATTTTACTAACCTATTCCGCTTAACTATTCCTAAAGAGTCATAAAAAACCTAGTAAGAAATCGACCCGTGTTTCACCTCTCAACGATGCATCCTCAGGATGACGATTGACTTGTCGCTAACACGACGTGTTGCACGAAGGGGTGCCTCTCTCGTAAATCGCGGCCAAAATGAAAGAAAATCAATACTCTTTGGTATTAATCAATCGTAATTTTTTACATCGCTGTCAGTGCGGTGAAGCAGTCGACCGCCTCGGACACCATGGCCTTTCCTGCAGCAAGAGCGCTGGTCGGTTGGCACGGCACGCAAGCATTAATGACATCATCCGTCGGGCTCTTGTCACCGTCGGGGTGCCAGCTGTTTTAGAACCCAATGGCTTGGTACGCGACGATGGGAAGAGACCAGACGGAATGACCATAATGCCTTGGAAGTTGGGTAGGCCTTTGGTGTGGGATGCAACCTGTGTCGACAACCTCGCGCCATCGCATCTTCCTAGCACGGCGGGCTGTGCTGGGCCGGCTGCTGCAGGTGCAGAAAACCTCAAACGGCGCAAATATAACAACCTTATTGGTAGCTATATTTTTGAGCCGTTTGGGGTTGAAACACTAGGGCCGTGGGGTCCGAGTGCTCATCGACTATTTCGGGACATCGCCAAGCGGTTGGTCGACTCTTCACGTGACCAGAGGGCTGGTCAATTTCTAGGTCAAAGAATCAGCATTGCCATCCAACGTGGCAATGCTGCCAGCCTTTTGGGCACTTTACCCACTGACAGCAATGCGGAAGAATTTTTTAACGCCCTATGAGCCCTTCTTTCTACAATAATTTTTATTCCGCTTTGTATATAATTTTAGTGTTAGATTGTATATAAAAACATATGATGTTAAAACTCTATATAAATATATGATGTTAACATAGTATTCATCGTAATTTTTTTAATATTTGTTACACATTGGCAGGATACAATACTTCACTAACTGCCTTCAGTTCTTATTATGTACAATATAATATTATACACATATGTATAATAAAGGGATTTTTTTTTCAAAGTTTCCATAATTTTCTTTAAAGGGAAAATGTGAAATGAAATGAAATAAAATTGTTTATTCTGTAAATAGGATATTGGAATCACTTTTACACGTCATATTAAAAAGTTGTAAAAATAAGCTAGATGAGGTCGGCGTTTCCTATCTGACTACTCTGAGAAGAAAGGCCGAAACAAACTCAGAGGTCACCGTCTCCTTTAAAGTCCAGACATACTCTTGGTCAGGCCATACTGGCCATATGAGGACCATGTAGATTAGAGTCTGAAATGGTCTTTTGAGGAAAGAACCACTGCGTTAATTCTTGGCTACTTTATTGAAAAGGAGGAAAATAAAGTGAAACAGATTTGTGTCGTAAGCCGAGATCTGTCTAGATCTAATCTTAGTTTAGTTTCTAGGAATTGTTCAAAAATCTCCTGAATGGCAGAAGTAAGCCGAGGCGTTTCCGTTGAGTGAAATATATCTCAATTCATATGAAAATTTGTTTCTTTTAATAAAAGTGTGATCGATGATACGTGCTTGTAAACCACTTTGTTTTCAAAACAAACAATAAGAAAAGTTAGGAACAGATTCGTTTTTATGATTTTGTGTTAGTAGCCAATTGTACCAGTCGCGGGATAAAAAAGTTAAGTAGGTACTTTTAGGTTAATACAACTCAGTTCAAAGACAAATATTAATTCCCCAATAAGTAATGGACCATTAACGCTAATGATTATATTAATTTCATCAAAGATTTATTAAAATCGAGTCTAATGTTGCTTTCTGCAACAAGTTAAAACAAGTAAATGGAAGATTTGTATTTAATGTTAAAAGTTAAAGTTGCTTTAAAAGTTAAAGTTCGTTTCTGCAACTCGCAGTTAGGCTCCTTTCATTCTGCAGCGTGTCATAGGTTGCGTGCGCACGCGACCGGCGCAATTTGTTTGGAACCTAATGATGGTTTTCACTGTGGCGCGTGCGGCCGGTCGCGTTTTTCAACTCAACTCGACCGGCAGCGCTGCACGCGACCGGCGACACGCTGCAGAATGAAAGGAACCTTAGTGATACGAGACGAGACACATGTTTTGGAATACGTAGGTAAATATAAAAAAAAAATCATATAAATGAAAATGGCAGTTAGAGAAGGTGGGAAAGGAATGTTACGTGTATACATTTAACCTAACCTAACTTTTTCTTTCCGCGAGTGTATAAACGCGTGAGGAGCTCGTGGCTGAGTAATTACAGCCGCACGGGTCGATCCATCAGGTTAAGCTACGCTTGCCGGGGTTGGTCTGTGGATAGGTGACCATCTTTACATATCGAGACTCCTCCGTGCCTCGAAAAGGACGCTAAGCCGTTGGTCCCGGCTGTCATTCGAAGATCTTTGACTGTCGTTACGGGTCGTCAGAAGCCCGAAAGTCTGACAACCAGTCTTACCAAGGGGTATCGTATTACCCAGTTACTGGGTTGTGGAGGTCGGATAGGCAGTCGCTCCATGTAAAATACTGGTATTCAGCTGCATCCAGTTAGACTGGAAGCCGACCCCAACATAGTTGGGAAAAGGCTAGGCAGACTGATTGAGTGTATTTTTAAACGCGTGATTGTATTGTTTCATCTTTCATATCTGTGAATTGATTTTCATATTCTGTTTCAAATGTATAATTTCCAAGTGATTGCTAAGATCCGCTTTTGTTTAAAGTGCTTTAACAATGTGAACGACCCACTTCTTTAACATTCTCTGACCTTTCCTGTCTGTGTGACCTTGGCTGATTTTAGGATCTCTAGATTTTCGGATTGAGAAAAACTTTTACTGTAAATGGTTCATCCGGTACCGTTCTAAGGTTCTTGGAACAATATGTCCACTTCACCAACGTTATTAATAAAGGTTTACCAACTGCTTCTACATGCAATCCTAACTATCCATACTCATCATCATCTGCCTAGCCTTTTCCCAACTATGTTGGGGTCGGCTTCCAGTCTAACCGGATGCAGCTGAATACCAGTATTTTACATGGAGCGACTACCTATCTGACCTCCCCAACCCACTTACTGGGTAACACGATACGATACCCCTTGGTAAGACTGGTTATCAGACTTTCGGGCTTCTGACGACTCGTAACAACTGTCAAAGATCTACAAATGACAGCGGGACCAACGGACCTAACTATCCATTCTAATATAAATTCTAAAGTAACCCTGTCTATCTGTGTGTTTGCATGTTACCTTTTCACGCCTAAACCACTGAACGGATTTCGATAAAATTTGGCAAGGAGATAGATGGTATCTCGGGGAAGGACATAGGGTACTTTTTATCGACGTACCACGCGGGCGAAGCCGCGGGCGGAAGCTAGTATTTTAAATGCGAAAGTGAGTTAGTTACGCCGCTTTCACGCTAAAACAGCTGACCGGATTTGTATGAAATTTGGCACATGGGTAGACCATGACCTGGAGAAGGACATAGGCTACATTTCATCCTGGATACTAGACGAAGTCGCGGGCAACACAGCTAGTATATCATACTTGTAATAAGTATAGGCAACAATTAGCCTTGAACTTTTCTACGCAGTCGCCAATTAAAATGTTCATCATCAATATCGTCAAAAGCAACTCGATATAACAAATGTTTTGTTGTACTGTCTTAAATTCCTTCTCTATTAACATTAAAATAAAAATAAAGTCAATATCTGGTTAAAGACATTTATTTCTCATAAAGAAAATTTCACTTGCATGAGAACAATTTTTAATATAAAAAAAAAACTAATCATTGTCCTTCAACACTCGGACACACAATGAATCTACTTAACGCTTATATAATATCAGTTTACAGTATTATTACAAATTATGTAGGTTTGAAGGTACTCCCAAATCAGGCAGTAGTACGACTTTTGTTAACAGCTGCTATTTTTTTTTAAATTTGTATTAGTTATATTATTTTTCGTGTTGGTTTCATGTTTCAATATATCAAAACAATAATATCTTATTTAATTTGTCTTGTCCAGTAGGTTCTTAGGTATGGTCCAGGGCAAATAAATGATCACAATATCGGGAATAACAAGTGGCTTCTGGATTCGTTAAGTGTCTTTTTACTCCCGTTATAAGGTGTATCTATTCATACACGAAATATTTTAAGAGGACAATAAAAAAAATATATATATATATTTCTCATAAACCTACAGGGGCACTTATGGAACGTCAGAAGCTAGGTGCACGGTTCCAATTGGTCGTTTCCTATGGAGAAAAGCCGCCAAGAAACTCCATGGTTACTCTTTTAAAAATAATTGGCTTTTACAATATTTTCAGATTACAGTGTTGGTAGGCATGAGAGGACAATGTAGGCCTTTCAACAAGTAAGTACCAGGTACTTAACAAAATAGAAGATGTTCAATAAATCTACAGTCCAATAAGCATTGTACCCATTATTATGAACAACTTTTATTATGGGACCAAACCTCAAATTGCGAAAAAAATATCAGCTGTGTATGTAGGGAACATTTTGACGAGTTAACAATACCAAAGCGTTATGAGTATCACCTTGGGTGTCAAACGGGAGCGTATAGTAGGTATAATATCTATTAATACTACAAATACTCCTGTTCAGTTGATCAATGATACACGCATCGCTAAATGTGAACAGAGGGTACTGTTCTCGATGTTATTTTAATACAAACATAATAGCTAGTTTACCTGGAATAGAATATATTTCTTTGCGTGAAACATGGTATACAATGGTGGTATACGGCATGGTTTGCTTGCTTAAAAACTAAAGCAATACTTTGTAGATGTTATAATTTATGTTCAAGAAACTCCTCAATTGAGTAGAAATTATTTTTATTCAGCCAATTTATTTTTAAATAGCGTGCAATTTAGTGTTCTTAATGTATGTTAGTAATTTATTATAGTTATGTAGGTAACACACTTATTGAATAAAGCCAGGTTTTCAATAAGATAAGTCCTTGGCAGTCTCGGTGAAATAAAGGTATCTGATACATGGGAATTTTTGGGACATGGCATTTTCTGTAAACTTAAAATAAGTATGTAGTAAATGTCAATAGCAATAAGAATGTTCAACGGCTTACGTCTTCGATAGTTTGTAACCTGCTCCATATGCTCCATAAGTATGAGCGAAACAATTATGTATTGCCCGAATGAATGCTTCTTCTCGATCCGGCTATCCTTTTTATAATAGTTACTCTACTACGTGTATTGCAATGAAAGATAAGATAATTGTTCTTATCACTCTTTTTAATAATTTGTAAACTTAGATTACTCATATACAATTTAGTTCACGTCTGCCCTTTCGATAGAGTCATACCCGAATACCCGATACCCGCTGACCTCAGGCCAGCGGGATTTCGACGACTCAGTTCATAACACGGTGACTACTCTTGTAGGAAACGGAATCTACAAGACCATTTACACCAATGCATACGACATGTTTCCAGTAACAGCAACAATTAATCAACTCGGAATTTCACAGTCATCCATCGGAGTCACCGAGGCCTATGTGTAGTCACTGGCTTGTCATAATAGGCGTCTCCTACGTTGTGACTTGTGACACAATGCTTGGTTCTCTGTCCCCTCTTGCAGGTTTTCCAAGCCTCCTTTGGGAAAAAAGATGGTTTTTGGTAACTAATGATCTCCTTCCAACAATCATTAGTTACCAAAACAATCTTATTTCACCTTTGCTACTTGTTAAGGCGTTAGTCCTGCGCCTGATATCTGTCCGCTCGTGTCGGATTACCGTCCCATCGGATTATGAGAGTGAACGAAGACAAAGAGCATCTTTGTGCACTATAATATCTCCCTCGTCGATGGCTAGTAGTCTATACAGGGTGTTAGGGTAAACACCGTTATCCTTGCAACCAGTGGTTTGGTTTCATTTATAGTACGTAAAATCAATGGAAAATTACAACTTTATTTTTAATTTTTTTAGATCTAAATTTTACCACAAGAGACGCAAGTTCGTTGCCCTATGCGCTAGGGCAACAAACTTGCGTCTCAACACGGGCGGGGGGTACGGGATGTGACCTGACCGGCAGCGAGCGCGATCCCTCCCTTAGTCAGTCAGCTGTTTCGCTAGCTAGCACGGTGTCAGAAAGAAACTTTTTAAAATCTTTTAATGAAAATAACGTTTTTTTGTTGTTGTGTTCGGTCATTTATTTTTATATTTAAGTCAACTAACCATGGTTTGAATGACAAGAGTGTTTACTCTTACATCCTGTATATTTTCAGTTCGGCAGCCCTACCATTGAAATGGCTATTCGTGTTGTTATTAAATCCGGCGCAAATCTGTTTGTGTGAATCAATGTTGACGGCAGACGTCCGCCCATCAGGAAGTTGTAACACAAGTGTTGGACGATGAAGGCACTTGGTGAGGAGAAATAAGGAAAATGGTTAGAATTAGCAATTTTCAGGGATTTGTCAGATATGAAAGAACCCACATAGGTACAAACTTCGATTCGAATTTACAATCTATCATTTTCGCATTTAGAAATAGTAGTAAGGGTTCACTGCTTGCTATACGGCCGTGTTTCTGAGTCACGATGCCAAGAGTAAATCGTAGCGATGTTTTGAGCACACTTGAGCTGCCCATCTTGATCCAATCCCTTGCCACATCCACGGAACATGACGAAGCTATTTATCGTACTACTCACAAAATAGAACAGAAATTGAATCAATTTAGAATGAACACGAGTAAATCATGTAATAGCGAGAAGTTTGTATTTATTTTAAAACGGTTTATAAAAGTAAAAACAGACAATTGGCGAGCGTTCGATGTAAACTGTTGTAACTCGATAAAAATGTGTTATATACAGTCACGAGCAAGCTAAAATGAATACGCTTAGAAACATTTGAATGTAATTTTCTCCTAGTGTAATAGTAATTTGTAATTTTATGTTGAGACGAACATAGTATTTGGAACCCTTATAATATGTGTTATCGATGTAGTAAATGATATTGTGGTTATTATATATGTTAGTTTACGTAGAGAACGTCTGCTATAGGCGTGCATGATACATCATGGACGCCATGCACGCAATAAGAAAGAGGTTATCTAATACTAAAATTATGCTTCAAGGTTTCGAGAAGATGGTTGTTGGTTTGTTTACTTTCTCTAAGGGCTGATTTTAGCAACGTCAGATATCTTTTATCCGTGGAATAAAAGTGACGTCGTTATGGAAGAACTATCCGAAATTCAAAATTATTCCTCGGATAAAGATATCCAGCGTTGGAAAAATCGGCCATAAGTCCACTGTAGATTACATTTTGGTAGGTGCAGTATAGGTGCTGCTCCATAGCAGCACACGGCTTAGCTACTACGTGTACTCAAAAATGTAGGAAAAATCGTCCACTGCGAGTACTGCGACCCACGGCCACGCTACGCACCGATACATGCCCGACAAACAAATGAAATGCGCATACCTTTCTGTAGACGGTCGACTAAATTTCAGGCATTTTGACACCGAACCCTTTGGGGAATCAGGCGTAAAAGTATGTGTGTTTATAAAGAAAATTTCAGGTGCTGCGAACTGCCGGCTGGCATGATATCTTGTTTATACAATTAAAGAAGAATATAACGATGGCTTATTCCACATCAGTCGTAAAAGTCGCCTGTGAAAAAACAATTTCGCGGTCAATTTTACGGGTTCACAGATAAAAAGATTCAACCTTGAGCAATTCAGTGTTTGAAACAAGATTATGTAACTTCCGCGTAGTAAGTAGTTTCTATAAATACTGTTCGGATATTCGAGAAAAACAGTACCTACATGAGATGAGTGCTATGTGTTATTTCGAACTTGTGAAAATCATCATCTTCTGCCTAGCCTATTCCCAATCTATGTTGGAATGCTGCTTGATACTTTAATATTTTACCATAATAGGATAATATTATGAATCATCGTAAAATCTCACAAACTGACCTTATCTGCGTGCAATTCATATTACGCAATTCATCTGTTTGACAGTTTTGTATGGAGATTCTTATTATGGTCCACAAATTATGAATTACTATGGTGAAGTTTAATGTTCAATTAAAATTACGGTAATTTTATTACTAATTACTTCATTTTCATGCAGCAAAATTTACACCAAATATGATTCGAATATGAATTGCATATTTTATATGCATACAATTGCACATATTATATGATTCAGCTAATATGTGTCAATTAAGAGGAATTGCTAATGATCTGCCGGGAATTCAGAAAAGGAATTGCTTTTAGAGGAAGGCAAATGTGGCCGTTTTAGGCCCCCTGACCTCCGTAACCCAGTACCCCTTAACAAGACTGGTTATCAGGCTTACGGTCTTCTAACAACCCGTAACTGCCTTAAGATCCGAATGCCAGCCGGTACCGACGGCTAAATATACCTACTTTTCGACACACGGAGGGGTCTCGATGTGTAATGGATGTTCACCCATCCACGGAACGAACTCAGCAAGCGTTGCTTATCCTTGAAAATCGACCAGCGCGGCTGTTATAATTTAGCCTCAAGCCCCGCAACTTGTGAAGATCTAGTGATCTGATCATGTGAATTATTTGAATAAAGATGATCGGCTTTTATCTCGACCTCAAGCTGAATTACACTTTTGCTTGCATCGAATCGTTTCGGGTGTCAAACGATAAATCTACAAAAAGATGTGTCATTTACGTGTGACTCGCCTCATTTGTAACCAAAACATACGTATTCGTGTATTCGTGACGTCATTGTTTAAGCTTTGATTTATTTTAGGAACATACATCATGAAACCATGGCATTTAATTAAAAGGAGGTAATCCAACAGGTCTTCAGAAGACATACCTAAGTATTTTTAGCGGAACATTATTATTCTTCCTCTTTTTCAGACTTTTATCACCCCAATGCTGAGTATTAGCACAATATAAAGGCCTATTTATTGAAATAATTACCTACGCTCCATTTTTAAAAAGATCGCGGCGACCACTCTTCTCGACACGGCACCCACAACTGACAGCACCGCGACAATCGCTTGGGGTCTCGTCAATTACGCGGCTGTCTGAGTGCCGTTTAGAAAGTTTATTATGTAGTTTATTTACTGTCCATATTTATACTGTGGTATTAGTATTTAGGTATCATGTTTCTTTATTAAACAAAAGTTTATAAGTCTTAAACTAAACCCCACAAAACCGTTTTGGCGATTTCTCAGTGGCTGTGAGGTTTTGTATTTAATATAATAATGATGTTGAATATACATTATATTCGTTCACTCGTCTTGTTTTACGTATAGTTGAGACATTTTGTCTGGACAAGCTCTAAGATCGGTCTGACGCAATTACAGTTGATAACTGCGATATGTAACTCTTTTTGAAGGATCCACAAATAAATATTACGTGTAAATGTTAGCTAAGCAGCGTTTTCAGAATTGTGGGTGTTTTCAGTTGGATTTAGCTTTACATTTCTGAATGACGACGTCCTTTGAGAATTCAAAAGTGCCTGTAAATGGTTTAATTGAAATAAATGCTTTGTTTGGAAACTTTTGTAAAGGATTACTTTTGATTATGTATTGTGAAATGTTTGAATCATTTTATGGCTAAAATTCTGTACCCCTGAGAGATTTGGAACCATAGTAGTTATATTAATTTAATAATAAAATTAATAGAATAGAAAATTATGAGGAAGGAATGTGGTTGGTTCATCATGTCCTTTGAAAACTGAAAAGCAAATCATTTAATTGAAAATTTGAAATCATTTCGTTTACTGATTCCGGCCAAATGAAATTAAACAAATATGTTTAGTACTATGGTAATTACAAGTTGGCTTCTTTATATTTCGTATAAATACATTATTACCGCAGAAATATATAAAGATTTAGGTGTAGCGGTGAAGTGTTTACCAACGAAAGCAATTTATGAGAACGTTCATCTTCGCACATTCAAATAACAAAAGTAAAATCATTGCATGTGAAAACTTTTTCGTTCAAGGTTTGAGCTCACATCCAGTTCACATCTCACATCCATCATAGTTTTGAAATTCTTATTTATTGCTTTATCATGATTAAAAACATCGATAGACACCCATTACTTCTGTGAATTTTCACCGACTAATAAAACCATGTCAATTTACCGCATAGCCTTTTCCGAACTATGTTGGTATTGGCTGTCAAAGATCTACGAATGACAGCCGGGATCAACGAAAGGTTTTTATAATGAACTAGCTGACCCGACAGACGTTGTCCTGTCAATTTTCTAATTTTCCGCGCAATTTTATCAATTTTTCCTTTCAAAAGAACCTTCTCCTGACAATAACAAACACAACAGAAAAAGAATAAAGGTCTCTGCATAAAGCGGGCGTGGCGTGACGGGGCGGGGCGTGACCAGGCGGCGACGCGGCGCTGGCGCGACGGTAGCATTCACACTGCGGGCGCGATCACGTCCCGTCGCGCCCATTCACGCCGGCCGTGTAGCGACGCGATTCATTCATCAAAAAGATGTTGAGCGATTCAGACGTGGAAACGCTCTTGCTCTTATTTGCGCTAGCAAAGAAAACAACGTAAACGGAAATGGGGGCATGAAATAAATCAAAAGCGCGGCGGCTTGTGTGGCGTCGTCCAGAGTAACTAGTATATTACAACCGCTCAGCGTCGCGTCGCCGTCCGGTCACACCATGCCGCGCCCGCTGTGTGCAGCGACCTTTAGCGTAATCGGTCTAGCCGTTCACGCGTGATGGCGTGACCAAGGTAAATTGGGATTCATTTTTATAAATATAGATGGGATTCCTAAAGCAGAAGGTATAAAGGCAGATAATAGGGAGAACATAAAAAAAGTGTTCGTAATAAGTGAAAACTAATGCAGTTATCAAATTGAAAATTAGTGGAAGATCCAATTACTTTCTTGCTATTCATTATTATTACAATAACGTGCTCATGAAAAAGTCGGACTGACTTGGACCGCGTACCTATGTAACAGAAAAAAAAAAAAACCTTAATCCTTAACACCTTCTATACTCGAATCGCTTTAGCGTGGCAATAGCGGTCATTGCTCTTCCCCTAATAATATGTCTCCGTAGGAACCCAAACAATAAATATGGAAGATCAGGATAGATATGGATTCAGGACGTTGAGTAATTCGTCAACTCGTCCTACATGCCTACGGACCATTTAGGAGACTTGAAGAAAATCAAAAGAACGTCCTAAATGGGCCATAGACATGTTGGACGAGTTGACGAATTACTCAGGACGTTAACAGACTTTACTTCAGTTTTTGAAATAAAGAAGGCTAGAAAATGTAGGTGGGTCAATGACCACTATTGCCACGCTAAAGCGATTCGGGTATAGCTTTCGTCTAGTAGGTACAGTACCTGTTTGTCAAGTTTCAACACCCTGTAAAATCGAACAAGAATTAACACTTTTATAACCCATCCATCTGTCAAACGGACACGGTAGTAAAACTATAGGAATCCAAGTTATTTCATCAGCTAAAGATTTATATACCCCTAGTGACATCACTGAAATTAAAAAAAGTTTTATGAGGTCGAACTGGCGATAAATAACGACAAGCTTACGATGCTCTAAAACTAAACTCTTGCGCATAAAATGGCGGAAGTGACGAAATACCTTGCTGTGACGTCAGGTCCTGTCATCGGGATCAGAGTTACATGAATACACAAAACAATATTAATAGGTATTCATTTCTAATTATGAGCTGGGAATCAAAACAGGGAAAGGGTGGGTTGTCTAACGGCAAACCCAATCCATCATCATCACTTACTACTTACATAGTGTTATTTTAGTCAACTATTTAGCTAATTATTAAGTTTCTTCCTTTTATACAATATGATAAGTGGCAATCGCTTTCAAAGCTTTCAGCAGGATTGACATAAGCTTTTCTTTAACATTAGTCATTTCATTACAGTTTTGACTTTTCCATCATCCAGCTTATCGCTGATCTATAAAATGTCAGGGCCTCATTATTATTATTATTCTACCTATTTTCAGCGACATAATTATAGGCTTGTTAGTTAAAGATCGAGTTACTATGAAAGCTGTTTGGGGCGGCCAAATGTTATCCGAAGCGTAGGTTCCTAGTTAACTTAACTAGGAACCTACGCTTCGGATAACATTTGGCCACATGGGACATTTCGACATTGGGAAAATGTTTTTTTTTCCCACTTTTAGTCTCTCATAATAATATATCAGCCTGGCCTTTTCTCAAGAATGTTAGTGTCAGTTTTCCGCCTAACCAGTCCAATTATGGCTTTAATGACCGTTCACTACAGTATCTAAAATGAGGATTCTTTGCAGCACTGGGTCATGGGGTCCCAACTCGAACAAATTATAATTAGTCTTGAAAAAAAATCATAGATGGCAGCATAATATAACAATTATGAAATTAACAATCACTAAAAAGCGATAAACGGCAAATTTTGGCTATAGTAATATTAGTAAAAATCAAAACATCTTTGTTTAATGCTGATTTATGTATTTACACTCATAAATCTCGTATTTTCAACAAAAAAACTTAAATTAAGCCTTTCACTTCAATTCGAATCCTTAGAATGATAAAGTAGCTATCTGTTAATCATTTGGTTGATAGCTCTTTGCGTTTTAGTAAAGTGATGACAGGTCACTTTAAACTTGAAGCGTTTAGTCGTTTCATTAACGAAAATGAAACAACTTTTTTTTTAATCTAGTGCTTTAAGTAGAAATATAAGAATTGAACACCTAGGAAGAAAAAAACGTAAAAAAAGGAACAAAAAATCTAGGAGTCTTGCCTTGTACCTAGGCAAGACTCCTAGATGGTGTTTTAAATCTACGGTCTCTGGCAATTAGTGAGTCGATGATGCTGCCATCTGTTAAAAAAATGGGGAAGAAAAATAGCCAGCTCAATAGCCAGACTTAGGGTGGTGTCATTTCTTTGTATGGGATTGGGTATCTGTACGTAGTATTATAATATCTGTGACTGGGTTGATATCTACAGTGAGCTTCAAATTGTATGGTGGTTCTCAAGTGGGCTACTCCTCAGTACAACAATGACACATACCCCCGCAGTCATATTAGTTTGTTACTGCGCAGCTACTCGCCTCGTGTTCAGACCCCTATAAAGTTTGCATCGGGCTGTATAAGAAGTTGACCTGTTTCATGATGTGGTTTCAAGATATATTTCACCATTGAAACGTGCTGCCATGCCGTCACGGACCATGCGCATGATTGTACGAACCTACGTCATCTGACGTCACGTTAACCGCGGTTTACGATCACAGCCGGTGATCAGTTTATAGCCGCCGTGAATATACAACAAAGCTGAGCTATGACAAGAATATTATTTATGCTCGTGTTGAGCATTTTTAATGAGCACTTCATAGCTTTGTTTAAACGGTAGTTTGTTTGATATTTGTACAATTGTAGTTACATGTGAAAATGTGGATGGCATGACTTTTTTTTAGCTTTTTCTATAGGTAGTATTATTTTCAGTGGGGAATTTTACCGGATCATTACATGGGGCGCGGGTGGCCATAACTAATGTCCGCAGGGTAATTTTGGTACTAAATATATGAATTATTAAATAGCAATAAATTTTCTTATTTTCAATAATACTTAATAAGATGTTTTATTACTTTTTGGTCATGTTATTGCAGTACTTAGGAGCCCTTCAGATCGGACAGGGATTTTGTTACATACCTATTGTATTGTGCTATTGTGGTTAGGGGTAAGTAACCAATAGTCCGTCCATGGAAAACTACACAATGTCGTTGGTCGTGACTTACTACGTAAGCACGTATCCAAGCCAAGCGTCATTGCTTTGAAATAAACTTAAAGAAAAGGTCGAAAAGTTTTTTTGTTTTTATGATTTCATTTTGTTCCATTCAAAATATTCCTTCGGGATTTTCCTACTTCTATTTTCAGTTATAATCTTGTAAAGGGGCCATTCAAGTAGTACGTAAGCAGAGTTTTAGTAATTTTTATCCGTCACTGAAACGGCTACAGCATGGCACGGCCAATAAAACCGACCCTTTTCTTATTCAGTTTTACAACTCTTTGTTATTTTTAAACATTACACGACATTAGGGTTTTCCCCGTATCAATATGTGGGTGCGTTTCATCTCCAACCCAACTTTTTTACGATGCCTATTTCATACAGGCGCAGCCGTGATGCGCACACTATTATTATTAAAACACTATTTTTACTTTATATTTTGTTATTTGTATTTTGTGTTACTCGAACTGTGTCCAAATAAAGTATCTTTCTTTCTTTATTTATTTATTTAAACATTTCGCACTCAAAAAAGAGTTACAAAGGCGGACTTAATGCCCTAGGCATTCTCTACCAGTCAACCAAGGGTGGTGAAGAGATTAGATGGCAGGTGCTCTGATTGTGACGAATAAAGAGAAAAAAAAAATAGAATAGAATAGAATACTTTTTATTATGTACACCATAAAAAATACATATACAAATGTAGAAATTTAACATGGGGTGACACAATGGGCGGTCTTATCGCTTATTATGTTATATCATAATGCATAGATAAGACAGGTTTTACAGTCTATGAAGCTTTCTTTCTTTCTATACAAAAAGAATACATAGCTCTTAACATCGACCTCCATTACCCCTCTCAACCGAAGCCCACAGCGTGTTTACCTTCAGTACATGCAAGCTGTCACGTACGCAAGCTTCTGATCCAGAAGCTTTTATTTAACATTATCGAACGTTTACACAAAGTTGAACGATTGGTGCGTTGCGTCAGGACTGATGCGTTGTGTATGTCTGTATGTCTGATCCTAGTCGCCATTTTGATTGATGCGTGATCGGCATTTTTATATCCAGATTAATATACTAAAATAACAATTAAAGATGTATAATTATACTGAAGGAAATATAAAGGTTTTAAAAATCACAAGTAAGTCACAAGTTTGTTCAATATAGCTTTGAATTTGTAATCCATACTAATATTATAAATTCGAAAGTAACTCTGTATGTCTGTCTGTCTGTCTGTCTGTATGTTACCTTTTCACGCCTTAACCACTGAACTGATTTCGACTAAATTTGGCAAGGAGATAGATGGCATCCTGGGGAAGGACATAGGCTATTTTTTATCGACGTACCATGCGGGCGAAGCCGCGGGCGGAAGCTAGTTATCAAATATTTTTTCAAAAAAAGTAAAGCTCTTGTCCACTGTCTCCCTTTTCGTGGAAGTTTTCATAACAAGAGTGCAAACTTATTTTCTTTTCATCCTATGATCTTACACGAAACGCAAATAAAAAAATTAGAATCCTTATCCAAATAAGATAATGAACTCGTTTTAAGTCTCTCCACACTGCATCCTTACTAATATTATAAATGCGAAAGTGAGTTTGTTTATTTCATGCTAAAACGGCTGAACGGATTTGGATGAAACTTGGCACAGGGCTAGACCTTGACCTGGAATAAGACATAGGTACCTTTTATCCCGATATTCACACGGGATCGAGATTTACGCGGGTGAAACCGTGGGGCGCAGCTAGTTTGGTATAAATTCTAACATTTTCCTTTGTCTAAAGGTCGGGTTGGAAATTCTCAACCTACTCTACCAAATTATTTTTAATATAGACAAGTAAAGAGCAAACTCCAGTTCTATGTAGGTATACTAAAACATCGTCGAGAAAAGAATGCTCTTATTCTTGCTCTGGTTCAATATTCGTTTGGTCTAAACCTAAACACATCTGGGGAAACTTCCACTGAAAAAAAAAACAAATGTATTTTCACATTTATCTCCGGTTATGACAACAAGATATAAGTTGAATGTCGTACAAAAAATCGTTTGTCGTTTATAAAGTTTGGGACAACTGAGGACAGTGTCTAATGGTCTGTTTGTGGGGACGCCTCAGTTGCTGGCATGCGAGGAATGGGGTCAGGGGGAGGACCAGGAACTTGGAAGTAGGTGAGATTGTGAGTAGTCGAATTATCTTTGTTTATCTTCGCGCTTCTACCACAGATCGTCCCGCCATTGCGAGAAAGTCCACCCACACATTGTAGATACGTGGTCGTCTCACTCAAATCGTTTTACATGATTGTTTCTACTACGTACCTGCTTTGGAAAGGGCTGCCTCATGAGGTCTTTCCGTGGATCTACGATATGGACAGCTTCAATCAAAATTGAAGATAATCCTCTTTGAAAAGGGCAGGCAACGCACCTGTACCGTACGTGTATTGCAGATGTCCGTACGTGCATCCATAGGCAACGGGTACAACTTATGTATCTATACAACTTATGTATCTACCATCAGGTGATTCGCCAGTTTGACATGCAGCTTGAATTGAATGCGTTCAGCGACCTAGTTTAACTACCCCGTTGGTCTCGTGGTCACAAGCGAGACTGCTGTGCGTGGGGTCCTGGGTTCCATGCCCGCGTCAGGCAATGTGTTATTGGGTTTTTCCTTTAGGAATTTCTTTGTAACAGCCCGGAGTTTGGAAGTAAGCGGTGTGATACCCCCGTGCCTCGGAAAACACGTTAAGCCGTTGGTTTTGGTCATGTCGGATTGCCGTCCCATCGTACTATGAGAGTAAAGAGAGAGTGTACCTATGTCTGCGCAAACACTTGCACTATAATATCTACCGCGCCGAAGGCTAGTCTCCGTTGAGATTGGCCGCCGTGGTCGAAATACGGTCTGAAGGACTATATACATATTTATGCAAAGCTTAGGTAATCATTCTAGTAACAGAATTCTGTGTGGATTAGATAAACCATTTCTAAGAGGCGGTCAGCTTCTTCCAGTTTTAAATAATAGTAACTATAAATCATCACTAATTGACCTATAAATATATAAATAATCTTCTTATTTTGACAGTTCAACAACATTCATTGCGTGATTTAGGTACGTTGTCGAGCTATGGATTACCAATTTCCTTCAAAATTCGTTGGATGGTGATTAAAAGTGTGTTACGCAATTGGGTGCTGGCAGCTTATTTATAAATAACTAGCTGATGCCTGCGGCTTCGCCCGCGTGGATTACGGTTATATTAAAACCTTACTCGAGAACCACTCTATTCATTGGTGAAAACAGCGTGAAAATCGGTGGCGGAGGACTTTGTTTTATAATATGTAAGGAAAGGATTTTCTGCAGTAGATCCAAATGAACTTTTACGAACTTATCATATAGAGAAGAAATTAATAGGATTCCTTTGATGACGCGGGTAATTTTGAGGTAATTTTCCTCACGAAGTCATCCTTCACGTTCTGTTAAATTCTTTAATTTCCGCAAAATATCAAAGAATATCATCCCATAAATGTGAAATATATGCTGTCATAAGCTCACCACCTGCTGCACTAACAGGACCGGATGAGTAGTTGTCACCTTAAATCCAGGTTTTCATCAAATTACAACGTTTATGTTCGCGCTGTTGTAAAAAATGTATCCGTTCTATAAATAGTTTGCAGTCATTGGACGGTGACTACAAAAACGTGGTTGATATAAACGTAAAAACGTACGGATGTTCCTTCTTAATTTTACCTTTGCCAAAGGAAAATAATTTCGCTCATTTTCGTTTTCCAACGGCATGGGAATGGCATTATTGAATAATTATATAAAATTAAAAAAAAAGTGTTTATTTCTCATCACAAGCCAAAAAAATTACAAACAATATTACACACAAGCAGTAGCCAACGATTTTTCAACGATATATAAACTTATATTAGGTCAAATTCATAGGTGGGGGGGATCCAATATAACTGCATTGACCAGGGAAGCATGGCATAAAAGGCCTGTACTCAGCAGCGGGTGAAACGAGGCTGCCAATGATGAAGATTATGATGATGATAGAATTTACTGTACAGAGGGCCTAGACAAGTGACAGTCGCTTCGAAAGCGTTTCGTATTTCTACAACAACTTTCAACTGGATTGACATGTTAAGCTTTTCGATAGCTTATGTCAGTTACATACATTTTTGCCTTTTCCATCATCGTTATCGCTGATAGAATGTCACTTTGTCTAGGGCCTCTGTACACCAGCATTATATAAAGAATCGTTGATTGAATTATGCAGTTCAATCGAGTTTCCTGCATTTTCTATGCTAGTACAGTCACGGACTTTAATTGATGAGCCACCTGGCACAGTTCGTATTTTAGCCGTGTAATGCAAATGGGGTGTATTCGGTTCCCGACACGCAAAGTCATATGTCTTCGTATTAGAAGAAGAAAATTATATTTCATATCTTTACCGGTTGGCTAACCTGAGAGCCAGAACTACAAACTTGACAGCAGAGTGACTCCCAAAGTCAACAGTTTTTTTATCAGTGAGAACTTATTAGTCAACCTCTATGGTTAAGACTATTTCCAATTAAAAGTAATTTATTTGTCATCTTGTTTACGAGCGTGCGATTTGAGTTCATGTTTAATCGTGTAATCTCGTGAATGTATGAAACTGGAAAATTTAAAAGTTTGAAGGTGGGTCATCAATTAAAGTCCGTGACTGTACATGCATAATCAAATCCGGTTAGACTGGAAGCCGACCCCAACATAGTTGGGAATAGGCTAGGCGGATGCTAATGACATGCATAATCAAAATGTATTACAACATTTCAAATATTATTTAATTAACACAAAAATAATCATGTTTACTTAGTTATAAAATGTACATTTTGTTTATTTATTACACGGAAATGAACATAAATCTTGAAACGTTACATCAAACATTGTGAAGCCTTGGATCGTTTTGTAAAGTAAATAAGAACTAATATACAAGGTGTATGAGCTGAAATAAGGCGTGGTACGCACGGGTGAACGACGAGACACGTTATTAACTCACTCATGTCCGTGAATCACTTGTGACTATTGGCCCTTATGGTGTGGGGCTACATTTTGAGCGGGTTAGACAGTCTATTCGAATTTGAAGGTAGATTTTCAAGGTTATGAGGCCTAAGACCTAAAGGCTATAAACAGGACCTTAGGACCAAATTGCTACCGTATTCCGTCTACCCAAGTGGGTACGAGGAATCCATCTGTCATTAAAAAAAATAAAAAAGTAAAACTGGTTTTTTTCTTGCCGGCCCATAAGAACAGTCAGTCACTAAATACGTTTAGCGTTAAATGTATTTATATGATTTTTTTCTGTCAATCATTTGAAGATGACAGATACGGAGTGATGTTTTAAATATGTATTTCCTTAAAAGCATTTAGTGATTTATGGTTCAAGCTGGCCCTAGAGTGTACCGCTAATATCTTAGTGAGTGCCTATCTTCTACTCATAAAATTAATTCCACTCTCGCCTCATCACCTGCTAACGCCACAGCCATACCCATGGGGCCATAGCACTGAGTCTTGTCCGTTCGGTCGGTAATGTCCTCGCTGATCTAGTGGCCCAACACCCAACACTTCTTATAATATTTGTTGTTATGACAGCTCAATGGTAATTGCTCGATCATAGTAAATGAGTAGTTCAGGGCTCCAAGGTCAAGGTCTTATTTTTTTCAGGGAAATAATGATGGTTAGTTCCGATTTTAGTGGAAATGAGTGGGTTTTTTAACGTTTTTTGTGGTTAATGAACTGAAATAAGTAATACAGCTTCTGCCCGCGCCATGATCGCGTGAAATTTCTTGTTTTAACATAAAATATAATATACTACGACACTCGACAATACTCTAGCTTCCATTAGTGAATGGATTTTCGGAATCAGATCAGTATAGTTTCGAAGATTACCCCCTACATAAAAAATCATTTTTATTTTTTTGTTATTTTACTATGTCCCACCGCTGGGCAAATACCTCCCCCAAATCCTTCCAATCTTCCTTCTACAGGGCCACCTCGATCATTTCACCTCGAAATTCACAATACCTCTTTATAATATTCGTATAGATGGATGAGTTTCTAGTCCGATTCGTAGGTACTACAATCATGTATTATGTCCAATGTTGAAGGCTTGCATTGCTTGTTATCATAGTTAATCGTATAGGAATTCCATCATCCTGTTATCAACATTGTGTACATGTGTGAATAAAATAAAAGTTTTTCTAAACCAAAGGCTATTAATTCAGCTCGTTGCAGGAGATTGGGAGCTCGTGGCTAAGTAATAATAGCCGCACGGATCGATTCGTCAGGTTAAGCTACGCTTGCCGGGGTTGGTCCATGAATGGGTGACCATCTTTACATATCGAAAGTTCTCCGTGCCTCGGACAGCACGTTAAGCCGTTGGTCCCGGCTGTCATTTGTGGATCTTTGACAGTCGTTACGGGTCGTCAGAAGCCCGAAAGTCTGACAACCAGTCTTACCAAGGGATATCGTATTACCCAGTTACTGGGTTGTGGAGGTCCAATAGGCAGTCGCTCCATGTAAAATACTGGTGTTCAGCTGCATCCGGTTAGACTCGAAGCCGACCCCAACATAGTTGGGAAAAGGCTAAGCAGATGAACGGCTATTAATTCAATTGTTTAGAAAAACCACGAAGAAACGTTCGAAAAAGTTTGACCGAAAAGAACGCCTTTGGATAAACAATAAAGTTGAAATACCTATGTAAAATAAATCAGTTACTTGTGATGGATCAGTTAAAAAGAGTTACTTTGGTGTGTTTACATTCACACGTCAGTTTATTTCTAAGAAAGGCAATAAATAAACTGAACATATCTTTGTTTTATGCCCTGAAATAACTGAAACAAATCGTGCCACCGTTTTATTGGGCAGTTCGTTTCCTGTGCGCTTTTGTTCCATTTCTCCTGAAACTCGACCGGCCCTAAAGGGATTAATTAAAGACGAGCCAAATCAGAAATAAATTAGGTACATGAGTCACTACTGTTACTTCGTTGTTGAACTTGACAAAGGGCTTGTGGAAAATGTTATTACTTTGTATTGAAAATATAAAACGGGGATTCCTAAAATTGTATTTCGATGTTACTAATAAAGCTCAGCTTACAGCAAGTGTTTCAAAATGGATGGTTGAGAACTTTTTTGAGATTCGCTTTCACAAAGAGGTAACGGAACTGTATTTTTTTCAGATTATGTGTCATGATGACAGAGTTACCTATTAGTACGGAACCTTTAGTGAGCACCCTAGACTCTGTCTGTTTTTGCAATAAAAAAAATACCGAACTTTTTTTGGGTTACCTTACTTGAATATTCTGTAAAGCTATTCCTACAAATCTAATATATAAATATACTAGCTTCCGCCCACGGCTTCTTCCGCGTGGTATGTCGATAAAAAGTAGCCTATGTCCTTTCTCAGGCTTTAGACTATCTGTGTACTTACCAAATTTCATTTAAATCGGTTCAGTAGTTTTGGCGTGGAAGCGCGACAGACAGACAGACAGAGATACTTTCGCATTTATAATATTATCAAAATGGAAATCATCAAATGACTTCTCCCGCTCTGGGCGGAGCGGAAGGGCGTGTCAGACTTTTACTGACTAAAACCCACCCGTGTTCCTTCAGTTTCCTATTGCTAAGGTCCCGGTATCCCTTTCGGACTTTGCCGCAACCCTGCCAGGTTAGTTAGTGATGAGCACCCTAGAAAAATTCAGAAAAAATGTATAATTTGTCAGTTTTTGGAATAAAAAAATACGTAAACACCAAGCTTTTTTCGAGTTACCTTACATCTGTAAACTTCTTCCTACATACCTAATACCAATATATTGTAGTTACTAAATACACGTCAGTTTGTCAGTACCTAATATAAATAACGCCAGTGTTCCTCATAACTCGTATATCAGTCAAGAAGCCGTTATTTTGTATTAGATCCTCGCTTCCCTGAATTTGGCAGAACATTCCCAACTGCTGGACAACTCAGCCAATTAAAATTAACATGATTTATAATCGGAACAGGCAATCATAATATATTTGTTTGAATGATAACTGTATTTTTTTTTTATTTTTTGATTTGATTGACATGTGTAAGTATGTATTTTAATTGTATTTGATTTGAATGTTTGAGTATCATTTTATAGTGTATGTGTATATATTTTTTAAATATCAATTTTAATATTAAATTAAAATCAATTTTAAGATGAATGTATGGAAAAGTAATGGACTGTGTTTGGAAATAAATGAATTAATTAATTATTAGCAGAAATATTTATTTATTCAAGATGACTTGTGGTTTTTGGTATAATTGTAACCCTTATTTGTTACATGAATGAAAGAGCACTTATTTTATCAGCGTGTTTATTGGCATTTTTAGCCATTAAATCCACTAAATATGTTTTCCACCGTAGGGAAGTCTTTGGTGTTGGTATGGTTGATATGTTTAGCCTGTGGCTTTTAAAACCTGCCTACCTACTCAAACTTACAGATGTTGGTCACCCATAAAAACTTTGCCAATTTCCCGAAAAAAGTCTGATCAAAAGAAACTATTCAGTAAATAATTCAGGCCTATTTCCCACTCAACATTGAAAGGTGTGAATATAAAACTTGAGAATGATGGCGAGGTCCCTCAATATGTCTCTGGTGACGTGGGGACCATGAATGAGTCACTATAAATAATAATTTATCATTATGTAGTGTGAATCGTCTGACCGCGCACGCGCACACCGATCACATTAATAATTTAAACTAATGCGTCACACGGCCCGCAGAAAATACATATTTTTTGTGTATTTTTTTTATTTTGGATACCGTTTAATTTTTTGAGGATTATTAAATTATATCGCAGTTGCAATACATGCGACCTACCTACTTGTAACTATGGCATTTATGGCAATCTATGTTTAACTACTAGGACTATAAAAATAAGTTTCAGAGATTTCCGCGTAGTTTCCACGTAATTTCCTGAGGATATCCAATCACTGAAAATATTACAGCATGTCTTCAAATAAATAAACTTAGAAAAGAATACATCAAAGTATAATTTCACGAAAGTTACACGTTTTCACGCTTAAAACGCCAGACCGGAATCTAGCCATCAAATCACATCCAA
The DNA here is from genome assembly GCA_947363905.1 of Lithophane semibrunnea. Lineage (NCBI taxonomy): Eukaryota > Metazoa > Arthropoda > Insecta > Lepidoptera > Noctuidae > Lithophane > Lithophane semibrunnea. The sequence goes on along the minus strand of OX376199.1, from coordinate 16,768,121 downwards.
CCGGCGTAGTAGACAGAAATCGTAATGTTTTTTTTTACCGTCAATGCCAAGTATTTACCTCAATCTATGTGGAAATATTCCTGAGGTGATATCATTGCTTTCCTAACTAAAACTGACAGCATGGAAGGTAACTGACGCTATACGAGTGACGTCACGTGTTATATTGCACGTCAAAACACGTCATCGTACGTCTGTCTGTAATAAGATATGAAATTGAGAGCGTTGATGATATTTTTTGTCTTGATTTTGCTGCCAAGATATTATTATGGTTTTTATGTCTTTTCTATATGAGTACCTATACCAATTTGAAAACTGGATTGACTTTTTCATCGTATCATTATTTGAAAGGAACTTGTAGATACTTGGTCCTCGGAGACGGAAGTTCTTATTGCTCTTATTAAAAGAATGGCTAATAAACAAGGGCACTATAAGCTAAAGAAGTTAAAAAATAATATATTTTATTCCGTTACCAACAACAGTCTTAAAATAATAATATTTACAAGTATAAAAAAAGGGAGGGGAAAAATCAACGGTCATCAAAAAAATCTGCTGTCAACAGGAAAAGTGCCCAAAAGGCTGACAGTATTGCCACGTAGTAGGTATGGCAATGCCTATTGTTTGGCCAAGAAAAAGGCTTGACCAACCGCTTGGCGATGTCTTGAAAAGTTAAGTGGGCACTTGGACCCATGGCCTTAGTGTTTCAACCCCAAACTGTACGAATATATAAGTCCCAGGAAGGTTGGTTTGGTATTTGCGCCGTTTGAGGTTTTCCGCATCCATTAGGACCTACCTAACCTACAAATGAAATATTATTCTATACAAAACTAATATTTTGCAAAAAACTGCTTGAACTATTACAATCTTCATTCCTAAACATAGCAACAACCGTAGTTTTAACGACATCTATAAAAACCACGTTATTGTTCAGCACAGTTGCTCTAAACTCTAAACCAAAGAACATGACGTAATCTTCAAGTTGTTTCCATAATAGTTAATTAATACTAAGTATTTTAATTTGAAGTCGCTTTTTGTCTGTCTGTCTGTATATAGGAAGGTCTATATACCGTAATTCTGACAAAATAATTACTTATCAGATTTTGATACGGTTTTCAACATCATTTAGATCATTTTATACCGGCTGGTTTATGTGATTTATTATTTACCTAGCGACCCGCTCCTGCTCTACCTAGCGACCCGCTCCTGCTTTACCTAGCGACCCGCTCCTGCTTTACCTAGCGACCCGCTCCTGCTCTACCTAGCGACCCGCTCCTGCTTTACCCAGCGACCCGCTCCTGCTTTACCTAGCGACCCGCTCCTGCTTTACCTAGCGACCCGCTCCTGCTTTACCTAGCGACCCGCTCCTGCTTTACCTAGCGACCCGCTCCTGCTCTACCTAGCGACCCGCTCCTGCTTTACCTAGCGACCCGCTCCTGCTTTACCTAGCGACCCGCTCCTGCTCTACCTAGCGACCCGCTCCTGCTTTACCCAGCGACCCGCTCCTGCTTTACCTAGCGACCCGCTCCTGCTTTACCTAGCGACCCGCTCCTGCTTTACGTAGCGACCCGCTCCTGCTTTACCTAGCGACCCGCTCCTGCTCTACCTAGCGACCCGCTCCTGCTTTACCCAGCGACCCGCTCCTGCTTTACCTAGCGACCCGCTCCTGCTTTACCTAGCGACCCGCTCCTGCTTTACGTAGCGACCCGCTCCTGCTTTACCTAGCGACCCGCTCCTGCTCTACCTAGCGACCCGCTCCTGCTTTACCTAGCGACCCGCTCCTGCTTTACCTAGCGACCCGCTCCTGCTTTACGTAGCGACCCGCTCCTGCTTTACCTAGCGACCCGCTCCTGCTTTACCTAGCGACCCGCTCCTGCTTTACGTAGCGACCCGCTCCTGCTTTACCTAGCGACCCGCTCCTGCTTTACGTAGCGACCCGCTCCTGCTTTACCTAGCGACCCGCTCCTGCTTCACCTAGCGACCCGCTCCTGCTTCACACGGTTTTTACGACTTAACAAAACATCGAGATTTCTTAGTTATATGTAACTTTAATATTACCGTATATAAACATAAACCTTTAAAATTCTCTAAACGATGGTGAAAACCTCATCAAAATCTGTTCCGTGGTTTACAAGAACAACGCGGACATACAGACAAACACGACAAGCGACTTTAATTTATAATATGTATAGATATAGATATTTTAACTAAGATTTAAAAATAAATCTTCATGTCTTGTCAAGTCGTTACAACGGCGCGAAGCAGGGGTGGGTCGCTAGTAGTTAATATAGACATTCCGATTTCATACAACCTAATTATAGCTAATTAAAGCTGTCATAGAATATGATCCGCCGTGACAAGTTCAAAGTGGCTTATTTATGGCTTCGTAAGATAAAAGGGGGAGGAAATCTGCGTCAGCACGCTATGAACGCCAATTAGCTTATGAATATTATTTGTTTATATATTTAAATTGACTTCTTAGCGCCATTTTGGAAGGGAATACATAATATACGTTGTAAAGTAGGAGAAAATGATTATCTATTTATGGTGGGGAGGTGTAACAGGACGCACTTGACATGCTTTTTCACATGTTAAGCACACCTGCATGCAATGTATTCTGCTCGCGCCCGACAAATTACTGATTGACCGATTTATTAAAGTCAAAGTCAAAGTTGACTTTGACTTTGACATTATGAGTGCTATAAACTGATTATAAAATAAATCAATTAACAAATCTCTTTTTCCTAGTAGGTATCAAACGCTACATGTCAAATAAAAAGCAGCAACATTGTTCTTTGCCGATGCGAATATGATGACCGTTGACACATATACGACTAACATTTTATATAGTTTACAAATGTAGTAGCGTGTGCGAGAAAAAATATTTTCGGCCGACACACCTTTCCGTGCCAACAATTTCTGGCAGGCAATTGGCAGAATGATGTTAGTACCAACCACGATTTCTTTTGGACATTACGCTTATTAGCTTTGAGGAGTATTGCAGGGTTAAAACTAGGATTTGCAGCTATTATCGTCTATACTGTGTAATCGATTGAAGTGTAAAGAAATCCTAAGATAGTTAATTAATTCAGGCATGACTTTGCGGAAATCCAATATAAAATACAATAGACGCGCCGACCCAAACATGACGAGTTGCCAAGGCGAGCTCTGCGTCCAGCGCTCGGCGTGGCAACACGTCGTGTTCGGGTTCGCGACTGGTCAATCGTCATCCTGAGGATGCCTAGTTGAGAGGTGAAACACGTGTCGTTCATCTGTATTTAAAAAAAATATAGTTTTTCTATCAATTATTGTTTGTATAATGTTATTAAATCGTAATTGAAAAATCATCGATGAAAATTGAGGTTACAAAATTAAAATCAAATCAATTGTCAAATGAAATACATCTTTAAGGTTATTTAAAATCATAATTAAGGGTAAGTAAGTATTCAAATAATACAATCAAAGCCTTCAATTTATAACTTGCACTACGTAAAAAATGGCATCGACAGGTACTTACGTTTTCTGATCCATTGGTTGATATTTTCATCGTATACTTTTTGGAACAAACCATAGACTTCTAGTGATTTGGTTAACACTTTGTCACTTAAAAGGTGTAAACAATCAATAACTGAGAACTAATCACAAAGTCGGTGCCTAAAATGGAAGCCGCCATAGCTCCATACTAAACTAAATTGAGGCTCCTATTGTACTCTGGTTAACAATTTGTAACTTGAATTGTGCAAACAGTTACATTTACAGCTTCAATCCAATAAACAAAACACGTGTCCAATGTTTTGTCGAATGAGTAATGAAGAGTCCTTAAACAGCTACTACATACTATACCTACTAATGCCTAGCTGCAGCTGTTTACACGTTACAAGTTGGAATGTATCATATGGTCTGATGATAAGTTCGCATACGTAATGATTTGGATGCGTCCACGCTTGCGCCAAGACCAAAGGCGCCTGATGTGTCGGGGAAACTGCCAACTATTATTATTTAATAATCAATAATAGACAAGCAGCTGTTACGGTTTGATATTGCTCTATTAATAATTATTATGCGTAGTAGCGTAATAGAAAGGTAAGGGAATTTATTTCGAAAATTGTTCCGCAATTTCAAATTCAAAGTTTTAATTCAGGGTGTCTTGTTTTAAACGATTTTTTAGAAACTTTAAACTAAAAGTTTTCTTAAATACTTCATGTATGTTCAGCGATTTTTTATAGTTTAGGATAAAACTATCTCAAAAGCAAACATTTTGGTTGGAAAAATTCGTTAAAAAAAAATTGTCCCTAAAAATTGAATAAAGGGATCAGTCACTCAGGGCTCAGTAGTTTTAAAAACTGCTATGGACCGTGTATTTGCTTACTTCTTAATTTCTCGGTTGAATTTCTCTTAAACTACGATTTCCTAAAAGAGTGGAAACAAAAAACAAAAAGAAACAGAATCATCGATCATGAGAATGATCATGATCTTTAATCTTGTTTTGTATAACAATCATCGTGGTAATCAGTAATTTTCACCAGTATTTGCCATTAAGGTGTCAAGAAACGTTCTGTTTTTGGACAGCCGTTGCTGTGTGACCGTTCACCGCTTCCTAAGTGAACCAAAGCTTTACCGTTACTACGAAAGAGACAGCCATTGTCGTAGGCTTAGTTCGGATCCCATTAGTTTGTTGTAGGCTTTGGCGTAGCGCGTAGCCCGTAGCACGTAGCATGTAGCTCGTAGCAACGTAGCAGGGGACAAAAATGGCCATTGTCAAAAATATAATATAAAGGTTTTGGACAACACTTTCACAGTCGGTTTAAATAGAAATAACTTCATCGATATAACCATTAATAAAATAATTAAGTACATAATATTCCTATTAAATCACTCTTTTCATCCAACAGAAAAGTACGATTTTATTTAAAGTTCACAACTTCTCTACATAAACAACTCTTTTGAATACAGAAACTCAAACATTCACAATACATTCATTATGTATTGTATGTGTACTAAAAACAATGGACTAGACGAACACTCATGAGTCATGTGTACACTCAATTTGAGTGACTCCTATTCATTATAACTGTACTATAAGACAACGCACAGTCAGATACGTCACACGGAACCTAGTGTTTATATTCTGATTGTTAAATATTTATATGAGACTAGCTTTACTCCGCGTGAAATTACGGGGGGGGGGGGAATTTCTCAGTGGGTGCCCCGCATCGCATAACATCGCCCGCCCGCGCTTTTACTTATTTTTCTCTTAGCGTTCTTTCTGATTTTGTTTATTTTTGCTCGACCCCTAACTGTCGTAACGTAATGTTAAATAGCCCATAACCTTCCTCAAAAATTGGGCTATCATATGCAAAAAGATTTTTTCAATACCGACAGACAGTTCCAGATATTAGCTCATTCAAACAAACGAACAAAAAATAAAACTCATCAGCTTTATTATTAGTAAATAAATTATAAACTATTAATGAAATCCGTTCTATAAAGACATAATTATTTGTATTAATATTAAATAAACACCTGAGATCATCGATAAACTAGGAGCCACAAGTTGATAATTAACAAGACTATCAAACTGAACATAGACAAACCGTACTACGACAAGATTTTATTTCGTCAGTTCGGAACTCCGACACGTTATTTTTCTTACTTCGTAGTACAGTAGTGTCGGGCTTAAGGTATTTCGAACTTAAGTATTGTCGAAATAAAGACGTGTCGGAGTTCCTTACTGTCTGAATAAAACCTCATTCTCAACAAATCTAAATAGACTCGTTTATATGTCTATCTAACGAATATCTTAGTCACGAAGTAACAAAAATGCTACCACTTGCCTTATGGAAGAGTTCACTGACTAATAATGGTTTATCGTGATTTAAATTTAAATATATACCGATGAGTATAAGGCGTGGGTCGCACCGTCAGCGGTAGACGGAGCGGAGGCGTTTTTCCCACGTCATAAACGCTTTAGAGAAGAAATTAAGTGTCATTTGATCGGAATGTTAATAGTATGTTGAGTGTTGATTTTCAATATGAAAAATGTCTGACTCATGTAGGTTTTCTGTAATTTTTTGTTGTGAGTGTTACAGTTAATTGTGTGTTGTCATTTTCAAGAATTTAAACCGATACAGAAACATGATAATCTATAACTATAAAACAAAGTCGGGTTAGTTATATCATTTATTACATTCCATTCAAGAACAGCTGGACCGATTTTTATGATCTTGGATTTGGCTCCGCCCTGAATAGCATAATAATTATAAAAACACCGAAAAAAATCGCAATTAATGAATTAATTAGGTAGCTTAAGTAGGTAGGTAGTAAGGAGGTAGGTAGGTGGTAGTTAGGCAGGAAGGTGTACTGTAGATAAGTACTGTTACCGGTGCGAAGCCATGCCGGATAAAGCTAGTACTCTTATAATTGTCACTCGTGTAGTTAAAACTAACTTACATTTTTTTTCTATTTCAACGAAGAAATACATTGTTGGTTTTGGTCCTTGGGTAATAATAATGACATTAATCATTAATCTAACCATGAAGAATATTTTTTACTGCTTATGGAACTGCTTACTGCAATCAAAATTATTTTATACCACAGTGCTTTTCCGCTTGCAAAGTAACCTAACCTTACGATGCGTCTGAGTCGAATTAGATTCATGAAATCATGACGTCGAAAGATAACTAAATATACATACTAAGTATATCCAATATACTTCTTTATATATTTGCGAATACTCGTAAGTATTCTTTATTCCAGCTTCTGTAGACACTGCGTATATTTCTGTATCTATTTGTAAGATGAAAAAGTGCGTGGCCTTGTCTTGTTACCTATTTTTCTTTATCTATACTAATAATTATAATAAAGCTGAAATGTCTGGTTTTTTGTTTGAACACGCTCTTTTTTGGAACTAGCAGTGATGTGTGGAACTAGCGGTGATTTGAAAAAAATCTTGAGGAAGGTTATACAGGCAATTTAAAATATTTGCAATTTAATATATATAGTTTCTTTAAAATATGTGTATGCCAGTCCATGGCGAGACATGTAGTTCATAATCCTATTATTAAGACCATTATTGTACCATGTTAAATGCAAATAAATATATTCTATTCTATTCTACGTACGCCACGACCCTTAGGAGCCGAGTAAAAAGAAAAAAAAGGCAGTAATAACGTGTGAAAACGAAGTGATAGCGCTGACCAGCGATGCGATGCGACGCGGTGGGATGGGGGTAGGGATGCAAGAAGTGCCAAAAAGTATCGATATATATCGTATCGATATTTAAATAAAAATCAATATAGATTTCGATATATCGTAAAAAAAATATCGATATTTGAATAAAAATCAATATAGATTTCAATATATCGTAAAATAAATATCGATAAATCGGTGTTTTCAAAAAAATATTTTTACTTTATGAAGTTCAAGTTTTTTATTTATATAAATACCACACTAGTAAAAAAAAAGTATACTTTTTACGGTTCTGAATTCCAGCGGTGTTAGGCAATGGCGACAACGGTATTGCTATTGGAGATATATTATCGTATTTGAAACATTTTCGATACTTGATATTTTATATCGATACATCGATTTATAGAAATAATAAATATCGCCTAAAAATATCGATATATCGAACAAAAAATATCGATATTTTTTCTTCGAGCATATACGGGAACAACAAATTTCACGCGTACGAAGTCGCGGGCTGAAGCTATTTTATAATACACAGGGGATACTAGTGTTATTTTGACGAAAAGAATAATGTTTTTTCTTGTTTATATTTTTTGTATGTTTTATTTTGGTAGGCGTTGTTTGAACTCAAGTGTTATAAAATGTATAGTTTAAGATCTATTGGCTGGAATGAGGTGTAACAGGAAACATAAAATACTTTTGAGGTTGCGTAAAAAGTATTTTTTGCATAGTTTTCATTATTATTTAGGGTTCTTAGATGATGTTGTCAAGAATTTTAATAATAGTTATGGTAGAGGATTATTCACATCACATAGATGCATATTATTTATTTAATTTTATTTAATTAATTTACTAGGAGTTTCTTGCCGGCTCTTCTCCATAGGAAACGACCAATTGGAACCGTGCATCTAGCTTCTGACGTTTCATAAGTACCTCTGTAGGTTTATGTGAAATAAAATATTTTGATTTTACTTCAGACTAATTCCATGTACTTAATTTATTAATCTGCTTTTATACATTTAATCCGTACATTTTTATTAGGTAAAATATATACATTGGGTAATTTATTATACTAAATTAACTAAAAACTAAAAGGACTAACTAATTGTCCATATTTGTTAGTTACAAAGGTCTTAAAACAATTTTTTTATTGCATCACTCATAAAATTCAGAATTCAAAGAATAAAATCTCTAATTTCAAAAATTATGTTGTCACCTCGTCACATGAAGTTGGATGAATAAAAAAAAAGGGTTTTTCAACATTGTACAGGTACGAAATTAGTAATGTATTCGTATTACAATAATAATTAGGTATGTTAAGTGGTACTAAAATGATCTTTCACTACCTTGTCAGTGTAGACCTTGATGACGTCAGCCGACGTCATGGCTTGTCACAGCGGTGCATAACGTAACGTTGTTTATTGCTGATTGACTGAGTGATTTATGACTGACTGACTGAGGTCACTCAGAATTGGGCGCTGAAACAAAGAGGTATAATGAAAGTATCTGTAAACATTTTGGAAGATTTTCACAGTCGGTTATTTCAGTAAAGTAAGCGGTCCTTTCCATCCTAAAAGAATTGAATGAGCATTTTATCTCTTTACATCACAAGAAAAGCTGTTCACCTGAGTAAATGATTTATTTAATTTATTATTTACTAGCTTTTGTTTATTTATTTAATTTATTATTTACTAGCTGTGCCCCGCGGTTTCACCCGCGTAGGTCTCGATCTCGTGGGAATATAGGGATAAAACTTATCCTATGTCCTATTCCAGGTCATGGTCTACCCGTGTGCCCATCCTCTCCTCTCTTCTCTAGGATAGGGAACGTCGCGGCGAGGCGGCGCCGCGCCGGCGTCGAACGGTTCGCGTATTGCATTTTCATAATCATGATAACTTCGAAATTAAATGTCCGATTCGAATGAATTAAAAAGTATTTTACTGCTACATAAATACCCTTGATATTAAAACTATTTATTTGAATAGAAATTTTTTTTTTTTTGATAAAACTCCTTCGCAAATAATGCATTAATTTTGAACAAATTTGATTATCATAAAAAAGGTTATAGTGAGTCAAGCTTAAAAGATAGACATATGCTGTCGCGGATTTTTTTTTAGAACTTTTAAAGAGGAACAATTCCATCATACATGATATTTACGTAACATAAACCGTTTACGCAGCGCACGCAACGAAAGCTCTCCAAAAGGAATATTTTTTCCCGTTTTTGCAACATATTTCATTTATGCTCTGCTCCTATTGGTTGTAGCGTGATGTTATATAGCATCGATAAATGGACTATCCAACACAAAATGAATCCAACACAGAATTTTTCAATTCCAATCAGTAGTTCCTGAGATTAGCGCGTTCAAACAAACAAACAAACAAACTCTTCAGCTTTGTAATATTAGTATAGACTAGCTCAGGTTAAGCTACGCTTGCCGGGGTTGGTCAGTGGATCAGTGACCATCTTTACATACCGAGACTCCTCCGTGCCTCGGAAAGCACGTTAAGCCGTTGGTCCCGGCTGTCATTTGGGGATCTTTGACAGTCGTTACGTTTCGTCAGAAGCCCGAAGTCTGATAACCAGTCTTACCAAGGGGTATCGTATTACCCAGTTACTGGGTTGTGGAGATCAGATAGGCAGTCGCTCCATGTAAAATAGACTGGTTAGACTGGAAGCCGACCCCAATATAGTTGGGAAAAGCTGATGATGATTAACTAGCTTATGGCCCGCGGCTTCGCCCGCATGGACGTCGAAAATTATCCCACGGGAACGTACTACCGGGATAAAAGTATCCTATGTCCTATACCAGCCACATATTTTGACTAAGGTGTAGAGTTTGTAAAGTTAGGGCTTGTAGAATTAGAAGCTTGGCTCTACATGAGATCTGATAAATTTTTGACCGTGCTTGCCATATGGTCTCGTCTTGGCAACATTTTACATGAAAATGTTTTTGGTGGGTAGTATATACAGGGTTATTGGTAAAACACCAACAATCTCTTCAGGAGTCATGGTACTCATACTCGCGAAAAAAAATCAGCTGTTCCGTACCTTTTGACGAGTTATGAGAACATAAATGTACGGAACCGCTGTTTTTTTTTTCTTTTTCATATTTGTTCCCATAGTAAAAGTTGTTCATAATGATGAGTACAATGACTCCTGAACAATGAACCCTGTATAGAAAATATAGTATGGAAGTATGGATATATAAATACTACTAGGCAGTTGAGAGGAAAGGTAATGCTCTAAATTATCATTAACGTAATTATTTTTGGTCATTAGACGTTTTGGAAGACCTTTAATGACGCCAGTAAATATGCCACTTTTGCGTAAACGTAATCTGTTATTTAATGAATTCCACCTTGTCAGGTTGTAGTTGCGCGCTCACAAATATTTAGGTGTAAGTATTTTGAATAGTGTGACATTTATTTGACGGCACTGCTTACGCTAATCGCTTAGTCACCTAAGGAATTTGGTCCTGCGATACGGGATGTATTGTAAGTTCTATTTTCGCACATTTTAATTTATAAGATTTACCTACTGAATGTTTATAAACGCACATTATACTCGGAGGAGCTCGTGGCTAAGTATTAACAGCCGCACGGGTCGATCCAACAGGTTAAGCTACGCTTGCCGGGGTTGGTCCATGCCGCGGAAAGCACGTTATGCTGTTGGTGCCGGCTGTCATTCGTTGTGGAGGTCAGATAGGCAGTTGCTCCATGTAAAATACTGGTATCCAGCTGCATCCGGTTAGACGTGAAGCCGACCCCAACATAGTTGGGAAAAGGCTAGGTAGATTGATTGATAAACGCACATTATACGAAAAACCCTACTGTGGCGCAATGTTTAAAAAGAAATGACTGACTGATGGGCATCCTTAGGACGCTCCACCACTTATGTAGGCCAATAATTGGCTTGCATTCACTGACTTCACCTGACGTCACAGGTAGCTACGTCACACAACGGCCTCTGCATAGCATCATTAGCCCTCAATTAATAGCACTCGGCTAGTTTACAGTAACACCTGACTGGGAGACGAGCCAACTGTTCGTATTATTTTAGATTGTAAGTGGTAAGGATGTTGGCGAATGGCGCACGGTCTAGTCATTGTTGTGGTGAGATTACGAGGGTTGAGTGTGGGTAGAGGCTGTTAGGCTGAGACTATATGACGCTGATTAAGTAAAGCTGAGTTAATTGAAGTAACGAGAGGATCTTGTATGTTTTCCAGACGTTTTCGTTTGAAACCATTCTATGACAAGACGATATATTTTTTACTAGCTTCCGCCCGCGGCTTCGCCCGCGTGATATGTCGATAAAAAGTAGCCTATGTCCTTCTACGGGATGCCATCTATCTCCTTGCAAAATTATATCGAATTCCATTCTGTGGTTTAGGCGTGAAAAGGTAACATACATACAGACAGACAGACAGACAGACAGAGTTACTTTCGAATTTATAATAATATTATGGATTTTAAAGGTACATATGGTAAGAAAATTGGTTTTTGGTGTTGGCAACATTTTTTTTGATCTGGCAATGTTGGGCTAAGTAAACATAAGCAGCTTATCTTCAGGTGATGTGACCATAATGATCCTATCAAATTAAAACAATAGCAGAACGGAACGGAACGTCATAATAGTATAATTCCCAAGCATCAGGTGGAATGACCGCGTGAAGTGAACTGTCATTCCACCTGTTACTTGGGATTGATTCTTTTGACAGCTCTCTTCAAGTTCACTTCACCTAAGTATTCACGGTGAGATTTTTACAGAATAGGTCGGCAGATAGTTTTAAATCGCGAGTCGAAACTCTAAGCTGCAAAAATGTTAGCGTTGACTCCAATTGCTAGAAGTTTCACTGTGGATAAACATGGCGTTCATGATGACAGTTCTCAGTATCTATTTGGGTATCATATCACCTGAATTCTGAGTAGCCAATGACGTCAAAATAATAAAATATGATTAATAAATAATACAATTTCTGACATCGGATCGAGAATGTCTGCGACTGATGACATCTCTATTATATTATAGCTTCCCCACCGTTATATCTTGACACGCGGGGAAATGAAGAACTAAGATAAGTTCTAAAGACAGTGGTCTTTGCAAAGTGGCGCCATAGTGAAAGACCATATTATGTTGGCCGATAGTGGAAGATTGTACAACTATTTAGTGAATGATGTAGAGTGGGATGTTTTATCGTAGGGTTGAGCACCTGTTGATGGTGACACAAATAAAGCGCACGTGACAGCTATTGTGGTGATGTTGATGGATAATTTTGATAATCTGAGATTTGACATTTGGATACAAGCTATCTGCTAAGAATTGATGGCAGTGTGAGGTCAGGAACGATAATATATTTTTCTGGGAAGCATGATCTTATGATCAGATGTTTTATTCTTAGATTATGTTTTATGAATTAATTTATATTTAAGACTGAATTTTCCAAAATTCAGCGAGAGATAGCGAATTTACCGACTATTAGGACCAAAAAGCGTTGGTTATGGCTTAGTTTTGGTTTTGGTTATGGCTTAGTTTAGGTTTTGGCTATGGTTTAGTTTAGGTTATATGATTTTAATTGCTATGCATTCCTAAACGCCGTAACTTTATTTAGTTTCCGAAAAAAGTAACGAAAACATTTAATTTCTAGCAACCCTATGCTGCAATAAAATATGAAATACGATCTTTAAAAAACTGCATGTAACAATAATTTAGTGCACTTTTATATCTAGTGTCAACGTCGCTAAATAACGCGTGCGCAAGTTTTTTTTTACATAAAATTATTTTAGTTTTCTTCAGTTTTTCTTTATTTCATTTTATTTTATTTATCTTTTCATCTATTAGTTGATAGACAATGCTATTTAAAAGCCGCGAAGATGATTTTCTGTCATAACTTTCAACGAAAATACTTCATAATACGTTTCTAGTTCCAACCCAACGTGCCCATGCTATGTTCCACCCACTTTGTTGTTCATTGATTCTAAACTTTTCAGTGACAGAATGATTGTATAAGAAAATGTAAAATTTATTAAAAGAGGCAAAACATACAGCATCTTTTTTATAATCTTCACAATAGTTCACTGTTTTTTGTGTCTTATCTTAACATGAGTGTCTATGGGTATCAGCATTAGCACCATAATTTGTTGACAGATTGGTGATTGTCAACAGTTTTGAACACAGATGAGGACGGCTCTTGAAGCCATCTGTATGTTGCAGTCAACGTTTCCACGTAAACCAACCTCCTTGCACGTATGAAGACGCAACGTTGGTCCATAAGAATATGCGCAATTGTTTCTATATTGGCGTCAATGGTCTAGCTAGTAGCAAAGTATCCAACGCAATAACTTAATTTTTATCAGATTCTAAAGCTTGGATGCTTTGCCAAAAAATAAACAAATGGTACTCGGGCGATCAACAAGCATTAACAAATTACCGTAGTTTTTCAACTCATATTCTATTCCTGCATCGAATAGTATGGCCTTAAAGAAATATTATTAATTTGATTCAAATGTATATCTGTAATACCCACGACACACAATAACCTTGCATTTGTTTTTAACATGAAATAAACTAATATCACCAACAATTCTCTACTAATTTCTTGTCAAAGAAAAATTGAAATCTATTAATCATTAGGGTCGGAACTTGAAACAGTTTTGGATCAAGATGGATGCGTTTTTCATGGGAACAGATAGCTCTTCTGCTTTCCTAACAGCCTGGTTGATGGACGCGGCTATTTATACGTTTCTACTAACTGCGAATCAGTCAGTGAGATGATTTCTTTCGTGTAGTGAGTGATTGTGCAATGTTCGGTCATCGTTAGTAGGCAGTTTGTTGAGGGTTGATTGATTAGGATGTGAAGCAGTTGTTTTAAGAATGCGAATACATAGATATAATTACTGGGTTCCTGGAAATCCTAGGTGTGTTGGAATTTGTCAGATTTTGGTGAGTTTCATTAATGTACCAGGTTAAATGGAGGGCCAATGGGAAAAAACATGCCTAGATAGCAACTGCAATCATCACCGTCATTCATCTTTCGGCTGTAAGGTGTCCACTGCTGGACTTAGGCCTACCCCAAGCGTAGCTACAAAGACCGCTCCTGTGTTATTCGCATTCAGTGTATTCCTGCGACCTTTATCAGGTCATCAATCTAACTTGAAATGTAACTGTGTACTACCACATTCTTTGCAAATGAACGAATATTTTTACTAATACTTTTATTAATACTTTTACTACTACTTTTACTAATACTTAGATACATTTACGAATTCTATTCAGTTTTCTTGTGAGGGGCTTACCCACTTGTTTAGGTCTTACGTCTGAATCATGGCTCTTCATTGTAATTTGTATATGTAGGTAAAGTTCTTCTTCTTATTTCTCTACAATCGAGACTTTAAACAGTTACAATTTTATGATAGCCACTCGTGTTCCACAAACTTTATTATCGTTAAATTCCGAGGAGAAAATGCTGGAATTTATAGACGCCTGCAGTTTGCAAGAAATACATTGGGTTTATTATAGTACTTCGCAGAATGGGTGTAAAACGATTATTAAGTTTACGTGGCCTTTTATTATTCTATTAAGAGATATTAAGATACGTCCATCTATTTCTCGAGTTCTCAGAGAATTCTATTGAATCGTACATACTTGATTGATCCATGTCTTTAAGGGCGAATTTCACCAAACTTTTATACCGAGTATAAGTCTTACTCTGAGAATAAATTTTGAATTTTTGACAGTTTTTCCATACAAAAACTGTCAGACGACAATTTTATTACACGGATAAAAAATTTCTGACTTTGATGAAATCAGCCCTAAGTAGTTTAAACATTGAGAGATATGTTGTAACGTCACCATTCTTATTACACAATAAATCAGGACGTTTTTAAGTAACTTAATGTAATACCTACCAATACCAAACACTGTGTTATGTCATATCGTAAACTTCACAAATAATAACCTATTTTGTAAATAAATAAAAATGAAATGTTATTCGGTGGCGCATCACTTGAGAACAACTGGATCGATTTGGCTTTTTTTTGTTTTAAAATGTTCTTAAGAGGCTGTTTTAGATTTTTATGAAAAGAAAAATTAGAAAAGTGAATCGGATAATTGGAAGATTCGGAAAAACTGCAACTGCTTGTTTCTACAGGATTTGGACAGAACAACGTCTGTCTAGTCAGATAGTTGATGATAAATCTTGATTATGATTATATATAAGTTAGCAGTTAATTTATTCAATACTTAAAAAAGGTACTCTTCTATTATTTTTCTAAATAGAACACTGAAAGTTCTCTCGCAAGATTTATTGGGTATACGACACAGGTATTTCAACACTTCTGTCAAATCGTTAAGAGGGCGACACATACAAATATTGCTTACATTACTCCCATTCATTGTAGTAACCTATTTAGAAAAGAAAAAAACGGACTACAACACTATTTCCGCGTTTATTTTCTATGTATCCATGAAACACTAATTGGTAGATATTTGTAAGCATCTATTGTTTGTCTAAATTAAAAGACTGGAAAGTGGTTCGGGAAGTCTTTGATCAGCATTTCAGGCTTTTAAAAGAATTATAATGTTGGTTGATTGTTTCATTTGTGTGGATGATTAGCTCAAAAAGAAAAAGAGTAATTATTGAACTGGCTTTTTAAGCACAAACTTTATATGCAAGTACGGAGGATATCCTATACCAATAAGAAGCAAATTTCCAGAAAAAAAAGGACACACAGGAAACAATTTTTACCCCCCCTAAAGATCGAAAAAATAACGGTTGTCAAAAGAAATCTGCCATTAGTTTCCGCATTCCGTTTCCGAACATAACGAAAATAAAGGGATTTTTGTGTTGGTTTCAGACGCCGGCGCAGTGACATGCCAGCTTCGGTCGTGCGCGCGCGCTCCCCGCACGCAACGCAGCAACATACTAAACATTCCAGTTTTTCATGTGCGCCGTTATATATTGCATTCATATTGATTTTTTCGTAATTCTTACAATAATTTTAAGAAGACTTTGTTCTTCTTCGAATTTCGAAATACGATCAGAAAGTTTAATTTTAAAATGTTGACTAAACTAAAGACCATTTTTAAAAGAACATGACTAAATCGTATACTTTTTCTACAGTTAAAGATCAATGTGAATGTAAAAACAATGAAACGTCCCCAAAAAGTGAAGTGAAAGTGCAAAGTGCATCACAAGTGTAAGATGTAAAGTGCCTAGTGCTCGGATGAAGTGCATCGTGGTTCGGTTGAGGATCACTGGAAAAGCATGGTGTGAGCACCATGGGCATACAAGTGGAGAATTCTGTGAACTATAACAGTAACTCATGTAAGTTGAGTTACTTAACTTATTTATATCCTGATATACATGATGTTTCAAAAACAAAAGTTTAAGGTGAATCTTTACTTAAAATAATCTTTACTTAAAAAAATATATCTCAATCCCGTGTGTTTCTCAAAATTGTGCCTGTAGAAGTAACCGGCCCTAGTGGAACATATGACTCGTACGCATTAATTGATGACGGATCCACGGCAACTTTGACTGACTCAGAGGTGGCACGTGTCGTATCGGTGCGACAGGACCCGTAGAACCAATCAAGGTTGACGGAGTTACTCCTGGTAGTAAGTAAGGATTCACTATAAACTGCTGTTTTTGAAACTGTCAGATTCAAATGTCGAAAGCAAATCTTTGATTCATCTGCTTACCCACATAATAAAAAGTGCACACTGTGAAACTCATGATTGTTTTTGTATGATGTGTCGGAACAGTTAACATAAGTTTCTGAGTGTGTAAACAGAATGTCAAGAAAGTTTTAAATCAATATGGGTATTATAGATTTAAAACTAGAAAATGATGATAGTGTCAACTTTATTTTATGTCACCAAAAACGGAAACTAAAACGCTCTATGGAATGCTACATAAATTACTTATAAAGAGTTGTTAACCATTGCACTGTAAAAAAAACATAGTTACGACATTCAGGTTAAGAGCATTTTTGATTGAGCATTTTTCAAATATTTGGCAATATGAAAGAAAGTACCTTTGCATTACGGGACAGGTTGAATGTTTCTAAGGTATAAAACCAGAATAATGAAGTGATTGATGAGGTTTTTACTCGTGAGGAAGAAATCAGGCTTAAGCAAAAAGGAAATTGAAGCGCTGTTCATAGATGAATTGCTTTTAAGCACTTAAGGAAGGCTTGTTGACGTTTACAATTGGAAAATGTCTTAATAGCCTGACTACACTAAATAAATAATTTACGAAATCTGTAGAAAAATAACATAATTCGTAATTTTATAACTACTTTAAAAGTTTGGTCCTTCGAGACAGAATTTACATCGGCGATATGAAGGTGGAACACACCGTTTTAAAGTTTATTTTCATTATTTGTTTAGCTGTAATATCCGTAAAAATCAAAATAATTTACACTATAATCTATAATATTATAAAGAGGAAAGATATATATTTTTGTGTGTATGTTTGTAATGAATAAACTCAAAAACTACAGCGCCGATTTCAATTCAATTCTTTCACCATTAGAAAGCTACAGTCACCCTGAGTAACATAGGCTATAATTTATAAAGATTAGACGCGGGCGAAGCCGCTGGCGGCAGCTAGTATGATATAAAAATGTAATTAGTTTCGGTCCGGGACTTCGTCCGCGCAAAAATTTCTTGTTTTAGCATAAAATATATCCTATGATACTCGGCAATACTGTAGTTTGCCATTAGAAAAAGGATTTTCGGAATCGGTACTGCAGTTCCGAAGGTTTCCTCTTTCATCATACAAACTTACAATTTTTATCTCTTTATAATATTTATTCATTAATATTAATATATATTTAGTGAAAACATAAACATAACGTACGAGACGATAACAACAGGTGCTATAATCATAATTTTACAAAAATAAATAAGTGCAACTCTTTCAGTTTATATTAATACAGTACCACTTATGTTTTACAATCAGAAATTATTGCTTCCTCAAAGTAATGTTTCTTTGCTATCGTTACTTATACATTAGTACACATTATTTTAATATTAAAAAAAATTAACAAAAGTTTACGTTAGTTGCGGAGCATTTACAGATCTAACAGTAGAAAATACCTACGTCTAATGTAAAACAGGTAAGAAAACCGCTTTATTCAAAATAAAATCATGTCAATCGCATAAATCGTTTCAGTGTTCAACCCTAACCAATAGCGAAACATTTATTCAGCAAAATTTGTATGATTATGTCATACATGTGTTATATTTATTACGCCGTGACACATCTATTGAGTCTAGTGAAAATACATTAAAGAAAAACGTAGCAACACCGAATTTTAAAAATACAACTAAACACTTTAAGCCTGGGTTCAACTTCAGATTATGTAAAAGAACTCCTAAATAACCATTTTTGCGAGAAATTCTCGTATTGCATTCGTTTATTTGCACAGACAAATTTAGAACACACTAAATCTGCTATCGAAGCAAAGCAACAGGAAACATTCATCCTTGTCCTCTAAAAAGTCATGATTTCTATTCTGTGTCTTCAAATATTTTTATTTTATAAATTTAGTTTAAGTTCAATGTCAAACGTACGGCCTAGAACGAACGAATGCGACTAACTCAGAAATACTGGCGATAATTTATATTTTGTATTTGGAATGTCGGTTGTACTTCGGCGTCTGCGCACTATTTTCACTATAACGCTAACGAACGTCAAAACAAAACAGTAATCTGTCGATATGATATGACAGACACATTAATTGCGCAATTTTGGGAACAACCTACAATCCGACACTACTGATGACCTCAATTCGTGATGGATCAGACCTTGATGTCAAAACAGTGGAAATATTGTGAGTGCTTCTGGACGTTAATTGAAGTTAAAAATTATGACAAACAATTATAAATAACCATTTTGTTCTACATTTTGGAAGCTCTATTTGCATGAGTCATCGTTTTTACAATGCGTAGAGATAACAATTGCCAGAACAATGGTGATAAGGTAAAAGAACAAGACTGATTATAAATAGCAAGAGATTAAGAAACAGAAGTAGCTGACACACACATTTCGACATTCTAGAGGACCTAATAATAAAATAAAATATTGCAATACTAATATATATATTATTTATTTATGTCAGATCACATGATCCATACGTTGTTAGTAAAGGTCTTAGTCTAATGTTAGTAAAAAACCACACTACATACAAAAATTGCAACGACTGACACCTACGTGTGCAGCCGTATCCAGTGAGACAGCATGGGGCTGTCCCACCTATCACAAAATACCCTCAGGATGCTGTGGGAGCTAGCACGCACTCTACCGAGAATAGAAGCGCACCGTTTCCGTATAATGGTATGAAAACCATCAACCCTGGCCTCGGCGAGCATCCCGGAGGCGCTGCAAAAGCGTGGTAGACCCAACAGCATCCTGAATAAATTGTTATACTGGACACTAATGAAGAAAAGGATAATTTAAAGGACCCAAGTCGAAAGCAAAACAGCTGCTATAGAGGAAATAAACAAAAAACACAAACATCCAAAAAGAACATCGACTGACGCAGTTGCACTCTCTTCAGAAAAGTGACTAACTTGAACAGAAATAATACAAAATAACGAACAAGCAAAATGAAGATATTTATGATTAGTTAAGTGACGCAAGATTTACGGATCCGTTTACCATGATTATGAAGTGTTTCCGCCATTTATTTGCTCTGGTTCTCATTACTAAGACGACAATCGATCGATCTTTAGTTAATGCCAGAAAACTTGATTAAGTATAATGGTGCTTATTAAAATGTACTGTGAAGGTACATTTGCAAAAGAATTGAGTCTTTCACGTGGGATTCACTTGCATATTCATTTATTGCTATTACGAACGGTATATTATGGTTTGCTTGTACAGTCGGTACAGGAGATGAATAACCTAAATTCAAAGCTCTAATAATGTTTATTATAACTTAAAGCATTGCTACTTTGAAACTAGCTATAATTATTAATAAAATCCATGTCATCCATGCACTTCAACTGTCCTAAACTACGTCAGATCTTTTGACCACTGCGATAACGGAAGAGAGGAAATGTTCCCTTAATTATCTCGGAAGGAGAAAATCTAGTACACCTTAGTTTAAATTGTGATATGATTGTCCTTCTTCATCGTATAGTAATTCATGTTACAGATGCCCAAGAGATGTACAAATTCAAAAGTTCATTAGACCTCGTCAGGTCGACTACCGCGAGATGAAATTCACTAAAAAAATATTCCTTCCCGACAAAATAATTGCGCCAGAATCATTTATCTTTTTCTTTTGCAAATATATCTTACTCTTTCTAAATATACTTTTCTTTTTCTGACTCTTTCAGGAGTTTTATTTCAGTTGATTATTTTTAATCTTCTGTATGCGAATTGGAAAATGGAATTCATTTTTTTTTAAGTGTTTGGGAGTTCAAGCCCTTTTTCTTTAGAGTTCATTTGATTAGATTAGGATTTCATACGTATGTAGAATAATTAATCTTTCATTCAAACATGATGTGTGTAATGTTTTTGACCACACATATATCGGTTATCATGGTCTGGCGTTTGCGTAATCCACTTGAAAACTTGCCACATCTAAAAGGAAAAATTTCTAACAGGCTGGTTTATCCCAAATGTATCCTGCGTATCATTATTAACTAGTATTGCACCTCATTTTGGATATAATTGGACATGGACGACTAGAAGACTTTCTTCATCACTATCTTAAAAAAAACACTTCGTGAAAATCGTCTTCCCAAGACCAACTTCTGTTTGAAACAATTTCTACTCAAATTCATTTATCCGTTTCTACATCATTATGATGTTGTGTGATTTAATGGATTAAATAATATTTCAATGCCAGTGTTGCCAGCATGTGGCATAATTCGAAGAGATACACAAATAATGTACCCTAGACTGAAACTGAAACACGACTTGATTTATAGACTTTTCTGAGTAAAATGACTATCATCATCATCAGTGGCCTATTTTACGTTGATCGTATCAACAAATGTTTGTCGGTTTTCCTCAAGAAATAAATATATAGATATGCTTTTCGCTGTTTATGTCGTCAACTATTTTATTCAAAGAAATGGCTCCCCTGTGTCTCCTTAATTTTATTGAGGCTAAGTCATCGTCAAGGTATACCGATTGCATATCAATCTTGGTAATCTTAAAGTTGAACTTTAGTGATTTTTCGATTTCTATAATCCTCTATATTATCGCTGGCCTATTTTGCACTGATGTCTAATAAACTATGGACTCAAAAGATTTCTGCGTTGTTAAAATTTGTTTTTTTGACATTATTCCAATGTTTTCTATTCTAAATATAGCTTGCTTCATTATCAGTGACATACTTTATGTTAATTATACCAACATCTCCGTTTTCCTCTATTATATATTCCTGTCAATTTCACTAATTCTGGATTCCTATAGATGTTTACGTTGAGAAAGTGATGTTTGAGTTTTTTTACCCAATCATTTATAGATTTGACCCCAAAACGTAATTTGTAATCGCTTACGTATTCTTCTATTGTTTCTTATCAGTGACGCAAAATGTAGGTACCCTGGTATGTTGGCAGGCGACCATTGCCATTGTAGCCCATCACAATGCAATATCAATTATGGAATCGCAAAAATTGGAACGCGTGATACAATGCGCGGGAGCAAGCCAAAACTTCATTACAAACCAATTGTTATAGGTTCGTTAACTCACCTAACGATCGATATTACGTTTGCACGAATTTGTAGCAAAATGTAGCTTTAGAAGTATCGGCAACTACGTCATCTGCATTTCACTCTGTCATAATAAGAACATTAATTTCATTGGAACGCAGCAAACTTACTAAAATACATTTTATTGCGTAAGATATATTCGTAGTGTCTAATTCATATAAATACATACATGCTTAAGTATTTATTGTCTCATTCAAAATTGATTTAATAGTGCCGACATCTAGCGCTCTATGCCTGAACTCAAAGCATAAGAAAATCCCGATTCAAACCCGAATTTATTCGAGACTAATTTGGCAAGCTTTCAATTTTCCTCGTTTACACCGCGCCCGCTAGATGGCGCTAGCAGTCTTCGAGGAGAGCTTCCAAATTATTTTGTTTATGTTATGTCGTGGGTTTATTTTTAAACCGGAGCGTTTTATAAGTGGCCTAGGAAGTTATGTATGCCGCGGCTGTGCAGAATGTGGCGCTGGTGGTGCAGTGCCGAGACGATTTCACGCTACGAACACTTTACGTTGAATTTTTATTGATTTCACTGAGGCAATAAAACGTTTTCAGTCTGTTTTTTCAGTCTGTTTTGACGCTCAACGGTGGGAAAGTTTTGAGTCCGTTGTTGTTTTGGGATTAGATGAGTTGGTAGGCGTATCTTTTTTGTAATACAAAAGTCATTTAGTTGGCAGCAGTAGTGCTGCATCAGGGAAAGAATTTAGAATTGTAGGCCACTGATACTGAAGAATTTGTTTTAGAGTGTAGGCTTAAGAATTCTTCAATGAATTGGGTAATAATTGTGATGTAGACTTTATAGCCAGACGGGCAGACGACCTGTAATAGCTTCAATCCTATTAGCATAACTGTGTCTGTACCTATCTAACGAGAATTTTCCTAGATGATCTTTGGACCATGAGAAAATAATATACTTAGATTGCCTATACATCATCACACTTATATTAACTTGTACATGTCTATTTTAAAAGCAATCAAATCTTATTTATTTTAATCTTTAATGTGATAATTTTTGCTATCCCGATTTATGGAGCAATCATACAATTATTAACAAGGAGAACATTTCTCAGAATATATTTTCTCAGCATTTGATTGAAGCTCTTCCATCTCATGACCTTTGTCTGTTTCGATGTCCCTCTTTTCCTATGGCCAACCCTGAATAATTTTTGACCTGGTTTCGATTTACCTTACAAATTATTGAAGTAGGTAAGTATATAGATAGAGAGAAAAAGATAGATAGACAGAACAATCTTTCTTTTTCATCTTTGCTAGTGCTTGTAAATTCTGAGGGTAGATCGCTTCGGTTGCACCATTCTTCTTAATACAGATACCGTTCCTTAGATTTCCACCCAGTTTTGTCATCTGAGGCTTCTGATGCTTCTGAGGCTTTAGTAAAGACAACTTTCGTGCTTATCTTACGGCCGAACCCAATAACGTATCTATCACCAATTAAGGCGTACTGGAGATAGAAAAACCTATCTATCTCTGGTTTTAACGTGTCAATAATATATGAGAGATTGAGAAATCTTACAGGCCCACGCTATCTGTCGATGGGAGATGGTCTATCGCTTACTACGGTTAGCTATTTGTATAAAAAAGCCAGATTATGCGTCCAGTCACATGTTGACAGCTATTTTGTAGACAGTTAGGTCTAATTATCATATAGGCTAGTGTGTAGTATAGGCTAAGTATATGTTCCTCATGGATCACTTTGATAACAGTGGTAATCAAATTCCAGTTAAATATGATGTGAATACACGACAAGCCAAATTAAAATCACTTCAAGTGCTACGCAAAAACAACTTTTATGACAGGCGTACCGCTTCTTTCATCCATAATAGCCAATTTACTTAAACAAATACCTAAAAATATAAAGCGTAAGTTGAAAGACCATTACATCAACTCGATTATAACTTAGCGCGTTGATCAAATCTCAGTCCATGGCATGCTAAGACAGACCCCAGAGGTCTAATTGTGTGCTTTGTTTAAGGAACTTGTACCTAATTTGTAAAATAAATAAACAAATAAGTAATATTTACTTTAAAAAAATACACTTTATAATTAATCATTTAAAAAATGTCTGATTAAAGTGAAAGTACGCAAAGTGGCAGTGATTTTGAAATCATAACAGAGTTTTAATCCAGCAATTTTGTAGTGTTAACTGGAAAGTTTTCCACGAGTTATGTAAATAGGTGATTTCATTGATTTCGACGTGGTTTCTTCGAATTTCCACTTTGCCACCTCGTTTCTCAGCCCTTCACGCCGGCTTATTGACAAAATGGCGCCCAAAAACCATACTCATTCGACATGGTGGTGCGAGCAGCAAAGATACGAGATGGCAAAGTGAAAATTCAAAAATCATCAATAGTGATCCATCGTTCACTGAAGATAAGTTATTTGGTTCGGCCGAAGATGATTTATAGTTAAAGATAAGAAAAAAGTCTACATCGTCTATGGACTACATGGCTACCCAATGAATATACATAGCACATATTTTATATCATTGGAAGGCCTTTTGTTCAACAGTGCACGTTTACAGATCACTATCATATGATATATATAGTTTTCCTACGCTAAGTTTTGTAGTATCATCAACCCATGACCAATTTTTATGTCAACTGTCATGAAATGCTGGTATGAAATGGATATAATACGCACATTTATGCAAATATTCCAAATGATTTGATGACCACACTGAAATTACTTGTGATTATTGCGGTCGCTGCCTCGTTACCATAATTAGCAGCTATGAATATATTTTTTGGCTCATTTGAGAGACATTTGTAAATTACAGGTAAATCTAGAAATATAAAAATATAACCTTCACGTATAAAAGTTTGCTTTTTCATTTTAAATTTCTAAACTTCTATATGACAATCTACTTCATTTTGTCCAGCTGTTACAGCTATGGATTGTTCATTATCGACTTTTGGTTATTTTTATTCTTTTTCCGAGTAATTTCTTCACTTAAAGCAATTATTTAAATCTCTTTCGTCCGTGTTTTGGCTAAACTGTTGTACCTAGAAAGTTATTATTAAAACTTGGCAAAAACACTTATCATATTTATTTCAAAAATATGTTCGTCATTTAATGAAATATGCGAATCATTTACCTTAATGATTCAGTGTTCCGTTTTTGTGGATTCAGTACTTGCACTATTTGACGTAAAATAAAAGAATCAAAATGAAAGCACTCACAGGCTGTTATAAAAACAAGAACAGGTGGGTGAAGCTCACAGGTGTTAACAAATAAATAAAGAAATTAATGAAGCCGCAGTTTTTTTACGTAGATCTACTGATGATCTGGACAGTCATCTTTCTTTAAGAAGATAAACAAAAAAAGGAAGTAAACATTTAGGAGATTTTGCAACGAAAAATGTGACCAGCTGATTGCTACAACCTGACTTCGCAATTTGGAATTTGAGCCCTGGGCACTCCTGGGACGTCCACGAGTGCATTCATGAATGAAGCGCATCGGAAGTATGAGCCATGACCATCGTCAATCACGGCTGCTAGGGCATGTCACCACATAGGTCAAGGCGCGCGGGGCGGGAGCGGGCGCGGGGAGCGCGTGGGCGGGCGCGGTTTGTTTACGGGCGGGCGGCAGTCCCGTGCCGAGCCGCCGCCAGCGCCGGTCCGTCGTGCGCGAGCGCACCCTATCCAGTTCACGGCCGCTCTATAACCGGACGGCTATTTCGGCGCATAATATACCGCACCGTGCGGAGTAGTGTTCAGTTTCGCGCAGGCAGGTGCGCGGGCCGAGGTCGGACATGCCGCGCCGCAAGCCCGCCTGACCCCATGTGACCCGCGGCCATGGAGCGCCGCCGCCGCCTCGAGCCCGCGCCCGACCCCATGACGAAGGTGGCGCGCCGCCGCGAAAAGCCGCGCGAGCGCTGGCTGCTCACGCGCAAGACATGGAAGTACATGTCCGACGCCGGCCGCCGGCTCGTTCCGGACGGCGCGCAGAACCGGCCCGAGGACGTCCCGCGCCTCGAGGCCTATTTCCAGGAAGTGTGCGCCAAGGAGCCGCGCTTCCTGCTGTGGCGCAAGAGCTCGTACCCGGGCGCGCTGCCCCGCCCGCGCCGCAAGAAGCGTGCGCGAGGCGGTTCGGTGCGTGCGCGCTCACCCATCGACGAAGTGCCTGCGCCACCGGCGCGACCCACCGATCTCTACATCGGCCACACCTCTGGCGGCCGCTTCGACATTGCCAAGCTCCGGCGTGATTTCTTCGCATCCCCAAGCCCAGCCGCCTCCACCTCAAAGTTGAACGCAGCATCGTCGGCTCGCGCCGCGTCTCAGGCGCGCACGGCCGCGGCGTTCGGTGGTGTGAGCCGGACCGTGCCCGAAGAAGAAGAGAGTTGTCTGGTTGATTTATTGCGCACGTACCTGAAAGTAGAGGATGATTCCGGTCCGACGAGGCACTCGGACACGGAAGAGCTAGTTCGCTCGTTAAGGAAATATCTTAAGCAGCAGTCGGAGCGGATCCCTACCGACGCCGACTCTAATCCCTCTCGGGAAAGGACCCTGCTGGAGAACCTTAGCAGGTACTACGTACGATCCCCGAACAGGGATAATATAGTGCAGGACCTGTTAACCGATAGGAATTTATTGAAAAGACTGTATCATGACCTTCGCAAGACCAAGCCCTACAGAGGCGGTAGGAGTGGTGGTAGCGGTGGTAGTGGCGCCGGAGGCTATGGACCTAGTGGATTCGTCAGTGCCCTTAGCTCTAACTCTAGAAGTGTTCCGCGGATTCGAACTGTTGGTGTTACGCGTTTTAAAGATGACGATGACCCTTATAGATCGCCGCCGATGTCCCCGCCTCCACTCATTGAGGTATTTCACGAGTCACTGGAGGATAAGTACGTGGACTGCGGAACGCAGACACATGCTATTCCAGAAGAAGAGTTATTGGAGCAGGAGCGTGCGTACCGAGAGAAGTTGGACCTGCAGACGGCGCCGACGAGTCCTACGGGGGGCCCACCCGACCGGCCCAAACCAGCGCGACGGCGCTCCAGCGTGGATCACGACGATGTGTCGCAGTCCGTCAGCGACACCATCAAGCGTTACCTGAGGATGGCGCGCAAGAAGAGCGTGGACGCTGATAAAGCGGACCGCTTCAAGCGCATCAATTACGATAAGAATTTGCGAAACATTAAACCTCGTATGCCGAGTGACGTAGACGATGATGGTCCTCACAAAGGCTGCCAGACAGAAGAAGGATGGATATTGACGTATCGGGAGTTACGGTTCGCGTCGGTTGCGTCGACGCCGTCGTCGCCGCCATCGCCGGCGTCCCCTACACAGTCGCATTCGTTCTTGTCAACGCTGCTTGGTAGAAGTGCTCCGACTGTGGCTCCTCCTGCAGGTGGCATGCAGAAGTCGCGGTCTTCGAGCAGCGTAGTGCAGAGTGTTAGCAAGAAGCTGTGGCGCACGAGGAGCCGAAGCTCGTCCCGCGTCGCCGCCACATGGACGCCTCAGGTCAGTCGCATTATAGTCTCTGTTGTTTGCAAATCTGTGTTGTATGTCGAATTCTGATCTATGTTGTATGTCGCATCTATTCTATGTTGTGTATAACACTATAGCCTGTGTGGTGTATCACATTATAGACTGTGTTGTGTATCGTGTTTTTGGACGCGTTATAGTATGTGTTGTATTTAGCATTCTGGGTTATGTTATGTGGCGTTTTTGTCGCTTTTGTGTGTATGTGTATTTTGTATTGGTGACGTCATCGTGTTTTTTTCTGTATACAAACAAATAGTAAACAATCTCATACCTTAATCAGGAGAAATGCCTTTGTCATATCATGTCCGTCATCGCACTGTTTATCGGTTTTAGCTATGTCCTAAAAGAATACTCTGATTCATATTTTTCTTAAATAATGATTCACGTTTTGTGAAGCATGCTTACCATTGATAGTAAACACTGCTTCATTCGTATCATCTCCATCAATCAATCTTCGTTTTTTCCTAATTATCGAATACACCAGGTTCCCATAAATTTATGTCCATTCCATAAAAGGCGAGTGATTCTGTACGATAGTTACACCTGCATGCTTTGATACTGCATATCTTCGTTTGGTCAAGTTATTTCCACTCATTAGGACCACTAATATGTATTCGGTGTCCGAATGTTTGTGCACCTGTACTTTGTATAATATTTGCATTCTACCGGGAACTCCCGATAAATATATTGCTGGGATTTTCCGTATATTTTTAATATTGTTAAGCATTTTATTATTTACATTTGAGAATTGATTTTGTCCAGCTTTTCCATTACATGATTTTGTTTTCTCTTCCTAAGAATGTTTTAAAAAACTGTGAAATTATGAATGCATTATTACTTATTAGAATACTTGTGCAAACTAGCGACTAATTAATTGAGCGTTATTATTTGTGTTCTTAGAAAACCGTAATTGCTACTTAATGCAAAAGTTGAAGTGATGTAGTTACAATTAACTACAAACTATTTATTTTAATGATAAAGACTACGTAGTTTGTCGTTATCACTCCTCCATAAGGACTACTGAAGATTATAGATTTTTAGTACCTATAACAACCGATCGTTAGTTGATGCACAGTTTCTTTTAGGTATCCGTAACTGCAGCCATTGACTAAAAGCTTCAATTCAAACATTTCTCCAGTCTCCATTCACGTCATATTTTCGGCGTTGTAAATCAAAACGTGTTCTCTGCAACTATGCACGATTATATTAGTACAGCACTACAGGTGCACATAAGTGTTGACTTTCACAATTTATTATTTCCGGCCTTCCTGCACTATTTCTAAATTATTATGGAATTCCTGGCGCCTATTAGTTGTATATGCCCCTTGTATACAAAGTTTTCAATGTAGTGTCCTGAAATTTTAATTCAAACTTCACGCATTACGATTTGAAGACTATTGATATGTAAATGAATAATGGGACTTACTGATGATCTTCCAACACGTGTTTTTAAGTTATGCTTTCATAAACAATACGCAAAGGTCTTTCTTAATCACTCCATTTTTCTTATTTTTTTATCTAATTATCTTATCCAACTAGCTTTTCCTGAAAAGAATAAAACCTGTGCCATTTAAC
This sequence comes from Lithophane semibrunnea, assembly GCA_947363905.1. Taxonomy (NCBI): domain Eukaryota; kingdom Metazoa; phylum Arthropoda; class Insecta; order Lepidoptera; family Noctuidae; genus Lithophane; species Lithophane semibrunnea. The sequence continues at coordinate 16,739,122 of OX376199.1, read as the reverse complement.
AATGGTCCTTATGTACTAGTACTATAACTGCTGAAAATATATGTTTTCAAACCTATCCCAATAACATACTCTAACTATCAAAGACTCCTTTCTCCTACCACTCCCATTCAATCCATTCCAGTCGATCAACGAGTATCACATGATTCGCGAAGCCGCATACCACATTACTTGCCTACTACACTAATAATTTGTGGAGGATCATAAATTGCGTCTGTACTGCACTCTCCAGTCGCGTCGACGTTCGGTTTCAACGAGGCGCGTAGGCTTGAGTTCTTCAAGTGTGTATGCACCGAAAGTATGATTGGATGCTTTTACTTTTTCATGAGGATCAGATTGGACATGTTCTTCTTTGATGAGGGTGAACAGATTCTGTCTATTCTTAATTCTATCTACTGCAATATCCTTATGAGTGGTAACCGTTTCTATAATAAACCGCATAATTGAAGTTAATTATTTCAAAGTAAGTATTTTCAACAGCATCAGGCTTGTCACCATCCGTATGTCTTGTCTTGATTTGGATCGTATATCAATTTCTTGATTCGTGTTCAACTTTGGCTGTCATTGTATTTTATTTGTTGTTACTGCCCTTAAAATATTTTTTTATTCATTTCCGTTCTGTAATATTTTATAGACATGTTATCAGTCATAAATAATCTACTATGTTTTATTCAACATAACTTTGTTTTTGATGTTGTTTGTACTTGCTTGTTATTTTCGGACATGCTTTCATATAAATTCGCACGTTTATATTGGGGTTACAAACCGATGAGAGGTGCCGGTGCACCTGTGGTGAAACGCTTGAAATTCAGATAACTCGTGTCATTCTAAATATACCCGAATATATTTACACATACAGAAATAACCTTTTATATTTATCCCAATACATTTATACTGAAAACCTTTTTGCTTCACTATTTATATATTTTGACTGAGCGAATTTAATACAGGCTAAGTCATCGTAGATCCGATGCCAGGCAAGCTAAAAAATCCACCTGTCAGTTTTTCTGCTTCCCTGGTACTGAATCACATGGTGCATTAGTTTTTCTATTTATTTCTGAATTTCGTTAGTCATTTTGAGTTATTTTTGTCATCAATCAGTCATATTTCTGTAGCACTTATTTCGTCTCCGTCGTTTGACGTTTAATCAACCACAGCCTGCGGTTACTCATCTGAGTAAACTATTAGCAGTAAAATAATCATTACAGAACATTGACCTTCAACTAGTTCGTCTAACTAATGTGTTTAGTTGATTAATATAAAATAAAAATTATCAAGAAAAAACATGTGTTGATTTTGTGCGTCAGTATTAGCGTCAGTCAATGGATGACACCATGTAAAAGTTAGAGCGTAATATATGATAAAGAGGCTAGATGATAATAGTTACTGTCTTAGTTTTATAGCTACTGAAAATATTCAAGACATCAAATCTGAAGTGATGATTGATGATCTCTTTTGATTTTTAGGTCGAGTTAAAAATCTTGTAAAATTCTTTGAAATGAAGTAAAAATAATAGGGCATTCAAATATCTGAAAAGCATTTAATCTAATTAATAAACAACATTACACGGTATTTGCATAAATATAATAATGAAAAGTTGCAGTTGTCTCCTTAAAACCTCAATGCATATGCATATAGTTCTCCTGTTTTCATCGTCATAAAAAACAAATTCTAATTTCAGCTCTGCATTTTCATTGCAAGCCAGACTTACTCCATCCATCAACACTTCTCCTCTTAAATCTAGGTGCACTACAATCTTGATATACAGTCCGTCTTTCACACCCATCTCAACATTCAAATTACATAATATAACAAAAAATATACACATATGCCGCGTCCAAGTCCGCTGGTCGTTTAAAACCGGACTATCAAAGAGTATCGTAGGCGTATATGAGACACAACACATTTTTTAGCGCTGCCTGACTCACTATCAGCTTCTCTCTAATATTGAGCCAGTGACAGACGGACGGATAAACTTGTCGTTTATCACTGTAGTATTGGGTTGCGTGTAAGAGGTAATTTGTTGGTAATCTTCTGCCTGACCTTATCCCATGTTACTTGGGGTCGGTGCAAATGCTATATGCACTTCCTTTTCAGTCATATCATCTCACACAGTCCATCCATCTTTTCTTAAGTCTCCCTCTACCTGTAATCCAACCACCTTTTTACTTTTGATATTTGTTTGAGCTTGTTTGTTCTTTTCGTCAACATCTCAGAATTCACCCTTCATAACGCCATAATTATCATGTTTCACACAAGTCATCGTTTTTTTGGTGTTGCATGAGCTATGTCTGGCTGTAAAATTTATTCTAGTTTTCATTTAATGTTTCCCTTTCTTCTTTTATTATTCAATTTGATGTTTTTTTTGACCGACTTCACAAAAGGAGGAGGATATTATGTTCGTATGTACGTTTTTTTTAAATGTATTTTTATGGATGTTTTCGTCAATTGTGGACCGATTTTAGAAATTATTTTTCATTTGCTAGAAAAACTTGCGCGGTGGTCCCATTGGTAGTTTTAGAGTTAGCTTCGATACGGCAATTTATGAACTGAATTTGTTTATGGCTATAATTCCGTTATTTTTGTATGACTTTTGTTTTTCTAGTATCTACTTAACTAAACTTCATAAGTTTGCACAATGTTTCGGCAAAGAGTGGCATATGAGTTATCTTTTGCCTTTGATGCTTGATACTTTTTAATTTCTTACGTAATAAAAGTAAAATATTTCACACGAGGGTAGATGTGAACAGAAATTACTGTGTAGGTAAATATCTACACACTAGTTCCTGTTTAAAATGAATTATAATTAACTATGATTATATTTCATTTTGAATGTGAAAACTCGTCGTTTTCATAATTATTAATCTAGATTATTAGTTCTTAACTTTAATCTGTTAGATGTATAACGTATCCAACATAATATTATTCAATTTTATACGCTTGTTTTCTTGTGTTTATATTTTTATGTTTCCTCCTAATTGTCACCTTGGCTTGAAAGTGTGATATTAAAACAAGATTCTGTATGATAAAAATTTCTCTGTTTTACCTTGAAAACGTGTGATTTTTTTCTGTTATTTATTCGCTTTTTCCTGTTGTTTTCTGATTGTATTGCTAATTTAGACAAGTGACCCATATTGGACTGTTTTTAACATCTGTTGCATTGAATATTCTGTTTATTTGTATCCATTTTAATGACCTCTAACAAGGCTGTGAAAAAATACTTCTATTCGTCAACTTTCTTAGTGTAGAATTGTAAGATTTTCTTCTTTTATAATAATTCAGCACATTGTGCTTGTGAAGAATGAGTCATTTAATATTGTAGATACATGCATGTGTTAGTTACGATTTTGTTTAAATTCTAGAATATTTTCTTTTCCTGACTCCTGTTTGTGCCTTGAGCTTTATATTTACCATTTTGTTGTAGTGTTGTAATGTAATCTTACTTTAGCTTAGAATAACGTAACATAATATCACGCCAAATCCCCGAAGGGTTAGTCAGAGGTGTATCTTAGTACACCCACATTTCACCAGTTATATTTAAGTCTCATGGTAGTCCATGCATGTTTAGCTTAGAATATTAGTTTAATATGCACCTTAGTAGTATCCTGTCCCACTACCGCTTGCCCATCTACAGATGCAAGACTAGAACTTATCGTAACGTAGGCTATGTCTTTTTGTCGTCAGATAAGTAAGTATAAGTATTTTCCTAGATCAATGACGCAAATAATGAATTTATCTGACCTCACTGCAGCGGGGTTTATAACATATGAAGTATGAATATGTACATGTTTTTTGTTTGGGTTCAGGGTATATACTTTTCAGACATATCAGTTTGCATATTTTCATCGTCATGGCATATGGGTATAAACTGCTAAGTTAGACAGTTAATATCCCGCTACAGCCTGTCAGTCAGAAAAACCACTCAGATATCGTAAACACTTCTTGATATAAAAGCGTGGGTCTCTATAAAAACGTCATGTTTACGGCCGTATGGACACCTGTTGGTAATTTACTGCGTATATTTGTGACATTAACGTGGTACTATTCATTGAGATAACACTTTACGGGTTCTTTACTCCTATTTGTTATTAACCGACTTCTTCAAAAAGGAGGAGGTTCTCAATTCGTCTGTATGTTTTTTTTTTTTTTTTTTTGTGTGTATGTTACCCGATTACTCCGCCAATTATGAATCGATTTTGATGATTCTTTTTTTGTTTGGTAGGTCATGCTTCAGAGGTGGTCCCATATAAATTTTATTAATTTTGCTTGCGTATTTTTTGAGTTAGCTTCAATAATTACGTAGTTTTCCCACTTTGCGATGTTGATGACATGTTAATTGACTCCGTCACATAGCAGACAACGGTTTACGAATTTGTGTGGGGTAGTTACCACAACTAAAAAGTGAAAAATAAAAACTTTTTACAAAAAAAAACAACCGACTTCCAAAAAAAAGTGAAAAATAACTTTAATTTCGGAAGTCGGTGGCAAAAAACGAAAATTGAAAAGCAAAGACACCGACTTCCGAAATTAAAGTTATTTTTCACTTTTTTTTGGAAGTCGGTTGTTTTTTTTTGTAAAAAGTTTTCTTTCATAACTATTTTGTCGCGTCTAGTCGTAGTAGGAAGCTTGGTTTGACCTTGACGTTTATTCGGCAAGATTTCTTGAGAATGCTTTTCCAGATAATAACTCTTTTCTTCTTCTCTAGGAGCCTCTCCAATTACTGAAGCTTGGCCATCAACTCCGAATTTTTCTCCTTATCCTTTGTATATTTTTCTCCTCCTATAGTGTGCCTTAATCCCACCCTGAAAAAAATCAGTCTATGGGCAGGAGTGTCTTATTTATTTATTTAAACTTTTCGCACTCAAATAAGTAACAGAGGTGAACTTAATGCTTCAGGCATTCTGTACCAGTCAACTAAGGGTGGTGAAAAGACAGGTGCTTTGTTTGAGAGGAACAAAGAAAAAAAATATTATTAAAAATATATCTTATAGTACATAAATAGGTTAAAAACTCTCTTCTGCTTTGATAATAATAAATAACAACAAACAAATGCCAAGCCGTTTGCCAAACATGATTATGGCAGTTTTCCTTTGACCATTCATTGGTAGGTACTGAATATTTAAGACATGTTATGAGCAAACCTAAATGGAATCTATCAAACATTATTGATTTGGCTCATACGCACTGCCCCTGTCTCTCTCTTCCTTGGCTTGGCTTTTTCTGATCTTTCCTCTCTATCTTTGAGATCATTCAAAGTCAGTTCATTCAGTGACAGTGCTAGCTCGTATTCGTTGCATGTTGCTTGTGTGTTAATAGATCTATGATCATATAATATATGACTCTGTGCTACTCCAAATGCAGTAAGATTCCCTGTGTGTGGTATGATGACGTCACGCGTTATGTGCAGGGCAGCTGTTGCTGGGCAGACGGCAGTGGGCGGTGCGTGCGCTTGACGGACACCTCTCTGCTGACCCTCAGCGAGGTGGAACGAAGGGCGTTGCAGCAGGCCGCGCTCGCCAGGTTGCAACAGATCAACCTTGGAACTGCTATCAAAATACCGGAGGGTGAGTTATAGATTATAAGTACTTACTTAATTTTACTTGTTGAGCTTGAAAACTTATGTTGTAGCACTATAACCTTTACTGGGTTCTGTTCAGTTTAATTTTTAAAATCTTTTAAAAGAACGAATTAAAGAAAATATTTCTTTTTGACCCAGCTTATACACACAGTAAAAAAAACTTTGAAACGGTATTCACGGCTGCGCCAAATAGGCCCAGATTATCATAACTGCCAGGCAACTAGTACCTCACGCTGGTTTTTAACTGGATCTAGCCCGGCCGGGACTGGCGAGTTCGATTTTGTGACAATCACATTTGACTTAATTTTCATAACTATCCGTCATGTTTATACAACTATTCCTAATAATATAATTTTTATTTAAATAATCTTCTTTAAAAAACACATAATAAAGAAACATTATGAAAGCATGCCGACAACTCAAACTAATTCTTACCTGTCATATAAAATCAAATTTATTAATTGGGCGATCTTCAAAGCATGTCTGAAGTTCAAAGGGTGGTTAGAAAGTGATTTTTCAGTAAATCCCTTTGCACCTGTAGAGTTTACGAGGTGATAAATGGGTTTCTGAGGTGTTTAGGAGCTGAGTAATAGTCTCTAGTTGGCTGTTAAGAGGTTGATGTGTTTCTGAGTTAGGTAATGGGTACATTGACTGCGAAATTGTTGAAGTTTCTAGGTAGCCAAACCATGTTTCCAAATTATTATTGGTTGTGGTTATCTATCCAGATGTACACTATTATTCGGTGTTTTGTAAGACGTGTTTATATCTGATTTCTGATACCTACCCACTATCCTAAAATGAAACCTATTTGTCAGGCTTTCGGATCCTCAGTAGCTACAACAAATGTCAGTATTTATATGACAAACTGGCTCGATGATTTCACGTGCTGTACAAAGCACAGCATGCTGCCATAGCGTAAATAATATTCACCTATTTACTAAATGACCGCAACAAGTGCAGTTTAACCTAGCAGATTCATCCAATCGCGTGGTATAACCGGAATTTCTCTCACAGAGAGGAATCTTGTCTCCCAACTGTGAGAACCTAACTGACTAGCTTTTACAGAAGAGCATCGACCGCGTGGAGGTCGTCAATTATCCTACGAGAACGTACTATCAGGATAAAAAGAATATCCTTTATCCTAACCCAAGTCATGGTTTATACCTGTGCCAAAATTCATCCAAATCCGTTCAGCCGGTCAGGTGTGATAAGGTAAAAGATAGACAGACAGGAGTTACGTACGCATTTCTAATATTTATTAAAGTATGGATATGGAACCGAATAATCTCCCTTTCTGTTATTGTATTCTCCTCGTAACATTCCGGGATATGAGTTAAGATTAACTGTTCGGCGAGTGTCGGGAGTAGCGAGAGTGGGGACTATTGCGAAACTTGGTCGAATGCCAGTCGTTTTGTTTGTTGATCGCGCGGGTGTCTACACATATCGTGACGATTATTATAAGTGTTATAGATTAGGGGATTAGTATTAGAAAGCAGGAATAGGTTTGGAGATAAGGAGCTATACTCTATTTATTATAGCATTAGAAAAAAGTGTAGAAATAATAGTGACGATGACACACATTTAACACGTGAACAAAGTGTTTATATTAAAATATCAAACTGTAAGAAAGTGGAACGGACTGTGTAAAGTTCAATCAACACTATTCTAATTTTAAATAATGATTACGTAGCAAATTAAGTTAGATTAAAATTACTTATTAGTCATATGGACTAGATTGTAATTAATTATGAAGAACCTAGTTCTTTATAATAAAGGATAAAAAATATATATAAAAAAAAATATAAAAAAGAGGCTTGAAGAAGCAGGAATGCAAAACATTTTATTTCAAAGTTAATTTATAACTTTTTTAGATAAATCCAAGACAGTCTACTAAATAATTAGATAAACGAAATCAAAGTCATTTTATTTTTTAAATTATGCTTTATGCGCTGGATCACGGTTTGCTCTATAACGCTATAAAGAGTGAATGCATGGTCTTTCGGGCCAGGGGTCGGAGATGCCCGGATTCTGTTCCACCTACTACACTGAACGGAGTCAAGTTGAAAAGAGTTGAACAGTTCAAATATCTCGGTCATATCGTGACCTCTGACCTGAGAGACGATGCGGACATCGATAGGGAGCAGAGGGCGTTGTCTGTAAGGGCCAATATGATCGCCCGCCGGTTTGTTCGTTGCTCGGGGGCTGTTAAAATAACTCTTTTCAGAGCGTTTTGTACGTCCCTATATGCGGCCAGCCTGTGGGTGTCATACACCCAGAAGCACTACAACGCTCTCCGGGTCCAGTATAATAATGCGTTCAGGGTGTTGTTGGGGCTGCCCCGGCACTGTAGCGCGTCGGGGATGTTCGCCGACGCCCGTGTCGACTGTTTCTACACGACGATGCGAAAGCACATCTCTGGGGCGCAGGCTCCGGGGCGCCTCCAACACCATCCTGAGCGTATTTGCGAACAGGTTTGATTGTCAGTACATTAACCATTGTTATATGGTTAATGTAATGACAAACAAACAAATGACTCAGAGGCGGGAGTATTATTAGGAGTAAGTATATATACCTATATTTATTTTAAAATTTTTAATTTTATTAATTTATTAATTATGTGGTTCAATTAATTATTTTATAATTTATTTTAACGTTTTGATTATGTATTTATTTTATTTTAATTTGATTTGTTTTTATTGATTTATTTTGATTTGATTTTATTTAATCGGATTTAATTTAATGTTTGATTTTATTTGTTTTTATTCTATTGTGATTTCTATTATTTTATGTCTGGCAATGGGTGTTATTTACCTGGAAATAAATGAATTGATTGATTGATTGATTTATTGCATCTTCATACATTACAACAAAAAGAATAAATGTAACAACCGATCACATGGTTTAAGTTTAATTAAGAATAAAGAAAATAAATGCGTCCATTTTGGAGTGGTAATTCTTTGCATCAAATATTAATGCAGCATCCGTTAAAAACCCTTCAGTTGATCCTGTAATACAATAATTACAAGTCAATTTTTCCGTTCCATATAATTTCACTGCTAGAAATACTGCTAATAATATACTATAATAGAGTAGCGACAACATTTATAACTTTTAGTTCGTTTTACATGTGTTACTTCCTAATACAATAATATTACTTAATGAATAGTCAATGACAATGGGTGTTCATTTGTTAATGGTGAGGACAGTCAACAAAATGTATTAAAAGCAAAAGCAAGTAAATCAAGTACAAAAGCAAGTAACAAGTTTATTGTACTTTTTTTACAAAGTGTACATTAAAAAGAACCTTTTTTAACTTCTGTCTAATGCTATTGTAAGTGGAGTATAGGTATGTCAAAGAACACTCTTTATCATCGAGACCATCACGAGCTGATGATTGATTCTGATACTCATGGGAATATCTCTATTCGGAATAGTGATAAATCTGCTCTATGTTTTTTTCCCCCCCCTTTTTTATATACTTGTACATATTATTATTATTATTTTAAGTCTGTAAACTTTTAAAGTTATGTAAATACATATTGTTATCTTGTGTATAAATAATGATAAATCTTAGCGATCGGGTCAACTTCGAACAGCAGTATTTTCCAGTTTACTTACAGAGTTTTCAGATGGTAATACTCGTAGTTCCATCGTCATATATTGATAGACGAATTCAAATAGTTTACAAGTCGAATATATGAAAGTTGCAAACGACTAGACGGCGAAATAAAAACTTGGTCCAGTTTTCTCTCCATCTAGATATATAACTTTGTGTTTTTTGACCTTTTTTTATTGCTACTTGGTCCTCGAATTTTATAGCGGACCAGTCAAAGATTCTCAACTTTACATTTTAAGAAAGAGATTATCCGCAAAATGCCTCGAAAACTCGACAACATCTCTTCTATAAGAAGTGAAAATATGGGATTAAAATAGTAGAGGTAAGCAGTCTAGGTACTGATACTTGTAATAGGTTCTACGGTCATGTGAGGGAGTGGTCGTCACTAACGGACTACTCTAAAAATTAGTTCTATTAGTATTTTTTCTTTTTAAATTCTAAGTGTCAGTTCACACCGAGATGCGACGCGCACTTTCTTATGATCCGGTACAATATCGAATTTATTTACAACACAATAAGGTACAAGCGCTGCGCAGCAACGCGCATCTCAGCGTAAAAAAAAATAAGTTCGATAATATGTTCTTTTTAAATGCACGCAGCGTCGCGTCGCTTCACATCGCGGTCTGAACTGATCCTTATTGGCAGCATACCCTCATCAAAGATATATTTATGTTGTATTGTCACTGGTACTCCACCTGGCTTCTCACCAGCTTGCAACGTGAAGCGAACTAGCGCGCTCTAGTTTACCGCACACTGCTCGGATTACTCGGGTATGATCTGTACTGAAAATATTTGTGTGAGATATTGTTCTTTCGATTTTTAATCGGACTGAAAATTTGAAAATTAAACTTTGAGAGCTTTATTCTTTACATTGAAAATTCTAATTAGTATCTTACGAATATTTATTTAATGTGAACTACTCATAATTAGTATTTTACGAATATTTCTTGTCTCGAATATGAATTACTCGTTTTTTTTAATATACCTAATGAACGACTATGTGTACATAGAAATAGGTAATTAATAGACCTTAATAAAAAACCTAGACAGGCTTTACACCAAGTCCGACTTTGTTTCAACTTAAGTAAAACTAAACCTTCAGTAAGATTCAATAATCCTTATAATTCTGTAAAGAGCACAGTAATATAAAATGGCATTTAATATAACGACTACAAAACTATGGACAAATCTTTAAAAAACCCTACTCCCATCAAATACACTCGCAAATCTAGTCCTACGTGTAAGTATGACGAGCAGGCACCTGTAAATATTGAAGTGCCGCTACAGGTGACCCAGTCCCGGCTATTAATATCTGACACATACAAGACATGTGCTATTCTCAAAATGGCCGGCTAACAAATACGTATACGTGCAAGAAAGGGACAGAAGGTTTAGTTGTGATAGCGGAGTGTGACGTCTACGAGCGCTACGAAGTTCTACGAAGGTCTACGAAGTACGTAGCATGCTTTTTCGAACTTCAGAGTGCCATTTGACTCTAACACGATATTAGAATCATCGTTGTTCCAATGCAAAAGAGAGAAGGAGCTGTAGTTGACGAATAGCGTCCCTTTTTCTCAATTGAAAAATAATGGCTGTAAGACGTCAATGGCTATACGTACGTATAAGTGTTATCGTAAGGGCGAGGCCCCATTAGTGCGTTGCGCTGCGTTGCGTCGTCGCAGTGGTTCAATCGCTTTGGTTCCGATTCATTATTATGGAGACTGAATGCTTTGATCCGTTGCGACGACGCAACGCAACGCACTAATGGGGCATCGCCCTAACTATGCTGGCTACGACTCATCATAACAACTTCCTAGGCTGGGCTTGTTGTGAGTCCTTCATAGTTGCGCACTTTTACCTTTGGGTTCCTGATATTGGTATACTTCTGCTGCGCAAAGGCCATATTGTCTTCCATTGCGTAGCTCTAGGCCCGTGTGGTGGATTACGGCCCATTTTCTCCCTCATAGAGGCCTGTGTCCCAGCAGTGGGAACATTATAGGCTGATTATGCTATTAATTTGTCATGCATGACAGATTTTGTTACTTTTTTCTTATCCTATCTTCGGAAACCAGCTATTAGTAGAAAAAAAATTAAATTCAGCGTTTACTCGCTATATTCAAAGTGGAACTTCTACAACTATCTGTTGGCTACAAATACGTTGTAGTCGTATGCGCGGGCGCCGTTACGCAAACGTGACGTGCTCTGACGTCACGGCGGGACATTATACAGCGTGTTGATATACATGTGTACGCTTATATCGAAATTAAATTGTTTTATTTATGCGTCCATGTTGTTTTTTTGAGAATGACAATCGAGAATCGTGATAGTTGTAATGAAGTGCAAAGTATTTTAGTATTAAATATTCGAAGGGAGAAATGATATTTTAACTTGTTGTGACGGGGAACGCTTTTTCACAATTTGTTGGAATATTTTTTTCTGGTTATTTGGTGGTCGATAACGGACATGCTAATTTCATATTTATTTTGCGATTGAAAATAACTTTTTGATTATACCTATCTCTGTAGGTACTATGTATTTTGTATAATTAACTGCTAGAATTTGGTCTTCATACCGTCATAATCCGTACTTTTCTTAACTGTTAATACCCTTCGTAAGAGAATATAAGATAGGCACTTCGTCCCGGAGAAAATTAAGAAATTCAGCGGGCTTAAAACGGTCACTTTAGCAGAATCATAATATATGAATCATCGTAAAATGTCACAAATTGACAATTCATAATATGATCTGATAATTCATATTACATAATAATTCATCCTGTTTGACAGTTTTCTATGGAGATTCGTAAAATGGTCCACAAATTATTTATTTTTACAATTTTAAGAAAGCTTATGGTAACGAATTAGTAAACAGCTGACAATTGCTAACTACAAGCTTCCACATATATTATGAATTCCTTTTATGTCAAATTAGAGGAATAGCTAACTAATCACAGCCGGGATTCAGGAAATGAACTGTTTTTAGAGGAATTGCTAATGTGGCCGGATTAGGCCCCCAGATAACATTAATATTTTGACAGATCATTTTCTGATTCAGCTCTTGAGCGGGCTGAAATACCCAACAAATAAACAAATTAACAAAGTCAATAACAAGAAAACTTCGATTAAACGTCACCTTGACCCGTCATCTTCATTTGGCAGAACACCAGATGACAATTAAAATACTTTTACTCATCATTAAGAAAGCCCTTTATTATTGCCTCTAACTCAGTGATATCCACTTTATATTAAATTCTAATTGTACCTAAGTTGTAATTTCATGTTTTCTTAGATAACTACGTCGTTGTCTTCATGGTGAATGCTGTGTACACCTGTAATAGGCATAGTACTTTTTTCTTATTGTTATGTGTATCAGCTGCTGTTGGTGTACCAAATAAATAAATACTTGTGTTCAGCACTGTACTTGGCAGCTCGAGAAAATTACCTCTTACGAGCTATCACATGGTCTCTTTGTTAGATTATTTTTGATTAGGAATGTAGGTGTAGGTGGGATTTAAATCACTGTCGCGAGTATTGTCATAGTAAGAGACTGCGTGGACTGAGTACCTACACTTTTTGTAAAGGTGTGTCCAAACATTGCGCGGCAATCGTGTGCGGCTGCCGCGCGCGGCGTGCAGCGCTGTGTTTGGACCCGTGCGCGAACGCTTCTGTCTACCAGCCGCGCACACACATTTCTAGCAAACAATCGTCAGTAATTGTGTTTGGATGAATTATAAGCAGAGCTACGACACACGCAAAGCCTGTGCGCGGCGTGTTCCGATATGCCGCGCAGTACTGCCGCGCAAACATTCGTCGGTTTAGTCCACACTAGAGTGCGGCAGAACTGCAAATGCCGCGTGTTGTTGCCGCACTCTTGCCGCGCTTCGGACACACCTTTACTGAAACTTACTTTGCTGGTTACTTTCATAAGACTCCGACAGAATCTCGGTGGCTTATGAAATATGGTGGGTCTTCTTCTTCGTCGGGATAGATCGGCCAAACGACATAAGCAACTGAGTCGATACCTTTCGAAGATGCCAGGATCACCCTTTTATTGTAGCTCGTACAGAAAACTCCAAACGCTTTTAAACCGACTTCTGAAAGGACTCAATGTATACGTAAGGAGTGATCTTCGATTCGAATCCGTTTAATTTTGGTTAATTAGCACTTCACACGTGGTTCATTTTGTATTTTTGCTGCATCTCTCATGTTGCTTGTAGCCAACACAAGATACCAAAATGTCTACGTTTGCACAGAGCCTTGGTTTTAACGTGTTTTGTAATTTTTACTTCACAATCGTCACTTGTTTCTACATATTTAAATCTTACTAATAAACGTCTGTTTCATTGTTTCTTTTTCATGAAATGTGTGCCATTGTTTCTCGTTAAGACAGATATTTTAAGAAATTATGATTAGTTTTTGAAAAGTGACGTGGGACCTGGTACCTAATCCACAAATAATTGTGGATAGGTATTTATGGGATTTTATTGTTCGTGCGTGCACGAGATAAATTATTACAAATAATTGTTGTTGCGAAATAATCTTGGCCGTCTACTATTTCGTATACAACTCGTATTTTGTGATTCTATTTTAATGTGTTTTATTGTTAGATTAATTACCTGATGCTTTCTGTCTCAGTGGCGTTTCTGTATTAGAGCTGGGGTATTTCTTTTGACAACTTGAACCCTAACACAGGTTTAGTGACACTACTACTAAGCGTATAGTTATATTTAAGAAAGTTTGAATTAAACCTGGCCATAGCCATTGTTTATTCAAAAATCGTATAGAGTGGCTGGTAGCAGCTGGATCAGAGCTGCCGAAAATCGAGCTAAATGGCATACAATTGGAAAGGCCTATGTCCAGCAGTGGACTGCTATAGGCTGATGATGATGATGATGAATATAAAAAAACATGTGAGAAGAAAAATAAGACATTTTTCAAGTACCTAAACTAAATCTAGTCGTCAGTCAGTGATAACTTTTAATGTTTATTATTTATGTTATGTCTGTATTATGCAAGACCAAAATTAATTCACAAATTTCCCCAAAGTCATGAAAGCATTACAAACATCAAAATCACCACACATCACTCAGTTAATACACATTTCATCTCCACCAATCAGACAAATACATCTGTTGACCGACAGTATATACCTCCCATCAATCGTTCTTCAGTCGTCACCGGCGCAAACGCAATGGGTATTACGTACACATACGTAGCTGCCAATCCGCGATCACTTACAACCAGGTTAAGCTATATTTAGTTCAGAAATCTCGCGCGCATTATTTGTACGTCCATGTGTCACTGCAGGAATACTCACGTAAACTTAGGTATGTGGGTTGCAGTTAAGTTAAGAATATGAATCAGTAAGAACTACCTAAGTTCTGTTGGGTAAATAAGAATATGGGGCAATGTGGTACTTGTGTCGTTATGATGCAAATGCAATAAAAGTGTCCTTATGAGTACCGATTTACTGTGGGTAACTCAAGGAGGCTCCATATTACTTGAGTCCGGAGGAACACTGCCAATGTTGCTATTGTCTAAAACTAGTCTCAGTGAAAATAATGTTGTCGTTAAACACCTATAACTAATACAAGAGCTTCAATCAACTCAGTCTATCGCAGTCCACTGCTGGACATAGGCCTCTCCCAGGCTGCGCGACAGCACCCTGTCCTCCGCCTTCCGCATCCAGTTTGTCCCAGACAACTTTTTAAGGTCATCGCTTGCAGATACGCGGTCTCTACTCTAGAACTCGTCTGCTCCACCGGCGATCGGTCCTTCAACCAACATGGCCAGCCCACTTCAGCTTGCTTACAGAACACATGCAGGAGCTTACAGAATAAACACAAATGCAGTGTCCCTCATGTGTCTATTTTGACTTGATTAACTATTTTCCGAGAGCAGTGGTGGCCCAGTGTTAGCGGCCGCGAGTTAAGAGTTGTAGGTTGTAGGTTCAAACCCAGACAGGCGCTTTACTTTGTGTCAATTATTTCATTACGACTGCTCTCAAAACGGTGAAGGAAAACATCGTGAGGAAACCGGCATGTCCTAGAACCAAAAACTGGAAGATATGTGACATCTACCAACCAGCACTGGGCCCGCGTGGTAGATTACGGCCCACTTTTTTCACCGTGAGGAGGCATGTGTCCCAGCAGTGGGAACGTTATAGGCTGATTATGCATTATGCAACTATTTTCTTAATTGTTTTTCCTTATTTTACGTACATAACAACTTTAAACTACTACTACTAAAGAAAACATCTATTAACTGAAACATCTCGTAAGCAAATCGGTTAAGTGGTTTACGAGTTGTAAACGCAGTGAGAGAAGGTTCATTTCTTTATTATGTGAGCATGTTAGTATGTCCTTGACTGCCCACAACACCACGTGTAACTCAAAAACTGTTGCCATAGCAACGCGAATATCTCTCAGCCCGCAAAAATGATAAGCAGTCAATAAATCTATTAATAAGATCCCCAGATGAGATGACGGCTGAAATAAATCATTCTTTTTATACAACCGACAGCTCGCGCTTTGATTGTGTTTTGTAGTGGATTCTGTAGACGTTCGACTGGTTATGACGAATTTGACTATATTTATCAGTTTTCGATGAGGATAACTATGTCTTGTTAGGTAAGTTGCATGTGTGGATCTAGGTTCGGCTCTCAGCCCAGTGTTTTGTTTCAATCTTGCATTCTATACAGTAGAATTTAGAACCTGATTTCCTATAATTTTGTTTATTATATTTCGTAAGACTGTGATGAGCTGAAAAGTTTGAGAACGTAGCTGTAGGCCAAAGATTTGTTCACTGTCGAAAATGTACCAGGAGATAGTATTTTATTACAACAACGTTTGCCTTTTTGAAATTTTAATTTTTAAATTAAAGAAATCACGTAATCTGCGGATGTAAAAGTTCACAATTTACTTTCTATTTCTATGAAAACGTCTTTCCGGACAATTTAGTGTTAGTTATGTATATTTATTTACGTAAGAGCTATATACTATTAGTCTATTATATTCAAAGGTTGCAAATGAGCCACGTCGTCTGAGAATAATTTAAATAATAAATTTGAGATGGTGCGTAGAGTTATCTGATTGATCTATTTTTATATAAACCACACACAGCGAAGGAAATTCTTGACCCTCGATATGTTTTTCTTTTATCAGGCTTTTCTTTCTAAAGGAAATTAAAAAAAAAACGACCTGAAGTACAGATACTGACTTGTAACATTCCTTTATACCTAATGTATCGAGTTTTTATAACGCGTTACGGCTCGTGCAAACTGTGGGCTACGGCTGTGCATGTCGCGCCCGCGATCTCGCCCCTCTTTGTGGTAGCCTTTACAGTAGTCAATGCATCGAGCGTCAGTGCTCCACTCGACTGTCGGCTGTTTCGTGAATTCCTTTGAAACGGAAATATGAGAAACGAAAATGTCATGCTGCTCGAAGCGAGCGTTTTCCAGCGTCTTGTATATTGTAACCAAGCTCGCCTCGAATGATACATTACAAACAAACGTTGCAAGTCAGTCTCCGCCTTATAACTTTGTTATGAAGTGCAAGAATTGTTTTTTCTCTAACTAATGTTTTAGTCCATTCCGGCGTTCAATGATAGATTAATGACCAAAAAACAATCCTGTCACACGTCCTTCGATAGTTTTCCGATCAAAATTCGTATATGTATATAATTTACCAGACAGATTGCAAGCTGGAGTAATTAGTATGTTTTTATCTTATCTTACGTAACCCTTTGACAGTGGTGGCCATATAGCTGCCTCATTATGTACTAGACATCACAAAACAGTCAATCTATACTAATCACTAACAAATCACCAGTTCACCCGTTATTAAACGAGAAGTTTGCAAATAACACTATTTTGTTCCATTCCGAACTGACGCGACCATTTGACATCTGCCTTCAATCGGTCGCGAGTTATAACCCTGTGACAGACAGACAAACGATGTCTTTCGACATTCACGATAACTTTATTACGCAGGTAGATTATTTAGTGACATTTCTGACAGCTAAGAGACGTTCTCTCTCTTTTTTGCATATAGTTTTCGTATAGCGTAGTCTCGCTCTGTCGAAACGATTCTTCGGTGTGCCCATCACTAAATGATGGACCTGTAGTGTTGCTGACATGTAAATCGAGTATCCTTCAAGGTCCACTTCAAAGGAGAATGTAAACAAAGATCTAAATACAATTATCGCTATTAATTGCCGTGTTGATTAGTGAGAGAAAAATGCGGTATTTTAGAACCAGGAATGTAGCGTATCAGTTTCGTTTTGTGCCTAAGAATAGCCCTAAAACTAAACCATTGTTATCAACCAGTAATGGATCAATTTGAAAATAAGATGGATTGCCAGCGACAATAATTTAATTTCAACTCAAAAATCATTACATTCTTTCAGGGATAACGAAAAGATAGCAGTAGAGATATAATTATAATGTTTTCAAGTATATACGGTACCTACAGAAGAAAATATTACTACAGGCTGTAAGGGTAAACACTCTTGTCATTCAAACCATGAGTAGTTGATTAAATATAAAAATATATGCCCGAACACAACAAAAAAAAACGTTATTTATTTTAAAAAGTTTCTATCTGACACCGTGCTTGCTAGCGAAACAGCTGACTGACTAAGGGAGAGGTCGCGCTCGCTGCCGGTTAGGTCACATCCCGTACCCCGCGCCCTTGTTGAGACGCAAGTTCGTTGCCCTAGCGCATAGGGCAACGAACTTGCGTCACTTGTGGTAAAATTTAGGTCTAAAAAATTAAAAAAAAAGTTGTAATTTTCCATTGATTTTACGTTCTATAAATGAAACCAAACCACTGGTTGCAAGGATAACGGTGTTTACCCTAACAGCCTGTATAAGATTGCTATAAAAAGATTACTGTGACTACAGAACTTATAATAAAAATAGTGCTGTGACAACAGAACATTAAACTATGTTCTATGGATGTTGCTAATTTTAGAAAAATACCATAAATTAAAGTGGGCGTGATCCGCGTAAGCAACTGTTATGAATTATCAAGATCAAAGGTTTTTGCTTTTCTTTTACGTAATATTTTGGTATAATATAAATTAGTAACTACTAAAATTAATGCTCGACATAAATTGTGTGATTTGCACCTTCTAATCATAGAACCACTGAAATTAATTAAACTGAACAGGTTTTTGCCACTCCCAAAGTCAATGCACCGTATGAAAAGCTACATTTTACCTTCCATTAAAAACACTACATTACAAGAAAGTAATTAACGATATACTAAAAATAATAATAAATGTAAATAATTATCTTTTCAAACTGCAAATTGTCACCACAACATTTATTTGTGGTCGCTTCAAAAGTAGCCGTGGTCGTACCTAATTAGTTTTAATGCCATTCTGTGGGCAGATGAACACTATTTTATACACAATGTTGTAAATAATTTCCAGCACTATTAATTATTTCTTACGCGAGGTGGTTACAAAAATATCTTTGATTAATATCGGTTTCATAAATTTTAGGTGTTACATCACTAGTTTGGTACCTGGGCGTGGTTTTGTTTTGATGTATAGTAGGTCAGAGAGTGTTGACTTTTTTTTTTTGAGTGTGTGAAATCATCCAATGACTTCTTCCGCTCTGGGCGGAGCGGAAGGGCGTGTCAGACTTTTACTGACTAAAACCCACCCGTGTTCCGTGTCCCGTGTCCCGTGTAAAAGAGTAACGGTGGAGTTTCTTGCCCATTCTTCTCCATACGAAAACTACCTTTTGGGAGGGGCAACTAGAATCAGTTCTATTTCTATGTATTTGACGTTCAAAAGTGCCTTTAATGTGCCTAGTTGAAATAAATTATTTGACTTTGACTTTGACTTTGTTCCTTCATTTGCCTGTTGCCAAGGTCCCGGTATCCCTTTCGGACTAACCCGCAACCCTGGCAGGCATCGGTCCTAGCGGACCCCGCAGAGAGTGTTTTCTTGTGGTTTCAAAATGCAATCATTTTAACTAAAGGAGGGTCTTGTTCTTGTGTGATTGTTTTCGGAACGGATAGAACGGAGATATATTATGATAAGTCAAAGTCAAAATCAAATAATTTATTTGAAGTAGGGCACATTAAAGGCACTTTTGAACGTCAAATACATAGAAATAGAACTGATTCTAGTTGCCCCTTCCAAAAGGTAGTTTTCGTATGGAGAAGAATAGGCAAGAAACTCCAACGTTACTCTTTAAAAAAAATGTTTTACAATATTTGGTATACATCAATTATATAATTACATGTGAAGACGATGCACCGAGAATACAATTACAATAAGAAAGTTTGTATAGCCGTTGTTTATCACAGATAGAATATTCGTTTACTCAAAGCATTTATTTCAAATAAGCCCATTACAGGCACTTTTGAATTGTCAAGGGGTCGGTCAGTCAGAAAGATGAAGCTAGTTGCCCATTCCAAAGCGTAGTAGGTTCCTATGGAGAAGAACGGGCAAGAAACTCCACGGACACTCTTTTAAATCAGAATATTTTTGTTTAAAAGACGAAGGTTTGTTATAAAAACTATCGAGCTAAGGCTCAAATGTATGTATATTTACACAATGTAATTAGTAGTGACTTTAAATTTTACTGTGTAAAACAAAAGCATAACGGAATATAAATTGAATCTACGCACGAAATTGAGAAAATATTTTAAGAGCATCTTATTCGAACGCGTGTAACTAAATAATGTTCATGAGGAAACAACGCAATGTCCTTCTCTATAATGCGATGCCTCAGATATCACTGCTTCATCCGAGTAATTTTTATAAATCATTACCAAGGATTTGTTGTGCTGTACTTGTGTCATAGTTTCTTAAAATAGTATAAAGTTTCACGATGACCACGTTAGTAAAACAGTTTAACAGAAGAAGTTTGGCATGAATTTTACAAACGACATTTAAAAAATTATCACAATTTTGCGATAAAAGCAAATTCTATGAACTAACACCTGATTCAATGTAATGCATTGGCTCTCCTTGACGTTTTAGAAAGCTTCTGGGAATTTTCATACATTCAAATAGTTCTGGCAAAACGCTGTAAGATTTTTTTACGTCATTTTACTAGACATTTTGATGTATACTAAATATGACCACGCATAATTTATAGACCAACTAAATATTAAGTTAAAACACGTATTATATTACTACAAGATTATTATTTGTATGAAATGTAGTTTTTTATTTATTAAAATTTTGTAGAAAAGGATATCGGCGGACTTAATGAAATATTTTTGTACCTTTAGTATTTGTCAACCAAAGGGTGACAAAGAAATTAATTATGTAGGTACTAGGACCAATATGTTTACAACGTACAAAACTATGAACTTCCTGTTCTTATAAGTAGGTATATATAGAACTAGTGGCGAAACAATTCGCATTTGAAACTAAAGTGTTTACGATGAGTTTGAAGAGTTTAGCTTTAAATATTATTACACGGGGTGTTTTAGTGTCGTCTTCGTTTTTGTTGTCAAATAAATCTTTATTAAGAGTATTAGTATGCGCGGGCGCCGGCGACGGTTACAGGGCTGCCAAATTCTCTTAATTATTTACGTTAGTTTTAGTGCTAAAATACTCCTTCACTACTCTTCAACTTTTTACAGTCTGATACAAAAATATTAAATCGAACTGTTTTTTATAGACGAACTTGTTTTTTATAATCGAACTGTTTTTTACATGTTTCAAGTGTATCTCAACCTTTTTGATTGATACTGAATCCTTTTTAAGTGAATCAATAATTCAAAATTGCCATTTGCTGTAGGTACCTACCGTCCAAAGTTCACAAGACTAGCTCTATCGAAATTCACTATCCCATTTTAAATTCCAGTATTCTGCAAAGTGCTAGATGCATGATCCACACACATTAAGACATATGTTATAGAATAGAATAGAATCTTTATTTCGGACACAAATAGCCATATAAAGTTAGTAACATACAAAAAATAACTTATTGCCTAGTGTGTGTTACCTATACCTGCGTCACATTTAATAGGTCTAGCCTTTTCCCAATGTTGGGGTTGGCTTCCAGTCTAATCGGATGCAGCTGAATAACAGTAGGTATTTTACATGGAGCGACTGCCTATCTGACTTCCACAACCCAGTACCTAGGTAATACGATACCCCTTGGTAGGACTGGTTGTCAGACTTTCGGGCTTCTGACGACCTGTACCGACTGTCAAAGATCCAAGAATGACAGCCGAGACCAACGGCTTAACGTGCTTTCCGATGTACGGCGGAGTCTTAGTTTAAAGATGGTCACCCATTCACGGACTTACCCCGGCAAGCGTAGCTTAACTTGTTGGATCGACCCGTGCGGCTGTTGTTACTTAGCCTCAAGCTCCTCAGTAGTCATATATAAATCCAGACTCTGAGCTGCTACGGAACATCGAAATAATTCAATAACGCTGTCCGACCTGGTGATTGAGCCCAGGACTCCAACCTCACCAGTCTCGCTTACGACCACTAGACTAAAGAAGCAGGCAATTCCTACACCTGCCAGGGTTGCGGGTTAGTCCGAAAGTGATACCGGGACCTTGGCAACAGGCAACTGAAGGAACACGGGTGGGTTTTAGTCGGTAAAAGTCTGACACGCCCTTCCGCTCCGCCCAGAGCGGGAGAAGTCATTGGATGATTTCCCACCCTCAAAAAAAAAAAAAAAAAACATTACACATATATCCATATTATGCGTTCAACTGGTTCAACCCTAGGTACAGTCTAGTGCGGGGCGCCATCCGTTCCGGTTATTTACTTTCCTGCCCACCTTGTCAGTTCACACGATACGCTATGTCCGCGAACGTCTTGTGGATAGGCAGGCATGTGTTATTATTAATATATATAAGCTGCGGGTGTAGTCTAGAAATAGACAGTGGAAAGGTTTAAAAAAAGAAAGATGGGTTTTGAAAAAAATACGAAGTTACTGGTTGACCGGCGGTCACTTTTTTTAATAGTAATAGTAATAGTCCATTTATTTGTGAGAATATTTTTAACCAATAAATAATAATAAAGGAAGGAAATTCTAGATCAGTGGTTCTCAAACTTTTTAAATGACGGAACCCTTTTGGGAAGCAAAATACTTGATGGAACCCTACAATAAAACAATTGTTTTTATAAGTGTATTTTTTATTAATCAGCATAATAAAAGTACAATGTAACAGTTACTAATTATTATTTACTTCACCACTTGGCAAGGACAACAATAGAAAACATTAAAAAAGAAAAAATCTAACTAGTGGGAGGTATGAAACTGTTTTTTATTTTTCATCTATTGGTTGATATCAGGTTTGATGGAAGAAAGTTGGAGTCTCATATCAGCTTCGGCGTCCAGTCTATTGCGATATTTTGTTTTCGTGGCTGCGTAGGTAGAGAATCCTGTTTCGCACAAATATGTAGTTGGGAACGGGAACAGAATATCCAGAGCCATTTGGCCAAGCATTGCATATTCATCTTGGATTCTGCACCAAAAATCATTGAGAGGCGTAGTTTTGAACAGTGACTCCATACTTGTGTCTGATGACATTTCTAAAAGAGATTCATATATCTCGTTTGACATGTTTTCAGGCTTTTCCAAGTTGGGTAAAAAAGGATTATGAATCCATGAATTCACTTTAATTTTTGTATTGTGTTCTTCGGGAAAATACTTTTCAAAAGATGCGCGCATCGAACTGAGATATTGGACCAATTCAAACACATCATCTTCAAACATTACTGAGTCGATTTCGCTAACAAACTCACTGAGTAACGTAAAGCTTTCTATTTCTTTCTTACCAATGCAAATGATCCAAAAATCTAATTTTCTTTTAAAAGCAGTTATTTTATTAAGTAGGCCTGAAACACTGTTGTCTGTTTACCTTGCAACAATAAATTCAATTCGTTAAGTTTTTGAAAGATATCGGCCATAAAAGACAATCGGAACAACCAAGTTTTATCATACAAACGGTCCTTCAAATTAAAAGTATCTGCTGAAAGAAACATTTGTAACTCGGCTCTAAGTTCAAATAGCCTTGTTAAAGTTTTACCCCGAGATAGCCATCGCACTTCTGTATGGAGCAGCAGTGTTTTATGTTTGCTGCCATAATCTTCACACAATAATGAGAACAATCGGGATTGTAGTGGTCGTGATTTGATAAAATTAATTATTTTTACCGCTTCATCCATAACTAATTTTAGATTTGACGGCATTTGTTTCATCGCAAGTGCTTGTCTATGCAGAATACAATGACTGGAACTACAATTACGCGCTTTATTTTTAATTCGTGACACTGCTCCTGCTGTTTTACCTGTCATCGCCTTGGCCCCATCTGTACAAATGTCAATGCAATTGTTCCAACTGAGATTATTTTCTTCAAAAAATATATTTATTTTATTAAAAATTTCTTCCCCGGTAGTGTTTGTAAGCAGCGATGAACACATAAGCATGTCTTCTTCAAAAGAACTTTTATATGGATATCTCACAATAACCAGCAGGATAGCCAAACCAGCGACATCAGTCGACTCGTCCATTTGCAAGGCGAATCGTGTATTTTGTAGACGTGTAACTAGTTCTTGTTTGACGTAGCTTGCCAGATCATGGATTCGTCGTGAAACAGTATCGTTTGATAGCGGAACAGGGGCCCTACCATCAACTTTTAAAATACTTGCCAAGTACATGACAGGTCAACTTAGCAGGCTAACCTGACAGGTTTTCTATTTGTACCATGAGCATTTCCGTCTGACCTGCAATGTATCAACTTCAGACCTGCTACGTAACCGTTGACCGGTACGCCATATTATAAACAAACGTTCGGAAATACTTTTTCGCAATGTTACCGGTTTTACGGTTTTAAAGAATTAGATTAAATTAATTTAATAACAGTTTATAATGATCAAGAGAATTCTAAAAAAAACTATGTTTCTTAACAAAATATCTTATTTAACACGATTATGACACTGGAAACCCTTTTAGATACTTATGAAAATAATCTTGAAAGTTACCAAAGTTATTGCTATTTTCGAACGACTATCCTAGCCATTAAGTATAAAAAAAATATAGTTTTTGATTGCTTGTCAGTTTGACTCTAGTGATGTTACTCAGTCACTAACGGTCAGGCACTCGATTGTTCCGATTATCTAATTCAAGTACTCAATTCAAGTTGAATCTAAGGTAGGTACTAGAGGGAGGTTTCCAACAGCTTCGCACGTTTGAAACGCACACAAAAAAAAACAGAGAAAAGAATCATAGCCCGCTCCAAAATACAGCAACCGTTCCATATTGGTACATTGGGGTTTAAGTCAGTGACATTCGGGTAAGATCGGCTTTGTTCGACTTTGTAAAAAGCGCTTTCTCCACATTCCACTCTCAATCTGATAATCAATGATGATACAATGATGATTTTAATGACAAATTACAAGTTATCAACAGAAATCATTAACCCACAGTACATATATTATATTTTCACTCTTATTGAAATTCTTTGACTCTACACAACATAGTATTTTGGTACCTTGAGAGAAAATGAAATCGAGTTTTTATTTTATACACTACAGTAACGAGTTAAACAAAATTTAGCCGCATCACTCTCTGACACTGTCAGAAAGACAAGTCAAGTCAAGGGACAACAACGCTTCAATAATTTATTTTTTCAGTTTCTTTCGAATTGCATCAATTTCATATATTTCTTTTTTTCCTATGTGTTATTGAAGGAATATAATTAATATGGAATCTACAAGATGGTACAGCATTTACTCCAGATGGATGTTGTGTTATTTGTTCTTTGAGATTCCAACGCAATGTGCGAAGACATAGTCCGAAGCTATAGATGTGCGGTGAACGCTTTTGTATCAAATGCACGTCGTATAAAGATGAGAGGTGGAGCCTGGTGGAGCAACCTGCATCTTTTTTAGATGAAATATTATCTACTTCTAAGTCGTCTGACATTGAAATTGATACTTACAGTAATAAAAATGCTTTGTTTACTTATTGTGATTTTTGCTTTCAATAACCATTTAAAACACCCTACGTTCCTACTATACATTCCTACGTTCATACATTCCCACGTTCCTAGGTTCCTGCTATACATTACGGGACAGTGCACTATTTTACTATACTACAATACCGATGAAGTGTAGGTTGGCCTACTCACTAAACAATTTTTTTTAAGTTATGATCGTATTTCTCAGTAACCTCGTTAGACAAAGTATAATTATTACTACCACTATAATCTAGAGATCATTATCAGAGTACATATTCACAAATGAACATGTACTTACGTATTTTATTTTAAATTAAAGAAAACAGTTCACTAAAAGTAAGTTTTACACGCCTGCTTAATATGACTGCAGGGCAGTTCAGTAGTCGAGTGTTTACATGTCAAAAAGGACTTGATGGTACAGCTTAACACAGGTCAGACCAGTGAAATGTTGTCACGTGACCACTGACCGGCTTTAGTCACGTGATCGCTGGCTTGCCTGTTATTTGACATGTTCACGGTACAAAATAGCCCGACAGTTCACTTTCCGTCGAAAATTGACCTGCTATAAGAGTTCATGGTAAGCCCCCAGTAGAAAGATGCTTTGCAGATTTTTCATCGAGCATACATTTTGTTATGTCTAATACACATGGTTTTATTAATTTCTCAGCGATAGTATGCGCTTCACCTGCTTGTGCAATGCGATAGCTAACTAAATATGATGCCTCCGTGGCCTTTTCGTTGATAGTTTGTGTTACATGCATCATATTTTTTTGACTTTCTAATAACTGATCTTTTTTGCGAACAAAAAATTCTTTATTCTTGTCTTTAGACTCGGGGTGTACAGTTTTTAAATGTCGGCGCAATTTGGCAGGTGCCATGGAACTATTAGGAAGCAGTTTACTACAGAGCATGCAGAGAGGTGAGCCGTTGGAATCAACAAATCCCAAACTGATATAAGATTCATCATACTTCCTTCTTTTCGTCTTTGAAACCGTCGAGCTTGACGTCGTGGCATCATCTTCTGAATCGGTGATTGCTATATTCTCCGCGCGCACTGCTTTTGAACATTCAGCGTCATTAGAAGATGTTGTTGCAACACGTTTAACACCTTTAAGCCAACGTTCCATTCTTCTTTATTTATAATGTTACACGTCAGGATAGTGGGGTTTAAATAATCCACAATCGTTACTGCGTATAAGAGACTAAATTTAGTACCTACGGTGAAGAAATGTACAAAACTGAGACAACAGAATACAGCAGGCAGTAAAACAATGAACACTAGTTTCTCGCTAGCGAGCTTGTAAGTAGGCAGTAACTTATCGCTCCGAACGCTAATCGTCAACTGACGACGGGCGACGCTTTTATACTTAGTCCTAGACTCGATCTCAAATATTCTCGAAAATACTCGAGTCCTTTGATAAACAAAAAGCAAAAATAAAAACAGAAATTTAAAAATTGCGTTGTAAACAATATCGACTTTATCCTTTGAAGTTAGAGTCGAAAGTCGCTTGTTGACAACTATAGCGTCTAATTCAGAGGCGGCTTTTATCAAAGAGACTACGCGCTCACAAGTATACTACCCGCTCGTTTTAAGTTTGCCGCTGGCGATAGGTATGACGTTCGAAAAGTAGCGTCAGCAAAACATAATATAAAAATATTTTTTATTTAATTGTAACAATAAAAATTGTAATATTTGGGTAAAACTATGACACATTATAAGTTTTGTTGTCACGTGGGGGAGGGTACGCGCATTCCACAGAACGGCAAACTTAGAGCGAACGGGTTGTACAAGTATAAAATTGTTGATACCAAACTTATGAGATATTGTACCAGCTATTGTAACACATGTTTCTACAAATACAAATAAATAAATAAATAACGTTCATAGCGTTTTGTCTCCGCGCGGCCGCGAAGTCCGCGCGGCCGCGGAGTCCGCGCAGCCGCGGAGCGACCAGAGAGAGGTGTTTTGATTTTTTTTTCTAAATTCTTACGGAACCCCGACAGAGGTATCACGGAACCCTAGGGTTCCGCGGAACACACTTAGAGCATAGCTGTTCTAGATAATATGATAAATAAGAGGATAATCCTTACTTCCTTATTAATATTATAGATGCGCTAAAACGGCTTAACAGATTAGGATGAAATTTTTTATAAACTATTAATTACATACTTACGGAGAAACACTTCATCCAACAAAAACAATAACACATCATACTATGTATTTACATAATATTTGTATGTGTCTGAAGTAAAGTTCACCCATTCTGAGCACACCACGTGCGACTTTAGCCCAGGTGATCACATGATGGCTCACTAATGCGTTTTTATAAATAGCCCCAAATATCCGCGGTATGCGCAACGGGGCAAACTGCATTGTCTGACACTTCGGATCACACGCGCGACTTTACAGTGAATCATTTAGAACTGCATCATTGTGTTGCGTCAGAAATACATGGTTAGTGGGAACACTGTTAACCTAGTTCTATTTTTGTTTGCAATAAAATGGGAAAATCTTAGTTGTGATTCGATTTGATCGTTTGATTGGAGTTGTGTTTTTATCGAACGACCGTGAGTTGTTGTCGTGTCAGTTGTAAAGTTCTCGAAAGGAATAGAATAAAATGTTATGAAAAATATTTGTCGCTGATTTATGTTGAGAAATGATGAAACTTGCTGTTGACTGTTATTTACTTGATTAAAAAATAGAATAGACGTAGATATTAGTAACCTATTCCGCTTAACTATTTCTCAAGAGTCATAAAAAAACCCTGTAAGAAATCGAAACCTGTTTCACTTCTCAACGAGGCATCCTCAGGATGACAATTGACCAGTCGCGAACCTGAACACGACTTGCTGCCACGCCGAGCGCTGGACGCAGAGACTCTCTCTCCAGCGCTCGGCATGGCACGTTTCGATTTCTTACAGGGTAATTTATGACTCATGGGGAATAGTTAAGCGGAATAGGTTACTAAATATATCTGCGTCTATTGTGTTTTATAATGGATTTCCGCAAAGTCACGCCTGAATCAATTAACTACTTGATTAAAGTCAAATACTTAAAGAATAATAAGTAAAAACCTTTTTAAAAACAAGCTTTTGATGAATTAAAAAGGGTTTTCCCAGGGCCACCTTCCGGCTCCATCATCAGACCCCTGAACACCACCTAGTGTCAAAGCACTTGTTAATACATAGCTAATGAGTCCAAACACAATGGTGCTATCTTGTTTTATTGAGGAGTTCCTATGGCCAACTTCCGGCTCCATCATCAGACCAGTTCCATGGTATTTTTTTTTTCTAAATGTCTCGGTAGTTATATAAGTATGCCAAGTTTCAGCTCAATCGGATGCCAGGAAGTGCTTGAAAAATGGATGACAATTGGAGTAACCGGAAACACATACGAACAGAGCAAGCTAATATAAAGCTTGTACAAACCTAAGTTGGGTAGAGAATGTTAGAATCATAGGCTCCAAAACGCCACACACCAGCCCCGATTGTTTTTGACAGATTTTCTGATATTAAAAATTTTCTTTGTTTTTCACGCACCCTGTATGACATAAGCGTGGTCGCTGGCCAGCACTATTAGTGCGTATTATTTTAATGGAACTTACATTCGTAGCGTTGTTAGAATTCCTCTCATCCGTTGTTGTGTACACGTGTTAATTTTATGACTTTGCCGCGGTTTTGTTTGTGTTGACATTTTCGATATATTGAGAATTCGAGACATTTTTCATTTTGTTTGTCTTTCTCTGCCAAGCGAGCCCGTAGCAATACAAATCGTATCAGCCCAGAAATTAGCCACTAGTACCCGCTATAGTATCTAATAGTTAGCCTTTAGTTTCTCTTGTCTGTGTAAGCGTATTATTCAAATTCAAATTCAAATCTTTATTGCATATCTCATGTGTGTACAAGCTCTTAAAATGATAGTTACAAAGTTCACATGGACCCTGTCGAGCACAACAATTTATCATAAGCAATATTATGATTAAACCTCGTTTACCGCATAATTAACTGTTTTGTTAATATAGTTGTAAGTTTGTTAACTAGTTGTAAGTTCTTATACAGTTTGCTGTTACTTTAAAAAAAAAAAAATATCTAACTTACAGAACTAATCCAGAGGAACTAGACAAGTGTCACTTCCAAAGCATTTCGTATTTCTACAACGACTTTCGACAAGATTGACATAAATATTTCGGTAGCTTACCAGTCCATATGATTTGGCATTTGCATCATCGTTCTCTGTCAATGTCACTTTGACTGAGCTCTCATGGTTCCTCTTCAGGCTTTTCGATCTTTAACCAACAAATCCACAATCCATGGTATATTATGTCCACAAAATATTAGTTGGTTTAGTAACACTTGTTTTTTTACACAAAACCTTTTCTCACATTTACGAGGATGTAAAAACACCCTGAACTGAGCCGTCATCTACGTATTCAAAAGGGAAACAAATTTATTTTTGGTGTGAAAATTCGCTGTTTACTGTAGGTAGGTAGTGCGCAATGTAAAACATTGTGCTTTTGGGTGTTGTTGTAAGACATCAAATAAAGTGGGAACTTTGAACTCAAATATCTCCGTAACCAGAAGGTTCCCAGGTATGGTACAGTGCAAAAAAAAAGATCATAATAACGGAAAGAACAGGTAACAGTCGGCTTCTTCAAGGGTGTTTTACACCCGTTATACCTACCACAAATATGTATAGGTCAATCTGCCTAGCCTTTTCCCGGGTCGGCTTCCAGTCTAACCGGATGCAGCTGAGGACCAGTATTTAAAATATGTATAGGTATCCATAGATTTGTTTTCAATACCTCAATCAATCTGCCTAGCCTTTTCCCAGCTATGTTGGGGTCGGCTTCCAGTCTAACCGGATGCAGCTGAATACCAGTATTTTACATGGAGCGACTGCCTATCTGACCTCCACAACCCAGTAACAGGATAACACGATACCCCGTGGTTAAACTGGTTGTCAGACTTTCGTGCTTCTGACAACTCGTAACGACTGTCAAAGATCCACAAATG
The DNA here is from genome assembly GCA_947363905.1 of Lithophane semibrunnea. NCBI lineage: Eukaryota > Metazoa > Arthropoda > Insecta > Lepidoptera > Noctuidae > Lithophane > Lithophane semibrunnea. The sequence continues at coordinate 16,708,963 of OX376199.1, read as the reverse complement.
ACAGCCGGGACCAACGGCTTAACGTGCTTTCCGAGGCACGGAGGAGTCTCGATATGTGAAAATGGTCACCCATCCACGGACCAACCCCGGCAAGCGTAGCATAACCTGATGGATCGACCCGAGCGGCTGTTATTACTTAGCCACGATCTGTTTTCAATACCTATACATACTAATGTAACGTTAGGTATTGGCATAGTGCGGGGGGGGACTGTGACCTGCAGTTCTATCACAACAAGTGTCGGGTTCACGAGTCGTACTAGTGACGGGTACACCACTCGAGTTACATACTTGTTTACCAAATAGTTCTGTTGAGATATTTTGTTTTGACGGAGTATTTTTGAATGAGTATGTTGATGAGGTAAATTAAGAACTAAGTAATATGAACGTGCATCTGTATTTTCTTTTATGAAGTCTCTACTTTCTATCAGGATCAAATGATTACCCATAAAATTTTATAAGGAAAGACCCATATCATTTTGTCTTTAATTTAACTAACTTTGATAGACGAGTTGGCGGACTTTCGATTACATACGTATACAATACTATAATTTTACAATGTCTACCAGGATGGCCATCATTATTTTGTAATTTTATTACACAATATTCCTGCCGTCTACAATGCAATTCTCTGTATTTTGACGTTTATGTGCAATGAAAAAGTAACCTTAATCGATTAGAAGAAAACTTTCCAAAGTGCACCAAACAGTTTTTGAGATAAGTGCAAAAACGCAGTCTAGACTTTTATCACAAAGTATTTAAAAATATTTGATCAATATTGACGTAAAGGAATCAGCTGATTAGCGGCTATAATTATCATTCTATTATTACAAAGTGGAGACGACAGCCAAGTCTAAAATAATGTAGTACAATACCGCTGTCTAACAATTGGAACTATTGCAAGTATCCATCATCTTAAATAATTGAGCTTACGACATGAGATATTGTGGCCGAAATAAATCATGATATCTACTGTGAAGAAATGTTTCCATTACGAGATGTTTAATTTGAAGATTTACATTTTGATCGCGCATCGTTATGTAGTATAGTAAGGGAAATATTGTATTTTGTAATCCATACTAGTCCATACTAGTATTATAAATTCGAAAGTAACTCTGTAGACAGACTGAGTTAGTTAGTAGTAGAACACTACTAAGTGTTTCACGCCTAAACCACTGAACGGATTTCGATAAAATTTGGCAAGGAGATAGATGGCATCCCGGGGAAGGACATAGGCTACTTTTTATCGACATACTTAATTTGGAAGCTAGTTCGGCATATTTTTGAAATGGCTATAGATAACACTGCAAATTGACGAAGGTTGTCAGTTTTTGTTACAATTAATTTCTCTGACTGTAGGTACCCATGAGATATTACAATTCCGTCTTGTTAATACAAGTTATTCCGTTCGATATTTATTTGAATGAAGCTTTTTCTTCAAAAACCCATTTAAAAGTGATGTTCCGTTTAGAAATATGTTTATTAAAAAATTCGTTATCATCGTATAATGTTAACAGAAAACTGGTGTTTTTCTAGTTTTTCTTAGTTGTGTTAATTGCGGAGTTAACTCTCGGTAACCACAGTTGGTTTATGACAAAAGAAACAGGAGATATGGTACTGACTGCTAGTGCAGCCTGACTGCAGTTAAAATGATTTATTCTGATTTAAGACGCTTTTTGCGACGCGAGCTTTGTATATAATTCTACGTTCACACGATGCCGACTACATACGTTCATTTGGTGAAATCCACCATCGTTGTATTAGTTCACTAATTAATTAATTTTTAACTTTTTGTTCCACTTCGGGAAAAAGCAGAAAAAAAGAAAGAAAATACGTTTATTAGCGGCAAAGTTGACGCAAAGAACAAACACATGAAAAAAAAAAAAAAATTAAAAAAAAAAAAGTT